>JARLTB010000291.1:2837500-4232500 GCA_030141615.1 Unio pictorum
CATGCAATGCAACTACTAGTGAAGGAAGACAGTATGTGTACATCATTCAGTTCAATATATAGATACAGCCTAACACCAATGGACCTCAAACAACATTTTTATGATGAAGCATTATCTTAAATCCATGGATACACCAATGAACCTCAAACAAGATGTGTATAATACATCACAGTGTTAAATACATGTACATACATACAACTACCATTGGATGTCAAACAACGTACATGATACATAACAGTGTTAAATACATAGATACAACTACCATTGGATGTCAAACAACGTACATGATACATAGCAGTGTTAAATATATAGATACAACCAACTACCACTGGACCTCAAAAATCATATGTATGATACATCACAGTGTTAATATGTGTACATGTTGTATAATTTATAAATGTCATGATATATACATTGGAACTACTAGTGGGTATAGATGACATGTATTCATGATATATCATTGTGATACATACATTGGAACTACTAGTATGTATCAGACAACATGTATGCATGATACATCATTTTGATACATACATTGAAACTACTACATGTAATGGGTATAAAACAAGACGTATTCATGTTACATCATTTTGATACATACATTGAAACTATTAGTGGGTATAGACAAGATGTATTCATGATACATCATTTTGATAAATACATTGGAACTACTAGTGAGTATCAGACAAAATGTATTCATGATACATCATTGTGATACATACATTGGAACTGATAATAGGTATAAGACAACATGTATTTATGATACATCATTGTGATAAATACATTGGAACAACTAGTGGGTATGAGAGAACATGGATACACCTGATACTTGATTGTTATAAATTGGAAATAGTACTAATTAACATCAAACAGCACACACTTGTGATACATTATTCTGTTAGATACATTATTTTACTAGAAGGTGTATATAATGCCAACTCATCATGCACAATGTATGCATAACATTTCACCATTTTCTAAAGTGGACAACGTTACAATATTTGTGTTACTGAATGGATAATGACAACCTGGAAAGAGGTAATATCCATTGCTAATAATAACTCAAGGCTTTAAGAATACATCATCATCAGTCTTATGACCTAGTGTGGTTATTGATGCACTGTGCTGCTGAACATCTCTCCAGTTCCCTTCACTTGTCTCAATCATGTGCAAATGCCTGTGTCTCTCCACAGAACTTTTCCTGGTCCATGCTTTGATGTTGTCAGTCCGTTTTTTATCTGTCAACCTCTCCTTCTGTCACCCTGGATGCTGCCCTGCAGTACTGTTGTGGATAGACTGTTGGCTCTAGTGGCATGACCATACCATTTCAGCTTTCTCTTTTCGACGGTGGTAAGGTCTTAATATTGGCCTCTTTTTGTGCCTGATGGTGTTATGCACTTCTTCATTTGTGATGTGGTCCATGTAAGAGATGCCAAGGATGGTTCTGTAGCATCTCATTTCATGTGCTTGGAATCTTCATTATAATTCTGCTGTGGTTCAGGTCTACAATGAATCCAAAAAGATTGAGATGACTAGTGCTCTCAATAATCTGATTAATTTATTTTTCATACATATATTCTTGTTTCTCAAGATGGATCTTAGCTTTGACATAGCTGCTCTTTGTGCTGCTCATGATAAAAGTTCTGCTCTTGATCCACTTCAGTGATTATGGAACTAAGATATTTGAACTGGCCCACTATTTACAGTTCTACTCTGTGACATTAATATTGGCAAAGATTTGTTTGCCACCATTTTGTCATCAGTTTTGTCTTCTCAGTACTTATCTCCATGTCAAATCTAGAAAATGTTTCATCCAGGTTCTTCACTAATATGGCAAGCAAATCTTCACTGCCTGCCAGCCCATCAATGATGTCTGCAAAGCCGATGTTGGTGATGTTACGCCCTCCAATGCTGACTGTCCCATGGTGGTTTTACAGAGCTTCGCTCTTGATATATTCTAAGTAGATGTTTAACTCCAACTATTGTTTTGAACCAGTCCACACAGAACCTTGAGCATTTACTGCACTGGTAGCTTCGGCGTACTGCTGCTTGATGGTATTGGCCAACTTTTGACCCATGTTGTACTTCATTTATTGTAGCCCACATTTCTTCATGCTACACTCTGTCAAAAGCCTTTTTTTAAAATCTATGAATATATGATACATGTCTTGTTGATGTTGCAAGTGCTTTTCACACAGAACACTGAGAGTAAAGATATGTTCGTTGTGCTTCTTCCACTCCAGACCCCTGCCTGTTTTTTTTAGAGATTATTTATTATGCTGGTAGTTTCAGTCTGTTCAAGATGATCTTCAGCATCACCTTACTAGCAGGGCTGATCAAACTGATATTTCTGTAATTTTGGCACAGCTGGAGATTGCTTTATGGGGAGAGTGTTAAAATCAGTGACCGGGTCCACTATTTGCCATTAATCTGTCTGCCAGATCGAGTTGTATATTTTTGTTAGCAGCTCATCACTGATTCCCCCTCTCCTTCTTGATACGTTCAGCTGGGATGTTGTCTACTCCAGCTGCCTTCCAATTGTTCAGTGCTCTCATTGCTGACTCCATCTCTTCTTTTAGAATGAGGAAATCATCATTTGCAGAGTTTGGAAAGCACGTATGGGTCTCCTGTAGACGGATGGTTGTATAGTTCTTTACAATACACAGTCCATCTTTTTGCAATGTCACTTGCTTCTGTGAGGCATTTTTTATTTTCTAGTAAAGAGTAAAAACAATACATAACTTGTACATAAATCAATGGGGGGGGGGCCGGGTGACAAACTGTGGAAAGAAGTAATATGCTAATAATAGCCCAAAACTTTAACATTATATCATCATCATCATCATCATCATCAGTCTCTTGACCTAGTGTGGTCATTGACGCACTGTGTTGCTGAACATGTGACAAGTTCCCTCTATTTGTCTTGATCATGTGTGAATGACTGTCTCCACAAAACTTTTCCTGGTCTATTATGTGATGTTGTCCGTCTAATTTTTTCTCTGTCTACCTCTTCTTCTGCCACTTTGGATGCTGTCCTGCAGTACGGTTGTGGATAAAATGTCAGCTCTAGTGATGTAACCATACCATTTCAGCTTTCTCTTTTTGACGGTGGTTTAGGTCTTCATATTGGCCTACTTTGTGCCTGATGGTGTTATGTTCGTCTTCATGTGAGATGCGCTCCATCTAAGAGATGCCAAGGATAATAATTTAATTTTAAGCTAGTTAGGTGTATCTGATAATTTAGTTTTAAGCTAGTTAGGTGTATCTGATAATTTGGTTTTAAGCTAGCTAGGTTATCAGATAATTTAGTTTTAAGCTAGTTAGGTGTATATGATAATTTAGTTTTAAGCTAGTTAGGTGTATCTGATAATTTAGTTATAAGCTAGTTAGGTGTATCTGATAATTTAGTTTTAATCTAGTTAGGTGTATCTCATAATTAGGTGTATCTGATAATTTAGTTTTAAGCTAGTTAGGTGTATCTCATAATTTAGTTTTAAGCTACTTTGGTGTATCTGAGATTTTATGTTTCTTTGACAAGTAAATAACATTTTTTCTTTTCATCTTAAAGCATCAAACTTCATGAAATAGTATGGCTTCAACTTGTTTTGTCTCCAGTGGTGTAAAATAATAGTATTATGTCAGTTTCCAATGTAATGTAATATAATGCACCATCCATGTATTGTGTTATTTTTACATTATCAATAATTTGTTTCATTTTCCAACTATACATTGCATTGTTTTTATATTAATAATTCGTACTTTTCCTTCATTGCATTGCATTATTATTGTTGTAATAATTCATCATTTTCCTTCATTGCATTGCATTGTTTTTGTATTAATCATTTGTCATTTTTCTTCATTGCATTGCATTGTTTTTATATTAATAATTTGTCATTTTACATCCATGCATTGCATTGTTTTTGTATTAACAATTTGTCATTTTACATCCATGCATTGCATTGTTTTTATATTTATAATATGTCATTTTCCTTCATTGCATTGCTTTGTTTTTGTATTATTAATTTGTCATTTTCCATCCATGTATTGCATTGTTTTTGTATTAATAATTTGTCATTTTCCATCCATCCATTGCCTTGTTTTTTATTAATAATCTGTCACTTTCCTTCCATGTATTGTATTATCCTTACCTTGTAATTACATGGTGTCATTTTTAATCAATGAATTGCATTGTGCTTACATCATCAATAAATACATGCTGTGATTTTCTATCCATGTATTACATTGTTTTTACATAGGCAACAATTGGTGTAATTTTCTATCCACATGTTGCATATAATCTTCCAATACAACAAATAACTATACCCCTACCACTCAATATACCAATACAACACATAACTATACCCCTACCACTCAATATACCAATACAACACACAACTATACCCCTACCACTCAATATACCAATATAACTCATAACTATACTCCTCCCATTCAATATAACAATAAAACACATAACTATGCCCCTATCATCCAATACACCAATAATATACATAACGATACCCCTACCACTAAATATACCAATAAAACATAACTATACCCTAACACTCAATATAGAACTATAAGAAATAACTACGCCCCTACACCTCAATACACCAATACAGCACACAACTATACCCATACCACTCAATATACCACTATAAGAAATAATTATCTCCTACCACTCAATATACCAATACAGCACACAACTATTCCCCTACCACTAAATATACCAACGCTATTTCATCATCGGGAAAACCACCCCATAAAACCTTACACGAATATACGAGTAATCGCGTTTTAGAGAGAAATTATATGAAAAAGCATGATTGATATTTGGGGGAGATCTTTATCAAGCCTGAATAAACCTTCCGCGGAAATATCTGCAACCAGTGATGTAAAAAAAAATAATCCAAGATGAAATATCTGAAATGTTAAATCTCGCAAGTGTTGATCCCAATAAAATAGTTGTATTTCAAGATCGTCAGGGTAAATTGAAAACTAGTAATGTTTCCCTTGATGATTTTTTAGTTAAACAACGCGGTGTAACGGAAAATGCTATCGCGGTATTTTCTGATCAAGGTAAACTGAAACCAGATGTTCTCATTTCAACTATTGTGGATAGAATTAACAATTTAGAACCATTAAAACAAACTACGCGATGAATACGACGACTTTATAACTAAATTCGATCAGTTTTCTAAATTACAAAGAAGTATTATTATTAGGTGAAATAGATAGCACTAGTAAAATTACTAGTATACCACAGTTGGCCAAATATTAGATCAAAATCATTTGGCGGTCAACAACCGAATAATTCCCTGGTGTTTGCGAGTAAGAATAAACCCGATGGTACACCAGACTGGAACGTTGTTTCACTACCATCTGGTTCCTACCAAATCGAACAAATCAATAAGGAATTTCAGCGTAGAATAAAATCCATTACTGGAAAAGAATCGAAAGTCGCTATTACAGTTCATGAACCAACACTATCATCTGCCATTAAGATAAACTCACCCGGGTATGTCGTAGATATCTATCAAAGCTCAATAAGGACCGTGCTAGGATGGCCTGAAAAAACTCCACCACAAGAACCACAGATGAGTTTAAAGATATTCAGGGTGATATAATTCTAATTCTTCTAAGAGGAGAAGATATAACAAAAGTAAAGAAAATATATTTTGAATTATATAGGAAGGGTTTCTCTGGGTTGCATTTTGAATTTAAACACGATGGTAAAAAAAAGTACAGACACGATTCTATTAGATGAACATATTAATGCGATGTTTAAAAGTTTTAATGAATTTTTATAATCTGATAGAGAGAGACTACGGCAAAGTTTTCAAAAATATATTTTGGATATACGGGTTCACGTGATGAAATCATACAAAAAATAAAAGAAATAAACACTTATATGAAAGATATGAAAGAATTAAATGAATCTTTTATAAAATCTTTTGATGAATCTATTGACGTCGAAAAGGAGAAAAACAAAAATTTATATCCGCATATAATTTAACAAAAGAAGAGTTATAAAATTTTAAATTACCAGGATATAACGTTCCAGAGATGAAAAATCTTTCAATGATACCATCAATGATGGTTTTAAAAGGATTCACGATGCATGGAAGAAAATAGCACAACCACAAACAACAATCCTCAAACATAATAATGACCCATATGGTGGTGGGCGAAATATCGCTCCTCAAAACGTCAATATATCTTCGGTGATTGCAGTGAATTTGGTATGTGATGTTATCGAAGGAAGTTATCAAATAAATCTCGAAAGATCAAATAAAGCTCAACAAGGACATATTTTATAATCATTTACATCAACAGCTCCTCCAGGTTTTCTAATCATTAAAGATCCAACTAATCCAGTCTATATGCGATGTCATAATGATTCCTTTACGAGAATTAATTTCAAACTCACTGACCAGTCCAATAATCTGATTGATTTACGAGGTGAGATCTTACAAATTAGTCTGTTTGTGAAATCCTAAATTGCTCGCAATTTGAAGGATTTTCAATTCGTCTCGCCGCCGCAGCGACATCAGTGCCGGGTCTGTAGCTTAAAATCCTAAAGGATTTCTCTTTTTTTTTGTCTGCTTGAATAGACTTCGGTTGAAATCCTTTAGGATTTTACTGAAATAGTTTCGGTTTGCTTGAAATAGTTTCGGTCTGTCCATCCTCTTTGCTTGAAATCCTTTAAGACTTTGTTTGAAATAGTTTCGGTTTGCTTGAAAAAGTTTCGGTCTGTCCACCCTCTTTGCTGCTTATGTACATAGCTAAAGATAACTTTTAAGTTTTCAAGTTAGAATGCATGGAATTTAACTAAAGTTGTACAGTATACTATATATGTATATTACAATGTACAATGGCTGTAAGCATAATCATGATGGAAATGAAATCATTCAAATAGATACATTTATTGATGTTAAATAATAATAATAATAATAATAATAATAATAATAATAATAATAATTCATGTAAATAATATCGTCTTTTAAAACTTTAACAAAGACATTCATTCAACATTATTTGTGTCTTTTTGGCCTAATATTTCCTTAAGTTTTACATAAAAATGTGTGTATTGCATCATTGGACAAGTTGTATCAATATGATCACATCTTATCAAGATCATTGGACAAGTTACATCAATATGACCTTATCTGTATCAAGATCATTGGACAAGCTGTATCAATATGACCACATCTGTATCAAGATCATTGGACAAGTATCAATATGACCACATCTGTATCAAGATCATTGGATAAGTTGTATCAATATGACCACATCTGTATCACAATCGTTGGACAAGTTGTATCAATATAACCACATCTGTATCAAGATCATTGGACAAGTTGTATCAATATGACCACATCTGTATCAAGATCATTGGACAAGTTGTATCAATATGACCACATCTGTATCAACATCATTGGACAAGTTGTATCAATATGACCACATCTGTATCAAGATCATTGGACAAGTTATATCAATATGACCACATCTGTATCAAGATCATTGGACAAGTTGTATCAATATGACCACACCACATCTGTATCAAGATCATATTTCAAGGAACCAATGCCCTGAAATATCATTATACATATCCATATTTTTACGCTGTAAACATGTGTTTGATTCAAAATAAGTATTATGCTGGGTTCTCCAATCAACGAAGAAGAGAACTTTTCTCAGCTGAGAAATACAATGTGTATTTTTACTTGTGTATATATGAACATGTGATGAAGTATCCAAGCAATTTCATACATCTTACAAACATCAGGTAGTTGCTTTATTTCTCATCAATTACTGATATTTATACCAAATAGTTTGCTAAATTGGTCATTAAAAGAGACTATGAAATGGTCATTCGTCCAGTCGATCAGTCCATTAGCACAATTTTTTTAATTTTATTAAAATCCCATTCATCTGACAGTCTTGATGCTCCAAAATGAAAATGGTGTTGCTTGGCAACCAGTATGGTCACTATGGTGTTCATCTTAAGCTTGTTATTGCATTTCAGTTTGGAAAGTCCTATAGACATTGGGGTTTCATTTTGCAATGGCGTAGAGACATCAGGGTTTTATTTTGGGTAGACTTATAGACATTGGGGTTTCATTTTAGAATGGCGTATAGACATCAGGGTTTTATTTTGGACAGACTTATAGACATTGGGGTTTCTTTTTGGAATGGCAAATAGAAATCAGGGTTATATTTTGGACAGACTTTAAAAAACATCGGGGGTTTCACCAGAAGGTTATTACGATGTTTAGCGGGACTTAACTGATAATTGTGCCCATAGGTTTGCCATTATGACTGTATTATTAAACAACTTAATGGCAGTTTGATTTTAAGGATAAAGTTGAGGAAATTTCAAAATTAATAGTAGTGTGTATACAATCATTTGCAGAGTTCTGAAATCTGGAATGTTATGTCCTAGTGGGGAACAAAAAGTTAAATTCATGAAATTTATGCAGAGGTTAGCTGAGAATAATGCAGAATTTATATGCGTAAAATATTTAAAGGTTAAAACAGAACACTGAACTCAAAAGTGGTTAAACTAAATAAAGGCTTGAATTGTACAATATTCAAAATAGTTCAAAACAATTGTAGAACCACCAAAGTTTTTAACCTAGTTATAAACGGTAAACAATTAAAAATATTAAAGAGAATATTGTTAAAAAAAATAAAAGTAAAAATGATGAAATTAAATTTTAAAAACAATTTAAGAAATATTTTAAAAACAGGAAGCTTAAATTGAATGTCTGTATTTTTTTATTTTTCTCTCAGCTTCTTTTCCTCTTCCTCTTTTAGGCAGTTGTATCTTCTCTTCTATGTAAATTTTTATTTGACTGTAATTCTGTCAATTTCCTACTGAAACCAGGCATATGCTTAACAATTTAAATTGAAATTCTGAACTTTAGGTGACATTGTAAAAACTTCGAAGCTTCACTAGTGATCTCAAATTTGTGAAATTACATTTTTACTAGGGACAATGAAATTTCCAACATAAAGAAAATTAATATTTAGAAAAAACATATTTATCTGAAATGTTTTAAAGCAATTCAGATTCCATAGAAGCCCCCACCCATGAATTTATGTTGTGACTCGATGATCTTAAATTAAGTAACAGAGAAAGGCAAAACCAATTTGTTTCATACAATCAACAAATAAATATATTTCTACAGGTTACAAAGTCAAACATTTCATGGAACTTACAGTATTGTAAATTTTCTCTCAAATGTTCTATCATAACTCCAAATGTTCAGAATGAATTCTACTATTGAATGTGCTGATGTACTGTTGTGTATATTTAATTCATATTCTTTGTTAGATTTTTGTCATTAGGTGTTGCATATATTTCATTTGTATTTTTGTTGGTTTGACATAATGATTAGGTTATATACATTAAAATTTATATTCAGTATTGTCCAAAATTAAATTTGTGTACTTGACTAGGGATATTGATTTTGTAGACAACATAAAACATGGCAAAATGAATATCCATACAAATCTCCATGAATATATATATGTATCTTTTATGCCTAATGTTGACCATCATTTTTATTATACTTATAGTAACAGACTTTACCTTGTTTACAACTTTAATACTTTTTTTTAAAATTTGAACCTCATCCTGGTTCCTTTTATGTCTTGTTTAATATATAAACTTGCTTACTTGAAAAATTACTTAATCTTGCATTAAACTTCTGAAACAGATTTATTATCAGCATGTCGATCCTGTTGAAAATGTAATCTCTGCAGCTTGTGTAGTTTCTAGACCTGTAGTAGAGAAAGCTCATGAGAATAATGTTGGATAGGGAGTTATTCCTTTGGCTGACACATTTAGTATGGTCATGCTTTTGATTCTGATATAAATCAATCAGAAAGTATTGATCCTCTTTTTACTACTCATTCTCTTTACTCTTTAGGGCGACAAACGACAATCAGTCATTGTTGAACAGGAACAGAATCAGTTGTTATTTTTCCCCCAGAAGGTTATTAGTGAAACTGAAGCCACAGAAGTACCCGGTTAGTATTTTCTTAAAACGGGTGTCCTTCTTAGAGGTGCTCTTTGGAAGTGATTTGTCAGTGAGGTATAAAATTGTCGTATAGACAGGATATTCTTGGTCTAGCCCGTGAAACTCTGTTTGCTGGCCATTCTGCGATCAGTAAGACTTACTACAAGACTTGAATCATTTTATTGGCCAAAAATTAATTGTGATTGTTGTAGATACTGTAAATCTTGTCACACATGTCAAATGATAGATAAACCAAGTCAGAAGATACATTAGGATAATCTTTTATCTAATCCTGCATTTGATGAACCAATTTGCAGAATAACGGTGGCCCATTGGTTCTCCAGTACCACTTCATTATTGAAAAACTTTATGTGCCAGCATAGCCATCGAGGTTTTATTTTAAACGGTTACATTTTAAAATTAATAGTAGTATGTATACGAACGTGTGCAAAGACCAGAAATCTGAAATGTGTTTTAAAAAATGACCTAGACCAAATGCAATGTAAAATTCATGAAATTCATAGTTTTGCTGAGAATGATGCGGAATTTGGCTGAGACTAAACATATATGTAAGATAGTTAAGTGTTAAAAGAGAAACCCAAATTAAAATGTGGTCCTAAATAAAAAACTTTAATTTTAAAATCTTCAGAATAGATTATCACAACAGTAGATCTCCCAAAAGTTTAAACAAGTTATAACTTGTGAACAATTAAAAATCAAACAAAATTAAAGACTGTAATAAAGTAGAAGAAAAAACGATGAAACAATTAAAACATATCAAATAATTTTAATGTCGCTATTTCTTTAGTTCTCCAATCTTCTTCGTTACTTCTCTTTGGTAATTGTATTTTTCCTCTTCTGTATGCATTTTTATTTTACCATAATTCTTTCAATTTCCTATTGAAACCCGATCATGCTCTGCCGTTAATTTCAATAACCTGGTTCAAATTCCTCTTAAATCGTCAACCGTTGTGTCAACTGTCCCAGGTATACCACTACGTATTGCATTATTCAACGCTCAATCAGTAGGATCACCGGAAAAGCGCACAGAAATTGTTAATTTTATCAACGACCATAATATTAACGTCTTCTTCCTGACTTAAACTTGGTTAAATTCGGCAGGTGATGAATGTAAGTGTGCGGATTTAACACCCAGCGATTCCTCCATCAAGTCGTTCCCCCACTACTCTCGCGGAGGTGGAATTGCTGTAATTACAAAGAAGTAATTAAGTACAACACAACATTCAATTTCTGCCACACATCGTTTGAACTAGTCCAAACAACGCTCACACTGGAAGAAAGGTCAGTCCATTTTTTCTGTCTCTACCGTCCTCCTCCTAGTAGAAAAAACAAGCTGACTGAATCTCTATTTTTGGAGCGGTTTCCAAATCTTCTAGAATATGGAAATTCGATAGGTGGCAACCTAATTATTCTTGGAGTTTTCAACTTTCACTTTCACTGTCCTGGTAAACCATACACGTTAAAACTCCTAGATTCCATTCATATTTTCAATGTTAAACTGTCAGTTAACCAACCTACCCATAAACTTGGTCACATTTTAGACTGGTTTCTTTATAGACATGATGATAATATTCTGCAATCCACCCTTGTATCCCACGAACTTGCATCGGATCACCTCTGCATCGTATGCCATCTCGACGCAGAATCAGTCCCTAACCCTCCACCTCTATTTGCTACTAAGAGAAACCTGCGTGTAATAAATAGAACCAAATCCATGCATGACATCCAAGAAAACCTAACAACTTTCTTACATCCAACAGCGGAACAACCTGATAACTGCCTACGTTCGTTGCTTGAAAAACATGCCCCAACCACCAAATGCAGCAAATGCAGAGTATCAATAAAAAAAAGTGTTCTCCATGGTATAGCAGAGTTAGGGACCAGCTTCGCACTGCTAAAAGGCATCCCCGAAAAGCAGAGAGGCTTTGGCTTTCCACCAGACTCACTATTCACTATTCATAAACAAATCTACGAAGCTGCTAAGAAGAACGTCACAAACATAGTCCATTTAGCCAGATCATCCCACTACATTACTAAGATCACGGAGAGTTCCAGCTGCAAAGAGGACTTCAAGATAACTAACAAACTAATGTAAAGGAACAAATGTACACCACTTCCAACAACCTTCTCTCCACTAGACCTACCATACCAATTTACAAATTTCTTCGATGACAAAGTACAAACCATTATATATTCGCTTGACAGCACAATTTCATCTAATTCGTCACCATACAGTTATGATGCAGAATTTCAGCGACAACTGTTAGGAGCATTTGAACCTGTTTCTATTGATTTAGTACGGACAATCTTGATGAAAAGTGCACCAAAGTCTTGTGAACTTTATCCAATTCCAACATCACTGCTGCTTGAGTGCTTAGACCCAATATTGCCTTCACTAACTGATGTTATTAATATTTGTCTCTCATCAGGGGAATCCCCATCATTTTTTCGATACTGCCATCGTAAAGCCACTGCTGAAAAAACCAACACTGGACCACAACGATTTAGAGAACTAGCGGCCAGATTCTAATTTCCTATTCATGTAAAAAAAATCTTTGAAAAGGTTCTTCTTACTCAACTTGTATCTCATTTGAATTCAAACAGTCTTTTTAACAATGTACAGTCTGCATATCGCCCTTGCCACAGTACGGAAACTACTCTTCTGAAAGTATTTAGTGACATTCTCTCTGCTTTGGATAGTGGAAAGATTTACAGTCCTCACTCTCCTGGATTTATAAGCAGCATTTGACACAATAGACCATGATATATTACTTCACCGTCTCCAGCAGGTATTTGGCATTCAGAATATAGCCTTACAGTTGTTCAAGTCCTACTTAATCAACAGGACGCAAATTATATCTGCAAATGAAACTCACTCCAGCCCAGTTGACGTATGTTGTGGTGTTCCACAGGGATGTGTTCTTGGACCTGTTGTCTTCATTCTGTACACGCAGCCGCTCTCAAGTGTCATAGATCATCACCCAGTGTCGCACCAATTGTATGCTGATGACACCCAAATATACAAGTCTAGCCACCCAAATGAAGTTGATGCTACCATCCATAGAGTAGAGAAGTGCATTTCTGATGTGAAATCATGGATGACATGTAACAAGTTGCATATCAATGATGATAAAACTGAGACTATTCTGATCACAAAACTAAGACTTTCTCATTCACAGCCTTTACCTCAGACAATAAATATCAGGAACACCAACATTAAATTCTCACAGTCAGTACGAAACCTGGGCGTTACTCTAGACAGTACTCTCACATTGCACCAACATGTCACGAACGTATGCAAGGCTGCATATCTTGAATTGAGAGGTAATCAGTTCCATTCGTAAATATCTTTCAGTTGATGCCACTAAAACACTTGTGTGTTCATTAGTACTTTCAAGACTGGACTATTGTGACTCAATTCTGTCTGGTTCGTCACAATATTTACTCCAGAAACTTCAAAAAGTTCAAAACACAGCTGCACGGATCATCTTTAGAGTACCTCGATCAGAGCACACCTCACCACTGTTCTGTACTCTACACTGGCTATCGATTCTATACAGAATTAAACACAAAATTTGTTCTCTATGTTATGTTTCAATGACAGACTCCAGTCCAACATATCTATCCAGCCTCACCCATGTGTGTACACCAGCTAGATACTTACGCTCTTCTTCTGATAGTCATATGGACAACGTTAGTTTGCATACCAAGGCCCGGCGACGTGGAACGAATTGCCCATTGAAATTAGACACAAAGATACAGTGGTCCTTTTTAAGAGTGTTCTTAAGACTCACCTGTTTCGACTGCAGGAACAAACTTAGCGACCTAATCATGTTTTGTATCTTATATGTTTTCAGCATCTTTTTATGTTTTCCAATTTCATTGTTTTGTCATTTGTTGTTCTGTCGTGTAGTCATATTATTATTGATGGTGTAAGCGCTTAGACTCTAAGCGGGTGCGCAACCTTTGGGCTATTGCCGGCCGCATAAAAAAATTACTTTTGCAACGGCCGCCAACAATTTTTCCCTGAAAAACGAAACGGTCACTATCAAAATTTACCTCTCGTAATAGTCAACGCGAGATAATAATGACATAATCATAATGTATTGTAGGCAAACAGTGCTTAATTACAAACAAAAACATTTCATCGATATTCTCTTATATTTCTACTTTATTGAACATTGTCATGTAAACCTAACATCATGTCACACACGTACAGCATGAGTATATTTTTAAGTGGCATTAGTACACTGAGAACACAATAATTGAATAAGTGATAAGCTGCTTCACTAACACTGTCCATGTAACTTAGCAGTCCAGAGTCCAGAAATTAGTGGCTGCCTTGCTCTTGGATGTTTGCCGAGAGTCGCGCAAAGTCCGGGCACTCGCTGAAGATCATCAGTCATATTCCTGACGCCAGATTGGTGTCCACTAGTCGGGTTCGATATTTGTTCTTGAGATATTTCATTCGTGAAAATGACGCTTCGCACATGTAAGTGCTTCCAAACAGCACTAGAGTGTTTCTTGCTATTTCGCGAAGCTTGGGATACTCCACAGCTACTTTCCATGTCTCCAGTAGATCGTTTTTGTCCTCGAATTTCTTCACAAGCTGCGCGTTATTTTTTAGTTCGATCAGTTCCATTTGGACATCCAACGGCGCACTCTCTGTCTCAACCAAATGTGGAGAAGCAACGAGTCTCATATTTTCTGAGATCTTGTCGAAATCCTGAAAACGTTCTGCGAATTCCAGCAACAGCGCTTCGAGGACGCCTGAAAAGGACGTAGCCGGAATTTCATCTTTTCTTATTTCATGGCTCTCGATTAGAGCGGTGAGTTGATAGAGATTGAGCTGTTGGATATGACTTTGTAGCAGACGACATTTGTCACAGAAATCCTGTACTCTTCTGTGCATGAGGTAAACTGTTGTTCCTTTGCCTTGCAGAGACTCGTTGAGGCAGTTGATATAAATTAACAAATCTACAAGGAAGGCTAGAGATGTTAAGAAGGCCTGGTTCTGCAGTGGGCAGTCCTTGTTTTTCGTGGCATAAAATTCCAGTATTTCGTTTCGTAGCAGCAGAACACGGCGCGATGTTTCTCCCTGAGACAACCAACGAACGCTGGTGTGGTGCAGAATATCTTCAGCCGACGAATCATTTGTGTGAAGAATTTGTATGAATTGGCGGTGGTGAAGAGTATTCGCGCGAATGAAAAGGATAATGCGATTCACATCCTTCAGAATGTTATCCAAATCAACAGATTTAGAACACAGCGCCTCCTGGTGAATAATGCAGTGCAGATTTATGAGCTGGTCATTACCGTGATCCTTCAACACATAATCGGAAAATCTAGCCACTAAGCCATTTTGCTTACCAACCATGGCAGGCGCGCCGTCTGTACAGATGCCTCGCAGGTTCTTCAGATCAAGGTGCGAGTCGATGCAAGCTTTTTTAACTGCCAAAAATATGTCTTCTCCTCGAGTTTGAGTAACGAGTGTCTCCATGGAGAGCAGATCCTCGCACAATTCAAATGTTGGGGATAGGGAGCGAATCAATATGAGTAGCTGCGCTGAATCTGAAATGTCCGTAGATTCATCAACAGCCAGTGCAAACAGGCTGTCCTCCTTGTTAATCTTTGCCTGCATGGAGAGCTTCAGCTGCTCGGCAATATTACTTTGACGGCGTTGCACGGTATCGCGCAACAGAGGAATCAAAGAATAATCCGTTTCCTTACCCGGATGAATGCACTTAACAACGTCCATGATACAACTTTTCACGAGTTCCCCATCGGAATAAGGCTTTCCATCGACACCGAGACGATAGACCACTCGATAGGAAGCGTCACTGCGCTTATTCGTAGTCTTAACAAAAGCAGACATGACCGAGGTCTGTTGTCGAACATTCCTCTTTAGATTTTCCACGCAGATCTTCCTTGAATCACCTTGTAACTGTGCATAGTTGTGTGATGCGTGTCGGCAAAAATGTTGCTTGGCATTGTCCCCTTTGACAGTTTTCACAACATCGCCGCAGATTAGACACTGCATGAAATGGTTCTCTGTCTTTGCCATAAAGAAATCTAACTCCCATTTTACATTAAAGCTCCGCTTCTCTTCTTCCAATGTTCTTTTCCTTTTTATCGACATGATGAGTACTAAGGCGGCACGGATAATATTATACGGTAACTAAGCGTACAAGCTGTATAACTATGATACAATTAATCGTTTTCATTAAACGCTTTTTCACTGTTATGTTTATTCACTGCTATGTCGAGAATCTGTCTGGATTTCTGGTGCAGCTGCCAGCTAAAAGTGATACTTGTACACAGGCCTCTGTGTATTTGCGTGTACTGTAGCAGCTACTGAAGTTGACCGACGGGTTACAGAGAGCAAGCACGATACAGCGAATGTGCGCATCACACGGTTTCGGCGCGCTTCAATATTAGGCTGCTAAACTTCATGGCCTGCCCTCATTAGCTACAACTGCAGCCTAACACCAGCGCGGCAAGAGCTATTTCAATGTCTATGAGCGCTAAACACTGCAGCTAACGCTACAGCTGCCGGAGTCGTAATTTCTTTCGCAATAACAAGTGCTTAAGAGTGTAAATGAATATTCGATATTTCGTTTACAACTTTACATAATTGCAAATATTTGACGGCCGCAGGTTATTATAATTTAAACAGATTTCCACGGCCGCACATTTTCGTGCCCACGGCCGCAGGTTGCGCACCCCTGGCTTAGAGCTTTGAAAGATTAGGTGCTATACAAAATCCTCATTATTATTATTATTATTATTATTATTATTATTATTATTAGTATTATTATTATATATATATATATATATATATATATATATATATATATATATATATATATATATATATATATATATATGGGGGAACCATATAGGTATGCAGTTGGCAATTAAATGTATAGTGATAGTCATTTGTAGCAAACAAATTACACGAGAATGAAAGTTTAAAGAGGCAAATGAGAGTGCATATTAGCGAAACATAATTCAAGTGTAAAGAATATGATGAAATATTACTGTTCCACAAAGTATAAAAAGACATAAAATATCTTGGAGAGAAAGAAAAAATGTGTGCCTGTCATACATAACATTTTTCTCGCTGTTTGTTTAAACTAATCTTTGTTTTCATGATAGTATCGATGACTCTTTAGGGAAAATGTTTCTGTTGGAAGTACTGAGTCTACCCATAAGCAATTATGCTGTTATCCGATGGTCAAAGATTGTTTCTTATCGACCTTGTCCTTGGCGACAATTCTTTTACATAAATGAAGATAAGTTTCTTTTGACCTATTGATTGGCGATAAAGATGAATGGTTGTCATTGGAACGAAATCTAATTCCTTTTCTAATTTTTTAATCTCGTGCGCGCTCTAAATGGACTATTGGCTGAAATAACATCTTTACTAATTCTCCAGTGTGAGAATATTGCTTTCATGCGATTTATAACTGTAGAACCCTTGAGGTCTTGGTGCTTTTGTTTACCTCAAATTTCCTGCGATATTAGTACATTACAATATAGTAATTTTTGTTATGTTACGAGTCTGTGCTCTTAAAACGAGTAAGAGACATGAGTGATAGCTTTATAAAGTTACAAATGATTTAATTTTCTAGATTACAAAGTGAAAATGAGAAAACGAACTTACGATATTGCTCTTTAAATACAACAATAATCCAAAAATTGCAAGAAGTTATAGTAATTTAAAATCCTTAATTAAATTCAGAAAATATCCAGAATAAATCCATACTCTGAAGGCGACAACGTGTCTGTTCCTCATGTGTTGATGTGCCAACCTTTTTTTTTCTTATTTGCTTTTTTTTTGTTGTTGTCGAATCACACACACACACACACACACACACACACACACACACACACACATATATATATATATATATATATATATATATATATATATATATATATATACACACAGGTTTCAATAAACTATACAATTTCAGTGAATGACTTTATCCAAGAATTGTATCGGTGTACGTTTGCATTACCAGAGAAAATAATCACTTGAATTCAATTATTTGAGGAAATATAATTCATCCCAACTTCACACAACATAATAAAACTTAAAATTGTTAGATGTTAAAGCACTATTGATAAAATCATCTTAGTTACAATGCATATAGTTCTCAACATGTCACAATTACCATTTTCTACACACACGAAAACCAACTCATTGCCAAACGGAACATAACCTTCTAAATATGATCATGATGTTTCCAAAATAAAAACAGTAACCTGTAAAATTCACATCGTCAATTGCAAAACATTGACCCTTGGAAACATATTTATTTTTTACTTTTAATAAAATGTAATATTAATATTATAATAATAATACTGAATTTAAACCCACACATACAGACAATAATTTAGCTATGTATTAATTGTGTAGAAAGAATAACATAAAATTGTCAATTTTGGTCAAGCAGAAATGAACTCAATTTTTTACAAGGTCAAGTGAAACATATAAAGTTACATACACAAAAGCATGTATTGAAATAAAAAAAAGTAAAACTAACTAACAAAGACAGAACATTAAATATACATAACAGTTACTTTAGGTAAATAGGTCAGTAGGTCAATTTGCCAAGGTTAGCCAATGAATTCGTGAATGTTCATGGTTTATTTTTACTTGAGTTACAAACAAGACAAGTCAGCACTATATTTCGTTATGTCTGCCTAGGTTCTTGGCCAGAACATATCATCACGCTCTCTTTTCAAGTATGTTTCAGTACTCACACGACCTGCTTGTCCTATTTGCAGCATCCTCAACTTTAAAGTTTGGGGTATTTCGATATTGCGACATTTAATTACTTCTACAACGTACACCACAACCAAAACATTTCAATACGTGGTTATTTGTCCTTGACTCTGATTGGTCGACCTCGAAATACTACCTTCTTAGGTATATTTAATTGTTCATCTTGATCAGACTAAGACATTATTTCCTGAAATTTTCTGTCGCTTACCGGTAAGTGTGACGTTATCGTATTGTCCTGTAGGTCTATTCCATTCCACTGTTCTTTCAAGAACTTACTGCTCAATGTATCAGCAACTGATACCTCCTGTCCTGGCGTGTTTAAGTTCAATGTCATATCCTCGCAGTCTTAACAGCATGCACTGTAGAAATTAGGGGCAGCCTAGAGAGGTTTATTAAAATTTTACTCAAGTGGTAGGTAATTATTTTGACGTACTTTTTGTTTCCGTATACAAAGTGTGTCATTTTCTCTCATCCAAATATAGCTGCTTGTGTTCTTTTTCTCCCTAAGTATTCAAAATTTGTTTCCGATGACGTTGAAGAAAACATCATTTTGGATTTGCAGACTAATTGGAAGTCAAAGATATCTGTACCTACCAAATATGATATTAAATACGGTGACGTAAGCTAAGATTCTTCTGATAACTTAATGGCCCAGTAACCTGGTGTAACATCATGTTTTGTAAAGAATGTAGTAACTGAAAAATATCATCCAGAGATTGCATTCTATAATGGAGAAGATTATTGTTCGTTTTAAGGTCTTTGGAGACAAAATGACGTCAAAGATTTATATTGTCCTTTTCTGGGATCAACCCAAATCGTAGATTCACTGATCTTCTACCACCCAAATTGTCCTAGCTAGACAAGTCTTCCTCTACCTTATCTTTTTAATTCACGTGACCTAAAGGGGCTGTGCACTACATGGATGGCTTTTGGATATAAGTGAATGTCGCACTATGCAGCAAGGCAACTTCTACCTTTAAATGCATCCGCATGTTTGTTTTTTTAAAACACAGAGATCTCTAAAGAAATGTGAAAGTAATTTCTGTTTCTACATAATTTCCAACTGAGTAAATCAGCTTAAAGAATCCAAAATCAATACATGATTGAAGCCCAAAGAGCGGCGATTTGGAATCTACAGTAAGGGAAAGAAAGAGAACCTTGTCTGCCCCACAGTTACATAGCTGTTTTCAAAGTAAGACTGATACAACTTTGGCCTTAATGCAATTGAAATTATAAGCAGAGAGAATTTGGCTTTTCAAAGACTGATTTATACCATGACTCAGAAATCCAGATGTTTACCTGCACTCCGGTATTAGTCTGGAATGGTATCTGTCCGAAAATACCTAACCATCGACAATTTTAGAATCACAAACAGAAATCACAAACAAAAAATCTGAATTCCTATTCACAAGAGTGCCCGGATTTGGGAATTCCTATGCACAAGAGTGTCCGGATTTGGGAATTCCTATGCACAAGTGTCCGGATTTGGGAAGTTTAAGTTTCATTTACACTTACAGAAAAACAGACATAGACCTAATTAATTACATTCTTCGAAATTCACCATGTCGCTCTTCAACATCACACTTCTGCTACCGTATTATGTCACGTGATATGGCTGGAGCAAAATCGTCGGACTAAATAAATAAAGTTTAAAACGCCAATTTTCGTTAATAACGACCGTCACGATAAGTTTTGCTCAATGATGAGGTTTTTGTCTCTACCTGAAAATGCAGACAAGCCATTACCGATTTTAAAAAAAGTACTTCACTATCACTCATTGATTAAATAGAATTAAACTCTTGCATTCATATTTTTATTTTTATAAAAAATATAAATTAAATGTTAATTAGCTCCACCGGTATCAATTGTTCTTGCAAATCAGGTACGTCTGAACACTATACATCAGTACAAACCATTTATTATATTAAAACTGTTGGCTGAATATATTTAAACATTCAATCATTACTACACCTTTGATCGGCACGTTGCGATATTAATGGAAGCATGGCCTGGTCAAAGATTAATTAAAACGAATTAAGTACTACCTTTTCAATTTAGCCTTTGGCAGGAGCAGATAAATTAATTTCCAAGAGTGGGAGCGTGGTATTAATTTTCCGATAAATATAACATCTGTGCTATAAATATATGTGTATATCATTTGATTGTCCTCCAATAAAGACTGTAGCAGAAAGCAGTTGACTCTACGTGAAACTGTAAAGGACCTGGAACAGATGTTATTCAGGTAGAAGATGAAGACATAAATTGACTAAACTCTTCTCTTTAGTGTCAACTAGAAAAACTATACCGTAGAAGATGCATTCATTGTCCATTTGTAGAAAGGCAACAGCCAGTCCTATGACAAGCATCTCCTTACTATTAATAGGCAGTAAAATCCTTACCAGAATTCTGTTAAATCAACTTGTGCATCATGTTTACTAAGGACTCCTGCTTGAGAGCCTGTGGCTTTAGAGAAAAAGAAGAAACAACAGACATGGCTTTTGAATACCAAGAACTAAACACCAACCTGTACAAAACATTATTCAACCTGATGCATTTGACACAGTCAGCAATGGTGTTCTTTGACAAACCATGGCAACCTGACAATAGCCTTTGTCACAGTCAGCAATAGGGTCCTTTGACAAACCATGCCAACATGACAATAGCCTTTGACACAGTCAGCAAAAGGGTCCTTTGACAAACCATGTCAACCTGAAGATAAAAACGTGATATAGGCCAAACTTTGATTTGTTTTGTCTTGTCTGATTGTATTTTTTCAGCTGATTTCATAAGAGCTTTTAAGAGCAGCTGGTATCTTATTTTATCTATAAACTGATTATCATGTGGTTGAAATTTGGAGGCATGGATTTTATTGATGTATTATAAGCAATAATTGTGTCCATGACTCGACAAGGTCAAAAGGTCAAAGATGAAATAAAATGTGTTGACTGGCCAAAATACTATTTTTGAAAGCAACTCTTGCTCAAGTACATTTCACCCTCCATACTCTTTAAAAACATCTGGGTTTTAAAAACACATACAACAGTATAAGTGATGGTTCAAGTTCCCCGATGACTTCAATGTTGATAGATCTGGGTCTATGTAGATTGTAAGAAGAACAATAGAATAAGCAAGGTATACCCTCATATGTTGGGACATTATTCAATAGAATAAGCAAAGTATTCCCTCATATGTTGGCACATTATTCAATAGAATAAGCAAGGTATACCCTCATATGTTGGGACATTATTCAAGCAGATCATGGTGTACTCAGTCAGACTCAAAGTACAAGCTAAGGTTAATACGGTTAACCATTGTTAATATGGTTGTTACATTGTTAATATGGTTGTTATATTGTTAATATGGCTGGTACATTGATAATATGGTTGTTACATTGCTAATATGGTTGTTACATTGTTAATATGGTTGGTACATTGATAATATGGTTGGTACATTGTTAATATGGTTGGTACATTGTTAATATGGTTGGTACATTGTTAATATGGTTGGTACATTGTTAATATGGTTGGTACATTGTTAATATAGTGTTTAGGTCCGAGTTATGAATGGTTTTAATGTTACAGTACATTCTGATACTAATAGATTCCATATACACATTATACAAAACAAAGACAACTAATTTTAAAAAATGTGTCTAAACAAACTTCAAAGAAATCCTATACAAACTTTACTGCGGACACATAATATTTCTTCAAGTCCAGAGGCAATTGTGTCATAGTTTAAGGCAATTACAAAATGGAGACAACCAAGAAACAAAGAATTATTAGAGCAGACATGTGGTTAACACTAAATATGATGCTTAACAAATGTAAACTAGAGAGTACAAAAAACGATAACAAAAGAATGACTTTCTTTTCCTTATTGTTTGTCCGGTTTGTCTCTGATAATGAAGTTTGAGAAATATTTTTGAAACCACTTAGATGAAAACAAAGAGAGATGAAGAAAAAACATGATCAATTGTTATCTGTCATCCGATGCCTATTGTCAGGCATTACTTATCACAAGTTTCACTAGTACCCATCCAAAATTATTGTACATATTCATCCGATGGACTAATTAGCGCTGAAGGAAAAGGTGATGCTCATAAAGCCAACATTGCTGCCAAAGTAGCTATCTTGAAAAACATGTTATTGATGGATGTAAAGTTATATTCACATGATTGGATATATATGGCGGCCAGTATTACTCGTGGAGGAATAACCTGGGAAAACCACCGGAGAGAACCACCGACCCACGAGAAGCTGCCGGCAAGCTTTCTCACATATCAACATTGGCCGAATCTGAGACTCGAATCCACGCAGAGGTGAGATGGCAGTCATCCGTAACATTGGTAACCTTACAGCATTGTCCTGCCTTTCACACCCCATAAAATGAGTAACAACCCCATTCATAACTTTTCAGTATTATTGGCTTTATATGCATCCATGTAAAATAGACATGGTACCACACTGCCATTTGAATGATTACATCACATCCAGGTAAAACTCCAATCTCCTTCAGAGGGATACAAATAAGCAAGCAGTTCACCTGGGCTTTGGTGTGGCTGAGTGGTCTAAAGCAGGCACGCACCATTATTGATCGCTGCCATCTCACCTCTATGTGGGTTAGAGTCTCCAGTTCGGCCAATGTGGATGCAAGAGAAATGCAAGTAGCTTCTTGTGGATCTGTGTTTTTTTTTCCAGGGTTATCCCAGGTTTTTCCTCCACCATTTATACTGGCCAGCATGATTAATCTATATTGTACTGAAAAATGGCGCTAAACCGTATTATAACAACAACCTGAGCTTTGATCTTAGGATGCTGATTCATTTACCAAAAACATTTAAACTGTTAATTGATGTTATTTCAACATTTAAGACCAATTTATTTTCCCGGGGTTTAAATGCCTTAGTATAAGAATGCTCAGCATATGCTTCATAAGGATATTTTTAAGTTCTCCTGATTGTCTAGTGGTAGAACTGTTGGATATATAGATACATGTACATGGGTGATACTGAGTATATATTCCAGGTAAATTATTATACTAATTGTGTTGTCCTAACCAATTTTGTCAACAGGACACAAACATGTAGCCGCAAATGGAATACACTCCAGCCCAGCTCGTCTATGTTGTGGTGTTCCACAGGGGTCTGTTCTTGGACCTGCGCTCTTCATTCTATACACTCGTCCGCTATCAAGTGTCATAGATCATCACCCATTGTCTCACCAGTTGTACGCTGATGTCACCCACATATACAAGTCTAGCCAACAAACTGAAGTTGATGCTACCAATCAAGGAGTAGAGTGGTGAATTTCTTATGTGAAATCATTGATGACATGTAACAAGCTGCAGATGAATGATGATAAAACTGAGGCTATTCTGATCACAACAAAAAGACTATCTCATTCACATCCTTTACCCCAAACAATAAATATCAGCAAAACTAACTTTAAATTCACAAATTCAGTATGAAACCTAAGTGTTACTCTAGACAGTACTCTCACATTGCACCAACATGTTAAGGACATATGCAAGGCTGCATATCTTCCGCTCAGACGCATCAGTTTCATTCGAAAATATCTTTCAGTTGATACCACTAAAACGCTTGTGTTCATTAGTAATTTCAAGACTGGACTATTGTAACGCAGTTGTCTAGTTCGTGTCAATATATACGACAGAAACTTCAAAAAGTTCAAATTACAGCTGTTCAGATCATTATAAAGTATCACGAGGAAAGCGTGCCCTCCCATCTCTCTGTGCCAAATATTGGCTATCCATTCGATCCAGAATCAAACACAAAATTTGTTCTCTGTGCTACGTTTCACTGATGGACTCCAGTCCAACATACCAATTATAACCTCACCCATGTGTACACACCAGCTTGATACTTACGATCTTCTTCTGACAATCGTATACTCATTATTTCTACTATGAAAACAAAGTCATATGGGCAATGTTCTTTTGCATATCAGGACCCAGCAATGTGGAATGAATTGCCCAGTGAAATCAAACACAAAGACACAGTGATCCCTTTCAAGAGTGCTCTTAAAATTCACCCTTTTCGACTGCAAGAACAAACAAGACATAATAATGTTTCCTACCTTAAATAATTTTTAGCATTTTCTATGTTTTCTAATTTCATGTGGTTTGTTTGTTGTTTTCTTGTAGTTATATCATGTTTTTAAGCGTTTTGAGCTTTTAAACAGTACGCGCTTTACAAAGTCCTCATTATTATTATTATTGTTGTTATTATTATTATTATGTCAGCTGGAGATGCAAGTATGGAACTAGTTTTGCAAGGTAAGAGTTGAGATACCTTGTAATACATGTACAAGCAATTCATGTGTTTCCAGTCCACCAAAAATGTAAGGGTAAGAGTGTCCGCCGCAGAAATGGGAGGTTGTGGTTTCGATCCCCGACCGAGTCATACCAAAGACTTACAAAATGGTACTAACAGCTGGCTCGCTTGGCACTCGGCATTAAGAGGATAGCATTTGGACTGGTCGGCCTGGTGTTAGGATAATGTGACTGGGTGGGACAACATACTACATGTCTGGGGCATGATGCCCTGGTACTAAACATCACAATAAACTGACTCACTGCAGACATCGTAGCGATATGACTGAAAAATTGTATCATTGGATTGCGTCGGATTAAAACTTAATTAATGTTTAAGAGTTTATAAATCCACATATAACGTATATCTGAAATGCAGTTTGCAGTTACTTTTTTAAATTATAAAGCTAGGCTTGAAAATGGGTTTGCTTGTTTGGTGACTGCCTGTAACAGATTAATATTGGACACCCTCTACGTAACGTTGGCTGCAATGGCTTACTTATTTACTTATATCTGCTGCAAAAATCGAAATGCTCAAGAAGTGAGGAAAAATATGCTAATTTGTTATAATACTAGTAAATTGTAATCATGCATTAGGTATACATGCCACCTGTTATATAAGGGATTAACCTGAAAACATTATTATTATTATTATTATTATTATTATTATTATTATTATTATTATTATTATTTTCTTCAATTGGTCATTGACGGATGAATATTCACACACACAGCAACTGAATGGGTCCCGAGTGGCCAAGTGGTCTAAAGCGCAGTCCGTTACGGATTACTGCCATCTCACCTCTGTCTGCATGGGTTCGAGTCTAAGATTCGACTAATGTAGTTATGTGAAAAAGCTTGCTAGTAGCTTCTCATGGGTCGGTAGCTCTTTCTGGGGTTTTTCTGTGTCCCTGCTCCACCATTAATACTGGCCGCCATGTATAGCCTATATTGTGCTGATAAATGGCGTTAAAAAACAAAACAAACAACACAAAAAAACGGTCCAGTGAGACTTCATTCAGTTCTTTGAATTGGACTAAGTCCGTCGTCACTGCGAGAGACTATGTAATCATCCTAAAAACAACTCTTGAATTTTTAATTTTTAATTTTTAATTTTTAATTTTTAATTTTTAATTTTTGCATATTTAAGATTAAACTGAGAAAAGAATTTCAACTGTAAAACACAATATAATGGTGTTTTCATGAGTCTTGGGGTGAATATTATTCACACGGGATAAACTGATTCAATGCGAACTTTGCGGAAAAAAACACAATGATTACATGTGAGAAATAAAGACCAGAAATACGTGACCTGATCCAAAAATTGAGGGCAACTCAAACACACAATGGCAAATATATCGTATTCTTTGATGGAAATTATAACAAATATAAAATATAAATGTGCAGACACTGACTCGAAGACAGTCGGACTTGATATAAAAAAAATTAGACTATAGGCAAAGTACGACACGAAAAGAATTAAAGTATTAAAACATTAGGAACATTTATTCTTGTAATAATAAAACCTGATAAATAAATTTAAAAAAATGTAGTACATCAGACTTTGCTGAAAAATTCTAAATATATATATATATATATATATATATATATATATATATATATATATATATATATATATATATATATATATATATATATATATATTTATTATATACTTCAGTATGAAATATAGAAAATTACAGGTAAAATATTTTTCATATTTTGTCATTCCTATATTTTCACATGTGAAAAATATATCCTTGTATTTTCACATGTGAAAATATATGATTTTTCCCATGATGCAATTTAGCTCTTGGACTACTTTTTTTTTATAACAAGAGTTATTCCCCTTGCTTATTGCATACAACTTGTCTTCTGCTGATAAGAAATATGGCACAAGCTGATGATTTGGTGCTTATGGAATTAGAAATGGATATAGAAGTAGATGAAATGCTTGCAGGTGTTGACTTTAATATAATAGAATCCACAGAAGATGCGCCTGTGAATCAAAACTCCAGGTTTAGGAAACTGACAGAGGCAGAAGTGCAAAATTTTTTGGATGAGCAGGAAAACAAGAACACAAGAATCAAAACAGAAAATGATTTTAAACTGCTCGCAACATATCTCGATTCAGTTGGGGAAATGAGGAACATGGAATTGATCCCACCTTCCAAGCTGAATGACCATATTGGGAACTTCTTTCTGGCAATCCAAAGGAAAAATGGAACTGAATTTGAGCCAACAACTCTCAGGAGCTTTCTTTACTCATTTGATAGGCATCTGAGAAAGAAAAATTTATGGATTTTCCCTCATAAACGATATTCAGTTCAGCAAATGTAGAGAAGTGCTTAAATTGAAACTGAAGCAATTGAAAGGGATTTGAAAAGGAAATCTCCCAAATGCAGCTGAACCTATTACTGATGCAGAAATTGATGCTTTGTATCAATGTAAACAACTAGGACCTGATAATTCTAAATCTCTTCAGAACTCATTGTGGCTTATATTTATCACATATTTTGGAATGAGAACCGGCATTGAGACACATGAATTAAGATGGGGTGATATTGATGTCAGACAAGAGGAGTCGGGCGAAGAATATCTCATTTATACACAAGAGCGACAGACGAAAACTCGATCTGGGACAAATCACAGAAATGTAAGAAAGGTGAAACCCAGGGCATATTCTATTCCAGATAATTTGGAGCGTTGTCCAGTGGCCCTCTATAAGCTTTTTAAATCCAAGCAACCCAAAGAGATGCTCGAGTCGGACAGTCCATTTCTCCTGACAGTGAACATATTGGCTCCTCGTCCTGGCCAGGCATGGTACAAAAATCTACCAATGGGCATCAACAAAGTATATTCAATAATGAAAGAAATGAAAAGCTATCTTAAACCTACTGGGAAAAAGCTTGTGCCATACAGGTATAATTTTGTGTAACCCAAAAAGTCTGCAAACATCTAAAAATGCATATTTTTCTTGCAAAAGTGACTAATTAAATACAATCAGTTCAAATGATTCTTTTGGTTTCTTCTTCATCAGGGATTACTGTATTGCAAGACGTCCCAATTTTGTACACAGTGTAACAATAAATTTAAACAAAAACATTAATAATGAATTAAACAGGACTACTTGATTATCATATTTCATCATTTTTAAATGTAATTTCTACTCGTTAAACTATTGAGGGTGGTCAATGGAGAACAAAGCATTGGAACTGTGATCAGGATTTGAACCTGAATCTTCAGATTGTAAAATCTGCTGTTTTTCCAATTAAACTATCACAGTGTACTTTCTAGTCCTACAATGTAAGCCCCGACGCTGATATTTATGTTTGCTCGCGTCTGGGTCTTACTGCCTAAAGAGCAGCGCTGTGTAGTGTTTTTAAATATACTGAACAGAGAATAAGAGGTGAAATTTTCATGTTTATCACATACTTGGCAATAAGTATCAACATTTATCCACTTATTTAAGAGTTATTGATGTACTTACTTTGCTGTCTGATCGTGATCGACTCTAACTCTGACACTAGGAAATGAACGCATTTTTCATGTTCCTTTGAAACACGTTTCAATGCCATGGTGGCTGAGGAATGCCGAAGTAAGTTTCAATAAAGCTGTTTTATTTTCACGAAACGAAATTATTTCTATATTGCCTATTTGAACAGCAAGCAATATTTTGTTTTGTTCAAGAAATATTTTCCGATTAGAACCTAACTTAAACATACTTCGGCATACCTCGACAACTGTCGCATTTCAGCAAATTCAAATGTATGTCAACTGAACAAAAAATGCGTCCGTTTGCAAGTGTCAACTGTTGATTCCATTTGGATAAAAACAGCGCAGTAAGTATAATTAATTAAACATATATTAATGGAAGAGTGTCTATATAGGTTGCCAAGTATGTTCGATATTCCTGAAACTTTGATTTATCGTTCCGATGTCGACGACATCGGAACTAACTACACTATGGCGTCATTAGGCTCGTAAGACGTAGCACTAAAATAAAGATCAACATGTGATACGTCTTACGGGTAGGACTATGTACTTTCCAGCTTTTATTCTCCATGTGCCCCTTCTGTTTTTTCAGTGCCAGGAAGCATTTATTACAAAAACTTAATGACCATGACATCCCAGCAACGCATATTATGCAAATAAGTGGACATAAAAATATTCAGAGTGTAAACAGTTACTCCAAGCTCAATGAAGTTCAACAAAAGTCAATCTCGAACATATTATCAAACAAAGAGCGACTGCTGTTACCTACAGGTGCCTCGAAAACCCAAACCCATACAACTACGTCTTCTACACTTTTACCTTGATCTTCTCCTCCAGACCAGAATGAATCTCTTGACCACACAGGAAATGAAGGAAGATTCAACCAGCATGATTTAAGCAGCTGGAATCGCACCACAATTAATACTTCCAGTTCAGTACCCACGAATGTAGTTCCAGTCTATTTTTAGAACCTTTTTTCCTCTCTCATTTTGGTGGTGATAGAAGAGTTATATTGATCCATATTTGGTAGGGATTTAAAGGTAATTGTTTATTCTTGAGAATATGAGCAGAGAGAGTGGTTGTCAGTGTGTAATTTGGCGACAGTGCAAATGGAGTAATAAGGCCTTGGTGATGATCCGGAAGTGAAATATGTGTTCTGTTTACATGCTGCTATGTTTACAGTGTTGCAGCTCAAAAAAATGCCGATCAACCCCTGACAAGATTTTCACCGTGAAGTCATCTTTGGAGGTATTTTAGATTAACATATGATTTGTATTGATTGTCACACTGTGGAAAGGTCAGTACTGAGAAATATATGTAGAGAACATATAGTAAAATTAATTGTGGTCTATGTCCTGTACAGGCAGTATTGATGAAACTTTAATTTGCTATAAAATTTTTATTATTAAAGATAGACAGCTGAAATTTTGACACCTGGTGTATATTCACTGTAGAAATTGGAAATTTAAAAAAAATTTAAAAAATTTAAATTAATTTTTTTTTAAATTAAATTTTAAATTTTTTTTTTAAAAAAAGTAATTTTTACCCTATAAATGTACAGAAACGGCATCTGACAGAGAGATAACTCGTTAGTATTAGCAGCAATGTATTCCTACACCAAAGTAAAGTTGCAATGGAGGCTTTTTTTCAAAACTTGTCAGCCAAAATTTCTTTAAATTCTGTCCTAGCACATAATAGTGATTGTCGAATATGGACTGGAAATGTAACTTCCAATGGATTATATGGCCTATTATCATATAGGGACCCTGAGACAAACACATGGAAGAAAAAGCATGTCCACAGACTGGCATTAATGGTCAAGTTAAGAAGTCTGACTATTCCAAAGGAGCTTGATGCATCCCATTTATGCCATAATAGTTTGTGTGTGAATGCGGATCATCTAAACCTAGAACCGCATTCCATCAATAATAATAGGCAGTGCTGCAAAGGTTATGGGCATTGCATTGGTCATGGTGACTTTCTAGACTGCATGATGAAGTTAAAATTATAACAATGAATAATGCAGGTATCATGATATATCCTGTACACCCACCCACATCCATGTTGAATTAGGCCTGGCATTGAAAGATGGATGGATGGATGGATGGATGGATGGATGGATGGATGGATGGATGGATGTAGTGAGTAAGGAGGAGAAAAGAGAGTGTAGTCTTTATTTTAGTATGTCATTCATGCTGGTATAAATTTAGTGCTGTTTTAAATTAATTCCTTCCTTCCTTCCTTCCTTCATTCTTTCATTCATTCATTCATTCATTCATTCATTCTATATTAGTTATATTTTATGTTAGAATTTTGTTACAGATTTATTTATTTATTTATTTATTTATTTATTTATTTATTTATTCTGCTTTTTAATTTCTTTATTTGTGTCATAGTCAGAAAAACTGTTTCGACCCCTCCATAGGTCTCATCAGGTGGTAGTAGGTAACACAACTGCACATAACATGCGTTGTGTTATCTACGGGTTTCCCCACTACAGTTTTCCCTTCTGTACCATGTGTTTTTTTTTTTTGTGTCTTTTAACAACATTCATGTTGCACATGGAATTAAGTCAATCTTTTCTCTCTGCAGTGTCCCTTGGCTAAACCTGTGCATAGGAGTGATCATCCTTTTTGTCCAGAAGTCCTTTGCAGTAGTCAGACTTTCTACTGCCTTGCTGAGTCCTGTACCTCAGATGAGCCTGGATCATTTTTCCTCGTCTTGCTAGGAGACGTCGCCTAGTTTGTGGACTCTTTTGATACAACTGATGGTAAGTGCATCGTTTATCCATTGTATCCAGTGATCGCAAAGTCCTTGATGACAGTTGACCTTTCAAGTGTGTCACCTTGGCTTTCAGTGATGATCCCAAGCTATTATTGAGTCTGTGTATTGTTGAATGCACTCTTGCCTCAAAGTTTCTGGAATAGTTCACATTTTTGGGTAAGGAAACACTGATTGATCTGTTCATAGCCTCACATTTCTGTGTGTTTGTATTCAGTCGTAGTCTTTGTACAGCATCACAGGAGAGTTTCATTTTGAGAACTTCTAACAGGATTGTCTTATCATTTTCTGTCATGTTAAGATGAGTCACTTTATGAGGGCCTAGGTATGCTGATCGCATCCACCAGTTGTTAGTACTTCCTCCCCCACAAACCTTGGAATAACGCCGGCATTTTGAGCAGTCCCCTGAATAACAGCGCAGAGTGGCATCCAGTACTTGTGGAAGTTGACCTTTAATTTTTATAACATCACCTCTGTTATCCTCCATCAGTTGTTTGAAGATCAAACTGCACCGAGCTTTGATGTCTTGACTGATAATTTTCTGTTTGAGCCTTTTTCCTTCTCTTGTTGTTATTCCTGGAAACATTTCAGCACTAAATTCTGCAGAGTTGCACCGTTTGAACTGTGAACGACCCAGATGGATGGGGTCTGACAGTCTTTCTACTTTCCACATTGGATGCAGAATGTTGTAAGCAGCTTGGAAGCCAGCAGCACCCTGTGCATCTCCATCTGTAGTTACATGTTTAATGAGAATCTCTTGCAGCACAAATTTGTTTCCAATTTCTTTTGCCATCTCATACTCAGAATGTGGTGCAACTGGTGACAGATTTGATGTGCAGTCAACATGGCCTCCTGGACATTTCACATCAAAATCTTTCCCCTTCAGCCATGCTCCAGTCCAGCAGAGCTTGTTTTCTACTGTACAACCCACAATGTACTGCTTCTCTGTTACAGTTTCACAGGCAATTCCAACAGCTTGTGATGAACTTTGGCCAGGTTTCTTTTCATGTCCAAAGCTAAAGGCATTATATCTGGCATCAAAAGCAACATTTATTTGTTCAGGATGCTGAACGCCACGCATGACATTAACCTGTCGGACTAGTTTAAGTTTGTTTGTCATATCAATTTCATTGAGCTCAACGGTTGCTTTGCCTACAATGTTGGATGCTCTTTGCATAGTTGATCTGCTAGGTGGTGGAATGTCAGTGGCTGCAAGCAAGTATCTAGCTCTGGTGTTGCCCATAGGGGTATCTTGTAGTCCAGCTTGAAACATCAGATTAACAGCAGCAGGATTTGGCCCAGGTTTATCTGTTTTTATCTCCTCATATAACTTGTACTCTGGTGACTTAAAACTGCAGTTTTTGCACATCATAGTCTGCTTCCAAGCAAGTCCCCATTTTCTTTCATCAGCAATTTGGAACTCTGGCCTGTCACACATGTCGAATTGATGACCATGGCGATGAATGATATCATTCCACATTTCAACATTTTTTTTCATGCATATGATTCGTGTTCTATCTTGCTCATTTAATTCTATCTTTTTCAGGTCCAGTTTTGATTTGGATAATGGTTGTAGAGTTTTTGCAGACCCCGGTTTGGCATTAGAGTCTGGAACCTGAGCAGATGAAAGAGACCCATTTGTCGGCTTTGTCACTGCTATCAGTGAGAACTTGTCTGCTTCCATTCTTCTGGTCACTGGGACTGATGCAGCACTGGAAATTGGTAGAGTATCATCCGTCAGATATCTGACTCCTTTGTTATGTGGAATATTTCCAGGTTTAAAATAAATTTTCTGCCTCTTCTTGTACCCCTTCATGGTTTCCGTTACAATAACTGCATGTAAATAACAAGAATTATCCTCTTTCCATCAGTTTTATAACTAGGAAAAGGCAAGTTTGCTAGGTTTTAGATTCCTGCACCAACTCTTCAATCTGATTGGAAGCCTACCATAAGGGTTCCTCCCCTTCATGACTGTATATATTGTCATATAGGTGTTAAGTACCCCTAGCTACCTTTGTTTTGATGATTTCAGATTTCAGGGTGTTACATTTGATTGACAGACCCTGGTTTTATTGCATCACAACTGATAAGGAAAACCCTTGATGTTTATAATTAAGGAATGGAGAGACTTTGACATAGAACAAACTTTGTCAACTTTTGGCTTCAAATTTTTATTAAAATTTAAATTAAATTTAAATTTTCTTATAAAAATATGTATCATTTTTTAAAATTACATTTTCTAAGAAAGTTTCACAGTGAAGCTTAATTTCTAGTAATTTCCAGATTGTTGCTAGAACTAAAAACTAATTACAGTTTATTTGAAGTGATTATCTTGATTAATAAACTCACAATTAAACTTTAAGTTTTGAGCATTTTTGCCATGCGGCCATTTGGAATGGGCTGGTTTTTGTGTTACAGTGGTGTCGGCTAAAAGCCTGTAACTATTCTATTCATTGATGAAATTCCTTCAAACTTTGCAGAAGTATTTCAGACATATTGATTTGATCATGGATGGAAGTTTGGTCCATTGAGGTGAAATTGTCTAACCCTGTTAGGAATCGCACCACAATTAATACTTCACGAATGTAGTTCCAGTCTATTTTTAGAACCTTTTTTCCTCTCTCATTTTGGTGGTGATAGAAGAGTTATATTGATCCATATTTGGTAGGGATTTAAAGGTAATTGTTTATTCTTGAGAATATGAGCAGAGAGAGTGGTTGTCAGTGTGTAATTTGGCGACAGTGCAAATGGAGTAATAAGGCCTTGGTGATGATCCGGAAGTGAAATATGTGTTCTGTTTACATGCTGCTATGTTTACAGTGTTGCAGCTCAAAAAAATGCCGATCAACCCCTGACAAGATTTTCACCGTGAAGTCATCTTTGGAGGTATTTTAGATTAACATATGATTTGTATTGATTGTCACACTGTGGAAAGGTCAGTACTGAGAAATATATGTAGAGAACATATAGTAAAATTAATTGTGGTCTATGTCCAGCTTCATTACAGGAAATACAATCAACGTTAACACATTGACAATAAACATCCATCATCACCATGCAACTTCACATTTGGACGGCGTGCAGGGTGGGCAGTCGCCAATACATGCCAAAGGGAGAAATATACTCCCCTTAGCAGACACTGATTCACAATAAAGCCTCCGCAGAGCTAACATTCTCAACTTTTTTAAGTTCCACATGTTCAATATTGTTCCATTTGTTTATTTTTACATTTGTTAAAGGAGTTCAATGTGTCGAATCGAACTAAACCCTTCTGATGAAATCACGGTTCAGTGTACATATTCTTCCGCGAATGAAGTGTAAATAAAAGCCCGACCGTTGACACTCACACATTGAAAATGTTCTGCTGGTTTGTGTGGTTCTTTTTGTTTCTATGTAATGAGTGGCATTAAAGAATTTATTTCATTGAAAAACAAAATAATAAATTAAATGTGACAAATGAAAATGAATCATGTCTCCTTTCTTGAGAACTCTTTGCAGTCGCTCCCAACACTATACTTCTAGTTAATGGTTTTTTTTTTTTGGGGGGGGGGGTGTTTTAGGGGTTGGGGGTTGGGGGGAAGCGCTACTAAGAAGTGACTCGTTGGGTTCTAAAACTAACAAAAAAAAGTATATAATAAAAAGAAAATTTTCTTTTCCTACGTTAATACCGGATATATTTCATCGTGTGGTACAAAAAACGACATATTTTAACTCGTGGCGAATCGTGTGGTACAAAAAACGTGATATTTTAGCAAGTGGCGAAGCCACGAGTTAAAATATGTCGTTTTTTGTACCACACGATGAAATATATCCGGTATTAACGTAGGAAAAGAAAATATCCTCTCTCTCTCTCTCTCTCTCTCTCTCTCTCTCTCTCTCTATATATATATATATATATATATATATATATATATATATATATATATATATATATATATATATATATATATATATATATATATACGTTGGTGACTAAGGTAGGCACATACACATATAGCAAACATACGTATAGCACAAACACAAATAGCATACACAGGATACAGGGGACCCCTAGCCAGGGTCAACTAAAGGAATTAGGAGAAGGAAGACGAGATAGGTGAGAAAAAAAACCTACCTTGGATAACCCTCACTGCAGTAATATTAGGGAAATTTTAAAAATACCCCTTTCTAAAATATTATATAATCCCAATGGGAAAATATTAAATGGAATAATAAAGTAAATGGAGAATAAGAAACACAAACTATATATCAGGGGGAGCACACTCATACATAAGTTTAAACTTTTTCTAGTGGTTTTTTTTAAAGGGGGGATCAATCTAGTGCCCCCGCCCCTCCCAAGAAAACAAATATCTATTCCTCTACACAGAAGCTGACATATAGGTTTCATCGATACTGATAAATATAGGTTTGATCATGAACACTCACAATTTTTAAGTTATCGAAATTTTAATATCATGATTGTTTGCATAGGTATACTACGGGAACTGAATTAGTACACAGAGTCCTGAATAACAGTTCGTTTCAGTGCTTGGATTTCGTTTCGTTCATTATATATTCACAGTATTGCTGTAACCTTTCTAGAACATGATGTATAGATGGTCTGCCCGTGTCTCCGTCTCTGAGGCTCTGTCTGTTGTTAGCCATCGGAAATAAGCAGTATTGTGTATTTTTGTGCAGATTCATCAGTCAGCGAAGATTAAAGAGGAGTGTACTAAACATTTCAAAGTTTCAGAAATGAACAACTTTATTGTTAAAGGAAAATGCATGTTTGAACGGGCCACGTTGCAACGAAACGGTGTAACGGTAATTTATATCCATCATGAAGTACATCAAAAAGACAAAACGAACTTAGATTCCAAGTAAGAAGTTTCCACATCTGTTGACCTAGAAATTGATGAACTAGAAAGAAAAAATACGAACGTCAGATATTTCTGCATCATATTGGTAATTTAGGAGGGTATATTTAGGCTGGACATCTGCTTTTAGCACAAGGGTAAGAAAATTGACCTTGACCGTGAAAGCTGTGCACATTTTCAACAACTAAAAAATGCTGAAAACGACAATATGAACATCAGATGAAATTGGTCAGTTACAAAATGTAATTAGGAAGAGATGGACAGAAAATGTTAGTACTTGAACCTTGTGATAAAATAATCACAATGATGGCCACTGGAAGAGGGAGTCTCAGAAATATGCATGTGGAGTCATGCATACCGAAGAAAATCTGTTCAAATTTTAAGTAACTGTTTATTGACTCGGTTGAAGAAAAGGAAGTCAAATGTGAGGTTTGACATGCAATACTTCAAGAGAATAGTAATTTGAAGACGCAAATACTGCTGCATACTGGAGAAAAGCCATTCAGATGTGAAATTGATAACGTATTGCTTTGTACCTGTTGTGATTTGAAAATGCTGGTGAAAGTACATACTGGAGAAAACCTTTATTATTTGAATTGTGTAATAAACTTTCAAGTAACATAAAGAAGACATGATACATACTGTGAAAAAAAACTATTGTGATATTTACAATATACTGCAATAAATGACAACAGCTAAGGACATCATTGACCACCATCGCCCAAAGGAAAAAAAAACAGAGTTTCAGAAGAGATTCTGAATCTGTGTGATGTCCGTAGAGACGTCAAAAACACCAGACACCCAAACGGGCAGTGGAGTACCAAGAAATAAACAATAATATCAGAACAAACCAGACACACAACGTGGGCAATAGAGTATCGAGAAATAAACAAGAATATTAGACAAAACTTGAAGAAAGCAAAAGAACATTGAATTGGAAAAAAGTGCACATAAAAAGAGAGCAATCTGATAAAGAATAATAGCAAAAAGACGCTCCAAATTGTGAAAGATCTCACCAGACATAAGCAACCAAGAATCAGTACCATTCAAGGTGAAAATGGAAAATGCCTCACAGAATAAATGACAATTGGCCAACACAATGGACCCAGTCACTGATTATAACACTCCGCTAAAACGGCATTTCCAGCTGTGCCAATATTGCAGAACTATCAGCTTGATCAGTAATGATAGTACGGTGATGATGAAGAAGCACAACAGAATTAATATTCAAGCATACGGTTCTGTGTGAAAAGTACTCACAACATCAACAAGATGTCGATCATGTGTTCATAGATTTCAAAAAGGCTTTTGACAGTGTGGCATGAAGCATTGTGAGCCACAATGAAGAAGTACAACTGGGGTCAAAAGTTGACCAGTACCATCAAGCAGCTGTATACCTAGGCTACCACTGCAGTAATTGCTCAAGGTTTTGTGGGGGACTGGTTCAAAACAACAGTTGGAGTATGGCAAGGCTGTCTCCTGAATTCCACGCTTTTCAACATCTACTTGAAGTGCATCATGAGCGAAGCTCTGGAAAACCACTGTGGGACAGTCAACATTGGAGGGCGTAACATCACCAATCTACGCTTTGCAGATGACATTAATGGGCCCGGCAGTGAAGATGAGCTTGTCACTTTATTGAAGAACCTTGATGAAACATCTTCCAAATTTGAAAGAGATAATCGCCGACAAAACAAAGCTTATAACAAATAGTGGCAAACAAATCTCGACCAAGATTAAAGTCTGAGGACAAGAACTGGAAACAGTGGGTCATTTAAAATATTTTGGTTCTATGATCACCGAAGAGGGACCAAGAGAAGAAATTTTGTCACGAGCAGTCAAAGCAACGGCAGTTATGTCAAAGCTAAGATCTATCTGGGGAGACAAGAATCTGTCTGAAAACTAAAATCATCTCAATCTTTCTATATTCTTGTGAGGCCTAGGACCGAGACAGCAGAATTACAACAAAGAATCCAGGCACTTAAAATGAGATGCTACAGAACCATCCTTGGCATCTCTTACATGGACCACATCACAAAAGAAGTGCTCAACACCATCAGGCACAAAGTAGGCCATTATTAAGACGTCCCCACCACTGTCAAAAAAAGCTGAAATGGTATGGCCATGTCACTAGAGTAAACAGACTATCCACAACAGTACTGCAGGGCATTGAACAAGGTGGCAGAGCATGACAGAAAAAAATGGACTGACAACATCACAGAATGAACCAGGAAAAGTTTTGCGGAGACACAGGCATTGGCACATGATCAAGACAAGTGGAGGGAACTGATCAAATGTTCAGCAGCACAGTGCCTCTACGATCACATGTTCAAGAGACTGATGATGCAATGTAATGGTCATATGTGTAACGTGAATTGATTTTGTATGCATTTGATTGATTGAAACTTTCTAGAACGTTTATATATAGAAAGTATCTGTTCTAGTCGCATGGCAACTCATTAAATAAAGATGAAGTGTGTGCTGAGCATTTACCAAGTTGTCAAGTACAGAAACATTCTTTGAAAAGCAAATTTGATTTACAATGGAACACATTAAGAAGCATGATAAAATGAACCTAGATTACAAACATATAGGAAATGGACAAAAGTGGAAAGACGTGAACCTAGGAATGGATAGAATATTAAATATGAAAGTCGAAATGTTTACGTATCTTGTTGGCAACAAAGAGGTGCATTTCGAAAGGAACAAAATTTTTCAGTAGAAATCGAGAGCCGAATGAATCCATTGATAAATATGTGACTGACCATAGAATTCTAAGATCAACCAGCAAGTTTAATAATGTGCAGGACTCTTCTAGAATACTATGTGGCATACAGGCAACACCCTAGAGAAGAATTATCAAGCGAGGCAAATCTCACCGCAGACAAATGCATTTCAAAATGCAGAGCAGAAAAACTAAGAAAAGAAGCAAAGCAATTTAAAACAACCATTTTGGCCAAGAAGATTTTTGTGTCATTAGGATTTTTAATGTAGCTATAACAATTTCATATCGTTACGATGTCTGCAGTGAGGCAGTTTATAGTGACTTCTGTCACTGGGGAATCATGCTGTAGACATATAGCACGTCTCAACCAGTAACATTATCCTGACACCAGGCCGACCAGTCATAACACTAGCAAAGAAACAAATAACGGATAAAAAAAGGAACAGAAGGGAGCCAAATGCAAAAAAGATAAAAATGAAAAAAGACCAAGCATTAAGCAGCAGCCATAAGTATGCAGATATGCAATTAATTATCAATATGACGCCAAAAAATTGTCCAGCTATTTAAAAACATTGCATTTATTGTAAAAAAACAAAAAACAAATATACTACACCATTTTGAGATAGTTTGCCACAGAAAGAAAGTGAGAATACCATTCATACAAAAAGGCTCAAGTCAAACTAGTAAGGCAGTCAGTGTAAGCTTAACTTTGGAGCGGACATTGTAGACCCCAATGGTGATGAAAGTTCATGCCGATAGTTAAAGATGAGGCAGCACACAAAAGGGACCCGTTTCAAATGAAGTACGACAACATTATGATGGAAAAGTGAGGAAAAGAACCAACGGACATATCCATTTTTCAAGAATATACAAGATTGTTTAAAGGTATTTGCCTGTTCTGAGGGAAACATTACCTTGACACTGGTTCCCATACTTTTGTACCCCATAGTATTTTTTCAATGTTTTTTTCAGGACCTCTAGTTTATAATCATGACGCATTTAAGTATAAAGAAAACAATATTGAAAAATAATTAAAAATTTTTGAAAGCATTTTGTACAGTTGTACTCTTGGATGTGAATGTCAGATAGGCATAATCTAATTTGATATCATTAAAGCAGTTTTGAGTAACATTAAGAGATGTAATAATACTAGCAAACCCAGTCCAAATTACAAAGTCTTTACATTTTAATGATTGATTCTTATCGAGCTCATTCAGACCCTTTCAGAATAGTTTTAGTTTCGGAAATATTTTGATCAGTTCAGAAGTTATGACTATTTGAATCTTTGCAAAAAATTTCTTTTCAGTGAATTTTTTCTTTTAAATGCATTTTAAATTCATTTAAGCTGCGGACCCAAGATGTTAATAAGATATGTATTTCCATCATAATGAAATTTGTAATCTTGTAGCATTTTTCCTGTAGAATTCTAATATTTACAATAAATTAAACTGTCCACTTGATTTCAATGCAGTGAAGAAAATAAGGGGTTAAAATATTTATTTTTCTTCTACCAGACAATTCAGATACTGTATAACATATTTCTTTACAAGTCATTCAATTCAGAAGAAAACATTGGCATGCATAAACAGTTCATCAAATTTTCCATGCTCTGACTCGTTACAGCATGTTTTCTGTCACATGATATGAATTTTTTAATTGGCACTTATTATGTCTCTATTTCCATTCCTAAAAGTTCATCAGTTTTGTTTTTAACGTCTGGCACCTTTTGTTTTTACTCAAGAAGTTTTTTCTTCTGGTCAAGTACACTATTCACTCTGTTGGAAAGAGTTGATTGGTTAAGTGACTGACGCCCATCATTAAGTAATGTTAGGGTGTTGCAAAGTTCAACAAATGTTTGATTATCTTTCTTATAATAGTAGAAAATTTCAATCAAAATTCCATTTGACAATTTGTCTAATTTTACACAAGATTTGGAGGCTATTGTATCTGCACTTTTTCCTGCTTTTTGGCAGTAAGGACCAGGAAAATCCACTCGTAATTTCTACACTTAAAATGAAAAGAAAATTTTTATGTACAGTATGTACCGGCAGCCAAAATTTTAACTTTGAAATTCTGTGTGGATTTTATAACCATTAGATAGATCTTTATGAAATTAAAAGAACAAAAAAAAAGATTATATGCCTACCTCATCTGGTTCAAAAGTTATGGGTAAAAATCTTCATAAAATGGCGTGATTTTCTTCAAAATTGTCAAATTGCATAAATGGCCATATTGAGTAGTTGATATTATTGAAACTAACTGTAGTTTAGGTCTGTAACTTTCCAGATCTCTTAACATTCTATACAGACTTTGCTCAATTTTTTTGGGAACTCAATTCTCTGAAATAACGATGCAGCAGACCTCCAAAATTAATGATATTCACTGACTTGGTCAACGGCAAATACAGCCGCAAATAATTAAAAATTCAACATCTTGGCCATTTATTTATCAATTTTTAAAATTTAAAGTGTATTGTGTTCAGATTGCTGTAAACTATCTAATGATTCTATATACTGAGGATTTAAAACTTTTTATTTTTAATATCTCCCCACCCCCTGTGCAAAACATGCATGATGTCAACATACAACGACAAAAAAATATAAAATCTGCACTGTGCAGAAGAGCACAAGCAAGAAAAATATTTTATTGAAATGAAAAAGGCATGTTATATAGCAAATTCAATAACAAAGTGTCATGTCTGTGTGGAAAATCCCCCATCAGCTTTACATATCAAGATCTCAATATGATGCCACTTTAAGTTCAACTGCTGAAGAAAAGATCTGACATTACGTTTCTCCAAGTCATGGGTTGCACTTCGGTTAAGAAATAACAAAGCATCTGATTCAGAAATAGATTCTAAATTTGCTCCAGCAGCAGCTCTCAGCACATGATGCATCTCCTTTTGCAAATTTGTATTCCTAAGATCATTTTGACACGAGGCTGAGCAAATCTTTTTAAAAAGTTCTTTAGTTTGATCGGAAGTGACAGGAAATTTACTTTATAGCTGACGGAGCTGGATCAAAAACTTATAGCTGATGACATCTTACTCTTGATGCTCAAGGGCTATTGTTCTCCTTTTGTCCTTTTTAATCAACCATCTAGACATGTGGTGGAAGTCCCCATTCTCTGTAAAAGTGCAAAACAGCACAGTTAATAATTTATAAGACCAGTGCAATATTTGGGAAACTTAATTTTTTTTCTTCCACAGATTGAAACTTAAATATTGTTAAAATATTAATCAAAATTGTATGTTATTTATTTTTGAAAATTATAGATTGCGATCTTCAGGTCGTAGAAATTTATGTTTTAACTTTGTGAGCACATTTTGTTGTTTTGTTTGACCAAAAAGTGTTTTGATATGTTAATACATAACACCAAATGGAATTATGGACATTTTGGCCCACTTTAATGGACATTTCACAACACTTCAATGGACATTTTGCCCCACCTGGTACATGGACATTTCGCCCCACATCAATGAAAATATTGGACATTTATATAAATTCATCAGCATTACACCATTGTCTTCATTTTACTTTAGGTGCCTATCGTTAAGATTTCATTGCATACCCCATAATCCTATATCTCTCTCTCTTATGCATGTATTTCAATTACATTCAGCGTGCTGTCATATCAGACAATATTTTCCCCTATTTCTTCATTTATGTAATAAGACTGATCAGAAAATTAATATATTGTTTACAGTGATAATTTTCTATCCTAAAGCTCAGATTTTGATATACTTTTGATATACGTTGTTTTAATTATGTCATTGCATTTGATATTATGCCAGATGATCTGTACTAAATTGTAATTTTCTTTTCATAAAAGCTTCCATGACTTGCTCAAAAACTCTGGCTGCTGCATAATTAACTTGATGCCACATTTAGCAGATTAATTAACTATGAAGATGAAATAAGACAGACATACTGAGATTAATTAGTATTGGTGCATGATAATTCATTTCTCAGATACCAACTAAAGTATGTTTATACACAAGTTAACACCAAATGACATTGATTGGGAGGATGGAAATGTGTTTCTTTTTAATTTACAATGCAAAGAAACTGGCAGACATACAGAGATTAATTACTATTGGTGTATGATAATTAATTTCCCAGAGATGCCAACTAAAAATAACAAGGAAACTTCGACCAAGAAATATTTAAATACATACTGAAGAGATAACATTGTAAGAGAAATACCAACTTCCGGTTTATAAACGTCCAATAAATGTGAGAAACTGAGCAAACAAACAAGTTCTACACAAAATATTTATTCACAGAATGATTAATTATTCACTCATTTTACCAATGCATCGAATTAATATAGGTAGTTTTTATTTATTAAAATTACATCATTCTCGAAACATCGGAATGCAAGATAGGTTAACACCCGGAAATTGTAAACTTCCGGTCGCAGTATAAATACACATTTTATCGACGATTAAATCGATTAAAATTAAAATAAAGAAATACATAAAAATATTCATTAATCTATTGAAAAGCAAGAAAAATAATACTTACCAATGTACTGTTGCAATTTCTCACAAATGAAGCCAAAATCTGGATCACGTGTGAATATGAACTCAGCAATGTAATTCGGAATCGCATCACAGCGCGCGACTCGAAATATTTGAATGTGACCTTGCAGTTTACATGCTTGCGATTTGCTGGTTTTAATGCGATCTTGAAGCCATGCATATCATTAGATTCAGCGGAAATTGGGCTATACAGCGCATACATGTATCATATCTTTTTTTTTAAAAATGGCTGAGATATTTAGCTGGAAACATGAACCTATTTTTTAATTGCTTACCAAGAACATTTAATTTAAACATATACATTTCAAACTTATATGTAATTAAAGACCGTTCACTGCTCTACAATGTGGTGCTATTTTTAGGTCTTGACCCGGTGACTTCGGAGTTAAGATGGAATTTCCCTAGCGAATGCAAATTCCTTGCTTTTTCTGTGAGGCGTTGAGCGGACCGAATCGTGCGCAACAGTGAAAGTGTTGCTTTTTTATATGCAAATTACTATTCATTAACCAATTTTCATCAGCAAACCAAACAAACAGTTAAAAAGAGAAAGAAATGAACTTTATTTCAGTATAAATTATAATATTGCTGGTTCATCTAATAATGAAAATATGGCTGGTTGAAAATGATCGATTTTACTGAGTTCTTTCGAATGCGCTACATGTCTAATGTAGAGCTGTACCGATTAATCGCCCGTATGCGTAATCGGGCCGATTATTAGCACAATCGGTATAATCGGGTATCGGCAAAAATAATCGGTGCCGATGCAAATAATTTTTTTAAATAACCAGTTTTTCCTGATAAATGTTGTATATACAGTCGCGTTTTGACTGACCGTAACTTAATCCTTTGTAACACTAGAGCTCGGGATATATGCAGTATGCAAACAAGTTGCTCATTAACTAACACTACTGTATTGTCGAATAACCATATATCGAGATAAACACATCGAGCCATCAATTAATCTTTTGTAACAAAGAGATTGCTCTAATAAAGTATTTAAAAAGAATTTATCTTGCTGTCAGTTGTGCGAAATTTTCAACTCCAGCGTCCGGTAACATTTGTAAACTGCAGTAAACCAGACTAAAGTACATGTCGCTAACCGCCATTGTAGTGCCAAAGTCATGTGAATAGCCAGTAACATCAAAGGGAGTAATGATGGATATATACACAGTCAATTTTGATGTTTGTGTTTTTTCTTTATCTTTATGAAAACTCACAAAACACCAATAGTCCTTATGTCCCAGTGAGAAATTGTTTGAAAGGGCTTCAGTGTAGGTTTGAGTACATCGTCTGTCTTTCAGTTAATCCGTAATGCCTGGAGGGTGAACGAACTCATTGTCTTTAATACTAGTAAGTGAGAATCATTTCCGGATTTTTTAAAATTATTTTTTATTTCTTTTGTTAGTGTTTCACCAAGCCACCATCTGGCAGAAGGGGCAGTCTCTCATAAGTCATAACAGGTTTTACTGTACCTTTGAAGCACCGACATATACTAAACAAATAAAACAATTCTATATCAATGTTTTACAATTATCTGATGTTGCCGCAGCAATAACGAGTATTTGTTGTTGTCAAAGCAAGCCGACGACCTTTGCTCTTAGAAAGTCGGCAATAAACTCTAAAGCATTGCCTCAATTTACATAGTGATTAGAACATATTTATTGTGCCGCGAAACTTTCCTATTTGCAAACCCCCCCCCCCCCATTCCAGGCCTTTATTGTTTTCTAAATTTGTCGGCTTATACCTGAGTACATAATATGATAATCAAATAATCGGTCTCATAATCGGTATCGGCAATTTTGATAATCTGATATACGCGGTATCGGCATAATCGGCAAAAAGTGACCGGTACAGCTCTAGTCTAATGGGAGGCTACCAGTACATATGTACAGTTACAAAAAACAGCGTATTTCTTCATCTAACATTGCAGAGCAGTACTTTATCATATTACAAAACATCGATCTTTATTCGCGTTTTCATACTCTATTCATACCCTTAAACTTTGTTATTGGTTGAATTTTGTTTACAGAGATTTCATTTTATTATTAACCTGTTTAAACATCATTTGCATACAATAATTTGGCATTAATTTGTATTCAGATGCAAGTTTTAAAGGAAAGTAAACTAAAATAAAGCTGTGAAATCTACATACATTTCAACATGAGAACGTTCATTTATAAAAAAATTTACAATATACTTCACAAAATATTAAATAAGTAAATAAATATGCAAAATATTTAATTACTGATATAAAACATTCCATCAGTATAAATAAATCACAGCATTTGTCTTGTAATTTTCACATCGATGTTAGGTTTATCTCGAAACATATGGCAACTTTGCCTGCATGCCTTATGGAGGTCAACTTGATGAAATGCGTACTTTTGAAATTAAATGCGGGTACTTAAATATTTATTCTGAAAAACAAATTTGGTGTTTATTTTGTAATGATATATTGAAAATTTAAATAAAATGTTAGTGAGTTGAAAACATTTAGAGATACTTTAGGGACTATTTTCCCAGCACAGGGTCATCATATGCAAATTTTCAAATCACCGTTGGAAACATCATTCATACCCCATTCAGCTGATGAACACCTCATTAATATTCATTAGGTTTTTGTGACCTGCATTTGCAAATCAAACACGGGTGTCAACGCACACACAGGAATTGGCACGTAACTGAGATCTGTCAATTTTGATAACTGATTGATAATTACATGACCATATGGTTATACAATTAAAAAAGTACATATTAATGAAATTTATATGCTTTTGTAGATAATTTAAATCCTTTTTAAATAAGTTTATTTCATAAAAATGTTATTAACAATATTGATTTCAATGCAAATTTAGTGCACACAATGCAAGAAAGTCTATATTTACCTAGTTTACTGATAAGGAATAGGCACCATCTGTGGTTGCTAATAATACAGAGAGGGGAAAAAAAGGCCACAAAGTGAACAAGCAGTCTACAGTGCTCATCGTTAATGATCACTTCTGTCTCACCTGTGTGGGTTTGAGTCTCGGATTCAGCCGATGTGGATAAGTGAGAAAGCTTGCCAGTGGCTTTTCATGGGTGTGAAGGCTCAGGTAGTAGGGGTGGGGTTCTTCCTATAGACTTTAAAGAATTATGAGGAAGTTCCCCTGGTTCGCATTCAGAATGTTTACTTCTAGACAATATATTATATATGGCTACGAGCCCCCAGTCAGCAATGCCGACAGTTAAATTAAAAGAAATACAAAGATGAAATTTAAACAATTTAATAAATGAAAATTTTAAAGATATTAAGCAATCAATGTCACTCTTGACCCAATGATCCCTAGATCATCATTTGATTCCAGTGTGAGGAATATTTTCCCTTCTTGAGTGTTACTCATCTAAATAAGTCTCCTTTCGTCTTTCTCTCCTTCCGATTCCTCTACTTCCGTTTCCTCTTCTATCTCTACTTCCGTTTCCTCTTCGACGGTATCTCTTGAGGTCACCCGAAATTCACTCGGTATCTCTCAAATTCACTCGGAATTCTCTCCACGTCATCCGGAATTCCCCCGGAATTCTCTCAACGTCACCCGAAAGCTTCCTTTGAAGCTATCTTAAGATTTCCTTGATTTCCAAAATCTGAGTCTGCCACCAATTTTCGTCTGGCCGTACGGAGTTCTACCTCTCTTAACACAGTTACTTCTTGTAGCGAACTGACTAATTCCTACTAAACATTAGGTATTATCTAAAATTTTCGAATCAAGTCCCACCCACATCGCATTTCGATTGGAGGGCAATCGACTCTGGTCAGTCGTTCAACTGTCAATCATCCGAATGTCTGTCTGTGTGTCTATCAATTGTTACAGTCTTCTTATTTGGCGCTCTCCTGTCCTTTGATGTGGTTACGTCACCCGTCCGCGATGGACAGTCTCCTCGTAGAATTTCCCCTCGAGAGCTAACAAAGACCATCTTACGTAAGGGGATTAGCTAACTTAGAACAATTTGAAACATCACAGCTGGGTCAGGCAGACATACAATTTATACATATACAAGGCCAGTCAGAATCACAAGTTATAGTAACTTATACCTACATACAAGGGGTTGGGGTAAAATCGTCACAATGGGTCAGAGGTTCATTCTTTCCAGAGTTTTCCCATTTTCTTCTTTCATCATTTATACTGGCTGCCATATGGCTTATATTGTGCTGGAAAATGGCATTAAACCCTACATTCCATTAGCTCTTAAGATGTTTTCTCTCATTTTCAATCAACTGTCTTCGGTCACAATTGCTAAACATTCTGATAATTCATAATCTGAGACACCAGTTTGGCAGGTGCTCGACGCATGCATGCTTCGTGTTATTACAAAAGTAATCTAAAGTTAAAAATCATACAGTGAAAAAAATACTCCAGATTATCCCTGTGACCCATTCTGACATAGGCCCCTATCTATAATATAATATAAAAGAGAAGGGCACACTACACATACATTCCATACAAGCGAATAATTTTCAAAACATGTACACTATTGGGCACACGCGTCACATTTCACTGATTGCCCGTGTTTTTTACCTTGTGTTCTTTATTATGATGAATAAGAGTTGCACAGGATTTAAAATTCTCATTGACAGTTATTCCTCATGTTGGTTGATTGATATTCTGAATGTTGATTGCATAGACACCATTACCATTATAATTAAGTCCTGCATAAGATGTAAATGATGTCTTTTACTGTTATTGGACATGTTCCCTATAATGGTATATAATCAATACAAAAATCGTCTCATCCAGTTCCATTTGTTTCTGCAAACACTTGTTAAAACCACAGTAGATAATTTTTTTTAATAGATTAAAGAAAAAGAAAGGAAAATAAGCATCTTATTACAGTCAGTTATAAATGATATTTTAAAGTGTTGAAAGAAGTTGAGGGTAGTCGCTTACTTGCTTCTGAAAATTGAATCCTTTCTTACCATTACTTTTGCACTCGAGAATAGCACGAAATATAAATTCTAAACTCTAGAACCGTTTACAAATGTTGTGTAATGTATCTAGACATCCATCTTTAATTGATACGACTACCAACTCATCGTCTTCCGTTTGACACTACAAACACTTATTAAAACCACAGTAGATAGAGAAATTTTTTAATAGATATATTAAAGAAAAGAGAAAAATTATTACAGTCAGCTATAAATGATATTATAATGTGCTGAAAGAAGTTGAGCACTCCCATACAAATTTCTAAAAATTGTATCCTTCTTTATCATATATGTCCTTGCAAGTTATATTGTACTGTATTCCAATTTCGCATAAGCATTCCTTTCATTCATACGTGGAGACAAGGTACATTCAACTCGCCAGCATGTTGTGCTCTCTTTGACACTAAAGTTAACAACTTTATCAAAGACTAGAGCAACACAATTATGCTCATAAAATGTTGGATGTAGATTAAATGTTTTACACATTGTGATTACACGCTTGTCTTCTTTTGGCAGATTATATTATATCATTGTCTTGAAAGATTTCCATGACATCCATACACACGTGCAATGTTCGTTGTTCATTTTACACCACAACAACAATTTTATCTGTACCTAGCAATACCATAATATTAGTTAAATGCCAGGTGTAGATTATGTATCTTATACTTTGTGAATTCTACAAGACTTGTCCAGAGTCACAGTGATGTCTGTGTTGTTCATAGACAAATGCCCTCATGTCATCTGTAAACTCTGACTTTATATGCCTTTCAGTCTGTGATTACCAGAATGTCTCCTACGTTTAATTCAGATGATATGTGATATGCAATAAGAATAATTGCTAAGTACACATGTACATGTTGACCATGAGAATTATTGCTGATTTAAGTTACAAACAAATTGTAGGGTGCAGAGTGGTCAAAGCATGTACATATACGGATCACTGCCATCTCGCCTCTGCGTGGGCTCAAGTCTCAGGCTCAGCCAATGTGGGTATGTGAGAAAGTTTGCCGGTAGCTTCTTGTAGGTCGGTGGTTCTTTCTGGATTTTTTCCTTTGGTTTTCCTCCACCATGTATAGCCTATCTTTTGCTGAAAGTGGCATTAAATCTTATAACAACAAATTATAATCTCTGTACAAGATGCGTACTTGGTATATCACACGCCATAATTGTCAAATATTAAAGGAATACTTTCCCTGTAATTTTGGTACTAATCTCAATCTTCAGCCAGCCAAAGTCAAAAATGGACAAAATCGATCTGAATTAGGACCATAATACACACCACACAACATGCACAACGTTCACTGAATGATCAAGTACACACATTCTACTATTAGCATCATAGTATACTCTAAAGGGCTGTATTAACCTTCTGGAAGAACTTGCTGTGCTGCCTCTAAACCTGATAATTAGCTGCCTTCTAGCAGCTGTTCTGTCAGAGTTAGTGCACATGCTGTCAACATTTTCTGCATCAATCTTGTCCCATGCAAAATGTAATTAAATGAAAAATAAAATTTAAACACTCATGTTTTGTGACATGTACTTCAACATATAATCCAGAAGAATTTGTTTATATTCACATATAATAAAAGAAAAGTAATGATATCAATTTATCTGTGTTTATAATGTATATAAGACTTCCTTTCTGAGCATTATTTTGCACGTGTCCACTATTTTACTGCAGATTTCTTAATTTTCTGTGATACTGCTAGAAGCAGTCTGTGTCTAGTCATAATTTAACTTTGCATATTTCGCATCCAATAGACTTCCTTGTATGCTGCCATGATGCAAGCAAAGTTTGTATTTACCCCATTTCTCAAATTTGACTGGCGAGTGGCAGTTACCTTCACTATATCCTACTGCTGACCGCTTCCTTGTTTCCTTGTAACCTGCAATAAGTTGCTGTCCAAGATTTATTCAAAGGTCAAGCTGATGCCACTTTTTGGTTCTTCCTCTCCTAGTAATCAGATGGTTTGTGGATTCTTTCATGGTCAGGAAGGCATTAACAAGGGCAGTATAAAAAAAAAAAAAACCAGAACAGATACTTGCACCATATTTGATTCTGCTCTGGTCAGCCAAGTGAGCACCCATTTTCTTCATGGATTGCAATGTGGTCACACCAGGTGAATTTATATGGCAAGCGCCATGCCTCTGCTGTTACTGAACTAGTTTCTTCTCCAGAGCTGATGTTATAAAGAAAATGGACACATGTTATAAAGAAAATGGACACATATTCTATCTTTCCATGCAGTTTTTGTCATTATTCCCTTCTTCATTGTTCTGAACTGGTCTCGGGGGAAATGTCTCTGGGATTTGTTTTGGCTTCAGGAATATCTCTTCTATTTACACATATGGTTCTATAGGATTATATTTTGTCTGTTTTCAAAGATTAATTATTTTTTTTATCCATGTAAACATGGTGGTTCTTGCCAACAAGTCTTTTTGTGAAGTCTGTCAATCCTAGTCCATGTTCAGTACCTTGCCCTTCTTCATGTCCACAATATCTCACAAATTTGTGAACATAGCTGTTCGCAGGAAAGACCCTTTCCTTTACTTTTATATCAATAACCATTTTAAACTATCTCCCATTAAATGCAATCATGCCCTCATATACAGCTTGATTCTTTGGTTGATTATAATTTTCAAGATACCTTGCAAGGAGTCTTAGGACAGTGTTCAGAACTGGTCTAATTTGACCAAACTTGCAATGCCCAGGTTGTCTCCATGGAAGGTTGTTAGTCCCATTGTTAACGTGAAAATATTTTGACAGCATCTGGAGTTGTTCTCTTGTTATTACATATGGAATACCCTGTACTCCAATAAAGTTAACCATGTTACAAGTGATTTTGTATTCTGGAATTTTTATTACACATAATACAGTGACATTTATTCCAAGAAATGTCTTCATATCTGTGAGAGGTAGGTGACCACTTGGGATCAAGCTTCTTGCTAATTTGTTTTGTGGTGTATGTATCTGTTTTATCTACCAGTAATTGGAGTATTTCTTTGGGAAACAAATGTAAAATAAGAAATCAATCTTCTTTGTGTTTTCTTCTAAAACAAATTTTGACCCTGAAACTGCTGTAATATCCACGTTTAACGGTGTCACATGTTCTGACCAGATATGGTTCAGATGAATCTGAAATGTGCATCAAAACAAGACTTTTACTAATGTCCGATCCGTCTTGAATCTAATGATACAAGTTTTAAAGGAACAGCTTGAAGGGCAGATTTGTCACTAAAATCCCCGTAAATCATAGTTGGTCGGACCGTGTTAACAATACAATTGGACAGCCGGTGCAGTGACAGCGAGATTGCATAATTAAATGGATTTGATGGAACCAGTAAAAAACCCATGCGTCCTGACTTACAGGCCCGAAAGCCATGCTCGGACATGCGGGGGGGGGGGGAACTACGCCCACTGGGCAGCCTAAAATTGGGGGAGCACTCCCCAAAAGATGTTAATAGCTACGCCGTAGTTTCCTGTTCCCAATGACGCATCTGTTCAAAGGCGGACTGTTGTACCATGTCAACATCATTTTTCTCCATTGCCACATTGCCAACACTTTTTTTGCCGTTCATGCATTTGTTGTTGACATCTCTACTGATACGACAAAGAAGATAAAACAAAGCACAAATTAGCAATTCAGCATGTTATTAATTCGCTAATACCATAACCGTTACTAACAGAGGAAGCAAAATTATTCAGTGCCGCGTGAACTCGTAAATGACAACACGAGTACTGCCATTAGCAAGTCGCAACAAAAGAAGATAACAAGCACAAATCAGCAATTCAGCACATTATTAATTCGCTAATACCATAACCGTTACAAACGGAGTAAGCGAAACCATTCATTGCCACGTAAACTCGTAAATTACAACACGAGTACCGCCATTAGCGTGCTCTGTCCAAGTTTGAACGTGGTCATCCAGAGACGAAGTACATAAAGGTGACAAAGTCACTCAAAATTTTAAAATATTGTAAAATAATGTATACAACCTGTAGAGGAATGATTATCCAACACAATACTTCCAAATTTAACTTCTGATGGTCTGAATTTACACTAAGATGGCTTGGATTCATGGAGGTCTAATTCTACGTGTTTGCACAGTACAGCGAAGCTTAAAAACTGGCGATACCTAGTGGGTGCAAGGGGAGGTAAGGGGCAAGAGTTATTGCCCTTTGTTTATAGGACATAGACAAAAAGACGAATTTTCTTCTTTTGGTAGGCTGGATTCATGAGGTAGCAAGCTTATATCCCTAATGTTAATGTGATTGGGTAAGTATTCTCGGAGAAACATAATTTACTTAAAAATTTGCCTTCTCTGAGAATTTGGCCAGAAATGGGAACTCTTTCTGGGCTGGTCTGGGCATACCATTTGTAAAAAGTCTGAATCTCGGCTTTTGTCATTGGCAAACTTAGCCCTTTTACACGTTATACTCCTTGATGAAAGAATCTTACAATGGGTCTAGGAAATTAACCCCTCCCCGTATATTACCCCCTGCCATTAACCCCTCCCCCCCCCATCTATTACTATATAACATATAATTGTTATATCCCAAGAATAAATAATAAATTTGACAAGAATTTTTTTTTAATTTTTATTTTAGTAAATGAAAACATATACTTGTCCTGGAATATTCAATAGTAAAATCATCCTAATTTAATTTAACTGATACAAAGTTCGCTTCATTTGGTCGCCAATTATTTAATGTCATCATGAACGTCCATGAAGTAATATAATTTAAAATTATTAATAACATGTATGTATGTATGTATGCAGATAGATTGATAGATAGATAAAAAAATTATATTAAGCCATTATCAATAAATAACGATATCAAAGAATGAAAAGAAGTATGATTTAATGCTGTAATATATTTAAATATATTATTTAATTTCAAGCAGGTTGTCCATAGCATGTTTTAGGTCCTCGGGTGAAAAGCCCTCAAATTCTGTATCGCTATCATCATCATCCATGATGTTTAATTGTTCGTCATTTCTGATCAGCGCGTTTTCGCTTCCGCTCAGATTGACACTGATGCCGCACACCTTTAAAGATTTCATTATCATTGTGCGTTTTTCCTTTAACACATTAACCCCAGAGCCAAATAGCTAGGCAGCCCCCTGCAGCATAATTTCAGAGATCACCTAGAGTAGTGTTAGCATTACCAGTGCTTGTATCCCTGAGACTTTCTGACAGCACTTGGCTTGCAGATTTTTATAGAGGGGCCTACATGCAGTAAATTTGTTATTACTTTATTTCTATTCATCTAATTAAGCTTAAATTTGACACAGCAGTTCTCATAAAAATTACATACATAATAGTATAAATTTCATGCTACATGCAGAAATATAACTCGTGCATAAAGGTCACAACAAATGATGTACTTACCAATTTGCTTCTCCTGCCATGAATATCCCATACAATCCATTATGAATTCACACAGAATTATGAACACCATCAACCCATTATATAATTATATTTATGTACACTGAAATAACATTTATCATCTCTTTTGTAGACTTGACATCCTTAGAATACTGTACACATATTGGCATATTTCTCTTGATCTTTACTTACCTTTCTTCCTTAGAATTCTAACTGAAAATTTAAAAACTAATAAAACATTTTATCAAATATTGAATTATGAACACTCATAGTAAAAAAAAAATTCACATATTTATTTAACGATTCTTCAAAAGATCTACATGATATGGCTTAAAACAATCTACACATAAATGAACATTGCAATGAATGCACATATTCATAACTTCACGGCGTCGCTTTTCTTTACTGCACTGTCGACATCTTCCCCTCTTTTCACCATTCTTAGGATAGTGGCCTCCTGTGCTTGTAGCTAGTGCTGCTAGATCATTTTCCCGGTAATCTCCAATAAGCAATTTCGCCAGATTCATATTGAAATCAACTAATCTGTGTGCTTTTATCCGTCTGTTCTTGCTCCGCTTGACATGATGTTCTGATTCTCTCATTAGTATGAATCTATTGGTGACGGCGACATCAAACAAAAACCAAAACGGGTACAACCACCATTTTTTCGCTGCTCTATATGTACTGTACTGTGTCCTCAACTGGTCTGCAGTGTCCACTCCCTTCATGTTGTCGTATTGTCGCACGATAGATGGTGCTCTGATTTCCCTGATTTGCCCATTTTTGTTTTTACGCTGTACTGTTTTCTCTATGGCTGCTGGATCTTCTGCTGTTGATAGAGTGTACATGTGCTTCTTGTCCATCCAGATACAGGCTGTTACTTCCCCGCGCTGTACTGTTTTGAATTCCCCTTGAACCCTAATATCTCTTTTATTAAGATGCTGTATAGGATATCCTCTTCTGTTAGATCATATGGCTCCGCGTGCATACGTACCTTTCTGTAGAAGCTTCTCGAATAAATCTGGACTGGTGAAATAATTATCTACATTTACTATGTGGTTTCTTTCCCAAATCTTTTCTGTCAGGTCCATAACGACATGTGTTGCTAATCCAACTTCTAGTACCTGCGTCCTTACCTGTATAAACTTGAAATTCATTGGTGTAGCCATTTGTTGGGTCAGCCCTCATCCAGACCTTGATTCCATACTTTGTCGGCTTGGCTGGTAGATACTGGCGAAAAGATAGCCTACCTCGAAATTTTATCATGGCTTCATCTACACTTACATTTTGATGAGGATTGTAGTTTTCTAAGCAGCACTTTAGAATAGCATCATGGACTGGCCTGACATGATGCAGCTTTTCATGACCTGGTCGAAGCCTGGGAGGATTATGACGACTATCATTGATATGAAAATATTGTGGCATTTTATCAAATCTATCTCTCTTCATGATTCTTCTCACACTCAGGTTTCCAAATAGGGCATCTGTTGACCAGTACATAGCTGTCTCCGGGAGCTGAAGAACTCATAAAAACTCTCATTCCCATCCATGCTCTAATTTGTCTCTCCGTAACATCTCTCCAGTTTGGGTCTTCTTTCTCCTCCTGCTTCCGTCTTGCATAGAGATTTGTCTCATCTACGATCAGCTGAAACAAAAATGCTGGGAAAAAAAGCTCAAAAAAATTAATTTCATTTGCATTCGGGTCTAAATCTGTTGTTGGTCCTGTGTATGGCCTCTTGTCAACGTGCGTTCTATCATTTACGATCCATCGGTCAGCTATTCTTCCATTTTCTTCTTCTTCTGCAGCCTCTTCAACATTCTCATCCTCATCACTGCCGCTGTTATCATCAATAGCGATTTCGATGTCACTATCAATCTCGTCTGGTGAAAATCCCGAAAATTCACCGTCAGAATCTGTCAAACAAAACTCTGCTCCAAGCGCCTGATTCTCTTCAATTTCCATGATTTTCAGATCTATATATCTTCACTATTTCTGCTGCAATCGAAGTAAACAAAAGTTTCTTTTGTTCACGAATGTTCACTCTATATTTGTAAGCTGAAATTTCATTGGTTAAGTTGCCAGCATATTTCGAAATAGCTTCAAACCAACCAATGGATTGCGACGACACAAGTCTTCGTGCTGGATACTTGCCTTGCTAAGTACTGCCACCCAAACTCGGCGCTTGGGAGACAAGCATTGCAAACTCAGCCCCGTTATCGAGGCGATCGGGAGATAAGGGAGGTAAAGTGCGACGAGTTATCGAGGCGCTAGGGGTTAATGTGTTAATGTGTCCACGGCATTGATAACCCAGTCCAATACAGTCTGCTTGCTGGCTGTCTTGATCTATCCGTTGCTGCATTCATCAGATGATTTTAAAGCATTCGTTGCATCCCTGATGTATTCCGTCCAGCTGCGGCGGAGGTAGGTATTGACAGGCTTATTAATGCTGACATCAAGAGGTTGCAACTTGGATGTGCACCCTCCTGGTATTATTGCTGGCACAACATTTCCGCGCCGCAACTGTTTCTTCACGTCATCAGTGATGTGAGCCCGGAACGAGTCCATAACTAATAGTGAACGCTCTCTTCTTGTGAATGGCATATAAATTTCTTCAATCCATCACAGCATTAGTGTTTCGTCCATCCACGCTTTCTCCTGAACTGCGACAATCCACCCTTTTGGTGCCTTCAGATCGAGCTGTCTCTTTCCCTTGAAAATAATCATTGGTGGTAATACGTCGCCAGAACCTGCAACGGCTAAAACGACAGTAATGTGTCTGCTAAAGTGATACGAATTAGAACACTCTTCGCTCCTTCTTTGTCCACTGTTTTCCCTGGCACAAGATCAAAATACATCGGTGTCTCGTCCATGTTAATAATACACTTATCGTCAAACTTGTCCTCCTCATGTCTATCCATCACAAACTTGTGGAACGAAGCAATCTTTTCTTCCAAATCCTTTGGTAAACGTTGGACAAGAGAGGTCCTGCTTCTGAGCACAAACCCATGTCTTTTCATGAAACTCTCTCCCCAAGAACGACTGCCATGGAATTTGCTATCCGGATATTCAGTCGAGACAAGCTCCTTGGCATATATACATATTCCCTCAACACTTACTGGAATTTGTAAGTCACGCTTAGTGAGTACCCATTGAGCTATCTTGTCATCCAATGTTTGTCCATATGAAATGGGTCGTCCACACTTAGGCAAATGTCCTTTCAAGTTCAGATCTGCAGAAAAGTCAATTTTCATCCAACGTGGATTTCGGAATTTTTAATTTTTCCGCTGTTTTTCTAATTCCAATAAGTTTTGCATTGTTAACGATATCGTGCTTTTGCTTTAATGTATAATGTTTATAGTGACCACGTACAGAACCGGGTGGAGCACTCATGGGTTCAAGATAATCAGACTCCTCGTCTAGAGCAGCTTTCTTCGTAGTCTGTTGTTTTTGTGTAGCTTCCTCAGAATCATTAATTCGGGGTCGCTTCTGTGGATGGCCTACTGGTCTCTTTGGAGACGATTTTGGCAAGGGCAAGTCCCTCCAAGAACTAGGAAGTGCCTCCTCGCTTGTTGCATAACGTATGATAAACTTGTCCATCAAAATTATTACATATATATATATATATATATATATATATATATATATATATATATATATATATAAATATATATATATATATATAGTTTTTCTGAAGCATGCACATAGAAATAATTTTTGCGTGAAGTATATTCAATGAGGTACAGCCAATACCCTTAATTAGAAGCCATTTCTGCTCGAAGTATATTCAGTAAGGTGAAGCCAACACAGTGGTATAGATGGAGCATAAATTAAACTGTTAAAATCAGTTTTATTGTTGTGAAGCCAATGCTCTAATCAGATTGTGTTTGTGTATACTTAATTAGAACCATTTCTGCTCGAATATTATTCAGTGAGCTGAAGACAAAACAATAGTATAGTGTACACTTTAATTAAATTCTTCTTATTTGATTTAGTTCGATTTTGTAAATGTCTAAATGTGCTAATGGCATGGGTTAATGTGTGTGTGGGTAATGGCAGTGGGGGGTAATATACCGGGGGGTGGGGGTGGTAAACTACCGGGGGGGGGGGGGGGTAAATGACAGGGAGGTAATGTCCTGCTCCCCTTACAACACCTTAACATTCATTAAATGCCTGATGTAGATTAAGTCCTTTGTAATAACACTTGTCAACTTTATGCGATTTCTGTCATACTGTTGTCGAAAGCCATCCAGATGTACATACACATATGCAATGCACAAACACGTCGTATTCTGTTTTACAACGCGGATGACAAATTTATCTTAATCTTGCAATACATAAATTAATTAAATGTCAGGTGTAGATTCAATCTGTCCCTTGTAACAACACCTGTATATTGCACTCTTGTGAATTCTATGATACTGTTGTTCAGATTCTCACAGACATGTTGTTCATACATGTATGCCACAGGAATATACTCTCCTGGCAGCTCTAAACCCTAAAGCCAGACATTTTATGCCTTAAGGTCTGGGACCACCAGAATGTTGACAAATTTAATTCAGATGAATTGTGGGGGTGGCTGAGTGGTCTAAAGCGCTGTCTGTTATGGATCACTGCCATCTCACCAGTCTGTGTGGGTTCGAGTCTAAGATTCGGCTAATGTAGTTATAGCTTATCGTGGGTCGGTGGTTCTTTCTGTGGGGGTTTCCGGGTTCTCCGTCCACCATTAATACTGGCCATATAGCCTATATTGTGCTTGAAAATGACGTTAAACCACACTAAACAAACATACAGATGAATTGTGGGTTTGCTTACCTTTTGGTTCCATTGTGGGCATGGGATGGAGCCAATTGCATAAATTGAAAACAAGTAATTAGTGAATGATAGAACAATCTGTGTACAAAATAATATATAATATTTGGTTTTATAATCGTTTTTATTACAATATGTGTTTACAGCAGACGTCACATTAAACCAACAAGCACACCAATCTAGTTTTATAAACGTTATTTATGTTTATGTTGACATTTTACATTATGATTTAAAACAATACTGTAATGAGACTGGAGTCATTGTAACATGATAACTAGGTCTGTGTGGAAACAATGCATAGATCCGAAATTACTCGATAAGCTCCGCCCCCTTAGAGACTGTTACTGCGAAGCCCCAAGCTTCCCGTAAAAATGGCGGAATCATCACAGAATACAGGCACCATGTCGAATTCTCTCTCGCGTATTCCTGATAACATTTCACTTAAATACCTTCCTGATCAAGAGAAACTTTCCAGTAAAGTGTTGCAAAAGGGTTTGAACTACTTTACACAAGGATATATACACGAAATCAAAGTTTTTGAGTTTGAAAATAAGATTCGCGTAGAAGCGAGATGCTGGCCATCTATGAAGAAGAACCAGCCACCGCACCGTCTGCACATCGAAATTACGGAGGAAAAGTGTGAAGATGCATACTGTTCATGTAAAGCGGGGTAAGATTTAATGTTTTGTATTTTTATGAGCTAGTTTTCCTGTTTGAACTGTTTCATACCCTGAAGTAATGGCAACAGTTATAGTACAAGTCATAAAGGTCATGTCGGCGTTCGTATTATCATGTTAGCTGTTGATTTCACCCTAGTACCTTTTCTCTTGACCAATATATGTACCCGGCCACCATTGTAAATGTCCACAGTGATAAATAAATTTAGTCTGGGGTCATCCATATATGACTTAATGTAATTTGCGCGGTTTTTTTTTTGTTTTTTTTTTTTACTGTAAATTCACTTACATGACCATGCTGACATACAGTATACTAGAATACTAAGCTCATATATGTCAGGAATCTCAGGTAGCGGCGCTAAAGACAAACAAAAAACAGTATCTGACGTATTTTATTTTTATTTATGTCACTGGGACGATTTACTAATTGTAGTTATCCAAATTGTAACTTTGACACATGTTGTTTGGAAACCTAATAAGTAATGTATAAACACTTCCTTCCTCTGGCATTTCATGGAGTGGTGTAAGCATTATGTTTCAGATATATGCACCGAAAGCATTTATTTTACTTATTAATGTGTATGATATCTCAAAAATGTTTTGTTGCAGGGTCAGTGGGCATTGCTCCCATGTTGTTGGGCTAATTAAGTCCCTACAGGGTTTTAAACTACACAACTTCACCACTATTCCTGACCAGTTGAGTTGCACAAGCATACCTCAGCAATGGCATGTACCAAGGGGATCAAAAATAAAGCCAGTGCCACTGAGCCATGTCGTGGTTGCTAGACCGAAAGAGAGTAGGAAAAGGAAACCAGTGGTTTGCCAGACTGATATAAACAAAAAGTATGAATTTAAAATACAAATTATTTCCCAACAGAAATACTTGTTTAAAATCTTATTGTGGATGGAACATGGAGCTAACTATTTAATACTTCCAGACTAAAATAAACACAACAAACAATATAGCTTTAATACTTTTGTTTTATTCATCATGCTGATGCAACATACTTGAATTGATATGTAATAGAAAAATATTAATGTAAATGTACAATACAATGTCATCAAATAGAACAAGTAATAAGGTGTGCATTGAGAATAAGTGCACAAATTAAAGATGCCTAAAATAGGCACTGATATGAAGTAAACATAGACACAGCATTGTTAGCTGAGTTTTATAGAGATTATGCAATTCCACATATGCAATCTTCTGGATAAGTTATTACAATACTTACATGGGTGTTCAGTCTGTGTTGACACCCCTGACTCACAATTCTTATCTGGAGTGTTCAATCTGTAAAAAATAAATACTTTTGCAAAATGATGTTAGTCAACAAGTAGTTTTCATGTTTATATATATGTATGTATTTTAAATTGATTGGGAAGTATAAGCAATATAAATGTAATTGAAAATCTTTTCAAACAGTATCAGTTCATTAACTTGCCAGCTTTGCATATTTACTTTAAGATTAATGTCTGAATTTATTCTGAAATTAAACTTGTTAAATTTCATATGTCAAAGATTAATAAAGCTAGACATATTCTGTGAGTTACTTTGCCTTACATAGTTGTGTTTTCTTCCAAATGTAGGCATTGTTGTTTATGTTGAATGGTTTCCTTTTGTTGTGAAGAAGCTCTCTTCACTGGAAGTTTTCTTGCTGGCACAGTACGCGAACCATCAGCTTGAATGGGGTCTGGATAATTCTCAGTTGGTCCATTTCCTCCAACAAAGTGCTAAAAAATATGTATATTTACAAAACAATGCATTATATGACAATCAAAAATGCAAAGTAAATCTGACATTTTATATTAGTATCAGCAAAGAAACATTTTATATCTATATCTTAATTTAGATGTATGGACAATGTAGACTGAAATAAAGAATTCTTATTCTTATTCATGACCTAGTCATAACATAAATATATACTCCATTATACATGCATTGACAAGAACCCAATGTATGCACTAGTATTACAGCCTACAAGGCTACAGGGTGACCTTGATGCCCGAATGATCAAAGGCTGTTACATTTACTGGTCACTGCCATCTCGCTTACGTCCACATAAGTTAAATTTTGGGCTATGCCAATGCGGGTATGTGAAAATGCTTTTTAGTAGCTTTCCGTGAGTATGTGGTTCTTCCCGGGTTTTTCATCCACATGATAAACCTGGCCGCCAAGTAGGGCCTATGATGTACTGACAAAATGTAGTTAACTCATGATACAAAATAACAATTACATAAACCAGCCTTACGAGATGTGTATCAGATAGTTTTATATTTAACAATATATTCTAGAATACTACATATACTTATTTACCATAGTGAAATCTAAACTGAATTACCTTTGAGCAAACGGCCTTGTGTTGGTTTACTCGGGCGATATTTAGCTGTTCGTGCGGTCGACCACACGCTTTTATCCATCGTTTCACCTTTTCCAAATCACGTTTTGGAGTCGGAAAACGTATAAAACGGCCTCCTTCCAACCTTTCCGGATATCTCTCATCGGCATTGCACGTTCCCCATGCACATCGAAGCACCATTATGTCAATATATCCCAAAAATCACGAAAGTCTGTAATGCAGCTGTATTCTCACCACACGTTTGTTTGTGGGTAAAACATGGCGGATGTTACAGTAACACCGGACGCTCTTGTCCGATTGGTCACTATTTGTGGATTTGATTGACAGGTCGGATCTATGCATTGTTGTCACTTTCCATGGATACTGTTGTGACTCTAGCCTATATAACAGACACAAAGTGAAATAAATTTAACTAAAATTCAACAAATTAATTTCTCTAAATTGCAAAGTGAAATTTTGAAAGGAACTTGCAACATTGTGAATCAAATTCTAAATAATCCTAAATGTTCTATCACTAGTCCAGAAGTGTAGTCACAATGGTCATTTGAAGAGACACATGGCAGAATACTGATTGATTGATGGCTAGGTATGTGTACACATCTAGATCTTTTTATCCTTTTCATCATCCATTCCAGTAATTGCCTCTATTTGACACCATTCAAATATGAAGTTTGGGATCTGTTTATTGGCTAAGTCGATTTGAAGAGATATGTGCAGTACATAGATCCTTTTTATCCTATTTACCATCCATTCCGGTGATTGCCTCCATTTTGTGATCTCTTTAAGAGTACAGAAATGGTATCCATGGTTGCACAGGAATTAAGATTTCATTATCATCTACAGTTATTCTACATTCCTTATGGTGTTTCTGATCCAGAATATATTATGCATACACACCCATATTAATGAAGCCAAGTCATGCACAAGATGTATACTGTGTTATCTTTGACTACCAAGTGAGTTGAGAACCCTTTGTAGATCATGCGTGTCAAATCTATATGTCTATCTTGAACTGAATTCATCCTGCTATCAACTTATTCTTTTCCCCATTGACATTGCAGGAAAACTCCTTATCAAATAGTCTGGCAGTACCATACTATCCATGAAATGCCTGCTGTAGATTCCTTTTGTACATGTAATGACATCTGTGTCTTATACTTGCACAAGTTTTATCAGCGGTTTGATCTGAGTCACAATTATTAAAATCTGTAGGTGTCGAGGAATATATATTTAGGTACCATTCATGTATTTAGATAACATACATGTATTTAGGTACCATACCTGTTTTTAGATAATATGGGTACCATACATGTATTTAGGTACCATACCTGTTTTTAGATAATATGGGTACCATACATGTATTTAGGTACCATACCTGTTTTTAGATAATATGGGTACCATACATGTATTTAGGTGCCATATATAGAATTGAGCTATTTATCACTATTTACAAAGTATTCGTTTGAAAAGCCATTTCTTGGCACATACGCTGTTTGCTTGTACTTTTTTATGCCTATGTTTCTTTGTTGCAATGGATATTTGTGTTTCTGTATGCATGTGTGTGTATTTTATATATATATATATATATATATATATATATATATATATATATATATATATATATGGTACATTGTAATACCAGGAGTTTAGTCAGGTTATTCTTTCATTTTAATGCAAGTTTTTGGGGGTTTTTTATCTTGGGATTTACACTAATTGGTTATTTTGTTTTTAGTGTTGTTGTGAGTTTTAAAAAAAATCCCATGCATTTGTTTCCATTTAATATTTGTTTTTAGTGTGAGATCATAAATGTTGAGCAGTTTGATCCTGACAGTGAAAAGACCATGTGGTTTTTCATTTTGCATTTTGTCCATTTGAAACAAGAGTCCTGTATTAATAATGACATTTTTACAGCATGTGGTGCATTGGGTCAGTAAGCATGTTATTATAGTTTTATAAGCATTTTCAAATTAAATTTGTATTTGTTGACATTTGTAAAATATGTATGACTATAGGGTTCTGAATCGTTACGACATGATAGTTCAGTATTGAAATAGTTTTTGTCTCTCTTTCATTTTCCATGGATACTGATGATTATAGTCTCGAAGTATGAAACAAAAATCAAGTGAAACAAACAAATTTGAGTAATATTCAAAAAATACATTTCTCAAAGTTACAAAGTGATATTTTTCAAGTAACTTAAAATACTGAATCTAATTCCAGATAATCCTAAATGTCCTATCACAAGTCTGTATGTATAGAATGTTCTCTTCGAATTCCAGTAATCTTGAAAGTCTTTCATGTATCACAACTGTTACATGCTTAGGCTCGAATAAACAGTAACATAGAAAGAGTGAAAATAACAAGCTTGTAAAACTTAATAAACAATTTATTGAGCACAAATATTTTCCAGAAGTGCAAAATAAACTTAAATATCCACTGGAGAAATTGCAAAAGTCCTGGTAATAAAATGTCCAAATAATTCTAAGTTCGAATTCCAGCGAAGTATCCAATATGGAAGACGATGTCTCTTGATGAAGTCAGTTCTTGTTAATAAAATTCTATGAGCACAATTCTTTTCCAGATAAATAACAAAATAATTCCTCTTGATCCAAACGAATTGACATAATTTCCAGTACAAGGTAATTTAAAATAACTCAAAACGACACAACTTAATATTCTTAAAGCCCAACTTCTACTGAATAGCTCGCTCCAAAACATAGTTTATATAGTTGTTTTTACGTAAACAAGAAAGGGGTCACTGATCTTCTTGAACCTTTCAGAACAAATTTACGTTCAAAAACTCGCGTACCCAGCATATGACCCATCTAAAATAGAAAGATGTTTATACAAAGCTCCATGATGTCCTTGGAACCAACCAATCATTTTAAATTCTTGTTTACAACTCTGAAGGCAGGTCAGAAATGAGGTCAACACCTGGTGTTTATTCTGTAAAGTTCAGGTCACCCCCCCCTCCATGAACGAATCTTTAAACTTAAAATGCCTGTTTTGAATCTAACAAACAATAAATATAAATGACTTATATCAAATATACGTACCACAACCAGAATGTCTAGACTATTTCAAATATCTGAAAGTAATGTGTTAATGCAAAAGATAATGACCGCTATGTAATTCCAATAATTTATTTAAATAATTATCCACAAATTATATCTTAACACACCCACCAAGTTTGATCATAGTTTCCTAATGACCGACAAGAAACTAGAAATACTTGGTTACCAAACGTCTTTATAAATATAAATCCTATTCGACCCATGTTAATGACATTTGTGTGGTATTCATGAAAAAAGTACAGAATCATGGATCATTATCATGTGATATGTGGAAAATTGTTATTCCTATAATTTTCAACACTTACCACATAACGGCTTCAATAAAATTCGGACATTGAAGTCAGCGTTAAATGCTATGAGTATTTTAGTAAAGACGGTTTGACGGCTTCGCTCATTATCTTTCTCCACTTGACAACTTTTACAATCACTATTTTCAACTTTTATATCTTAAAAATGTTTATTGTTGTAGATGCTCATGATGAATATTTGCGATCCATTCTGTAAATTAGAAATTTAAATTTAATTTAAATTAAGTTGAAAGAGTTTGCAGACAATTGTTTAAGTTTTGTAGTCATTTTTAAATGTTGAAATTTTCTTACTCTGGCACATTTATTTTCTCTTTGTTTCACATTTGAGTTATGTGTTATGAAGTTAATGTAGATGCAGACAATACACAATTATTACACGTAATTGTGCCTATGAAAATGCGTGGCCATTATCTACAAATGAAATTTGAAAATCTTAAATTTTGTTGCAAAGTATAGATTATGAAGCGTTTATTAGTTTAACATATGTGACTTGGGAATAAAGTTTTGGACTTGCAAGTCCAGAACTATCTTGCCATTACTTCAACACAAGCATGTTACTTGTGAATCTAAACTTAGACCAGTCTCGTCATGCATTCATTTCTTACTCTCTGCTCTATGTGATGCAGTAGTTTTATATTTATTATATTTATTAATTGTAAATGTATCAGAAATTTATTATAAATTTTCTAGATATGCTTGCCATGAATTGAACGCAAGCATGGCACTTGTGGTCTAAATTCTTTATGAATCTAAACAATCTTGTAAAATGAAACATGCATTCTTTCTTACTCTCTTACTCTCAGATCTGTGATTTTTTATTATATTTCTTGAATGTATCAGAAATTTATTAGAAATTTTCAAGATATGGTTCTTTCACATGATGCCATTGTATTGGTCTAATCATAAGTCTGTTTCAGAAGAGAAATTGTGTGCCTGAAACGACGAATTGAATTCAGTTGTATTGTAAACTTTAAATGGTGACGATGCTTGAGCTTGTAAAGTCTATGTAATCAATTGTGTTGATTAACAGTATAAACAATGCAGTGTCATATCATTGACAATTACACATGTTAATCATATTTGTTAACAGACTCATTTATCAATAAAGTCTCTTAATACATTTATAGGTTATTTCAATTTACAGATTCATGTATCAATCATGTCTGCTGATAAGTTCCATACATTCAGAGATGAAATCCATATCGATCATGTCTGTTAATATATTCATAGATCAATCATGAATTTTGACAAGAGAACAACTCAAGATGCTGTCAAAATATATTCACATTAACAATCTTTGACTAGATCGAATGTGTTAGTTTAGTTTAACAACATTGTTTATAGACATATCCATTGTAAAATTATTAAGCTTTGCTTTATCTAAGGTTCAGCTTCGTGATGTGGAAATAAGAGTATGAGATTATGCCAGAGATTTGTACATAAATAATTTGCATTTGTGTATAAACTTCTCATTCACATAATTGTGTTGTGTCTTCACTAAATCCACTCCAGCCCCATTTCATCCTACTACACGTGCATGCATTCATACACACGGCATCACTGACCATGGGGTAAGAAACCCCAAGGCCAAGTAGTTACTGTTCAGACAGAAAATTTTCTTGTATAAAATTAAAAGGGTACTGAGGCTCACACACTCAGGGATATAAAATGGTTGTCAGCTCTGTACATACATACATACATACATACATACATACATACATACATACATACATACATACATACATAGATACATACATGCATGCATGCATGCATGCATGCATGCATACATACATACATAGTCATACATACATACATACATACATACATAGACATACATACATACATAGTCATACATACATACATACATACATACATACATACATACATACATACATACATACATACATACATACATACATTCATTCATACATTCGTACGTACGTACATAATTACATACACACACCCACATACATATGCATGTATACATCCATACACACATACATATGCATACATACATATAAGCACATACATAAAATGTACATATACACATGTATACATACATACATGTGCATGCATACATACAGATACATGCATGCATACATATTATACACATGCATACATACACATATGTACATACACATGCATACATATGCATGCATGCATACACATACATCCATGCATGCATACATCCATACATACATATGCATGCATACATATATACATGTACATACATACATGCATACACATGTACATACATATGCATACATAATAATAATAATAATAATAATAATAATGAGGACTTTGTATAGCACCTAATCTTACGAAGCTCTAAGCGCTTTACACCATCAATAATGATATGACTGCACTACAGAACAACAAATGACAAAAACAATGAAATTGGAAAACAAAAACACGCTGAAACAAAACATTATTAGGTCGCTAAGTTTGTCCTTGCAGTCGAAACAGGTGAGTCTTAAGAAAACACTCTTAAAAGGAACCACTGTGTCTTTGTGTCTAATTTCAATGAGCAATTCATTCCATGTCACCGGGCCCTGGTGTGCAAACGTACGCTGTCCATATGACTATGTTTTCACCTTGGGAACAATGATTATACGATTATCAGAAGAAGAGCATAAGGATCTATCTGGTGTATACACATGGGTGAGGCTGGATAGGTATGTTGGACTGGAGTCATTGAAACATAGCACACAGAACAAATTTTGTGTTTGATTCTGTATCGAATTGATAGCCAATGTAGGGTACAGAGCAGTGGTGAGGTGTGCTCTGATTGAGGTACTCTAACGATGATCTGTGCAGCTGTGTTTTGAAGTTTCTGGAGTAAATATTGTGACAAGCCAGACAGAATGGATTTACAATAGTCCAGTCTTGAAAGTACTAATGAACACACAAGTGTTTTAGTGGCATCAACTGAAAGATATTTATGAATGGAACTGATGCGTCTCAGTTCAAGATATGCAGCCTTGCATATATGTTCATGGCATGCTGGTGCAATATGAGAGTACTGTCTAGAGTAACGCCTATGTTCCGTACTGACTGTGAGAATTTAATGTTGGTGTTGCTGATATTTATGGTCTGAGGTAAAGGATGTGAATGAGAAAGTCTTTGTGTTGTGATCAGAATAGCCTCAGTTTTATCATCATTTATCTGCAGCTTGTTACATGTCATCCATGATTTCACATCAGAAATGCACTTCTCTACTCCATGGATGGTAGCATCAACTTCAGTTGGGTGGCTAGACTTGTATATTTTGGTGTCATCAGCATACAGTTGGTGTGACACTGGGTGATGATCTATGACACTTGAGAGCGGCCGAGTATACAGAATGAAGAGAACAGATCCCTGTGGAACACCACAATATACGTCAACTGGGCTGGAGTGGATTCCATTTGCGGATATAATTTGTGTCCTTTTAACTAAGTAGGACTTGAACCACTGTAAGGCTATATTCTGAAAGCCAAATACATGCTGGAGACGGTGAAGTAATATATCATGGTCTATTTTGTCAAATGCTGCAGATAAATCCAGGAGAATGAGGACTATAATCTTTCCACTATCCAAAGCAGAGAGAATGTCATTAAATACTTTCAGAAAAGTAGTTTGCGTATTGTGGCAAGGGCGATATGTAGACTATACATTGGTAATAAGACTGTTTGAATTCAAGTGAGATACAAGTTGAGTTAGAACAACCATTTCTAAGATTTTTGATATGAAAGGGAGATTAGATTAGAAAGTGGGCGGTAGTTCTTTAAATCGTTATGGTCCAGTGTTGGTTTCTTCAGCAGTGGCTTTACGATGGCAGTTTTGAAAATGATGGGAATTCCCCAGATGAGAGAGAGATATTAATAACATCAGTTAGTGAAGGCAATATTGGGTCTAAGCACTCAAGAAGCAGTGATGTCGGAATTGGATCAAGTTCACAAGACTTGGGTGCACTTTTCATCAAGATTTTCCATACTAAATCAATAGAAACAGGTTCAGATGCTCCTAACAGTTGTCGCTGAAATTCTGCATCATAACTGTATGGTGACGAATCAGTTGAAATTGTGCTTTCAAGCGAATCTCTAATGGTTTGTACTTTGTCATCAAAGAAATTTGCAAATTGGTCTGGTAGGTCTGGTGGAGAGAAGGTTGTTGGAAGTGGTGTACATTTGTTCCTTGACATTAGTTTGTTAGTTATCTAGAAGAGCTCTTTGCAGATTGGACTCTCCGTGATCTTAGTACTGTAGTGGAATGATTTGGCTAAATGGACTATGTGATGTTCATATGCGTCCATAAGCAGCTACCCTGTTGGCGAGTTCCACATTTTTGTTAGGCATGATTCTAACCCTACACTCCTACACTCCAACATAAATGTCCAAATCTTATCAATCGGGCTGACCTAAATATTTAATACATGTAAATTACAAATAGGATAAAATTTGCGATGCTGTGTAGAACAAGCTATTAAAAGACATAGATACGGACAGAAGAACAAACAGATAGATTGGAGGGTCTGAAGAAATACAAATCCTTTTCTCCTGCTTAACCTCCTTATCAGTTATTGCCTCCGTTCCAATCACTGGCACACGATCAAGACAAGCGGAGGGAACTGGTCAGATGTTCAGCAGTACAGTGCCTCAACAACCACCCTAGGTCAAGAGACTGATGATGATGAAAATCTCGAGTACATATTTACATACGGGTTATTTAAATATGGTGCATGATGACAGCGGTACTAAGCATAGTGTGTAATAGTATGTCGTAGCTTGTTTATAGATCAATTTAATCATTCATAAACGAACGTACAAATCGTAAAATCCCACACAACCCGGTGGGGGGGGGGGGATGCAAAACTTTACGGGCTTGTTAATTTTAATATATAGGCAACATCAATTTTAAAACACATGCCAATTGCCCTCCACAAATGAGGTCCCTGATAGTAACTGGTAGTTCGAATATGAACCATTCAAAATTATCATGCAATTGTTAATGACCGGAACACTTGTACAGCATTATATAGCCTCTTAGTTCATTTTACTTCATGCCAGTAGCTTTTCGTGGATCGGAAGTTCTTTCCGGGTACTCCCTCCCCCAGGGTTCTTCCTCCATCATTAATACTGACCGCCATGTATAGCCAGCCTATCGTGTGCTGAATAATGGCGTTAAACCATACAACATTTTACTATAATTTACCATTACGTCTTGCTACAACCACAGGAATCTGACGTTTTATAAATAAAGTACGATGAAATCTCAGAGAACACGAAATCATCTTATTGATGCTATGTAGTACTTTATTCGTACTTCATCAGACTCCAGTGCCACAACACATGGTGTACCAGTTTATTTAGATAATATATCCCCCTTACAAAGTTTTATTTTTTGGTACGTAAGCATCGTATATGAAGAAATGTGCACATCCTAATGGGACAAAATCACAACATAATCATATAGAAACGTTTGCACATCATACAAGGAATACTGCAATTAATATAAAGACTATTTGTACATCACATAATTAACATTGTCACCTTAAGAAATTTCTTGCGTTCCATAATAAATGGTGTACTGTCAATTAAGTGTCCGGAAAGATAAATGTAATATTTTTTTTGCTGTTACATTTATACTTGAAAATCACATGTGCTTGTACACTGTATTAGAGTAAAAATTGCAAAAGTACCTGAGGTGACAGTTGTCCCGTGATTATTTCCTTTCCGGCGATTCGTTCAACCACCATGTGTAATGTGATATGCCTAAATTATGCATGATATGAATAACGCGAAGAAGCATTTTTGGGGCCAGCCATGTAACTGTTTCTAAAGGGGGGGGGGGTGCAGTCTACATTACAGAATAACCCAACCATATTTATTAAGCCTGTATTTTGTAACACCAAAATATTTGAGGTACAAGAACAAAGTTATGCTGGTTCAAAAGAAAATCTAAGCCCCCCACTCCCACCCCACCCCAAAACACACACAGTGGTCTATCACATAACGCATAATGAAGAACGTTGCGATTACAATAGCCATTGGAAAGAGGGAGTCTTAGAAACATGTTGAATCATACGCATGTTGAGATAATCCATTCAAATGTGAAGTTCGGAATGCAATGTTTAGATATAATGGTCATTTCATATGCGAGTACATACAATAGAGAAAAGCATAACAATAAAGCATGTAATAAAATGTTTAGTTACAGGAACATGTGAGAGTGCATAATGATCAGGAAAACCATGCCCAAGAACAACATGTACCAACAGGCAATTAATACATACCTGAGAAAAAGCATTAAAATGTGATGTTTGTGATATGTTCTTTAGTGACCATGGTCATTTAAAGAGACACGTTGCAGTGTATGCTGGAGATAAAGCATTCAAATGCTAAGTTCGTAATAAAGTATTTTGTGATAAAGGTAATTTGTAATAAAGAAAATTTAAAGATACACGTGAGAATACAAGCTGCAGAGAAATGATTTAAATGTAAAGTTTGTAATAAAGTATTTTGTAATAAAGGTAATTTGTAATAAAGAAAATTTAAAGATACACAAGAGAATTCAAACTGGAGAAAAACTATTCAGATGTGAAGTTTGTGATAAACAGTTTGGCAATAAGGACCATTTCAAGAGGTATATGAGAGTACATACTAGAAGAGAACCATACAAACGGGAAATATTTGATACAAAATATTTAGTGGTAATCAGTAATTGTAATTTGAAGACACGCAGTAGGTAGATCCTTCAGAAACACCATTCACACGTTGATTTGCATTATAGTGCTTAGGTACAATGGTTATTTGAAGACAGCTCGAGGTCAGAGCTTGTTGTAAAACCATCCAAATGGGATGCTTGTGATAACAAATAAATCCATTTAGGCATAGCAATACACGGCAATAGCAATATACTGAAGATTCACGTGAAGGTTCATACTAGTTGTTGTTGATGTTGTAGGGTTTATCGCTATTTTCAGCACACACTATACATGACAGCCAGTATTAATGATGAAGAAAAAACCAGGAAAGGACCACCGACACACGAGAAGCAACTGGCAAGTTTTCTCATTCACAGAACATCCGGTTATTTTCTGATTATTCAAACACCATGTGTAATGTGATATGCCTAAATTGTGCTTGATATGAATAACACGAAGAAGCATTTTTAGGGTCAGCAATGTAACTGTTTGTAGGGGGGGGGGGGGGGGACAGTCTACATTACCGAAAAAACCCAACCATGTTTATTAAGCCTGTGATTGTTAACACCAAAATATTTGAGGTACACGAACAAAATTATGCCGGTTCAAAAGAAAAGCTCAGCCCCAACCACCCCACTCGAAACTCATAAAGTAGTCGGTCACATAGTGCATACTAAAGAATGTTGCGATTACAATAGCCATTGGAAAGAGGGAGTTCTAGAAACATGTTGAATTATAAGTAACTGGTTTTATATCTACATATTGGATCGGAACACAAAGGTGCACTAGATAGTTCTGATATCTGATTATTTTTCAAGTAATTGTTTTCAATTGTAACATCTGCTGATTTAGAATAATCACGCAATATTTCCTTTTTAATTCTCCATGATCCCCAACACTCGTTGGGATTTGTAAATTCAGCCACTGCGTCGCTGTGTTTTACATCTGTGTAAAATGAATCAGTGGCGACTCTAACAGCAAATTCAGGAAATCTATTTATCATCGAAAATAAATTGATAAAAGCATAAGCCAGCATAGATGCCCTTAATTATGTATATTGGGGATTATCTCCATTTATGTAAGTAACAACTGTATCAAATTTTGTTCCATCGGACAAGAAAGCGTCTATACAATTGACATATATACATCTAGATGTTGTGTTTGCTATTAAAAAATCTTATTCATCATCGTCTAGAATAAATCGTGAATAATGTCGCTTAGGATCATATTTTTCACCCTGGGTGAATTTACCAATTATTCTTCTACAGAAGATCTTGGACCACCCAACGATGTATTCTTCGTCGAGAGAAGGGAATTTTTCTTTGTATTTGCTAATTATACTATCTAGACTATTGGATTGTGGTAACCAAACCTCAGTTTGTTTCCGATATGATATAATTGCTTCACTGACAATCAGTATTTTAGAATCAATCATATACCGTAATAACACTATTGGCATCCAGTGTTTTTTCAGATATGTGTCTACCAAGCCAAACATAACAGCACGGATGAAGTCCTTTAGCGAATTCAAATGATACCACACGAGCGAATCCGGTTAGATCAAAATCGGGTAGTGGCCCATTAATCGCAACACTGGTCATCTCGTGTGTAGGATGTCCAAATCTTTTAAAATACTCAGAACACTCTCCATATCCAAGAAAACTCCCTGGATAACACGCAACCATATCAACCGAAATAACAGTCTTAGGATCATATTTGGTATTCCAAAATCCACTGTGACCAAATTCTACACAGCTTGAATGGACATCTGAGAGAAATTCAGCTTTTGTTGGTTTCCATAGATTTTTTTTTCTCCCGAAATGAGTTGCAACTGACGGGATTGTAAAACAGTTTGTCAGTAATTGTTCGTCGTTATCCGTTGAAAAACCGCGAGCTAGTTTTCTCATCTCGTCGTGAAGAGATTCAGTACGGTATATTTCACTGTTATGTCTTACAAATTGATCGAATTTACACTCTTCGTTTTCAAAGCTCTGAAATAACCACACGGACACAGGATCGTTTTAACTTAACTCATGAATAAAATCACATAATTTCTTCTCCGAGGGAAGCCCCCTCCCCCCGAGGACTCAACGGGTAGATATTTTCTTGTTATATCCCACATAAATATTGTTACCCCGGAGGTCCAAGCGTGTGCATTATGGTCAATAATTTTTATTGGAGATCCCCTCGATTTATATTTTGATTTATATAATACTTCTCCTGTTATTATCGCTACGGTTATTGGAAATTTTAATATCTTTTCTAGCTCAGCAACATTTTTAATTGTTGTTCCTCTCTCCCGGACTGTTAACTCCCATTCGTTTCTTTTTTTTACGTCTTAGATCCGTCAACTTGTTTCCACGCAACGCATTTGTAAATGCTCTATTATTCGTTCTGCTACACAATTTATCCTTCCTGACAAAGTCAGCGGCGACTGTTTTAGGGGTTTTAATTTCTCAATACTCCATTTGCCATTTAACGGATAGATCTGATAAACAACTGCGGTCACTGGATAAGCTCTCTTGTAATACAGTTTGTCAATCCTAGTCAGCGTTCCTGGTTTGGAATCCTGACTAACAGTGACAATTATTTTTGCATCATTCAAGATGGGTTCAAATTTGTCGCATATAATCCAATCTCCTGTTTCTGAACGGATCATAAATTTCACTCTAAAAAACATAATTTCTATGGTCAAGATGCTAGATTATCACTACTGATCTTTGGTCGTTCAAGGTAGCATCAACACCAGCATCGATTCGAAATGTTGACCAACAGTGAGATGCACCATCGTGCTTAAATTCATTAAATCCCTCATGGATTTTATCTATCATGCTTCTATCACTTATTAGACCCTTATTTGGTACTTCTATGGATACTATATCGAGATCGAATTTAGTATTTTGCCTAGGCTCGATTTTCGATAATCTCTCGAACTCCTCCAAATTATAATTAAAACAAGTATTTAAATAAAGAATTTATATATATCATGAATCACTGTAAGTGGCTTATGATAGGATCAGTAACTGTTTGTAACAAATCATGCAGAAATTAATTATATGGACATCATTTACAGAGTGTACGACCTGGAAGCATAGGTCCGCCACCCTGCATATGATGTGGGGTGGGAGTGCGAGGTAAGTCGCAGCTGTGTCTCAAATGTGGTGGTAAGCGATGCAGGGAGCTTACGCGTTATTATGATAAAAGAGTTAAAAACTCTGACCCTGACTCTGTCCCTGACAGCGTCAATGACAAAATCATAAGAACACCTCAGGACTACATTGATAGATTCTCAATACGTAATAATTAAACCAAAAAATTAATTAGACAAATAGTATATATGTATATAAATGAACCAAGAATTTCAACCACATCCCGTGATCATCGATTATGAAGCATCTCGTGATGGTGTTGTCAGACAGCGCAGACTGAAAAAACCAGTAGGGGAGGATAATGGCAAGGGGTATTTGATATTTACTGCTGGAGGGAAAAGTCATCTTAATCATAGAATCGCATATGAGTGTTTCCATGGATCGATAAAAGACGGTTTTGCAATTGACCATATTGACGGATGTCCAAAAAATAATAAATTGGATAATTTACGAGCTACGAAAAGTTGCTTACTGAGCATCTTTCCTTCACCCCTTAAAATAAATGCCAATGAATTTTCTGATACAAGAGGTCATGAACAGCTAAACATCAAAATCGTTTATGGTTTTATTAACACATACGTGCATAGTATATAAAGTTGAAATTCAAACGTCCTTGGTACAGATATACAGTATATATATATATATATATATATATATATGCTACAGAAACCAACTAGTTGAAGGGAGTTTGAGACAGTTGCTTTCGAAAACAAAAGGGTATTCGGACAGTTGGGGAGTGAGGACAATTAAGGCCAGGAGTTCAGATACTTAGGGATAAAAGTCTTATGAAAAATAGGATCATACAACATTTTCTTGAAATCCAGTAAATCTTACTAAGGATATATAGAATCTATGTTGAGGTTTGGACCAAGGGGCTAACATTATGTGTCGCCCTGCCAGGCTTGCCCGAGTGAGGAGACATACAATGTAAGGCTCACAATATGTTAATGAGGGCTGTGGTGTGACCGTTGTGTCCGAAATGCAGTTTATAAGCGTGAATAAAGGAAAATATCATTAAACGGTGCATAAGAGTTATTTTAAAATTTAATTTATGGATTTTATATGAAATCGACAATAAATGATTAATAATTATTACAAGAAACTGTTTCATTTCATCAGTTTCAAATGTTTTTATTACAATTACCCCTTCCCCTACATAAAAGATCCTCCAAATATGGACCCTAGCGGTTAACCGTGTACTGTACTTTCAAGATCATAGCTTCAATGAAAATTAATTTTTCTGTCTTGGAAATATGACAAGTGCTGCAGTGAAATTTGCTTATTTATTATTGTGCTTACGGATAAATGATTAATTAGTTAAATTTAATGACTGACTTGAAAATGTATTGAGATAGGGTTGCATATGCACACATGCTGTGTGGAACAAACTAGCGTATTACCAAAAAGCTCGACAAGTATGCGTGCGTGTCTTTATCCCTCTTGAAGTCTTTTTGGATGGTGTTTTCTCAAAGATAGATTGAACTTAATTTACTATGATTTTGTTATATATTTGTTGTTGTTTGATTTTAGAACAACTACGTCATCCATAGCAGAAATGAACAATAGGTTCTGTTTTTTTTTTTTTTAAGTAGTTCTGAGGGCGTGGACACATTGACTGAGATGATTGATCTGTGATGACTAGTCTGAGATAAGAATGCAATGTTAGCAAAACTGCTAGATTTCTCTGTCGCATGGGTGAGAAAAGGAAATTACACGTCAAACGAAGTGGCAAGCAATGTTAAAAACTTAATAACTCCTACAATATTATTGATATGCTGGAAGTCAGAATTTAACAATCATATCAGCACAAAGTTGCCTACCAGGGATTGATATGATTAAACAATCACCAGAAATGTGATGCTATTGACGCTAATGTTAGAAGGATGGACAAGTGGCGATAACTTTGAGATAATGTCACTAATGCTTGACCAAAACTGTTCATTGGTTCACACAAATAAAGTACAGTTAGTACGATTAGGATCATGGGTATTCTGAGTGTCATAACTAATGAAAAGTCTAACTCACGCTGAAGTCAATGCTTTCAAGGGCTGTTAAATATAAAGCAGTTCAAATCTGGATGAAATCAGATCTAATTTAACGTATGTTATATAAACCAAAATTAGAATCATGCTCTACCAAGTGATTTCAATGATAACAGTGGATTTCACCTTACACCAGCATGCCACATTCGGTTGAAACCAAAATTTAGTTAAATTATGCTACGAAAAACAAAGATGGGCATCATGCACATGACTCATTTAAAAAATCCCAATGAAAGTTAAAAAATAACAACGCTTTCAATGTCGCGTCATTCAAACTTGGGTCGAATTCAGCAAATTTAAATAAAGGATAATCCAGAATCCAAAGGCAGTATAACAGGCCATCAACGGCCATATATCATGCCAATAATGAAATGAAACACAGGAAATGATGTAACGCCTTATTAACATAAAGCCATATGCCCCATTGGCTGAAACCTTCATTGATGTGTAATGCTATACGGTTGTGGCAGAACTCGTGTAATTAATCGCATCGAATGTTATCAATATAACAATTTTCACATCCCTCCATTACAGAGCAATATTTCAAAATTCGGAGGCAATAAAGAAATATTTGGTAAAGTTAAACTTCAGAAAATACATGGCACTGAGGACAAGCAATGAGAAGCGATATGTCGTCTAAATAATTTTACAAACGAGAGAAACGTAAAATACTTGGTCTCATTAATATAACACTTAACACACAATATGGGTTCACATTAATATAATCAGGTACATTATCTTGTATGAAGTGATTACTAAATGAGTTGGTCGACTTTGTTAAGCATGTTCCTAATAAATAGTCTCTACTGAATCAAATTTACAGACATAACTTTTCAAAAAATTAATACTAAATATAGAACTTTTTCATGCATTTTAAAAGTTAAATGTGCACGATGTACGTTTGAAAACAAAAGTGTTTTCGTTAGACCATTGACCTGGAACTTGATAATACGAGCATAAAAAAAAAACTGAAATCGTCTCATACCAGGCGAGCATATGCGCCTATGCCACTTCTCTTCCAAATGTAACTAGTTTTCTTGAAAAAGACCACAAGTTTATAAACTGTCACATTTAAAGCGAAAACATCATCAAGGTAGAAACTTTGAAGGAAGAACAGACAGCTTCACCACACTGATATTGATTATATTCTAGTTCATCTGTAGTATTTCTTACAGCAGGTTACAATGACAGGTTTCATCAAATTCCTATCCAAAAAACATTGTCTAGGAGGGTAAAACAATCGGGCAATTTATATGCAATATCACCCGTCATTAACATAGACGTCTTAAATACGGCATGCAAGAGGGTCAGTAACTCAGACAATTTCTGTGCGAGATCGCTTGATTCATCATGGTAAGTATCAGATGTATATCACCTGGGCAAGTATAATTTGCTCAGCAAAATTTGATATTAGATGAATTCATTAAAAAATAATCTCACATGTATAACCTTGGAGTAGGGTGGTTAGCTCAGTCAGCTTAGATGACAGATCAACTAGTTTATTAACATAGGTAATCAAACGGGTACCCAGTAGGATGGTATCAATAATTACAAGTCTGAAATTTGAAATAATGTTTATCTCTAAATTTAAATTGGTTTTATAACTGAATAGGAATATACTGGTAATAAGATTATATACATGTGAAAGTTAATGTGTATACAACTTTATCTTGCCTACCTTCAGTAATTGTGGTTAAGAAATCATTCACCAAATCAAAAAGAACAAACATTAATGTGTCACTTAATCAAGAATCGAAAATGCTTTTTGTGGTTTCAATACGAAACGAAAATATGTTAGCTAAAACAAGTTGAAATATGTAGCACGTATCCACAATTTGTAGACCCTAAAAAGTATTTAAAATGATTTAGCTATACAGCTGTCTTAATTGTAACTAAATTTAATTCAATTTATTTTGTTGTATAGTAAAGCGTTCTGGAGTCCACTGTTGGAAATTACTTATTCATCAAATCAAAATTTGCATTCAATTCAAAATGGACAATTTTAGGGTCAACGTTTGGGAGATGATTAGTCATGTTATGTCGCTGCCAATATATATATTTTTGTCTGTAATGTATAAATGTGAAAGTGTTATATGTACATTCATGAATATGAATTTTGAATATATGGATGGGAACGTGTCATAGTTTCTTGCACGAAATAATTTTAATTGTATGGATGACGAAGTATTACATTTACAAGCTCCTAATGATAATCGCGTATAATTTTCAAGATCTTTGCTAGAAATTAAATTCTGTATAAGTGCTCTCTTCGTCTTTTCTAGTTTCTATGTACGTTTTCTCAAATTGAGAAAAATATTAACTTATTATCGTTCATATCGGGTACTAACCGAACACTTTTGCTTGTATTTGCTTTACTTTTTATTTGCATACTGCGTGAAGTTAATTAATATGCCCTTACGCTCAGAAGAAGTATTTTTTGTGTACCATGTACAACATTGTAAATAAAATTATAAACCTCTCAAAAACTTTGCAAGTATAAGTTATGCTAATGTTTCCTTTAAAAGAACATTATGGCTTGGTTTGCGAACAAATTTCGCTTCGGTCCTGCCATACGTACAGCAGGAAATTTACATGTACATTCAAAATGCAATGACGTCAATATTGCCTAATAATGAACATCTATATCAAAACCTCCTGTGGAATGAAGCATATTGCTGTATACATCCGAACCTATCCTTCTTTACGGAATAATACGCTGTTATTTTCTTATGATCAAGGGGAGATAAATCAGACAAATTCCAAATTGTTTCTACCTCCCCTTTTTCCAAATAGTAGGTATTGTATCATTGTCCTCTACTAATGTTATACAGTACGATATAAAAACTGAGTGCATTGCATTCCACAAAAAGGCAAGTCCTGGCAATAATTTTCAACGTCAGTAGAGATCACACATACAATCTTTACCAACACACCTATCCCAATATCCAAAACTTATTTACCACTATTGATATTTTAATATCATGCAACAGCAAAGGTCAGCCGTTGCCATGTTATAGAGAGCGAATTTTCAACCCTGATATACACGATGACAAGATAAATATAATTGTCAGCATTAACGAAGAGCACATGAAGCTTATTCATCAAATAGTATTCAAATGGTCACCTACAATTTTAATTCAGGATGAGGAGTTAATAATAAACAAGACACTTTTAACGTTCGACGTTTAGATATGGTATGTTTTTGATGTTTTATTTGTGGTATGCTGGAATAATGTAAAATTATATCACTATCAAAATCATTATTGTAAGTCTAACAATGAAGGTTTATTTATGCTAGATTTAAAGCAGAATAATTCAGCGTCAGTCAATAATTTTAATTTAACGAGAGCATGGGAACATTTACTTCCGTTCATCGCGTCAGTCAATAATGTTATGCCAGTATGCAGACATTACTGATATTTTAACTGTACTCAGTCTGATTCAAATCGAATCTTAACAGTCCTAATTGTCGACCTTAACGATCATGATGCACAAGTCCATGTTTTGATAAACTTTAAAAAGTCCACTCCATTTGGTTTACGTAACGTATCATATAACACAATGTATTGTCTTCTTAGGGGGAGTTATAGTTAGTAATAACATTTTCCCAATGACGTGCGTTGATTTCCGAAATTTAAATCTTGCCCTTGAATGGTGAACCACATGATGATAAGAATCTGGTGTCAATTAAATTTAAACACAGGATTAATACGTCACATTACCTGCACATAAAAGGTAACAAAATGTAATAACGCCATTATTTCTGAGTCTTGGTGCAAGATCATATGTACCTTTCATTTAAAAATGACTTTCAGTCATATAATAGGACATAATATTTAATATTATCGCTGCTGCTATAGTACATTTTAAACGTATTGCCTTACATCAATTGTGTCATAAAACATGATTAAGTTTTAATGATGCTGATATTTCAAAATACGCACAATACAACAACCAATCGATGGCGTATGCTTATCGACATTTAATTCATACACGAAAACCAAGTTTATATAGGTCCAAGTTGAACTCTATACTTTAGCAGCTTAGATACACAAGGAATTTGTAAAAACATCGTATACTAAACAAAAAAACCCCCCAATAAATCCATTGATGCATAGAGATGTCTAAAGCATGTAATATAACATATATTTATATACGAACATGCTACATTTGTATTTTTTCATTGTAAACACATGACGTGTTCTAATTAAAGGTTAAGAGGCCAATTAACTAGGATCGTTTTGTGAACACCTAGAGGTCAATATTTCTAGCAACATTCATTAAAAAGACGCGTGGCTTTTGAAGTTAGTTTTAATTAATATTTATTTCCTTTAGGTTTTATAGTTACTGTTTATTTTATTGGTAGATCAGGTAATACAAGTGACACTGAGGCAGTTAACATTACTTCAATTATCTCGTGGTGGTATATCTTTTGAAAATTAACATTTCCTTAAACAACAAATACTGAAAAATAAAATATTGTTCAAGTCACATGATCAATGATCGTGATGTCCATTCTTATAATTTTATATCATTTAAATGTGGTGAGCTACATAATATTTAGTACACATAGGTTAATATATAGTCTATTAGATCTTGAAATTACATTAGAGTTCTTTGTACCACTTGCAATCAAAGAATACACACACATATATATATATATATATATATATATATATATATATATATATATATATATATATATATATATATATATATATATATATATATATATATATCATTGACCTCACTAAATCTGAATATTGAACACTGAAAACTCTACTGTGTCTCATGAATTTCTGACTCATAGCATTCACTGGACACTGTTCGAAATAAGCTAACCAATAAGGCCACAGTTGAACACATAGTTATATGTAGCATAGTCTACTTCAAAAAAAAGTTTTATTTCGCAGACTCATACAGGCAATAAACATCATTTTGCATAGTTTGGTTAAACGGTTTATTCAAAATTTTTGCAAGCATCCGTATGCAAATACATTGTTTTCATGATTTTATCCACAAACTGGTATCCGGCACACCTATCGCGTCTACTAAAATACAACTACATGCATATTAAGGCATATTAAGGCTTATCCGTCTAAGTACTAAACTATTTGAAAAGACTATTGTTTCTTGCCCAGTACTATGTACCACATTTAAACAAAATTAGAGTGTAGCATTTAACATTAAGACGTTGGAATGGTTGTTGATTTACGCAACATTCTCTGTAGAAGCAGAGAGTGTGGACGGATCAAATTTTAGAGGCGTCTGTTTGGCAAACAGTCATCTTCTAATCACGATTTGAGACCTCGTGAATGGTTTGCAAGATTACCTAGTGTAATAAATTCATTAAATAATGAAATTATTCGAACAATCAATATGACACCTAATAGCGCGATCAGAAAAAATGGATTACCACTCGAAATTATTTTCCAAAACAAACAGTACTTGGTAATGTGACTGTGAGATATTCGTACAAACCAGGTGAGCTCGAGGGAGGTAGACAAAGAGCTTCTGATCCTATCGGGAGTGTTACATCGCAGAAAATATCTAACATAACAATATGTAGACCAGCAATCAACATACTATATTCAACTGCTCCTCAGCGTGGATTTACACGTGAACAGTTGCAAGTGATACCTGAGGATGCACAGTTACCACCGCGGTCACTTAACTAGCACCTCTGCGTCTAATACACACAAGACAGTTCAGAATCGTATTTGTCACGTGTATGACCACGACTGTTATCTTTTCTGTCTGCGGTAAATTGGCGAGGAGTTTTGTCTTTAGACCAGGAAATATCATTATACAATTACAACTCGCACAGTGATTATTCTACTGTTGTTTCCAAATCATTATAAATTCATCATCAAAATCAAAGTTTCTCTTATTTTTTAAAATATTTTTTGTCGGTTTTTCTTCTTTCTTATTATTATTATATCATTGCTGACAATTTCGTTACTGGTGTCATAATTTAAAATCACATTTGAAGTTGATTTATTTTTCTAACTCTTGACACTGCGACATACACTAAATGTGAGCACTGGATGTGATCATCTATGGTCCAAACAACTGTATCAGAGATGGTTAACCCCTGAGATGAGTGTATCGTCATTGAGTATCTTCGCGTCCAGGGATATTTGTCAGCGCGTAATGCATCTTCGACAACATCAATATCGACCAGAACAATATAATTTAAAACGAGATTCTGTTTTTTTTCTTATGTTTCCCCAGGAATTTCAACATCAATATTCTGTCTTCGTGTGTCAGCTGGTCTATGACACAACGGTTTATAATTCATCTTACGTTTTATACTGCTTTAAACCGCCTTTTAAAACAGCAATACCTCGTGATATACTGACAGCCCAAAACACTTCATTGTTTACAACCGCTGGAGCAGCTCCTGCCAACAATGGTGGAGTCTTTGCAAGGAATGGAAAATTCCAACAGCGTTTGCATTTGTGCCACCTTTGGGTCTGATACTTTTAATATTACTGTGTATGTATTGTGCGTATCCGCATTAAACAGGGCGACATGTCGATAGGTCAATCATATTAGCATATTTTCAGTTAATTCTGCCGGAGTAAGTTCTAGTGTTACTCCATCATATTATTGATTGTGCGTTTTATCTTTATTAGTTGATTTTCAGTAAGGTTGACCTCATGTCGTGATATGATATTGTTCATAAAATATGTATCAAGTATAATTATGCATTCTCTATTGATGCATCGACCATCCATCAATCCAGTGATGTCAGAAAGTGTAATAGCTCAGCATCGATATCCTCCAGCAGTGGTACCTACATTGGTACGACAATACGTTGTAACACCGGAATGTCTTAACAACCCCTGTTCTAGTGGAAAGTATTGCATTGGGTACATTGTAATGCAGAGAAATCTGCACAACGGTGTTTTGATGCCTCTCCATATACGACATCATATTGAGAGCAGCAGAGAGGGTGAACAGACCACGTTTTCAAGCAAAAATTAGGCTTACAGATCATGTTTTCGAGCAAAATATGGCCTACAGATCATGTTTTCAAGCTAAATATAAGACTTCCAACGAAATCTCATTTAACCAAAAAAAAGTCTCCATTTTTGCAAAAACGGAGATTTTACGATTTTTTAATCAATTTTGCTCGCAACGATGTGGTCATCCACCCTCTCTGCTGCTAAAGTTTTCAGTTCTGGTTAACAAAAAATAATAAATGATTTCAACCGAATATTTGATCAAGTCCGATACGATATCGTGTCCGAGGATCATGTAGATTTATTGTTGCGAATCCGTGCGGAGTCGACTGAGCATGACTAAAGAAATCTCGAAATTGATTGAAATCCATATCGGCACACCATGTTTGCCAAATATTTCTAAGAGTATGAGTATCAACTCCGTTGAATACAGCAAGAATATTGCAATTATCTCTGATGACTTTTGGAACCTGAGTGTAGCGTTGAGTGACATATATCACGTCAGTGTTTTTATGCCTGCCTCTGGAAAAGATCCTAGCAGGATTTGTTTGTTTATCCAACATTATATCGTCGTATACGACTAAATTGTTAATATCTCCATCAATATCATCAATACTCGGTGCTTCATCGATATCGGTTATAAATTCAATGGCGTTCTCACCCTTAATTTCTGATGCATTCTCGTTAAAATCTTTTAGCACTTCATAACATCGTTGATCATCTACGCTAGGAGCAATTAAATACAACCTATCCCACTTCATCCATCTCATTATTAAATTGAGCAACAATTGCGTTTTACCGGATCCAGATGGCCCGATTATAATCATCCGGATAGAGTTTGGTAGCGCTGCATGATGCTTAACTGGTTCTCTTGTTTTAGTCGCTGAAAAATCAATTATATCCATATTTCTATACATAAATTATGGATCTATATTGTATGAAGTGTAAAACGCGTACTAGCACAAATGATGTGACGACGGTTACAACTAAAAATAACAGATCAGCACTTACTGGTAGATGTGCAACATGTGGTATTAAAAAGTTTAGATTTGTTTCTACAAAATCAAAGATTTTACAATTCGGAGATGTTTTAAAAAAAAACGAGGAGGTGATATCGCAGCAAAATTGGCAAAGCTCCCTGGAACCCCATGGGCAAAGTACCCCGGAGAAAAGCACCTTCCGGGATATAGCTACTGTGGACCGGGAACCAGACTTGATATCAGACTCAATGATCAAAATCAACCCAACCCCGGTGAAGAACCAATAAACGCCATTGATAAGGCCTGTCACCTTCATGATGTTGCTTATAAAAGCAGCAATCTGCAACACAGGCATCTAGCAGATGTGAAATTAATTCATGCGTTAAATGCTATTCCTGATAAATCCTTCAAAGAAAAATTGGCTTCATTTTTAATAAAATCGGCTATGAAAAGTAAATTGATGTTAGGTGCCGGTAATTAATAATATGGAATCAATTTATTATTCCCCAAGAGGATACTGGAGGGGTAAATCAGCAGTCCATAAACTCGCTAGCGCTGCAAAAGTGAAAAAAACCACTGCGGCTAATTGGTTATCCAAACAGGCACTATGGCAAATTTATCTACCACCGCCTAAACAAATTCAATTCTCGCATTTTGATGTGACCGCTCCTAATGAAGTTCATCAGGCTGATATATTATTTCTGCCACATGATCGTGGTTACAAATACGCTTTAACCGTTGTTGATATTGCAAGTCGATACAAAGAAGCAGAACCGTTAAAAACAAAATCAGCTACTGAAGTTGCTTCTGCATTTGAGAGGATTTATCGACGAGGTCCTCTGCACTGGCCAAATCTATTGCAGGTTGATCCTGGCAAAGAATTTCAGGGTGCAGTGTTATCTACAATGAAACATCATAATGTCACCATACGACGAGGGCATACTGCGCTACATCGCGATCAGGCCATTGTCGAACGATTTAATCGGACGATTGCTGAGCGGTTATTTGGATATCAATACGCAAAAGAATTCATCCAAGAAAAAAGATCACGTGAATGGGTTAAAAGATTACCAGCTGTAATTACCGCACTGAATAACGAGATTACTAGAACAATCAACATGAAACCTATCAACGCGATTAAAAAAAAGTCAATACCCGTACAACCACAAAAAGATTTCAAAGAACCAATTCTTGGTAGTAATGTCATTGTGAGGTACTTATACGAACCAGGAGAGCTTGAGGGTGGTAGAAAAAGGGCTACTGATCCTATTTGGAGTGTTACAGCACACAAGGTATCTAGTATAACACGATCTACGGGTAGACCTCCAGTCTATAAACTGGATTCAACTGCCCCTCAACGAGGATTTACTAGACAACAACTACAGGTAATTTCTGACGATACTCAATTGCCACCGCGGGGTCTTAACTAGCACCGTTGCGTCTATTGCACTCAAGACAAGTCAACATCACATTGTTTCTGACATGACCGAGACTATTATTTTTTCGGTCTACGGTAAATTGGCGAGGATCCTTATCCGAATACTTCCAACGCATTATACAATTGCAACTCGCGCAGTGATTATTCTGTTGTTGTTTCAGCGTAATTATTAATTTAGCATCAATATCAAATTCTCGTTGTTTTTTTTTGTCCTGTTGTTTGTAACCGGAGAGTTTTTTATTAATGATGCTAACATCAATATCACTTATTGTTGTGTCATTATCGTCACCAATGATTTCATCATCGAAAACAATTCTTCGAAGTTGATTTATTTTTCGTACTCTGGATATTGCGAGATAGACTAAATTCGACCATTCGATGTGATTATCCACCATCCAAACAATTGTATCCGATATAGTCAATCCTTGTGAAGAGTGTATTGTTGCTGCGTATCCTAGCGTCCACGGGGATTTATTAGCACGCAATGCATCTTCAACGACATTGATATCAACCAGCACAATATCATTTAATACGAGAATTTGTTTTTCACTCTGTCCTGGAATATCAACTTCAGTGTTCTGTTTTCGTGTATACGATGGCCTATAACAAAGGGGTACTGGAAGCGTTGCAAATTTTTCTTTATGCAATTCAAATAACTTCATCTGAAGTGTGTCTCTGACTATTTTTCTACTTGCAATTATCAAATCATTTGGTCTCCATGTTTCCCAGAAATCATTCATTGGAGTTTCTGAAATCACTTCACGCGCTATTTCGCATTGGATTCTATCCGGTTGTAATCTAATTAGCGCTTTGAATTCTCGTAATCGTTCATCAAGTGATCTATAATCAGTGGTAATTTCTTCATAATAGTCTACAAAACCCCTTAGCCATTCATGTGGAGATGCACCGACAAATGGTGGTGGTTGGCCGTGATCACCGCACATGACGACTTTTGTGTTTTTGTTTAACAACCACTCGAGAAATGTTTGTAGTACATCTAATGACACTGTGCATATTTCATCCCAAATTATGATTTCAGGAATGAATTTATCACCCATACGCTCAGGAGTCCATTTGTCACCCTTCCATCGAAAGAAACTATGGTAAGTACAGGCATTTACCCCTCGCTGTATCATCTCTCTGGCGAGTCTGTGAGTCGGTGTTAGCACAATCATGGTTGTGAAATCCGTAGGATTTTTCCCACGGAATAATTCAATTGCACGAGTTGTCTTTCCTGACCCACCACAACCGTTTAAATAAACTGTCTTGTATCTACATATTGGATCAGATACCGGTGGTGCATGAGAAAATTCTGATTGAATTTCAGCGCGGTTACAACAAAGATATTTATCATCCATGGCAACGTCTGCCGATTCACAATACTCATGTAGCATCTCCTTTTTAAATCGCCAACACCCCCACGCTTCCTCGGGATCTGTGAATTTAGCTACAGCTGATTTGTATTTATTGTGTATATACATCGAATCAGTGGCCACTCTAACCGCGGTATCTGGAAATCTATTTATCATCGAAAATAGATTAATACAAGCATAGGCTAGCATTGAACTTCTCAAATGTGTATACTGGGAATTATATCCATCACAGTAGGTAACAACCGTACCCATTTTCTCACCATTGGATAGAAAAGCATCCTTACGGGATACAAGTTTTCCCTGTTTCATTAAATCCGCTACAATAAAATCGTATTCAGCGACATCTATGATCAACCGCGAAGAATATTTTGCGTTGTCATATCGTCCACCTTGGGTAAATTTACCGATTATTCTTCGTCCGAGATCCTTTGCTTGTTCTTTTTTACTTTCAAATAACTTCTTAGACCAATTTATGATTTCTTCTTCATTGAAATCTGGACATTGTTTTCGTAGTTCGCTGATAATACGATCTAGATCGGGTTGTGGTAGCCAAACTTCTTTCTGAGCTCGATAGCATATAATAGCCTCGGAAACAATCAACGATATTAGCATACCACAATCAATCATATATCTCAATAGCACTATTGGCATCCAGGCCTTTTCAGATAGGTGTCTACCGAGCCAAACATAACTACACGGATGTAATCCTGACGCTAATTCAAATGATATCACACGAGCGAATCCGGTTAAATCAAAATCAGGCAATGGACCATTAATCGCAACACGAGTCATTTCATGCGTGGGGTGTCCAAATCGTTTGAAGTACTCAGCGCATTCCCCATATCCTAGAAAACTCCCTGGATAACACGCGGATATATCAATTGAAATCATACCATCACGTGAGTATTTCGTATTCCACAGTCCTCCATGACCGAATTTGACGCAGCTCGATTTAACATCCTCAAGAAAATCACTTCGTGTTGGACGCCATGAGTTTTTTTCTCTTGCGAAGTGAGCTACCACTGATGGAATAGTAAAACTATCCGTGAGTAGTTTTTCATGGAAACTCTCCGGTGAAAAATCACTAGCGATTTTTCTCATTCTATTATCTAATTCTTCAACGCGATATAATTCACCATTTGGTTTTACAAATTGATCGAATCCTATTTCGGGATCTTCATCACTTCTAAGTAACCACACTGACACAGGATCATCTTTACACAACGCATGAATAGCATCAAATAATCTCTCTTCATAGAAAACATCCCCGACGAACTCCCGGGGGATATATTTCACGGTTCGTTCTCGTGGAAATACTGTTACCGCAGGTGTCCACGCGTGTTTGTTATGATCAATAATTTGTATTGGGGCTCCTCGCGATTGATATTTCGGTTCGTATAATACTTCTCCGGTTATTGTTGTTACTGATATTGGGAATTTTAATGATGCTTCTAATTTAGCTATATCAGAAATCTTTGCACCGTGCTGTTTTACCGTTAATTCCCACTCGGTTATTTTCCTACGTCGCAGATCAGTTAGTTTATTTCCTCGGGATGCATTTGTGAAGTGTTCTATTATTCGTTCTGCTACACAATTCAGTGAACTAGAATATTTCATAGGAGCTAGTTTTGCGATATCGGGTTTATCATTTAGCGGGTATATCCCATAAACCATTGCTGTTACGGGATAAGATCTTTCGTAGTATGGTTTGTCAATGCCGGTTAGAATTCCTGGTTTGGAATCTCTACTCACAATGACAGCTTTTTTATTCTTGAGAATTGGTTCAAATTTATCCCTAATAATCCATTTGCCATCGACTTCGATAATGAATTTGATTCGGAAAAAATGCCGTTTTTCCCCAACACGTGAAATTATCACTGCTGCTTTTTCATCAGTCATGGTAGCGTCAACAACACCATCAATTCGAAATGTTGACCAACAATAAGATGCTCCATCACGCTTAAATTCATTAAAACAGTCTCTGATTTTACTAATCATGGCTTTATCAAGAATTGTATTCTTTGGTGTATTAGAAACTATATCGAGATTGAATTGAGCATCCTTCCAGGGTAATCTCTTGGACGTTTGTTTTGGTTTATCGAGATTAAATTTAGGACTAATTTTTAATAATCTCTTAAACTCTTTCATGTTTCCGTCTCTTGGACGTTTTTTGGGTTTATCGAGATTAAATCTAGGATTGATTTTCAATAATCTCTTGTTACGTTTTTGGGGTTTATCGAGATTAAATCTAGGATTGATTTTCAATAATCTCTTAAACTCTTTCATATTGCCGTCTATTGGACGTTTTTTGGGTTTATCGATATTAAATCTAGGATTGATTTTCAATAATCTCTTAAACTCTTTCATATTTCCGTCTATTGGACGTTTTTTGGGTTTATCGATATTAAATCTAGGATTGATTTTCAATAATCTCTTAAACTCTTTCATATTTCCGTCTATTGGACGTTTGTTACGTTTTTTGGGTTTATCGAGATTAAATCTAGGATTGATTTTCAATAATCTCTTAAACTCTTTCATGTTTCCGTCTATTGGACGTTTTTTGGGTTTATCGAGATTAAATCTAGAACTAATTTTTAATAATCTTTTAAACTCTTTATCAGCATTGAATTCAGCATTTTTCGAAGGCGTTCTCCTTAATTCCTTCATGCTATAATTAAAACAAGCATTTAAATGAAGAATTTATATATAATGAATCACTGCAAGTGGCTTATGATTGGATCAGTAACCCCGTGTAACAAATCATGCAGAAATGAGTTTTGTGGGTATCATATGCAAAGCTTTCGTCGTGGAAGCCTTGGTCCGTTACCCTGTATTCTATGTGGGGTTGGGGTTAGGGGAAAATCTCAGTTGTGTCTTAATTGCGGTGGTAAGCGATACAGGGAGTTGAAGCGTTATTATGATAAAAGAATAAAAAATGGGCAATCAATCAGAAATTATGACCCTGACGCTGACAAAGTCAGTATTCTTGACGCTGACAAAGTCAGTATTCTTGACGCTGACAAAGTCAGTATCAAGGATAAAATCATAAGAACTCCTCAAGACTACATCGAAAGATTTATCATTAAACCAAACAATGAATTAGACAAACAATAGTATTATGTATACGAATGAACCAAGAATTCAGACAACACCCTGTGATCACAAATTATGAAGCATCCAGTGATGGTGTTGTAAGAAACCGCAGACTGAAGAAACCAGTTGGTTCTGATAATGGTATGGGGTATTTGGTGTTCACTGTTAGGGAGGGAAAAGAAACGAAAACTTATCTCAATCATCGTTTCGCATTTGAGTGTTTTTATGGATTGATCGAGGATGATTTTGTTATTGATCACAAGGATTCTAATCCAAAGAATAATTCTTTATCAAATCTGCAGGCTATCACACAAAGTGAGAATTCCAAACGAGGGGGGACTGGGAAATACTCGAAAAAAGCGAGACCTGTGAAATCTTTGAATACGATAACTAACGAAGAAAAAGTATTTCAATCAATGAATGAAGCCAGTAGACACTTCGATATTTGTATATCCTCAGTACGAAAAGTTGCAGAGGGAATAACCAAGACGGCGATTTCAAAAGGGACTGGACAGAAAATTCGATTTAGTTACGTCTAATGCGTCATATTTTTCATTTAGAAATATATCATTATTATAGAATAATGAATGCTGAAAACATGAATAGCATTTTATCCGAGATTTCAAAATTGAAAAGTTGGGATATTGAACTATCAGATGGGTTAAATCCTGATCAAATCATGTCTGATTTTCAGGATATAGAATACGGAGTTAGCACTAACAAGTATATGCTACCAAAGAAGTATGCGCTTATCAAGAGAATTCAGAATTCTATTCGGGACTCTCTCGCATTTTCCAGTGACGTAAGTGTGTTCGCTCCGTTGTATACCATCGTAGAACGAATACGAAAAGAATTGGGGTACGAATACGAATTGAAAAGGGAGGTTAATTCTAAAGTTAGAAACCTACGGGCGTTAATTCAAGAAAATGAACAATTTTGATTGACCGACCATTTATCATTATTTGATTGACCGACCATTTATCATTATTTGATTACCCGACCATTAATCATTTTTTTTAGCCGACCCTCAAGGGATGTCAAAAATCGATGGACGATATGTCAGATTGATCAAAAATAGAATGGCGAAACTATCAGTATTAATTATTTTATATACAATTATGATACTTTCGCCATCAATGATAGAAGCTGTTATAGGATGAAATAACACTTCCATGGTGATGTTACAAATCATCCGACATGTCAAAAAAGTGAGGAAACTATCAGTATTAATTATTTTATATACAATTATGATACTTTCCTCATCATTGATAGAGCTGTTAAAACACTTCCATGACCATCCGATGGTGTTAGGTCGGATTGAAAAATTGTTTTGCAATTGAAAAATTGTTTCTGATTTCAAATAATGGTCAATGAAGCATTAACAACCCGATTGGTTCGTGAACGATTAGATGCAATTAAGAGATTTGTACCAATTCGTGACTCTGTACGGAATAAACTACAACAACGACAGAGTCTTCAGACTGATTTTGCTGCGGGATCTGAAGAATTGTTTAAACCAGTAACAACAGCAACGAAGGGAGTAGAGCGCGCTATACTGGGAGATGGTCCCGAGACGGGAAAATCTGTTATTGGTGAACTCGAAAAAATAGCAGCGAAAACTGAACAAACAGAACAGGCCGTACAAAAAATAGAATCAAAAAGAACATTGGATGATATACTCGTGAGATTTAACGAAGAAGGGTTAGCAGAAATTAATGGGACTGATACAACAAAAATTCCTGCGCTTGTTGTTACGTCCTATGAAAACAGAAAAAAATGGTTGAAACCAGAACATCATAAATATGTTAGAAATATAACTCACTGGGCTGATGTATTCTATAAAATCAAAACTAAAACAAGTCAAATTGATACCGATAATGCATCATACATTGAATATATCAATGCGGTGGGTACAGTGTATAATCAATACGAAGAATTTAAACAACAACAAAAACCGCAAAAAACGCAAAGGCGGCGACAGCAACCTGCAAAGAAAATATCCTTTTCACCTAAAAAACAACAAATACCACGTGATGATGATGTTCTTCTTGGTTATTTACAAGAAACGGATTTAGAAAAACAGGATGAAGCAACTGGTTATAGCGGAAGTGGATTGCAATATTCCAGTGAAAATCCAAGGATTTCATGTCCTGATAGTGTTCTCAGTGATATATCACGGTTAGAGGTTCTCATCGGAGGGAAACGAGCCGGAAATAACTCACCGGAAATAATTAATGAAGCAGCTGATATCTGTAGACGATTATTTCAGGGTGGTATCATGGATATCAGCACATATCGAGATTTCATTGGCGAGTTAGCAAATGGGTATTACAGTGACTGAATAAAAACGCTAGCGTTTCCAATTGATAAATTGTTTTTCAATTGAAAAATTGTTTCTGATTTCAAATAATGATCATACACTATAATCATGATAAACCAACCCCCGTCTACGTAGTTAATTCACGGTTTCCAGTTTATAGAGCATACTACGGAGATGGTTTAGGTAATACCATTGCAGGGTTATTTGCGAGAATGGCTCCAAAAGTGATGCCGTTGGCTAAACAACTAGGAATGAAAGCAATTGATGTTATTCGTGATAAGGGTATTGGTGCTGTTGGAGATCTTGCTGGAAAAGCGTTTTCAACTGCAAAGAATAAAATAACAGCGCTAGTGAAATCACGGATGAAATCCAAAGGATTTTCAAAACCGTTACCGTCTACAGCGGAAATGCCTGCGAGTGTTAGTAGAATTATAAATAACGCAGTAGATGAAAAATTAGCGTCGATGGTGACTCCCTTGATAAATCAAGAGGACCAAAATAACATGATAGCAAACATGATAGCAGGAAGTGGCTTTAAAAAAACACGACGATGAAATGGAAAATCGCAATTTAGACTCTGATAAATAGAATAAAATGTTCAAAAGGTCACCTGATCCAGCATTTGATATGGATGCCCCAGTGCGTAAAGATGATTCTGTACGCGATTTTCAATTTTATTCTTATCACGCAGTACAACCAGATCTCCGATCGCGAATTGAACTTCAAGTTCATGATACCAGTAAATACTTCCTACCGTGTGAGGCATTTATTGAAATCGAAGGAGAACTTGTAACAAATGTTGCAGCTGATACCCCATATGACAATAACCCAACTATCAAAGTTGGTTTTGTTAATAACGGCATAATGGCGTTATTTGAAAGCGCTAGATATCTCATTGATGGAAAAGAAATTGAATCCATTGACCGTGAAGTTGATGTTGCAACAACAATAATCGGGTTAGCGAGATATTCTGATGATTATACAAGATCAGCGGGTCCATCTATGATGTTTTCTAAGGATATCACTGATCACCCTGAACACAACCAGTATTCTAGAGTCAAGGCAACACAAGCTACCGCAGTTGATCCAGCACCAGCCGGATATACAAGACCAGCTGGTACCTTTGATGTCATTAATAATATTACTAACTATAACCTAGGGTTTGCAATACGTGTAGCAACATTAGATGGACAGCGTCGACGATTTTCATGTGCGATTCCACTGCATCATATTTTCGGATTCTGTAGAAATGTTAGAAAAGTCATTTATGGAGCTAAACATACAGTAGCACTCGTGAGAAAGGGTACTGATAATGATGCAATCTGGCGTGATGTTGGTGTTGCTGATGGTAAAGTCATTTTATCAAAACTAGCATTATGGATGCCAGTGTTAACTCCATCAATCACAGAAGAACAGCGACTACTATCATTTATGGATCAAGGAGGAAAGTCGTTGTTGAGTTGGTTATCAGTGACCACGGATATCAAACAGGATAATGTTGATGATATATTCACATGGCACCTGGCATCAAAACAAGGTGTTTCAGCTCCACGTCATATATTTGTGGCGTTACAGAATACTGCGCGAGTTGGTAATCAAGAACGAAGCCATATGATATTTGATCAGTTAGGTGTTAGAGAAGTCTCGCTGAGAATAAACGGCCAACAGGAACCATCTGAGGATATACAACTCGATTACACTCACAACCATATTGCACGTGTCTATCATAACCTATTGTCGTTTATGGCACGTGATCAAAATGTGGATACTGGTTTGCAAATATCACAATTGGATTTTAAAAGCCTCTATCCGATCTATTACTTCTCACTGGAACATCTCGATTTGATGAAACAATCTGTCGTTGATATACACTTTAGAGCCCGTGTAACCCGTCCTGGTGGTATTGCTAATTATAGAGCGGTTGCTGTCATTCTCAGCGACAAATCAATGTTGTTAGAAGGAGTTGGCGGACGAATGAGACTTATTGATGCACCAGTGGAGAATATGTAAACGATTTAGAATCAATCAATTATGTATAATGTCATATAGTGTTATTAGTGTTGCGTTAACTCCCGGTCAATTAAAAAAATTGCAATCGGAATCAGCTAAAAAATGTGGAACCACAATCACGTTGAAACCCAACCAAATGACTGGTGGTGCAAATAAACTATCGCTGACAACTCGTCAGGTGAAACATTTCAATGATGCACTTGTAGCAAAAAAAGGTGTTCAGATTACTCTTTCTGCGGCTGCTATTAAAAATATGATTAAAACAGGCGGTATATTTCCGTTGTTAGCTGCGATTCCAGCATTGATTGCAGCGGCTGCCCCAGCGGTGGCTAAAGCGGCAGCGTTAGGAGCCGTTGGTACTGCAGCAGGAATGGCACTAAAGAAAGCAACTGGGAAAGGATATAAAAAAAAGGGAAAGGGTCTAAGACTACCAGGAACCCCGTATTCGTGGTACAGCGGAAAGGGTCTAAGACTAGGACCGGTTTATTAATTCAGAAATCTTCGATTTCCGAACCTATGGTTCCCAAATCTTCGATGGTTCCCATGTCCAATTTTGATTTACTCGATGCTGCTAAAAAACTCGCGATTAAAAACTTCAGAGGTGTCTTTATGAAAGATCAATTACCACATCAACCAAACAGCGTTGAAACCGGAATCATTAATTTAGATAACAGCACCGGACCTGGAACTCACTGGGTTGCATACGCTATTGATCCACGTGGGATTGTCTATTTTGATTCATATGGATTAGCCCCACCAAAAGAGTTTATGCGTTATATAAAAACCCTTCCAATGAAGACTTGGTATTCTACGCTACCAACACAAACGATGATTGACCCACCAATATGTGGCAGCGAAGTATTAAATGTCCTTAACGCTATTTCTAACTCCTTGAGTAACCCAAGCGGAAAACCACCACACATTGTCGTGAATGAATACACTAGTAATCGCTGGAGAAAATCGAAGATTTTTCAACGAAGTCGTCAAAAACGATTTTAGAGAGAGAAAAAGTTTTACAATAACATGATTGATATTTGGGGGAGATCTTTGAAACCCAAACCCGATGACACTGCAACCGGTGATGTAAAAAAACTAATCAAAGATGAAATCGCTGAGACGTTGAATTTAGCAAGTGTTGACCCGAACGAAATAGTTGTATTTCAAGACAAACAGGGTAAATTGAAAAGCAGTGATGTGTCATTGGATGATATTTTGATACGGCAGCGCGACGCCGCTGAAAACTCTATTGCGCTATATTCCAACGACGGACGACTTAAACCAGGCGCACTTGTGTCTACGATCACCGACGCGATTGCCACCCACGACCGTAATCTGGATGATCATCTTCGGGGTTATAATACTTTTAGCAAAAATGTCGTACATAAATTCTTTGGAACCCCGCTTCTGGTTGGCATGACTCTCGCTGAAATCAAAAACTATCTATCGCTATTCTTTTTTAACAAGGACGCAGGAAGGATGATGAATGAAAATGGAATCAAGGCAAATTATCTCGATATTTACAATGATATTTCTAAAATAATAGAAAATGTTGAGCGGGTACAAAAACCCACTAACGACGTCATTGTTAGGTTTTTTGGATCCCCACCTGTGGCAGACTCGACTCTCGCTGAAATCAGCGAGTTTATTATCAGGCATACTCACAATTCCTACGTCGCTAATAATTTCTTTGGTGTCCCCGCTACATCTACGATGACTCTCAACGATATTATTAGGTTTATGGTGAAACAAACAACACTTGATACCATCGTTTATAGATTTTTGGGGAGAACACGTGATGAATCTGAAACCACATCGTTGACAGGCCCAACCCTCGCTGAAGTTAAAAGCGCTATTGACGAACAAAAGCACACCAGCGACATCGTCGATAAGTTTTTTGGAATCTCACTTATAGTTGACATGACTCTCGCTGAAATTAAAAAAGCTATTGACGAACAAAAACCCATCAACAAAATTGTTGATAAGTTCTTTCAGGGTAACCAATATATCACAAAAACATTTTATGACATCGACCGATATATTACAGAACAAAATAATCTTGGAACCAGAAACCTTCTAATTGGATTCTTTTCTAATAAAAAGGATGATGGGAGGATGATGAAGTTTACCGAAATCGAGAAAACTTATCTCGAAATTTACGACGATATTCTTAAACTAAAAGAAAAATCTAAAAGGGTAAAGCATGGGGTTTTTGATTGGGTAAAAAACTCTAATGCTAAATTGAAAGTTAATATCGAGAAGTGGCCTCATGGTATCTACAGGATGACGTTAATCTCTAACAAGCAATTTGATATCATCGTGAGAGGTAAAACCTACTTTGGTGGCACCGCGACAGTAATTATCGGGGGTGAAGAAGAATTTGAGATTGTCGCGGTTGATAACACCATTAGAAAGGAAGAAATAACCTGGTGCCTAGAATTTGTATGTGAAGTAAATAACTAAATTGAAAGGAAAATCCTTCGGATTTCACAATTGAAAACGCTAGCGTTTTTAAAATAAAAATGATTTCATCAACGCAATGTCGCTATTATCAGGTCAGAGAATTTCAGACTAGACTCAAAACCCTCACTGAGGAGTATCAAATAAAAATGAAAAAATACCGACGAAGAATCACCGCAATTGATGTTATTATGTACTCGGTGTCAAGCGTTCTCACTGGCGCCGGAATAATACTTGCATCGGTTATAATGATTGCTCCGGTCGTAGTTCCAATTTGCATTTCTGCGGTGGCTACAATCGCGGGTATATCAACCGGGATAGCAAAAAAGATATCATCATGCAGCCAGAGTAAACTGCAGGATTACTTAATTCAATTTCATATTGTATCAACCGCATACTTGCAATTATCATTGATGATATCATCGTCACTCGATAATACGATTATATCAGATAGTGAATTCTCAGCGATGGTCAGTATTTTTGATTCCGCGATATCAAAATTAGAGAGACAACATGAATATAATAACAATGACAACACCGATGGAATTAGAAAACACGAACCCGAAAACCAAAATGATCTCAATAACCTCAACCATACCAGATTGTGAGTTCTCAGTGACGGTCAGTATTTACATTTCCGTGATGTCAAAATTAGAGCGACAACAACAGTATAGCAACGATGACAACACCGATGGAATTACTTCAACAAATAGTGGAGAACACGAACCCAGTACAAACGAGCATGATATCAATTACATCAACGAAACCCGAGTTTAGTGTGAATTTCCCTAGCCCAGTCCCCGTGAAGGAGATAGCGCTAGCAAAACTACGGGTGTATCACAGTTGGCCTAATATCAGATCAAAATCATTTGGTGGTCAACAACCGAATAATTCACTGGTATTTGCAAATAAGAATAAAGACGACGGTACCCCAGACTGGAACGTTGTTTCGATACCAACAGGGTCATACCAAATCGAACAAATCAATAATGAGTTCGCGCGTAGAATAAAATCGATTACTGGAACAGAATCGAAAATCGCTATAACAGTTCATGAGCCGACGCTATCATCCGCAATTGAGATAAGCACAGAAGGATACGTCGTAGATATCTATCAGAGTTCTATTAGAACCGTATTAGGATGGCCTGAAAAACCACCGGAAAAATCCACCACCGACTTAACCACGGACGTACAATCATATCATGAAATCAATCCCAGTTATCGAGATGATTTATCTGATATAAGAAAAGAAAAAATCGGCGATAGATTTATATTCACCAACAAAGACACATTGCAATGGGATTTTTTCATTAAAAGAACAGCCGACTCATCTGTTACTATTTCATTTACGCTAAATGACGTCACTGGTTATTTTAATGAGATTAATCAATTACATAAAACACAACTAGAACAACTACGGAAAACAAAATCGCGAAAACACGTTGAAATAATAAATCAGCTTATATCGGACATGAAATATATCAATGAACGAATTATTCAAGCAATAATTAATGACAACAGCGACAATAAACAACGATTCCTAACCGATTACAATATCACAGAAGACAATCTGCGTAATTTCAAGTTTCCCGGATACAACGCTGATGAACTAACAAAAATTGTTAAAACCGATATCAAGGCGCTACAAAAACTAGATTCAACTGTCCTCCTCAAATATAATAATGATCCAGATGGTGGCGGTAGGCATATCGCTCCGTTCAACGTGAATATATCCTCAGTGATTGCGCTCAATTTAGTATGTGATGTTATCGAAGGAAGCTATCAAATTAATCTCGAACGATCAAATCAAGCTCAGCAAGGATATATTCTTTATTCGTTTTCACCAACAGCTCCTCCAGGATTTTTAATAATCGAGAATCCAACTAATCCAGTCTATATGCGGTGTCATAATGATTCATTAACCAGAATTAATTTCAAACTCACAGACCAATCTAATAATCTAATTGATCTACAAGATGAGGTGTTAGCGATTAGTTTGTTTGTGAAATCATAAATGATTTTCATCCTAAGGACTTCCATCATAAAGACTGGATTAAATCATTTCTTATTTTTTGTTAACCAGAACTGAAAACTTTAGCAGCAGAGAGGGTGGATGACCACATCGTTGCGAGCAAAATTGATTAAAAAATCGTAAAATCTCCGTTTTTGCAAAATGGAGACTTTTTTTTTGGTTAAATGAGATTTTGTTGGAAGTCTTATATTTTGCTTGAAAACATGATCTGTAGGCCATATTTTGCTCGAAAACATGATCTGTAAGCCTAATTTTTGCTTGAAAACGTGGTCTGTTCACCCTCTCTGCTGCTTTGAGATATGCACATGCAGTATGATTGGTTGTGAAGCCGATTGCCTTAATAATGTTCGTGATTACAGTTTAATCACTAAGTTAACATCAAATGTCGCTTATAGGTCGTCAAAATATCATTTTGATATGTGTATCGACATCATTTCGATTTTGTAATTTGAAACAAAACAAACACGTATTTAGGCGCAGTAAGACCATGTTGGGTACTAACGTGCCAAATAAATTGTCCCGATGTTGCAGTTATTGTTTATGCGACTGTGGTAACCGACAACATCTTACGTAAATACAGTATCGTTGGATCTATTTTGCGGGATAATGAAACTGCTTTTGCCTGAAAAAACATAACCTTAAAACTCTCGCTACGAAACCCTTAAAACATGTAAAAGAAATTTCATATGAAAATTGAGATGAGGCTCCACTTACGTGCTCTTGACTCAGAGCAAATCCGATACTGAAAGGGTTGTTCGGGTCCTCAGCGAGAACGTATACATCTGCATCATTATCACGTTTGGGTGGCGTTTTAGGTCGCCTATCTGTGTATCGCTGAGAATTCGCATTATCAGATATGTGCTTGATAAAAACATCATAGCTGTATTTGGGTTGTACAATATTTGTCTTAAGTCCATCGATGTTGTCAAAATGGATTCAATTTTCATTTTCATCGATGGGTTAACCTCCAATGTTAAAAAACACCATAATACCAATGTTAACAACTCTCTTGCTTCAATCCAAGAAATCCTAGCGGTCCCAAGTCAAATTCGGGATGCAAATATCTCCTCCATCGCAGACATTGCAGAAACATTTAGCCCACGTGTGCACGATTCTACAGCACTTGCATGTGCAGAAAAAATCATACTGAATTCTAACCATCTGTATGAGATAGTCATCAACGAGATTAAACTTTGTGAATTTTGTAATGATCATGTTGCATTGAAATTTAGATTTCATGTAGCACGCGCACTATCTCACTTGTTTCATAACTCATTATCGACGTAAATATCACGAATATCTTCAACTAGTTCATGCATCTGAACGCGGCATGTAATTTTGTCCATACGATCATAAATAAGCAGCCGCTTACATATCGAGGTGGCTTGATTCAAAACTTTGGGCCCATTGTTGCCCGCAAAAATTGATCCAACGAATATTTCAAATGGATCCGAATGGTCGCTAAGATCACACAGTACTCCACTAAGATGGCTTTTATCCATCAAACTCTGAACTTATTTTCCTTCCTGTGGGCTTCTGCATGTTTGCATTATTTCATTATCATATGAGTTTAACACTGCCTACACTACCAATGTCACTTGTCAGAGTTTGTTTAACAATGTCGTTAGTTCTAAATTCTTACTGATTCTTTGACTATGCAGATATGACCACATTGTCTATTATATCACATTTTCAAACATCGATTTAATTTGTATCGATGATTGTATTCATCTTTTGCTTTAGTTGATATTTCATACGATTTACTTGAATGTGTACTGTTCTGATTCAGTGTATATTTTTCTCTCTCGAGTCTCTATGCTTTGTTCGAACGAACGTGGTTTAAGTACTAATGTATTGATGAGATGTTTTGTGTAGGTCTGACCTTATTGCAGAGACTGTAGCGTTGTTTGCATAATATTTTGGAAATTATTTTGTGCGTTTTTCCTTTCTCATGATACAACCGTGCGTAAATGTTAACATGCGCACTCAATCATCATGTATGATTTGCCAAACAAATATTTTTTTAATAACTATTATGCAAAGGATATATAATCTAAAACGAATAAACGTTATTGTCATCATGCCAAAACCATGTTAGTTGAGATGTAATGAATGACGTAATGCTTTCATATATTGGGGAATAATAGTCTGATATAAATTTAAACGCATTGGAAATATAAACAAATGTGTTTGATATAAGAGATTTGTATGCGCTCTATGTGTGAATGTTTAGAATCATCTGGCTCAATACATGGTGTGTAAAGCTATTTCTGTATTACCAACTAAAGGTATGATTATAATGAAATCAGTATTTGCTAATGGCATTACGTGATACGTGTAACAACGGAAACATTGTCTGCAAATACATCTACCTTTGGAATGGCATAACAAATGTCGAGTGGAACATGGGTCAGACAAAGTATTATCATCAATTTATTCAAATCAGAATTCAATTTTGGATTTAGCTGACCTAATTCCGGCAACGTAAACTCGTTAGTCATTCATCAGTTGAAAAAAGTATTTAATTCAGTTGAAAACTGTATTGTTCAGGAGAAGGAAGTTCTGAATCAGGTTTCGTATAGTTTGCTCTATTATTTATTTCCGTGTTAATGAGTTGTGACTTTGAATGTAATGTGCGCAAATTTTACCGCAGTAGTGATACTATTACATGTTTGTGAAAGGTAAGTGAACATTAAATTCGGTAAAGTAAAGGTTGATAGTAATATTTATACTTGTATAGGTCTGTGTGTGTTAAATATTAGTATCTACGGAAATTGCGACCTATTATTGCTTCTTATGAGTGTGTAAGGTACAGTAATCAGCAAGAGTCTATGTTGTTACTATAATTTACATGTATTATTGATGTTTCAGCATTACACGTACGACTGGTTTAGTCTGAGCGAATTCCATATCTTATATATTGGTATTAGTATTGATAGAATTAGTTGAAGTAGTAGTAGTAGTAGTAGTAGTAGTAGTACTAGTATTTAGTATCATTATATAACATATTCATTCGTCATCCAGTAACTTGTAATTTGCTAAATAAATACAACACATTTGTTGGAAGTCTTTGTAAAGTATCATCTACGACACCATTTATACTATTACATCTTTGTGAAAGGTAAGTAAATATTAAATTCGGTAACTTACAAGGTGGTAGTTAATATACGATGATTAACACAGACTGTTTAAATTCCTCTTCTTATTTACATTAGTATTTGTTATTATTGGTATTATTATAAGTATTATTATTATACAGTTGTCATATTCATTTCAAACCTGTAAATATGTTATATGTGAAGTCCAAGAGGTAAAGATATTAGTTATAAATCCGCAGTCAACTACTGAATTTGTATTGAATACTCCATTCTTGACAGAAAGAAAGTTTAGAAATATTTGTCACTTGTATGAATGATTCTCGCGTTACTTGAAATATTATATCGCACACTGTTTCCTTACAGTTTGAAACACAGTTTGATCGTACAAGGCAGGGCATATACCAGTGAATGCTTTATAAAGGTAAGTAAACATTAAATTAGGTAAATTCCATAGTTTTAGAAATACTTACACATTTATATTATTTATATTATATAGCGTTAATTGAAGTTGCTGATACCATCCAAGGAGTAGAGAGGTGCATTTCTGATGTGAAATCATGGATGGCATATAACAAGCTGCAGACGAATGATGATAAAACTGAGGCCATTCTGATCACAACACACAGACTTTCTCATTCACATCCTTTACCTGAGACAATAATTATCAGCAACAACGACATAAAATTCACACAGTCAGTACGAAACGTAGATGTTACTCTAGACAGCACTCTCACATTGCACCAACATGTCATGAACATATTCAATCCTGTATATCTTGAGATGAGGCGCATCAGTTTCATTTGCAAATATCTTTCAGCTGATGCCGCTAAAACACTTGTGTGTTCATTAGTACTTTCTAGACTCCAGAGTCTTAAAAAGTTCAAATTACAACTGATCGGATCATCTTTAGAGTGCCTCTATCAGAGAACACTTCACCACTGCTCTGTACTCTACACAGGCTATCCATTCGATACAGACTCAAACACAACATGTGTTCTCTGTGCTACGTTTCACTGACAGACTCCAGTTCAACATACATATCAGGCCTGACCCATGTGTATACACCAGCAAGATCCTTAGGCACCTTTTCTGACAATCGTATACCCATTATTCCCACTATGAAAATTACGTCATATGGACAACGTTCTTTTGCATACGATGTGGAACGAATTGCCCATGAAAATCAGACAAAAGACACAGTAATCCCTTTCAAGAGTGTTCTTAAAATGCACCTTTATCGACTGCAGGAACAAACTTAGAGACCTAATAATGTTTTGTACTTTAAATGTTTTCAGCATGTTTTATGTTTTCCAATTTCGTGGTTTTTTTTTTCTTCTGTTGTGTACTCATATCACTATAGATGTTGTAAAAGCGCTTAGAGACTACTGAATTCAGTCGGAATCCTTTCATTGTTAACAAGAAGGAAGATTAGATTCAATTGTCAATAATATATGTTCTTCAAGCTACCTATTCCAATTTCGTGATTTATGTTTTTCGTTTTTCTGTTGTGTACTCATCTCACTATAGATGTTGTACAGCGCTTAGAGACTACTGAATTTGGTTTGAATCCTTTCATTGTTAACAAGAAGGAAGTTTAGATTCAAGTGTAACTAATATTCACCCATTTATGTTCTTCAAGTTACCCTTGCAAAGCTATCGAATCGAATTTCTTTTGAAATCGTGGAAGTATCACAAGAAAAGAAGCGGATACTAAAATAATCCTGTCAAACTTACAATGTTCGAAGTATGAACTTGTAGTATCAAGTGGAACTATATATAATCTAATTTTCAACGACAACGTTGGGTCAGGCGAGATTGCGTTTGAAGTAGTTAGATATATACGTACATGGTATAAGTTTGTAACGACATGCTTGAAAGGACTGCTCATAGGGCGTTTCGTACAAGTTACTTTTGTGTGTGATCAGTTCAAACAAAGTAATAATTACTTAGTTGATATTGACAAATTTCCAGAAATGCCAGGTTATATCAATTTTTGGCTGCAATGCCCTTTGACCTGTAATGCCTGCATTTATCAAGCTTTATATCTAAGATGGTAACGTATCAGTGTCCACATTTACATGTTCTCAACATTCTCCTTGCAAAGTTGCAACGCAAACATATAATGAGATTAGAGATATGCAAATCGACAAATATTGATGAAGGACTTCAGCACGAGTTGGCCTTGTTATGCAGTAAAGCCCGATGAAGCACACGAGCTACAAGCAGCTATTAATGTCCGTTAAAAAAAAAACAATCATGTTAATACAGAAACATGTTTGATAGATCACGTGGAAATCAAAGATCTACGAATATATCTATTCGTAAAAGCAGCAAGTCAACCAAACATTTCAGTTTGAATACGTAATAAGGATACTAAAATAAGTAGTATTCTAAAGAGATTCAGTTTGAATACGTAATAAGGACATGTAAAATAAGTAGTACTCTAAAGAGATTCCGTTACAATACGTAATAAGGACATGTAAAATAAGTAGTATTCTAAAGAGATTCAGTTTGAATACGTAATAAGGACATGTAAAATAAGTAGTATTCTAAAGAGATTCCGTTACAATACGTAATAAGGACATGTAAAATAAGTAGTACTCTAAAGAGATTCCGTTACAATACGTAATAAGGACATGTAAAATAAGTAGTATTCTAAAGAGATTCCGTTACAATACGTAATAAGGACATGTAAAATAAGTAGTATTCTAAAGAGATTTTGTTGGAATACGCAATAAGGACATGTAAAATAAGTAGTATTCTAAAGAGATTCCGTTAGAATACGTAATAAGGACATGTAAAATAAGTAGTACTCTAAAGAGAGTCCGTTAGAATACGTAATAAGGTCATGTAAAATAAGTAGTACTCTAAAGAGATTCCGTTTGAATACGTAATAAGGACATGTAAAATAAGTAGTACTCTAAAGAGATTCCGTTACAATACGTAATAAGGACATGTAAAATAAGTAGTACTCTAAAGAGATTCCGTTACAATACGTAATAAGGTCATGTAAAATAAGTAGTACTCTAAAGAGATTCCGTTAGAATACGTAATAAAGACATGTAAAATAAGTAGTACTCTAAAGAGATTCCGTTAGAATACGTAATAAAGACATGTAAAATAGGTAGTATTCTAAAGAGATTCCGTTAGAATACGTAATAAGGACATGTAAAATAAGTAGTACTCTAAAGAGATTCCGTTACAATACGTAATAAGGTCATGTAAAATAAGTAGTACTCTAAAGAGATTCCGTTTGAATACGTAATAAGGACATGTAAAATAAGTAGTATTCTAAAGAGATTCCGTTAGAATACGTAATACGGATATCTAAAATTAGATTCCGTTAGAGAGAACCACGCTAGTGCTTTAAATGTAATCTTAGTGTAATTTCAACGATGAATTTTTTTTAATGATCCCAAATTTAAAAAAATTTGTATATGGCACTCTAAAAATTCGCAGTTTTTCTTTTGCAATTATTCCCCTGCTTTATTCTAAACCATTTTATAAATCTTTAGGGAAATCAAAAAGATCAGTATTATCCTAGATTTAAGAATTGACGTCGCGGTCTCCGTCATAACGTTGATGGCATTGTATGATATTATTTTCTAAAAGTACACATATACTCTGAAAACTTCCGTCAATATTCGTTTGATATGATGTCAAATTTTCTTAAGCTATTGTTGCATTACCGTTAATACTGTTTTAATTTATACTAAGTGTACAAAAATGAGATTGCACAATTCTTAATTTCCTTGCAGGTAAGTGTAACAATAAGAATAATTTAGTTAACTAATAGGTAGGAAACTAATAGCATTATAATGAGCTCATTTTATAGATCCCTCCTAACAGCAGTGTGGGTTTAAAATGAATACCTCAACTATTGGGGAAAATAAACTAAATTGTAATAGCAGACAATGACATCAGAAATAATATATCACTCATCTTCTTATAGTTCTTATTATGTAGTCTTATTCTTTATTATTATTATTATAATTATTACTTTTCTTTTACTTCATCTTCTTCTTTTTCTTCTTCTTCTTAATAACATAATTGTAATTATTTGTATTATTATTATAACATTTATTATTATTATTATTATTGTGTTTTTATCATTAATATTATTATTGTTATTAATAGTATTAGTTGTAGTAGTATATTATTGTTATTATTTTTTTAAATTATTATTATTATTATTATTATCATTATTTTGTTTTTATTATTATTATTATTGCTTTTTTTAGTATAATTATTATTTATATTATTGTTGTTGTTGTTGTTATAGCTAGTCGTCGTAGTAGTAGATCAATAGGGTTGTAGATCCCGATACTAGTCAATTATGTCTTCTAATTGGTAGTAGTAGTAGTAGTATGATGTTCATAATTAGTATCCCTAGTCATATCAACTGTACTGTAGATCTCTTTGTGAAGCTGTATACGATAGCTTAATACTCGTTGTCTGCATTAAAATTCTGAGAGAGCTTTGCTGAATCATTTGCGCTGGTCTCTCGACTTTGCTCATTGCGCTTTTGTCGGCGTGTTTACGACACGGTGCCCCTAACCATTCTAAGTATTAGTAGTTGTAGTGGGGTTGGTAGCAGTAATTGCAGTATAGTAGCAGTAGTAGTAGAAAATACTTGTCTTTTCCTTCAAGACCCCGCCTTTACTGAACTATAAAATAAATCACTTTTTTGTACTCATGTATTAAACATGTTCTCTAAAAGACATTAACTGTAATATGACATAATTATTAGTTAAACAAATCCCTTGAGAGTAGCATTGAACTGAGATTTTTGAGCACTCCGTTTTAGATAAAAGGACATTAGCAGTCAGGTGTTAAAATATGCTGATCAATGTTAACATATCCTGCTGTATTAGTTATGTTACTTTGGTGTCTGTTTGAAACATTGGTTCTACCTGGAATGAACACTTTCCTTGTAGTGAAACGGTCACGTATAAATTTTTAACATATTTTGTTTCATAGCTGCAAATACTCCCAGCGTTTGTACATTCTTGCCAGTCTCCCTTATGTGGCGTACTTCTACAATAAAATCTAGACTGGAATACTTTGAAACCATACTCTGTTTGCCGACTTATCTGTAGATATTTATGTGAGAACAAAAACTAAAAACAAATTCTTCCATGAAACGTATGCAAACAAAATGATGCCACCAAAATCAATCATTTTATATATTATAAGTATCAGATCATGAAGTAAACTATTACTATTATTATGTTCGTTATTTGTACTTATTTACGGGTGTTTCACTCACATGAAAATTATGTTTTTCTTTTCCTAAGATTCTAATACAACTTACGTAACTTTAGCGCATGCAAGTCGCAGGGGTAAGTTGCAATTTGGATTTTTTCAATGATGTATAGAGCAAGCGACTAGACTACAGAGATAAGATAATATTAAGAAAGGGTCTGATACACCAATGTATACCGTATAGAGGGTATTTCTCTTTCCAAACTATTTAAAGCATGTTTATTAACTTGGTCGATAAACCAAGCGATATACGATAAATGTGATACATTGAACCCAGTTCGTTAGCCCCAAGAACATAAAGAATCGAGACATTCGATGATCAATTGGATATCACCTCTGTCCAAAACAAATGCAAGCAATCACCATTGCATATATGGTATGTCATGGTCAGAAAATGATGATATTCAAAGAGGTATTCCTATCAAATGTTGTAGAGGATATGGTCTTGTTAAATAATACACAACACCAAGATGAAGACAAATCAAAACTATTAGCTTATGTTGTTTTCCAATTACTTCTATTCATTACAATTGTCTTGTGGCGTGTTTTGCTGTGGCAGTGTCTGCATTTCATCAGTGTTAATATCCACCTGATCGCAGTGTCAATGTCTACATTCCAAAAAGTTGCAGGTTGCTCAAACAGTCTGTAAACTTAAAATATATGAGACTATACAAATATCTAAACAAAGTAATTGTACATTTCAGCCGTTATATTTATGAACGAGTACACCGACTTTCTTAACGAAACATAGTCAACTGAAATTATATTTCACTTACATATCCGATGGAATTGAGCTATGGATTCTTAGAACAGGTACTCGACCGTATCATTGCAGTCTGTGCCTAATATGACTATTTCCATATACGAGACACATATATCGATGTGTTCAGTCCATACAAAATCTAAATATCGTCAACATTAATGTATATTTTATTTTAGCCATACGACCTCAATACACATGTCAATATGATTGTATCTTAACAGGTTCTGATGATCTTGCATCTAATAAAGACAGGACCTAGGGATGGCATACATACCATGTTGATACAACAGGTCTTACTACTCCAACATCTCAATTTGTATTAACGGTTTGAGTTTGTAGGATCGGTTGTACTCAAGACATGACCTGTTGATGGGTATTCTCACATATAGATCGGTATTGTTATAGCAAGTTATCTGATTGAGCTTGCCATTCAACCACATGAAAACGCCCCTAGATTTAATTTCACTTTTGTAAACATATTATATTGAACACATGTGACAAAAGTGACAGGTGTACACCGATTTGCTACACATGACTACGTAGATTATACAGATACTCGTATAGTTACTTGTCCAACATTATCTCTCCCACACTGAGTAGGAAAAGAAAGTTTGAAGAAACGTTTCAGTAATATTTACTTTAAATCAATATTGCATAATAATTAAACGTACTTCTAGCTGATGGGAGCTAAGTGTTCCAAAAGTCTATACCAACGCACAATTAAGACTTTTCAGCAGGGGACATGTACAGGTCTTTTTTACAGCACTGTTATGCTGACTATATTAACACATTAGATGCAGCATTAATACTTTTAAGCAATGCATAATACATTATGACTTCATTCATTGATTTATATTATCATTATGCAATTCTATCAATTTCGTGCATATTTGATAAATACTGTAAACAGTAATTGCTTTATAGAAGTTTAGCTTGCAATGTCCTCTTAGACGGAAAAGAAATATTCCTCTTGACAAAACGTGGTGCGTGCTGCCCATCCGTTTGTAATATGAGACGTAATCGTAATGGCAATATTGGTATTTGTATTAATTCTTTTACCAGAAGGTACATCTGTCTTGGACAAATGATTACCGTGCCAGAAGTGCAAGCATAAGGGTACCGGTAAGAACCCTGCACAGTCAATGCCGCAATATTGTGGTTGTTTATGGAGCACTTGTATCACACTGCCTTGATATGGTATATTCTTCAAAGTGCGTATGTACTATTAGAAACCAAATAAAACAACGTAACATACAATTATAATTATTGATACTTTGCAAGGTCAGATGGAGTTTCATACTAATCAAACTCAGGATAAATCTATTACAGAATATCAACACAATTGTCTCAGATTTATTCTGATATAGATAGACAGCTTGACAGAGACAGATATAAAATAAATATATAGAAATACCTGTAGAGAATATGAATAATTTCCATAATGTTTATCACAATGATCATCATAAGGTGTGTGTCCTAAACACTGTTATTTATTATTACCTAAGTAGATTGAGAACTTGTGTTGAGTTGTTGTCTTATCTCGATGTTGACGTTTAGTAAATCTTGTTTTACGACTTATTATAGTAATGTCAAGGTTGTTTGGGACTGAACTATATATTTGAAAGACAAACGGCTTTAATGATACAAGAAATGTTCAAAATTTATTAACGTCATTCATTGAAGCAATCGTTATTACCTGATAGTTACCCGGTAGATACAAACAATGATAACTTATTGTCGTTTTGAATCAAGATGCACTTTCTTTTGTAACGCAGTAGGAATATTTGCATGGAAGAGTCTACACATTCACCAATATCGTTGTAGTAGTTTACCGTCGCTGAGAATCGCAATATTTCCGTTTGATTTCAAGTGTCCAAAAATTTTATTTCTTCGATTTGTTTGAATAGTATGAATACTGGACACAAAATACACAGTGTTTACTGAAATAGACAATTAAAGAGACCAGAAAGCAGCAAGGGATCAGCCTATCGGATCGTTTACATAAGGAGTTTCCCTGTGCTTAATAACGTCAGTAAGTTGACATTACAAGGCACTCGTTGGAAACAGTCCGCATATAAATTACAATTGAGTGAATGAAATGACAATGTTTTGTGTACATGCTATATCCCTGACGCTTTTCGTTGTTAAAATTCGGTGGTATAATATATAAAAAAAATCGATGGGGTGTTCGAATACCGTAGAATCTATTATATTTGTAAACAAGTATATACCGAAAATTAGCTCATGCTCAATTAAACAATGGTTGTCTTTTCACCCTTTAATTCTCCATTTTTTTTACTACGGAGACACTATCTTCTATTTTATATCAAAAAAGCAGACAAATAGCTCATGGCTAATTCATCCAAGATTATTGTATTAACCATTAATTCTCTCTACTGCCAGTAGTGTGATTCGTTTGTGTCAGTGGTATTTCGTGTTCACCATTTACAGTCTCTTTATTGCCTTAGTTTACATCAAAGTTGGTGGACAAGATGTGGAATTTTAATAGATGTTGGATTTTTAACATTAACTGATAAATGTTGCAGGATACGTTACTGAAATATTCTAGACATCACTTTAACTTTCATTCGTTTTTTCATTATCAGAGTACCTTCATCTATCTACCTTTACAGACTTTTGCATTACCAACACTATACAGCACGTAAAGGTATAAATCTGGCACTGTCTTCAACTAAATGTCTATGCAATATCCTTACATTTGCGAAACCTAAAACTCTAGACACCACAAAATGAGATACAAATGATACAAATGATACAAAATGATACAAATGATACAAATGATACAATGCGTCACCGCCAATGTTTCTTACACTTAAAGCCAACGGATACCAACATTGCATATCGATATTTAGAATTACGTTTAAGCCTGTTTTCAATTCGGCTTATCGAGCCATTGCTAGTAATAAAATCATTTATTGCAGCAGGTCATTGTATGTAGATGTTACGTAAAATCATTCTTGTTCGAACCAGGGAGTGACAAGTCCTTCTACCCATATGTCAGCAATTTACAAATTGGCGAATAACTTTGTAATAGTCCGACATTAACAGATTTGAGGTAAGCAATTCAAAATCTTCAATTATATGGAACAACATGACATTATATTCAAATGCTTCACTCTCTCTTATTGCTTTACATAATTGTATTGGACTTCAGGTAAAGCAAATTATGACGATTTGCACAAGCGCCTATCAATTTTAGGTTTGTGTTCTTGCTAGCATTTTCCATGGCAAATATCTCTTGTCAATAAATATTAAGCAATAGTTCAAATAAGAAAAATGTCCTACTTTTTCCCTACTTGCACAAATATACGAGTTGGGTTAATAATGGAGATTTCGGTCGGACAATCGGGAAGCTAAATGTAATTTAATTAGAAGACACAACTATATTTTAATGATTATTTATCGTTTCAAATAGATAATGTTCCAAGGATCTTTCAGTCAAATTTCGCTACAAACAATCCATCCTGATATTACGATGATATAACCAATAGAATCAATGTGTTTTCATCGATCATTCATTATAAGCAATAAGACAATTATGTGACTTGCAAACACGGGAAAAGATTGGGGACGGTTTTCGCTTGCAAACACGGTACACGATTGGGACAGTTTTCGCTTGCAAACACGGGACACATTTGTGGATTTTTTTCTCATGCAAACACGGGACACGATTGGGGACGGTTTTCGCAGTTTCATTTCTTCTCATTATGCCAAAGTTCGAACACATTAATGTACCTAACTAGTAATCCCAACTACTTTGCTACTTATGAAATAATGTATTTTCATTGATCGTTCATTATTTGGCATTCGAGAATTATGTGACTTACAACCATGGGACACGATTGGTGTCGTTCTTGTAAGTTTCATTTCTTCTCATTATGCCAAAGTTGAAACACACTAAAGTACCTAACTAGTATTCCCAACTACCTCTCTACCAAAGAAGGCATAATTGTATACGCTTACTATTTATACGTATGTCATTAATACAGGATTTATCTAATTCAACAATTATCTTGTTTATCGGAATTGGTGAACATGTTTAATGTAACATACATAGGGTTCTAAATTAATCTCGGCTTTTTACAGAACTCTGCTCTAGCTTGAAAACCGCTCTGGTGGTTTAGTGGTTAGAGCGTCCGCCCCGAAAGCGGGAGATCGTCGGTTCGATCCCCGGCCGGCTCATACCAAAGACTTACAAAAGTGGTACTAAAGAAAGATAATTAATCATGTTCAATATATTTTTTTACATATGTCCGCAATTCGGGATTTTTTTAAAATCCGACCATTTTCTTGTTTATCGTAAATGGAGAACTTAGTTAATGTAACATAAATAGGATTCTAAATTGATCTCGGTTTTTTTTCAGAACTCTGCTGAGGCTTGAAGAAATATGTTGTTGTTTAATATCACGTCATTTTTTCTGCTTTATCGCATAAGTTATAAACAAAATGTTGGCTTGTCAAATGATAGCCAATCTCTTTCGTATGTCGTAAATGATTGGAATATTACAGTCCGGCCAGAAATGCATACGATTGCAAGACGAGGGCATTTTCTACCTTGACTTCGTTTCTAGTAATATATTCTTGTTGTCGTTAAGCAAATATTAAATTAAGTAAACATTAAATTTGTATAACGCGCCTTTATAGCAAATGTTGGGACTGTATATAACCCGGTGTTTGCTCAAAATGTATTGCCAAATACAATGCGTTTTGGTAAGGACATTATGTTCGTCAATACTTATCCTAATGTTTTGAAATGTATTGTATTGGCTACAGGTTTGACGTATCCTACAGGTCGCAGTTGTATGTGAATTTCAAATATAAATGTAAATAAAGTATTTTTATGTGCACGGAATGAAAATAATATATTTCGAATAATACTATTTGCCTCTGCAATGTTTGCTTTTAGCGAGGCTTAAACCTGGAACAATGGCACCAGATGAATATAGTATACATTCTCCTTTCATATCTGCAGCACATTTATAGTATTTGCATCTAAGCGGGGCTCCGATCATTAAGGTGCTACTGAAATGTAAGCCGGTCCGTTCCGCTTTGAAGATAGATGATGTTTATAGGCTATGGAATATATTTTCAGGTTAGAATAAACAGCGATACACGATCCCATAGCACACAAGGACCTATGTATGTCTACGTCCGAGAATTTTATTAGATCACTTTTCTATTTCTAAAGAAAATGATCACACGAATTGAATAATATTTAGAAATGTGTAAAGGCATGAAATATATATCTTCAGTCTCGATGTGTGCAAAATTGACTCAGGTAAATTAAATAGGGTTCATAACAGATATTTGAACAGTGACACCTGCTTGGCTTAAAGACACGCATCGTCGTTGCACATGATCAATTATGAATACAGGTTATCTAATGAGTAATTTACATTTATATTGTTACAAGCGAAAATATTCGTTCACCGAATGCAAACGTTGTGTTTAAAAACGATAATGGTTTGGATAGTCCACTAATATCATGCAAGAAGTTTAGAATCAAATAAATATAGGCTAAATATCAGAATCTTTATTAAATAGACCAAACCAATATATTTATTTGAGACAAGGTTTTGGACTTTCATAAGATAATTTTATCGGTTATGGTTTGAATGTTTGATCATCATTCTTGAAGGTTATATTCCATTAAAATGCTAAGTGTGACTTGACCAAAAAATGCATAATCTTGTGATTGTATGGACATACGCATTCGTACTTTTACATCTATCACTTTTAATTTAAATATCATATGCTGTAATCAGATGTTTTGGGATATAATCGTTTTTATTCAAATAATTAAATTCCTGTAATAATTTTCTCTTGAAATAGAAATGTGCTCAGATAAAACTCTCGGTAAGAAACATTCACTGGAATTTTTAGTATATTCAAATCTGGAATTTTATTTTCGTGATTTAACAAGACTGTTGGCATGATAACATATTAATAGGTACCACACACACGTAATCGACATCATTGTTTCGATTGGATCAGGCAGGGTTTTTAATGCATTTCATTCAGGACTTTAAATGTTAGATCTTTTCTCTGTACATCTTTGATTTATTATGTGATTTAATTTGTACTTTGAATTCCAGGGAAACATTATTTGTTAAATTTGTATACTATTATGCTTCTTGTTTTCTCGTTATCGATAGTTTTCATTCAAATGATTTCAGGAAGGTTTGTAAACGAAATGGCTGTGAGCACCGCAAAGATAGGCCATGTGTAAAATTTCAGAACATTCTGATTTAAATTCTAAAAACTCGTCTATTGTATTATAGTTTCCCAGTATTGAACTAAAATTAGCATAACAATTTGATACTTTATCAAAGAGACTTTGATCTGAGTTGTGCTATTTTTCCTAAACTTTCGTCACTGTATCAATAAATTCTATCGTAAATATTATACAAATTTCAATTTGCGCAATTTTGTGTTTATTTTCTTTGATGTTGGATGAAAACATAAACGATGAACTATGCACAGTGATATTTTATGAACGACAGAATATATATATATATATATATATATATATATATATATATATATATATATATATATATATATATATATATATATACGATTTTCATTTGGGGACCATATTATTTCTAGGTTGAACCTCGTTTAATTTCTTAATAAATCTGCTCCAGACCTAGTTGCAAGACGAAGCAACAAACTTAGTTGACACATTGGATAAATTGAAGTCAAAATCAAGATTGCTTTCAATAAAAGTGAATAGATCTTATGAGTATAATCTGACATATATTATGTTATTGTACTTTTCTATTGCCATCTGAATTACTTAAATATTTCTTTCTTATTCAGGAAAGGTGACTGACCCGTCGATAACAGTTTATGAACGGCATCAGAATAAGAAAACTGATTCGTGAAAATAAATCCGAACGTTCAAAATGATAATACTATATTAACTTTTGCGGACATTCTACAGTGATTTTATACTTTAGTTGATTTCATTCTTGTGGTCATAGCTTTTGTTTCAAAATGTGTCCATATTAGATTGATCTCCAGCACGATTCAAACATTTGATCGACTTGCGAAAGTATGGAGACTAATTCTGTACCTAATTATCTTAGTGACAGTTGTACCTATTTCTGAAGCAAACTCAACTTGTACTTTCAATGGAATATATTATCTCTGCAACAATATTGCCACTAAATCAGATTTTCCTCTTGTGTTACCGACAAATGTACGGAAGGTTACGCTGATGGGAACAAATGAACTTGTCCAATCATTCCCCGGTGGACGTTTCACCCATCAAACATGGGCTAATGTATCAGAGCTTTCCATTCTTGAATTTACTAACATTGAACATATTGGCAAATGGTTTCTTAACGGACTGGAGGAGCTAAAATTTATCTCAATATCATCATGTACTCATCTCAGACTTATTGACTCAGATACATTTTATGCTACACCTAATATTGAAGAACTTCATTTGGATGGGAATAAACGACTAAATTTATGTATAGTCGAAGCAGCACTAATAGATAAACTGAGCAATCTAAGGTATCTGTCTTTAATTGAAATCCAAAATGAAGAGAACCATATTGTCCTGGGAGATAACTTTCTGAAGGCTCTTCATGGAAAGAATATTTCATATTTGGATATAAGTGGAGTCAACGTTATTATTGTGGACCATGCTGTTGCACAAGATATTCTCGCAAATCTAAAATATTTAAATTTGTCTTATTCTAAAATTGTTTCGCTTAGTGGGACAAACGATATTTCCAGATCATTAATACAAAGCATCGGGGTTTTGGATCTTACTGGTTTACAGTATATTATTCGGAAATATACGATGCAAGGGGAAAAAGTGCTAAACGTGGCAGAATTTCCAAAGGCAATGTATTTATTTCTCCAGGGCCTGGTTAATCCAGCTACAAAAGTAAGCCTGAACATAAGAGTCCGTTTTGAATCTTGCGACATCAAATTTCCTAAACTGTTTGACTTAAGCAAAAACAGCTTTACACATTTAAATATTACATTTCTTGGAGCCTGTCGTCCACCTCAATTAGAGACATTGAACCTAGAGGGTAACAATATGGAATATATATCGCCAAACTTTTTGAACATTTTTCCTTCACTGAAAATTTTAGATTTGTCCAATAACCTATTGATGAAGATGCAAGATATGGACGAGTTTTCCGATATGTTTTCCCAAAACAAAGACCTTGAGATAGTTTTCCTACGTAATAACAATCTTACTTTTGTACCATCAAATTTATTCTTATCAAATTCAATGCTACGAATAATAGATCTGAGTGAGAATGAACTCGAATACTTTAATATAAATCTCCGCAACGCAGAAAATATAAAGTTAATTAATTTAAGAAGGAATAGGCTAAAACATGTACCTGCATCAATCTTGGAACATTTCGAGCCCCTATTTCATAAACAAAACACTGAGAGCAATAAGAAAGCCTATGTTACAAACGTTTTATTCAAACAGTTCCAAGACAAAAGTTTTGTAGGAAAGCTGTTTAGATATGGATACAATGCAAGCGATGAAATAGAATTCGAAGAATCGCATTCCGTTATTCCACGATATCTATCGATTAATATATTGGAGAATCAGTTCGTGTGTGATTGTGACACACATGTGTTCATGGAAACAATTTTATTTACAAATATCAATATTGTCAATAAAACAGCATTGTCATGTAAATATGGCAACAATGAAAAGCTATTAAACAATGAACTGTTTCACATGGTCCAAAAGAACTGCCGGCTTGCAACTAGCATCGGCATTGGAGTTGCGTCATCCATTGCAATAATACTAATTATATCTACTTTTGTCATTAGGATTCATTTTAGACGGAAATCGGCACGCCGAAACCGGGACCTTGAAAACCTGAAGAAAGAGCTTCTGCAGGAGAACGAAAATTTCAAATTTCTTGTATTTCTTTCATACTGCAGCCAAGACGCTCACATCGTTGACACGAACATCTTGCCTTCTTTAAATAGATATCTCCGTGATATTTTCAACACAAAAAGGGACCTTGTGTGCACTGGAGAAGATAGTTTTGTTCCTGGAATGCGCATCATAGAAGAAATACATCGATGTATCAACGAATGTCTAGTCGTGATCCCTGTAATAACACCAGCATTTCTTCAGTCTCACTGGAGCCAAGAAGAATGTGTTGCTGCCGTTGACAGACACAGACAAGTTGTGATTCTAATGAAGAAGCATACAGACACATCTAGGGCAATTGTTACAATAAAAAATCTAATAGGGCAGTACACCAGAGGAACCTGGTCGGATAATGAAGGACAATTTTTCATTCAACCCGCTTGGAATACAATTTGTGAGGGAATAATTCGTGCAGCAAGTGAGTCATTTCGACAATATATGAGACAAAACTGCATCGACCCTGCTGAGGAACTTCCCTTGGTCAAAGAAATGTTATAGTACTTATATCAATGTCTTCCCGGCACAAACATTAGTTCTTTCAAATTACCCCAAAAAAATATTTTGTATCTTGTGTAATTGAAACAACCATGTAGAAAGCTGAGTTTTAGCGTGTTGAAATGCCCTGTTCTTTAAGGTTAGCATCCAACTGATAGGAGCGGAATATGGGATTCAAATTCGTTAGTTATCCATATTAGATAAATTAGTACTCATATTTGGAACTGTTGACAAGAAATATACGGCAATAGACCGTACATGACAGGGACCACAGAAGAAGTGTTCGATGACTTTAAATGAGTGGTAAATGAAAAACATTTAAATATATTAGAATTCATATTTTATATCCCTTGTCATACGTATGACTTTTTATCTCTGTTTAATTATGCCATTCACCAAGGATATTCTGTCACCAAACATTACAGGTTGAATTCCTGCGATACGTCCCTCAACGATGGCGTTCATTACAATGATGAATGTGTATTATCTCTCTCACTTTGTGCAAAAATGTTAGACCCTTATGGAACTATTACAATCACTGTCGCCTTTGAAGTAAATAAGATCCAGTTTATTTTAAGTATGAGAACGAATACTACTTTATATGGTTAGCACTATCAGATAGTATGGTGTCAATTTATTATACTCGTTTTGAAAAGACTTTAGAATTTTAAGAAACTTGCTAAATTATGTTCGTTGTATTAGGCACTTTCCTTACAGTTCTTCCTGTAACATGTGAACTCAAAAGCCGAGACAATTACAAGGATATCTGAAAACAGATAATCAAGTATTTATTCCGTGGAAGATTTAGAATATTTAGACTAGTCAGCAGAGAATATCCATTTTTGCGCGGTAATGAAAAGAAATGTTTTTGAATAAATTCCAGTAACGTAGGGTGACATACAGGAAACAGGAATTGCCTGATCTGCATGACGTTAACGCCTTAAACAAAAGTAAATGGAATTATTTCAGTATTCAAAGAGCAATTATATCCAATTATATGCTACTTTGCGTGTACTCATTCACGAATCATATTTTTGTAAGTCAATCATTCCCTGAACTGACATTTCATTTCATAAATATGTCACAAAATACAGTCCTCTACATACATACGTACGTCCGGCCATCCATCCATCCACGCACGCACGCACGCACGCACGCACGCACACACACACACACACACACACACACACACACACACACATACATACATACATACATACATACATACATACATACATACATACATACATACATGCATACATACATACATACATACATACATACAAACATACATACATACATAAGTCCGTCTGTCCGTCCGTCCATCAATCCATCCATCCATCTATCCATCCACATTCACACACACACACACATACACACACACGTACGTACGTACGTACATACATACATACATACATACATACATACATACATACATACATACATACATACATACATACATACATACATACATACATACATACATACATACATACATACATACATACATACATACATATATACATACATAACATAACATACATACATACAAACGCTAGAGGCGCTATTCTAGAAAAGTTTCTGGCCGATAGGCACTTAATATCCGTTAATAGTCAATCTATTTGTGAAGGACCTGACTTTACATTTTTCTCAATCGATGGTAAATCCAAATGGTTGATAGACCATATACTATTGCAAAAAACCAAATTCGATTTAGTGGTTGAGGCCGAAATAATTGATGACCATCCTTTGAACATTTCAGATCATCATCCTGTAAAAATAGAGTTGGTCATTCCTTTTGCATATAATATAATCATGGCTGACAAGCATATAATTCCCTCCATAAATTGGAAGAAAGCATCGGCAGAACAAATAAATAGGTATAAAGAAGCAACACGCAATGAATTTTTTTAGCGCAACTGCATAAGGCAGAACTAGTGATAAATGTCGATATTGAAATTATTATTCAAGACACAGTAAAGATCTTACATGACGCAGCTTCTAGGTTTCTGCACATAAAAAGGTTTTACTGTACGCTAACCCCTATTGGAAAGTACTAAACGTAAATAAGTTTCATGCAGAAATGAGGCTGAAACGTAGGGTATGGATATCTGATGGTAGGCCAAGAGGATGGGAATTTCAGTCATACGCGAACTATAAGAAAGGGAAGAAATTGTTTGGAAAAGAGTTACTGAGAGCAAAAGAAATGTGTGATAGAGAACAGTTCAGCGAGCTTGAAAAGGCTGCAGAGCTCGATATTTCCACTTTCTATAAGGTAATACGGAATAAAAGACATAAACGTGATTACATATACGAAATTGAATCTAACGGAAAAATTGTACGCGACCACGACTCTATAAGAGACTTAAGGGCAAATCATTTTCCATTTTGTCACTACCTGACAATACCTATCTGTAAGATGAGAATAATTACCAGATGGTCTTAGCAGAGGTTAGAAAACAGAGTATAGAAACACATTCCCACTTTGATGAAGTTGTTGAAAAAATTCACACTAGAGAAGAAATCAGTATTGCAATTAGTTCTCTCAATAAAAATAAAGCATGTGGTCATGACGGTATTGTTGCTGAGCATTTACTGTTTGCGGACACTCAAAGCAGTGTACAGTTACTTGAAACTGTCTTCAACAAAGTGTACAAGGCCGAGGAGTACCCATGCCATTTTAAACAAGGTTTAGTAATACCAATATTTAAAGGAGGGGGAAAAAGCAAATTAGATATGAATAATTACCGTGATATAACTATAGTTCCAGTGCTTCAGAAAATCCTAGAGCAAATTATATATAATAGACTACTTATATTTTCTAAGCACATTAATTTTCCAAATCCATTGCAACAAGGTTTTAGGAATAATTGTGGTAGTATCACTGCAGCGTTTTGTATCAAAGAATCTATATGCTACTATATGGATAAAGATACTCCTGTCTATGCAACATTTCTTGATAATGCTAAGGCAATCAATACAATCTGGCACAATGGGTTATTTTACAAGCTGTACAAACTTGGCATTAAAGGGAAGACGTGGCGCATCATGAAAGACTCGTTTAAGGGAGTAACTAGTTCTGTTTTATTTGCGGGCAAATTGTCCAAATATTTCAATATTAAGCAGGGTGTAGGGCAGGGTCGTATTTTGTCCGCTTGGTTCTTTCTCGTTATGATAGACGATTTGATCACTGATTTAGATCACACTTTGCGAGGCCTAAAACGTGCCGATCTCCACCTGCCGTGTGTCTTATTAGCGGATGACACAACTGTAATGGCTAATTCGTATCATTCGATGCTCGATACAATCTCTAATTTATGCGAAAAGCGTGGAGATTGAAATATAACGCAGATAAAAGTTGCAGCATCCTCTTTACAAACAAAAGAAGGACTGATATCCCTTCTTTTCTATTCGACAAGTCGCCAATTTCAGTAGTCAAAAGTAAGAAATATGCCGGCATACCTCTAAAGTACAACTTTAAACCTAACGACGCGATAAAAGAAGCATGCGATAAAGGTAAACACTTATTAAACTCTTTTTATTTTATTGGTATCAGAGACGGAGGAATGAACCCTCTAACAAGTATGAAAATATGGAAAAGAATCATTCTACCCTCAGTCCTATATGGATGTGAATTATGGTCGAATATGACAAACACCAATATAGAAGAACTTGAGCTATGTCAGAGATATGCAGCGCGACGTATGCAAGCTTTCGATAAATATTCGCCCACAGAGGCAACCCGTAGTACCTTAGGACTCTGGTCAATGGAAGCATACATAGATAAGATGAAATTGTGCTTTTTCAACCGGCTGTGTAGGGGCGATTGGACTCTTATCTGGAAAAAGATTTTTATCTTGCGCGCTTATGTCAGTACTTGACCACCCCACTAACACAGACGGGGTTTATAGCATATATTGACAAAATATTCAAGAAATCTGGTATGGGAAGTGTTCTCTTAGACTATGCAGTAAGAGTACAAACCGAAGGTAAACTTGTTTGGAATCGGAATATTATTGATAATATTCAAAACATCGAGGAATTTACCTGGAATACAGATATTGAACTAAGGAGCGATTTAATTCACTTCAGAAACATTCATTTGGACTTAAAACCAAGCAGTATATGGTTTCCTGGGCGTAAATTTCCATCTATGTTATGGCCTCTCTCTGAAATAGTGAAACTATATATCATGCCTGTTGGAAAAGTTATGATATGCAAACTCTGTGGAAAAAAGACTGACGACAGAGCGAAACATCTTATCTTAGGTTGTGAAATGCTACTTGAAGAACGAAACGTCTTCTTGGAGAGGGTGATTGACACTTTAGAGGTGAGAGACGGGGTTAATTTATTCAATCAAGAAGACGATATACTATTGGAGACACTTCTTGGAAGCAGAGTAGATTGCTTGTCGTCCATCGACGATGATGTATGTGATAAACTCATGTTGGTAACGGCAAAAAGCATAACCTCATTTTACAATAAAATGCATGCCCTACTCTCAACCAACATGTCATAACATAACAGCAATAATAAGTAGTTAAGCTAAATAAATAAATTAATTAACATTAAAAACAAGCAAAAACAAAAGGCCATCCCGTTGTTGTCAAATTCCGCAATTTTGTTGTATGAGATATAATGCTCTCTGGCTCATATAACATAAGAGTGTCATCTTTGCTATCTTTTTTCATTTGAGAATGGTTTCATGTTGTTCCACATATATATGTATAGCTGTGTGTATGTGTGTGAATATGTGTATGTGTATATATGTGTTCGTGTGTGTATATATATATATATATATATATATATATATATATATATATATATGTGTGTATGTGTATGAGTGTACATTTTTATATATATGTCTGTATGTGTGCGTGTATTTGTATATATGTATGTATGCATAAGAACATATGTCATATAGCAAGAACTACATTGATAATTACCCTTTTTTAAATACTCTTTTCTGTTGTATTTAATGATTTTGTATTATCCTGAATTTGATTAATCTGATGTAATCTCTATTGAAGAGGAAATAAAGTCAGTCAGTTAGTCAGTCAGTCATACATACATACATTATACTAGTCTTGTACATATAATTGTGCTGCATTTCATATTCGATAATACGTATATTCAAGTATCAGTTACATAAATTTCTAGCTCTTGTTGATTGAGTCAGGTTACACTTTTTTAAGGAAGAGCAATGTCTTGGTGGTTCCCTTCGTTCTCACTATATCCAGATCTTATGTAGAAGGTGTTAGCCCTCAAAATGTCAGCCATTGGCAAAGAGTTTCTAAAGATTACGTTATAAAAAGACGAGGATGGCGCGTCCGACCCTTTTGACCTACTTACGTGGTCCTCTATCAATAACGAGGTTCACTTTTGGTACATATTTATATGTTGATAACATTAGACTCCAAGTCTGCACTATCTTATTTTAGGTGTTATTCTAAGCACTGTCAATAATACAGATTTTTACGTATAATGCACCCAGATGATAAAAACGTTCCTTTCTAAGAAATGTTGACGGTATGACCGGTATACATTATTGATATCAACACCTTAGTGAATAATGGATTCCACGAGTTGGTCTCGTGACTCCTTAATTATGTTCGTGAGAAATACACTAAGATGACAATATTTATTACGATATGGCAAATGTCACAACCCCTGTTGTCATAAGTTCTTAGTGTATATGATGTGAAAAATTGACAAATATTAGTTAGTCCCCTTCTTGAAAAGAAATAGCGCTAAGATTGCAAACTACACGTATGCTATTTATGATAATGACGCACATGAAAATTCATGTCATCAATTAAGTTCATAAAGTCATCAATAGTAAGCTGATAAAGCTATAATAATAGACGACAAATGTATTTGATCATAATAAATATTTCTGATAGCAAGTGTGTCACAAGTAAGAATGGTAGAGGGAAAACAGAACCAAATATGGAGAACATTGGACCCGAAACCACCTTGAGATAAAGCAAATTAAAAATACATTTGGAGCTAAGGACGAAGATCTACAACATCAAATATTTAAAAGGACCATTGATAACTGTAAATACATGAAATATTAGAAAAAGATCTGGGGTGAGATAAAAAAAAGTAATATACATTTGGTGATGAGATATAAAGGAAATAATTGGGATTATAATATGTGAGCTAACGCAGTGCATGCATGTGTTAGGAAAACTATGGTCCACCATTCAACTCAGTAGTGCGACAGATAGCTGGAAATATACCGAGTCAGAAGTGAATAATATAGTAAATTACACCATCTTTTCCCTATGACCAGTGTCAAACAACAATAAAGTGAATGATCACTCTGAATGTATTCTAATTATGGATATTGGTGGTGTAACAGCCTGGTGGAATACTATATTTTAAACTTCAATTACGTAGATGCAAACAATGTGGAAGTTAATTATCATATCAAATATAAAATTGCAAATCTTCGCGAGACATAATATCCATAACAAAAGTCATTTTTCATGTGATCGTTTTGCATTACTCTCGAAAGGATGCATGGTTATGTAATGTTCCAATACCTCAGTCGATTACACAGAATAAAATGCATAAATATACATAAATAACATGTATACATACACTACACCTGTCGCTTTTATGATATGTAAGCGCATTCATCTCACACTGAAGGTAATGATAATAATAATACAATGAATTTCTTCATTCGTTTTGCATTTAAGTTTTGTTATGCTTCCATAAATTTTAATTGGAGATTGTATAAGCCTTGAAAGACAAAATTTACTAGCTGTTTCTTTTCAATTCTGATCTCCGTGATCTACTTAAACAATGTAGAGTATATAGAACGTTAAATGAATGATATAAAAGAACGAATGGTGTTGCCAACTACAGTATACAGACTGAGTTAAATGAAATATATATTGAAAAAGTTTAAATCCATATACATTTATAAAATATATTTGACGAAATATCGGCGTCATCATCGTGTATTCTTTGAGATTTGATTATTTAGGTTCCAACTGTAATATGAAGTTTCAAAATTCCATTATTATCGTTCTGATGCTAGCAAGGGATAAAAAATAAACTCTCATACAATTAACTAGGTAAAATAACGTATTACATTACATCCTTCCATTTGAAAACAGCCCTGGAAAACAATGAATACGCGAATGGTGGCAATATATTCATACTTCCCTTGTATTTGTGCGAGCAGCCCTGGAAAACATAAGTTCACATCCTTATTAACAAACTAAATTGAAATTACCCATTGAAATTGTTATATTATGTTTGTGGTATATATAAGCATACACAACATTATTTTTTTATATAATTTTTGAGTTTGGATACACCTTTATCCCATATGAATAACTAAGACTGGATATCAATAGCCGGGTATGTTTCTGTGGAGATCCCTCTAAGATTGTATACGTTATACCACGTTAGTAATCAAACCAAATTGATGAATTTATATTTTAAGGAAGTATAGCGGTTACAAATGTGTCATATATGTATATCATTACCAAGGAATCAAAATAAAGTTTAGAATAACGTCTATCATACTCTATGAAAATATTACTAGTATTACTTGCATATACGTACTCTCATTCAGTAAGATTTACTGGATCAATATTTCTGTCGCTGATATCGAATGTTGTGTCCCTGTCGGTGATGTCGGAAATGTAGACAATCCTGCTTGCCCCATATGGATCCATTTCAATTTATGTTGACTCGGCCATAGGAATATTATTCGACAAATCGCCCATGCTATCGATGTATGAAATACATAAAACAATACAAACCATTCCATTTTATATATTTCTTCGCACCAGAGAATGATTTTGTTTCTATATAGGTTTTGTTTAGACAGGTTGAAAGTTTGCATAAGAAAACAAGAAAACTTGCACTCGCGTAAGATAGGTTGATGGTTGCTGCTAGACTTATCCGTGCACTCCCTCCCCTCCCCCTAAAATGCAGACAATAGGCAAATTAGGGCGCCTTTAGATAACAATCTCAGCAGCATTTCTGAATAATCGCCGTGAATTTAATCAACTATGTATTCACTTGTTTATCTATACAACAATAAATAATGAACAACATAGTGTTAACATTTGTCAGCGGCATCTCTGGATAAGCGCCGATAGTTTTATGAGAAATGAAGAACCTAAATTTTTTCTGATACATAAACACGATTTTATTGTTATTTACCTTATTACAAATGTTCTAAAAAGTCCTAGTGTCGCCTTATGAAATTTAAACACATACACTTAACTCCAAGAAAGGCGGGACTACTGGATCGTGTTTGTCTTGATTTGTAACATCTATGGTCACTAAAACCTGTTGTAAACGATCAACGCTTATTTGCTAAATCTAAAAGTTTCCGCGACAAACCCTCACCATAAACAAAATAATAATACTACCTGTCAGCAACATTTCTGGATAACCATCGTGCATTTTATGACCAAAAAAAATCGGTATTTTAATTGTTTATATATGCAACATATTTGGGTTCGTCGGCTAGTCTTTGTGTTAACCTATCACCGACATGGTCATACGGGTAAAAATTATTTCTTATATTTTAGTTGTCATACCTGATTCAATTCTCTGCATGGCCTGCATGTAACACCGATTTCCTCTCTGTTATTTACAGCCTCCCTGTATACCAGCAACGATATTCCTAGAATAAATAATTTATTATATAATCTTCATCGATAAATATTTGCGATTTATACTCTGTATGATGTAAAATTACAACATGCAAAGGACAATACAGTCATATGAGATGTAATTGAACACATGAAGCCAGATATCGTCATCATTAGAAGAGAACTGACTTATATGTATTAAATAAAGAGAATTTTCTTAACTAAAGAACTGTTTAGTATTTAGTGTGCCTTGTGTTATAAAAGTCATCAATATGCAGAAGTCGCATTGATAAATATTAGCAATGGCATGCACCACCATCTTTTATTTCCTTGCAGTTTTTGTGACCTCAAGAATTGGTCTATTACGAAAGAATAAATGTCTTTACTCGTGCTCCATTATTTCCAATTGAACATTTGCCACATAAAAGTGAATGTGAAGATTTTGACACACACACACACACACACATATGTATATAAGCATAAGCGTGAGTTTTAAGTATTACGACTGTTTCACATAATATGCCTGACGGTAACCAATTCTAAGGGTATACTGCCTTTCCTATGAAGGAATTACAGTTAGCGTAACCCTCGAGCTCTGTGGCATTCAAGACACAAGCATGGTCTTATTAATATGAAAACTTTAGGAATATGTTTAAAAGTGTACTTACCAGTGCTGCACGTGCGATGTTGCCAAAACCCACACACGTCTCAAGCGATCGCATGCTGTCGTGGCCTAACTTCTCGAGCACAATGAATACAGCGAACAAGCACCATTATACAATTTGCTTAGCCATCTTTATAAGTCGTAATACAATGATGAGAACAGATTATGGTGAAACAATAAGTACAAGAAACGTAACTGTGTGTCGCTGAGACAAATTGAGCACAACAGGTAATACAGTAAAACAATTATAAAATTAAAATAAATAGATTGTAATAAAGTTAACATAAAATAAATCCATAAGCATCTGAATTTGTGTCAACTGTAAAGACTTTTCCGTTTATATAATTATTACATGTAATTATCTTAGTATTTGTTGCTGCGCGTGCGCATTCCCATGGGAATATAATTTTCTGGACCTATAGGAAGTTTACAGATAATAACCTGTGGTAGTTTAATAAGGAATGCCTCGGTAATCGTTATAAAAAGTGTTAAAATCGTAAAACACGTCAAGCGCTGTTGAGACCGGAAACATGAGAAAGATTTGAGATTGTAGGGACTTGTATGTGCGTCATAATTGTAATTATCAAAGATTGCCGACATATTAAATAAATCTAAGACAAAAACAGTTAAAGTAAGTGTGAAAGGTATATGGTAATCGGTTATACTTTTGTAATATAGGCACTATTTGCGTAATGGGCAAAATGCTGCTGTTTGCTATCCGTGGTTTATTTTTTCTAGGTTTTTTACGGGGTTTTTTTTCGTATTTTATTTTACCTCGAAAAACGCGGTTTTTTTTAACGTTTTTTTAAAAATAATTTTGCGTTTTTAAATATTTGGTACTTCCATTTTTTTCATCATCGGCCACACAGGCGGTCTTCGTTCATTCTCTAGATAACAAATATCTATCAATAATGAATCTATGATGCTAGCCACCGATTCTTTACGTAAACATGTTACAACATAGTGATGATATCTGGTATGGGCCAGACGTGTATACATTGGAAGATGACGCTGTGTCTAACCTTTTGCATAAATATTTATTTTTGTGCTACCTAAAAACTACTGGAAGTTTTATTTCGGTTTTTATTTATTGATAAAAAAATGCTTTATTACGTTGTTTTTTTAAAAAATATTTAAATTTGAACGTTTTAAACATCTGTGAGCACTACATGTAAAAATGTCATTGACCTGGAAGTGAATATATATGGGTATTGTAGAAAAGCTGTCTTCTTTCTTCTTCTTCTGCTTCCTGCTACTACTACTACTACTACTACTACTACTACTACTACTACTACTACTATTATTATTATTATTATTATTATTATTATTATTATTATTATTATTATTATTAATCGATCTTGTAAACGGTCCTTTTTAACCCGAGCTATTCCGTCCAGGTCCTTTCTATCCCGTTACTGACCTTTTTGAACCCGGCCTTTTTGACCCGGGCCTTTTGGTCCGTTTTGAGCCGTTACCGTTTTGGCTTGGGTACGTTTTTCCAGATGCTTTCACCTCAACATTTTGGGTGTTGTATTGACTATTGATTACTAATGGAAGATACGAAAGATAAAGAGAAAACGAAATCTTAAAACTTACTTGAAGAAAACTCAAAAAGAAATTACACTACTTGTGAGGTGTGCCAAAAGAGATCTGGATTATAAGAATCATGAAAAGATACACGTTAGAAAGAGATCTGGATGATAAGAATCATGAAAAGATACACGTTAGAAAGAGATCTGGATTATAAGAATCATGAAAAAATACACGTTAGAAAGAGATCTGGATTATAAGAATCATGAAAAGATACACGTTAGAGAACCACACACATATGATGTTTGTAACAAAGTTTTTCTGAACAAGATAAATTTAGCCCAACACAGAACGAATCACTTGCGCATAAAAGTAGAGTGCCAAATCTGTAACAAAAAGATTCATCCAAAGTCGTACGGAACTCATATGAGAAGACATTCTGGAGAGAAGCCTTACAAATGTGACTTGTGCGGTAAATCGTTCTCTGGTCACTCTAGTTGGAAGAAACACATCATATGTATACATTTAGATGAAAAACCTTGCAAATGTGGAATATGTGAAAAGGCTTTCAATGACCCTTATGACCTTCAAAGGCATATAGATTATAAACATGCAACAGATAAATTATACAAATGTGAACAGTGTGGAAAAATGTTTTATAGTCAATTATTACATCGAAATCACGTGGCTATACATTAAAAAAACATACCAATGTGACTTGTGTGAGGAAACAGTTTCCGTCTATGTCACAACTTAAGATACATGGACAAGGGGCACATGGACAGACAAATGAAAATGCATGCAAATGTGAAGTTTGTTGTAAAGTGTTTTCACGTAGAAATTCGTTGAAGAGACATTTGATGATACATACAGGTGAAAAGCCCTTTACATGTCACATGTGTGGAAAATCTTTCTGTCAGATGATCAATTTACAGAGACACAAGAGAGTCCATACAGGAAAAAAAACAAAAAATGTGTAATTTGTGGTAAGGTTTTCAGTCATAAGGCTAACCTTATGCAAAATCACATGCAAATACACACAGGGGAGAAACCATTTGCTTGTCCAGTTTGTCAAAAATGTTTTAAGTGGAAATTTAAAGAGACACTTGAAAATCCACGACAAGGAAGACAACACATAACAGACCAATGTTTTATTCAACGATGAATAATTCTTGGAAGCTGTAAAATGCATAAGTTTATAGTGGCTGTACATCTGAAGATTAAATATTTTAATTTGTATACAGTATTTGGTCCTAATGACTATTAATTATTCATCATATATATATATATATATATATATATATATATATATATATATATATATATATATATATATATATATATATATATATTTATATACATATACATATACATATATATATAAAGTATATATAATAATAATAATAATAATAATAATAATAATAATAATATTAATGAGGACTTTGTATAGCGCCTAATCTTTAAAACCTCTAAGCGCTTTACACCATCAATAATGATATGACTACACTACAGAACAACAAATAACAAAAACAATGAAATTGGTAAACATAAAAACATGCTAAAATATATAAGATAAAAATCATGATTAGGTCGCTAAGTTTGTCCCTGAAGTCGAAGCAGGTGAGTCTTGATAGCACTCTTAAAAGGGACCACTGTGTCTTTGTGTCTGATTTCAATGGGCAATTCGTTCCACGTCGCCGGGCCCTGGTATGCAAACGAATGTTGTCCATATGACTTTGTTTTCACCTTGGGAACAATGAGTATACGATTATCAGAAAAAGAGCGCAAGGATCTAGCTGGTGTATACACATGGGTGAGGCTGGATAGGTATGTTGGACTACAGTCTGTCATTGAAATATAGCACAGAGAACAAATTTTGTGTTTGATTCTGTATCGAATTGATAGCCAGTGTAGGGTATGGAGCAGTGGTGAGGTGTGCTCTGATCGAGGTACTCTAAAGATGATCCGCGCAGCTGTGTTTTGAACTTTTTGAAGTTTCTGGAGTAAATATTGTGACGAACCAGACAGAATTGAGTTACAATAGTCCAGTCTTGAAAGTACTAATGAACACAAGTGTTTTAGTGGCATCAACAGAAAGACATTTACGAATGGAACTGATGCGTCTCAATTCAAGATATGCAGCCCTGCAGATGTTATGACATGTTGGTGCAATGTGAGAGTACTGTCTAGAATAACACCTAGATTCCGTACTGACTGTGAGAATTTAATGTTGGTGTTGCTGATATTTATTGTCTGAGGTAAATATATATATATATATATATATATATATATATATATATATATATATATATATATATATATATATATATATATATATATATATATATATATATATATACACATATATATACATATATATATACATATACATATACATATATATACATATATACATATATATATATATATATATATATATATATATATATATATATATATATATATATATATATATATTTGCACTAATAGTCTGGCTGCTGATGACGCTAGAGGGGTGGCCTTTCTTGAAGGGTAGTTTTTAAAACAAATCTTTGATTCTGTTGGGTTATGGCTGCTAAAAGGAGTGTCCTCGGGTCAGGGAACCATTCGTAAGGGATATTAAAAAGGAGGCCAGTGAGGTGAGACAAATGAATAAATGTCTAGGATTATGCAGTTTCAATCATTGTTTTGATATGACCTTGACAATGTATGTATCTAGTGATTTGAATTTAAAATATATTGTGTCAAGACTAAATGTCTATGCATTTTTAGGCATGGTAAGACAGAACTTTGGAAATGTCAATATTTAGACATGGTAAGATAGAACTGTGGAAATGTTAATGAATGTTCAGACATGGTAAGATAGAACTGTGGAAATGTCAACATTCAGACATGATAAGATAGAACTGTGGAAATGTAAATGCATTTCAGACACGGTAAAGATAGAACTGTGGAAATATTAATGAATTTTCAGACATGGGAAGATAAAACTGTGGAAATGTCAATGCATTTTCAGACATGGTAAGATAGAACTGTGGAAATGTGACTTTATTTTATGATCAATCAGAGGTCTCGGAAATCCTTAATTACGAGTATTTTAATGCAAATATTTGATCTGGGACGCATAAATCACTCCATGCAGGAGTCCTCCGTATGCATGCAAATAGTTGGGAGACAACGTTAGTGTTGATTACTTTATCATTTTGCTGTGCTGATATTTACAGTGACATAATTCAGTGGTTAAAATACCCCCAGCTTGCCTGCTGTATTTATTTGAGTACATCAAAAGAACATGACGCAATAGCTGGGATAGCTGGGCGGCAAGTTCAAAGTACTTTGACTAGCAGCTTGGGTGGGAAAATGTGCTGAAATTTACAATAACTGAATTCAGAGACAGAAAGATTCTGAGATGTACATGTAGTTATTATAAGAGTACACTTTAGCTTCCATTATTGTGTTAATTTCTGATTAGCCAAATAAATAATGCATGCGACCTCCAAATCAAGACACATCGGGACAAAACGTTGTTTGCAAATTTGGATAAGTAGTTTGGGGTTAAACGGCAAACTGACAAAGGTTTTAATGAGATTCAGAAGATTACTGAAGTTTCTAGAACTGACAGTTTGTTTGGAAATGGTAGCCAAGTGTAAGAAAGTGTGTGATGACTGGCTTAGTGTTTGGAATACAACTATTCCTTGGATTGTCAAAATTCAGTCTCACCAAGAAGGACTATCAAGAGTTACATCTGTAACAGAATTGTTACCGAGAGGATGGTGGATTAAATGAACAACACAAACACATGTGTGAAAGAAAAATGTAAATTTATGAAATAAATTATTAATGAAAAATAATGATGAATCAACACAATAACTCATGCGTTCAACCCACAATTACACTCACAACCATTCACAATACATGAATAAATTTAATGCAAAATAAAACACAGATACAAAGGAATCCCTTGGACTATACACAGATCCAAGGAACCTTTACAAAAGTTATATTACCGCAAGTATAAATTGTGATAATAAATACAAACATCAAACTCTACTATCGCACGTATGGATTGCGACAACTAGCACGAACATATACATGTATTCAATCAAGTTGCTAACTTTTATTGAGATTAATGTAATCCCTTGAAACCATAATGTGATTTGAAGTAACTACGTAAATATATCAATGTATTCAATTATACTACAATTGCAAAACACACATGTGTCTCGACCCTGTATAACCGTACGATTCACCCACAGTTGAATCGCCGCCCAGTTTCCCCGAAGACCTAGGGTTGACGCAATACATTTATCGGTCACTTGCCCTTCACGGATCCACCACAGTTATACGTACAGACAGCATACAACATCTACTAGAACCAACGTTCCAAATACCTAGATGCCACACCGGATGTTTACAACTCTAGACAGCTCCGACACTCGGACTTCTAGATTTCCGGATATTTACACGTCACGACAGATGTAGACGAACAGACAATCTGACAGACAGACAGTCAGACACCTCAATTTGATTTCACAATCAAATGGCTCAATTAATCACATTCAGCTTCAATCAGATACGTTCAGAGACGTTCAGCTACAATCAGCAACAATTTCAGCTACGCTATCAAAGATATTCCGCAACAATATCAGCTGCAATTTCAGCTACGATTTCAAAAATGTTATCAGTGATGTTATCAGAGACGTTATCAACGACGTTATCAGAGATGTTATCAGCCGACGTTATCAGCTACAATAAAGAAACCAGACTAATAATAGTTGTCTCATAAATAATCTAAACCTTAGATTACGTTATTGCATTTAAAGTCTAATATTGACTAGTAATTCCAAATATTCCACGTTTAAAAACTGCATTGTAATAAAGGCATCATTATATGAAATGATAAACTGAATAAAATTCACAATAAAACGAAATATAAATTTAACACTCACCCCTTTGGCAGAGATTGACGAGCTATCTTTTCCTATGATAAGATACTTTTGGTCCCGTAATTATTATGAGAAAAATTCTGCCTTATATACCATCAAATAGGTGAGCAGAAATCACAGCAAGATTACCGTGCACCCTGTGAATCTAATGTTCCGGACTTCATGTACTACAATTGCAACACACACATGTGTCTCGACCCTGTATAACCGTACGATTCACCCACAGTTGAATCGCCGCCCAGTTTCCCCGAAGACCTAGGGTTGACGCAATACTTTTATCGGTCACTTGCCCTTCACGGATCCACCACAGTTATACGTACAGACAGCATACAACATCTACTAGAACCAACGTTCCAAATACCTAGATGCCACACCGGATGTTTACAACTCTAGACAGCTCCGACACTCGGACTTCTAGATTTCCGGATATTTACACGTCACGACAGATGTAGACGAACAGACAATCTGACAGACAGTCAGACACCTCAATTTGATTTCACAATCAAATGGCTCAATTAATCACATTCAGCTTCAATCAGATACGTTCAGAGACGTTCAGCTACAATCAGCAACAATTTCAGCTACGCTATCAAAGATGTTCCGCAACAATATCAGCTGCAATTTCAGCTACGATTTCAAAGATGTTATCAGTGATGTTATCAGAGACGTTATCAACGACGTTATCAGAGATGTTATCAGCCGACGTTATCAGCTACAATAAAGAAACCAGACTAATAATAGTTGTCTCATAAATAATCTAAACCTTAGATTACGTTATTGCATTTAAAGTCTAATAGTGACTAGTAATTCCAAATATTCCACGTTTAAAATCTGCATTGTAATAAAGGCATCATTATATGAAATGAAAACTGAATAAAATTCGCAATAAAACGAAATATAAATTTAACACTCACCCCTTTGGCAGAGATTGACGATCTATCTTTTCCTATGATAAGATACTTTTGGTCCCGTAATTATTATGAGAAAAATTCTGCCTTATATACCTTCAAATAGGTGAGCAGAAATCACAGCAAGATTACCGTGCACCCTGTGAATCTAATGTTCCGGACTTCATGTACGTCAAAGTCAGGCACATGCAAATCGTTACACGCCGCTTACCTTGGATAAAACCACTTATTCACCCCAGGTAACGCATGTACGACGAAACCCCCCCCCCAAAAAAAAATGGCGAAATTAGTTTGTAATTCAAGAAAAAAATATAAATATACAATTTTCGCCTAATTCTGTGACAATATCGCTGTCAGGTTATTCTGGGTATCTAAGGTTACCAATATTGGCGCAAAACCGATACCGAGTTCAATTGTCACCAGAATATTACATTCAAAATAATATAAAGTTCGGACAAATGGATATCACCCCTATCTTTCCATGACTCGAGATATGGCAGCCGAATTCTGCGCATGGCTTTGAAAAGATGTAATGTTTATGCATCAGAGTATGGAAATGAAATACATTACTTTGGACTCTTTCTGGCATTTCAGCCAAAAACTTAATTTTCAACCAAACCAACACATGATCCAATGTTTACAGAAATGATGTATCGTTGTGCAGAATTACCAGACGCGCTGAATACATGTAGCCTGACACTGTTGTACATGTCAGTGTTATAAATAATGTGGAAATTAAACTCAACTGCAACCAACAGTTCTTCTAATCTGCAAAGTTCAACATTGTCAAGGATGGGACTGCAACTTTTGCTGGTGGGACCCCTACTTTTACCAAATAAGGAGTCCTGGACTCCTCGCTTCCAGGTACATGTAATGCCTTTTATGTTGAGTCATTCAATAAATAACTTTCAGTAAATAACTTTTATGTTAAGTCATTTTAGAGTTGTACAAACTGATATTATAACTCCCATGTATTTCATTAGTTTCATTTCATTGATTAAAATTAAAACTGAATCAGCTCTTGTTTCTATTTCATAGTTAAATCAACAACATTTACAGTATATCTTTGAACAAGATTGTTCCAAAACTTACAGTAATAAAACAATATTGCTGAATTCCATCCCCACCCATATGTTAGAATAAAGCAGGTAAATATAATACGTTTGTGCTAATAAACTGGAAGAAACAACATTGTCTTCTCTTTTTATTTCATCTTATTCGTGTTTCATAAGCATTTTATGTGCAAAATACAAAACATATCCAGTATCCAATGTTTGCAATGTATCCAAATTGTTGAAATATTTATATGAACTTTCTTTCTAGACAGCATATGTTAATGTATTGTATAATATAGTCAAATATTTCAATCTTGGCATTTGTTTGTCATCATGTAGATACTGTATGAGACTGGCCCAAAGTATGCTTGCTTTTATAGATTTTGTTATGTTGTTGGTAAGTCAATGATCTGGATGTGTACATAACAGGCCCTCCATCTTGTCACCAATGGTGAAACAGATGGGCAAGAAATCGCAATTAATCAGGGGTGGTTGTTTTTAAGAACACGTAAATAGACATGTGGGTTTTGAGTTGCATAGTCATACGCATGATTCAGCCAAGGCGTTTCTGTTTGGCTAAGACTTGCACTTACAATTACCTCTATAATGTCAATGAAGAATACATAATGAGCATTAACACTGATAGTGGGATGGGTTTTACTTTGTTGACACAAATTTTGTGTGATTTAGATTACACTGGCCCTTGCATCTAAACCGCAGTTTACCGTCTTCTTCTTCTCCTGCAAACATATCATATATTATGACCAGATGGGTTTGACTGGGATCAAACATGATCCTGTCATCTTTGCTAGGAATGCTTTCCACAAAAACGATGGAATCGCCTTAACTTTTTTTATAAGAGACTCTATACCAATTGCGACTTTGTAACACCACAATCGGTTGAGAAGGACAATTGATCAAATGATGTTTATGTTCAATCAAACATGTGACAAATTTGGCTTTGCCTGAACTGCTTGATCTGGTAATTAAGAGACAGTAGAGGTAGCCATAGTGTAGGGAATGACACTTTCGTCATGAAGACAGACAACACAAGAGCTTTAATACATTTTTCAGGATATGTTTATTGCATTTTATAATGGAACAACACGAAAAGCAAAAATACATAAAAACTGATTGGTTGAGTCCATGGATAATAATCACATCAAAACAATCAAGTGAAATATAAACAAGACACGTTAAACAACAAGATGGCAATCTAAACGATGTGGTTTGCCAATTTAGTAACTAGGGTCCTACTAATGGTAGGTAGTAACAATGCGAAGACAATCTGAGCATGTTCTAGGTAAGCGGAATCTCTCTTCTCATTGGTAAAGTGACACACTGCAACTGAAATGCCTTTGTTTTTCCCTTACCCCCAAGTGGAAAAATCAAGCTCTAGCTAATTCTTCGGGGCATAAGCCATCCCAGATATTTAGGCCATTTTGCTTGGAATCAGCTTTCAAAGCTGTTGTTGTTGGGTTTAATGCCATTTTTCAGATCAAGATAGGCTATACATGGCGGCCAGTTTTAATGGTGGAGGAAGAGCCCGGAAAGAACCACCGACCTACGAGAAGCTACCGGCAAGCTTTCTCGCATATCCACATTTGCCGAATCAGAGACTCAAACCTATGCCGACAAAGGTGAGTTGGCAGTGATCTGTAATGGAGAATTCTTTAGACCACTCCGGGACCCTTTCAAAACTGTATTCAGGCAACCGCACAGGGAATGAATATTCGTCTTTCACGGGCTCATTTCGATGAGTGTACGGTGAAATACACAGACTCACAGAAGTTTGCTCAGGGTTGGCTGCCATAAATAGGGTGGTAGCTGCGTGGATTCACGTGGAGGGTGATATCGACAATGAAAACCGTTAAAATATTATGGTGTTCTGTAACAAGTGGCAACGCCTTCGCATCCATCACTCTTGACATGAACATGATAGTAATAGTAGTAGTCATAGTAAAGGTTCCATGATGTGGTACTGAATCCTTTTGGTCACAGTGTATGGCATCGCTCTCATCGCAAGACACAGTATCACACACTATTTGAGAATCCCCGACCTTGACTGGTGTATTTTTTAAAATATTCATCTTTCTCCCTTGGTCTTTGTCATTACAATGAACTAATTGTCTTGGAATTTAACTTTTTTATGCTGCTCAATATTGAAGTGTCCGTACGGTAAAGTAAATGGTAAGCCAAATTCTCTTCTGGTACATGATTTGATAGACTTTTTCCAACAGTCGACTGACGATTTGGTATGTGGGTAAACGTACTGTTACGTGATTAGGCTCGAATAAACAGTAACATAGAAAGAGTGAAAATAACAAGCTTGTAAAAACTTAATAAACTATTTATTGAGCACAAATATTTTCCAGAAAAGAAAAATAAACTTACGGTTTTAAGAATCCATTCCAAAATTAATCCAAAAATAATTCAAAATATAATCCACTAGTGAAATTGCAAAAGTCCTGGTAATAAAGTGTCCTAATAATTACAAGTTCGAATCTTAGTGAAGCATCCAAGATGGAAGACGATGTCACATGATGAAGTCAGTTCTGGTCTTATGAAATTCAATGAGCACAATTATTTTCCAGATAAATAACAAAATAAACCCTCTTGATCCAAACGAATTGAAATAATTTCAAGTACAAGGTAATTTAAAATAACTCAAAACGACACACAACTTAGTATTTTAACAGCCCAACTTCTACTAAATAGTTCGCTCTAAAACATAATTATATACCTGTTTTTACGTAAACAAGGAAGGTTCTTATGATCTTCTAGAATCTTTAGAACAAATTTACATTAAAAAAAATCTCATACACACCATATGACCCAGATGAGAATCAGTTATTTTTACTCTCAAGAAATAAAGAAAGAAAGATGTTTATAACAAAGCTCCATAATGTCCTTGGAATTAATGAATCATTTTAAAAGCTTTTCAAAACATAATTATATACCTGTTTTTACGTAAACAAGGAAGGTTCTTATGATCTTCTAGAATCTTTAGAACAAATTTACATTTAAAAAAATCTCATACACACCATATGACCCAGATGAGAATCAGTTATTTTTACTCTCAAGAAATAAAGAAAGAAAGATGTTTATAACAAAGCTCCATAATGTCCTTGGAATTAATGAATCATTTTAAAAGCTTTTTAACAACTCTGAAGCCAGGTTTGAAATGAGGTCAACATCTGGTGTTTATTTTTAAAGTACAAGTCATCCCACTTTTTAAGGCTTCTTGATGACTGTTGTGATAATTGATAGTCAATCTTTTCACTTTGCGGGTGCCCCGAGTGGTCTAAAGTGCTGTCCATTACGGATCATTGCCATCTCGCCTCTACGTGGGTTCGATTCTCAGAGTCGGCCAATGTTGGTATGTGAGAAAGCTTGCCGGTAGCTTCTCGCGGGTCGGTGGTTCTTTCCGGGTTCTTCCTCCACCATTAATACTGGCCGCCATGTATAGCCTATCGTGTACTGCAAAATGGCGGGAAACCATCAAAATCAAACAAATGAACTTTTATTTTGCACTCCGTGTGCACTTTTCCTTGTGGTTCCCGGTATTTGTAGCCCTAATTTTTAGGGCCGCCACTAGCGAAACATACAAACTTGTCGTAGGGGTGCTTGTCTGTCCAGGCTTTGAAACGGTTCCTTCGATGTCAGGGTGCTGGTGACCCAGCCGATCGATATAGATGGAACAGTCCTTGTCAAAATACAGGACGCGATCTCCTAACAATTCTAAAACACTTTACAATTTTGAGCGAGCATGTGCAGTTATGGAAGTGTATAGATGGCTTATTTCTCCACTTCACCCTGCAGTGTGACCTCTGTGTTTCTCAGCATTCTTTTAAGCCTCATGATTACATCTGGTGGTGGTAGTTATTGTACGGCTAGCGCCGTTGTTCAGAAGAATATAGTATATTCATGGCCGTCACCATAAATGGTGGAAGAAGAATATCGGAAGCCCACATAAAGAACCACCTACTCACATGAAGCTACTGGCAAGTTTTCTCACATAATGACATTAGCCGAATCTGAGACTCGAACCCACGCAGGCAGAGGTGAGAAGATAGCGATGCGTAACGGTCAGTGCTTTAGACAATTCGGCATTTCGGGGCCCCATAAAACTCGCGGCTTCGCAGTGTGCACATGTTATCATAGTGTAGCACCACAAGTCATTATGCTATTATTTTGTCAGTGTAAATTTAGTACATCATATGAAGAAAAAAATTAAATATGTTTTTGTCAACTATAGTACATGGACAGAAGTTTATAAAATGTGTAAGAAAATATATTATATTTATAAAATTGAAATGGAAGTACCAGCCTTAAAGACATGGAGCAATAAAAAATGAACATTCTTGTGTGTTATCATTGTCTGTTTTGTTTGATTTAAATTAAATTGTTTGCTGGTTTTAAAAATATATTTTATTTTCTATTACATGTTATAGTATGTTGTTTACAAGAATTTTACATTTTAAAGAAATTAGTTTGATTTGAAAATGTTGTTTACAAGAATTTTACATTTTCAAGAAATGAGTTTCACCTGACTGTTTTGTCGTAAACACAAAAAATATAACTCTGTATCTTTATGCTGATCAAGTTCCTGACATTGATTCAGAATTAGTAACAAATGGAGAAAGAATTTTTTTTATATTGATTGTTAATGTGTGATTTACATTGTGAAATTGAGGCTGTACATGGTGTACGTGATGTAAAGTTTATACGTTGTTTTGGCACTTGATCACGTGACCCTCATACGGGTATCGGTTCTGCTCATAAGCTAAGGAATACCAATGTTTACAGAAATATTCTCAGTTGGGCTTTTAAACACTTAGATATCAAGGTGGTTTTCTTTCTTTTATGACCAGTTAGAGTTACATTTAATTTTTTTTCTTTCAAATTGTTTGGATTCTAAGTGATAAATTATTTTCCCTCGGCATACTTAATTGCTCATACTGAATTCTTGGACAAAGACATTTATTGAAATTATATTTGGAATTTTAAAACTGGAATCTTATTTTTTGTGGTACAACAAAGAACTGTAGAAAGATAATTACTATACTGGATATAGCATATCCTTTCATTTTGGATTTTTGTCAGGGTTACATTTTCAAGAAATTAGTTTGTCTTGAAAATGCTGTTTGTAAGAATTTTACATTTTCAAGAAATGAGTTTGACCTGACTGTTTTGTCGTAAAAACCAAAAAAAAATTATCTTTATGCTGACAAAGTTCTTGACATTGATTCAGAATTAGTAACAAATGGAGAAAATAATATAAATTCGGGGGCCCCTAGTGGCCGAGTGGTCTAAAGCGCTGTTCGTTATGGACCACTGCCAACTCACCTCTGCGTTTGTTCGAGTCTAAGATTCGGCAAATGTAGTTATGTGAGAAAGCTTGCCAGTAGCTTCTCGTGGGTCGGTGGTTCTTTCCGGAGGTTTTCCGGGTTCCTCCACCATTAATACTGGCCGCCATGTATAGCCTATATTGTGCTGAAAAATGGCGTTAAACCATCAAAAACAAAACAAAACAGAAAATAAATTCCTTAAATTCCTTTATATATATATATATATATATATATATATATATATATATATATATATATATATATATATATATACAGAGAGAGAGAGAGAGAGAGAGAGAGAGAGAGAGAGAGAGAGAGAGAGAGAGAGAGAGAGTTAATGTGTGATTTACATTGTGAAATTGAGGCTTTACTTGAGTACGTGATGCAAAGCTTATACCTTGTTCTGGCACTTGATCACGTGACCGTCACGTTATTATAAATTAATAATAAATTATTTGTTAAATTTTACAAAGTTTGTCTTCACTCCTTTCTTGTTACTGTTTTTGAGAGCATAAACACGTAACAATCATGTCAACCGGAATCATGGAGCAACGACTAAAGAACACTTTTATAATGAAATTAGACAAGCACGAGTAAACATTAGAATACATTTTTACCAAGTCTTCCCAATTCTGCAAACAATCTTTTTCCATTAGTGTTTGTGTTCCAAATTCCTCCTTCTTCATTTTCTGTCTCATGCTGAGCAGATCCTTTATAGCGATGAAAGAGGATTCCTAAAGACAAAAATATTGCAATAACTGTAAAAGTGTCTGCTCTGAAATAATAATCCAGCTGGTATCAGTTGACCATGTTAAAATTGTACTCACATAAACTCAGAAATGATATTGAGATAAAAAAAAAACTCATCTTAAAGTTTGCTATAACTATTTATCTTTTAAATTTTAGAATAAAATATGTATTATATGTATTTCTTCAAAGCAGTAAACTCGATTACAGACTGGGGGTGGATAATGCCGTTATAAAAACATGTAACTAATTGACGTGATCAAAACTGAACTTAGTGGTTTACCTGATTAGGACATTTGTTTTGTAAGGAAAATAATACAAGGCAAGTAATTGCATGTGAGAGTAGGTTAAACATTAGGATCATTATCTTAATCTGAGTCAAGGACATTGGATAGACCTATTGAACCTACTAATGTTTACTGCAATTGTTGACAATTTAGAATTTTATATGAATGAACTTTTGACCCTAATCTTGCTTCATTATTGTCTCACCTATTTATATAAGGGGCCCCGAGTGACAAAGTGGTCTAAAGCGCGTGCTATTACGGATCACTGCCGTTTCATTTCTGTCTGCGTGGGTTCGAGTCTAAGATTCGGCTAATGTAGTTATGTAGCTTCTCGTGGGTCGGCGGCTCTTTCCGGGGGCTTTTCCCGGGTTCTTTCTCCACCATTAATACTGGCCGCCATGTATAGCCTATCGTTTGCTGAAAAATGGCGTTAAACCCTAAAACAACAATAACAACAACACCTGTTTATATATAATTGTTTACTAAAAACAACAGTTAATTCTTTCTATAACATAGACAACATAATTGTTTGTAGTATTTCAAGTTTTAATCAGGATGTATTTAATTATTTAAAATATTCACTAGAATTACAATGTGCTCAACACTATTCTTTGCACAGAAGCTATTATTTTGAACTATAGTGAATTCAGACAATGACATATTGGATATATTGTAGCTATATATCGAAAATACAACCCACCCTCACTTTGGGTCTCTGACACTTTAGCCCATTCACGGTAGCAGGCACATCAACACCTTCAGTGTTGGATCTTGTCTGGAATACCACTGAGTGTTGTGGAATTAAATGCATAATACTGTACATTCTTTATAAATTTTCACTTTGTGTTAACTTATTGGGAAATAAAATATTTTGTTGAACTTTTACTTTTTTCATTTACCTAATTTAAGGTCATGAAGAGTTGTAGCAGTTTAAAGTCTGATAATATTTTGAACAATTCAAGAACTCACAGTGAAGTTCTTTAATCCTAACAAGTAATTTTAATCTGTTATATGGCACTCATTAGCCTTATGGTGCTTGTATGCCGTACAACCACAATCAATCAAGAAGCATAAAAAGCATATACATGGCAACGAATATGATCTTGTAACAATTTAACTATGACTTGTAACAATTTAACTATGACTTGTAACAATTGAACTATGACTTGTAACAATTTAACTATGACTTGTAACAATTTAACTATGACTTGTAACAATTTAACTATGACTTGTAACAATTTAACTATGACTTGTAACAATTTAACTATGACTTGTAACACTTTAACTATGACTTGTAACAATTTTACTATGACTTGTAATAATTTAACTATAACTTGTAACAATTTTACTATGACTTGTTACAATTTAACTATGACTTGTAACAATTTAACTATGACTTGTAACAATTTAACTATGACTTGTAACAATTTAACTATGACTTGTAATAATTTAACTATGACTTATAACAATTTAACTATGACTTGTAACAATATAACTATGACTTGTAACAATTTAACTAAGACTTGTAACAATATAACTATGACTTATAACAATTTAACTATGACTTGTAACAATTTAACAATGATTCTCATCGTAAGCATGGTTTTCATCATTTCATTTGCATCTCTGCCTAATCGCCTCTGCTCAGGATGCTATGAAAACAAATCTGGATCTAATGCCTGTTTGTTTTTTGTTTATTTTGTTTAATTTTTTTAAAAAGTTTTTAAATAATTTATTATCTCCGTAATAGGTTGACCACTGAGCCGCGGAACCATCCCACGGTCACATTACAATCTAATATTTCTGATAATCTAGGGATAATAAATATAATCTAAAGATAAAGGAAAACTCTCACACACATACACTGCTTGAAAAGGTGTCTTTACTAGCACTTAAAAGATAAAGTCAAACTTTGCTTGACCTTTACTTAACTTTAATACAAATTTTAAGAAAAAGTTAAAGGTATTAAAGATGATATTTACAAGCAATTTTAGGGTCCTAAAATGCAAATAAATGGCCCACTTTTCCAATGAACAAAAGGTGCATGAAAGAATAACTTTTAGTTTGTGAAGATGTTGTAAATTGTTCCATTAAGTAATTAAAGGAACCAATTCCATTTCTTAAAAGGTGACAAAAGACCAAATTTAAGTCGTAAAATCTCATTAAAGTTTAACATTACATGTCTTTACGTTGATTAGTATATACTGCAATTTACCTTTACAGAAATTAAAGTAGTAGAAAGTATTATCTTTTATTAGTCATTACTGGCAACAAAATAAGGATTTTCTACTGTAAATTTGATAATAACTTTGATTTGCATCAGAGTATATATTGTGTGTAAATACCTGCAACAAGGCATTACATTACACATCCAACACTTTTTACCAGTGTGCCTGGTTTCAATACTCCATCCCAGCAGTGGTGAATGGTGATTCAAGTTTGATGGTTTCTTCTAGATTTTATAATCTCCATTGCAACCAATGCAATACCACCATATCCCTATTTATACCAGTTATCAAGTGCACAAAAAGGACAGTAATCTGATGCATGAAGAATTTACAAATCAGGAAAACTTCATGTCGATGGAGATGTCTGTTCACTACTGTAACCTTGGTTAATAATTTAGTGTAACGCTAGCACTGAAAGGCACGTCTTTGTTGCATCCAAGCCAATGTATCACTGCCTCAAACCAGCTAACGAATGTTAGATCACGTGTTCTAATTCCGTCATCTGATTGGTTCAACATGAACATAGCTAAAATTAGTAACTGACCTCGTGTTTGGCAGAACCACCACAGACAAAGAGGGGCCCAAACAAGGGGTCAGGTAAGAATGCATTGTGTGTTATTCAAACTATATCTAACCAATTAAATTACAATTTAAATAACACACAACACATAGGTTAAAATACACTTTATTGTACATATAAAATAATCTTTGGCATAACGGGGGAAAGTCCTGTCCCAGCACATTGCACCAGCCCAGCTCTGAATTTTTTCTTGTTGAAAAGGAATGCCTCAGGAACTTGTGGGAGTTAGAGGGTTGTGAAGGATGTCCGACACCTGTATATGTAGCCTATATTAGGCTGTATATGACTCATTCAGGATTTACAAAGAATAATTCATTGATTTCAAGAGATGGAACTGATTAATGTGGCATTGACTAGTTGTTAGATATTTTTGGCAAAAGAGTTATTAATAAAATGTATTTCCCAAATAATTGCTTTCCTTTAATAGCTATTTAACCCCTTTGTTGTTCTTTTATAACTATTGGCCATTATCATGTATAAAAATATATCAATTAAGATACTGTTTGATTCTGATGTTAACTGTACATTTTGATGTAATGATTGCAATACATTTATTTAACTATTGATCATTTGTAATTGTTATCATTGTCACTTATATCTGGATTTCTTGTATCTTAGTAGTATAGAAGAAGCCGGGTTCTGGACCACTTTAATGTATTTCCTATGGGAAGTGATTTCTCCTTTTGGCAATCTGACCCTTTCATTTTTGCCTAAAAACCTGAAAAAAGGGGGGTACCAAAAAGCCTCAAAATGCTAAAATAACGCTTCTATCGCAGAATAAATTTAAAAATAAAACACAATGGAACCCTCTATTTAACAATCTGACACTAAAAAAATAAATTGCTCCATAGAAGCTTCTATTTGCTGAATAGAGTCTTCGCTACTGGACCACTCTAATTTTTAGTTTTAGTCTCCGTTTGGCAAATAGAGACTTCTATAAAAAAAACTCAAAAGGGGTACCAGAAAAGACTTCCATTCACTGAATTAAGGCTTCTACAATTTTTAAATCCATTTGATAGAAGCTTCTATTTGCTGAATAGAGTCTTCGCTACTGGACCACTCTAATTTTTAGTTTTTATCCTCCGTTCGACAAATAGAGACTTACGAAAAAAATCACAAAGGGGTACCAGAAAAGACTTCCATTCACTGAATTAAGGCTTCTATGCTTCTACATGTATTATTCTTCTACCTCTTGGTCTGTACCCAGCAATGAATTCTTCTATCGTAGGTGGATTTTCAGTCATGATGATATGATGCTTATTTTTTCTATTTTTATAATACGTCAAAATAGCTCGATAGGCATTCTTTCCGCAATTATTACAAAGATGGATTTTTCCTCTCACACCAACACCACAACTGACACAGGGATTTGTACCAGCGCGGGACTATTTCGTAACAAATATGCATGAACCCCACAGTGTTCTCCATAACAAGACTTTCCGCATGGTTTATTAGAATCTTTTAAAAGCCAACGGCATGAACTCAGTTTATACATGATTCTATACCATACTTAACTATTTCTTTAATTCATATTTAACATATGTTATATTTTGCTTTAACAATATGATAATTTTGCATATAGTTTATATTTGCTTTAAACATACAGTAAAACTGAATTAGAGATATGATAACACATATAGAAATGGACCTGAAAACGATCCAGACAACAAAAAAGCCTCGCCATATAGTTGCGAGGGAACTTGTGAATGAATATTATGAAATTACCAAAACAAAACCCGATTGGCCTAGAACTAATCAGCAATTAGCAGAATTAGCCGACCGGATAGCAATTTTGCGACAAAAGAAGAAAATCAATAAAGAAGTCCTTCAAGGAGGTTATATCATCGATGAAGCTTTTTCTGGTGCTGATAAATACATTAAATTCATTCCACGTGGTAGGCATTATAACCATTTTGTGGTGGGTGACCTGATTAAAATCTTCAGCAGCGTGATCCCGACAGTGTTACTTGAAAGACCTCTATTGAAAGTAAATGTCACTTATGATCTTGATATGTACTTGGCATCCAATCCTGATGTAACAATAACAGTCCCATTACGAGCGGAACCGCAGATTATTTTGAGATCTACTCATCTAGAAGAGGCAGCAAAAGATTTCTTCGCGGTTCTATCAAGACAGTACGAAGTGTTCACATCACTGAAAACTGGATTAGTATTCAAGAAAATCAATTATATCCAGCTGAGTATACACGATTTTAAACCCACCACTGGAGCATCTTATAAACCGCTGCCTAAAAGCATTCAGGCAACGAAATCATGCATCAATGTGAAAAATGATGATAACAAGTGTGTGTTGTGGGCGTTATTATCGGCAGTATTTCCAGCAGAACATCACGTAGATAGAGTTAACAACTACAAGCCGTATCAGTGCCGAATTAATATGTCTGGAATTGATTTTCCAGCACCAGTCAAACAAATACCAAAAATAGAACAACAGAACCCAACATTGTTCCGATCTGGAATTAATGTGTTTTCACTGGATGATAAATTAAGGGTGTTTCCGTATCTGATTTCCCCAGCCAGTAAACACATCACGGATGGTTCTACAGTGAATTTATTATGGTATAATGAACACTATGTTTGGATTAAAGACCTCAGTCGACTAAAGAGTTCAAAAATGTCGGGATACAATCAAAAAATGTATTTCTGCTACAGCTGTCTCTGTGGGTTTCGCACTCAACAAGAACTCACTGAGCACAACAAGTACTGTTTTGAAGTAAAAGCAGTAACCACACCAGAAGCTCCAAATAACCTATGTTACTTTAAAAAACATGAGAGAACTAAAAAACTGCCTTTTATTTTTGTAGGAGATTTTGAATCCTTTAGTGTACCAGTTGACGCTAAATGTGGTTGTGAAAAATCAGTCTGTGAATGTCAATTTAAAACGCTATCTACTCACAAACATGTCCCAGCGAGTTATCAAATTAATAGAATTTGTACCAATGATAATTACTCACAATTATCGCCGATTTATCGATTGGAAAAAGAATCTGATTTACCAGCAGAAGTTCACATGCTGAAATATCTGTTTGAACAACAACGAAACATTGAAGCGTTATTGCCGTTACACGATGATAGATTTACCAGACTGGATTCTTTTGTCATGGGAAAACAATGTTTCAAGTGTAAGAAAGAGTTTACTGTAAATAATCCAAAAGTCCCTTTCTACGATATTACTACAGGTGAATACATCGGAACCGTCCATCAGCGTTGCAGATCTTTTCAACAATTCTATCCTGTCGTTTTTCATAATTTACGAGGATATGACGGTCATTTTATTATTAAAGCGCTAGCACATCCCGAAATATTGAAATATTGCAACGACAATCATATATCATTGAAATGTATTCCTAATAACACAGAACGATTGATGTCCATCACGGTTGGAAAATTGAGATTCATAGATAGCTATCAATTCATGAATATCTCGCTGGAACAATTAGCAAAAAATTGTACTAGTTATCCCATCACTGAAAAACATTTTAAACGGGAAATGCTAGAATACATCACCGTGAAGGGGATATTTCCCTATGAATACTTCAACAGCATAAAACGATTTTCAGAAACATCATTGCCATCCATTGATAAGTTCTATTCTTCGCTGACAGACACAGATATCACTGACCAAGAATACCAACGAGCACTAACCACATGGAATGTTTTCAAGTGTAAAAATTTCGGTGATTACCATGATATTTATCTCACCGTGGACGTGTTATTGCTGTCGGATATTTTTGAAGGTTTCAGGGTAATGTCGATGAGCAATTATGGATTGGATCCAGCTCATTATTACTCAGCGCCAGGACTATCCTGGGATGCATTATTGAAATCAACAAAAATGCGATTAGAATTACTGACCGATGTGGACATGTATTTATTTTTTGAAAAAGCAATTCGAGGGGGAATTAGCGTGATTACAAAGAAATACTCTATTGCAAATAATAAATACCTCAAACAATATGATATAAATCAACCTAGCCGGTATATTGATTATTGGGACATGAATAATCTCTATGGTGGAGGTATGTCAATGCTGATGCCACATGGAGGTTTCAAATGGGTTTCTGTAGAAGATTTTCTATCTGCTGCATCCAATTGGAAACCCAATGACGATGATTTAAGCAGTATAGTATTTCACGATGACGACAAAATTGGTTATTACGTTGAATGTGATGTAGACTATCCTGAACACCTTCATGATGCTCATAATGATTATCCCTTTCTTGTTGAAAAAATGATAGTCACCGATGAAATGTTATCCCCCGGAAGAATTAGCACTGAGAACTACGAAATATACCCCAATAGCAAAATTAGTACCTAATCTATATAATAAACGCAATTATGTCTGCCATATAGCCGTGCTAAAACAGGCTATTGAAGCAGGATTGATACTTAGAAAAGTGCATAAAGTGCTGCAATTTAATCACTCCACATGGATGAAATCTTATATTGATCTGAATACAACCCGAAGAAAGGAAGCAAAGAATGAATTTGAGAAAGACTTTTTTAAACTGATGATTAATTCTGTATTCGGAAAGACCATGGAAAATATCAGAAAACGGGTTAACATCGAATTAGTTAATAATGAAAAACGGCGTCATAAACTAGTACGGGGAAATCGCTTTGCTGATATTAAAAAAATAACGAATCATTTCTCATTAATCACTTTGAAGCAATCTCGGCTGCATCTCAATAAACCAGTCTATGTCGGAGCTGCAGTGCTAGAAATGTCGAAATTTATGATGTATCAATTTCATTATGATTTTGTTAAACAGAAATGGCCTGACGCTAGATTGTTATTTACAGACACTGATTCATTGGTTTATGAAATCCCCAGCGATGATATTTATCAGGAGATCTATGATCACCGTGAATTATTCGATTTATCCAATATAGATGTTAACGGAGTTATGGGAAGATTTCATGATAGCACTAACAAAAAAGTGATTGGGAAAATGAAAGATGAATTCGAATTTCTTCCTGTCAAAGAATTTGTAGGTCTTCGGTCTAAAATGTATTCGGTGTTAACTGATTCTGATAGAGTTTCCATCAATAAAGCAAAAGGGATCAATAACAATTATGTGAAGAACAAATTGAAATTCAATGATTATTTGACAGCATTAAAAAGATCTCCAGGAGAAAATTTGTCGACAGTAACCACATATGGCTTTAGATCTTTCTATCATACCGTTTTCACGGATAGAATAACTAAATCAGGATTATGCAATTTTGATGATAAGCGATATTGCCGTGATGGTATTAACACGTTTTCACACGGTCATTACTCCATTGAGATCATGCAATGAATCAAAAGTCGATTTTATTTTTTTTTATCATCAGTGACCAGTATTTATTAGAATGGGTTTTCTACCAGCACCTGATTGTTGCAAATGTACTATAACCCGTTGTGGGAAAAATTGCTTCGGTGATTACTGTGGAATTCATGCTTATTCGATTAGGAAAAATCCCCAAGCAGGTCCAAGGCCCTGTTTGGTTTGTCAACGAGGTGTTAAAGGACCGTGGTGATTGTGGCGGAAAACAATATCGGTCATTACAACACGAGGTCTCCAAAATATTATCAGAGAACTACACCACCCACCGTTGAAGAGTTCCTTAAAAATCGTCAAACACAAATTGAAGTACAATAGAAATTAAAAAATACAATGACCTATATGAAGTGTGATCTAAAGCACTTACCAAGAATTATTCAGGGACAACTATCAATAAATCCTAATTCAGCTGTGAAAGTGAAATTCCATAATGGGAAATTGCGAGCAGTACAAAAAGCTCCAGAAGGAGGGAAATTTATTTCTAGAATGATTGAGAACAGATCAAAACCTGCACGACGCAGACTACAAGAAAAACGCCTTAACAAAATGATTCAAAATGGAGCCTCAGAACAAGACATCATCTCTGAAATGGATCGTTTAGATCTTTCCGTTTAGTTTTCTTCGGGTCTGTTCTTCTAGTTGCTCATATTTTTGTGTTGCTAATCTGTTTTCACGATTAAATTGTTCTTCTGTTTGATTTTTCGGATAAATAATTTCATTGACTTCACAGTCCTGGTCAGGAATATAAGACTTCCATGAATCATCACTATCACGTGATTTTCGTTTTCGTTTGCCACTACCATCACGTGATTTTCGTTTGCCACTGCCATTCTCAGTGACCTTTTCCACAGGAATCCTTGAATACACTTCATTAATTTCCACGGCAATATAATTATATTCAGACAACAATGAATTATATTTGTTAGTCAGCGATGAGTATTCTTCAGTGAGAGATTTTAATTCACATCGCACATCATTGAGTTCAGTCCTTAACCGTTCACGGTCCTGAATCACCTCATCACGGCGTTGTATTGTATGATCTAACCGATATTGTAGATCTGTTACATTATCATGATGTTGTTTCATAGTTAATAGTTTTCTCTGCAATGATTTGTTTTCATTAGTCAGATTAGATACTTGCTGTTGTAATTGACGAATGGTTTCTTTATCAACTATATTATCAGTGACAGTATCCACACCATCTAAAAACTCTGTTATTTCATTTTAAACTTCAGTATCAATAATTCTTTCAACGGGAATGCTAGCATTTTCATTATCTGATTTCCAGATCCTATAAATACGCTGGTAACTGATTTTATAACGATTAGCGATTTCTGATAACGGGATAACATCTTTGGAGGCTTTTATAGCGGATATATCATCATGGGTTAGTGTTCTGCGAAGGGGCATTATATATAATGAATGATATTTTTCAACTACAATGATAATGATAATGATAATGATAATAACAGCAATAGAATGATAGAAGCTATCTCACAATGAAATAACACTTCCATGACTATGTTAAAAAAATCATCTGACATGTCAAAAAAAGTGGGGAAACTGTCAGTATTATACAATTTGGTCACTTTCCCCATCATTGATAGAACCAGTAGAATGACAAAATAACACTCCCACGATGGTGTTAAATCAGCGATAAGTGGCGAAAGTGCCAGTATTAATTATTTTATATACAATTATGGCACTTTCGCCAACCCTGATAGAAGCTGTTATAGGATAAAATAACACTTCCATGGTTGATACAAATGGGTCCGGTATCAAATACAAAAATGGAGAAACGGCACCTTTTCATATAAAATAAAATGTAATTGGCCGTTTCTCCACCGATCAAATTATAGTGTGGCTGACTTGACCCTAACAGCTTTTCTCTACGGAAAATCCCATGCAAAATCGACTACTTAACCCTACGAGGTTTTTTGATGAAAATCGATGAAAAATGACTAAAAATCATCAAAATCATCAAAAATTGGCTCAAAATCATCGAAAATCAGTCCTAACAGCTTTTCTCTACGGAAAATCCCATGCAAAATCGACTACTTGACTGTAAAATCTCTTTGACTTTTTCAACTGAAAACCATCAAAAACCAGTGAAACCAGTGAAAAAACTACCAAAAATGCATTTCAATGGCACTATAAATAAAAATATTTCAATGGCACTATAAATAAAAATGCATTTCAATGGCACTATAAATAAAAATATTTCAATGGCACTATAAATAAAAATATTTCAATGGCACTAGAATATTTCACTGGCACTATAAATAAAAATGCATTTCAATATTCTCGTAGGGTTAAGTAGTCGATTTTGCATGGGATTTTCCGTAGAGAAAAGCTGTTAGGGTCAAGTCAGCCACACTATAATTTGATCGGTGGAGAAACGGCCAATTACATTTTATTTTATATGAAAAGGTGCCGTTTCTCCATTTTTGTATTTGATACCGGACCCATTTGTATCAACCATGGAAGTGTTATTTTATCCTATAACAGCTTCTATCAGGGTTGGCGAAAGTGCCATAATTGTATATAAAATAATTAATACTGGCACTTTCGCCACTTATCGCTGATTTAACACCATCGTGGGAGTGTTATTTTGTCATTCTACTGGTTCTATCAATGATGGGGAAAGTGACCAAATTGTATAATACTGACAGTTTCCCCACTTTTTTTGACATGTCAGATGATTTTTTTAACATAGTCATGGAAGTGTTATTTCATTGTGAGATAGCTTCTATCATTCTATTGCTGTTATTATCATTATCATTATCATTATCATTGTAGTTGAAAAATATCATTCATTATATATAATGCCCCTTCGCAGAACACTAACCCATGATGATATATCCGCTATAAAAGCCTCCAAAGATGTTATCCCGTTATCAGAAATCGCTAATCGTTATAAAATCAGTTACCAGCGTATTTATAAGATCTGGAAATCAGATAATGAAAATGCTAGCATTCCCGTTGAAAGAATTATTGATACTGAAGTTGAAAATGAAATAACAGAGTTTTTAGATGGTGTGGATACTGTCACTGATAATATAGTTGATAAAGAAACCATTCGTCAATTACAACAGCAAGTATCTAATCTGACTAATGAAAACAAATCATTGCAGAGAAAACTATTAACTATGAAACAACATCATGATAATGTAACAGATCTACAATATCGGTTAGATCATACAATACAACGCCGTGATGAGGTGATTCAGGACCGTGAACGGTTAAGGACTGAACTCAATGATGTGCGATGTGAATTAAAATCTCTCACTGAAGAATACTCATCGCTGACTAACAAATATAATTCATTGTTGTCTGAATATAATTCTATTGCCGTGGAAATTAATGAAGTGTATTCAAGGATTCCTGTGGAAAAGGTCACTGAGAATGGCAGTGGCAAACGAAAATCACGTGATGGTAGTGGCAAACGAAAACGAAAATCACGTGATAGTGATGATTCATGGAAGTCTTATATTCCTGACCAGGACTGTGAAGTCAATGAAATTATTTATCCGAAAAATCAAACAGAAGAACAATTTAATCGTGAAAACAGATTAGCAACACAAAAATATGAGCAACTAGAAGAACAGACCCGAAGAAAACTAAACGGAAAGATCTAAACGATCCATTTCAGAGATGATGTCTTGTCCTGAGGCTCCATTTTGAATCATTTTGTTAAGGCGTTTTTCTTGTAGTCTGCGTCGTGCAGGTTTTGATCTGTTCTCAATCATTCTAGAAATAAATTTCCCTCCTTCTGGAGCTTTTTGTACTGCTCGCAATTTCCCATTATGGAATTTCACTTTCACAGCTGAATTAGGATTTATTGATAGTTGTCCCTGAATAATTCTTGGTAAGTGCTTTAGATCACACTTCATATAGGTCATTGTATTTTTTAATTTCTATTGTACTTCAATTTGTGTTTGACGATTTTTAAGGAACTCTTCAACGGTGGGTGGTGTAGTTCTCTGATAATATTTTGGAGACCTCGTGTTGTAATGACCGATATTGTTTTCCGCCACAATCACCACGGTCCTTTAACACCTCGTTGACAAACCAAACAGGGCCTTGGACCTGCTTGGGGATTTTTCCTAATCGAATAAGCATGAATTCCACAGTAATCACCGAAGCAATTTTTCCCACAACGGGTTATAGTACATTTGCAACAATCAGGTGCTGGTAGAAAACCCATTCTAATAAATACTGGTCACTGATGATAAAAAAAATAAAATCGACTTTTGATTCATTGCATGATCTCAATGGAGTAATGACCGTGTGAAAACGTGTTAATACCATCACGGCAATATCGCTTATCATCAAAATTGCATAATCCTGATTTAGTTATTCTATCCGTGAAAACGGTATGATAGTAAGATCTAAAGCCATATGTGGTTACTGTCGACAAATTTTCTCCTGGAGATCTTTTTAATGCTGTCAAATAATCATTGAATTTCAATTTGTTCTTCACATAATTGTTATTGATCCCTTTTGCTTTATTGATGGAAACTCTATCAGAATCAGTTAACACCGAATACATTTTAGACCGAAGACCTACAAATTCTTTGACAGGAAGAAATTCGAATTCATCTTTCATTTTCCCAATCACTTTTTTGTTAGTGCTATCATGAAATCTTCCCATAACTCCGTTAACATCTATATTGGATAAATCGAATAATTCACGGTGATCATAGATCTCCTGATAAATATCATCGCTGGGGATTTCATAAACCAATGAATCAGTGTCTGTAAATAACAATCTAGCGTCAGGCCATTTCTGTTTAACAAAATCATAATGAAATTGATACATCATAAATTTCGACATTTCTAGCACTGCAGCTCCGACATAGACTGGTTTATTGAGATGCAGCCGAGATTGCTTCAAAGTGATTAATGAGAAATGATTCGTTATTTTTTTAATATCAGCAAAGCGATTTCCCCGTACTAGTTTATGACGCCGTTTTTCATTATTAACTAATTCGATGTTAACCCGTTTTCTGATATTTTCCATGGTCTTTCCGAATACAGGATTAATCATCAGTTTAAAAAAGTCTTTCTCAAATTCATTCTTTGCTTCCTTTCTTCGGGTTGTATTCAGATCAATATAAGATTTCATCCATGTGGAGTGATTAAATTGCAGCACTTTATGCACTTTTCTAAGTATCAATCCTGCTTCAATAGCCTGTTTTAGCACGGCTATATGGCAGACATAATTGCGTTTATTATATAGATTAGGTACTAATTTTGCTATTGGGGTATATTTCGTAGTTCTCAGTGCTAATTCTTCCGGGGATAACATTTCATCGGTGACTATCATTTTTTCAACAAGAAAGGGATAATCATTATGAGCATCATGAAGGTGTTCAGGATAGTCTACATCACATTCAACGTAATAACCAATTTTGTCGTCATCGTGAAATACTATACTGCTTAAATCATCGTCATTGGGTTTCCAATTGGATGCAGCAGATAGAAAATCTTCTACAGAAACCCATTTGAAACCTCCATGTGGCATCAGCATTGACATACCTCCACCATAGAGATTATTTATGTCCCAATAATCAATATACCGGCTAGGTTGATTTATATCATATTGTTTGAGGTATTTATTATTTGCAATAGAGTATTTCTTTGTAATCACGCTAATTCCCCCTCGAATTGCTTTTTCGATAAATAAATACATGTCCACATCGGTCAGTAATTCTAATCGCATTTTTGTTGATTTCAATAATGCATCCCAGGATAGTCCTGGCGCTGAGTAATAATGAGCTGGATCCAATCCATAATTGCTCATCGACATTACCCTGAAACCTTCAAAAATATCCGACAGCAATAACACGTCCACGGTGAGATAAATATCATGGTAATCACCGAAATTTTTACACTTGAAAACATCCCACGTGGTTAGTGCTCGTTGGTATTCTTGGTCAGTGATATCTGTGTCTGTCAGCGAAGAATAGAACTTATCAATGGATGGCAATGATGTTTCTGAAAATCGTTTTATGCTGTTGAAGTATTCATAGGGAAATATCCCCTTCACGGTGATGTATTCTAGCATTTCCCGTTTAAAATGTTTTTCAGTGATGGGATAACTAGTGCAATTCTTCGCTAATTGTTCCAGCGAGGTGTTCATGAATTGATAGCTATCTATGAATCTCAATTTTCCAACCGTGATGGACATCAATCGTTCTGTGTTATTAGGAATACATTTCAATGATATATGATTGTCGTTGCAATATTTCAATATTTCGGGATGTGCTAGCGCTTTAATAATAAAATGACCGTCATATCCTCGTAAATTATGAAAAACGACAGGATAGAATTGTTGAAAAGATCTGCAACGCTGATGGACGGTTCCGATGTATTCACCTGTAGTAATATCGTAGAAAGGGACTTTTGGATTATTTACAGTAAACTCTTTCTTACACTTGAAACATTGTTTTCCCATGACAAAAGAATCCAGTCTGGTAAATCTATCATCGTGTAACGGCAATAACGCTTCAATGTTTCGTTGTTGTTCAAACAGATATTTCAGCATGTGAACTTCTGCTGGTAAATCAGATTCTTTTTCCAATCGATAAATCGGCGATAATTGTGAGTAATTATCATTGGTACAAATTCTATTGATTTGATAACTCGCTGGGACATGTTTGTGAGTAGATAGCGTTTTAAATTGACATTCACAGACTGATTTTTCACAACCACATTTAGCGTCAACTGGTACACTAAAGGATTCAAAATCTCCTACAAAAATAAAAGGCAGTTTTTTAGTTCTCTCATGTTTTTTAAAGTAACATAGGTTATTTGGAGCTTCTGGTGTGGTTACTGCTTTTACTTCAAAACAGTACTTGTTGTGCTCAGTGAGTTCTTGTTGAGTGCGAAACCCACAGAGACAGCTGTAGCAGAAATACATTTTTTGATTGTATCCCGACATTTTTGAACTCATTAATCGACTGAGGTCTTTAATCCAAACATAGTGTTCATTATACCATAATAAATTCACTGTAGAACCATCCGTGATGTGTTTACTGGCTGGGGAAATCAGATACGGAAACACCCTTAATTTATCATCCAGTGAAAACACATTAATTCCAGATCGGAACAATGTTGGGTTCTGTTGTTCTATTTTTGGTATTTGTTTGACTGGTGCTGGAAAATCAATTCCAGACATATTAATTCGGCACTGATACGGCTTGTAGTTGTTAACTCTATCTACGTGATGTTCTGCTGGAAATACTGCCGATAATAACGCCCACAACACACACTTGTTATCATCATTTTTCACATTGATGCATGATTTCGTTGCCTGAATGCTTTTAGGCAGCGGTTTATAAGATGCTCCAGTGGTGGGTTTAAAATCGTGTATACTCAGCTGGATATAATTGATTTTCTTGAATACTAATCCAGTTTTCAGTGATGTGAACACTTCGTACTGTCTTGATAGCACCGCGAAGAAATCTTTTGCTGCCTCTTCTAGATGAGTAGATCTCAAAATAATCTGCGGTTCCGCTCGTAATGGGACTGTTATTGTTACATCAGGATTGGATGCCAAGTACATATCAAGATCATAAGTGACATTTACTTTCAATAGAGGTCTTTCAAGTAACACTGTCGGGATCACGCTGCTGAAGATTTTAATCAGGTCACCCACCACAAAATGGTTATAATGCCTACCACGTGGAATGAATTTAATGTATTTATCAGCACCAGAAAAAGCTTCATCGATGATATAACCTCCTTGAAGGACTTCTTTATTGATTTTCTTCTTTTGTCGCAAAATTGCTATCCGGTCGGCTAATTCTGCTAATAGCTGATTAGTTCTAGGCCAATCGGGTTTTGTTTTGGTAAGTTCATAATATTCATTCACAAGTTCCCTCGCAACTATATGGCGAGGCTTTTTTGTTGTCTGGATCGTTTTCAGGTCCATTTCTATATGTGTTATCATATCTCTAATTCAGTTTTACTGTATGTTTAAAGCAAATATAAACTATATGCAAAATTATCATATTGTTAAAGCAAAATATAACATATGTTAAATATGAATTAAAGAAATAGTTAAGTATGGTATAGAATCATGTATAAACTGAGTTCATGCCGTTGGCTTTTAAAAGATTCTAATAAACCATGCGGAATGTCTTGTTATGGAGAACACTGTGGGGTTCATGCATATTTGTTACGAAATAGTCCCCGCGCTGGTACAAATCCCTGTGTCAGTTGTGGTGTTGGTGTGAGAGGAAAAATCCATCTTTGTAATAATTGCGGAAAGAATGCCTATCGAGCTATTTTGACGTATTATAAAAATAGAAAAAATAAGCATCATATCATCATGACTGAAAATCCACCTACGATAGAAGAATTCATTGCTGGGTACAGACCAAGAGGTAGAAGAATAATACATGTAGAAGCATAGAAGCCTTAATTCAGTGAATGGAAGTCTTTTCTGGTACCCCTTTGTGATTTTTTTCGTAAGTCTCTATTTGTCAAACGGAGGATAAAAACTAAAAATTAGAGTGGTCCAGTAGCGAAGACTCTATTCAGCAAATAGAAGCTTCTATCAAATGGATTTAAAAATTGTAGAAGCCTTAATTCAGTGAATGGAAGTCTTTTCTGGTACCCCTTTTGAGTTTTTTTTATAGAAGTCTCTATTTGCCAAACGGAGACTAAAACTAAAAATTAGAGTGGTCCAGTAGCGAAGACTCTATTCAGCAAATAGAAGCTTCTATGGAGCAATTTATTTTTTTAGTGTCAGATTGTTAAATAGAGGGTTCCATTGTGTTTTATTTTTAAATTTATTCTGCGATAGAAGCGTTATTTTAGCATTTTGAGGCTTTTTGGTACCCCCCTTTTTTCAGGTTTTTAGGCAAAAATGAAAGTGTCAGATTGCCAAAAGGAGAAATCACTTCCCATAGGAAATACATTAAAGTGGTCCAGAACCCGACTTCTTCTATACTACTATCTTTGATGGAACAGTCCCATTAAACAAATCTCTCTGGTTGACCTAACTATACCATCTGTCCTTAAGTTAAATGAAACAAAGTGGACAAACTATTTAAAGTATGTAAGCATGTGGCAGAAAGCTTGCAGTTTAGTTTGGATTTAATATCTGTAAAGTCACACTTTCAATGCCTTTTATTTTTGTAAAGATAACTCAACTGCTTTTATAGTCTTTACAGTCACTAAAGTTGAACTTTCATCTTTTTGTTATGTAAAGATATTGTAAAGGTGATACTGATACATTTTACATCTTTACTTGTATTTAAGTAAAACTTAAATATTTGTAAAGGCAACTTTTCATCCAGTGATACCCACATGCGGATGGCACACGATATAGTAAGTGACATTGTGATATTACAGTATTTTGTTCCTGTGTACCATAAAATCAGATACATATTACATACTCATTCTTAAGGTCCACTTTTGAAAAAATTGGTTTCCTTTTTTTATTTACTCATTCTTGAGGTCCACTTTTGAAAAAATTGGTTTCCTTTTATTATTTACTTTAGCAGTGTATTTTTAAATGTTCTTATGCGTTGTAACTGTTTGCTTAAAAGCATAAATAAAATGATTTTTCTTATTGAATCTGTAAGTATAAATAATATATTTTGCCAAAATAAGCAAGAAATTCCATCAACTGTCCAGTTCATCATTTCACATATATATGTATATATGCATTATTTGTTGTTGTTATGGTTTAGCGCCATTTTTCAGCATAATATAGGCTATACATGGCGGTCAAAATTAATGGTGGAGGAAGAAACCGGACAAACCCCGGAAAGAACCACCGACCCACGAGAAGCTACTGGCAAGCTTTCTCACATAACTACATTTGCCGAACCTTAGACTCAAACACACTTAGACAGAGGTGAGATGGCAGTGGTCCGTAACGGACAGCGCTTTAGACCACTCAGCCACTCGGGGCCCCTTGTACGCATATGTGTTTACAACGAAATATTTGTACAAGTGTTATATAAAAAGCATATAAGGAAGCAAGAGATAATGAATTCTGGGGGAAAAAGCATTCAGATGTGAAATTTGTGACAAAATAACTTGCTGCGGGAAATCAAAATACATACTGGAGTAAAATTCTTTGGTGACGATGATAATTGAAAGAGGCACATGAGGAGAGAACCCATTCAAATGTGAAATTTGCAATGAAATGTTTTCTTTCAATGGCAATTTAAAGAGGCATATAATGATACGTACTGGAAAAATGCCATTTAAATGTGAAGTTTGTGATAAGACATTTTGTATCCAAAGTAAATTAAATAGTCACATGAGAGTGCATACTGGAGAAAAACTATTCAAATGTGAAATTTGCAATGAAATGTTTTCTTTCAAGGGCAATTTAAAGAGGCACATAATGATACATAATGGAGAAATGCCATTTAAATGTGAAGTTTGTTATAAAACATTTCGTATGCAAAGTAGATTAAATAGTCACATGAGAGTGCATACTGGAGAAAAACTATTCAAATGTGAAAGTTGCAATGAAATGTTTTCTTTCAAGGACGGTTTAAAGCAGCATATGATGATACATAATGGAGAAATGCCATTTAAATGTGAAGTTTGTTATAAAACATTTCGTCGCCAAGATGGACTAAATTGTCACATGAGAGCGCATACTGGAGAAAAACCGTTCAAATGTGAAATTTGCAATGAAATGTTTTCTTTCAAGGGCAGTTTAATGAGGCACATAATGATACATAATGGAGAGCCATTTAAATGTGAAGTTTGTGATAAAACATTTCGTATCCAAAGTAGATTAAATAGTCACATGAGAGTGCATACTGGAGAAAAACTATTCAAATGTGAAATTTGCAATGAAATGTTTTCTTTCAAGGACACTTTAAAGAGGCATATAATGATGCATAAAGGAGGAATGCCATTTAAATGTGACGTTTGTGATAAAACATTTTGTATCCAAAGTAAATTAAATAGTCATATGAGAGCGCATACTGGAGAAAAGCCATTCAAATGTGAAATTTGCAATGAAATGTTTTCTTTGAAGACCAATTTAAAGAGGCACATAATGATACATAATGGAGAAATGCCATTTAAATGTGAAGTTTGTTATAAAGCATTTCGTATCCAAAGTAGATTATATAGTCACATGAGAGTGCATACTGGAGAAAAACTGTTCAAATGTGAAATTTGCAATGAAATGTTTTCTTTCAAGGGCACTTTAAAGAGGCATATAATGATACATACTGGAGAAATGCCATTTAAATGTGAAGTTTGTGATAAAACATTTCGTCGCCAAGATGGACTAAATTGTCACATGAGAGCGCATACTGGAGAAAAACCATTCAAGTGTGGATTTTGTCAAAAAATGTTTGGTGACAATGATATTTTAAAGAAGCATTTGAGAATACATACTGGTGAGAAAAAATAAGTTCAGTTTGTGATAAAATAGTTTGTCCCTACAGTTTTTAAAGTTTTGTAGTGGGAATATCACTATATCTTCCCATGGGTTGATGGATCTTCCTGTGGTTTTCCTGGATTCTTCCTCCAACAGTGATACTGGCTACCATATATAACCTAGTATGTGCTGAAAAATGGTGCTAAACCTCACAAGAACAGAAATGCCAGAGTAAGGGACAAATTAATGTAGATGATATGATATGCTTGATTGTAGTTTGTTGAATCAAGTTAGCTGGTGACAAATACATTTCAAGAGACTTGCCATGAAGCATTCCTTAACTCATTTGGCCACAATACTGCCTTTGCATGTAATCCAGTTTCTTCTTTTAACGACCGATACCGTCATTTCGTGAAGTTTCTCGACTGCATTCAATGGCTGGTCCGGGTGATCCACGGAATGTGTGGTCAAGAGAAAGTCTCTGTTTTGGTTACAAACGGGGCTTTTCCAAGAATCAGACCCACTTGTAACCAATCAGAAATGAATTTACTTTCATTTGAGCAAACTTTAAATGTTCGGAAACCAAGGATTACTACTTGAAAGCAGTTTCAATACACGTTTCTTGAAAAATCATAAAATGATGGTGGAAGCATGAGTGATTTTTTTTATAGCGGTGAGGACGAGAATGAGGAGTTTTTTTGGGTTTAATCTTGAAAATATTAAGTAAGTATAGGAAAGATATGTTGGACAGTTGGATAATTTGCGAGATTTTGAATAGGACATTGAAGATTCTTAAGATTGAATCAGAAGAAGAAGAGGATGCTGATAGCGAAAAAGAAAGAGTTTCTGCTGATTTAGCAGTTTGGGAGCAATCATTTTCTGCCTGTCCAGATCAATGATTTTAGTTGACCGAATCCTGGACCTCTAATAAACATTGACAAATTGACAAGGAAAAAAGAGAAATCTTTTTTTTTTCTCACTTATTATTTCTGGAGAAACTGAACACGGACATCGCAAACAAAAGCAATCCATATGCCTAAAAATGCATCTTGTATTATTGGCATCACCAAACAAACCGTGGTATCAAACCTGCAATATGTGTTTATTGAACAAAATTCTATCTGAACCAAAAACAGGATGTTTACATTGCCATGTAAATGCATGTACAAATTGTTTCAAACCATATCACATATTAATTTTTTTTGGTTTATTTTAATTGAATTAAGTGCTGATGATGTGTTATTCTTAACAATGTTGCACATAATTTTGTAAAAAGTGTTTAAATAAATTGTGAAAGACTTGGACAAATAGAGAAAAAAATACATCACTGTATAGACAAATTCATTTGGATTGATTTGTTTGAAAATTTCCTGGATTAATATTAGATACAAGAAGAGAAATTAAAGTAAGAGTGAAGGCATGTGCATGATTTTTACAAAATTTTCCAAACAGGTAAAACACTCTGGGGCACAAGCAGCTAGACACAGCTTAGTGTGGCTAGGGCACAGTAACAGTGTTACTGATGAGTTTATTGGGGCTGAATGAGTTAAAAATATGTTTTACCTATGAATTGAAGTTAAAAGCAGTCTAACATTTTTTTCTTAATTTTATTTCATCATTGTTTTATTTCCTCCAAAACTATTGTTTTAAACTTTTTAGTGTTGTTTTTAATTTTGCTTGCAGTAAATCAGTCAGCACATTGGACTCAACTTAAAGTCTGTTAACTAGAATGTGGACATGAAATGAGGGGAAAAAAGTTTTTTTGGGCAACATAGTCATGGGTTAAATTACATATATCTCTTGTTTTGTCTATAAGAGTCAGAGTGAATTATGTCAGGCCAAAGAAATGTCTTATTCCATGCACTAAGCTGGGCACCACACGCTTTCTTACATCTGGATTGTGTTCCATGTGAAATATCAGTTGTAGCAGCTTCTAGCACTCTGCTGAATCTCATTACAATCACATCAATTCGCTATTTAACCCCAATATACTTGTCTAAATTTTGGAAACAGAATTGTATCTAACTTTCAACATGTTTGCATTTCAAGGTCACATGATCTACTTATTTGGTTAGTTTTGGAAACGAAAAGAATAATGAATGCTCAAGTTGTTCATTAGATGTACACTTGTACACTAGTACATCACTGGGTTTTTCTGCCTCTGAATTCAGTCACTGTAAATATCAGAACATTTTCTCACCACTCTGCAGCTAATCAACTCTTTGAACTTGCCACCAAGCTATTGGGTAATGTTTTTCAGATGTGCCCTTACAAATACAGCATGTACATCTGAAGGTCTTTCAGCCACTGAATTTTCTCATTGTAAATATCAGCACAGTTAAAATGATCAATTGATCACATGTACAATTGCCAATCAGTCATTGTAAATATTAGCACAGTTACAATGATCAATTTATCACATGTACAATTGCCACTCAGCCATTGTAAATATCAGCATGGTTACAATTATCAAGTGATCACGTAAAATTACCACTCAGTCATTGTAAATATTATCACGGTTACAATTATCAATGGATCACATGTACAATAGTAAATATCAGCACGTTTACAATTATCAATTGATCACATGTACAATTGCCACTGTCATTGTAAATATCAGCACGGTTACAATTATCAATTGATCATGTGCACAATTGCCACTGTCATTGTAAATATCAGCAGGTTACAATTATCAATTTATCACGTGTACAATTGCCACTGTCATTGTAAATATCAGCACGGTTATAATTATCAATTGATCACATGTACAGTTGCCACTGTCATTGTAAATACCAGCACAGTTACAATTATCAATTGATGACATGTACATTTGCCACTGTCATTATAAATATCAGCATTGTTACAATCATCAATTGATCACATGTACAATTGCCACTGTCATTGTAAATATCAGTACAGTTATAATGATCAATTGATTACATGTACAATTGCCACTGTCATTATAAATATCAGCACAGTTACAATCATCAATTGATCACATGAACAATTGCCACGGTCATTGTAAATATCAGTACAGTTACAATGATCAATGGATCACATGTACAATTGCCACTGTCATTGTAAATATCAGCACGGTTACAATGATCAATGGATCACATGTACAATTGCCACTGTCATTGTAAATATCAGCACAATTACAATGATCAATGGATCACATGTACATTTTGTCACATAGCAGATGGTTGAAGTAGGACTGGCAAGCTATTGAATTGCCATCCATTAAATGCGTATGTGAAGTGAACTCCTGTATAAAAGATTTTCTGTATCCCAGATAAATAAAATTGCATCGAGATACGCATGATTAAGCATATCCAAGATGTCTGAGCTACATTTATTTGCATGTTTAAATGGTATTATATTTTAGTTAATTTTATTGATTCTAAGATGTGGATGCACAATGTTTTGCTTAATGTTTATATTTACTGGTTATATATTATATGTAATATTATTGTTTTGAATCATTTTGTATATTTAATTTGATTGTTTTGTCTTCTCTCTATGATTACATGCTATTTACTACTGTATTTATCATATGTATAATATGATGTAATGTTTGTGAAGTATCTTTGTAAGATCCAGAAAATATCATATTGAATGTATGTTATACAATCAATGAGATGTCGGACTAAGTTGGTGTTATAACATCCATGAGATATCAGATTAAATAAATTTGTTTTAAAATTTATGATAGATTAGTTACAAGAGATATCAGATTAATTACATGTGTTATAAAATCCAAGAGATGATCAGATAAAGTATATGTTATAAAATAGATTTAGGATTTAGTATGTGTGTTATAACATCCATGAAATATCTGATGAAGTATAATTATTACAAAGTCCATGAGATATCAGATTAAATCTGTGTTATAAAACATACAGGTTCTCATACACAATCAATAGTTTAAAGCATATCTTAACATTTACAAGTTATTCCATATAGTTTGTGTGTTATATTGTTTATGAGATGACATTTTTTAAACAATAAATACCAGTTTAACTTGACATTTCCTGTCAATTGATGATTTCATTTTCTTCACCTTTTCCTGACCATAAATGTTTCTGTCAGTAGAATTTAAAATCAAAATTGTAAACATACATGGGATACACATGCATATATACTTAATGTATACATGTATTATTTATCATGTGTTATTTACTTATTCTATGTAGCAACAAAGAGGGTGGACAGACCAAAACTATTTCAAGCAAACCGAAACTGTTTCAAGCAAACCAAAACTATTTCAGTAAAATCCTAAAGGATTCCAACCGAAACTATTTCAGGCAGACCAAAAACATTAGAAATCCTTTAGGATTTTACACTACAGACCCGGCACTGATGTCGCTGCGGAGACGAATTGTTTCAACCGGATATTTGATCAAGTCCGATACGATATCTTGATCTCGGGTCGTGCAAATTTATCGTTACAAATCCATGTGGAATTGACTGAGCGTGACTAAAAAAAATTCTAAAGAGATTATAATCCATATCACAGCCGCACCAAGTTTGCCAAATATTTTGTAGTGTATGTGTGTACTCCATTAAATACAGCAAGAATATTGCAGTTATCTCTGATCACTTTTGGTATTTGAGTGTATCAATGAGTGACATATCACATCGGTATTTTTATGCTTACCTCTGGAAAATATCCTAGCGGGATTCTTTTGATTGTCTAACATGACATCATCATATACGACTAAATTGTTAATACTTCCATCAATAAAATCAACGCTAAGGGCTTCCTCGATATTGGTTATAAACTCAATAATATCCTCATCGATTTCCAATTTTGCTTTCTCGTCAAAATCCTTTAACACCTCATAACATCGCTGATCATCTACACTTGGGGGTACTAAATACAACTTGTCCCATTTCATCTATCTCGTTATCAAATTAAGCAGCGGTTGTGTCATGCCACTTCCAGATGGTCCAATTATAATCATGTGAATAGAATTTGGTAGCGCTGCATGATGCTTAACTGGTTCTCATGTTTTTGGTCGCTGAAAAATCAATTACATTCATGTTATTATAAATAAATTATGGATCTAAATTGTGTGAAATGTAAGAAGCGTACTAGCGACTTGACGATTACAACTAAAAATAACAGATCAGCACTTGCTGGTAAGTGTGTACAATGTGGTACAAAAAGATTTAGATTTCTTTCTATGAAATCTGGAGATGTTTTAAAAAAAAAATGAGGAGGTTATATTGCAGCCAAGTTAGTAAAACTCCCAGGAACATCATGGGCAAAATATCCAGAAGAAAAACACCTTCCAGGGTATAGTTATTGTGGACCCGGGACCAGACTCGATATCAGACTCGATGATAAAAACCAACCCCGAACCCGGTGAAAACCAATAAACGCCATTGATAAGGCATATCATGCTCATGATGTTGCTTATAAAAGCAGTAATCTGCAACATATACATACCGCAGATGTGAAATTAATTCATGCGTTGAATTCTATCACTGATAAATCCTTCAAAGAAAAATTGGCTTCATGCTTGATAAAATCGGCGATGAAAAGTAAATTGATGTTGGGTGCTGGTAATTAATAACATCATGGAATCTATTTATTATTCTCCAAAAGGATACTGGAGGGGTAAATCAGCAATCAGTAAACTCGCTAGCGCCACAAAGGTGAAAAATACTACAGCAGCGGATTGGTTATCCAAACATGCGATATGGCAACTTTATCTACTACCACCTAAACAAATTGACTTCTCACATTTGGTGTCAGCACCTAATGAGGTTCATCAGGCTGATATATTATTTCTGCCACATGATGGTGTTTACAAGTATGCACAAACCATAGTGGATATTGCGAGTAGATACCAACAAGCAGAACCTCTAAAGTTAAAATCATCAACTGATGTGGCTTCTGTGATTGAAATGATTTATCGAAGGAGTTCTCTGCATTGGCCAAATCTATTAGAAGTTGATTCTGGCAAGGAATTTCATGGTGTAGTGTTATCAACAATGAAGCATCATAATGTCACCATCAGACGAGGACATACTGCACTACATCGCGATCAGGCAATTGTTGAACGATTTAATCAGACACTTGCTGAGCGGTTATTTGGATATCAATACGCGAAGCAGTTTATTCAGGATAAACGATCTGTGAATGGGTCAAGAGATTACCAGGCGTAATTATCATGCTGAATGATTACTCGAACGATTAATATGAAACCTAACAACGCGATTAAAAAAAAAGTATATACCTGTAAAACCACAAAATGATTTTTCAAAACATCCAATACTCGGCAATGTCACTGTTAGATATTTATATGAACCAAGAGAGCTTGAAGGTGGCAAATAAAGAGCTTACTGATCCTATTTGGAGTGTCACTACGCATAAAATATCTAGCATAACACGATCCACGGGTAGACCGCCAGTGTATAGGTTGGATTCAACTGCTCCTCAGCGAGGATTTACTCGTGAACAATTACAAGTGCAACCCGAGGATACTCAATTACCACCGCGTGGTTTTAACTAGCACCTCTGCATCTGTTGCACTCACGACAAGTCAACGTCTCTGGTATGACCTACGCTGGTATCTTTTCTGCCTACGGTAAATTTGCAGGGTCTTTATCAGACCAACACCAACGCATTATACAATTACAACTCGCGCAGTGATTATTCTGTTGTTGTTTGAACGTAATTATAAACTAGGCATCAATGTCAAATTTTCTGTTTTTTTTTTGTCTTGTTGTTTAGAACCAGAGAGTTTTTTTTCTGATTATATCATCGTTAACAATATCACTTATTGTAGTGTCATTATAATCTAAAACAACTCTTCGAAGTTGATTTATTCTTCGTACTCTGAACACTGCAAGATAAACTAAATTCGACCATTCGATGCGATTATCTATGATCCAAATAATTGTATCGGATATAGTCAACCCCTGCGAAGAATGTATCGTCGCTGCGTATCCTAGTTTCCATGGGGATTTATTAGCACGCAATGCATCTTCGACAACACTGATATCAACCAACACAATATCATTTAACAGTTGAATCTGCTTCTCTGTCAGGCCTGGAATATCAACTTTGATATTTTGTCTTCGTGTATCCTTGGGTCATAATACAGCGGCACTAGAAGTGTTGCAAATTTTTCTTTGTGTGTGTTAAATAACTTCATCTGAAGTGTATCTCTGACTATCTTTCTACTTGCCACTATCAAATCTTTTGGTCTCCATGCTTCCCAAAAATCATTTAATGGGGTTTCTGAAATTATTTCACGCGCTATTTCACATTGGATTCTATCCGGTTGTAATCTGATTAGTTTTTTTAACTCGCGTAACTGTTTATCTAGTGATCTATGATCAGTACTAATTTCTTCATAATAGTCTACAAAATTCTTCAGTCAGTTATGTGGGGATAAAGCGACAAATGGTGGTAGTTGACATTGATCGCCACACATTATCACTTTTGTATTCGCTAGCAATAACCAATCGAGAAACCTTTGTAATACATCTAACGACACTGTGCATATCTCATCCCAAATGAGGAGTTCAGGAATATATTTCTCGCCCATTTGATCAGGAGTCCATTCGTTACCTTTCTATCGAAAGAAACTGTAATACATGTAAGCATTAATTCCTTGTTTCAGCTCTCTTGCAAGTCTGTGTTAGCACAATCATGTTTGATTTCCCTCGAAATAATTCAATCGCACGAGTCGTCTTCCCTGACCCACCACAGCCATTTAAGTAACTGGTTTTATATTTACATATTGGATCAGAACACGACTGTGCATTAGATAGTTCTGATATCTGATTATTTTTCAAGTAATTCTTTTCAATCGTAACATCTGCTGATTTAGAATAATCACGCAGTATTTCTTTTCTAATTCTCCATGATCCCCCAACTCTCGTCTGAATTAGTGAATTCAGCCACTGCTTCTTTATGTTTTACGTCTATATAAAATTAATCAGTGGCTACTCTAACTGCGGTGTTAGGAAATCTATTTATCATCGAAAGTAAATTAATAGAAGCATAAGCCAGCATAGACGACATTAAGTACGTATAATGAGAATTTTCTCCGTGGTTATAAGAAACAATTGTACCTCATTTGGCTCCATCGGATAAGAAAGGGTCTTTACGATTTACATATATACCCCTAGATGTTACATCTGCAATTATAAAATCGTATTCAGCATAATCTATAATCAACAACGAATAATATTGTTTGTGGTCGTATTTTCCACCTTGTGTGAATTTCCCAATTATTCTTCTACCGAGATCTTTTGCGTGTTTATTTCTAACTTCAAAGATTTCTTTGGACCATTTCACGATATATTCTTCCTCGAGATTGGGGAATTGTTTATTTGTTTTTGATGATTATACTATGTAGACTATCGGGTTGTGGTAACCAGACTTCAGTTTGTTTTCGATATGATATAATTGCTTCACTGACAATAAGCGATATCAGCATTTTAGAATCAATCATGTACCGTAATAACACTATTGGCATCCAGTGTTTTTCAGAGATGTGTCTACCAAACCAAACATAACAACACGGATGAAGTCCTTTAGCCAATTCAAATGATACCACACGAGAGAATCCGGTTAAATCAAAATCGGGCAGTGGTCCATTAATCGCAACAAGGGTCATCATGTGTGGGATGCCCAAATCGTTAAAAAATACTCAGAACACTCTCCGTACACAAGAAAACTCCCTTGATAACACGCAATCATATCAACCGAAATAATACTTTTGGGGTCATATTTTTTTTTGCATAATCCAACATGGCCATAATCAACACAGCTATCTTGGATATCCGAGAAAAATTCTGCTCTTGTTGGTTTCCATAGATTTTTCTTTCTCGTGAAATGAGCTGCAACTGACGGTATTGTAAAACAGTTTGTTAATAATTGTTCGTCGTGTTCCGTTGAAAAACCACTAGCTAGTTTTTTCATCTCATTGTGGAGGGCTTAAGTACGATATAATTCGCCATTTGGTTTTACAAATTAATCGAATTTATCCTCTTCATCTTCAAAACTCTGAAATAACCACACTGACACAGAATCGTTTTTCATTGACTGAGAAATAAAATCTAATAAATTTCCCGTGTAGTATTTTATTGTTCTATCCCGCGGAAATATTGTTACTGCGGAGGTCCAAGAGTGTGCATTATGGTCAATAATTTTGATTGGAGATCCTCTCGATTTATATTTCGGTTCATATAATATGTCGCTTCTTATTGTCTCTACGGATATTGGACATTTTAGTATCCGCTCTAACGCGGACACATTTTGAATGGTTGCTCCGCTCTCCTTCACTGTTACTTCCCATTCATTTTTTTTTTTGCGTCTTAGATCCATCAATTTGTTTCCACGCAACGCATTTGTAAAATGCTCTATTATTCGTTCTGCTACACAATTCAACGACGAATATTTCATGGGGTTTAATTTTTCAATATTCAGTTTATCATTTATCGGATAGATCCCATAAACAAGCGCGGTTACAAGATAAGATCTCTCGTAATACGGTTTGTCAATCCCAGTAAGAATTCCTGGTTTGGAATCCTGACTCACAGTGACAGTTCTCTTATTTTTCAGGATGGGTTCAAATTTGTCGCGTATAATCCAATTCCCCGTTACTGAGCGGTTCATGAATTTCACTCTAAAAAAATTATTTTTTTTGGTCAAGATGCGAGATTATCACTGATGCTCTTTCGTCGTTCATGGTAGCATCAACACTACCATCAATTCGAAATGTTAAACCAATAGTGAGATGCTCCATCGCGCTTGAATTCATTAAATGCATCACGGATTCTACATATCATGCTTCTATCACTTATTAGACCGTTCGGTACATCAGTGTAGACTCTATTGAGATTGAATTCAACATTTTCCCAAAGCGTAATTTTCCATAATCGCTCGAACTCCTCGATATTATAATCAAAACAATTATTTAAATAAGGAATTTATTATATAATGAATCATTGCAAATGGCGTATAATAGGATCAATAACCGCTTGTAACAAATAATGCAGAAATTAATTCTGTGGATATCATTTACAAAGCGTACGTCGTGGAAGCTTAGGGCCCTTACCTTGTATACGATGTGGGGTAGGTGTGCGTGGTAAGTCGCAGTTATGTCTGAATTGTGGTGGTAAGCGATACAGAGAGCTAAAGTGCTATTATGATAATAGAGTTAAAAACTCCATCAAAGATTCCGACTCTGACTCAATCCCTGACAGAGTCAAAGACAAAATCATAAGAACACTTCAAGACTACATTGAAAGATTCCCAAGTAATAATTAAACCAAATAATTAATTAGACAAATAATATTATAGTATATAAATATCCCGTGATCGTCGATTATGAAGCATCTCGTGGAGGTATTATTAGAAACCGTAGACTTAAGAAACCAGTAGGGTTTGACAATGGTATGGAATATCTTATGTATGGTGCTGGGAAGAAGAAATATTATTGTCATATATTCGTCTATGAGGTATTTAACGGATTGATCAAGGATGGTCTTGTTATTAATCATATCGATGGATGTTCTCAAAATAACATATTGGATAATTTACGAGCTATTACACAGAGTGAGAATACTGCATTTGGGAAAAGACATAAAATCATTTAATACAGAAAATAAAGAAGAAAGAGTATTTAAATAAATGACTGAAGCTGGAAAATATTTCGATATTTGTATACTCTGAGTACGATTTGTTTCAGAAAATATAACTAAATCCGCTTTTTCTAAAATATTTCAAAATAGAATTCAATTCGTATATACCTGATTTATTATATATAGCATTAAGGGGAATAACTCGCGTGGGCCTGTATACGGTTTTTGAAGGTGGCGCTCTCCAGTTTCGTACTTTGCATAGGGTTAAATTTTTAAAGAAAAATAATTTTCTGGGATTTCTTCACTGGTTATACTGGTAATATAATAAAGACTTTGTATATCTTAGGTGTTGGGAGAAGAACTTTCAATTCCCTTTATTTTGATGTATGATTGATGGGTGTACTTTAGGTTCTAGAGTATGCAGCTTGGGCTAACATAAGATGTGCTCATGTAAACAAACTGCTAGCTCCGCATGGTCATTTTCACTCCCTGGACTTCAGAGGTAAATTGTAGAAAAATGGTACGATAACATTTTTTACTTTTCAGATATTTTGTGATTTGTTCATTGCACTTTCAGAAGCTGCTATTGCCTACTTCAGCAAAATTCGTTTTCCCTAGTTTAATAACTGCTAAACTTAGTGTACTTTTGATTAATTCTGGCTAATTTTTCAAGCACATGGGAGCATCCATTTTGTTATATCATGCGCTTAGATCATTTACAATTTCCACAAGTGCAGTATCCAAAGAAATATCAGCCACATTACATCAAAGTAGCATTGAGATATGCCAACATTATCTCCATTGTGCATGTTACAAATGCAAACAACTTCACCTCACATACGTCACTATCTGAAAAGTACATATTAACTGGTGAGCGCCCCCGAAACAGAGATAAGAGTCACGGATCTCAATGGGATTTTTCGATGACTGAATGGCTTTTCTTGTGTGGTTCACATACACATATATCTTATTCAAAATTATAGACTTGTATATTACGAACACTAGTGTATTCCATACACGGTTGGGATCTCGTTCTGGGACCCATCGTTCGAATCTCGTGGCAGTCATTATTGTCGACAGTACCGATCAGAAGGTTTTTCTATATAATTGGGGCTTTAAGCCATTCGAAATTCAAACTGAAACCACCATACGTCACACACCGTCACACAGTGTTAATGTTTTTTTGCATTCAACCCGGGGTGATTTTGCTGGGGGTATGGTGGTTTTAGTTGAAAGTAGAACAGCCCTTGTCGTAGGGGTGCTTGTCTGTCCAGGCTTTGAAACGGTTTCCTTCGATGTCAGGGTGCTGGTGACCCAGCCGATCGATATAGATGGAACTGTCCTTGTCAAAATACAGGACGCGATCTCCTAACAATTCTAAAACACTTTACAATTTTGAGCGAGCATGTGCAGTTATGGAAGTGTGTAGATGGCTTATTTCTCCACTTCACCCTGCAGTGTGACCTCTGGGTGTTTCTCAGCATTCTTTTAAGCCTCATGATTACATCTGGTGGTGGTAGTTATTGTACGGCTAGCGCCGTTGTTCAGACGAATATAGGCTATTCATGGCCGTCACCATAAATGGTGGAAGAAGAATATCGGAAGCCCACAGAAAGAACCACCTACTCACATGAAGCTACTGGCAAGTTTTCTCACATAACGACATTAGCTGAATCTGAGACTCGAACCCACGCAGGCAGAGGTGAGAAGATAGCGATGCGTAACGGTCAGTGCTTTAGACAATTCGGCATTTCAGGGCCCCATAAAACTCGCGGTTTCGCAGTGTGCACATGTTATCATAGTGTAGCACCACAAGTCATTATGCTATTATTTTGTCAGTGTAAATTTAGTACATCATATGAAGAAAAAATTAAATATTTTTTTGTCAACTATAGTACATGGACAGAAGTTTATAAAATGTGTAAGAAAATATATTATATTTATAAAACAGAAATGGAAGTACCAGCGCATAAAGACATGGAACAATAAAAAATGAACATTCTTGTGTGTTATCATTGTCTGTTTTGTTTGATTTAAATTAAATTGTTTGCTTGTTTTAAAAGTATATTTTATTTTCTATTATATGTTATATTATGTTGTTTACAAGAATTTTACATTTTAAAGAAATTAGTTTGATTTGAAAATGTTGTTTACAAGAATTTTACATTTTCAAGAAATGAGTTTCACCTGACTGTTTTGTCGTAAACACAAAAAAATAGAACTCTTGCTGATCAAGTTCCTGACATTGATTCAGAATTAGTAACAAATGGAGAAAGAAAATATTTTTTTATATTGATTGTTAATGTGTGATTTACATTGTGAAATTGAGGCTGTACATGGTGTACGTGATGTAAAGCTTATACGTTGTTTTGGCACTTAATCACGTGACCCTCATACGGGCATCGGTTCTGCTCATAAGCTAAGGAATACCAATGTTTACAGAAATATTCTCAGTTGGGCTTTTAAACACTTAGATATCAAGGTGGTTTTCTTTCTTTTATGACCAGTTAGAGTTACATTTATTTTTTTTTCCTTCAAATTGTTTGGATTCTAAGTGATTAATTATTTTCCCTCTGCATATTTAATTGCTCATACTGAATTCTTGGACAAAGACATTTATTGAAATTATATTAGGCATTTTAAATCTGGAATCTTATTTTTTGTGGTACAACAAAGAACTGTAGAAAGATAATTACTATACTGGACATAGCATATCCTTTCATTTAGGATTTTTGTCAGGGTTACATTTTCAAGAAATTAGTTTGTCTTGAAAATGCTGTTTGTAAGAATTTTACATTTTCAAGAAATGAGTTTGACCTGACTGTTTTGTCGTAAACACCAAAAAATTTTTTTATCTTTATGCTGACCAAGTTCCTGACATTGATTCAGAATTAGTAACAAATGGAGAAAATAATATAAATTCGGGGCCCCTAGTGGCCGAGTGGTCTAAAGCGCTGTCCGTTATGGACCACTGCCAACTCACCTCTGCGTGTCTAAGATTCGGCAAATGTAGTTATGTGAGAAAGCTTGCCAGTAGCTTCTCGTGGGTCGGTGGTTCTTTCCGGGGTTTTCCGGGTTCCTCCACCATTAATACTGGCCGCCATGTATAGCCTATCGCATGCTGAAAAATGGCGTTAAACCATCAAAACAAAACAGAAAATAAATTCATATATATATATGGAGAGAGAGAGAGAGAGAGAGAGAGAGAGAGAGAGAGAGAGAGAGAGAGAGAGAGAGAGAGAGAGAGAGAGAGAGAGAGAGAGAGAGAGAGAGAGAGAGAGAGAGAGAGAGAGAGAGAGAGAGAGAGAGAGTTAATGTGTGATTTACATTGTGAAATTGATGCTTTACGGGAGTACGTGATGCAAAGCTTATACCTTGGTCTGGCACTTGATCACGTGACCGTCACACGTTATTATAAATTAATAATAAATTATTTGTTAAATTTTACAAAGTTTGTCTTCACTCCTTTCTTGTTACTGTTTTTGAGAGCATAAACACGTAACAATCATGTCAACCGGAATCATGGAGCAACGACTAAAGAACACTTTTATAATGAAATTAGAAAAGCACGAGTAAACATTAGAATACATTTTTATCAAGTCTTCCCAATTCTGCAAGCAATCTTTTTTCATTAGTGTTTGTGTTCCAAATTCCTCCATCTTCATTTTCTGTCTCATGCTGTGCAGATCCTTTATAGCGATGAAAGAGGATTCCTAAAGACAAAAATATTGCAATAACTGTAAAAGTGTCTGCTCTGAAATAATAATCCAGCTTGTATCAGTTGACCATGTTAAAATTGTACTCACATAAAGTCAGAAATGATATTGAGATAAAAATCTAATCTTAAAGTTTGCTATCACTATTTATCTTTTAAATTTTAGAATAAAATATGTATTATATGTATTTCTTCAAAGCAGTAAACTAGATTACAAATTGGGGGTGGATAATGCCGTTATAAAAACATGGAACTAATTGACATAGTCAAAAATAAACTTAGTGGTTTATCTGATTAGGACATTTGTTTTGTAAGGAAAATAATACAAGACAAGTATTTGCATGTGAGAGTAGGTTAAACATTAGGGTCATTATCTTAATCTGAGTCAAGGACATTGGATGGACCTATTGAACCTACTAATGTTTACTGCAATTGTTGACAATTTAGAATTTTATATGAATGAACTTTTGACCCTAATCTTGCTTCATTATTGTCTCACCTGTTTATATAAGGGGCCCCGAGTGGCCAAGTGGTCTAAAGCGCTTGCTGTTACGGATCACTGCAATTTCACCTCTGTCTGCGTGGGTTCGAGTCTAAGATTCGGCTAATGTAGTTATCTAGCTTCTCGAGTTTCGGCAGTTCTTTCCGGGGGCTTTTCTTGGGTTCTTTCTCCACCATTAATACTATCCGCCATGTATAGCCTATCGTTTGCTGAAAAATGGCGTTAAACCCTAAAACAACAACAACAACAACACCTGTTTATATATAATTGTTTACTAAAAACAACAGTTAATTCTTGCTATAACATAGACAACATAATTGTTTTTAGTATTTCAAGTTTTAATCAGGATGTATTTAATTATTTAAAATATTCATTACAATTACAATGTGCTCAACACTACTCTTTGCACAGAAGCTATTATTTTGAACTATAGTGAATTCAGACAATGACATATTGGATTATATTGTAGCTATATATCGAAAATACAACCCACCCTCACTTTGGGTCTCTGACACCTTAGCCCATTCACGGTAGCAGGCACATCAACACCTTCAGTGTTGGATCTTGTCTGGAATACCACTGAGTGTTGTGGAATTAAATGCATAATACTGTACATTCTTTTTAAATTTTCACTTTGTGTTAACTTATTGGGAAATAAAATATTTTGTTGAACTTTTACTTTTTCATTTACCTAATTTAAGGTCATGAAGAGTTGTAGCAGTCTAAAGTCTAATAATATTTTGAACAATTCAAGAACTCACAGTGAAGTTCTTTAATCCTAACAAGTAATTTTAATCTGTTATATGGCACTCAATAGCCTTATGGTGCTTGTATGCCGTACAGCCACAATCAATCAAGAAGCATAAAAAGCATATACATGGCAACGAATATGGTCTTGTAACAATTTAACTGACTTGTAACAATTTAACTATGACTTGTAAAAATTTAACTATGACTTGTAACAATTTAACTATGACTTGTAATAATTTAACTATGACTTGTAACAATTTAACTATGACTTGTAACAATTTAACTATGACTTGTAACAATTTAACTGACTTGTAACAATTTAACTATGACTTGTAACAATTTAACTATGATTCTCATCGTAAGCATGGTTTTCATCATTTCATTTGAATCTCTGCCTAATCGCCTCTGCTCAGGATGCTATAAAAACAAATCTGGATCTAATGCCTGTTTGTTTTTTGTTTATTTTGTTTAATTTTTAAAAAAGTTTTTAAATAATTTATTATCCCTGTAATAGGTTGACCACTGAGCCGCGGAACCATCCCAAGGTCACCTTGCAATCTATTATTTCTGATAATCTAGGGATAATAAATATAATCTAAAGATAAAGGAAACACTCACACACATACACTGCTTGAAAAGATGTCTTTACTAGCACTTAAAAGATAAAGTCAAACTTTGCTTGACCTTTACTTAACTTTAATACAAATTTTAAGAAAAAGTTAAAGGTATTAAAGATGATATTTACAAGCAATTTTAGGGTCCTAAAATGCAAATAAATGGCCCACTTTTCCAATGAACAAAAGGTGCATGAAAGAATAACTTTTAGTTTGTAAAGATGTTGTAAATTGTTCCATTAAGTAATTAAAGGAACCAATTCCATTTCTTAAAAGGTGACAAAAAGACCAAATTTAAGTCGTAAAATCTCATTAAAGTTTAACATTACATGTCTTTACGTTGATTAGTATATACTGCAATTTACCTTTACAGAAATTTAAGTAGTGGAAAGTATTATCTTTTATTAGTCATTACTGGCAACAAAATAAGGATTTTCTACTGTAAATTTGATAATAACTTTGATTTGCATCAGAGTATATATTGTGTGTAAATACCTGCAACAAGGCATTACATTACACATCCAACACTTTTTACCAGTGTGCCTGGTTTCAATACTCCATCCCAGCAGTGGTGAATGGTGATTCAAGTTTGATGGTTTCTTCTAGATTTTATTATCTCCATTGCAACCAATGCAATACCAACATATCCCTATGTATACCAGTTATCAAGTGCACAAAAAGGACAGTAATCTGATGCATGAAGAATTTACAAATCAGGAAAACTTCATGTCGATGGAGATGTCTGTTCACTACTGTAACCTTGGTTAATAATTTAGTGTAACGCTAGCACTGAAAGGCACGTCTTTGTTGCATCCAAGCCAATGTATCACTGCCTCAAACCAGCTAACGAATGTTAGATCACGTGCTCTAATTCCGTCATCTGATTGGTTCAACATGAACATAGCTAAAATTAGTAACTGACCTCGTGTTTGGCAGAACCACCACATACAAAGAGGGGCCCGAACAAGGGGTCAGGTAAGAATGCATTGTGCGTTATTCAAACTATATCGAACCAATTAAATTACAATTTAAATAACACACAATACATAGGTTAAAATACACTTTATTGTACATATCAAATAATCTTTGGCATAAGGGGGGCAAGTCCTGTCACAGCACACTGCACCAGCCCAGCTCTGAATTTTTTCTTGTTGAAAAGGAATGCCTAAGGAACTTGTGGGAGTTAGAGGGTTGTGAAGGATGTCCGACAATTGTATATGTAGCCTAAAGGGCTGATACGTCTACGAGGTATATAGGGACCAAAAATCACATAAATATTCTCTTCACCAAGCAAATGACTCATTCAGGATTTACAAAGAATAATTCATTGATTTCAAGAGATGGAACTGATTAATGTGGCATTGACTAGTTGTTAGATATTTTTGGCAATAGAGTTATTAATAAAATGTATTTCCCAAATAATTGCTTTCCTTTAATAGCTATTTAACCCCTTTGTTGTTCTTTTATAACTATTGGCCATTATCATGTATAAAAATATATCAATTAAGATACTGTTTGATTCTGATGTTAACGGTACATTTTGATGCAATGATTGCAATACATTTATTTAACTATTGATCATTTGTAATTGTTATCATTGTCACTTTTATCTGGATTTCTTGTATCTTTGATGGAACAGTCCCATTAAACAAATCTCTCTGGTTGACCTAACTATACCATCTGTCCTTAAGTTAAATGAAACAAAGTGGACAAACTATTTAAAGTATGTAAGCATGTGGCAGAAAGCTTGCAGTTTAGTTTGGATTTAATATCTGTAAAGTCAGACTTTCAATGCCTTTTATTTTTGTAAAGATAACTCAACTGCTTTTATAGTCTTTACAGTCACTAAAGTTGAACTTTCATATTTTTGTTATGTAAAGATATTGTAAAGGTGATACTGATACATTTTACATCTTTACTTGTATTTAAGTAAAACTTAAATATTTGTAAAGGCAACTTTTCATACAGTGATACCCACATGCGGATGGCACACGATATAGTAGGTGACATTGTGATATTACAGTATTTTGTTCCTGTGTACCATAAAATCAGATACATATTACATACTCATTCTTAAGGTCCACTTTTGAAAAAATTGGTTTCCTTTTTTTATTTACTCATTCTTGAGGTCCACTTTTGAAAAAAATGGTTTCCTTTTTTTATTTACTTTAGCAGTGTATTTTTAAATGTTCTTATGCGTTGCAACTGTTTGCTTAAAAGCATAAATAAAATGATTTTTCTTATTGAATCTGCAAGTATAAATAATATATTTTGCCAAAATAAGCAAGAAATTCCATAAACTGTCCAGTTCATCACTTCACATATATATGTATATATGCATTATTTGTTGTTGTTATGGTTTAACGCCATTTTTCAGCATAATATAGGCTATACATGGCGGTCAATATTAATGGTGGAGGAAGAAACCGGACAACCCCCGGAAAGAACCACCGACCCACGAGAAGCTACTGGCAAGCTTTCTCACATAACTACATTTGCCGAACCTTAGACTCAAACACACGCAGACAGAGGTGAGATGGCAGTGGTCCGTAACGGACAGCGCTTTAGACCACTCGGCCACTCGGGGCGCCTTGTACGCATATGTGTTTACAACGAAATATTTGTACAAGTGTTATATAAAAAAGCATATAAGGAAGCAAGAGATATTGGATTCTGGGGGAAAAAGCATTCAGATGTGAAATTTGTGACAAAATAACTTGCTGCGGCAAATCAAAATACATACTGGAATAAAATTCTTTGGTGACGATGATAATTGAAAGAGGCACATGAGGAGAGAACCCATTCAAATGTGAAATTTGCAATGAAATGTTTTCTTTCAATGGCAATTTAAAGAGGCATATAATGATACGTACTGGAAAAATGCCATTTCAATGTGAAGTTTGTGATAAGACATTTTGTATCCAAAGTAAATTAAATAGTCACATGAGAGTGCATACTGGAGAAAAACTATTCAAATGTGAAATTTGCAATGAAATGTTTTCTTTCAAGGGCAATTTAAAGAGGCACATAATGATACATAATGGAGAAATGCCATTTAAATGTGAAGTTTGTTATAAAACATTTCGTATCCAAAGTAGATTAAATAGTCACATGAGAGTGCATACTGGAGAAAAACTGTTCAAATGTGAAATTTGCAATGAAATGTTTTCTTTCAAGGACGGTTTAAAGCAGCATATGATGATACATAATGGAGAAATGCCATTTAAATGTGAAGTTTGTGATAAAACATTTCGTCGCCAAGATGGACTCAATTGTCACATGAGAGCGCATACTGGAGAAAAACCGTTCAAATGTGAAATTTGCAATGCAATGTTTTCTTTCAAGGGCAGTTTAATGAGGCACATAATGATACATAATGGAGAGCCATTTAAATGTGAAGTTTGTGATAAAACATTTCGTATCCAAAGTAGATTAAATAGTCACATGAGAGTGCATACTGGAGAAAAACTATTCAAATGTGAAATTTGCAATGAAATGTTTTCTTTCAAGGACACTTTAAAGAGGCACATAATGATGCATAATGGAGGAATGCCATTTAAATGTGAAGTTTGTGATAAAACATTTTGTATCCAAAGTAAATTAAATAGTCACATGAGATCGCATACTGGAGAAAAGCCATTCAAATGTGAAATTTGCAATGAAATGTTTTCTTTGAAGACCAATTTAAAGAGGCACATAATGATACATAATGGAGAAATGCCATTTCAATGTGAAGTTTGTTATAAAACATTTCGTATCCAAAGTAGATTAAATAGTCACATTAGAGTGCATACTGGAGAAAAACTGTTCAAATGTGAAATTTGCAATGAAATGTTTTCTTTCAAGGGCACTTTAAAGAGGCACATAATGATACATACTGGAGAAATGCCATTTAAATGTGAAGTTTGTGATAAAACATTTCGTCGCCAAGATGGACTAAATTTTCACATGAGAGCGCATACTGGAGAAAAACCATTCAAGTGTGAAATTTGCAATGAAATGTTTGATGACAATGATATTTTAAAGAAGCATTTGAGGATACATACCGGTGAGAAAAAACAAGTTCAGCTTGTGATAAAATAGTTTGTCCCTACAGTTTTTAAAGTTTTGTAGTGGTAATATCACTATATCTTCCCAAGGGTTGATGGATCTTCCTGTGGTTTTCCTGGATTCTTCCTCCAACAGTGATACTGGCTACCATATATAACCTAGTATGTGCTGAAAAATGGTGCTAAACCCCACAAGAACAGAAATGCCAGAGTAAGGGACAAATTGAAGTAGATGATATGTTTGATTGTAGTTTGTTGAATCTAGTTAGCTGGTGACAAATACATTTCAAGAGACTTGCCATGAAGCATTCCTTAACTCATTTGGCCACAATACTGCCTTTGCATGTAATCCAGTTTCTTCTTTTAACGACCGATACCATCATTTCGTGAAGTTTCTCGACTGCATTCAATGGCTGGACCGGGTGATCCACGGAATGTGTGGTCAAGAGAAAGTCTCTGTTTTGGTTACAAATGGGGCTTTTCCAAGAATCAGACCCACTTGTAACCAATCAGAAATGAATTTACTTTCATTTGAGCAAACTTTAAATGTTCAGAAACCAAGGATTACTACTTGAAAGCAGTTTCAATACACGTTTCTTGAAAAATCATAAAATGATGGTGGAAGCATGAGTGATTTTTTTATATCGGTGAGGGCGAGAATGAGGAGTTTTTTTGGGTTTAATCTTGAAAATATTAAGTAAGTATAGGAAAGATATGTTGGACAGTTGGATAATTTGCGAGATTTGGAATGGGACATTGAAGATTCTTAAGATTGAATCAGAAGAAGAAGAGGATGCTGATAGCGAAAATGAAAGAGTTTCTGCTGATATAGCAGTTTGGGAGCGATCATTTTCTGCCTGTCCAGATCAATGATTTTAGTTGACCGAATTATTGGCATTACCAAACAAACCATGGCATCCAACCTGCAATATGTGTTTATTGAACAAAATTCTATCTGAACCAAAAACAGGATGTTTACATTGCCATGAAAATGTACGTACAAATTGTTTCAAACCATATCACATATTAAATTTTTTTGGTTTATTTTAATTGAATTAAGTGCTGATGATGTTTTATTCTTAACAATGTTGCACATAATTTTGTAAAAAGTGTTTAAAACCGCTCCGGTGGCCTAGTATTTAGAGCGTCCGCCCCGGAAGCGGGAGGTCGTCGGTTCGATCCCCGGCCGAGTCATACCAAAGACTTACAAAAATGGTACTAACAGCTGCCTCGCTTGACGCTCAGCATTAAGAGGTTAGTGTTAGGACTGGTCGGCCTGGTGTCAGGATAATTTGACTGGGTGAGACATCATGCTACATGTCTGCGGCATGATGTCTCAGTGCTAGACATCACTATAAACTGCCTCACTGCAGACATCGTAGCGATATGACTGAAAATTTTTTAAAGCTACGTTAAAAATCCTAATCAAACAAACAAACAAAAAAAGTGTTTAAATAAATTGTGAAAGACTTGGACAAATAGAGAAAAAAATACATCACTGTATAGACAAATTCATTTGGATTAATTTGTTTGAAAATTTCCTGGATTAATATTAGATACAAGAAGAGAAATTAAAGTAAGAGTGAAGGCATGTGCATGATTTTTACAAAATTTTCCAAACAGGTAAAACACTCTGGGGCACAAGCAGCTAGACACAGCTTAGTGTGGCTAGGGCACAGTAACAGTGTTACTGATGAGTTTATTGGGGCTGAATGAGTTAAAAATATGTTTTACCTATGAATTGAAGTTAAAAGCAGTCTAACATTTTTTTCTTAATTTTATTTCATCATTCTTTTATTTCCTCCAAAACTATTGCTTTAAACTTTTCAGTGTTGTTTTTAATTTTGTTGGTAGTGAATCAATCAGCACATTGGACTCAACTTAAAGTCTGTTAACTAGAATGTGGACATGAAATGAGGGAAAAAAAGTTTTTTTGGGCAACATAGTCATGGGTTAAATTACATATATCTCTTGTTTTGTCCATTAGAGTGGGAGTGAATTATGTCAGGCCAAAGAAAGGTCTTATTCCATGCACTAAGCTGGGCACCACACACTTTCTTACATCTGGATTGTATTCCATGTGAAATATCAGTTGTAGCAGCTTCTAGCACTCTGCTGTATCTTATTACAATCTTGTCAATTCGCTATTTAACCCCAGTATACTTGTCTAAATTTTGGAAACAGAATTTTATCTAACTTTCAACATGTTTGCATTTCAAGGTCACATGATCTACTTATTTGGTTATTTTTGGAAACGAAAAGAATAATGAATGCTCAAGTTGTTCATTAGATGTACACTTTTACACTAGTACATCACTGGGTTTTTCTGCCTCTGAATTCAGTCACTGTAAATATCAGAACATTTTCTCACCACTCTGCAGCTAGTCAACTCTTTGAACTTACCACCAAGCTATTGGGTAATGTTTTTCAGATGTACCCTTACAAATACAGCATGTACATCTGAGGGTCTTTCAGCCACTGAATTTTCTCATTGTAAATATCAGCACTGTTAAATTGATCAATTGATCACATGTACAATTGCCACTCAGTCATTGTAAATATCAGCACAATTACAATGATCAATTTATCACATGTACAATTACCACTCAGCCATTGTAAATATCAGAATGGTTACAATTATCAATTGATCACATGTACAATTGCCATTCAGTCATTGTAAATATTATCACAGTTACAATTATCAATGGATCACATGTACAATAGTAAATATCAGCACGTTTACAATTATCAATTGATCACATGTACAATTGCCACTGTCATTGTAAATATCAGCACGGTTATAATTATCAATTGATCACGTGCACAATTGCCACTGTCATTGTAAATATCAGCAGGTTACAATTATCAATTGATCACGTGTACTATTGCCACTGTCATTGTAAATATCAGCACGGTTATAATTATCAATTGATCACATGTACAGTTGCCACTTTCATTGTAAATACCAGCACAGTTACAATTATCAATTGATCACATGTACAATTGCCACTGTCATTGTAAATATCAGCACGGTTACAATTATCAATTGATCACATGTACAATTGCCACTGTCATTGTAAATATCAGCAGGTTACAATTATCAACTGATCACGTGTACAGTTGCCACTGTCATTGTAAATATCAGCACAGTTACAATTATCAATTGATCACATGTACAATTGCCACTGTCACTGTAAATATCAGCATGGTTACAATTATCAATTGATCACATGTACAATTGCCACTCAGGCGTTGTAAATATCAGCAGGTTAGAATTATCAATTGATGACATGTACAATTGCCACTGTCATTATAAATATCAGCATGGTTACAATCATCAATTGATCACATGTACAATTGCCACTGTCATTGTAAATATCAGTACCGTTATAATGATCAATTGATTACATGTACAATTGCCACTGTCATTATAAATATCAGCACAGTTACAATCATCAATTGATCACATGAACAATTGCCACGGTCATTGTAAATATCAGTACAGTTACAATGATCAATGGATTACATGTACAATTGCCACTGTCATTATAAATATCTGCACAGTTACAATCATCAATTGATCACATGAACAATTGCCACGGTCATTGTAAATATCAGTACAGTTACAATGATCAATGGATCACATGTACAATTGCCACTGTCATTGTAAATATCAGTACAGTTATAATAATCAATGGATCACATGTACAATTGCCACTGTCATTGTAAATATCAGCACAATTACAATGATCAATGGATCACATGTACAATTGCCACTCAAGCGTTGTAAATATCAGCAGGTTACAATTATCAATTGATCACGTGCACAATTGCCACTGTCATTGTAAATATCAGCAGGTTACAATTATCAATTGATCACGTGTACTATTGCCACTGTCATTGCAAATATCAGCACGGTTATAATTATCAATTGATCACATGTACAGTTGCCACTGTCATTGTAAATATCAGCATGGTTACAATTATCAATTGATCACATGTACAATTGCCACTGTCATTGTAAATATCAGCACGGTTACAATGATCAATGGATCACATGTACAATTGCCACTGTCATTATAAATATCAGCACAATTACAATGATCAATGGATCACATGTACATTTTGTCACATAGCAGATGGTTGAAGTAGGACTGGCAAGCTATTGAATTGCCATCCAGCAAATGCGTATGTGAAGTGAACTCATGTATAAGTGATTTTCTGTATCCCAGATAAATAAAATTGCATCGAGATACGCATGATTAAGCATATCCAAGATGTCTGAGCTACATTTATTTGCATGTTTAAATGGTATTATATTTTAGTTAATTGTATTGATTCTAAGATGTGGATGCACAATGTTTTGCTTAATGTTTATATTTACTGGTTATATATTATATGTAATATTATTGTTTTGAATCATTTTGTATATTTAATTTGATTGTTTTGTCTTCTCTCTATGATTACATGCTATTTACTACTGTATTTATCATATGTATAATATGATGTAATGTTTGTGAAGTATCTTTGTAAGATCCAGAAAATATCATATTAAATGTATGTTATACAATCAATGAGATGTCGGACTAAGTTGGTGTTATAACAACCATGAGATATCAGATTAAATAAATTTGTTTTAAAATGTATGATGTATTAGATTAGTTACAAGAGATATCAGATTAATTACATGTGTTATAAAATCCAAGAGATGATCAGATAAAGTATATGTTATAAAATAGATACAGGATTTAGTATGTGTGTTATAACATCCATGAAATATCAGATGAAGTATAATTGTTATACAGTCCATGAGATATCAGATTAAATCTGTGTTATAAAACATACAGGTTCTCTTACACAATCAATAGTTTAAAGCATATCTTAACATTTACAAGTTATTCCATATAGTTTGTGTGTTATATTGTTTATGAGATGACATTTTTTAAACAATAAATACCAGTTTAACTTGACATTTCCTGTCAATTGATGATTTCATTTTCTTCACCTTTTCCTGACCATAAATGTTTCTGTCAGTAGAATTTAAAATCAAAATTGTAAACATACATGGGATACACATGCATATATACTTAATGTATACATGTATTATTTAGCATGTGTTATTTACTTATTCTATGTAGCAACAAAGAGGGTGGACAGACCAAAACTATTTCAAGCAAACCGAAACTGTTTCAAGCAAACCAAAACTATTTCAGTAAAATCCTAAAGGATTCCAACCGAAACTATTTCAGGCAGACCCAAAAAATTAGAAATCCTTTAGGATTTTACACTACAGACCCGACACTGATGTCGCTGTGGAGACGAATTGTTTCAACCAGATATTTGATCAAGTCCGATACGATATCTTGATCTCGGGTCGTGCTAATTTATCGTTACAAATCCATGTGGAATTGACTGAGCGTGACTAAAGAAATTTCTAAAGAGATTTTAATCCATATCACAGCCGCACCAAGTTTGCCAAATATTTTGTAGCGTATGTATGTCTACTCCATTAAATACAGCAAGAATATTGCAGTTATCTCTGATCACTTTTGGTATTTGAGTGTATCATTGAGTGACATATATCACATCTGTATTTTTATGCTTACCTCTGGAAAATATCCTAGCGGGATTCTTTTGATTGTCTAACATGACATCATCATATACGACTAAATTGTTAATACTTCCATCAATAAAATCAACGCTAAGTGCTTCCTCGATATCGGTTATAAACTCAATAATATCCTCATCGATTTCCAATTTTGCTTTCTCGTTAAAATCCTTTAACACCTCATAACATCGCTGATCGTCTACACTTGAGGCTACTAAATACAACTTGTCCCAATTCATCCATCTTGTTATCAAATTAAGTAGCAGTGTGTCATGCCACTTCCAGATGGTCCAATTATAATCATGTGAATATAATTTGGTAGCGCTGCATGATGCTTAACTGGTTCTCATGTTTTTGGTCGCTGAAAAATCAATTACATTCATGTTATTATAAATAAATTATGGATCTATATTGTGTGAAATGTAAGAAGCGTACTAGCGACTTGACGATTACAACTAAAAATAACAGATCAGCACTTGCTGGTAAGTGTGTACAATGTGGTACAAAAAAATTTAGATTTCTTTCTATGAAATCTGGAGATGTTTTAAAAAAAACGAGGTGGTGATATTGCAGCCAAGTTAGTAAAACTCCCAGGAACATCATGGGCAAAATATCCAGGAGAAAAACACCTTCCAGGGTATAGTTAATGTGGATCCGGGACTAGACTCGATATCAGACTCGATGATCAAAACCAACCCCGAACCCGGTAAAAACCCAATAAACGCCATTGATAAGGCGTGTCATGCTCATGATGTTGCTTATAAAAGCAGTAATCTGCAACATATACATACCGCAGATGTGAAATTAATTCATGCGTTGAATTCTATCACTGATAAATCCTTCAAAGAAAAATTGTCTTCATGCTTGATAAAATCGGCTATGAAAAGTAAATTGATGTTGGGTGCTGGTAATTATGAACATCATGGAATCAATTTATTATTCTCCAAGAGGATACTGGAGGGGTAAATCAGCAATCAGTAAACTCGCTAGCGCCACAAAGGTGAAAAATACTACAGCAGCGGATTGGTTATCCAAACAGGCGATATGGCAAATTTATCTACCACCGCCTAAACAAATTAACTTCTCACATTTGGTGTCAGCACCTAATGAGGTTCATCAGGCTGATATATTATTTCTGCCACATGATGGTGTTTACAAGTATGCGCAAACCATAGTGGATGTTGCGAGTAGATACCAACAAGCAGAACCTCTAAAGTTAAAATCATCAACTGAAGTGGCTTCTGTGATTGAAAGGATTTATCGAAGGAGTTCTCTGCATTGGCCAAATCTATTACAAGTTGATTCTGGCAAGGAATTTCATTTTGTAGTGTTATCAACAATGAAGCATCATAATGTCACCATCAGACGAGGACATACTGCACTACATCGCGATCAGGCAATTGTTGAACGATTTAATCAGACACTTGCTGAGCGGTTATTTGGATATCAATACGCGAAGCAGTTTATTCAGGATAAACGATCCGTGAATGGGTCAAGAGATTACCAGGCGTAATTATCATGCTGAATGAGATTACTCGAACGATTAATATGAAACCTAACAACGCGATTTAAAAAAAAGATATACCTGTAAAACCACAAAATGATTTTTCAAAACAACCAATACTCGGCAATGTCACTGTTAGATATTTATATGAACGAAGAGAGCTTGAAGGTGGCAAATAAAGAGCTTACTGATCCTATTTGGAGTGTCACTACGCATAAAATATCTAGCATAACACGATCCACGGGTAGACCGCCAGTGTATAGGTTGGATTCAACTGCTCTTCAGCGAGGATTTACTCGTGAACAATTACAAGTGCAACCCGAGGATACTCAATTACCACAGCGTGGTTTTAACTAGCACCTCTGCATCTGTTGCACTCACGACAAGTCAACGTCTCTGGTATGACCTACGCTGCTATCTTTTCTGTCTATGGTAAATTTGCAGGGTCTTTATCAGACCAACACCAACGCATTATACAATTACAATTCGCGCAGTGATTATTCTGTTGTTGTTTCAACGTAATTATAAACTCGGCATCAATGTAAAATTTTCTGTTATTTTTATTGTCTTGTTTAGAACCAGAAAGTTTTTTTTCTGATTATATCATCGTTAACAATATTACTTATTGTAGTGTCATTATAATCTAAAACAACTCTTCGAACTTGATTTAGTAGTAGTAGTAAGTTGGAGTTTTAAGTGGGCACCGGCCACGAAGGGTCATATGGCCCACTATTTATATCCAACATGTCGTTGGACATTTAGTTCTCCCATAGGGACGGTACGGAGCCACGTCCCTACAGGCATTCTGTGCAAACAGGTGCACTTCTTTACTTGGGCGTTATGCTGAATTACTAATGAGTAACTGTCAGCATAGATGTAAGCCCCACAGGGTGGGTAGGAATAGTACCGTCACACACCCACCCTATCAACCAATCATGTTGCTTTGAATAAGCAGTGTGCAATAGCACTGGTAGCGAGAGAAAATTAGTTTCCTCATATCGCTAGAAATTCTGCTGAGCCCTGATCGAGGAAGGGAGGGAAAGGTCCGGAAAGGTCGGCCAGCACGCACGCAAAGAGAAGGACAGCACAGCCACGAACGCCGCACACACCTGAAACAAAAGAGCCCTACTTACTTGTGTCAAATTCAGTCCAGTTGTGCTAGTGGACTCCCTATATCAATAATGTGTAGGCCACCTGTGCAATTATTTCAAGCATTAGAGTTACAGAATTTCCTATCTCCTAACACTATGCCCTACATTAGTACTATGTGTACATAATTTGTCCCTACCTGGGATAGGCCCTTCTTACAAGGGCAAATCCCCTTAAAAAAAAAAAAAAACTATACTAGGGTTGTCAGAGTGACCAGATGGTTTCTTCAGGTTAGGTTGTTGGAGTTCTGAATTTATTTGGTGGAGATCCGAAATTGTTCATATTAGTTTTTTGTTGGTTTGCCGAATAGAATTCTCATACCAATCGTCATGGCAAGAATTCAATATCTAAGAACATGAAACATAAAAAACAAACAAGACAGTACGGACGAACAAACAGGAAATATAAAAATAAATAAATAAGAATAGAAATAAGAAAAAAATAGAAGAATAGATTACAGTCAAAAAAGGGGGTGGATGAATGGGATCAGTCGGTAACCCAGCATTACTGAATGGGAGACACACAGAGGTGTACCTGGCTGTTCACTTGTGTGGGCCCAATCCAGGCGTTTTCTAGTCCTAGAGCCTGTTTTATAGCAGTAGGCACCAGCCTTCCCCGAGCCCCGAAGGAAATAAAAGTATAAAGAATAAAAGAGTGAATGTATGAGACCGGTCGGGACCTCTGCATTACCGTATGGGGTGACACAGAGGTGTACCTGGCTGTTCACTTGTGTGAGCCCACTCCAGGCGTTTTTCTAGTATATTTCCTAGAGCCTGTTTTATAGCAGGAGGCACCAACCAGTCCGGAATAAGTGATAAATAAAAATAGTAACAAGAAGGATAAATGGGGTTAGTCGGTATCTCTGCATTACTGACTGGGGTGACACAGAGGTGTACCAGGCTGTTCACTTGTGTGAGCCCAATCCAGGCGTTTTCTAGTATATGTCCTAGAGCCTGTTTTATAGCAGTAGATCACGACCTTCCCCGAAAAATATATTAATAATAAAGGAGAAAAATAATAATATAAATAAAGAAATGGCATGGCACATCTTTATAGCCCTGAAAAGGACTGTTTTTAAAGGAATAGTATTATCCTTTCTGCTGTGTGATCTTGAAGGCAGCTTGCCAGAGGAGTTGCCATGCTCTTCTTGGGAGTCTTGTTCTTTCTGTTATCCTCCCTTGTGATGCTATCTCCTCTGTTTGATGGTTGTAGAATTGATGGTGTTGAATACTTCATTTTGTTTCTTCCTGTAGTTGGTAGTCCCTCCTTAGGCACATTTTTGAGGGGGAAGGGGTTGTTTTGGAAGATCTTTATGCCATTATTTGTTAAGTAGAAAGGTTTGGAGGTATGCAACCCCACGTGACAAGCTGTAATGAAGTGTAATTTTATTGGTGTATATTGAACACTGGTATACTTGTTTTGATTCTGTAATAGGGTGCAGCTGTGTGCTGCGGGATCTGATAGTCATGGGTTTGACTACCTCAAATGATGTTAATTTGAGGAGATTATACTATTTCTTTTTAGGTTGCAACATTGTGTCGCTGGGCCTGATAGTCTTGGGATTTAGACTACCTCATAATTATATTTGAGGCCATAGTCGGGATTATGTTTGTAATTGTATGGTCTAGTTGAGACCAGCGTGTATGCCAGTGATGTAGTTTGAGATCTTAGTTTGAGTTTAAGTAAAGTTTTAATGTGCGCTGTCAGTGGGGTTGCATATATGGATTAAGTTCAGCAGAGAAGAGAGTAGAAGTAAGAAAAGGTCCCAGGCTATTATTTATGTTCTTATTCATTTTTATTCGGATTTTTAACACCCTATGTTCCTAGGTTAGTAGTATTATTATGATGTTGGGAGGTTATTAGGGTGATGTACGAAGCTTATTAGGGATACTCGACATGGGGAACTTCCGGGGCTGATATACCCAGCGTAGTGTAGGTGGGCCACTTGCATGAATCATTTCACCTTCAGGTCCCCTACTGTGCATCCCTATGGATATGTGTCCACCACCCCTAAATCCTTTCCAACAGCCCTTGGATTAAGTTTTTTGTCTTCGGGTTATTTTACGCCTAGTTTAGTGTTAATTTATTTATAGATTTTGAGTTAAGTCGCCACTTGAATTTATGGGTGTGTTGTATCAGTTTTTATTATGATGTTTGGAGATTATTGAGGTAGTGCACAGAGTCCATTAGGGATGCTCGACATGGGGAGCATCCCTAATGGACTCTGTGCACTACCTCAATAATCTTCCAACATCATAATAAAAACTGATACAACACACCCTGATTTATTCTTCGTACTCTGGACACTGCAAGATAAACTAAATTCGACCACTTGATGCGATTATCTATGATCCAAGCAATTGTATCGGATATAGTCAACCCCTGCGAAGAATGTATCGTCGCTGCGTATCCTAGTTTCCATGGGGATTTATCAGCACGCAATGCATCTTCGACAACACCGATATCAACCAACACAATATCATTTAACACTAGAATCTGCTTCTCTGTCAGGCCTGGAATATCAACTTTGATATTTTGTCTTCGTGTATCCTTGGGTCATAACACAGCGGCACTAGAAGTGTTGCAAATTTTTCTTTGTGTGTGTTAAATAACTTCATCTGAAGTGTATCTCTGACTATCTTTCTACTTGCCACTATCAAATTGTTTGGTCTCCATGCTTCCCAAAAATCATTTAATGGGGTTTCTGAAATCATTTCACGCGCTATTTCACATTGGATTCTATCCGGTTGTTATCTGATTAGTTTCTTGAACTCGCGTAATTGTTTATCAAGTGATCTATGATCAGTACTAATTTCTTCATAATAGTCTACAAAATTCTTCAGTCAGTTATGTGGGGATAAAGCGACAAATGGTGGTGGTTGACATTTATCGCCACACATTATCACTTTTGTATTCGCTAGCAATAACCAATCGAGAAACCTTTGTAATACATCTAACGACACTGTGCATATCTCATCCCAAATGAGGATTTCAGGAATATATTTCTCGCCCATTTGATCAGGAGTTTATTCGTTAGCTTTCTATCGAAAGAAACTGTGATACGTGCAAGCATTAATTCCTTGTTTCAGCTCTCTTGCAAGTCTGTGTTAGCACAATCATGTTTGATTTCCCTCGAAATAATTCAATCGCACGAGTCGTCTTCCCTGACCCACCACAGCCATTTAAGTAACTGGTTTTATATTTACATATTGGATCGGAACACGACGGTGCATTAGATAGTTCTGATATCTGATTATTTTTCAAGTAATTCTTTTCAATCGTAACATCTGCTGATTTAGAATAATCTCGCAGTATTTCCTTTTTAATTCTCCATGATCCCCCAACTCTCGTCTGAATTAGTGAATTCAGCCACTGCTTCTTTATGTTTTACGTCTATATAAAATGAAACAGTGGCGACTCGAACTGCGGTGTTAGGAAATCTATTTATCATCGAAAGTAAATTAATAGAAGCATATGCCAGCATAGACGACTTTAAGTATGTATAATGAGAATTTTCTCCGTCGTTATAAGAAACAAATGTACCTAATTTGGCTCCATCGGATAAGAAAGGGTCTTTACGATTTACATATATACCCCTAGATGTTACATCTGCGATTATAAAATCGTATTCAGCATAATCTATAATCAACCGCGAAGAATATTGTTTGTGGTCGTATTTTCCACCTTGTGTGAATTTCCCAATTATTCTTCTACCGAGATCTTTTGCGTGTTTATTTCTAACTTCAAAGATTTCTTTGGACCATTTCACGATATATTCTTCGTCGAGATTGGGGAATTGTTTATTTGTTTTCGATGATTATACTATGTAGACTATCGGGTTGTGGTAACCAGACTTCAGTTTGTTTTCGATATGATATAATTGCTTCACTGACAATAAGCGATATCAGCATTTTAGAATCAATCATGTACCGTAATAACACTATTGGCATCCAGTGTTTTTCAGAGATGTGTCTACCAAACCAAACATAACAACACGGATGAAGTCCTTTAGCCAATTCAAATGATACCACACGAGAGAATCCGGTTAAATCAAATTCTGGCAGTGGTCCATTTATCGCAACAAGGGTCATCATGTGTGGGATGCCCAAATCGTTAAAAATACTCAGAACACTCCGTACACGAGAAAACTCCCTTGATAACACGCAATCATATCAACCGAAATAATACTTTTGGGGTCATATTTTGTATTGCATAATCCAACATGGCCATAATCAACACAACTATCTTGGATATCCGAGAAATATTCTGCTCTTGTTGGTTTCCATAGATTTTTCTTTCTCGTGAAATGAGCTGCAACTGACGGTATTGTAAAACAGTTTGTTAGTAATTGTTCATCGTGTTCCGTTGAAAAACCACTAGGTAGTTTTTTCATCGCATTGTGGAGGGCTTAAGTACGATATAATTCGCCATTTGGTTTTACAAATTAATCGAATTTATCCTCTTCGTCTTCAAAACTCTGAAATAACCACACTGACACAGGATCGTTTTTCCTTGACTGAAAAATAAAATCTAATAAATTTCCCGTGTAGTATTTTATTGTTCTATCCCGCGGAAATATTGTTACTGCGAAGGTCCAAGAGTGTGCATTATGGTCAATAATTTTGATTGGAGATCCTCTCGATTTATATTTCGGTTCATATAATATCTCGCCTCTTATTGTCTCTACGGATATTGGACATTTTAGTAACCGCTCTAACGCGGACACATTTTGAATTGCTGCTCCGCTCTCCTTCACTGTTACTTCCCATTCATTTAATTTTTTTTGCGTCTTAGATCCATCAATTTGTTTCCACGCAACGCATTTGTAAAATGCTCTATTATTCGTTCTGCTACACAATTCAACGACGAATATTTCATGGGGTTTAATTTTTCAATACTCGGTTTATCATTTATCGGATAGATCCCATAAACAAGCGCGGTTACAAGATAAGATCTCTCGTAATACGGTTTGTCAATCCCAGTAAGAATTCCTGGTTTGGAATCCTGACTCACAGTGACAGTTCTCTTATTTTTCAGGATGGGTTCAAATTTGTCGCGTATAATCCAATTCCCGGTTACTGAGCGGTAAATGAATTTCACTCTAAAAAAATTATTTTTTTCGTCAAGATGCGAGATTATCACTGCTGCTCTTTCGTCGTTCATGGTAGCATCAACACTACCATCAATTCGAAATGTTGACCAACAGTGAGATGCTCGATCGTGCTTGAATTCATTAAATGCATCACGGATTCTACCTATCATGCTTCTATCACTTATTAGACCGTTTGGTACATCAGTGTAGACTCTATTGAGATTGAATTCAACATTTTCCCAAGGCGTAATTTTCCATAATCGCTCGAACTCCTCGATATTATAATCAAAACAATTATTTAAATAAGGAATTTATTATATAATGAATCATTGCAAATGGCTTATAATAGGATCAATAACCGCTTGTAACAAATCATGCAGAAATTAATTCTGTGGATATCATTTACAAAGCGTACGTCGTGGAAGCTTAGGGCCCTTATCTTGTATACGATGTGGGGTAGGTGTGCGTGGTAAGTCGCAGTTATGTCTGAATTGTGGTGGTAAGCGATACAGAAAGCTAAAGTGCTATTATGATAATAGAGTTAAAAACTCATCAATGATTCCGACTCTGACTCAATCCCTGACAGAGTCAAAGACAAAATCATAAGAACACCTCAAGACTACATTGAAAGATTCCCAAGTAATAATTAAACTAAATAATTAATTAGACAAATAATATTATAGTATATAAATGAACCAAGAATTTCAACAACATCCCGTGATCATCGATTATGAAGCATCTCGTGAAGGTATTATTAGAAACCGTAGACTGAAGAAACCAGTCGGGTTTTACAATGGTATAGAATATCTTATGTTTGGTGCTGGGAAGAAGAAATATTATTGTCATATTTTCGTCCATGAGGTATTTAACGGATTGTTCGAGGATGGTCTTGTTATTGATCATATCGATGGATGTCCTCAAAATAACAGATTGGATAATTTACGAGCTATTACACAGAGTGAGAATACTGCATTTGGGAAAAGACCTATAAAATCATTTAATACAGAAAATAAAGAAGAAAGAGTATTTAAATAAATGACTGAAGCTGGAAAATATTTCGATATTTGTATACTCTGAGTACGATTTGTTGCAGAAAATATAACTAAATCCGCTTTTTCTAAAATATTTCAAAATAGAATTCAATTCGTATATACCTGATTTATTATATGTAGCATTAAGGGGAATAACTCGCTTGGGACTGTATACGGTTTTTGAAACAGAGATAAGAGTCACGGATCTCAATGGGATTTTTCTATGACTGAATGGCTTTTCTTGTGTGGTTCACATACACATATATCTTATTCAAAATTATAGACTGTATATTACGAACACTAGTGTATTCCATACACGGTTGGGATCTTGTTCTGGGACCCATCGTTCGAATCTCGTGGCATTCATTATTGTCGACGGTACCGATCAGAAGGTTTTTCTATAAAATTGGGGCTTTAAGCCATTCGAAATTCAAACTGAAACCACCATACGTCACACACCGTCACACGGTGTGAATGTTTTTTTTTTCATTCAACCCTGGGTGATTTTGCTGGGGGTATGGTGGTTTCAGTTGAAAGTAGAACAGCCCTTGTGTATTGTCCTATTTGTATATGAAACCAAGCCTTATTGGATTTCGCTAAACTGTTGTCGTACAGGTTAGGTAATCTTATATATCATCATGTATGTGTGCCTTACATACCTTCTCTAAAAACAGAGGTAAAGTCTGTGTATGTCCTTAATTAAGTATGTAAATATGTAAATATGTATATATTAAAAATGAAAAACGGGTCAAAATTGACCCCTAATTTTTTTATTATATAATATTTCATATAATGAATTCGGAAAGTATGAATGGCATTATAATTGAGATTTCAAATTTGAAAAATCAAGGAATACAATTATCAGATGAATTAGATTGTAAACAGATTCTCTCTGAATTTCATGATCTTGAAGATAGTGCCCGGAATAATAGATATGTCCTTGCCAAACAATATGGGTTGATCAAACGAATTCTGCACGATGTAAATGACTCACTTGCATTTTGTAACGACATCAACAAATTTATCCCGCTGTTCATTGCTGTCGAAAAGGTCAGAAGTGAATTGGGCAAACACTATGAAATCAAACGCACAATAAACTCGAAAATCCAAACAATAAAAGAAATCATCAGACAAAATGAAAATCCCCTTTTCGTTACATCAACAGTGAAAAATCTCTGATGCTCAACCCGTTGCAGGTGAGTAATCCACATTCAATAAAGCCCCATTGACAAATAATTCTATAGACAGGTATGCGCTTACTCGCATAGAACGAATTTGTATGAGTTTAAATTTTATAGACATGTAAGATAGTGTAATTGTTTTTGCATGGTGATTTATCACTACGCGGAAGTAATGAACATACTGTGAAATTGAAAAGAATTTTGGGTGGGTGAGTTTTCACTTACAATTTAGATCGTATAAAAAGAATATGCAGTTGTACTCATATTGGTAGATATTGAAAATATTAGTTATGAAAAGAACATGCAAATATATTAGTATTGGTAGATATTTAAAACTGTAGGAATTATACCTGGAAAGCCGTTGTTTATATCACCATGAAATCTTGGTTTTTCTAACGTAGACACGTTCATAATGTTCCGTAAACTAAAGTCACTAATCCATATAGTGGTAACATATTAGAAAAGATAAGTTTCTAAGGATATATTTATTTAAAGACCTAAGTCACATAATGAGCCACATTAAGCAGACACCAACAACACAAACGTCAACAAATATATCGGTAATAATAACAATAAAAGAAATGAAGAGAACGAGGTTGATTGCTCAAAAATAAATATCGCGATTAGTCGGTCGAATTTGTAGGCTTAAAGTCATTAAAATCAAATGGAGAGAAAAAACAAAATAACTGGGTATTACTTTGTAAATTGTTTTAGATTAGGGACACCTGCCTCATTATCATACGATCTAGACAGGGTAAGACTGATACATTGAATCATAATGTAAGAACGCACTAGCAGTAAAGATAGAAAAGATTAAAATGAACCTGATATTTAAAGAGACAAAGGTCACCAAAACAAGTGTGTTGCTCGAGAAATATGATAAACGTTTTGCATTCCTCATATGACACTGTAGCAAGGAGATTTCTAATTTTTCCTGATAAGACATTACAACCCGAAGGTTTATAGTTTTACCGAGTCATGGTGATACGCGAACGATACAATTAACTTTACAAAGCTCAAATAGCTTTTAAGCTGACACTTTAAGTCACTTTCATTTGCGTATGACACTAGTGTTGTACGAGGAGTTGATCATTTTCTAAAGAAAATAACACTATAAATACACTACATCCACTATTCTCCTCGCAAATAAGGGACCCACAGACGATTTTTTCGTCGGTAGGGCTGAAATATTTTGGAAATGGTTCCTACTTTTGGATTGCTTGAAACATTATTCTTGTTTTGATTTCAATAATTAAAGATTAATTTAGTAATAAATCTAATGAACACAAAAATTGTAATGCCTAGAATTCAGATACCAGGATTCGTATTTAATCTGGAAGTGCCTTTAAATCTGATATAAAATATATATTCTCACTACATAAGTATAACAGCCAATGAGTCTTACTACCAAGCGAATCAAACGACACTTCTGTGAGTCTGGCTTGATGTCATTGTTTCCCTTAGTATCTTGGACCTCAAAAAGACGGTCTTTCTCTGTTTTATGCATCTTAAAAGCACAGGTTTAAAATATCATTTCCCCCAATCAAACAATACAAATGTATAATATTATGTGACACATCCCCTTTAGAAAGTAGTAACACTTTTAGAAAAATCGCAGAATGTGAACATAAACAATTGTTACAATATACAACTGGGAATACTGAACGAAAATAATCTGCGAATTACACCCTACTTAAAGAGTCATCACCCACATTTTCTGATCTACAAATCGCCTCCATTCAGAAACTGTTCGGTTGCAAAGACAATGCCCAACGCATCAATCATGTAATTTAATTGGTGGATTATTCTTGGATTATTTTTGGATTTTTATTTTTAATACTTTAAATTCCTTTTCCATTTTTACAATATATTTCCAAGGAAATATATTATTTGTTAAATTTTAGAAAAGCTTATTTTCACTCTTTTTCTCTTTTTGTCTTACTGTTTATTAGAATCTAAACTTTTATCACATGTCTTGCTTGAAATACTAGATATGAAAACAGTTGCATACTGGAAAAAAAACAGATGTCGCGTCAAGAAGAGTAAATGAAACTTTCATACTTCGCAGAACTAATTTGCGAAACTTTTGCAGAACTAATTTGCAGAAGTCACGCAATCACAGGCCCTGCTAGCATCTATGTTCAAGTACATGACATATCAACCATTGTTGTGCTAAGTTTATCTGCACCTTTGCAAGTACTTCCTATTTGTCATGCAATGAATATGGTACACAAATTCGTGATTGGTTATTATTTAACTGGACCGGAAAAAACAATATCCATGAACGAGATTTCAATGTAACGTATTTCACCGTTTGACACAACACTAGAAATTTGCTTAAAATTTGTTATTACATGATGTGTATAGTACTTAATTATATTTGTGGAACATGTTTGTAACGTATCCTATATGATTAGCGTGTTGCTGGATTGGAGTAGAGCGGGGAGGGGATGCAGATTACAAACCATGTTATTTTGACGTAATTCGCACACGCTGAGTGAGTATTCGTAACAATCTTTTTTGTTGTAACTAATAAAAATGAGAGCTTAGTACTGCAAATGCTGTTTCAAATGAATTCTATTTTAAAATGTTTTTAACAATATCTCTCATGCTAGGCAACCTCATCAATCAATGGTTTAGCATATCATATCGGCAATCAACATTGAGGCCATGTTTTCAACAATATGCTAGGCAACCTCATCAATCATTGGTTTAGCATATCATATCGGCAATCAACATTGAGGCCATGTTTTCAACAATATGCTAGGCAACCTCATCAATCATTGGTTTAGCATATCATATCGGCAATCAAAATTGAGGCCATGTTTTCAACAATATGCTAGGCAACCTCATCAATCATTCATTTATAGCATATCATATCGGCAATCAACATTGAGGCCATGTTTTCAACAATATGCTAGGCAACCTCATCAATCATTTATTTAGCATATCATATCGGCAATCAACATTGAGGCCATGTTTTCAACAATATGCTAGGCAACCTCATCAATCATTCATTTATAGCATATCCTATCGGCAGTCAACATTGAGGCCATGTTTTCAACAATATGCTAGGCAACCTCATTAATCATTCATTTATAGCATATCCTATCGGCAGTCAACATTGAGGCCATGTTTTCAACAATATGCTATTCAACCTCATCAATCATTTATTTAGCATATCATATCGGCAATCAACATTGAGGCCATGTTTTCAACAATATGCTAGGCATCCTCATCAATCATTGGTTTATAGCATAGCATATCAGCAGGGAACATTGAGGCCATGTTTTCAACAATATCTCTCACGCTTGGCAACCTCATCAATCATTGGTTTATAGCATAGCATATCAGCAGGGAAAATTGAGGCCATGTTTTCAACAATATCTCTCACGCTTGGCAACCTCATCAATCATTGGTTTATAGCATATCCTATCGGCAGTCAACAATGAGACCATGTTTTCAACAATATATCTCATGCTAGACAGCCTCATCAATCAATAGTTTATAGCTGTCAACATCGAAGCCATGTTTTCAACAATATCTTTCATGCTAGGCAGCCCATATTGATAAACACTGCCCAGATTCGCCTCTAAATGTGTTAGTCCTACAATATGTCTTTCTCCTTACAATTGTAAACTCAAGTGATGTGTTTTCCTTCTAAACGTGTTGAACATCGTTTCATTGGATTTAAGAGTTATGGTATCAATGAAATGCCCAGTATGTTTGAACTAAGGGTAAAGTTTATTTTAACAAAATGAATGTCTAGTAATAGTTTATGGGCAAATATGTTTTAAAAACAAAACGAACTGATTATGTCTGGATACATTGACCAAGTAAAAAGGCATCTTACTAAATACAGTATGACCAATTCAATTAGACATCGCGTTCCGCAAGTGTCAAGTTTATGGGCTACCAACTAAACAAGATTAAAGAACATTAAGCCCCCCCCCCCCAAACAAAAAAAAAACAAGGAAAGAAAAAAAAACAACAAACAACAACAACAATACAACAACGTCTGCTCTAGATTGACAATGGAACATGTATGCAACAGAACGTGTTCAGAAAGTTTGTGTGGGTGTGTGTTTACTGCAATGAGAGGCTAGTCTTCTTCCTAACCGACTATTCGTATTTCACTATTATCATACTGCAGAGTAGCTATGGAAGGTGTACACATACTAAACAATAATAGCTGGAGGGGTCAAACCATAGCCTTAAGTAAAGAAACCAGCCAGGAGTAAAATTACGAAACTGGACCCTGCCACCGTAAGAATGTGGCTGAAAATGGCTAATGTCAAACATTGTGTACATATCACATATTTAGACATTATCTAATATAATGGTATCAAGGAAAACGTTTTATGCGCAAAACTAAAAATGGTATTACGCGTTTAGAAAGGTGACTACTTTACAATAAAAAAACACTGCTTTATTATACTTGACCCAAACTCATGTGTTTAGGTAGCAGGGTCCAGTTTCGTAAATTGGCCCCTGACAAATGTACTCACTTAAGGCTATGGTGTGACATTTGCAGCTATTATTGCTTGCTAATTAACTAATGGATACATTTGTGCACTAGGTGTTTCGGATTTGTAAAATTCATGTCAGGCATGTACAACTTCCATAGCTGCTCTGCATTATGTTGATATTGAAATAGGAAGAAGAGCGAGCCTTCCATAGCAGTAAACACATGAGTTTGGGGCAAGTACGATATCTGAATTTCATACACACTCTTTTGCAGAATTCTCATCTTAAAAGGGGGGCTTGTGTTTGCAATGTGAGCATCACGTGGTGTCAAAACTGGCCTATGGACATGACAATCGCCGAAAGGCGTTTGGGGCTGCGTGAATAAACGTCTTAATTTTGCTATGAACTGCCTTTTGGTCAAATGGATAAGATTTATAAGCTTTTTTATGTGTCTCTAAAAATAGGGACCTTTCTAACCTCACTTGTATATTGGATATTTTATGATTTTGTTAATTAATAGGTCGCTGATTGTGGTATTAAATCTGAACATTAAAAACTGTTTCTGTCCCTTCGTAAATGCGGGGCCCGATTCGGATCATTTTGGCGGTGACCCCCTTCCCCCCTCCCCTGTGAATAGGGCATTTGAATATAATGAATATAAACATTTGAACAAGTTTGATAAGAAACTGAACTTATTTTCTTCCATCGCTTTAAATTTAATATCTCTTCCGGTATAGTAATGGCGAGACAGATTGTTATTTTCTAATAATAAATGTTAATCCTACAAATATAAATATTGAATGTGTTTCTCCTGAGTTTCACCAAAGAAAACACGATAGTGAAGCCATGAAATCCCGACCTGACCTAGTTTTAACGTCGTAGTGGGAATCTCCATTATATTACTTGAACTGACATTTACTTTTACATAGATTCAAATGGATTTTTAGGAGACTTTCCATGTAATAAACTCGCTCCGTGTTAAATTAGTGTACACATGTTGAAATTTGAAACCGCAATACAATGAAATAATGATTTTAATTTTGTTAAGAAAGTCATGTTCTTAAAGTGTACACAAATATCCAACATTTCTACTCTAACTGCACATGAAAAGTAGTTTCCAAATGTCAGCATGAATAATCACTCTATGACCTTTCTGAACGTGTTACCCGAAAAATCATATTTACTATGTATCGTTTAGAATCAAACAAATAAATACATTATATAAAAGATAAATACATTATATAAAAGATAAATACATTATATAAAAGATAAATACATTATATAAAAGATGGAAATGTATATCTTTAATGGAGACTAGAAATTTAAAAAAATGTCCTTGTATGTATGCAATTCTCTACAAATTTTTAATATACTGTAATGTTTGTAAAGTCAATATCATTGGCGGGTAGTGATTATATCGCGCGGAAGATACCACGATTCCGTAAATTGCCGAGTTTTTTCCGACTTTTAATTAAACAACAGATCAAGTGGTCCCATGAAGCAATACTAGCCATAGTTTTTGCCGCAATGCAATAAATTCATTTAAGAACTTTGAGGTTCAATCGTATTATATGTAAATAGCATACTCATTACCTATCCATAACACACACACACACACACACACACCTAAGGACTGATATGTTGTAAATATACATCCATGAGAGACTTGATCGGGACAGACATGTGTCTGAAACAATATCCATTACCGCCCGGGCAGGTGTAAAAGGTCATTGAGAATGGTTTTCATCGGAAGTAATTGTTCACACACACACACACACACACACACACACACACACACACACACAACAACAACACCTCACAGCTAAATCGACCAAGCAGAAATCATATGTAATTAATTTAAACATTAAGAAGCTTCCTTCGTATGATAAAATTACATGCATTCTACAGTTAGCGTATGGACAAATCTGATAGTATATATATATATATATATATATATATATATATATATATATATATATGTGTGTGTGTGTGTGTGTGTGTGTGTGTGTGTGTGTGTGTGTCTCTCTCTTTCAAAAAGAGTATGTACCGGTCTCAAAGAAATGTTTTAAGCACAGGCCCCATGATGATGACTTAAATACACTCACTAGCCCTGACTGAAATTTCACCAAAAACGAACAGTTCATATCTGTTAACAGTCAAGCCAGGAGCAGAAAGAAAAATAAAATTTCCAATATTTGGAGGTATTTCCTTCCTATTTCGTCATATCTCTTGATTTTGCACAGAGAACTCCCAATTGTTTAAATATCTATGTCAATTTTCATTTCTCAGAGCAAGAAAAACCATACATAAATATATTTTAACTAAAAATCTAATTCAAAGCCAATATTTTATTCACTAAACCGTGTTACATGTCTTAGACTTAAACTAAAGGAAATAGGGTGCGATGTAAAATGTGGGATAACAATAGCCACATACATGTACGGAAACGTTTCCCTGCAGATTTGAACTCTTAAAATGAAGTCTTTGGCTTCGAAGTTACCACAAAATTGGGCATCGTTTATTTGCCAATCAATTTTTGGTGCTTACATGCACAGTCTGTAGCACATTGTTTCGTTGAATTATGTCAGAGGACCAGTCATATTCGCAAGCAATGATAAGGAATACTTGTTAAAATGTTAAACTGTCATTATGTTTGTGTACTTAATTCTAACCTCTAACTATTATGCAGACAAGAATATGAAAACAGGGTGTTGTCCTGGGGATAATAAGGCGTATCACAGGGAAAAATGGCCTGTCCCATGGGCGCTTTCACATTGTGGCAAATGGGCGGGGTCAGTAGTATATCTAACCTCTTTCTTTTAATCGCTGCTATTTAAACTACCTATGGGACAGTTTTATATCAATTCCAATCATTAAATATAACCGTTCATACATTCGTACGTGCAACAGGCACAGACTAAAAGTTTTTTTTTTTTTAAATTCATTTTTTTAATATTTTTAAGATTACTTAAAAACAATTTCTCGAAACACGACCGTGTCAAGGGTTAAGAATGTTATTTCCTTTTAAGCAAGCTTTCATTTCATTAAAGTCAGATCTCATTTTCACATATGACAGTGGGGACAATTTCGATTGTGATCCTAACAAGAAAAACATTTTCATTATAAGAGATCAACTTCGTGTTATTGATAAAGTCCGTAGAAAGTCGGTAATGTGTGAGGACAGTTACATCCCGTTTATATAGTACACACAATTTGCGGTCTTCCTCTGGTACTGCTGTTGTGTACGAACATTTAACCAATCAGAAGACAGGTGACTTCTGATTGTTTGTTATCCTATCAGGCCATCGTTTTTCAGCATATATATATATATATATATATATATATATATATATATATATATATATATATATATATATATGCAGATAACAACGCATTTCGACGGTGAGATCATATGTATCCATTTCTTGTTTTTCCAAGAATCTTTTGTGTGTGTGTGTGTGTGTGTGTGTGTGTGTGTGTGTATTTCGAGTGCTAGAATATATCTGACCGAAACGTTTATATAATTATATGCTATACACATTTCATTACTTTGACTTTTTATTAACTAGGTTATAATGAGTAGCCCGTCTCTAAGATATACGACAACTCAGTAATCATTGAATTACCTTGCTTTATTGATCGTGTGCACATTTCTGTCCTACTTTTTCACCGTAGTTCTATTTTAAGCAAACTATAATTATGTACCTCGATAACGGTCTCTAACAGGTATGATGTAGCTAGGGGTATTGAACAACTAGCTGTACACTTGAAGTAACATTCATGCTTATTATCGTCTAATGAATTGGAGTGGCAGCAGATTGTGTTCCCTTTCAAATTCGTGTGATTTGATTCCAACAATGGCCGCAACTACTTAATATGCAGAAGACGGAATAACATGTCCAATATGCTTTGGGGTTTTCAGTGTGCCACGACAGCTTCCATGCGGTCATAATTTCTGCGAAAGCTGTCTACAGTCTCTTATAAAGACGGAAAAAGATGATGATGAATTGAGCTACATCGAGTGTCCAATTTGTAAAAAAGCCTATAAAGGGTAATCACAGTTTCCGGTCAATGCAGTTCTTGAATCACTCCTACCGACGAATCGAAAGTTGATCGTCTGTGTGATGCTTGTAAGTTTGAACGCGTTTCTAACATGGCTGAGGGGCTTTGTGTGGTTTGTGAGGAAGCCATGTGCGGAGATTGCTTGCAAGTGCACAGAACATTCAGTTGTTACTATTAAAGAGTTACCAAGCAATCCACAAAATGTAATGAAATTTGCCGAAGGATTTACTTGTTCTGATCATCACGGAGAAGAAATAAAATACCACTGTAAAGAACACAGTGTCGCGTGTTGTGGTACATGTTACTTTGGCTATCATAAAACATGCACGAGTGTGTCTGATTTAATGGACGAGCTACCTTCTCTATTAAAAGAAATAAGTCCAGGCCATATTCTTGATGAACTGAAGAAAGTAGAACATCATCTAAAAACCTTTTCAGAAAAGAACGAGTCAAATATTTACGATCTTAAATCTGGCCTTAATGCAATCTACAAGCAACTCGGAGAAATCAGAAGGAAAATCAATACAGTCTTGGATGATATTGAGAAAAAGGTAAAGATGGAGGGAAACCAAATATACGAAGAGGAGTCCAGTAAAAGACAGGAAGAACATAATCAGTGCTTGACCTTGCAGCATGCTGTGAGAAATTCTAACGTTCTCCTTGACACATGTAATAAATACGGGACAGACCTACAAAAGTTTGTCACAAACGATGACGTCACATCTCTCGTCATATTACACCCGAATTAGAGAAAAATACGATAGGACTAAAACAGTTGGCATACAATTAGTGTTTACTCCACTGGTGGATTATATTATATCGCTTCCTTTATACGATGTTGGCAAACTTGTCAGTGAGGAAAGCTCGGAACCTCTCCTAATACCAAGCCTCTGGAAGCCAGCGAAAGATAGTCAGGTTGTAAAAGCTGATGTAATTGACATTAAAATTTCTGGTGGTAAGATTCCATTTTACAATGATGTTGCAGTCCTTCCTGATGGCAAAATGATACTTATTGATTACAGTGGCCAATGTATTTTATTGAGTCCTTTGTACCAATACATTACACGTTGTACCTTAACAGGACAGGTATGGGCTATTGGTGTGATAGAAAACCATGAAGTGGCCGTTGCCATGTGGGATCAAAATAAAATCCAGATTCTGTCAGTTAAAGATGACATAATTTGTGCAGAACAACCGATAATAATGAGGCATCGTTGCTTTGGAATTACATCAGCTGGAAAGAGGCACATTATTGCAACAGGAAGCTGTGGTGTTAACAAATATTACTGGAGTACGATTAGCATGGATGGACACGTGAAGTCTTTTAATGAGTTTGACTGTCCGTCTGAAAGCTTTAACTACATAGTGCTTGATAGGAGCAAATCACGAGTGTACATTACGTTGCCTGGAAGCAGTTCGCTCATCTGTTTTGATAATAACGGAAATAAATTTTGTACATACAGTCCTAACAATCTTAAAAGGCCCAGCGGAGTTGCCGTGGACAGAGATGGCAACATTTACGTTCTTGGATTAGATTCCAACAACATTCATCAGCTGTCTCCTGATGGCTCTGTGCTGCAGGTAATAACAGCTGGAGTGCCACAAAAGCCATTGAAAGTCTGCTTTGTCGAAAATAGGGACACATTTGTTGTCACAAGCGAGTCAGATGGAAGATATCTGCATGTTTACAAACTAAAATGACACAAAACAGTAGAGAACTAATGGTAGAGATTGTGCTATATAAAATAATGTTTAATATACATTGATGCAAATATAGACGAAATAGTGATGCTATCTCAACTTATTTGTGTTGAGAAAAGCTAAAAATGTGAAATCTACAAAGCGATGTATGACATCGAAATTGTTGTTATATTTGACCACTTTCATTTTATTCTGTATCTCTTATATTAGTCCGTGACCAAACGTGTGCATTACAAATGAACATTTTAGGATGCGATATGGAATGTAATCTGTAATATTTTCGTACGTTATTGCAACTACCATGCTTTGCTACTTAAAAATAATTACGTTTAAATATGATGTCACGGGATAATAATACAAATGCATATGTAACGCAATACGGAGTGTGAGTGAGAAACGATAGTGGAGAAAAGTGTTATAAATGGGTGGTGGGTAAATTTAAAAAATATCAGGCATTAATAACGTTGCGTGAAGGACATACGACATTATTAGTAAATTAATGACACCCTCCACCTCTCGCTATATATTACCTCTTGCCATACTTTGTTATGATTATTTATTTTCTTAATCACTGCCCCCACAAATAGAGTCCTTCTCTCAGCAATATTTAGAGTATAAATAAATCTTCTGTTAACACTGAAAGGACACGTGGTGGAGGTCAGCAAATAAGGATTAATGTACTGTGGATCGACTCCACAATGTGCCGGGCATGCCGAGACGTCCTCCAGTCCCCTATATAAGTCTCAATGGCGTTGCTTTGATTATTTCAGTCTGGTAGGCGCAACATTGAATAATACTAATCTGTACAATGATTGACTCAATGTTTATGAGGTACATGATTATAAGTTTATCTTATCTGAGGTTTAACTGTAGACCGTTAGAAAGGCAAACTGCAACACAGTCGTTGTTTTGCTCATCAATACAATAACTATATCACCATCGTTCGCGCCAATTATTTTCAGGCGGCGTGATTGCTACACAAGTACTAATATTGCTTGCCATGATTGATGAAGTTTCCTCAAATAACGACCAAAATTCTTACCCTTCAAATGCAGAAGTGAGAAGTGTTGAAAATCAGGGAACACTGCGAATAAATGTTCTGTGTAGCGCATCGTGCATACTTAAAGTCCTCGCACGTTCATTAAGTTAGGAAACTGGTAGATAAAATGTTCCAAAGAAATCATCACAGATCACCACAGCTGATTAAGAAAATGTTACATATAGTGTGAAATAATTTGATCCTAAATTCATTATATATCGGGACTATTGCACCAGTATTTCTCGGGATTATGTCGAAGATACTGTATACACAAGTACAAAGAAATCTCAGGATGTCACAAAATAAAACTTTGATTGCTTTGTTCAAGCAGCTGGCTAAAGTATATTTGTGTTCCGATATTGTACAACATTGAATTTGACAATTCTGATGTAATGTCAAATGTTATTTTTTTAATAGTATCGTACTTAAAAAAATGAATTTGTTTTTTTCCAATTTAACGTATAAGTTTGGCAGCGTAATTGGATAATAAATGCAATGGTTTTTTTTAAAATTATTATTTGGCATGCCTTCATGAGAATGCTGCAAGCTGTACATGCAACATGATGCATTAATGACGTGTCATTCGCTGGTATGGAATGTGAAACAGATAATCAGTTAAGCTTAAGTGGAAACATGCAAATCCAGTTTTAAAATGATCAATGCTGGAAATCAGCGTACAGGCGTGTTGATGCTGGGAATGTAATGCATTATATATTGCATTTATGCTGAAAATGACAACATTTGTTATTGACTGTGTATGATATCTAGATTCCCAAGCGAAATATTCCATTTCAAGGAAACTAAGACATGTAATTCTTTGTATTAATGTAAACGATTTATCTCATCCATCAAGATCTTGTCTTCTTCGCGTAATCTTTATTTTACAGGTTAAATATGCAAGTAATTTATGTCAAAAGTAATACTGATTACTTATTAATTGTCTTCATTGTCTTCTTTCCATTTTATTATGTCAAATATTTTCTCAGGTTGCTTTAAGGTCGTCGTATAATGGTTATAAAAATCTATCTATCTATCTATCTATCTATCTATCTATCTATCTATCTATCTATCTATCTATCTATCTATCTATCTATCTATCTATCTATCTCTCTTACTATCTCTTTATCTCTCTCTATCTCTCTCTCTATCTCTCTCTCTATCTCTCTATCTCTCTCTCTATCTCTCTCTATCTCTCTCTCTCTATCTCTCTCTATCTCTCTCTATCTCTCTCTCTATCTCAATCTCTATTTCTCTATCTCTCTCTCTCTCTCTCTCTCTCTCTATCTCTCTCTCTCTATCTCTCTCTCCATCTCTATCTCTCTCTCTCTATCTCTCTATCTCTCTCTCCTCTGTCTATCTATCTGTCTGTCTGTCTATCTATTTGTCTGTCTATCTGTCTGTCTGTTCAAAATACCGACATCCTTATTTTGCTTGTGCCTGACTATTAGACCGAAGAGTAATTATATATGTTACTTTGTGTTACATATTCCTTTCATGTAAATACCATAACATAGTTTTACTGCACCAAAACCAAAAGGTAAATACGGTATATGTCTTTATAACGTGTAGTGATGCTTGACATAAACGCCGCGGAAGAGAAGTGTCAAGAGAAAGACGATAGTAAGATATTATACCTATACTGGGTTTTATCTTCGATTTCTCAGACGACCGCCTGAAGCACCTTTTTGATCAATTTGCTATTTGGGAGTAGTGGGGGGGGGAGGGGTAACAAATGTCGACACTCGCGGGAGGGGAGCGTTTCTGTTTCTTCTAGTTAAAACCTGCAACGACCTTAAACGTATTTATTTGAGTGTGTGTGTGCGGATTGGAGATATACGGTATTTCTGGCTTAATAGTCAGTGCGTTCTTATTTATTCCTCTCCCTAACAAACATCTCATCCCGGGTGTAAACATCGCACTAAAGTTTTCCATGCCTATTACATAAATAGTGTAGCTAGTAAATTCTTGGCTTCAGTGTCTAAATCTAATTTTCTTATAATGTCTGCAAGCTGACATTGACTTCGGCAGGTGTAGTGTATGTTTAGGTACAGTTTTTAGATGACAACTTCTCTTACAAGAGTGAACATACACGTAACAAATTCATCCAATGTTAGTGGAAGGTACTGACCATATAGGTTTTGGGTGGGGACAAGTCCATGCCCCTGCCAAGAAATTTCAAATTGTTGTCACTAATATAATTGCTGTATACCATGGTACAGATCATGGTATGTTGAAAGCTACCATGGTACAAAATATTCTGTTGCACCAAACTCTAATGAGCACCCATGAGGGCGAATACAATATGTACCTATGGAACGCCATACGTGACTTATATTTCAAATTAGTTTACTGTAGGGCCACCATATATGATTTGGGGTCAAATTATTAATTAAAATGCTTCTTTAAGAGTTATGTCAGGTCAACTCAACCTTATGTGGGATTGCTAAGCTATGCTATTATATCAATTTCGCCTAATGTATGGAGGGTTCTTTAGTCATGATTTTGGGCCAAATAATACTTCAAATGCTTCTTTAAGCGTTATACCAGGTCAATTTAGCCTTATATGGGGTTGCTTAGCCATGATGTTGTATCAAAATAGTTTAATGTAAGGTTCACCAGTCATGATTTGGGGTAAAATAATACTGTATTCAAAACGTTTTCATTCCGTGCTATCAATGTATTGTAATAATGTATATATTAATGAGACATAATGGACATTATACAACCACCTTCAGGTCTGCCTCCTAAGCAATTCATTTGATATTTCATTTCCTTGGTGCCCGATCTAAATTGGCAAGCCATTAGGATTTTTAACGTAGCTTTAACAATTTTTCAGTCATATCGCTTCAATGTCTGCAGTGAGGCAGTTTATATTGATGTCTAGCACTGGAGAATGATGTCGCAGACATGAAGCATGATGTTCCACCCAGTTACATTATCCTGACACCAAGCCGATCAGTCCTAACACTGACCTGTTAATGCTGAGCGTCAAGCAAGGCAGCTTTTAGTACTATGTTTGTAAGTATTTGACATGACTCGGCCGAGGATCGAACCCACGACCTCCCGTTTCCGCGGGGGACGCTATAACCCCTAAGTCACTGGAGCGGTTATCTGATGTTTAATAATGAGTGAAAATTACAGTGTGCCGTGTCAAGACTGTAGTCTGATGTTTTAAAAAATATGTAATATGTATGCATTGGAGGTAGCGGCAGATACGACAGAAGGCTGCTTTCGTCTGTTTACGAGATGGTGGAGAGAAGTGGGTTTGGTACACTGGTCTCTTTTTGGCAAGCAGTTCTGGGATTTCGTGGTTTTCCTCGTTGGTTACGTTAGCGGTCAATCAAAGAATTTATTATAAGGTTTGCAGATGGCAGCTTTGATGTGATTCAACATCTCTTCCGGAGGTAGATTTTTCGAAAAAAAAATTTCTTCCAGTCTAGAATGCAGGCTCTCTTGAACATCTACATTGACGTCAGCACACAAAAAGATTTTGATCTGGAGCTTTCTTCTTTGGATGCTTCATTGTTGTCGGGACCTGGGCTTGAAGTGGAAATAGCGTTTGCATCTGACAAGACGATGATCTGTTTGGCACTCTGCATTGGACATCACTCTGGTATGACAGACATATTTTTAGTCCCTCTGGCGTACTATGATGTAATATATTACGTGCCAGTGTTTTATCTAGGGTGAGTCTCTGCCCACTCTAGCTTTGAAATCTCCGAGGATGATCTCTCTCTCTCTTTCTCTCTCTCTCTCTCTCTCTCTCTCTCTCTCTCTCTCTCTCTCTCTCTCTCTCTCTCTCTCTCTCTCTCGGACGCTCTTGAGAAGTCTATGCAGGTCAGCGCAGAATTTATCCTTTTCAGAAGGATCTGCCTGGAGTGTTGGAGCATATACACTTTAGAGTGTGACATCTTGTTGGTTCCCTAACGGGAGACGCATGGATTTGATGCGGTTAGTGTGACCAGTCGAAATGTTTGTTAACTTGGTGGCGATTGAGTCCTTGATCATGAAACCTACTCCTGAAAGTAGTTTGTTAGTCTTTGTTTTTCCCGACCAGTACAGGGTGGATCCAGCGCCGAGTTCTCTCTGAAAGGTGGACTTCACAAAGTTCAGCAATGTCAATACCAAGGTGAAAGATTTCGTGTGCAATTAATGCACAGCGTCGTTCCGGTCTGTTAATATCAGTTGAGTCTAGAGTTATTCTGATGTTCCAACAAGCCAGTCTTAGTCTTTTCCCACGATATGAAGTAGGTGGGGCATGCCTTGTGTTTCCGTTGTGTTTCGACAGTGTTGGAAGATGCACTTTTGCTGCGTAAAGCCAACTGGGTGTAAGGAGATGAGCTTTGGCTAGGTCACTTTTTATAGGCCCCTCTTTATGTGGAGCAAGCAGTGCTGTCCCTATATATGGCTGCTTGGTCACTCAGGCTGCTGTCGAGTGATGGTGTCGTCTCCGAATCAAGACCAGACGACCAAAGTCATTAGTCGCCTGCATGTAGAATTGGGACTGCGCCTTACAGTGCCATCTTACACCTGCCGCTTTCACCCGTTTCCAATCGCTGAAGGGCTTGATAGAGTCGAACGTAAACAGTAGACAGTAGCAAGTTCCTTCATGCATGAGCAATAGATAGTGTTGTGACCCAGCGGTATTATAGCATACCTAAATAACGTAAACTCCACCCCATCCAACTCCGAACGTGGCGGGAACAAAACGGAATTGTGTCACTTTATTAACTCTAAAGAATGTAGTGAAAATAGAGCCATTAACTCGATGAAATAGTTTATCGGCACAAAGCGATAATGTATTGTGCAAACAAGAAGAAGACAAAGCTTCTAATATATATTATGATCAGGGTATGTATATCACTCTTAATGACACTAGGTCACTAAATCGACACCAGTTCTTTTAAAATGCAGATTTCAAAGTTGATATTTGATATATTGTTATCTCAATATTTCACCGGTATGTGTCATCCAACATTATTCTGATATCGACACCGGTATGTGTCGTCCAACATTATTCTGATATCGACAAACCTTCTTACTTTGAAATTACTAATACAGTACATGTATAAACACCAAATCTTGATTGCATGTTTATAATTTCATGCACAGCCATTATAACAACCACCACCATTATAATCGCTACTTATCATCACCACGATACTGTCCGTAAAGTTTCATTCCTTCCTCAACGCTATCATTGTCACAAAAACAAAGACACACTGACCATTACTATTTGTGGATACATTTTGATAATGCGCCAAAAGGTGACCTGAAGTCTATAATAGAAACAGCGACAATAGTACGATTGTGGATTGTTTGGTTGGAAGAGGAAAACTGGCAAAATGAAGATTTGATCTCGTATTTATTGTAATTGCTGGATTGTCAAGTAGAGAGAAAGAAAATAGCGGTGCAAGATCTTGGGTTCCTGAAGTCAGATAAATAAATTTTAAACGATGGATGCAATCCTTAAGGGTTTTGCATTACTAAATCAAATAAATAAACTTAAATACATTTATAAACACATGGAAGTTTTGGCATACAAAAGTCAGAACAAATAATCTGAAAAACAAGATTGCAAACACAGGTGTTTTTAATTAGTGAAATAAATCAGTAAAACCTAACAGGCATAATTGCAAAATTATAGTTTTGTGATGACATTTGGATCCTTGTTCAATTTAACCTCTAATTATAAATAATGTGCATTAACCCCCTGTGTTTCCTTGAATAAACCACATGAACGGGGTACATACAATGTACCATTTGATACCCATAAAAGACCACGAAGTAATAGTTTGCATCAATGAGACATGTAAGGTAACGTATGTGTTACCTAGTTCATATCACACAGGTAATGTAACATGTACGTTACCTAACCGGTTGTTATGCGCTTCTGAAAAACTTTACATGGATTGTTCTGTTTGTTTATATCAATGATATTTGCAGGGGAAGCAAATGACACACCAGGCAGCAATAGGATTTAGTCCAGTGAAGACCAGCCTTACTATTAGGTGTTGTGTAATTCAGGAAGATAGAAGATAAATGACACAACATCTATCTCGCAAGTATAATGAGAAAATAGAACCTCAGATGAAATCTTTTACTGGTTTAATACGATACTGTATTTAATAAACAAGCTGAATCAAGCTGCATGTGTCACTCTATTGATGCAGTATGTCAATCGTGTTAGACGACAATTATCTACCAGAACGTTCTTACCTGTTTTTAATCCACGAGTTTGTCTATTGTCATATTTCCATATTTCACCAGCTATTTGTTGTCCGACGCCACTATGTTTCTAGTCAGGTAGACGTATTGGGTAGGCCCATGTTATATCCTTGATTTATTGTTAATCTCAAAGTATAGAGGAATCCTATTTATTCAAGAAAGAACACAGGTGTCAGAGTGGTCTACGGCGCTCGCTTGTACAGATAAACATATCACCGATTTGCACCAGTTCCTCCACCAGATATACTGGTCGCCATGTATAGCCTATCATGTGTTGACAATTTGCGTTAAACACTATGCAGCAACACATGTTTTCAAGTATATGTTAGAAAAGGTTACTGTGACTCAGTGTAAATAATATAAATAACATAGACTTTGTCAAAATATTACTTTTAATCGATTTCGTTTAGTTGAATCCATTCCTAAGCAATAGCTGCATTCGATTATGCTGGCCATGTGCAAAGGCAAACTATTCATTACTTAAAAAGGGCGTAACCAAGACGTCCATATACTATTACATGTGAGCAAAGTAATCATTCTCACACTTTACATCAAACTGTAGAATGTTGTTCTATTTGTAAAGCACATAAGGACAAACATCTATTGTACATTTTGGAACGATGCTGAAGAAATGATTTATTCTGAAAGACGATGCAAATGCATGAAGATTAAGGCTAAATTTGCTATGGACAAAATCCCACATCTATGGGTATTGGTGATGCTTACTGATGAATACAGTATATAGGGGTTAGGTCTTGAGTGTTTCATGCAGATTTCAAAATATTATCTGGTAGTACATTGTATGACCTATATATACAATCTTGTAGAAACAATGAAGTAGTAATAACTTTATTTATATAATTCTTGTTATGATCGTCAACATCTTAGGTGATTTCATTATAGGTATAGCATCATCGCGATTAGTATCATTAAGAGTTGTTGTTGTTGATGTTGTTGTTGTTATGACGGTGGAGGTTATGAGTGGAGAAGAAAGGACGAAAAAGGGGATAAAATTGATTTTGACCCATACTACCTGTATCTGGTGGACAGGCGTAGAGAATGAGGGATATATATGCAAGTACTGGGGTTACTGAGGTCAAAAAAATAACTGAAATACAGGTATGTTAACTTTAGAGTTCTGCATTGCTAACTGGGCCCTTATTCATTATTCCACTTATCATATTTTCTATACATTATCTGCCTGGATTTGCTTGAACAAACCACGTGAAAGAGGTATACATATAGCAAGAGAAACATAATTTGGTCGGGTCATGTAACCTATTCACGACCTAGCTCGTTGCTGTGTGCTTATAATATTCTCTGCTGTGTTTGGGTTGTTTGTTTATAGCAACGTTTGAATTTGCAACGGCAGCATAAAAGAAATACAGTACTGAATATTGATATCTGTTTCCCACCTTGTCATTGTTGGTTATTATTGTGAGAAATTATTAACGTGATTAGAGTCTTCACATTATTAATAATGTATAAGGTAAACTAAGCAAATTTGTTATTTCAGAAGAGTGTATCAAACTGGTAGCCCTTCGTATGACTCAATACCCATGAAGTAGCTTTCAGTATCAAAAAGGTTGGCGACCCCTGGTTTATAGCAACGTGTGAATTTGCAACGGCAGCATAAAAGAAATATATGGTGTAAATTAAGAAATATTGTATATTTATGGATCTATATAAACTTGTTAAATCTCAGTCTTCTTGATATAATTAGGAAATTGTACAAATACAACTTTGTATTGTATTTGTTTATAGATATTATCTAGTAAACGTATTGTGCAGGTATAGTTCTAACTAAAGTCGTATACGTGTTTACAATTACTGGAATTCCTATATAGTTACTGTATAAAGTTATATTGGAATTACGGTACTGTCGAAGTCATTTATTTTACGGTAATGACACACATGCACAACATTTTTGAGTTCAGAAAAACTTGAGTGTAGGACAGTGTCTGATAAGCACAAAGCAGAAATAATTAAATTTGTTTTGGGTAAGGGTGATAATATAGGTTATGCACCAAGACTGATGGGGTCCTGTTCATAACTGTACGCTCTAAATTTATTGACAAACCCCATAAAGGACGACGGACGACAGACGCACGGACATACCATAAACTATCGTTTTTGTGGTATTGGTTAACGCCATTTTTCAGCACACCATTGGCTATACATTGCGGCCAGTATTAATGGTGGAGGAAGAACCCTCGGAAAAAAAACACCAACCCACGAAAAGCTACTCGCAAGCTTTCTCACATACATTCCAACATTTGATACCCATAAAAGGGCATGAAGTTTGCATCAAGGAGACATATAAGGTAAGGTATTTGTGACCTAGCTCGAATCAGACAGGTAATGTAAATTGAACATAACCTAACAGGTTCGTATACGCTTCTGAAATGCTTTAACCGGATAGGCTTGTTTGTTTATAGCATTGAGATCTGCCGGGGAAAGACAGGACACACCAGGCAGCAACATGATTTAATCTAGTGAAAGTAGATGGTGTGTAATTCAGGAAGGTTGTATTCTGAGGAATTTTTGCAAATTATGCAAGTATCAGTCTTTATATACTTATACAAACACGCAAGTTACATATTTACATTACCTGTGTTCACATTGGGGGTAGGGGATTACAGTCTCATCAATATATTAAGAATGTATAGATCTAGCTGAAGCAATACGTATTCATATTGCCTGTGTTTACGATGTAGAAGTATTATCAGGTCGATCTATTTTGCAGATAACATTCTAACAAAATAAATAATCGTTAAAAACTGCCAATGGTCAAGGGAAGATGGAACTAATTTCGCATAAGTTTACTGTTCCATTGGTTTCTATAATAGTAAATATTTATTTATGCCTAAGACGTTAGTCTTGTATACATAAGCTAATATCTCGTTGATAGTTTTTAAATTTAACAGTAGCTATTCCTGGATGTCGACTGGACGTTTGCTCTCTATATTTTGCAGACCGGGCCTTACTAACATCGTCACTGTATTTGGTTAACAAATCACTTCACCTAGAGTCAATTCATCTATATCGACATTCCACTGAAAAGACACGATGGCCACTGTAAGATTGCAAGATCCTATTTTCAGTATAGTCGAAGATGGGATTCTGGAACTAGAAACGAAAGGTATGTAACAGATAAGTCATATATCAAAACCTTGATGATAATTACTATCACATCAATGAGTATACATGGAGTTCCAAAATATTCTAAACACAGTACGTGCAAATTAATCAACGTTTAAATAAGCCTGAATATAGATAACATAGTTCAATCTGATTTGTTAATTAATGTCTAATATAGGCAGTGTAACATTATACATGTGTAGCTGACCAATCGGAGCCCTCTGTACATGAGTCATTGGTTCCACTGGTACTATCATCAGGCGTCTGCCTCTTTGATACCACTCTGTATTAAGACCTCACAGTAGTCGTTTGTATATATTAACGTTATTGATAGCTAGAACACGACGTCTTATATTATGTTTTAACACAATAACACAACATGGTGTCAGAAGTAATCGCAATTGAAATAGCACATGGATCGTAAATGGATATTTTGAAACAATAACTTTACAATCCACGGAAGATTTAGGACGAATTTAAAACCTTTAAAACGTTGAAAATTCTGCATACGAACTTAATACCTTCAAAATGGATCTTTCCGGCGTGCCAACACCCACCATGGACTGGGAAAATTCCAACCTTGCCACATCATAGGCTAAATTCCAACAACATTGTGAATTGATATTTAACGGGCCGATGAGCAGAAGAAGTGATGCGATTAAAGCCAACTACATTTTACTTTGGGTAGGAGACAAAGGTAGAGACATTTTCAATACTACATGGACTCTGACAGAAGAAGATAAAAAGGACCCAACACTTATCTTTACAAAATTCAAACATCATGTGCAACCAAAATTAAATCCGGTCTTTGCAAGATTCAAGTTTAATAACGAAATTCAAGGCTCTAAGACAATAGATCAATATGTGACTTCGTTGAAACTATTGGCTAAGGGATGTCTCTTCAAACACGAAGATGACATGATTCGAGATACAATTGTTTTAGGGGTATCATCATCAAGGATACGAGAAAAACTTATCAACGAAGGCAAAAAGTTGACCTTGGAAAGGGCTATCAATATCAGTCAAAGCCATGAATATGCCCAGGAGCAACTCCAGACCATGTCTGCATCAGCCAGACCAGAAGTGCGTGCGACAATGCAACGACAGGCCAAGACAAAAGAACTGCGGCCGAAAAAGAAATGGACCACGTCTTCCAGACGGAGCGTGAACTTGACATGTGGACACTGCGGATACAAGTCGCATTCAAGCCAGGAGAAGTGCCCGCAAAAGGAAAGACTTGCAATAAGTGTCATAAACCCAATCACTTTGAAAAAGTATGTAGATCAAAAGCAGTCAGTGTGATTAACAATGAACATCAAAACGAGGATTTGTATATTGACAGCGTAAAAAGGTATATAATTGCCAATGGCCAGGCGTATGCAGCGATAGAGGTAGGACCACATTTAGTTTCTATTGATTTTAAATTGGATACTAATTCTCAAGTTAACATCATACCCTTGCATATATTCAAAAAGCTAGGCATAAAGCATCCACTACAACCTACATCAAATACATTATCCGCATATGACGGCAAATTATTGAGTACAATGGGTACAGTCAATCTCACATGTAAACGCACTGAACGTACACATGAACTCGAGTTCTACATTGTTAAAACGAAAGCACCACCTATACTTGGTTTACAATCTTGTATTGAGTTAGGCTTAGTTAAATTTACATACTCTGTTCAGACACAGATGTCAAATTTACAATGTAACAAGAGTACGCCCCTCACTAAGGCAGTTGTACTCGAGGAATATGCCGAAGTCTTCAACGGCATTGGTCTTTTCCCAGGGGAATGTACCATACACATCGACCCCAAGGCAACACCTGTAGTGCACCCTCCGCGGCGAGTACCTGTCGCACTTCAAGACAGACTCAAAACTGAACTCGATCGCATGGAAAATGAAAATATTATTGCCCAGGTTACATCACCTACAGCATGAGTGAATTCTATGGTAGTCGTAGAAAAACAGTCGGGTAAACTAAGGGCATGCTTCGACACACAAGATCTTAATAGAGCAATTTTGCGTCACCATTACCCTATGCGCGCATTAGACGATATCCTACCCCAATTATCAGGTGCAAAATATTTCACCAAATTGGATGCACGGTCAGGATATTGGGCAATAAAACGGACTCTTCTTACCTTACAACTTTCAACACCCCATGCGGTCGTTACCGTTTCTTGCGTTTCCCATTTGGTTTGAAATCATCTCAAGATGAATTCCAAAGGCATATCGATGAGAGTTTTGAAGGTTTAAATGGTATAGTTTCGATTTGCGACGATATACTAGTTTTCGGACGCACACGCGACGAACAAGATACAAATTTGAGAAATGTTCTCAAACGTTCCCTTGAAAAAGGAATCCGGCTAAATGAGGAAAAACTAGAAGTAGGTGTCACAGAAGTACAGTACTTCGGGCACATTCTATCAGCAGAAGGTCTCAAATCCGACCCTGCCAAAGTAGCAGCTGTCAAGGAAATGGAACCCCCTCGTAACCGCGCGGAGTTAGAAACCATTCTTGGCATGGTTAACTACTTGTCCAAATTTGCCCCAAATTTGGCAGCGGTCACCAGTCCGTTAAGACAACTGTTAGCGAAAGACGTAGAGTTTGAATGGGACTCTCCGCAAATAGACGCATTTATAAAGGTCAAAGACATAATTACAATAAGCCCGGGACCTGTTCTATCCTATTTTGACCCTAAGAAACCACTGACTTTGCAAGTTGATGCGTCAAAATATGGGCTCGGTGCCGCCCTATTACAAGATGATAAGCCCGTGGCTTATGCATCAAAATCATTGACCACAACGGAAATTAATTATGCTCAGATAGAGAAAGAAATGTTCGCTATACTGTTCGGATGCAAACGTTTTCATCAATATGTATACGCTAGAAAGGTACATGTTCAAACTGACCACCTTCCACTTGTCTCTATAATGAAAAAGCCCATCTATGCAGCCCCGCCGCGACTACAACGCATGCTTTTGCAACTGCAGCGTTATGACCTAGAGGTAAAACATTACCAAGGTAAGAACATACCCGTAGCAGACACACTCTCTCGTAAGTTCTTATCTGATACACACCCCACCTTATCTGAAGGTATAGATATGCATGCGCATATGGTGTTATCAGCATTACCTGTATCTGATCGTAAGAAAGAAGAAATTAAATCTCTCACTGAACAAGACCCCCAGCTGGTCATACTGAAACAGGTCATAATTGAAGGCTGGCCTGAAAAGAGGTCAAGCTGTAAATCAGAGATAATTGACTATTGGAATTATAGAGATACGCTTTCAGTTGTAGATGGGTTAATCTTGAAAGGTCAAAAAATAGAAATACCACAAGCCCTCAGGCAGAAAATGCTAGACACTGTACATTCAGGACATTTAGTATTGAGAAGTGTCTTGGCCAAGAATCTCAGTTGACATTTCCGATTTAGTGTCAAATTGCTCTATCTGCTTGGAGCGCAGAAGTTCTAACCAAAAGGAACCTCTCATTCCCCATGACGTCCCTGAATATCCATGGCAAAAAGTCGCCACAGACCTATTTACATGGGATAATAAAAAGTACATTGTTGTAGTAGATTATTTCAGTCGCTACTTTGAAGTTAAGGCACTCGCAAGCTCAAAAAGTTGCACTGTTATCAATCACATGAAAAGTATATTCGCACGCTTCGGAATACCAGAAGTCGTTGTCAGCGACAATCAGACATGCTATTCTTCCCGAGAGTTCGCAAGCTTCGCGAAAGAATGGGACTTTTAACATGTTACATCGAGTCCCACATACCCTCAGTCGAACGGCCTAGCGGATAAAACAGTTCAAACTGTAAAGAAAATTCTCTCAAAAGCAACAGCCGATGGCAGAGAACCGCTTATAGGCATATTAGAGTATCGAGCCACTGTGCTTGATATCGGGTTCTCACCAGCACAATTGTTGATGGGTAGACAATTTAGATCTATTCTCCCAACAATCCGCGAGAAATTAATGCCCAAAATACCAAACACCGCTGACGTCAAAAATAAAATTACGCTTCGCAAGAATAAAACAAAGAATTATTATGATAAAAGTGCAAAACCACTAAAAACACTTAAGGATGGGGAATCAGAGTTCAATTCAAAGGTCAAAACTGGGAACCTGCCGTTATAAAAAGAAGACACAACGAAAGGTCATACTCAGTTCGCACCAAAGATGGTACCATTTATCGTCGAAATAGACGTCAGCTCATGAAAACTAATGAATTACACCCCCTGCAATGTAGTATAAATAAGCCCTTCTCTCACAATGAAAACACACTGTGTACAGCTGTAACATTTCCCGCAAATGCCAGTATGCCAATTTCACAGTCAATAGAATCTCAATGTTTCAGTCAAAATACACCTGAGCCTGACGCAACATTCCCACAAGATTGTCAGCAAAGTGGATATTACACACGTTCTGGAAGTTTAGTAAAACCAAAGATAATCGAGTCAGTGTAATCAGATACTCTCAGATAGAGAGACTGAGCCGAGAGAACCGTCATTAGTGTGTCACGGTGTATCGTTTTGTTTTGTGTACATTAAATAGCAATCAAGCATGCAACAAGAATTTTAAAAACTGTAAAATTCATTCTCAGTATGTTGCAGAAATTTATTAGTTAATCATTGTAATATTTGCTATCAAAGACGCTTTTGATTTTGATACGTTAGTTATAATGGCTCATGATTAATTTAGACAGTTTAATAAAGTGTATTAAAACCTTCTTCTTTGTAAGAAGAGAGATGTAACATTATACACGAGTAGCTGACCAATCGGAGCCCTCTGTACATGAGTCATTGGTTCCACTGGTACTATCATCAGGCGTCTTCCTCTTTGATACCACTCTGTATTAAGACCTCACAGTAGTCGTTTGTATATATTAAAGTTATTGATAGTTAGAACACGAAGTCTTATATTATGTTTTAACACAATAACACAACAGGCAGCAAAATATTTCAGCACATTTCCATATACGTTGCGTATGAGTATAATTTATGTTGACAACAGAGGTCCGACTGTGGGGATGGATGTACAGTGATAATTTTATTTAGAATAATGCCAGTTACTATCTGATTAATGTTTGTGTTAGGGTAGATTTTTTAGTAAAATTAATAAGATTGCTATTTTCTTTAAATTGTATTAAAGTAATGTTTATTCATTTATATTAAAGTAAGTTTCTAAAATATATTAAGATTAATTTCATTTATTTCCAAAGCACAACTATATATTAATGGAATGAAAATAGTTGCTGTGCAAGCATGAAATTAGCAACGTACATCACTAGCTATACGAATGTACATTGTTGTGTGGAATATAAGTGTATGATGTTACTAAAGACATTGTATGCTGTTTTCACAGATTCAGTAAGAACTCCCTAGTTGCTCTGTAAGAAATATATAGTTCTAACAACCAGACAAATTTCAAGATTACGCATTGGCGAATTTCCAATCCGGTGACTAAGACTGAGTCTGGCCTTCTGTTAGTGACGTAAAACAAAATGGTTCTTATCTAATGATGAACAGACGTCGCTACTGGCTTAGTATATTAAGGGATTACCATATTTGGTCCTGACTTGCGCCAAACGAGTAAGTACGAGGCGTATATTGTCTAGGTCAGTCCCTTATACTTTGAAGCTAGTGATGTTCGTTTTTTTCATTACAGATGTAGCTGTTTCTCATCATCATGGCGACAATCTTTTAAGAGAGCCTTCTCTCTCTCTCTCTCTCTCTCTCTCTCTCTCTCAGATGTAGCCGTATCTACACCGTTATGAGTGACTCTTTCTTTTGAGAGAGTTATTTCATAAAAGTTATGGAGAAGATTCTTTGAAAAACGACATTAGTGGACTAACATCATAAAGTTATTCCGTATCAGCAGAAAATAGATGTTTGTCTTCTTATTCCAGCTTCGATTCCGTACCTGAATTTTCCCCAAGGCATTTCCCTAGACATTTCTATCACCTGGTGACATCCTTTATCTAGGAACTCATCCTTTTCTTCTTCCTATCTTCCTGAGTTCCTAGCATGTGTTTATGAAAACGAAACATAATTCTTCCAGCAAAATTTCCTCATAAAATTTGAAAAGTTTTATATTTTCTTCTTAAATTGTGTCACACTCCGTTAAATACAGTTTGATACTGAGCAGGAACAAAAGCTGACTTTTCCTCTACTAAGTCGGTGTGTCATCGTCAGTATTATTTTCAAATCTTGCTTCTAATGATGATATAGTTATAGTTTTAGTATGTCATTTTTATGATGCATTAGTTATAAAAAAGACACATTTTCAATGATGATATTTTAAGAATGGAGAAATTTACTTTGTCGATCAAGGCAAATTCCAATTTCCATTTGCACAAGTACAATCGGTAGGAAAACAATTATTTTTGTCTCGAAAATGTTTCTTTCATTTATTTAGCATCACCATAAACCAGACTGGTATTCACCTTATTCAGCTTTCTAAAATATTATACAGGGTCGTAGTCCCATACTGTCATTTATCCATTCAATCAGGCATCGCGCCAATGGTTTCCTTTTGGTGTAACGTGATATACAATAGAAAACAACAAGTGTATAGTTTTGTTCATGAAGTACAGAAGTATATGAAACACTCGTCTCTTAGCTTCATGTTCAAAATGTTTTGAAAAGAGTTATTCAATGATATGTTTTTGCAAACGTATCAGTTGATTCATGTTTAACTGCCCTTACGGCGTTTAACTATTAGACTCGCAATGTTTTCTAAGGTGTTTTCTTGACTACTGCTTCCCAAATATTGAAAGCACTAATATTAGGTACAAAACTACCTCTCAACGAAGCCCTGTGTTCATTCTCCCCGAAATCTGTCCAAACTAAAAGGCCATCTCTATGTTCATGTTTTCTGTACCCGCTTGGAATTCGTGATTAAAAGTCTGATCTCTGATATTTCTAATAATGAGTGAAAACTCTCATGTGTCGTGTCAGCATGGCTTTGTCTGATATTTTAAAAACCAGTGATAACTGTAGTGTGCCCTGTTTACAATAATGTGTTAGCCAGAGGCGTACTAAAGGTAAATGGTAACCCGGGCGACGACGAAGATAAAAAACTGTTGTCGCGCCAAGAGGTATAATGCCAAGGGCCACCGTCCTCCCCCACCCTCGCCGTTAGTACTTTATTAGTATTATTTCTTGTTTCCAAAAATTAGGAAAATTAAACTGCTTTGCTCAAACAGACCGCGTTGTCTGATATTTCTAAATGTGTTATTTTAAACAGAAGTGAGACGTACAGTGCGTTTTGTAATTTCTATAATACTCTCAAAATATGGTAAGACAGTATCTCTACAGATTTTTTAATGAGCTGATGGTAAAATACGAACCTAATTTATAAGGTGAATTTGAAAAGCTCTCGTTCAACCGATGAAGAGTTTGGCTAACCTAATTAGATTCTGAAATTACACTTCAAACAATTGCATTGTTATGCAAACGGTGTCCAGGACATGTATTTTAAAACTGTGCCAAAAGCGACCGCCCTTTCCCAAACCCACCTTTTGTTTTTCTTTTTCTTTTCTTCATTGTTATGGTTTAACGCCATTTGTCAGCACATGATAGGCTATACATGGCGGCCAGTATTATTGGTGGAGGAAGAACCCGGGAAAACCCCTTGAAAGAACCAACGACCCACAAGAAGATATTGTCAAGCTTTCTCACGTATTAGCCGAATCTTAGACTCGAACCCACGCAGACAGAGGTGAGATGGCAGTAATCCATAACGGAAAGCACTTTAGATCACTCGGCCACTCCCCCCCCCCCGCTGTTAGTACTTTATTCGGTTTTTCCACCAAATGGTAAACATTAAAGTGCCTTGATAAAAAAGATCGTGTTGTCTGATATTTCTAAATGTGTTATTTTAAACAGAAGTGAGACTTACAGTGCCCGCTGTTTAAAGTATTGTGTTATCTGATCGATTCCAAAAGAAGTAAAACTTATTGTGTGCCCTGCTCAAAAGACCGTGTTTTCTGGTGTTTCCAAATATGAGAAAATTGTTTTGTGCCCTGTTTTAAAGACTGTGTTGTCTAATGTTTCTTTAAAAAAAAGTAGTACAATTTATTGTGCGGTTTGTTTTAAAGACAGTTTTGTTTGATCTTAATATAAAAAATAGTGAAAATTACTACGTGCCCCGTCTTAAAAGCAATGTGAAGTCTAATGTTTCTAAATATGAGAGAAAATTACTGTGTTCTCTGTTTAAAAGACCGTGCTGTTTCTAATAATGAGCGATACTTACTGTGCGTCCTGTTCAGAAGACTGTTGTCTTTTGTTTCCAGTACTGAGTGAAAATTGCATTGTGCTCTACTTAAAAGAGTGTGTTTTCTAATGTTTAATGTCTGTTAAGGACGGCGCTGTCTGATGTTTCTAAAAATGAGTGACAATCATTGTGTGCCTGTTTAAAAGACCGTGTTGGCTGATGTTATCGTGTGCCTGTTTAAAAGACCGTGTTGGCTGATGTTATCGTGAGCCTGTTTAAAAGACGTGTTGGCTGATGTTATCGTGTGCCTGTTTAAAAGACCGTGTTGGCTGGTGTTATCGTGAGCATGTTTAAAAGACGTGTTGTATGATGTTAGCGTGTGCCTGTTTAAAATAACGTGTTGGTTGCTGTTATCGTGAGCATGTTTAAAAGACATATTAATTTATCAGGTGCATTTCAAAAGCTTATTCAACCGATTAAGATTTGTGCATACGGTATCAGTGACATGTGCTTAAGAACTGTTCATACAGTGTCCATGACATGGACTTTAGAACTGTGTATACTGTGTCCGTGGCATGGACTTTATAGCTATGCAGGCAGTGTCCGTGGCATGGACTTTATAATTATGCAGACAGTGTCCGTGACATAGACTTTAGGACTGTGTATCCAGTGTCCGTTGCATGTACTTTAGAAATATGCGTTTAGTGTCCGTGGCATGATCATGTCGAAATTAAGCAATTAATAACAAGAAAAGAAAAAAAGAGAAGGAAACATAATTAACAATTTATATGGTTCCTGAAATGCAAACTTAAGGCAATAAAAAATTAGCAGCATAGTAAAACCAACAATCATGATGTAAGATAGACAAGATGTACGTAACAATGATTATGATGGTGCTGGTGTTCACGTTTAAAGCAACACATTACTATTATTATTATTATTATTATTATTATTATTATTATTATTATTATTATTATTTAGGTATGGGTAGTATAAATGATAGTTACGATATTAATTTTACACAATAGAATATGATATACACATCAGTAACAGTCAGTAACAGCGGTCTCAAGTAAATATTTATTTAATGTCTTGTTTGCTAGACGATCGATATATTGTACCAAAATTCGAAGTTCACATTCTTTACAAAAAGCGTGATATGATCAGTATGCGTTAGTGGTTCATATTCTTTAACCACAGTCTGCATGGATATATGTGCAAAATTGAAACTGAATTTCCTAACAGTGGATTAGGGTACAGATATGTACAGTAAGGGTTTGTAATAAACTTTGTAGGATGTAAATTCACGATAACTAATAAACCTTCAAAAGACTCCTTGAAGAAATCTTTTTACATAATCTCTTTCACGACAAAGGAATCCATTAATTGAGTCGCAGATAATCTAAAATAGATTACATTTACTATATTTAAATTCAAGTTGATTAGTTCATATAAAGTGTTGAATTTATCATAATATACATCACGTTTTTACTTAAAGTTAATTATTTCGCATATAGTGTTTAATTTATCATATTATACAAGTTAAAAAATTCTAAATTGTAACCCTTCCTTTATTAGGGCCGCAGTGAAAGTGGGGAGAACTTTTTTATATTACCCAATAGTCTTATTGCACTGAATGGATAATGATTATACATGGGGAAACTCCGCTCGTAAAACTATAAATGTATTACTGTTTGATATTATGCATTACATATTTCCCATTCCAAATTAAAGCCCATCCTTCGTACACACCGCAGAGAAAAAGGTGGGAAGTGTGATGCACATCATAATTCAGTCTAAAGTTGTAAAGTTTCACTAGATGAAAACAACACAATCGTAAAACTATCAAGCTATTTCAATTTGATATTATGCGTTCCACTTTTCCAATTCCAACTTTAAGCCCCTCTTTCGTAAACTCTGCAGCGAGATAGGGGGAATTATTATGTCCATCACAATTCAATCTAAAGTTGTGAAATTTCACTACATGAAAATAAACTATTTCCAGAATAAGTGCATGCAACTACAACATAATTTTTTAATACAGTTCTTAAACAATTTTCCTAAAATATAAATGACGGTTTTACTGCCAATTCATTACATAATATCTCGAAAGGCGCATACTCAAAGTATTTCTTTGATTAGACGAGTTTCTTCTGTCCTCGAAGTCGTTTAATTATTTGCATATTGCCTTCCATTTTAAAATAAAACGCGATGCACATAATCTACGTGCTTAAGAAAAAAACTACAAATTGTTTTCGCTTCTTTACTTAGTTAAAGTTCAGCAAATTACTGGTCTACTCCACAGCGAATTTTTAAAATACCAAATCGCCTTTTCAGTCAACTACCAAAACTCTTTTCAGAAATTTAACTTCGTTTTAAATCTCGTACTTAACAGTCTTAAACCCGATACGTATACCAAATATGGTGCTTCTGTTTTCAATTGTCTACCAGGCCCTGGATTTGAGATTATTCGTTGAGAGTAGGAAATATTTGAGAGTACGAGACTGCAAGTGCAGTTTAAAATAGAACATGCATCAAATTAAATGAAAGCATCCATTAATTAAAATATAAATAGCACGCCTCTGATGCATTACTAATTGAATGATGGCTCACTGTTCTACTAATAATGATCTCGTCGTATTGTGTATACTGCCAACTTGCTTTTGTTCTTTTCGTTTTCTTTTATTATTATGCTGAGCGGTGTTCGTCGGTACAGATTTTATGTGTGGTACATACCTATAAACTCTGCAGCCGTCGTCAAAAGTTAATTGTCTGGAGTTTAGATCCAAATTTAAATGGAGCTTTCGATGAAACATTTCGTATGATGACTAGATGGTCTCAAATGAAAATGTAGCAATCTGATATCCACTATGGCCGCACCAATTGTCATTTCAAAAATATTGTTATCACCAGCTGCCATTTTACTAAATGTTGATCATACCAGCAAGGGTTTTCACTGGAAGACTTAGTATGTAAGGTCTATCTTAAATAAAGATGATACTGCTTTGATGTTCAATGACTTTTTTTTTACTAACACTGCTTTTAAGGAGACTTTTGCTCTCTTGGTGGTTCTGAAAGAACACGGTTCAGCTTGCCCTTACAGAATGGCGACGACAGAAGTCATCTTAAAAAATATTGCTATCGCCACCCCTTCTAAACATGGCTCATGGTAGTCGAGTTGGCAAATGCGCTCGCACACATGGATAACTCATATGAACTCTGTGTGGAGTCAATTTTCGGATAGGCCAACATGGGTACGTGAGAAGGTTTGTCTGTACTCTCCCTTGGGTCGCTTGTCCTTCTTAGGTTATTCTTCCATTAAATATATCAGCCACCAAATATAGCCTAGTATGTGCTCAAGAAAAAGAGCGTAAAAGACACAAGACCGCAAACTCCTCTTTAAAATGTTCTTTTATCCACAGTATGATCTTTTTAATGCGACTTCTGATGATGTATATTTGATACTTGAGAAATGGTACCTGTCTGACTTCTAATATGACCGCCATAATTATCATCTTGACAACTTTGTTATGGTCACTCCTTCCTAATGGACATGGTGTTTTCACTAAAATATATCTTACAATATCCAGTTAGAACTGAATGAAAATGGTGTTAATCTTTCATCGTTACTCATTCATTATGAAAAATCATATCAATATGAGTTTCTACCAGACGACAACATACATTATCGTGTTGCTCCTTACTGAACATGATTTCAGTTTGCGTTTCAGTATCTCGAACAGATCAGCGAACTGAAAATCTTTTCTCGCCGAAGAATTTCAAAGTTAGAACAAGAAACGGTTTCTTTAATTTCTGGAAGGTTTTTTAGACTACTGAAGCGTGTGCCATTCCATAAAAAACGCATCGAGATTTAAAACAGTACCATCCTTTAAGCCTCCAATACCCTGTATTTCTCAGTAGTGCCATAATCACCACTTTAAATGAAATACTATATTATGACACAGTGTAGCATTCAACTGAGATGCAATGATGCGGTGCACTGTTGTATTCATCTGAGATAGGATAGTATGGCACACCTTAACATTCAGCTGAGATGCAATAACATGGTATACTGTAGCATTCTATTGACAAGCAATAGCATGGCACACTGTAGCATTCATAACTGATGCAATATAATGGTACACGTGAACAATAGCAAGACTTTACAAATTAAAGATTACAACAATTAGTCTTCAAAATTCCTTTTCGCATATAACACCCCATCTCTACATGGGACAGCATATGAGATTGTGCGTTTCGATATATCAAATATGTATCTCGTTGAATATTGTTACAGTATAAAAGGAAATTGCATTGTTAAATCAAAATATAGAGCCAAATGTAACGGAAGGCACGAGTTAGTTATTTTTTTTTAAAGTGTGACCCATTTTTAAATCAAGAATTCCTGCGGTTTACATTGTTCACCTGTACTTCCTATGTGAAAATAGCATCACCTTTGAAAATACATTTATCTTCCATGCATATATTACTAGGTTCATATCACTGCTATAACTTCTTACATGAAGTTTGATTGACATTAAAGTCTCATCTTACTTGCAACAACATCAATCTGACTTTCATTGCTTTTCATCTGCATCAAAATCTGGTAAACCTGCTGTGGTATCTGACATTATATTTGTTTATCAGCATCTTATGAGATGGAGTTAGAATCAAAGTCCTTTTTTAAATGTTATATCCGTTACTTTTAATTTCACATTTTACCATACAAGAACCTTAATGGCAATGTATTAGCCTTATCACGTGTTTTCATGTGCGCCATTTTGATGTGCATCTGTGACTTCATGTATTAACATACTAGAACATTCCTTAGTAGTAACCATATCACGCGATTTCATGTTCACCATTTTTTTGTTTCACTGTCATGATTTGTTACGTATGTGCTATCATGTTTTAATGTAGACGAGTTTATCTTCTATTTTCGTTCTAGCTTTGTGATCAAAAGAAGTTTCCTAATGTGCATATTTCACATAGTTTTGCTTTACATCTTTAATCTTTAGAAAAGCTTGATCTTACAAAATACAGGTCCTTATAACTACTACCCAAATATTTCATTGTCGCGATTTATTTGAAAGGAATGTTGTTTTTCTCAGTGGTGAGTCGGTTTTAACTCAATCTTGTAAAATTTATCATATCTCAGTTACATTATCCTGTCACCAGGACCTCTAGTCCTAGCCTCTTAATGCTGAGTGCCAAGCAAGCTAGCTACTAGTTCACACCAAATCAATCTTGATGTTTACGTGCACTAGGACTGGGGAGTGCAGTTGAGTACATTGAGTCAATGAAGGAATCCCAGTTCTCTACTCAGAATGTGCATCAAGTGTATGCTCTTGGCTGAATAGTTCTTTCGTTTTGGTGGACACTGTTCTGTTACCGGTGAAATACTGTTCGGCTTAATATATAATATTGAGTTTGGAGATGATGAGTCCATGGTCAATTCAGCATTCTGCATTTCTCAAAACCATCGTCACTGACATCCAGCATGTCCCTTCTCCTGATGGTGATGTAGTCAATATGGCGTATTTGTCTTTAACGTGGATACATCCAAGACGTCTTGTTGAGGATTGGCAGCAGTATTATGTTTGTTGTTGATAAGGGAGCCATGTTCAGCACATTTTCTCTGTAGGAGTGCTGTCTCATTTTAAACTTGCCGAGTCCATTATTTTTCTAATGACACCTCTCTGGTGATCTGTGCCAACTCTCGCACTGAAGATACTAAGGAGTATGACCCTTTCTGCCCTTGGCTCTTCTGCAATAAGAGACTCCGTGTCCTCATACAATTTTTCTCATCTGAGCTGGTCATGGTGCGGATATATAGGTCATGGTACGGTTATTCATACACATGCATACTTGTTTTTTAACCCCATGTTCCCTATAATAAATCGATTTAAGATATACTTAACGGCTCACATGTTTTCCCTCGTCATAATGTATGTTCTGAAAGGATTATGCGTACCACCGTACTTTGGTAGTTGACATTGACCTTACATAATCATTTTGAATTTAATATTCATGCGCAACACGCTTGACCTTTAACATTTTCTATAGTATAAAAAAGGCATTTTTCCACCAGTGTGACTCTAAATATTGATACTCCTATCATAGTATAAATATGCACTGGATTAGACCAACGAAGAACAAACAAATAAAAGAAAGCATATTTATAGTTAAGAAGTTGATGAAAATATGCAAGCCTCCGCTCAGGTATCAAGGAAATGCGAAACGTTACTCAATCTTGAATTATTATTAACCTTTCACAATCAAGAATTCGAGTAGAAATATATAAACTCTTATACAAAGAAGATTTCGCTTTGGGCGATGATTAGACATAGTGGAACTGAAAGTTTGACAAACATTTTTTAAAAAGTCCTTGACACTAATGTAATTCTTGAACATACAGCTTGTATCAACTGTGATACATATTTCACTTGGCTATAAAGTGAAATAAAAACTATTTAGATGTGAATTACCGAATAATAATTGCACTGTGTATCATGATTTAGTATGAAAAATATTGTACCGAAAAAGATATTGTTCGACCCTTAGTAGCAGAAAACCTCATTAGTTAAGGCTTTGTATACAGTTGCTCAGGAAAACTGGAGAAAAGCATATCGGTCAGGGAGATGACAACGACATTATACATTGTTTAATTCTGCTCACATGTATGTTGTGGAATTACAACACCATATTTAACTTGCTATAGATAAGGGTATCTCAAACAGAAAATACAGATTGAAACATTGACCGTCCATTTTGCTAGCTACTGACATTTTACAGTTGCAGTAAGGTATATCGGTCTCTAATTTCTGTTTTTACATGAAAAGGGACAAATAACTAAATTTACGGCACGACGCAGTTCGATATATTTTTGGGACCGCTGTATTGTTATATGCCTAATTAACATGAAATCCACCCCACCCCCATCCAACTCGAAACGTAGAAGGAACAAAACAGAATTGTGACACTTTACTGACTCCACAGAATGAAGTCACAATAGAGCCATTAACTAGTTTACCGTTACAAAGCGATAATTTATCAATTATGACACGACGCAATTCGATATATTTTTTGGGACCCAGCTATATTGTTCCGTGCCTAGATAATGTGAAATCCACACCACTCCCATCCAACTCGAAAGGTAGAAGGTACAAAACAGAATTGTGACGCTTTATCAACTCCACAGAATGAAGTCATAATAGTCATTAACTTGTTTACCGTCACAAAGCGATAATGTATTGTGCAAACAAGAAGAAGGCTTCTAATATATATTATGGCCAGCGTATGTATATCACTCTGAATGAGACTTGACAACTACATCGACACCAGTTCTTTTAAAATGCAGATTTCAAGGTTGACGTTGATATATTGTTCTCTCTCAATAGCTCAACGGTATTTGTCGTCCAACATTGTCCTGATATCAATTAAGGCAGAGACTAAGGAGAGGTCAGTTTTATTGTGGTAATTTCTATGTTTAAAGGGTTAATGTGGCTCACTTTGAACAATAGTATGGCTTTTTCGAAAACTTCAGTTGATTGCTATCAATGAGCCACGTCCTTATTAATCATTTTATGTGTTTAAATTTACCTTGTTTAAAGAAAACATATCGATTCCTTCAATATAACTTATCTAAGAAGTCCTCATACTGATCATCTGCCTTGAATGCTACATTTGGAACACTTGTCATCTAGCAGTAGACTGGTATTCAGTTAAAAACGCATGATGACAATCAGGTACTATATATTCTGGATGGAAGCGCACGAAATGATTCATATATACGATAATTTGTTAAAGGTAGAAATTTAATGACTACTTGGCAGCGAACAAACCATCTTACATGGATTGTGTGTATGTTTATAATTTCATGCACAGCCATTATAACCACCACCACCAACATTATAATCGCCACATATCAGCACCACTATACTGTCCGTAAAAGAATCAGTCGCCAACGCTAGTATTTCCTCGTAAACAAAAGTACACTGACCATTATTAGTTGTGATAACTGTTTTATACTACGCCAATGGTGACTTGAATTTAATTATATAAACAGCGGTGGTGAATTGTTTGGTCTGAAGATGAGACAAAACAAGCAAAATGAGGAATTTAGATCGTATTTGTTGAATGTGCTGGATTATCAAAAAGAAAGAAAGAAAATATCGGTGCAAGAGCATGGGTTTCTAAAGTCAAATAAATAAACTAAAAACGATAGATGCAAAACTTGATAGTTTCTCATTACTAAAGTCAAATAAATAAACTTAAAGGTATTTATGCAAACATAGGAGTTCTGGAATACTAAAGTCAAATAATTAAACTTAAGAAGAACAATTCAAACACACGTGTTTTTAATTATCGAAATCAAATAAGTAAACAAACATACAAAAGTGCAAAAATGGGTGCACGCTTTTACAGATCACCAACATATCACCTCTGTATGCGTGAGTTCCAGTCTCATGTTCGGCCAGCATGAGTAAGTGGGCATGCTTGCCAGTAGTTTCCCGTGGGCTGTGTGGATCTTTCTGGAATTTTTACTACTTCCTCCACCATATATACTGGCCGTCATGTTTAGCAATATCATGTGCTGAAAATTAGCTTTAAACCCTAAACAACAACACATTTTCAACTACATGTTAAAAAAGGTTACTGCGACTCAATTTGAATACTATTAATAATGTATATATCCCAGACTTACTTTGGATGACGTTCTGTTGAAGTTTAGTGCCACTATAAAGCACAATATAGGTAATAAATGGCACCTTGATAAAGGGTGAAGTGAAAACCTCGGTAAATTGTTTCGAACCATCGAAAGTTACTGCCAGTTTTCTCACATATTCATATTAGCCAGCCCGACACCTGCGCAGACAGATGGACGGATAACAGACGCACGGCCATAACATTACCTTAGTTGACTTCTACAAGATAGACTAAGACGATTGTGTGAATACTCTTTCCCACTTTTGATGCAAAGCAATAGTATACAGTGTTTATAAGTGTACATGCAATGTGCATATATTCTAGACTTATGTTGGATGCTGTCGATTTAAAGTGCATTGTCAATATATAGAACAAGATAGGTTATACATGACGGCTTGAATAAAAGGTCGAGGCAAAAACTTGGTAAATTCTTTCCATCCAATGAACGTTACTAGCAGTTTTCTCACATATCCATATTAGCCAGCCCAACACCTACGCAGACAGATGTGATATATTGGTTAATGGCTACTCGTCAAATCAATACCCCCTATAATTTTGGTATTCTATAATAGTAAATTTTAATTTCTTTGATATACAAGCTGATATCCTTTTGATACATTTTACATCTAACAGGAGCTATTCCTTGATTTCGACTGAACCTTTGTTGTCTATATTTTGCAGTCTTGGCCTAACTAACATCGTCACTGTATATGGCTTCCAAGTCACTTCACCTAAAGTCATCTGTATCGACATTCCATTGAAAAGATTATGGAACCAGAAACGGAAGGAATGTAATAGATACGTCATATATAAAACCTTGTTGATAATTACTAACACATCAATGAGTATACATGGTGTTCCAAACTATACTAAACACAGCAGGTGCAAATTACATCAACTTTTTAATAAGCCTAAATTTAGATAACAGTTCAATCTGATTTGTTATTTAATGTCTAATATATGCATCAAAATCTCTGGTCAAATTTTTAGGTCTTGCTTACAATGATCATTACGTTAGGTTTAGTAAGCCCCTTTGCGTGAGAGAATAATTTCCGTTCACAACAGTGGCCCGACTGTGTGGATGGATGTAAAATTATAATTGTATTCAGCATAACGACAGCTGCTATTTGAATCATGTTTGAATTGTTTAATATTTTTCTTGTTAAATTGTGCCACACACAGTTTAATACAAGTTGATATTGAAGAAAAAAAAACGACAACTTATGTTTCCTCTACTAAGTTGGATTTTCATCATCAGTATTATTTTCAGGTCATGCTTCTAATGATCATAAAGCTACAGTTTTAGTATGCCCCTTTAATATGCTGCATTAGTTATAACCATAAATACATTTTCAATAATGATATTTTAAGAAGGGAGAAATTTGGACCTGTACTATCTTTATTCAGCTCTGAAAAACAGAATACAGGGTCGTAGTCCCATACTGTCATTTTTTCCATTCAATCACGCAACGCACCATGTTGGTGTGACATGATATGCAATAGGTTTATTGACTGCTGTAACAGTTGTTCATGATGAATGATCCACCTTAATGGCTAAACATATATAACATGATCCATTCTAGTAGTTAGACATGGAGAATAGCGCCCACCATAATGGTTTTTTGATATAGATAACATGATCCATCCTAATGGCTTGGCCTAGATAACATGATCCACCCTAATGGTTGGACATAGATAACATGATCCACCTTAATGTTTATACACAGACAACACGATCCTCCCTAATGGTTAGACATAAGATAACATGATCCATCCTAATACTTAGGCATAAGATAACATGATCCACCCTAATGGTTCGATATAGATAACATGATCCACCATACAAGTTAGACATCCTAATGGTTATATTCAGATAACAAGGCCCACTCTAATGGTTAGCCTCAATGAAATATCATTTAGATGCATCCTTTTGTTTCACCACCAGATCCTTTATAACAACGTACATTAAAATGAACCAGTTTGTACAAAAGAACTAAACAAACGAAGGTGTTCGCACAATAATAAAAATAAATATACTCACATGTCCTTAAGTACAGTTATAAAATTAGCTAGGAAAATAATAGTCAGGCACATAATGATACCTTTATTTTCAAAGACATGAAATGTTTAAAAATATAAATATATTGTGCATACTGTTATAAAGTAGTTATAAACAACAACACATGTATACTTTTGTTCATGAAGTACAGCCGTACATCAAACACTCGTCTCTTAGCTTCATGTACACAAAGTTTTTAAGAGTTAGAAAACGAGATATTCAATGTTTTATGTTTGACAATATGACGTAATAGAAACGCATGATTTAATTCCTGTTTAACTGCACTTGCGGCTTGTAACATTTTCTCTCGCAGTGTTTCGTTAGGTGCTTTTACCGTCTATCCTGGATACAGCTTCCCAAATATTGAAAGCACTAATATAAAGTACAAACATACCGCTCAACGAAGCCCTGTATACATTCCTAAGAAATTTGTCGAAAATAAATGACCACCACTTTGTTCATATCTTCCGTACTGACTTGAAAGCAGTGTTCAAAAGACTGATGTATGATGTTTCTGATAATGGGTGAAAAATACTGTGCCGCGTCAACATTACTTTATCTGGCGTTGAAACTGGTGTTTATCTGGTGGTGCGAATTACAATGTGCCCTGTTTAAAGTACCGTATTAGCCAGTGACGTACTAAGGGAAAATGGTGCCCGAGCAGTAGAGAGGGTGAATCATATATCTTTTTAGATGCGTCTAATTGGCAAACAAAGGCCTCCTCCAAAACTCGAAAAAAATGTGAAAAAAAAACCCAGAAATTAGGCTTCTAACCAACCGAGACGCATATTCGTTCTCGCACCCTCTCGGCTGCGAATTAAACAATATCATATAGCAATAATGGTAATAGAATCATTAACAACTAGAGTAGCTTTAGAAAAACTTGCGGCGATTAAGAAATTTATACCCGTCCGTGATTTTGTCAGACAAAAATTTCATCTACGACAAGAATCTCAAGTTGATTTTACAGAAGACACAGAACAATTATTTAAATCCGTTACTACAACCACTAGGGTGGTGGGATATATGGAAAGAGAGAAGGAGAAGAAGTGGAAAAAATATCAAAAAGTACTGAAGAAACGGCAAAAATAGTTGCAGCACAACATCCTCCTGTAGGGCATAGATAAAGTTCATACTGTAATCACTGACGTGAAAGAAAAACTTGCATCTGAACCTAAAGTAATATTGATCTGATTAAAAAAAATTCAGTAGAAGCTATTGAGGATATTAAAATACTAAATAACCTGATTTACCTGCAAAAATACTATTTGGTGTGTATGATAAATCTTAAATGTTAAAATCAGGTTATGAAACCGTAAGTGATGATAATTTTATTAAATGAGCATATCGTATATATTACAATAAAAAAACAAGTCAGTCGTGATGATTATATGTTTGATACGCTTGTTGAAAAAATAAAAACACTTGATAGAGGGTTTAAGCAATGAAAACGTTCTTTCCCACCTCAACAATAACATTCTTTCCCAGCGCAACAAAGACTGTTGTCGAAATTTGAAAATGCTAGTGAACAACTAAAAAAAGCAAAATCCTTAAGACTATTTAATACAAGGGAGGAAGAAGGAGCAGCAGGAAGTGGTATTTTTCCGAGTGGAACTCGCGGGAGTAGTCTTCTTGCCTGTCATAATAATATGCCCTCCGACATAGCGCGATTAGAAATTCTCATAGAGGCAGCACGAGCTGGAAATAACTCACCGGAAATAATTACCGAAGCCGCTTATATATGTCAAGCATTATTTTAAAGTGGTATCATGGCTATCGGTGTATGTCGAGAATTTATCGATGAACTCGTTGATGATTATCACAGTGATTGATCTTCACCGGTGTTTAATTGTCACTACGATTAGATATAACGATAATAAATAATATGATCATATACTATCACCATTATAAACCATTCATGGTCAGGGTAATAAACTCACGATTATACTTTTATATAACAATTTACAGAGATGGTCTTGGTGATGTTATTCAAGGGTTATTTGCAAGGATGGCTTCCAAAAAAGCACCAATTGCAAAACAATTATCGATGAAAACTATTAATGTTATTGGTAAAAAAAGCTCCTGGTGCTATTGGTAATATTGCTAGTAAGGTGTTTTCTGCAGCCAAAGAAAGACTAACACGATTAATACGATGAACCCACAGCCAGTAAAATTGCCTTCCTCGGAAATTATGCCCGCAAATGTCAGTAAAATTATAAACCAAGCCGTGGATAAAAATCTAGCAGCCTTGATAAATCAAGTATCTGACGAAGTGCAAAGAAATATTACTGCAAATCTGATAGCGGGAAGCGGTCTGAGATCACGATTTAGATAGAGAAATATATAATAAAATGTTCAAATCTTCACCCGACCCAACATTTGATATAGACACACCGGTGCTCAAAGATGAATCTGTACACAATTATCAGTTTTATTATTACAATGCCCTACTGCCAAATAGTCCCTCAAGGATTTCGGGATACAAATAAATACTTCCTACCCGCAGAATCATGTATTTAAGTAGAAGGAGAACTCGTAACAACGTTTGAAGATGTTAATCATGTAGGAGTACCATATGCATTAATTGCACGAGTTGGTTTTGTTAACAATGGGATTATGGCACTGTTCAGTAGCACTACATATTTGATTGATGGAAGAGTGATTGAACGAATTCATAATGATATGGATATTGCCACAACAATAATGGGTTTAGCGAGATATTCTGATGATTATACAAGATTGACTGGTCCATCTTTGAAGTTTTAGAAGGATATTATTGATAGCGCTGATAATGTTCAGTATGTCAAATTATATACACCAGTAGCTACTGGAGTTGCTGATAAACCAGATGATTTTGAACATATAGATAGACCATGTGCTCCATTTGATATTATGAAAGGTGTTAATGCAAATTATAACCTAGGATTTGCAGCACGTGTATCAATGACCGTGTAGATTATTTTCATGTTCAATTAAACTGTCTCATATTTTCGGATTTTGCAGAAATGTAAGAAAGGTTATCTTTGGAGTTAAACACACAGTAGTACTAGTTTTAGAGAGATCTTAAAATATAATGATTGATATTTACTGGAGATCTCTCTCGAGCCGAAACCAACCCACCGGTGAAATATCGGCAACGAAGGATGTAAAAAAGATGAACGAGGATGAAATATCCGAACTGTTAAATCTTGTAGATGTGGGGCCAAATGAGGTGGTTATATTTGAAGACAAACAAGGAAAATTAAATTTTTGTAATTATTGTTAGACTTAATGGAGTATTATAGCTAACATTAATGACGTAACCGAAAACTCCAATGCGGTGTTTGATTCCACTGGTAAGATTAAACCAGGTATTCTTTTTTCAACTGTACTAGATAGTAATAATGATGGGAAAAAAAATCCGATGATACAACATGGACTCGAAAAAAATAACGGCACTTGGTAATCCAACATCTGACAGTGACGTTGTGACAAACAATTATGTAGATACCATAAACAATAAACTATGAATGCTACGGGCAAATATGATGGTAATGTAGGCGCATTTGCAAATATTCGTAAAATGTTTAGAAAAATTGATAAGACTGCTGATAATTTCTTTTGAAAACTGCCAAATATCGCCAAGAAACTTTCTGATATTAAAACAACTATTGATACGTAGAGATAGGCTTGTCTGAAAGTTGTATTTCGTCGTGTCCACGTTCCGTGCACCCCCGCACAGTACTCATTAAGACAACTTCTCAGTCCAATTATCCAGTTACTATATTCTATTTTGCGTACACTTTTGGTATGTTGTAAAAACACTGGAAAACTGCAATTCTGCCACATAAACTTATAAAAGCTGATAAAGAACTTTGTCTTACATTGCTATAAAAGGTATGTATGTATGTATGTATGTATGTATGTATGTATGTATGTATGTATGTATGTATGTAGCAGCTATATAGGTATATAGGTAGGTATGTAGGTAGGTAGGTATGCATGCAAGCATGAATGCAAGCAGGTAGGCAGGCAGGTAGGAATGACGATACGTCTGGCTTTTGTTACTGCTTCTTATTTTTAGTTCCCATACATTAATTGTGCACAACAATTTTTTTTATTATTGCATTTATTTATTTATGAATTCATTTTTTTATATCTTACAATATATTAAAACAAAAGATGAATATGATGTCCTCTTATTACTCCCAACCCACCAACCCCATATAGGTTATATGGTCGACGTATTTTCTCTTTAGTATTGTCACTAGCTGAATTGATACGCTTACAGTCTCGTGTGTGTGTGTGTGTGTGTGTGTGTGTGTGTGTGTGTGTGTGTGTGTGTGTACATATTCAAAAATCGAAAAGAAGAAATACAAACTAATAACCAGCATCTATTTAAAAAAAAACAAATGATTATCAAAGCTATGTCCATGTCCTGTCTCCCCACATTTGGGCATTTGCGGTCTTCTTCGCAATTCCTATTCCAGGAGCGTAGCTTGAAACCCATGCAGTTAAAGAATGGCGGAATTGTTTTCGCATCCTCCCTGGTTACGTTGATTGTCCTACCCCTGATTCAATGTTGTTGAAGCCCCATATTTGACCCAGATTATGCAATATGATCTTAACTTTCAGTTTGGTGTATATTTTGTCTATGATCTCCTCAGTTTCCACTTGTAGGGGCAATCCATTTATGTGCACATCGACATATGTGGGCCCTATTTCTCTTGTGAAGGGAGGTGCCTGTTTTATTTCAGCCGTCAATTCTTTGATATTTATACTCCCTTGCGTTAGGAGAGGCAGTTCCAAGTCTACCGGGTAAAACATATTTGTTGTATCCGGCATTTTGCATCTATCTGCTTCATGTCTACTCCCATAGCTTGTAGCGTAGCTAAAACTTCAGCTTGTCTGGGTGCTTTTGCTACATTCCCGACATCGATCAGCTAGAATCCCGGCTGGTGATATGCATGCAGCCGTTATCTATCACTTGTGAATGGAAGGTCACATTAAATTTTATTTTCGCCACTTGTCCGAAAATTCTGATAATTCTCCCACCAGATATAATTGCCCACAGGTGTATCATATCTAGCCCAAAGCAATCTCGTTAAACACCAAACCAACAACATCCTCAATGAGTCTATAATATATGCATGGCTCATCTATTAATAGAAAAAGACATTATCATTGCTTTGCATAGAAAGTGGTAAAAAGTATTTGCGCACTTGTTCTAGTTTACCAGATCGAAGCCAGGTAAGTTTTTGGTATGCCGTCTTTCGTCAGTCGTCCTAAGTGTTATTTGGCAATCAGTCGAGACGGTTCAGTTTAAACAGCACGTACTCTACCTGGGTGCATAATCTTATCACATTCATAGGTATGATAAATTTGATTATGGAAGATGGTTGAAATATACCTGCGTGTAATTAGCTGAACGTACAAACACGAGAGGCTTTATTTTCAGACTGGCAATTTTAATTTTAGCCCTGTTACTCATTGTGCCCCCTCCAAAAGAAAATGTAAACCTTCACAATATTTTCATTTCAGAACATTGATGCACCATAGTTCTTATCAGAATAAAGACCATCCTACACTCAAGATGTTACTAAAACAATTGGTAGTTTCCACATCTGTATCAAGCCTAAACTCAAACATGCTATGCATCTGTATCGTTTATAGAAAATAAATGCCTTCGACAATGAAAGTAATTCCAATAGTATTTCATAAACTGACCTGCTAAGAATCTCCGTTAATTGTGAACATAGGCGAAATGAATGTGTTCATTAGACTGACCAGCCACAGACATTGACTAGACAGTAGTCCCCCACTGTCAACACAGTAATATAAATGTGCATTTTGCAACTTTATAATCACATAAGAAAGACTGGTGCTTATAAAATGTACACAAATCCCTCAAAATCGAACCTTTGTGATTTTACACAGTGTTTCTTCAGTGCTTCTGTGTAAAACCTCATTGCTATTAATAAACAAATCAAGCACTACACATAATGTAATAAGTATACAGCAAACAAATGCATCTATATAATATACCCACGGTAAGAACTACTGACCCATTTGAGGTTATTTTCAGCTTTCTCATATTACCACATTGGACCGATAAAGTCTGGAAGCCAGGCAGACGGTGGTGAGATGGTAGTGATCTGTAAAGACTAGTGCTTTAGACTACTCGGCCACTTGGACCTAAAACAATTTTGGTATTTTATACAAGTACATATATATCTGACATTGATATTTTGCACACAAGTGGATATTCTTTGAATAATTGCTACATTGAAAAATAGTTATATATATATATATATATTGATTTCGACTGCACGGTTGCTCTACGTTTTGCAGCCCAGGCCTTAACGTCGCCACAGTCTTAGGTTGACAACTCACTTCGCCTTAGAGTCAACACGTTTGTATCCACAATTCCTTGGAAAGACACCATGGCTGCTGCAAGTTCAGAACAGGCTATTTGCAGTATAGTCGAAGATAGGACGTTGAAACTAGAAACGAAAGGTATGTAATAGATATGTCATATATAACAATCATTATGAGTTGTTTTTTTTCGGCTAACGCTTCGATACGGAAACATGGTATTTCATAATGTAGTAAACACAACATTACATACCGTAGTCAACATTTCAATACGCCTAAATCTAGATTACATAGTTATATTAGCTTTTATATTTAAGGAGTAATATAAGTAATGATATCTTTCAGCAAATTTCAACTAAGCCCACAACATAGCATTATCGATATAACTCAAAGAGTGCGTGGGGGAGAAATGGCCATTCACAACATTTGTCCGACTGAGTAAATGGATGTAAAGTGTTATATATATATATATATATATATATATATATATATATATATATATATATATATATATATATATATAATTATATTCAGCATAAAGACAGTATATATCTAATTATTGTTTAAGCTGTCTTATAGTTGTTTTAAAAATCAAATCCGAACGTAATCCAAGAATAGTCCACGAATTAAATTATAGAAGTACTAGTAATGAAATGTTCAATAAATTCAAGTTCGAATCCTTTTGGAAAATCCAAGATGGAAGATGATGACGTATGATGTAGTCTGTACTTTTTTTTATCTAGTTCTTTGTAAATTCACAAGAAATAACACTCCGGTGATGGAAATCCGAATACAATTTTGATACACTGTCTCTGTCAAAGAATTATATACGAGTACATCAAATATTTCCCGATATACTTATTAATTCGTTTAAAATCCAAATCAAAATTAACATGGATTCAAACACTGACTACAACAAAAGAAAATGATCTAACGTCAGATGCTAACTATATTTCAATACAAAGTAATTATATCGTATTCTAATACTCAGTTTTGCAAAAGACATCATCAACTTGAGAAATCGAGAGTAAAAAAGGGAGTGGTCACTTGATTGTGTTTATATCACGTACTCCTAACATGACCCTGAAGAAAAACAATCATTTTACTTTAAGAACAAAACGTTGTTTACGTTTTAATTCACTAGTCAAATCTTGACCTTGACAACAACCAATCATTTTACAACTAAAATAAAACATGTGTACGTGGTTGCGGTTAACACTGAATAAAGGTATGGATCTAGGTCAACATTACTTGCTTACCAAAACATAATTCAGTCAACCGATTTTCTGAAGAAGAAAAAATCATCAATAAAAGTACATTACAATAATATAATCAAAATGAAAATTATTTAAATCCGACAAACAAACAATTAAATTAAAATAAATTTATATTAAATCAGATATACGTAACACAAGTCAATGGCAGATTTCCATTTGCACAAGTAAACATGTCATGAACATGATTATATTTGTGTCGGGAATTTGCTTTCATTTGTTAGCATGACCAGAAATACAAAGTTAAAACCGGGCCAATATTCGCCTGAATTCAGCTCTTAAAAATTCGAATAGAGGTGTCGTAGTCTCATCGCGTCCTTTTCTGTTCAATAACGTAACGCGTCAATGAGGTTTATTGACGTGACGTTATATGGCATTGGTCTATTGGCCGTTGTTACATGTTTTAATGGGGAACGTATGTACCCTTCTATAAATTTACTTATAATGCATAGCTGTAATAGGATAACATCATCCATCCTAATGGATAAACACAGATAAAACCATCCATCCTAATGGATAAACACAGATAAAACCATCCATCCTAATGGTTAAACACAGATAAAACCATCCATCCTAATGGATAAACACAGGTAAAACCATCCATCCTAATGGATAAACACAGATAAAACCATCCATCCTAATGGATAAACACAGATAAAACCATCCATCCTAATGGATAAACACAGATAAAACCATCCATCCTAATGGATAAACACAGGTAAAACCATCCATCCTAATGGATAAACACAGATAAAGCATCCATCCTAATGGTTAGATTCAGATACAGATAATAGCATCCATTATAATGGTTAGATTCAGACAGAGATAATAGCATCCATTATAATGGTTAGATTCAGATACAGATAATAGCATCGATTATAATGGTTAGATTCAGACACACATATAACATCATCCATCCTAATGGTTAGATTCAGACACAGATAATATCATCCATCCTAATGGTTAGATTCAGACATACAAATAATAGCATCCATCCTAATGGTTAGATTCAGACACACATATGATAGCACCCATCCTAATGGTCCGATTTAGACACACATATAATAGCATCAATCCTAATGGTTAGATTTAGACACAGATAATAGCATCCATCCTAATGGTTAGATTCAGACACACATATAATAGCATCAATCCTAATGGTTAGATTTAGACACAGATAATATCATCCATCCTAATGGTTAGATTCAGACATACAAATAATAGCATCCATCCTAATGGTTAGATTCAGACACACATATGATAGCACCCATCCTAATGGTCCGATTTAGACACACATATAATAGCATCAATCCTAATGGTTAGATTTAGACACAGATAATAGCATCCATCCTAATGGTTAGATTCAGACACACATATAATAGCATCCATCCTAATGGTTAGATTCAGACACACATATGATAGCACCCATCCTAATGGTCCGATTTAGACACACATATAATAGCATCAATCCTAATGGTTAGATTCAGACACAGATAATATCATCCATCCTAATGGTTAGATTCAGACATACAAATAATAGCATCCATCCTAATGGTTAGATTCAGACACACATATGATAGCACCCATCCTAATGGTCCGATTTAGACACACATATAATAGCATCAATCCTAATGGTTAGATTCAGACACACAGATAATAGCATCCGTTCTAATGGTTAAGTAACATAAAATCACGTCAGTGTTTTTATGCCTTTCTCGAGAAAATAGCAGGGCTGGATTAGATTGTTTATCTAACACAACATCATCATACACAACTAAATTAGTACTATTCCCATCAACATCATCTACAGATTGCGCTTTATCAATATCAGAAATAAATTCAACATCATCACAGTCTTCCTTTATCATCGCTGCGTTTTCATTAAATTTTTTTAGCACTGCATAACACCGCTGATCATGTACAGACGGAGCTATCATATACAATTTATCCCATTTTAACCACCTCATTATAAATTAAGTAACAACTGTGTCTTACCACTCCCAGACGGTTCAGTTATAGTCATTCTGATAGAATTTGGTAACGCTGCAAGATGCTTGACTGGTTCTCGTGTTCTCGTCGCTGAAACATCAATTATATCAATGTTATAATTACTAAATATGGATTTATATTGTGCAAATACAAGAGGTGTACTGGTACAGATGAAATAATGACAATCATAATGAAAAAAAATAGACTAGCGCTTACTGTTAGGTGTGAACGCTGTGTTACTCAAACTTAAATTTATCCCCGCCTATAAGTCGGTTTCAAACAAATACAACACGGGGGTGATATTTCAGCCAAGTTAGCCAAATTACCGGTAATTCCATGGGCCAAATACCCATGAAAAAACTCTTTGCATGATATAAGTCCAGACTTGATATCCGACTTGACAACCAAGACCAACCAAAACCAGGCGAATATCCAATAAATGCTATCGAACATGTTTATCACGCTCATGATGTAGCTTATCGTTCAAATGATCTTCAGCAGCAACACCTCACAGATGTGAAATTGAATCACGCGTTAAATTCCATTTTTTTATTAAAAAAAAAAACTTTCACGGAACTGCTTATTAAAAACCGCTATGAAAGGTAAACTAGTATTAGGGGCTTGAAATTAATAATGGAGTCAGTGTATTATTCTCCGAGCGGATATTGGAGAGGTAGCGCCACGATTAGTAAACTCGCCGAAACTGTAGGTGTTGACTGTGCCACCGCAGCAACATGGTTAGCCCGACAAGCGATATGGCAAATATATATATATCACCGCCTAAATGAATACAATACGAACATGCTGATGTTTGATTCCCTAATGAAGTTCATCAGGCTGATATTTTATTTTTACCACATTATACTAGACGTCGTAAAACATACAAATACGCATTATCTGTCGTTCATCTTGCAAGTAGATACAAAGAAGCAGAACCGTTATCAACATAACCAGCTGGTGAAGTAGCTTCTACGTTTAAACGAATTTATCACCGAGGTGGTCTACGATGGCCACAGCAGTTACAAGTTAAACCAGGCAAAGATATTCAAGGAGCAATATCATTTTTGACCAAACAACACAACATCAAAAAATAACGAGGATACTTGCTGAGAGGTTATTTGAATATCAATACGGGATGTAGTAAATTCAAAAGAAAATATCTCGTGAATGGGTTTTCAAGATTACCAAGTGTGATATCTGCGCTAAATAATGAAATTATTTGAACAATTAACATGGAACCTGTTAACGCAATCACACGCGCGTATATACCTGTGCAAGATGATTCGTCAGCATATCTAGTTCTGGATACTGTCACCGTGAGGTATTGATATGAACCTGGTGAACTTGAAAGTGGTAAAAAAACAGCGACTGATACAGTTTGGAGTATCACAACACACAATTTCCAGATAGTTACATCCACGGGTAGACCTGCAATATACTGATTAGAGTCAACTGCACCTCAACGTGGATTTATCCGTGAAGAATTACTTAACTAGCAACTGGACGTCGATTACATTCAAGACAAGTTAACATCGTATTTTCGCGTGTCTGACGACGACTGTTATCTTTTCTATCCACGGTAAATTGTTTTAAATCGTTTTTCAAATACCGCCATAACGTTACACAATTACATCTCGCACAGTGATTATCCTGTTTCTGCTTCAGTATCATGATAAATTCAACATCGATATAAAAGTCTTATTTACTTTTTTATCACTTAGCTTATAACTGGCTATGTTTTTCTTATTGTGCTATCGTCGGTTATATCTTCGATGATATCTGCGTCTTCGATTAAACTCTTCGCAGCTGAAATATTCTTCTAACTCGAGACACTGCCAAGAAAGAAAAAGTTTGACCATTCGACATGATTATCTACGATTCAAACTCGAGTAACAGAACTAGTTAATTTGTGAGATGAGTTTATCGTCATCGCGTATCCAAACATCCATGGAGATTTGTCCGCGCGCAATGCATCCTCAACAATGTTAATATCAACCATGACAATATCGTTTAATACTAGATTTTGCTTCTCATTTCGTCCTGGTATATCAATGTTTATGTTTTACCGTCGTGTATTAAGCTGGTCTGTAACACAACGACATTGGTATCGTCGGGAACTTTTTCTTATCCAACTGAAGAAAATGCTTCTGAAGTGTATCACGATTTATTTTTTACTTGCTACTATTAAATCGTTTGGAGTCCATGGAAGTTTCTCTTATTACTGTGCCTAATGCTTAACACTGATTTTTATTTGCAACACCTGATTAAATTTTTAAGTTGTTTTTAATTTATCATCAATTGATCTGTGGTTGACATCGATTCGATTGCTTCATAATAATCAACAAAACGTTTAAGCCAATCGTGATAGAGATTTTCCAGTAAACGATGGTGGCTTACCGTGATCTCCACACATAATCAGAGCTGTGTTTTTTCGACAGCCAATCAAGAAACATTTTTTAATGTGTCCAGCGACACTGTGCATATCTCAGCCCAAATAATATCCCCAAGGATTTATTTATTACCAATCATATCAAGCGTCCACACATCAACCTTGTATCTGAAAAAGCTATGATAAATACACAAATTAACTTCTCAGGTCTTCATCTCCCTGGCAAGTCTATGTGCTGCTGTTAGCACAATCATGTCATCGCTTGGAAATGTAATTAATTCGATCACCCAAGTTTTCTTGCCACAACAACCAGGTTCATTACAATACGCAGTTTTGTGTCTGGATACCGGATCATGCACGGACGCCGCAAAATATAGTTGTGACATCTGATCTCGTTCATAACAATCCAATATCATAACACCTGCAGTTGGTTTTTAATTGCATATCTTTTCCTGTTGTATTCTCCATGATCCCCACGATGAATCCTCGATAAGAACGCCGAGTATTTCTTATCGATATAAAACGAATCAGTGGCAACTCTGACTGTGGTGCGCGGAAATCTGTTTATCATCGTTAATGAATTTATCGAGACGTACGGCGGCAACGAAACTCTTAGATGCGTGTATTGTGGTGATTCGCCATTGATTTAACCAATAACACCTACTTGTGTTCCGTCAGACAAGATGGGGTTTTCTTGCATGATATTTCTTTCGTCGCCGTATCAGCGACCACGAATTCATATTCGGCGGAATCCATAATAAATCGTGAATGACTAATCACGCCACCACCCTGAGTAAACTTACCGATTATATTTCTAGCAAGATCCTTTACGGTTTATTTTTCACTGTTGCTGAGTTTAATCTTGAGAATTTTGGGAGCTTCATTGACAATATGATCAATGCGAGTATCTGGATATATCTCGATAAATCGCTAATGACCTCGTCATGACTAATACACTCAGGTGAAGTTAACCAAACTTTTGTATGCGCGTGATATGATATATTTGCTACACTTACCGTCAACAATGTTAATATTACAACATCAAAGCAAGTATCTTAACAGCACTATGAAAGCTCAGCGCGCTTCTGAAAGATGTCTACCAAACCAGACAACAAATCGGATGAAGATCCTTAGCGAACTCAAAAGACACTATACGGACAAACCCGGTCAGGTCAAAATCAGATAATGGTCCAGCAATTGGGTCATCTCATGCGTGGGATGTCCAAATCGCGACAAAATTTCCGGCGCATTCGTCTTTACCTATAAAAGAAACTCGCGGGATAACACGCGGCATATCAACCGAAATGAAGTCTTTGCGGTTATACCGGGTATTCCATGAACTGCCATGTTCGTATTCACAACAGCTTAATTGAACATCGCTGAGAACTCGTGCGTGTGTTGGCTTCCATTTTTTTCTTTTTCGTGCTAAATGAGCTGCGACTAACGCAATCGTTAAACAATTTCTCAGTAATTCGTCAAAGTTGTCAGATGAAAATCTTCGTTTCATCAAGAGAATGACTACGATATAATTCGCCGTCGGGTTGAAACAATTGATCATTTTTCCATCATTGAAACTCTAAAGCAGCCATACAGACACAGGATAGTTTTTACTTATGGGGTGAATAGCATCAGATATAATTTCCGAGACTGGTAAAGATTTACAATTCGATTCCGCGGGAATATAGTCACCACGCCAGCCCACGTGTGTGTGTTATGATCAACTATGTTTATTGGAGCTCTTCCATTTGCTCAGTAGTGTTTTAAATAATACAAAACCTCTCCTGTTATCGTTGTTACGCCTATGATCTATTTCTGCAATCTAGAAACAACATTTATTGTAGCTCCGGTGATTTTTTGCAGATTCAGTCCAATTGGCTATTTTTTCACGTCGTCGATCCGTTAACCCGTTACTCAATGTCGCATTTGCAAAATTCTCTCAATTACTCGCTCAGCTACACGATTCAGCCTTGACGAAGACAACGATGAAAATCTCATTGGTGCTAATCTGTTAATATCAGGTTTACTAATCGGATAAATTTCGTAATAGAGAGCGCTAAAAAATATTATTTGCATAAAATACCGTTTGTCATCGGTGAAATCTATCGCGGAGACGATTTCACCAGCAAGTTTATCATTCACTGTCGCGGTTGTGTTATTAACACTGTGTCGACCATATACGCGGCATCGTTGCAATAAAACTCATACTTACCATAACAAATACAAATATGCTTACCTGTCTTCACAATCCAGAGACGTCATTTGGGGAGGGCGGGGTGGGTGGGTGGATGTGTGTTTAATTTGCATGTCCTGTAAAAGTTCTGTAGCCTATATACGAAAATTAACGAGCCCGTTAAGGTCCCTGTCTGAATTCACTAATATACAACAGGGAAAAATAAATTTTAAAATGAAGTTAATTTGTCAAACTAGCTATTAAATAGTAATAAGATAGGTATATACTGAAACTTATAACAAACTATGACTTGTTCTAAAATATAAACCGCTCTGGTGGCCTAACGGTTAGTGCGTTCACCGCGGAACCTAGAGGTTGTGGGTTCGATCCCCGGCCGGGTTATTTCAACGACTTAAACAAATGCTACAAGTATTGACTGGGTGGGACATCATACTACATGTCTGCGGTATGATACCCCAGTGCTAAACATCACTATTAACTGCTTCACTGCAGACATCTTAGCGATATGAATGAAAAAATGTTAAAGCTACGTTAAAAAATCCTACTCTCACTCACTCAAAAATATAAACATGTTTTCTGTACTGTGACTGTACTACGACATTTAAAATGACTAGATACATTACAAAATATGCAAAATCGGTAATTTCCTACATACACTCTAAGTTTGATAATATCATATCTCTGCAGATTTGTTCAAATGACTAAAATATTTACTTTCTGTAAGTGCATTTTAAAAATGTAACTTGCTGTTCGTGACATGTAGTTTAGAATTCTGCAGTGTCCGTGACATGGGGTTTAGAATTGGGCATATAGTGTCCGTGACATGGGGTTAGAATTGAGTATACAGTGTCCATGATATGGGGCTTAGAATCTGGCATACATTGTCCGTGACATGGGCTGTATAACTGTGCATACAGTGTCCCTAACATAGACTTTCGGCACTTCTCGGCCACATAGCAAAATCTGTCACGCTGCCCGAACCCGTAAGCGTTTTACCTCTAATTGCATTGTATGCAGGAATACGTGTTCCTATTGATGCCTTGTAAAATATTAATGAATATGTATCAGTATATTTGTATCATTGGTATTTCCCCATCCCATAATAACCACTAGTTAATATTTGGTTGTATTAATGTTACAATAACGGTTACAGTAACGGTTATTAACTCTTTTATGCATTTATTACAACATTTTATTGTGATTAGAAATACCCCAGCACGAAAACAAAATTTATATGCACTTAAGTTTTTAGTTGCACGTGGATCGAGTCTTTTTGCACACACACATACGCACACACGTGCACACACAAGAAATATGATATTCCAACTACGGGATGAGAAGACAGCTTTGTGACATATATTCTAGGTTTTGTGAACTTATTCTGAAGTGAATCAGGTTAAGAACTACAAAATTATCATGTCAACATTAAGCAGTCAGCAACAAAATAGAAGACATAAAGGAATACAAAATAATCTACTTGGTTGCTTAAATACAAGCTTAAGGCCATACAAGTAGTGATCATCCTTGTAAAACCAGTATGCATGATGTAAGATATACAGAAATGATGATGATGATGGTGGTGGTGTTGTTGTATAAAGTTACACTTTTCATTATTATTATTATTATTATTATTATTATTATTGCCAGATATACGAAGTAGTTAAAAATTAAGTTACGACATATTATGATTAACACATCAGAACAATAGAATATAAAATGAAATAAGACTTTAATGTTTAGTTTGCTAGAGGATCGAATTATTGAGCTAAAATTCACAGTTTACATTTTAAACGATGTATGCCGACTTGTAACTGAATTTAGTAACCATGGATTAGGTACCGATAAGTAAATCAAGGTTTTGTAATCAAATATTAATCTTGGATGCAAATACACGAGAACCAAAAACCATTCAAAGAAACCTAGAAGAAACCATTTTTACACGACCGATCATTCTTGCCATTGATTGAAATTCTGGATAATATGACATAAACCTACTTATATTTTTATTTCAATTTTCTGATACCATACATAGTATTGATGTTATGAATACAGTTTATTATATCTTAAATTCTATTTTACGATATCACAAAGAGTTTGCACAAAAATCACGTGCTGAAAATAAGCTAACAATTTTCAGCATTTTTTTTCATAGTTAATCTAGATGTTTGTCAACGCTTTCCGAGACCATTTTTCTACTTCGTAGTGACGTTTTGACCAAATCGCCATTTTAGTCAACTACCGAAACTGTTTTCAAAATTTTAATTCCGTTCCCAATTTGTCACCTCACATTCTTAAACCCTATACGTGTCACATTTATAATATTGTATTCAATGGTTTACCTGGACATTGTCTCGAGACAGCTTTGTGAGTAGGTAACAATTGAGAGTGCGAGACCACCAGTTAAATTTAAAACTCAACCACAACACATTATATGAAAGCATTCATTAACTAATTCAAATGTCAGGTCTCTGACGCATTATTAATTAAATGCTGGATCACTTTCCTGCAACTAGTGATCTCGTCTTCTCATGTATACTGCCAACATGCAGGAATACTTAAAAAATAATATCACTTATGGTGTTTTATTTTAGGGGTGGTACGGTAACTACGGTTTATTTGCCTTTTAACTCTTCTGGTCATGAGCAAGAACATATACTGGGATAGTTGATCGTTCTTTAACACAAGGTTGTTACCACCATTATAGCTGGCACAGTGGTCAACGTTACTATCGCTACTCCTCCTAAACGAATGGCACATGAGTATGAGGTTTTCACTAAAACGTTTCTTATAATGTCTAGTTGTCCCAAAACGGACATGGTGCCAATCTGACGTTGAAAATGGGCGTGATAGCGGTCATCTTTAAAAGCTAGTTCTCCTGAATGGAGAGCCCAATTGAAATAGTTTTCTTTCAAAATAATTATTATGATGACTAGTTGGTCTCAAATGAAAATATAGCAATGCGATGTCCAATATGGCCACAATAGCTGCCATTTTAAAACTATTGGTATCAGAATTTCTCCTGAATAGATGGTCATATAAACAAGGTGTTTTCACTAGGAGACTTCTAATGTATATTCGGTACTAACCAAAATACTGATCTGACGTTCAATATCTTTTTACTGCCACTTGATCTGAGTTAAGAAGACAATTTACTGTCTTGCTGGTCCAAAACGCAAACGGTATTGTTGCAAATAAAATGGCTACCTCAGTAGCCATCTTAACATTAGTGCTATCGCCACTTCTTCTTCATGACATATGGTGGCCGAGTGGTCTAAGGCGCTCACATTTATAGATAACTCGCATCTCACTTCTGTTCGCGTGGATTAAATTTTTGGACAGACCTACATGGGAACGTGTGAAGGCTTGCCAGTTCTTTCTAGTGGGTCGGTTGTTCTTCTTTAGATCTTCTTGGGTTCTTCTACAAAACTATACCGGCCACCATATATAGCCCAGTATGTGCTGAAGCCAAAATGATTCAAATGCAAGAGACCACAAACTCCTCATTAATAGGTGGTCGTATTCAGTAGGTTTTATTTACAAGCGACTTCTTCTGATATTTAGTTGTCCTTTAATAACATATGGTGCCGATGCGACTTCTAACATGAGTACCACGACGAACATCTTCAACAAATTGTGATTGTCCTTCTACCAGGAGACATCTTACGATATTTTGTTGGACCTAAATGAGCATGGTGCCAATTCGACATACAGTATGTCCGCCATCACAGCCAAAATAATTATTATGATGACTAGTTGGTCTCAAATGAAAATATAGCAATGCGATGTCCAATATGGCCACAATAGCTGCCATTTTAAAACTATTGGTATCAGAATTTCTCCTGAATAGATGGTCATATAAACAAGGTGTTTTCACTAGGAGACTTCTAATGTATATTCGGTACTAACCAAAATACTGATCTGACGTTCAATATCTTTTTACTGCCACTTGATCTGAGTTAAGAAGACAATTTACTGTCTTGCTGGTCCAAAACGCAAACGGTATTGTTGCAAATAAAATGGCTACCTCAGTAGCCATCTTAACATTAGTGCTATCGCCACTTCTTCTTCATGACATATGGTGGCCGAGTTGTCTAAGGCGCTCACATTTATAGATAACTCGCATCTCACTTCTGTTCGCGTGGATTAAATTTTTGGACAGACCTACATGGGAACGTGTGAAGGCTTGCCAGTTCTTTCTAGTGGGTCGGTTGTTCTTCTTTAGATCTTCTTGGGTTCTTCTACAAAACTATACCGGCCACCATATATAGCCCAGTATGTGCTGAAGCCAAAATGATTCAAATGCAAGAGACCACAAACTCCTCATTAATAGGTGGTCGTATTCAGTAGGTTTAATTTACAAGCGACTTCTTCTGATATTTAGTTGTCCTTTAATAACATATGGTGCCGATGCGACTTCTAACACGAGTACCACGACGAACATCTTCAACAAATTGTGATTGTCCTTCTACCAGGAGACATCTTATGATATTTTGTTGGACCTAAATGAGCATGGTGCCAATTCGACATACAGTATGTCCGCCATCACAGCCAATTCAAAATATTGTTATCGATGAGGAATATCAAAACTCTTCTTAGTTAACAGCTGATAAAAGGAAGAAATTGTTATTTAATATCTGCGATGCACTAGTCTGGTATAGCATTTAACTGCGATGCAATAGAATGACACACTCTACCATTCAACTGAGATGCACTAGTCTGATATCTTACAGAATCTAACCGAGATGTAACAGTCTGGTACCTTATCGCACCTAACTTAGATGTAATAGTCTGTTACCTTATCGCATCTAACTTAGATGCACTAGTCTGGTACCTTATCGCACCTAACTTAGATGTAATAGTCTGGTACCTTATCGCATCTAACTTAGATGCACTAGTCTGGTACCTTATCGCACCTAACGTAGATGTAATAGTCTGGTACCTTATCGCATCTAACTTAGATGCACTAGTCTGGTACCTTATCGCACCTAACTTGGATGTAACAGTCTGGTACCTTATCGCATCTAACTGAGATGCAATAGTCTGGTATCTTATAGCATTTAACTGAGATGCAATAGTCTGGTACCTTATAGCAATTAACTGAGATGCAATAGTCTGGTACCTTATCGCATTTAACTGAGATGCAATAGTCTGGTACCTTATAGCATTTAACTGTGATGCAATAGTCTGGTACCTTATAGCATTTAACTGAGATGCAATAGTCTGGTACCTTATCGCATCTAACGGAGATGTAATAGTCTGGTATCTTATAGTATTTAACTGAGATGCAATAGTCTGGTATCTTATAGCATTTAACTGAGATGCAATGGTCTGGTATCTTATCGCATCTAACTGAGATGCAATAGTCTGGTAACTTATAGAATTTAACTGAGATGCAATAGTCTGGTACCTTATAGCATTTAACTGAGATTTAATAGTCTGGTACCTTTAGCATTTAACTGAGATGTACTAGTCTGGTACCTTTAGCATTTAACTGAGATGCAATAGTCTGGTATCTTATCACATCTAACTGAGATGCAATAGTCTGGTACCTTATAGAATTTAACGGAGATGTAATAGTCTGGTATCTTATGGCATTTAACTGAGATGCAATAGTCTGGGACCTTATATAATTTAACTGAGATGTAATAGTCTGGTATCTTATAGCATTCAACTGAAATGTAATAGTCTGGTATCTCATAGCATTTAACTGAGATGCAATAGTCTGGTATCTTATAGCATTCAACTGAGATGTAATAGTCTATCTTATAGCATTTATCTGAGATGCACTAGTCTGAGACCTTATAGGATTTAATTGATATGAACTAGGCTGGTACATTATAGCATTTAAATGAGATGCATAGTCTGGTATCGTTTCGCATACGAGATGAACTAGTATGGTACCATATAGCATTAAACTGAGATGCAGATGCATTGTGCACAATCTTTTAACTGAGATGTAGAATACTTTAGAAAAACGTTATCTTTCCAAAACTAGTTACGCTCCATATAATGCTATGTTTTATTTCCACGGTTTACTTTAACGAATTACGTCTAATTTTCCCTGTCGAATCGTTTATAACTTGATCTTGTAAAGTTATAAGTTCTTGAAATCGTACAGTTCATTTAGCCAGATACAAGTATGTCTACTAATCTGCATCAACAAGTAATTTATTATTTCATCGTATCGCATCATTTTGATAATATTGCTTTCGAGATTGATGTTGTTTATGCCAATGTTAACATTCTTGCTATCAGAGTTGACACTATTTATTTCAATGCTTAGTTGTGCTATCAGGGTTGACATTGTTTATTTCAATGTTAAGTCTTTATATCAGGGTTGACGCTATTTATTCCACATTTAAAAGTCTTGCTATCAGGACTGGCGTTATTTATTTCAATGTTAACAGTCTTGCTATCAAAACTGACGCTAAATATTTCAATGTTAGCAGTCTTGCTACCAGGGTTGACGTTCTTTATTTCAATGTTAACAGTTTGATATCAGGACTGGCATTATTTAATTCAATGTTAACAGTCTTGCTATCGGGGCTGACCCTGTTTATTTCAATGTTAACAGTCTTGCTATCAGGGTTGACGCTCTTTATTTCAATGTTAACAGTCTTGCTATCAGGGTTGACACTCTTTTTTCAATGTTAACAGTTTTGATATCAGGACTGACGCTATTTATTTTAATGTTAATAGTCTTGCTATCAGGGTTGACACTGTTATCAATCTTACTATCAGCGTTAACGATGCTTATTTCAATATTAGCAATCGTGTCGTCGTTGTTGAAGCTGTTTATCTCAATGCTATGTCGCTATGAGGGTTAATGCTGCATATTTCATTGTCTACAATCTTGCTATCGTGGTTAGCTTCCATTAGTTCAGTGTTATACAGCTTGATGTGAGAGTTGAGGCTGCTTATTTGTATATTAACAATCTTGCAATCAGGTTTGAACTGCTTATCTCAATCGAATCTCGCTATCAGAGTTGACATTGCTTATCTCAATATAATCTTGCTATCAGGGTTGGCGTTAACTGTCTCAGTCAAATCTCGATATCAGGGTTGACACTGCTTATTTCAATGTTAAAATCTTGTTATCAGGGATGACGCTGCTTAATCCAGTGCAATCTCGTAATCAGGGTTGACACTAATTATTTCAATGCAATCTCGTAATCAGAAATGACATTTCCTATTTCAATGCAATCTCGTAATCATGGATGTCATTGCTTATTTCAATGCAATCTCGCAAACAGGGATGACATTGTCTATTTCAATGCAATCTAGTAATCAGGGATGACATTGCTTAATTCAATGCAATCTCGCAATCAGGGATGACATTTCCTATTTCAATGCAATCACGTAATCAGGAATGACATTTCATATTTCAATGCAATCTCGTAATCAGGGATGACATTTCCTATTTCAATGCAATCTCGTAATCAGGGTTGACGCTGCTTATTTCAATGTAATTAATCTTGTTATTCCATCCAAACTCTTGTAACACAACTGGCCTTGACCAAACTCTTATCACATCCAATCGTGCAAGCAAATACACAGTATCAGTTGCTAAATTTGAATAAATCACAATATTGTTTGTAGCCATTATTGTAATGTGCATGATATTTCACGCTATTTTCTACATAATGCAAAATGATGATTATTTGTTATATCTAGGTTCTAGTGTGTCTTTTGGTAAAAATGAGTGGTCAATGTTGAATTGTCATTATGTTGACGTGACATGGTATGGATATATGGGTGTGCTTTTGTCGTGTTTGAAATATATGTGATTCAGAAATGTCCCTTATATTGATGGGACTTTCACGACTTTTTAAAAATGTTCTCTAAAAAATCGTGTCTTATCTTTAACAAATGAGTGATCCAGGATGCGAGCCTATTCTGAGTAGACAATTTCCAGACACTAAATCAATGCGTTCTAAATTTACCTATGGATTAATCCTCGCGTCAAAACAAACATTATTATTTAATAAACTTTAAAGATGTTCCAGATTTTATCCATTCAATATCCCCAAAAAAATAGGTCGTTTATCACATTTAAATCAAAGGAACTGTCAATGTGCTCTTTACATACAAAACAACTATCGTTACATTTGATAGCAATTTAATCGGCTTACCTATAATTTCTAAATTAGGTGTAAATATCAAAGTTCCGTATATCAATATTGGTGAAAATATTTTATTAAAAAAAACATATGCTGAATTTATCAAAAAATTAAACTTTAGCTTAAATTGCGGAATCATTAATATTTTTTAGTTTGTGAAATTAGTAAAATATTTATATTATTATAAAAATTACAAGCATATGTAATGACTGGTAAATGAAAATAAATGACAGAAAAACTGTAATTAGCCCAAAGAAGTGACAAACAACTTTTCCAATTATTTGCAACATCACCATATACTTTAACAATTAGTAAGATGATTCTAATATCTTATTTTTAAGTGAAGATGGAAAAATAAACCAAAACCTAACATTCTGTTGAAAAAGAAACAAAATGAGAAATGAAAAATACTTGTAAAAGGGCAATAAAAAGGGGGAGATAACTCATTGGGCTTTTTCCTATGACCAACAATGCAATAAAGTTAGCAAATGTGTTAAAGTGGTCCCAAAAACTTGATCTACCCTTTGTCCCTCAAATAATAACCCTACTATGCAAAATACACTGATAAAATGAAAAACAAACACGCAACAAACTTTCCCAAAAATCGTCCACATCTCTCTCTCTCTCAAACACATGTACATGTGCATATAAGACAATACCTACACACACACATACAAAATATAATACAAACAAATAAATATGTGAGAGCACGGTAATAGTATACATCTTATTACATTATTGCAACAGAATGACATATAGTTAATGTCATGCACACAAGTAGCAAAATTTTTTAAATTAGAAAATGAAACACACAATGAAAACAGGTTGATACATACTTACATTGTATAAGCCTTATAAAATGTAAGTCTTTATCATCCTGTTTGCATTATGAATTTCATTTCTTAATTGAAAAAAATTCTGCTACTTGTGTTGCAATCTTGACTTGAGCAGGCATGATACCTTATAATAAGGTGTCAATCCTGCTCAAGTCAAGATTGTAAGATCAATCATCAATTCAAGCTGGTACCTTCAATAGATAAAAAATAATGCATTGATAGTTTGAATTTATATTTGTTGACAATTGATTTTGTACTGAAGATTTCTAGTAGAGAAATATAGAAAATTTGTGAAATAACCCCATATTGTTGTTACATCATTCTTTGTCATTTTTTTTTAATTTAGCTTTCTAGGACTAAACTCATACAGATATAATCTTGCCTTGACACCGTTCATTTAAACAAGTTTGATACATACATTTGAAGAGAAGATATAAACACTATTTTTGCTTAACTGAATGAAAATCAACATAGATATGTATATGAAATAACTTATGTTATTAAATTGAATTTTTCACACTAACGCCGTTGACTGACGATGGGGTTAATGTGCTGAATATTTGAGAGATAATTTGGCCGACGCACCGGTCATGTCAAATATTGCTCAAACGACCAGATAGGACTCTTGAATTGAGACTTCGTACGGTAATTAGAGGTTAGTCAGAAATATGAAATATACATGGACATATTCCAAAGTGTTGGAAGCTTAAGACCTACCGTGTTTATAAGTATTATCTCCTCTTAATCTATGGAAATAAAACTTTCAACGCTTTGCAAAAATACTAATTTTTCTTCCACGGGCTGCTTTATACCTTAAACAAGTATCCGGATATGTATCCTGTTCGTTTCCAATGATATAACATTCAAACGATCCAAATTTATCTCAAAATATGCCGTAACAGCGGACCACTGTTCTGAAACCTAAGCGGCATCAGAAAACGGGAAGTCAGAAACGGTTATTCCCCCTGTCAGTCCAATATATACCATTATTACGATACACATACGTAACTTTTATTTTTAAAAAATGTTCTTGTTAAAATGTATAATCCAACACATGGATAAACAGTGACTGATAAGTTACACCTGACAACCTCGTGACCTTGGCCTTGATGTGTACTAAGAATAACAGTCACAATAAAATGCTGCTAGACAAAATCACACCTTTGGTAAATTTTTTAAATCGCTTTTGATGCATACCGTGGTATCTTTTGAAATAAATGGAAGATTTGTCAAACTATGTTAGTTGAATAAGTAATGAATTCTTTTCTTGCGGCGATATAACACATGCCTTTAGATGTTATAAGGTCGAACGCTAATACGTCACAATATACCGATGACGTCATAAGGAAGCCAAAACACAGAATGGTTCCCTGTTGTACATTTGCATTATGGTACGAACGCAACGAAATCGTGACCTTTCCTAATTCACAACGGTCACGGATACTGTAACTAATGTCAACAAAACGGCCGATGTGTGCAATGCTATGCATTTTTCTATGTACTGATTAAAATCAAATAATTTTTTATTGGAAATATAATAACTCTAAATGTACTATTTGCACAGTTCAATGTTTTAACTGCTTTACTAAGGGAATGTGTTTAGAAAGGCATGCAGTTATGGAACACTTGATACAAGAAATGGCGTTAAGGATGGAAATAAAATGATTATGTGATAATTAACTAATGACAATGGCTTGCTAACACATTGGAAGCACCAGGTTTATACAGTTCTGTCATAGGCACTTGATTCTGTGTAAATTCATGTAGAAATTCACCATATAACACTCATGCATGAATTATTGTGATGAAGGTTTAATCATTTGTATTTCTGAAATAATTTGCAAAATTTACCTTACAAGTAAATGGAAACTTTAAATAATGACAAATTAGGAAAAGCAGTTCCAAGTGTTGAACTTGTTTGTTTTTTTTTGCAATCAGACAGTGGATCACCTTAATGAGATACAGGTAGCACCAAAATATAGGCAAGCATGGCACATGAAATGTAGACCCTAGTGATGGTGCAGTTATGTTATCCGTGATGGGGGAAGGATACTACAGTTTAAAAATGTTCTATTTAAATATAGTTTTATTCCTGTGAAGTGGTTGTGGTTGCATCCTACTGAGTAACAGTGCTCTATTCAACCAGTCACATTTATATTACCTGTGAAAAGGGGCAGGGTTGCATACTAAAGTGTAGCAGGACTCTATTCAAACACAGTCACAGAGTTATATTCCCTATAAAGGGGAAAACATACTACAGGTATCACGGTACCAATTGTTTTTCCATAGACCTCAATGCTAATATTTGGAGAGATAATATATTTTCTATCCTAATTTAGCATGCATCTCACACACTGTTATAGAGAACAATGCTAGATTGTCAATTTGACGATGACAAATCCAGGTACTCCATTGCATTTAAGAGAGATAACTCTGCTGGAACTAGACAGGGTTATGAGTTATCTAGTCACAGCATACATATTTTCAGTCATGTGCATCACATTTTCAAAACAAATTTTAAAAAATACAAAATATGATCTATATAGGAATTAGCATAAATTCACATGTTGCCAAGAGGCTAAACTTTTTCTTAAGCCTAACAGAAAGTACAACTTTTACATAATCCACCAATCATAGCTAGTGTTGTTTATTTCTGATTGCAATGTTCCCTACACTTTAAGCTCCACTCACTTGGACTTGCGCAATTGGTACCGTTATACCTATAGCAATCTTTGATTTTTCCAATAATCTGTGAAATAGCTCTGGACTATATAAGTAACAAATGTACTTAGTCTCGCTTGTCAAAAACAATTTTATGAAGTACAAAGCTATGTTCTATATGATTGTGTGTAGAAATGTTATTGAGTTGTTTGAACTATTGTTTTCATACCTTTGCTTCACTATCAAACTCATCTTTTAAAATAAAATGAATTCATTTAATTATGAGTTGTGTTTTATTCATATTAGCACTTATCGAACTTCACTCTGGTGATATGGGATAAATCACATTGTCATATTGTTTAATAGTAAGGTCAAAGGTCAACGCACTAGTTAGCATGTACCAGTTCTACTCTTAAAGAGACATTTTGATCTAAAATAAAGGACTTATATTTGTTTCTTGAACACAGAAAGTAGCAACAGGGACAGTTGGACATGGCCCAATCTAATTATAAAGTATGAGCTTTGAACACTTTACACTGTCAGCATATGCAAGAGGTCACTAACCCCCAGTCAAGCTACCCAGCCTCTTTGTCATACAAATAGAAAGCTTCCCTCCTTTGTGTAGTGAATACAATTGATGCAATAAGCCAATCTGACACCAAATAAAGTGGATAACAGCTTTCTAAGTGGTTATGATGGATTTGGGGGTGAAAATTGGGGACTAAAATACAGAAAAAGGCTAAAGTTTAACAATGAGTATAGTGAGTCCAACGGATTTAAAAACAGGAGGAAAGTGTGTATGTAAATGGGAGATGTAGCTAATGATACTGGAATTAAAGGAGACACAAGCAGCAATGAGAAAAATGAGAAGCGAGAGCTTGATGATATTACCTTGGACAATATTTGGAGGCAGTGGACCATAGGTGCAGGGACAATAAAATAGGCTCCTGTGCTATAACATCCCTTACAGGCACCAAATATCAGGTGACATGGTGTTCATTCCCAGCTAATATAAAAGGGTGAATAATGTAGATAATATAGATGCATGTAATTCATATTTCTTCTAAATAAGAAATTAATAATAATGGGCTTCAGTTAGGCATAAAAAATACCTAAACCAAACAAAGCATATTGGATCAGTTTTCAAACTTGTAAACTTTACTGGGAGAAATTATTAAAGTACTTCTAGTTAAATTTGCATCAAGACTGAGGGCTAATATGATACTTCACAAATCTGCTCTTATTTTCATACAAAATCACTATCACTACAACATGTGGGTTTCTATTTATTGAAATGTTATGTCTGGTGTAAGGGAGGTAACTGAATGATATACATAAGGTGTGGTCTTTTTATTTCCTCCAATATATTATCCATGTAATACAGATGAGTTCAAGAACACATGTATTAACTTCAATGCAATTAAATTATCCAAAAATGTATTACTGATAAAGTGAGAACCTAAAATCCAGGATTATATATGTAGTGTAGACCTCAAGAATGATAATGTAACTAACTAGTGAATCACATTTTTAATTTCAAGACACAAAAGTTTACAAAAAAAAGACAATTAGAGCAGGACAATTAAAATCAAAATAGGAAGGAATACCATATCTTTAGCAAACTACCTAAAATACTTATACCAGAATATTCTTTATGATACAAGTGAACTATCTACACATGGACCATGAGTGTCCTCTATCCTGGTCTATAACATGCTTTACAAGAACAAAAAGTTGATTTTTATTTACGAGTTTTCATCTTTTGCGCATAAAATAGTCAATATTTGGCTAAAATAAACTATATTAACTTATTCTTTTTGCCTGTATGCTAATATTGGAGCTGACTACACAGTCACAAAGCCATCAGTCTATATATGTTATAGATATAGTTACAAAAGCCCCATTCCAAAGCTAATGTGTGTTATTTTCTACATATCCATTGTTTAACCAAATGACTCTATGGCAGTATATAAATGGTGGCTATGTATACTCGTTACTATGGATACACTGTGAAGCTGGTATTATCTTTTAGGTATCATGGTACCAATTGTTTTTCCATAGACCTCAATGCTAATATTTGGAGAGATAAATATATTTTTTATCCTAATTTAGTATGGATCTCACACAATGTTATTGAGAACAATGTTAGATTGTCAATTTGACGATGACAAAACCAGGTACTCCATTGCATTTAAGAGAGATAACTCTGCTGGAACTAGACAGGGGTATGAGTTATCTAATCACAACATATATATTTTCAGTCATGTGCATCACATTTTCAAAAAAATCATAAAAAATACAAAATATGATCTATATAGGAATTAGCATAAATTCACATGTTGCCAAGAGGCTAAACTTTTTTTTAAGCCTAACAGAAAGTACAACTCTTACATAATCCACCAATCATAGCTAGTGTTGTTGTTTATTTCTGATTGCAATGTTCTCTACACTATAAGCTCCACCCACTTGGACTTGCGCAATTGGTACCGTTATACCTACAGTGCAACAGCACTCTGTTCATACAGCTACAGTGTTATATTCCGTGTGAAGGGGAAAACATACTACAGTGCAATAGGACTCTATTCAAACAAAGTCACAGAGTTATATTCCCTGTTAAGGGGGAAACATACTACAGTGCAACAGCACTCTGTTCAAACAGTCACAAAGGTATGAGAAGTCAATCAATGTTTGATTTTAGGAAACATAGACATAGGTACCATAGTATTCCATGAGGTCCCTGAGTGGTCACATGGTCTAAAGCGCCCTCCGTTATGGATCACTGCCATCTCACCTCTGTCTGCATGAGTTCGAGTCTAAGATTCAGCTAATGTAGTTATGTGGAACATCTTGCCAGTAGCTTCTCATGGGTTGGTGGTTCTTTCTGGGGGTTTTCCCGGATTCTTCGTCCACCAATAATAACTGGCCGCCATGTATCCTATGATGTGCTGAAAAAAAAAGGAGTTAAACCCAACAACAACATATTCCATGGGAAGGTGGAGCACATTACAAGAAATCAGCACTCTATACAAACCTTGGAAAATCACATGGGAATTTAAAGTCAATACAAGGTTAAATTACTATAAACAGGTTTTGGGTCCAAAAATTATGTTATGAAATTTTGTATCGAAACATGGGACACAATGCAATAATGGCATGAATTCTAATCTGCCCTCATATTATTATAGACATGTCTACTAAGTTTTGATTGTCTACTTCATGTGATTTGAGCTTACTCTTCTTTACAAGTTTTGTGTCAAATGATTCCAGATCCCAAATGTTTACAAATATGTAAACAATATAAACTTACCAATATGGGCATGAAAGTCAAATTGGGTTATTTCAATATATGAATAATATGTCTATCAATACAAGTTTCTCAATGTATATGTATCAAATTGGAACACAAGTTATCAATTATAATTACTTTTAACAAGCATGTTACACATTTCCTGAAATTGGAAAGTGATGATTGTAATTATACTATGTTAAGCAAATTTCTTTGTTTTTGGGGTTGGGAAAAACATTTTATTGAATAGTCCAAGAATAAAATTAAAAAATTAATTTACAAAAGTAGCATGCTCATATATTGATTATAAAGCTGGCAATGCAATTGTTTTAGCATATGTTATCTGGAACTGTATGATACTTTTAGAACAGCATGGATTTGGGTGGAGATCTTTAGACTGTGCTATTCTGTGCTAAAATATGTGGAAATGTAATCCAAGACATTAGACACATATCTTTAAATTTCCTTCAATGGGATATTGTTGTGGTGAATTTAATATCAGAAAAATGAATCATCTTTAAGTGCTTTCATTGTAGCAAGACTGGAAAGCTCCTCTGATATACAATCTGACACATTCACAGTACAACATTGGCAAGGGTTGTAAAAAGGCACCATTTAACACAGGAGCTCATAAAATTATCAGAGAATTGCACATGTCATGAACATATTGACACTGCTGTGCTCAGCCTAGTCACTAAATTGTTAAGGGCATTTAAAACATGAAAAAATGTCCAATGGTTATATAAATCTAAACCCATCTTTGCAGTAAACAAATCCAAAACTACTGACAAAAGAAACAATGTTAGAACATAAGCTGCTGCCCATAAAAGCATTCTATACTAAATTTGTATAGAAAGTATGGTTAACCTCTACTAAACCTATATCTACCAAAACTTAGAGTATATGGTTTACTTCTACTAAATTTATATCTACCATAAATAGAGAGTATGGCTTACTTCTACTAAATCTTTCTCAGCCATAAATAGAAAGCATGGTTTACTTCCACTAAATCTATTTCTACTGTAAATAGAAAGTATGGCTTACTTCTGTGCATATTATTTTGCCATTTTTGACTATCTCCATATGAAGAAATATATGAGACAAAAATCTTTTCTCTAGATAGCAGTTTCAAGATTCAAGAGTCATATTTTGGTCAAAGAACCGATTTTTTGGGTTTCTCAAGATACAACTAAGCTGTCAAACAGTCACTAGCTTTTTTCAAATGACCAACAGTTAATTTTTGGCACTCAAGGCCTTTCATCAAAATGATGGCCATGCTTAACACTATTCCCTGTCTTTACAATATGCAAATTTCACTATCATTGCTTTTGGTCCTTGTTTCTAGCAGAGTAGTCTATCAGCCAAGTACAAAGCACATATTTTCAATGTATTCATATTCTAGATAGATTTATTCCACAAAGAAAGATCGAATAACTTTGTAAATAAATATTTTATCTATAAGCATTGAGGGGGTCCTTCTTACAACAAAATATTCACCTTTTTGCTTTTACTTCTGTTAATTTCTGTAGCCATTCTTTAAGTTTTCCTATTTTGTCTGAGGCTTTCATTTCTTCCACGTGATCTATGATTTGCTCTCCATGTGACTCAAAAAGATATATCTACTTTCTCTTTAGCTCTCTTATGGTTTTACACTAAAACTGCACGTCCTACCTCGATAATTCAATTTTATCACTTCATCAATATTTGAAGTTACTTTGACAAACTCTTGTTCAACTTTTATATCTGCAAACAGATTTGGGAATTCTCTGTCTATCCTATGACATTTTCAAATTTTGATTTCTTTGCGGGGGGGGGGGGGAGCGGGGTAATCTCTCTCTCTCTCTCTCTCTCTAACTAGGTCCAAAATGATTTCTTATTCCCCATTGGAGACCTCCGAAGTCTCGCTATCAGTTGACCCACTTGCCATGGAAGGATATTTATTATTATGACCATATTTACTAACTATCCATGCCCAAATCGTACACGACTGGCTATTATTATACTATCTCTGCTTGACATTGCTAAAGTTTATATTCGCATGCATTTATTTTGTACACCCACAAAATCTCCATCGATCAGCTGATGAATACACAACGGAAGACCCATACGATTTTCACTAGCCTACAGTAAAATGATATCATATTATACCCGTATCAATAATTATCTTGCAAATCTGCTAGATTTAGTATGTCTGTAATCTTCTCGACTGCATTTATCATCACGTTCAAACCGAAGACACTGGAAGTCAACTAAACTTTGGTTACCCCAACTGAGCACCTTCTAACAAACCGGAAGTATTTAGATTGGTTCTTCGTTGATTATTTTATACATCAAAAGGTCTTGAGGTTACAAATGGACTCGGGGTCTTGTATTAATACGCCAAGACTCTGTATTGTATTCCGAATGAGTGTTACAAAACTGTAAACATCGGCGTTCGATTCAGTAGCAGACGACATAAACTGGAGAGTGCAGAAGTTAACATGGAGAAATGATTTTCATTGAAATAATCAGGGTAGTGCATACATGCAATTTTGAATAGCAGATGCAAACTATTGGACGATGGTATATCTGTATTATTTATACTTTTTAAAAACAAATTTAATTTATAAGGTACAGTACTGTAAGCTTGCTTGTTTCCGTTAGTAAAATGAAAAACTCTGCAACATTCACTCCCATTCTAATACACAGTATAAATTGTGTATAGATTTTAGAAGGAGAGGGATGTTTTCAGTAACTGTCTTTTTACTGAGAGAAATGAGTGCTCGTACCGAATACTGATTGTGTAGACTTTGTTGGCAATGTCTGTCTCCCGAGTCCATCCCCGTTTTTGCTTCCCCTGCAATGTAACTTTTTGAATTATTTATATTTTCAAAAGGAAATTTTTATTCGTAGAATTAAAAAAAAAAAACAAATTTGCATTTAAAATCTTATCATGTGCGTCATCTGATTTGATTATTTCTACTTGAATTATGTGTCTAATTATTGTTTACGTAAATTATGTGTCTGACTATTTTTACTTGAATTATGTGTCTGATTATTTTTACCTTACTGTGTCTGATTTTTTTATACATAAAAATAAAGTTAAAAAAATATTCAGACACAATAAGGTAAAAATAATCAGACATATAATTCAAGTAGAAATAATCAGACACATAAGTTGAATTATTGTCACCTAACAAGTATGTCAGAAGTAGGTAGTTAGTCATAGGGAGCGAAAATCGATCGCTTTCAATGAATGATTCACGAGCTTGATTCAAGGGCATAAAACAAACCCCAGGGCCTATATTGTTTGCATATATTAATGTCTTTTCATGAACTGTAATCGTATATATGGTTATATGGCTGGGATCTCAATAATTTCAAGTTATTAGGTATGGTCCAAAAATTTCATTGGTGATGGTGTGGTTCCTGTCTTGATAATAAGTTGTATACATTAATTAATTTGTCTTTTCATGCTAGCAATTGTGTACATGGGTATAAATTGATAATCTCAAAAGTTTCAAAATTGCTATACAGGGGTAGGGATGGAATGCCTTTTAAGTGCCAGTTATATAGATAGGGATAGACATAATTTTAATTTTAGTTTAATTTTTTTTTAATGTATTACTAGTAGCTTGCAGTAACAGTAACAGTTGCCAAAAAGTTACAAATTGGCATCTATACTATACAAGAAAAAATGTTATTTTAAAAGTATTTTTATATTTTTATTAGTTGTAGTTACAATCACATATAGTAATTAATAGGAGTTACTTGAAACATACGTAAAATCGCATCTACCCCTTTAGTCCTACTTTAAGCTGAATAATGTTTATCGTTTTTTACTCGAACGTATTTTTTATAGTTCGTTCTACATATTATAGCAAAATTTTCCTATCTTTAACTCGGTAAATATTCAGATCATCGTCATTCAATGTAGCCACACAAAAAAATGTAATTCGTTTTAAAAGCATCGTGTGACACGAACTAGGGAATTTTTTTATAACGAACTATAATAGCAATAATAATTAAATAAAATAAAACTATTACGATAATGGTGGTGGTCTGTAAACGTACGACTGTAGAATATTGTTTTTAAGTCAGAAATAGATGCATAGATGTATTTACGTTTGTTTGGCATTGTTTACTAAAAGTATATATGTCCATATTTTATGACACTATGCCATGGTTTTAGGTTAGAAATAGATTTATAGATGTGTATAAGTTTATTTTGCATTGTTTACTAAAAGTATATATGTCCATATTTTATGACACTATGTCATGGTTTTAGGTCAGAAATAGATTTATAGATGTGTATTAGTTTATTTTGCATTGTTTACTAAAAGTATATATGTCCATATTTTATGACACTATGTCATTGTTTTAGGTCAGAAATAGATTTATAGATGTATATAAGTTTATTTTGCATTGTTTACTAAAAGTATATATGTCTGTATTTTGTGTATTCCGTATCCTGATGTAAGTTATTTTTTATCCACAGCCGGCCATACACCCGAATATTATGGGATTTTAAAGATGGAAGACATGTTGGTAACCGTAGACGTGATGGCGAGTAATCTTCAGGTTCACAATGGTCATGACGGTAAACTGATTACATCACACAGACTGGAGTACCGTCCCATGGATGTCTGTCTTATTAGCAAGAATGAAGTCGCTGTGTGTCTGTTTAACGGTACGGTTGTAATCCTGTCATTGAAATCGATAGATGACGTAAAACTCGTCAAAACTTTAAAGACAGGATTTTATTTTTGTTATTCATTGGCAAAATGGAAGTCAGACAAACTCATTGTCAGCGGTGAGAAAGACGGCATGATGTTGTGTTGGGGAATTTTATCGATTAGAGATGGACGTATGGACTCAACTCACTACATCTGTAAAGGGTATCTGACTCGCATGGCCGTCAAAGATAACAACGTGTACATCTCGTGTCAGACTGATGACTCCATTAATAATGTTTATATTTACAATATTCTGAATCCAAAAACAAAAAAGTTTCTGTATCAACACCAGGAATTAAAAAAACCGTGGTCAATAATGGCTGACAGGGATTATGTGTACGTGTGTGACTTGGACTCTAACAGAATTCATCAGCTGACAGACAGCGGTCAGCTAGTGACCATACACACAGTGTCATTAATACTGTTGGGAATATTCTATGATGACCAGCAACGATTACTTTACACCACAAGCGATTACAGTAATGTGATAACTGTTTACAAAATGGAGTCTTTACATCAACAAGGTAATTCTATTTTATTTTACATTTTCCACAACGAAAACTTCATTTATTTACATTTCCTAATTCACATTTTTGTCTCAAAATATGATTTATGAATATTGTAGTCATAACTTTATTGTAAGACAAACATGTATAACAGATTTAAAATAAAATAAAAGTGGAATAAATATTATTTTATTATTTTGGAAGTTTGAAAATGTCCATTTCGTCGTGAATGGTCATATTTATCGATTTATAATATAAATAAAATATTTTTGTTATTTTAAATATTATTACAAATTATATTATAGTCATTTCTATTCATTAATGATTGTTCAGTCGTCTGCTCGTTGGTTGTGATTACATAATTTTCATATAAAAATATTAAATCTGTATGGACTATCAAAATGGCTGCTTATTTGCATCATCACCAGTTGGGGCAATGCATATTTTTTCCCAGAAGTTGGCGCTTTCATTGATAAATTTTTGCACACGACCTGTCATTGCACGCGACATGCACGCGACCGGATCTCGTTCAGCGTCTAAAATTCCCACATATTTTGTGTGGAGATCATTCATTATTGATGGAGCGGTTCTGTGACGATTTTTCAAGGTGGATTATCAACGAACAAAGCTCAAATCGAATAACAAGATAACTGGACAGTTAAGTTTAAATTTTTTTTTATATAAATACCATTTTTGATATTGTACTGGATACATTGCGCGCTATATTTACTACGATCTGTTCACGTTTTAGTTGAAGGGTGCAATGTTCTTAGATTGTAAAATGAAACAGACGAGGTTGAAAATAGAGGTAGTGCTTAGGTGAATATGGCGAAATAATATTGTACAGTAATATTGTAAAATAACGACCGACATTATGAAAATTAAAGTGTTGGATGTTGAAGTAATTATTTATATTGTTTGTCACACGCGAGCTATATGCAATTTCAAGCTTTTGCTTTTCACCTTCTTTATGCACTCCTTGGCTTTTAATCATCTTCTGCAGCATGCTAACCTGCTTTGTAACATAGCTACATGGTGAATGGTATCTGTACTTAACCACAGGTGCTCGACGCGAGCTTGATGTGAAGAAAAAAATAATAATTTAAAGGAAAAAAAACATACAGAGTGAGAAAAATACCTTAGAGTACCCCCATGACCCATTCAGACATATGACCCCCTCTATGGGGGTACTCTAAGATATTTTTCTCATTCTGTATGTTTTTTTTCCTTTAAATTATTATTTTTTTCTTCACATCAAGCTCGCGTCGAGCACCTGTGTACTTAACCATATAAGCCATTAACCAGGTAAACCTTAGTACAGAAAGGACTTGGAAGTTCAGATTAGAAGAAGTAATTTGAAATTACTGTATTCTAACCAAACTCTTATACATGCATAATTATTAAAATCATCATTGTTAATATACACTCATATTTCATCTTTGTCTCATGTTGTCATTATGTATGCTTATGTTAAGTTCTTCCATTCAAAGTGAATACAATATGCACTGGTTGTAAAAGAGGTCAGAATGATCTGTGCTAAAAAAATCCAATGTTCCACTTTTATTCCTCTTGTTCCATTATGGTGCTTATGTATATGAGCATTCTGTATATGTAAATATATAATAATAATAATAATAATAATAATAATAATAATAATAATAAAAATAATAATAATACGACTATAATAATAATTATAATAATAATAATACTAATGATAATAATAGTAATAATAATAATACTAATGATAATAATAGTAATAATAATAATACTATAATAATAATAAAAAAAATAATGCTAATACTATAATAAATAATAATAATAATAATGTTAATGATACTAATACTATAATAATAATACTATAATAATAATAATCAGCATATTCCTTAATATTTAAAAAAATAACACGTACACTCAAATACTAATTAAAGCACTTAGTTATTTTGTAATCTACTGTTTATATCGAATATGCACACAAATTATGTCCACCTCTCCAAATTCTACACTGATATTTATATCCATTGTTTCTCACTATATTTGTCCATTCAGATTATCTATCACTTCATTATGTGTATTAGTTAGTATGTCTCTTAACTTACTATATTGTATATCTTTGTCTTAATTTTATTTCCAACTACATCTTATCTCTGCTGTCCATTTTTCTTTCTCGTTGATGATACCCTTCGAACTCTCCCCAACATTTTACATTGGTTTGAATTTTGGGTAACGCCCTTGTTTTCCGAAATTATATATATTTTTAAGTGTATGTTTCCCTTGTCCTCCCATGCGTGTTATGTATTTGTATTAATTTGTTTTCCCATTTATTTCTAGAAATTAATTCTTTTCAGGGTTGATATTTGTTTTGTTTATCATATAAAAGTAGGGGTTTTTTTACCCCAAAAGAGGCATACTGGTTGTACTCCCTACCCCTCCACCTGTACTGGCTTTGGGTATTGCCCTCACCTTAGGGTATCAGTGAGTTATGGTTTCTGTACAGTTTGTCTCTTTTAACAAGGATTGTACTATTCACTCACAGGATTATATTAATCCCTTGGTGGGTTTCCTTTCCTTTGGTCTTCTTTGAATTGTTCACGTAGCGACTTTGCCAGAGTCATGTTTGTCCAGTGTGTATATGCTATAATGTGTGTATTGTATTGTGTTTATGTCTTGGACCAGAGTCATGTTTGTCCAGTGTATATATGCTATAATGTGTGTATTGTATTGTGTTTATGTCTTGGACCAGAGCCATGTTTGTCTAGTGTGTATATGCTATAATGTGTGTATTGTATTGTGTTTATGTCTTGGACCAGGGTCATGTTTGTCTAGTGTGTATATGCTATAATGTGTGTATTGTATTGTGTTTATGTCTTGGACCAGAGCCGTGTTTGTCTAGTGTGTATATGCTATAATGTGTGTATTGTATTGTGTTTATGTCTTGGACCAGAGTCATGTTTGTCTAGTGTGTATATGCTATAATGTGTGTATTGTATTCTGTTTATGTCTTGGACCACCAGAGTCATGTTTGTCCAGTGACAGTGTGTATATGCAACAATGTGTGTATTGTATTGTGTTTATGTCTTGGACCAGAGTCATGTTTGTCCAGTGTGTATATGCTATAATGTGTGTATTGTATTGTGTTTATGTCTTGGACAGCATATGTCAAGTTCTTCCAGTTGGTTTCCTTATTTACCTAATGTAGTTTTGTATTTAAAAAAAGTCCAAAAGGAATTGTCTGTTTTTGGTAATTATATGCGTCTTCTTGTAATGCGTGTATGTATTGTATTTAGTATCCATTTTTATTCAATTTTGTTTATATTTATTTTGTTTTTCCTTGTTTATGTTGGGGGATTTATGAATGGGGGCAATATGTCTGTATAGTGTATGTGTATGGCTTTAAGTTTTGTTCTTGTATGGGGCCTTAGCCCTTTATCGGCATGATCCGCTTTATTGGTCCATAGTGCATTGGATCAAAAATCCTTTTGTTGATAAAAAATATCACATATTATTCTTTTTGATTCTCATTATATATTCCACTTTTGTATTATTTTTAAGATTAACAACTTTTCTATGGATGTTTATTCATAGTGGAGGGGTTCACATGAATCCTTTTCAGGTGTCAAATTCTGGCTTCTCTTCTTTTTTTTGGGAGGGGGATACACCAGAGAGATGTCCTCTCCCCCCATCAAAAAAGTAAAGTTTTTATGTGTGTTTGTGCACCCTCCGATATGTGGTTATTTGTATTATTTTTATTTCCATTTATTTCCATTTCGGGATTATAGAGTTTTGAAAGGGGTATTTTCATTTCCCTAGTGTTTCTAAAGTGGGATTTGATTTACCCTCCTTCGAATCCACTATCTTTTTTTTTTCCTTTTGACCATGGCTTGTGGTCTCCTATATCCTGTGTTTGCTATTTGTGTTAGTGCAATTTGTATGTGTGCTATATATAAAGCTATATATTGTGTTTTTGTTAGGATAGCCTTTTCTTGTTCAAATTCAAATTCACCAGTAGTCTTATTCAGTGATTTTACCTCTAAATGGGTTATCACATTATTCATTTTATTTAAATTTTAAAAATAATTTATGAGATTTTTGAATTTTGTGTAAAGTGAGGTGTTTTTATTTATAGTTTTTTAAGTTGTCTCACTTTACTTACTATATATTTATTTCTTCTAGTCCGCCTGCCTTGAGTCAGGGTCTGTACAAATTTATTTGGCTGTACTTCTCCTGACTCAATTTGGGTCGTCTTTAATTATTAAATTTATTCTATTAAAATTTTTCAAATATTTGTAATTTTATTTTCCCTTTAAATGGGTACCCTGTCCAGTATAGGATCTGGACGGATAAAGAGTTTATGGATTTAGTATCCAAGTTTTGTTTTGTAAAAGTGCAGTCATAAAATAAATAAATGAAATAAATAGAATATTGCAAATATTGTAATTAATTTTCCTTGATGGGGTGTTTTTCCAAACTCTTCCATACCTCCTACTCCGTGTACCGCCATGTGATATAGCCCCATGACGTCCTCATTAATGTACTTGCCCCATTAAGGTTTACTTAGTTGTAATACACATATATATTTTAAATTTAAAATTTTTAACTTTTATAAATTTTATCCTATATTATAAAATGAAGAATAAATAAATAAATATAGTTTACATTATATACTATTTCTTAACCATAATTATTGGTTCACATCTAAACATCGTCTTCGTTATCATAATTTGTCTAATTAAGTTTTTGTTGAAATTTCCGTCTAGGAAGAGTATTTGCCGTTTATCATATTTGTCTATCTTCATGATTTCCATTATCAGTTTGATCCTGTCTTCCTTTGTTTTGTCGCATTGAGTCATCGTGTGATTTTTTGTGAACAGGGCATTTTTAGACTAAGTGGCGTAAGTACCCAGATATTTATTACTTCTTTTATTTTTTGTTTAACTTTTAGGCAGTTTTCCTTCTCTTCATTTGCCCTAAAGAATATCCCTAGGACTTTGACTCTAATTTTTATCAAATGTGGGGTTAATCCAATGTGATTACCTCTCCAGTTTCCTATTTTCAAAATTTCCGTTTTGTTGTGATTTATTTGCGACCCTGAAGCTATACTAAAGCTTTGTATTCCTTTTGTAAGTATAAATAGGAATTTGGATCTTTTATAAAGTTCGTACAATCATTAGCATGTTGTAGCATCTTAAATTTTTCTCTCAAGTTAGGTATTTTGATTCCTTGAAATATTAGCGTTGTTCCTGATTTTGATACTCAGGATTTCAATCGCTATTATGTATAATAGCATAGATAGTGAGCAGTGTTGCCTCACTGATCTTTGTATTTCAAATTTTTCTGTTATCGCCCCATTGACTTATTGACTTGTACATTTGCAATTATTTTATTGTACATTATCTTGGTCCATATTTGGAAGTTTATTCCAAATGAAAATTTTTCCAGTACTTTTTGTATGTAATTATGTTCTAATCTGTCAAAAGCTTTCTTTTGGTCGAAAAGTACCATTGCACATTTCGCATCTGACCCATTTATGAAATATATTATTGTCCTAATATTAAGTATGTTTTTTTGTATGCTTATACCTTTACCACCGCATGTTTGATTAGTGTTCTTTACCCTCTTTGCTAGAATTCTACTAAGCATTTTGTAATCCGTGTTAAGGAGGGAGATGGGCCTCAAGTTTTTTAAGTCTTTTCGGTCACCTTTCCCTTTGTAAATGATAGTGATCAACCCTTCCCTCATTGAATCTGTCATTAAGTCATATTTATAAGTATATGGTTATATAGATTTTCTAAAATTGGTGCCACCACATTTTTGAATTTTTTTGTAAAATTCTGCTGAGGCCATCTCGCCCTGGGGATTTTCCGTTTGCAAGCTCTTTTATTGTGGTCTGCACTTCTTCCACAGAAATGACTTCATTACACAAATTTGTGTTCTGATTAAATCTTTTTGCATTGTATTAATTCTAAGTATTGTGTTATGATTTGTATGTCTATGTTTTGAGATGTATACAAGTTTGTAGAGAAGTTTTGTATTTCTTTCATAATTTCTATTCTTGTTGTCACTTCCTTCCCAATAATTATTAAAGTGTCTTGTGTTTTCTCCACCCGTATCCGTTCTATCTGTTCTAATTGCTTGGAGAAATTAACCATTTCCCTTATAGGTGTGGTGTCATTGTTTAATTTCCGCAATTTTAATATTTTGAATGCGTTTCACTTAGTTGAGTGATATATTGCTAGCTTTTTAACTTTCTTTTAAATCTATCCCAATCAGTCATTATATTTACTTCTAATTTTCCCTTTTCATTTGTGATTATTTTAGGGATTTCTTCTCTTTTTTCCCTAACCAGATGTTCGTCTCTCCCATTTATTTCTATTTTTTATCACCATTTGTAATGTTATTTGTTTATGGTCTGAAATTTGAATTACTTTTCTCAATGGTGTAGTTTAGGTCCAAAATTTGTTACGTAAAACTTGTCTAATTTTGCTTGCCCCTTTTCTGACTGTATTTATTCCTTTGTTTATATATTCATGTGTATATTCGGTTTTTAATAAATTTAGTCTTCTATACACATCTGTGAGTTTATGTTCTTTTAGCATTTTACCAATAATTTCCCTTGAAGAAAGATCCATTGTCGTTAATTACCTATCCTATCCACATTTTCTCCCACCCAGTTAAAGTCCCTTCCCCAAACTAATTGCTCTGTTGTATAATTATTTAGATTCTGACTTTCTCACCCTAAGTTTCACTACTATGTTCTGAGTTTGTAATGGTAGGCCCTGCATGGGTCTATGCCAAATCCAAATTTAGAGTTTTTCCATTTGGTTATTTATAGTGGAGACGCCAGTATGGGTCCAATTCAGGGGTTAAATTTGACATCCCTTGCTATGTCCATCCACTATTTGTAATCATGTATTTATTTTTGTTTATCCAAAGAAGAAGAAAATAAATTGTTATTCATAGAGTGTTAGTATTAAAGGATAGTTTATAGTAGAGAGGTTCACATGGGTCCTTTTAAGGTGTCAGTTGTTGACCTCCCATGCTAAGTCCTGCCACTATTTATATCATTATATGGTGTTGTTTGTGAGAACCCATGGTGCGCCTCACCGTTAAGTTCATTGGTAAGCCATTCCCTTGCAGGTTGTGTGAGGTCAAACAGGTCATGTGTTTACTATGTTTATATGCTGTAAATATGTTACAATTCTGGTCTTATTAAAGTAGCCATATGGCTATATGGAATGTTTTCATTATAGTTATAGTTGTTTACTTGTTTGGTTTCTATTCAACTTCTAGTATATGTCGGTGGGCTGTAGAGATGTTAAATAGCTGTATGTAATTACTACAATTTTGAGGGGTTTTTTTGGTTATTTTTAATGGAGGGGCCCGCATGGGTCCTATTCAGGTGTCAAGTTTGACATCCCTTGCTATTTAAAGTCATGGGTTTATTTCTTAAATCTTCTCAAAGGAAAAGGACTCATCTGAAAGTTGTTAGTATTACTGTTAATTTTTAGTTGAGGGGTTCATGCGAGTCCTTTTAAAGCGTCAGTTATTGAGCTCTCGCGCTAAATCCTGCCACTAATTTTATCCATATTGTCTGTAATTACAACTCTCTAGTGCACACAAGTAAGTTGTAAAGATGCTGGAAAACCAGTGTATGGGATTTGGTTGTAAATTTAATTAGAATATATACCTTTTTTTCTATTTGTCATTTTATTATGTGTTTATTTAACTGGTGTTTTTTTTTCTTCAAAACTTGACATTGCGGCTTTTCCAGTTCTTATGATTTATTATTATGAATTTTATGGTTTTTTTATGGTTTAACGCCATTTTTCAGCACAATATAAGCTATACATGGCCAGTATTAATGGTGTAGGAAGAAACCGAACAAACCCCGGAAAGAACCACCGACCTACGAGTAGCTACTGGCAAACTTTCTCACATAACTACATTTGCCGAATCTTAGACTCGAACACACGCAGACAGAGGTGAGATGGCAGTGGTCAGTAACGGACAGCGCTTTAGACCACTCGGGGGCCCTGAATTTTTTATAAAAAAACTCCGCTGTTAAACTGTCTAGGCCAGGTGCCTTGTTGTTGGTTACTGTGTCTATGGCTGTTTCAATTTCAAGTAAGGATATTGGTTGTTCACATAATTCTTTTTCTTCTTGTTTTGTAGTTGGAAGTTCAATTTTGCTTAAGTAGTTTTTGATATTATTTGAAATGTTTTTACTTTTGTGTAGTGATTGGTAATAAGTTTTGACTGTGTAGGATGTCATGTTTAATTGTGTTATTGGCTCTTAGCGTAGTCATTGATCCATCGTTTCCTCTTCTAATTTCTTCCCTTTTATATATTTTCTTTCCAATATTGTACACATCTTGGAATAAACCATGTTTTTGTTTTTCTCCATTTAGTTTGTATAGTTGTAATTTATCAAGTATTTTTTTTAGTTATTGTTTTTTGTTCTTCGCTTGTGTTATTGTCACTTAGTATTCTTTCGCATTCTTTTTCAATCAATTTGTTGCTATGGCTATGTAAGCTTGAATATTTTTGACATGTTTCTAATTTGATCTTTTATTGTATCCCAAAATTGCATTATATTTAGGTTAGTTGTGTTTTGAAGGAAGTTTGCTGTTTCATGTTGTAATTCGGGTAGGTCTAAAATTGAGTTAATTGAGTTTCCAGTGACTCTTTCCCCATTTGGTTGTAGCTGGTGTTTTATATTTTAGAGAAACTGTTTTATGGTCCGAGAGATTTTCATTTATGATTTTGCATTCAATTATATTTGGTGTGTTGTTGTTGCTGACATATATATGGTCGATTCTTGAGGCATAGTTGTTGGATTCAAATGTGTATATTCTTTCTTGAGGGTGTAAGTGTCGAAAAGCATCTATGAGCGAGTTGTTTTCTATCATATCTATTAAGGCTGTGGTTGATCTTCTATCAATATAGGGTGTAAGTCTATCTATTTCATTTACGCATACGTTGAAATATCCTAATAAAATAATGTTTTCTTGACTATAATTAGATTAATAATTTGAGAGATCGTGTAGAAAAGGTAGTTTTTGTTTATGTCTTGCAGGTGTGTATTCAGTTATGATATGTGTTTTTTGTGTTGTTATGTGTAAAAGTCTTCCTCTAAAATGTGTGGGTGTGGTGTAATGTTTCCAGTTGTTTTGTATTTGTTTATTCTTAATAATTACCCCTATTCCTGAGTTAATGTTGCATGGATCTTTTTGTACTCTCATGATGGCATTTAGTTTGTCTTCAGTAAAATTGATTTTTGTTTGGTATATGTTGTGTATTTTCTGTAGTGCAGTGATGTCATGTGATTGTGTTATTTCTCGGTGTTCTTTAGCTTTTGGTATGTCTAGTCCTCTAGTATTTGTGGATGCTAGTTTCAAAATGTACTTATCATCCATTTTAAGGGTAGAGGTTGTAAATTGTGGTTAGTGTTATTTCATTATATTTTGTTGCTTGATTTATAGACAAGGGTTGTCACCCATGTTTTTTCTGATTTGGTTTTTGTTATGTGTAATGTGTTTTTTTATTGTTGTTGTTGCCTTGGTTGTATTGTGTTTTGTTATTGTTAATGTTGCCTTTATCGTTGCCTTTTCTTCTGATTCCTCTTGTGAGGGCTTGAGGGCGGAGTCTTGAATTCACTGTTAGTATTGGTTTGTTGATTTTCGTCAGTTTTTTTTCTGGTACTTTGATTTTAGGTTTGTCTGTTGTTGGAGTTGTCTTGTTCTCTTTTGCGTAGTTGTCTGAATCGGTTTGTCTTGTAGCTTCGCTTTTTTGCAGGTACTTGACTTTGTGGTTGCTCTTCATTTGGGTTGTTTTTCTTTTCACTGGCTCTTGTTGGGTCATTGTGTCTTCACTTGTTTTTAGGGGTGTTGAAATCATACAATTTAGTATTTGTTTGATGGTTGCGGTGATTGGAGTATATGGGGTTTCTTCAAGGGTGTTTGGTTCTCATTGTTCAGTTGTTTGGCGTGTATTTCCCTCATTCTGCTTGGGTTATAAGGCCTTTCTCCTTTTTTTTGGATGGGGGGGGGGTGTCTTTCCGGTTCCAATTCTGTTTCCATTGGGCTTTCTGGTTCTGGTTCTGGTGCTGGTGTCTTTCCTCTTGTTGTATCATCTTCCTCAGTCACCTTTTCCATTAGGTTCTCTGGTTCTTCATCAGTTGTTTGTGTGAATTTTTTTTCTTCTTGTGATTATCAGTTGTTCCGGCGGTTGTATTGTTGTGGGTTCCTTAGTTACGCCGCTTTTGTTGTCAGTTATTGGTTCCCCACTTTGGGTCTCTTCCTCCCTGGTAGGGGTTTGTTTTGATTGCTGTGGTGTGTCAGTTATAACCGATGCAGCATGGGCATAGGACCGATTATGCGTGTTGCTTTGCTGGTGTGAAGTTGTTTGTGCATGCATGTCGTTTGTTGTTTGCGCTGTTTGCACACATTTCTATTTGTCATGGCCTGTTTGACCACAAGTACTTTATGGTCGTATCTGTATACAACCATAAACCATGTTTGGACTGGTTCTTTAAAAAATTCAGGGACTTTTGTTTGTGTCCCTTGTATCAACTCTTACTATGATTTTGCCAGTACATGTATTAATACCTGGCATAGGTTTATAAGTTTATTTCCTTATGTGTAGGCACTTGATTCCATTTCTTTGTTCAAAACCCTCCCGAAATGATGTTAAGTTCTAAGAAATCTTCCAAATTCTTATGCAAACACCATGGTTAAATCCAACTACATCTTATCTCTGCTGTCCCTTTTTCTTTCTCAGCCTGCATTTCTTTCAGCTTTGTGTCCTTCTGCCTTTTCCTTTCTCTACCTGCACACTATATGTTGTAAACACATATCGTAACCCCATAATCTTTCCCCACATACAATGATTGACTATTACTAGATGAATGACAGCTCCCTTACCCCCAATCATACCATTACTAAATCGTGCTGAAATAGCATGAATATGACCCAGTTATCCTGATATATTATGATACTGACCTGTTTGTCCAGATTTGTCAAAGCCTTTCTGAAACCCAAAAACTTAAACAAGTTACATTAGTTTCTCTGATTTCTGACCTAGTAGCCCAGATTTTTCATTGCTTCCCTCACACCAGTCTCTTACATTGCCATACCCCTACCCCCCCCCCCCCCTGCCACCCACATCTTACTAGATAGAAAGCTGATATTGGTGCTTCTATTTATTTTACTTTTTCCCACATAATTACCTGTTAGAAACCTGATATTGGTAGTGCTATATTTTTTACTTTTTCCCACACTAAAATCCCTTTGGTGATAGGAAGTATCAATGCTGGTGGCTGGCATCTTTGTTAATTTGACTAATGACTAGTTCTATCTAACCATTTAAGACTGTACAATACATACTCAATGTGTTAACAGCCCCCATTGTTTAATTTGTATATGGTATTGCATTTAGTCTGGTTTACTTTTCTTTATTTATTTGGTACAACCACATGCGGTCTATATAACTTAACTTGGGATCAGAACCATTGCTCGAGTTACAGCATAACATGGTACGTGATGCAATAGCCGAACATATTTTATTTTTTTGGCAATTCAATCATAATTTAGTAATATGTAAAACATTGAGTCTGTAATTTCTTTATAAAATTTGTGAAAATTTACAAATTGTACATATGTATTACTAGCTCATGTTTGTCTCTATATTCCAAAAAAAATTGTGGGTTTGTTGGAACTGTGGACGTTGTGAGTTTTGTCGAGTCTGGGTTTTGTGGACATTGTTGAGTTTTGTCGAGTCTGGGTTTTGTGAGTTTATTCAAGTCTGGGTTTTGTGAGTTTATTCGAGTCTGGGTTTTGTGAGTTTATTAGAGTCTGGGTTTTGTGGATATTATCGAGTTTTGTTGAGTCTGGGGGTTGTGGACATTGTGGGCTTGTTGAGTCTGGGGTATTGTGGGCGTTGTGTATTCATTTTGATGCATTTGGGGATTTTGTTGGTGCTGTCGGTTTTGTTGGCTCTGTGGGTTTTGTGGGCATTGTGTGATTTATGTGTTTTCCCACATTAGAACAGGTTGCTGCATCACTTAATAACTTATATTTTAATTGATTGATATATTTTTTTATTTAAAACTATGAATTAATTATGTTAGTAGTGCTCCGGAGTCCCTCCAATGTCTCTTTTGACTTTAGGATTTCTTGTTCCATTATTTCCTCAAGTTCACACTTTCTGTGTTAAGCTTAAAAAGATATTCTTTTGAAGTCAATTGCCTCTTGTACATGCATAATTATGAAAATCATCATTGTTAATATACATACTTATATTTCATATTTGTCTCATGTTGTCATTATGTATGCTTATGTTAAGTTCTTCCATTCAAAGTGAATAGAATATGCACTGGTTGTACAAGAGGTCAGAATGATCTGTGCTAAAAAAATCCAATGTTCCATTTTTGTTCCTCTTGTTCCATTACAGTACTGATGAATATGAGCATTCTGTATATGTAAATCTATAATAATAATAACACAATAATAATAATAATAATAATAATAATAATAATAATAATAATAATAATGACAATAATGATAATAATTTAATAATTACAGAATAATAATAATAATAAAATATTAATAATAATTAAATAATAAATAATACTATGCTAATAATAATAATAATAATAATAGTAATTATAATAATTTAATAATTACATAATAATAATTTAATAATAATAATAATAAATATAATAATAATAATAATAAAATATTAATAATAATTAAATAATAAATAATACTATGCTAATAATAATAATAATAGTAATTATAATAATAATTTAATAATTACATAATAATAATTTAATAATAATATTAATATGAATAATAATAAAATATTAATAATAATTAAATAATAAATAATACTATGCTAATAATAATAATAGTAATTATAATAATAATTTAATAATTTCATAATAATAATAATAAATATAATAATAATAATAATAATAATAATCAGCATATTCCTAATATTTAAAACAAACATCAAAGCAAATGAAAACTATAATACTAATAATACTATAATAATAATAATAATAATAATAATAATAATAATAATAATAATCAGCATATTCCCTAATATTTAAAAACTAAAATGCATAGAGAAACATTGAAGCAAATGAAAACTAGCTCTTAGAAATGAGCTATATACTAAAGGTTTGTCTTCAAATATATTGTATCTTCTTTTGCACCAAACCATTTAAACAAGTTCTGTTTGAATTGTAATCTTTGTCAAATCAGATATATTGTATCTTCTTTTGCACCAAACCATTTAAACAAGTTCTGTTTAAATTGTAATCTTTGTCAAATCATGTTCAGAGGTATACACAGTTTCACTATCAAAGTATATTTGGAGGTATGTAGTTTAAATTAACTGTAACTACAATCACTAAGAATACACTCACTTTTCTGGCAAATTCAAAACACAGTAGTCTCCTATCCCCATCTTTCAAACTTAAATTTCAAATCAACCTTTCTTTATTCCCATTTTATTATTAACTATGTACAATTTTTAGTCTGAAGTGAAATAATCTGCTAGTATTAGACTGATAGATTAATGACAGTTTCAAGGCCTGAACATGTCAACATTAACCCATTGTAATCATAATACCTATGTACAGATTATAGTTTGAAGTGAACTATGCTAGTCTCTGTCTAATGGACTAATAACAGTTTTAAAGACTGAAGATATCTAGTTAAACACATTTAAAAAATACTCAAAAAAGTCTGTCAATTTCCTAAACAATATTAATTAAATAAAACCATATTCTAGTGTTTCTTTTTTTTTTTAAATTTTAACATTATTCTGTTGATTGGTTCTTTATTTTAATTTTATTTTAATTTGAAAAAAATCAATAGTCTATAGATTTGGTACTTTAATTTTAAATCACATTTAGTGAATTATTAGTGCTTGACACTTTAATATCATTGACTTGTAGTTAAGCAGAAAATGCAAATCACTGAAGAATGAAAAGATTACATGCAACAATAATTTACACTTGAAAATGGTTTGCTTTTTAGTGTACCGATAAGGTTACATGTAGCAATAATTTACAATTGAAAATGGTTTGCGTTTTAGTTTATCGATAAGGTTGAGAAAAAAAACTTGATATGTCTAGGAACACGACGTAGTACGCTAAATTGCCAGATCTATGTGTTAATGTAAGATACATTTTTCTAACCTTTAGCACATGGTTTTGTTAATTTTGTTTAAAACAGTTACAAATCAATTTCAGTCGTCGTAAAGCTTTCGGGGGTAAAGCGGCGTGATTGGTAGTACTAATAATAGTGCCTCTAATTCGTAGACGGGGCTACGACATCGCAACTAGGTGGGTGGGTGTTGTCAACATTGATGGGCAATCTCAATTTATTCATTAATACCTACTGTTATTTGATACCAAACGATGACTGGTATGATTCTCGGGTATATTTTATATTCCCAGATAAATTGATAATAAATCATTCATTTAACTCTTTCATTTCACGATGTTATTATGCCAGGAATGCATGTATAACTTTCCTAGGTATTAAGCCTCGTTTCCAATTTTGGCACATTTGGAATACTCCCGTCGTTATCTCGCATAGGGGGCGCTCACCAGTTAATATGTACTTTTCAGATAGTGACGTATGTGAGGTGAAGTTGTTTGCATTTGTAACATGCACAATGGAGATACTGTTGGCATATCTCAATGCTACTTTGATGCAATGTGGCTGATATTTCTTTGGATACTGCACTTGTGGAAATTGTAAATGATCTAAGCACATGGTATAACAAAATGGATGCTCCCATGTGCTTGAAAAATTAGCCAGAATTAATCAAAAGTACACTAACTTTAGCAGTTATTAAACTAGGGAAAACGAATTTTGCTGAAGAAGGCAATAGCAGCTTCTGAAAGTGCAATGAACAAATTACAAAATATCTGAAAAGTAAAAAAAGTTATCGTACCGTTTTTCTACAATTTACCTCTGAAGTCCAGGGAGTGAAAATGACCATGCAGAGCTAGCAGTTTGTTTACATGAGCAGATCTTATGTTAGCCCAAGCTGTATACTCTAGAACCTAAAGTACACCCATCAATCATACATCAAAATAAAGGGAATTGAAAGTTCTTTTCCCAACACCTAAGATATACAAAGTCTTTATTATATTGCCAGTATAACCAGTGAAGAAATCCCAGAAAATTATTTTTCTTTAAAATTCTAACCCTATGCAAAGTACGAAACTGTATAGCGCCACCTTAAAGAACCACTGAAGATGTGTTTTTAACTTATTGAAAAACTTGTCATATTCTGCAGTCAATTTCAAACATATTGATATATCATACATGGTATTTACTTCCAAAATTACAAACACATAGTTAATTTACTATACCCCTCTGAAGTAACTTAAATGTAGCTTCATGACGTCAAAACTGTATTTTAACGTCACTGGGAAATGCTATTATTTTGACATTAAAGAAAGACATTCAAGAATAAATGCATATGAAGTATTTGTTTTATTTTTCAATCCAAACATCAAATAATGTATTTAGATCATTTCTAAAGTTGCAAACTATACTTGGGTCATGTATACATGTAAATCAAGTGAGAAAAGTGAGGAAAATTCCTTAAAATTTGAGGTAATAGTGCAAAAATTGTCCAGCATTGGATTAAGAAAATAAGTCCTTGATGCTATAAATTCATAACAGTAGACATAAATATATATTTTGTTTGTAAATAATTACTTTTTTCCCCGGCACTAGTAATCTAATTTGAATCTGCACTAATGCTTGTATGTCAAAGAATTGAAATGAAAAGTCAAGGGGAATTAACTCCTTGTGAGACCATTCCATGGACCAGGAATGTGATTGATGATTACATACATAATTGATTTCAATGAAAATCAAATATGTTGACTGCTTTATATGGTAAAATTAATTATAAAACCAAAACATGCAGACTTGTATGCCAAAAAAGGGGGTAGGTGTGTTTCCCAACAATTTCAAGCCCCAGCCTGATTATGTTACATACTGTCTAAGATAAATCACAACCAGGAACAACTGGTAACCATGATGTCACTAATACTACATCAACCCACATTAGCCACTATCTAAGAAAACATGGCTAAAGGAAGAGCTCAGAAAATAGCTATTTGTCCACAAGAGTTCATACAACACAGTCAACCATAGGACTATGGATTACGAGTATCCAAGAGTGACCAACCTATTCAGGTTGCAATCTGGTTCTACATCTCCACAAATAAAGTGCCCAAGAATTGATGTATATGAAGAATCACTATCTTCCTGTGGCCCAAATAAAGTGCACCCAAGCTTTGCCCTGAATTGGAGAAAGAAAGAAATGAAGAAAACTTAATTGTTGGGTCACATGTTGCAGCGTGTTGTCAACATCAATGGAAATGTAATTATGAACATACCAAAACTAACTAGGATATTGGGAACATTGTGCATAATGTATGACTGAGCTGGAAATTGCAAGCGATATAATCCACCGATGTATAAAAGCAAAACTCAAGGACTGTGTGCCTTTTTAACAGTTAAATGTACAAACTGCAATCTGCAGGAAGCAGAACAGGCTGCCTGTCCAGAAAAGTGCCAAGGACATAGAAAGTGAGGCCCAGGCACAGGAAATTTAAATGCGATGTTGGCACTTTCTTGCTACAAGGCCAAAGTTGGAGTGACTGACTTGCCCATTTAGCATCCTATTACTCAAAATTTCTGCCATATGCGAAACATTTAAATCTTTCTTATATTAAAAAGCTTGAATATTAACTAAGAAATTTTGTCTTAGATGTCAAGCTAAGTAAAATTTCACACTTTCTAAACACAAATAAGTGCGAGAGCTTGCACAATATCATTTTTACCTATGCACCTAAAATATCAGTATGGAGCAGACATTTTGATGCATTATGTCATTCATTCCCTCATAGCTCTGAGTATGGTACAGGAAACTTTACACTCCCACTGACCAAGTCTCATGGAATTGTTCTACTCAGTCTTATCCAGTATTTCAGCTCATAGCAGAATGAGATCATAGAACAGTAAAAGATAGGGAGAGGAAATCAAGTCTTCAGTACAAGTACATATGCTACATCAAACACAAACAAAAAAGCAACAGAAAACTTGTACAAAATTCAATGTTTGCTAATTCAATAAATAATTTTGTACCCAGTGAACATCCATACACTTTAAATCCTTTAAATGAATGCATGTAACAATTATTAAATGTACCTATCACAGTATACACCACTCCCCCTAGCCCATATTGCCTTGCTTGGCATATACCATAGGCTTTACATGATTTTTCTAGCCAAATTTTCTCTTTTTTGGTTCAAGTGATAAATGATCATGTTTTTGTATGGCATTTATGTGATATGTCACACTGATATGGTAATGAATTTACCATAGTTTCAACATAGAACCTTAGTCGGTGAGCCAAAGCAATCTTTCTTTTCCCACGAAAGGTTACATAAATTATTCCATAACCATGTTGTTCATGTGAGCCTGTCCAAATGTGACATTTGCTGCAGACTTGTGTATGTTGAGTTGAAGCTCTTTTATATGTCATTATATCTTGAACTGTTAATTTAGTTTGAAATATTTCTGACTTAGCTTAATAAACCATGACCATATGATACTATAGAATTTTTTTTAATATGTCAATACAAAATTATTTAATACAAAGAAAATAAATTTTGTTAATAGTTTAATTTGACAATGAAAAAACAGGGGAAAATATCCAAATTATTACCAGTTCAAAGAAGAACTGATGGCATCTTCCTTGAGAAATGTGAAATTAATGAAACATTTTTAAAAACAATGACACACAGAGGTTTCTAATTGCCACTAGTCTATGTCGTATTGTGTACAATAGCAAGGGACATAACTCTTCTCAAGCCCACCTGCAGCCGCTTAATTAAAGCAGAATTTGGAATGTAAAGACATTTAAGTTCTAAACTGCAGTGAATTTAAACTAAATGAGCCAATACTAATACAAACAGCAATAAATATAACTCCATGGGTATACACCCAAATGCTCTTTATGGGGGCGCTCACCAGTTAATATGTACTTTTCAGATAGTGACGTATGTGAGGTGAAGTTGTTTGCATTTGTAACATGCACAATGGAGATACTGTTGGCATATCTCAATGCTACTTTGATGCAATGTGGCTGATATTTCTTTGGATACTGCACTTGTGGAAATTGTAAATGATCTAAGCACATGGTATAACAAAATGGATGCTCCCATGTGCTTGAAAAATTAGCCAGAATTAATCAAAAGTACACTAACTTTAGCAGTTATTAAACTAGGGAAAACGAATTTTGCTGAAGAAGGCAATAGCAGCTTCTGAAAGTGCAATGAACAAATTACAAAATATCTGAAAAGTAAAAAAAGTTATCGTACCGTTTTTCTACAATTTACCTCTGAAGTCCAGGGAGTGAAAATGACCATGCAGAGCTAGCAGTTTGTTTACATGAGCAGATCTTATGTTAGCCCAAGCTGTATACTCTAGAACCTAAAGTACACCCATCAATCATACATCAAAATAAAGGGAATTGAAAGTTCTTTTCCCAACACCTAAGATATACAAAGTCTTTATTATATTGCCAGTATAACCAGTGAAGAAATCCCAGAAAATTATTTTTCTTTAAAATTCACCCTATGCAAAGTACGAAACTGTATAGCGCCACCATAATAGTTAGGGGTCGCTTACGACATCACTAATTTTGAAAGCTAAAACATTAAATTTGTACTGCAAATTTGACCACTGAGGAATAAATTCGCTGTATGCACACTTAGCTAACACAATGGGTCATATAGGTATTCAATTAAAATTCCTAATTTAAGTGTAGTTTTATTGCTATCAGTAGCAGAGTACGGTTGCACCGGCAAGTGCGCGCTCGCAGAATTTTTCCTGCGGTTGTTACCCAGCGAACGGCAGAATTTTCCCTGCCAAGCGCAGAATTCAGTGGGAGGTATAAAATGCTTGTCAGCGTCTCCACCAGGGCCTGTTCGGGTTTCCGAGGGTCACGGTACAAGCTCCTTAGTTAGGAAAAAGCATGGGAAAATATTTTACTATTATTTTACTACGAATACCAAATAAGGAAGTGCGCAAAGATAAGGTAACTCTTTTGTTTATTATTTTCCGCGAATCAGAATTATAGTTATTTCACAATATCTACATAAATAAATGCAAAGAAAAATAATGTCTCTTTCATAGAACATTTTGGACAGATCTAAACAAAGTTTTGAATTCTACATCTGTGTATTAAAACCTTTATAGACATTCATTCATTCATTCATTCATTCATTCATTCATTCATTCATTGTCATGTTTTAAATCAGTAACTCCGGTTACATATCTGCTTATCAGTTAAATAGCACTCAGACAGTATTTCATGATCCTGCGAGGTCAAGTCAAGTGTTTCTTGCAGACCTTGTTCAAATAATGATGTTTAGTACAATTCAATAGGAATAGGTTAGCAAATAATAATAATAATAATAATAATAATAATAATAATAATAATAAAAAATAATAATAATAATAATTATAATAATAATTAATAATAAAATAATAATAATAATAATAATAATAACAATAACAAGTGCACGTTTTAATATAGAGCAAATGGGTGTTTCTCAAAGCTCTCTCTAATAGCTATTTGTTAAATTGTAAAGCTGTTGAGTGTTTCTCAAGGCTTTGTACATATGTTCTTAGTTATTTTGTTACAGCCACTGAATGTTTCTCAAGGCTCTGTTTGAAATTAACCATATGAACTTAGTGAAAAGTTAGCCATTGTTCCAAAAAGTCCATCACTAAACATTAAGTTAAATAATAACATCTGAACATTAAATTTGGACATTGATAAATGTTAATATCAACTTCTAACCTAAACTATTACTTAAATGACTATGTTTGTCCAATGGCATACAACCACTGTGATGTAAAACTTAATGAGTTATTATTTGAAGTGATGTATCTGATGTTTGAGTCTTAAATATTTTTAATAACAAGTCTGTGACTTAATAAACCACCTGAAACTTAAATCTGAGTCTGCATTTCATCACTAGTCCCATTTTTATTGTAAGGATTCCCCACTTGATAAGAGAATCAGAGACCTCTTGGAGTTAAGGTCAAAGTTTAACTGGGCCTTTTACTCTAATGAGAGTTTATCAGCCATAGCGAACATAGTGAGTCATTGAGTGGTCAACGGAAGTGTTTTATTACGGCCAACATTACCCCGTAACAATATATATATATATATATATATATATATATATATATATATATATATATATATATATATAATGGCTCTTATATCTGTTTCTGTTTACAACTATGACATAGAAAGTATTCATGACATTTATTCATGGGTCATGGTAAGTCTCGATATATGATCTTTACTAGCTTAATTGCCAGTCTAAGGACGGCAGTCACAAAGGATTGTTTCAACATAAAAACAAAAGAAAATTAAAAACTGTGGTGAGCGAGTTTAAAAGCGAGTTTGAATATACATTTTAAAAACAAAGTAAAAGAATAAGAAAAAAATGGGATGCTGCAAGTTTCCAACACGTGAACAATTCTTTTAGCGTATTGGACAGGACATACATAAAAAATACAAATGTCGGTGTGGATACTTGTATATTCGATAAAATGTTATATATGTAATTGTTTAAAAAAGTATGTCGTGGAGTTTATTCATGAGATCCTTGACATGTTCAAATCGCTCTTGAAATTCGATGCAAGGCGGCATCCTTTCTTGAAATTTCAATATCCAAGATACTCTTTGCATTTAGTTCAACACTCTTGCTTTTGTACTTTGTTTGATTCGCAACACCGCCTCAGACTTAGTTTTCAATCTATTTCAGTACCGTTTAAAGAAAATATTTTAAACAAATGTATAAGCAACAATTTTTCATTAATTTTTTTATGCAATCAGAGCTACCCCAGAACCGGCATTTCAAAGACATTTATTTTCTATTCACTTATACTTATGTTTATTTAAACGGAGAAGAAAAAAAAATACTTTTATTAACTTCCTTAAAGGCCAAATTTTGCATGAACTTATATGTTTATGACGAACTACACCAGAACCATCACGAACGCACCTTTACATCTATTTCATTTATTTCAATAGTTTGCTGAAATAACGTTTTGACCACATTAAACAAAAATCTTCGTATTTATTTATATACCAAATGAATCGCACTAGAAACTCCATTTGACACCTACTTTGGTTAAGGCCTTTCAAAGTTTAAAGTTGTTGTAATTTGGAAATTTACTTGGAAAAATGGTTATGCTGAATCTCTGGGCTATGTACTGTGCAAGCCATATAGTTTATGGGCTATGTACTGTACTGGCCATATAGTTTATGGGCTATGTACTGTACTGGCCATATAGTTTATGGGCTATGTACTGTGCTGGCCATATAGTTTATGGGCTATGTACTGTACTGGCTATATAGTTTATGGGCTATGTACTGTACAGGCCATATAGTTTATGGGCTATGTACTGTACTGGCCATATAGTTTATGGGCTATGTACTGTACTGGCTATATAGTTTATGGGCTATGTACTGTACTGGCCATATAGTTTATGGGCCATTCATTTTACAGGCTATACAGAGCCTTTGGAAATATGTTGTACGGGAAAAGTTTTGGGGCTTTGTATTGTATTGGCTATGGAGTCACTCGACTGTGTACTGTACGAGTCAAAAGTCTTTGGACCATGTACTGTACGAGGTAAAGCAGTCTATGGACTATGTACTGTACAAGGTAAAGCAGTATATGGGCTATGTACTGTATGAAGTAAAGGAGTCTTTGGACTGTGTACTGTATGGGTAATGCAGTCTATGGGCTATGTATTGTATGAGGTAACGCAATATATAGGCTGAGTATTGCATGGGTAATGCAGTCTATGGGCTATGTATTGTACGAGGTAAAGCAGTCGATGTGATATGTATTGCACAGGTAATGTAGTCTATGGATTATGTATTGTACGAGATAAACCAGTCTATGGGCTATGTATTACACTGGTAATGCAGTGTATAGGCTATGTACTGTACGGGCAAAACAGTTTGGGGGCTATATACGGTACGGGCTATGCAGTCTCTAGAATGTACTGTACGAGGTAAAACAGTCTCTGGAATATGAGTTGTACGGGTAATGCAGTCTTTGAGCTTTGTAATGTACAGGCATACCGGATGAGACAGAACTTCATTTAGGTTCATTTGTAGCATAGCTCTTCAACATAATGTCAAATCAGACGCTTAACAGAAGTGCAATTCCGAAGTTTGGATTTGGTTCATAAATGGGAAAAACGGTTGAGAAACTTTTTTTAAAGCAATGTTAACTCGTATCCTTTCCAAGCATTGTTTTGCAAGGAAAATAATAAGTACAGTGGCTGTTAGTTTACTTGCCTTATTTATATTTTCATGTATTTATCATTTTCTGTATATTACTATGATTATTATTATTATTATTATTATTATTATTATTATTTTATCATCATTTTTATTATTATTATTATTATTATTTATTATTATTATTATGTGTATTAAAATTAGTGTTATTATTATTATTATTATTATTATTATTATTATTATTAGTTTTCAAGCTATATAATAACTAGTGCTGCCAGGTGGCGCTTTCATTTAAACTTTTCACAGGCGATGTAAAAACCGGTTTTTACTGATTCATACAGATGGCTTAGCCTTGCCTAAAAAATGGTGGCGTACATGTACTGTGGTATTTTTCCGCAGACCTCAATGCTAATGTTTTTTGAAAAAATAAATATAATTTCTATCCTACGTCAGCATGCAGGTCACACACTGGCATAGAGAACAATGTTAGATTGTCAATTTGAGGATAACCAGGCTGTTGTTTATTTCTGAATTAGGTACATGAAATGTATGATAAACTGTTGTAAAAAATAAGCTACATGACTTCTTGTATATGAGGGTGGGGAATGTATCAAAATTGTTAAACAATAAATAAAAATATTGTATGATAGCCAGCGTTGATAGAGGATAGATTTTTACTTTCCATCAAACATTATGATACGTTATGTGGGGTGGGGGTAGGGGGTTGTCAGCAATAGGGACGGTCCGCCGACAGGAAACATCTATTTCATCATCAAGGAATAAATACTTATAATACTATATGGTTAGAAAACTTATATTGTAATTGCTTTCAAGTATATATCATAAGTTAATATTTTAATATGATTTATTAGTCTATACTTATTATCAATGCAGATTTAGATGTATTATTAATATTAATTTTATAATTATTGATTTATAATTATTGATTTCACAATGCAGTAAGTTGTATAAATTGTCATTGCTTATTATTGTTCTTCACTTATTGTACAGTGTGTGTGTGTGTGTGTGTGTGTGTGTGTGTGTGTGTGTGTAACATTGGCATAGTGTATAATCATAATTGTGATTAAGCTGGCAGAGTGAATTATTATTGTATAGTGAACACCCCAGTAATGTCAGCTGGCCCCTGTGACGTAGCAAGGGTGATCGGCGCCCGGTGCAATGTTTATTCTCCCCCATCCCCCATAGGCATAGCAGAGAGGATTTGGCGCTATAGGTGACGGGATAAGTATGCTTGGCATAGTGTATTTTTTAGTGTATAGTGTACATTTCATGACATGCCAATCATGTCAACTAACCCATGTACATCTTAATAATGTTACATTGGCATAGTGTATTATTAGTGTAAAGTGTACATTTCCTGACACACCAATCATGTCAATTGGCCTATGTACATCTTAATGATGTTATATGGCATAGTGTATTATTAGTGTGTAGTGTACATTTCATGACATGCCAATCATGTCAACTAACCCATGTACATCTTAATAATGTTACATTGGCATAGTGTATTATTAGTGTAAAGTGTACATTTCATGACATGCCAATCATGTCAACTAACCCATGTACATCTTAATGATGTTACATTGGCATAGTGTATTATTAGTGTAAAGTGTACATTTCCTGACACACCAATCATGTCAATTGGCCTATGTACATCTTAATGATGTTATATGGCATTGTGTATTATTAGTGTGTAGTGTACATTTCTTTTCTTTAAACTAATTTGCTAGCTGCCAGAAATAACCCATCGTGAGTTAAATACATCTTTAAATCCACAGTATCATAAATCGGAAACTAACATCTTTCAATAGAAAAGAAAACATATTGATACAAACCGGTAATGACATTCAATGCACACATTATAGATGGTGAAAATAATGTACAACAACTTCAATTTAAATTTGAAATACATGTATATTCCTTAATATATTAGTTAAATGATATGTTTGCTGTGTAGAAAAGTAGAAATCACAGCAAATACAGATATAATTTTCCTGTCTTTTTAAATTTTAATTGTTGGCATTATTCTTCTCTAAGTTATTCTCTAAGTTAAGTTATTATTCTTAACTTATTGATGTTAAGTATGTAATAGATCTGTATGTTTCTAGCACACTGGATTATCATAGGGTTTAAATAGAAAATATGGTGTTCAGTCATATATGTTAAGTTTTTTGCAGCTGATTTAATATTCTTAAGATACAGAAAAAAAGAATTGAAACCTGCAGGTGAACTTTTTGCAGGATAACGGTGGATCTGTAAGTGAAGAGCTCCTAACATTGACAAAGGGAAGCAACTCTCTGATATATACATGTGGCAGTGACATTACATATGAAATGTTCGCAAGTTGTTTTTTTTTAACAAGTTCCATCCTCATTAAATTTGCCTAAATATTGCTTGAAAACAAACTAAATGTATATTTTATTTGCAATCTCACTCTGATCCTGTTACCCTTAACATAGTGCATACTGTTATTATCTGCCTAAAACAAAAAATGATTATCTGCATTGCAAAAAGAATGTATGATTACTTTATTGTACACGTTGTGAGCAATTTGCTTTTTCCTTTTCTTCATTGAGATTGATAAATGTCAAAATATTTTAATTTCAGACCCACTCCTTCCTGTGGAAATCCTCAGTATGGATGATAATTCCATTCAGCTGTACAAAAAAGCGCTGCATGCTGGAAAGGAGATGGTTTACAATATAAGAGTGATGGTGGTAGGGCAATTTGGGGTTGGAAAAACTACCTTGATAAAGCGCCTCCTTGGTCAGCCAGTTGATATATCTGAGAGGAAAAGCACGGAAGGAATTGATGTGCATAAACACTGTTGCAAAATCTCTCTGGATAAAGGAGAATGGATACAGCAGGTTGAAGGTAAGCCATCACTATCCACAAAATTTTTAAAGAAAAATAATGTCATGATTTTGCCTGTCCAAAAGTGCAAGGGTAATGTTGTGTATTACCTTTTTAGTATCAAAATGGTAATTGTAAACATGAGATATTATAGGGGTTAACTGGAGATAAGTTTTGACCTCTCCACCAGTGAGGTGTAAATTTGCTTGTATAATCTCCAGGAAAAAATATACATTAATTATTCTTAAATGATTTTCATATAATATATATTTGGGGTCAGTCAGGCATGGGTCACACTTTTGTTACTACACAATAACAGCAAATTGATCCTCATGTGTTGAACTTTTAAGAAAATTGTTTTCAAAAAATGGTAACTGAAACTGATATCACTCATTTGTGGAAAATGGTAGATTGGACCTGGAAATTTTAATTAACGTTATGAAGTTATCAACTTTTAGTAATATATTTGTTACAGTTTCTTTCCAAGCAGTGTTCCTAGTGTTCCTAGTACACCATAAATGATGGTATTCAACGAAATTTTGATCAATGGAAATCTCATGTCTAGTGGAAGCAGTACTTTCAGAAATAAATACCAATTAAATTAGAAAAATTATAAGGTAACATTTATTTATGTTGTTTTATCTTTAAGTTCAGTTTACGTGCAGTCATCACAAATTCAAAGTGTTCTCTTGTTTTTAAACATAAAATGTGTCAATCGTCTGTAACAGCTATGTCAGCTAGCATTTCCTCTTGCTTAGAGTTAACCAAGTATATATACCAATCATGTAAAAGGGAGTTGGCACCTGATCAAGCATGAAACATGTGTCAGTTATGAGTTATCTTGTGAAAGGACACAGAGCTGAGGTTGAAAACTTGCGCATATTTGATAGTAAAAATATGATTCAAACAAGTTTTATCATAGAAGTTAACATGTGTCTTCACACATAGGCGACCTTTGGATTTACATTTGTGAATATTTGGCCGATGTCTGTTATTTCTGTTGACTCCAACTGTGATATACTAGAAGATATAGAACTGTATATATAAGCAAGAAAGAACTCTTAAGACTACTTGATGAATGAATAGCTTGAGTAAATTTGTGAATGCAACTGTTTTGATTCAGAATGTCAGAATGATAAATTTATAAGGCTTATGTTTTCAGGGTAAATTACGCATTTGTCCCAATAAGATATGAGTAAAGCTTAGACCGGGCCTGAATTTAACACATATATCTTGGTAGCCAGAAGGACTGGTGTACAGAGAAATGTACTAGTCCTATGTCACACACTTGTATTGAGGTTAACACCAATTTACTGTCATAAATATCATTATCATATGAAATGCAGAGGTACAAAAATATAAATCCTACTTCAAATCATCAATCAATTAACATTTCTTGTTTCTCAAGATATTCTGGATCCAATTCCAGAAAGGGATCCAGGTGTAATTTTTCGTCCTCCACTTGCACTCTGGGTCCATATGGGGTTTGTTCCGGTCTCCTTACCCGGCTCTCTGAATCATTCCACAAACGTATTGCTGGTGTCGGATCATATGTTGGAATGTCATTTGTATGGAACATTATAAAGAGTAGGTTCGACAGAACCAAAGGTCTTAAACAAGATCTCCAGTCACTCATCACCATTTTCATCTCCGATTCAAATTTAAAGTTTAAATTAATCGGACCGCAATGTATTGTTGAAATTAATAATAAGCGGACATTTTTCAAATCTTAGTTGCCCATGCTGAGAGTTTTAATTCCCAACAAATGTATGACATTCTGCTTGGATATCTCCACGTGTATTCAATTATTTGTTAAATCTTGTATGGGAATTTTTTGTTTTTTTAAAAACTATTTTTATTGTCATAGAAAAGATAGTTGTATGGAAATGATGTGTCAGTAATGTGATCATACTAAATTAATCTAAGTTTCATAATTATTTTGATGCAAACGTAAATTATGCAGTTCCCTGTTTGTGACTGATAGCGCGTTTGGCTAGCAAACCAACACACAAAAATTTTTAAAAAATAAAAGGAAACAAACAAGCGAGCGTTCAAACTAATTTCTTTGATTAGTTGATATCATGTATTGTGGTTTTGTGGTTTGTTAATGTGGTTACGTGAATAAAGTGTGATACCAGGTTATTTTTAATTTAATTTGCTGTCAGATTAATTAGGATATCAATTACCAAACTTCCGTTGTTTGTTAATGATGGGACCGTGATTAGCGCTGTTAAGCGAAATGCACAAAATCACATGGCTTCTTGTAATAGAAACATACATTTCTGAGGCAGATATTGACTTAATCTTCTCATGCTAATATTTTATGATTGAGTTCACTGCACTGATTCTACAGAATATATGCTGAAGTCACGTCTTTATTAGGGTATTGAGTAATCAACGCTGACTGTTGATACATAAAACTTACTAGCCCATTGGACTAAGAACATTATGATAGTTACTAGACCAACAGGAAATATACTAGCCTCGGACTAGCAGACTACCGCTAATTTTGAGCCCAGAGCTATATGGAATATTATATTGAAGATTAATAATAATAATAATAATAAATATTTATGATCATTGAATTGTTTGATAGTAGAATATCCTTCCAGAGGGCTCCTGTCAATGCAGTTTGCTTTCCACTTTTCAGATTCTGATCAATTGCACACACTAAATCGTCTGATTAAACTTTTACCTGTACCTGATCAACAACCAGACATCAGCCAGGAGCAAGAGGGTATCATTGAGGTAATCTATCAGAGGGAGATTACTTCTGAAATAGATGCCACTAAAAGCAATGTACCTTCAACCACTTCAGTGTCAGACCAAGAAGTTCAATCCTCCACTCAAATATCTATTACCAGGGAGTATGAGATTCATCCACTGAGTGATGCAAAGTCAAGTGAGAATGAGAAGAAGACGAAGGATGCAATGATGGAAATCCTCCGTTTGGTCAATGAAAAAGCTGACAAACTGGTGAAAGATATAGAGAAATATGCAGCATTGTCAATATGGGACTTTGCAGGTCAATTCACTTTCTATACTACTCATCAAATGTTTCTCACGAGTCGAGCACTTTATCTCTTGGTCATTGATCTCAGTCAACAAATCACCGATGACATAAAAGCTGACAAGTGTTTCCCTGATGCAGATGGGATCATACTGCACCAAGTTTTCGGTAAGTACAGTATTTTTAGACAGGAGAGAGAAAAGATTAGAAGTGTATGGCAACATAGTTAACAGCAGAAAGTGTTCTTAAAAATATTTTTACATAAAACATACATATGGCTGTTGTCTTATAGCAACCTGAGAAAATAGATATTGGTACAAGTTTTGAAATGGAATAAGGAAGCCCTCAAGTTCAAATAGATTAATATAAGCTATAGTAATACTGCTGAAAACAATAAAAAGTTAAATGGGACATGATTTCAGATACCAAAAAATATTCACAACTCGGACAGGATAAATAGAAAATATTGAAATTAACCACAGATGATTATTACAACAACAAAACTCCCACAAACCAAACTGATGATAGAGATAGGGGAAAATGACAACAACAAAACTCCCCCAAAGCAAACTCTGATGATAGCTACATGGGATAATTACAACAACAAAACTCCCCCAAACTAAACTCCGATGATAGAGACAGGGGATAATTACAACAAAACTTCCCCAAGCCATGATGATAGAGACAGGGGATTATAACAACAAAACTCCCCCAAACCAAACTCTGATGATAGAGATAGGGGATAATTACAACAAAACTCCCCCAAACCAAACTCTGATGATAGAGACAGTGGATAATGACAACAACAAAACTCCCCCAAACTAAACTCTGATGATCGAGATACTGGATTATTACAACAACAAAACTCTCCCAAACCAAACTCCGATGAAAGAGCCAGGGGATAATTACAACAACTAAACTCTGATGATCGAGATACTGGATTATTACAGCAACAAAACTCTCCCAAACCAAACTCCGATGAAAGAGCCAGGGGATAATTACAGCAAACCAAACTCTGATGATAGAGGCAGGGGATACTTACAACAACAAAACTCCCCCAAAGCAAACTGTGGTGATATAGTACAGTTATAGTTGACATCAATCAATGTGTTATAATAAATGTGACATTCAGCATTTATATGGCAGAATACTGAGATCAGAAGTGATTAAATAATTATAACAAGTATTTTTGTTATCCTTGTTATTTTTTACCTGATACAATTATAAACAAAGTATTAATTTCTTTTCTTTTCAGACCTGTTCCAGATTTGGATGAATTCCATCCATTCCATTGTAAAATCACCTAAAGACATGGTTCCCGTGATTGTGGTTGGCACACATGTAGATAAGATTCCAGAGGTATTCTTAGCTGGGATTTAATGATTAAAGTTCATTTTAAAGATTTTTTCTATTAGCAGGCATGGGTATCAGACCAGTAAAGATTGTATTAAATTAATTTTTTTTCTATTAGCAGACATGAGGACTGGATCAGTAAAGATTGTATTAAATTTAGTTGTTTTTTTTTCTATTAACGGGCTTGGGGATCAAATCAGTAAAGATTGCATTTAATTAAGGTTTTTTTGTACCAGCATACCAGGGGATTGAATCGGTAAAGATTGTATTAAAATAAGTTTTTTTTTCTGTTAGCAGGCTTGGGGATCGGATCAGTAAAGACTGTATTAAATTAAGGTTTTTTCTATTAGCAGACTAGGGGACTTGATCAATAAAGATTGTTTTAAATTAATTTTTTTTCTATTATCAGGCATGGGGATCAGATCAGTAAAGATTGCATTTAATTAAGGTTTTTTCTATCAGCATACCAGGGGATTGAATCGGTAAAGATTGTATTAAATTAAGTTTTTTTTTATTAGCGGGCTTGGGGATCAGATCAGTAAAGATTGTATTAAATTAAGGTTTTTTCTATTAGCAGACTAGGGGACTGGATCAATAAAGATTGTATTAAATTAATTTTTTTTTCTATTATCAGGCTAGGGAATCGGATCAGTAAAGATTGTATTTACTTAAGGTTTTTACTATCAGCATACTAGGGGATTGAATCGGTAAAGATTGTATTAAATTAAAGATTTTTATTAGCAGGCTATGTGATAGGAGGGAGTAGTATTCCTTCCATATTCATATTATGCCAATGAATTCCTATGGGATGTGGGTCTGTCCATCTCAAGGGCCTTGGTCATATATGCCTCTTTGGGTGTTTGGATCTTGCCCTCATAACAGGGGCATTAGTGTGACATGTCCCAACCATTAATTCATCACCAGGTGGAAACCATATGGCAGGTTAGAGGCATCACTTCTTACATGACTGACAAATACTCATTATCTATTGCCAACTGATTCAACTCTTCAGCTCCTACTCACTGTTTTGCAATGTGTTCATATGCCCTCTTCACCCCCTAGGGACTTAATGATACGTACCCACTCTCCAGCTCAGAGTGTCCTCAATGATACAATCTCCATTGTGGTAGACTCTTATGAGATTAATATGAAAGATGCACTATTGAAGCCAGCTCTTATGCTTGCCCCTTTGTCTATATTAGATGTTGAATAAGAGGTATGGTATTTTGACGAGGCAATTAAGGAAGTCTATCACCTCTCCGGGGCCCTGAGTGGTCTAAAGCGCTGTACGTTACGGTTCACTGCCGTCTCACCTCTGTCTGCGTGGGTTCGAGTCTTAGATTCGGCTTATGTAGTTATGTGAGAAAGCTTGCCAGTAGCTTCTCGTGGGTCGGTGGTTCTTTCGGGGGGGGGGGGGGCCGGGTTCTTCCTCCAGCAATAATACTGGCTGCCATGTATAGCCTATCGTGTGCTGAAAAATGGCGTTAAGCATTAAAAACCAAAAAAAAGAAACAAAACAACAAACTATCACCACTCCAGTTGCTGAAATTACCAATTGTCCAGTATTCTGATGACTGGTCAGTCCATAGTGTTCCAATGCTTTCCCATAATCAGGATCTCTACCATTGTTGGTCAGTGGTAATTGAGTTGGGATCTTTTACCTAACATCAAGAAGTAGGAACTCGCTCCATCACAAGATTTTGTTTACATGGGGATCAATATTCTCACAAACTAAAACTCAGATAGATCAAATCCTAGCTCTTTTTAAGATGCTGCCAGATAAAATATCTTTGTCAGATCGATTGTACTTATTACTTCTGGAACCTTGATTGCCACTGCAGACTTGGTTCTATCATAACATCTTCATCTGTGACCTCCAGAATTTGTCCTTCTCTCAAGCTGTATATTCTCCATCAACACTGATTTTCCTAGGACCGGTATTTCATCACCATTTGCAGTAAATGCACCCGAACCACACTCCTGTCTGTTCCTCGATGCACCAGATTCCAGTTTGGGCATAATTCTACAGGCACTTTGTACCCTGTCCAAATTGTCTCTCCACATAAAATAGAAATTAAGGCTGTATACTTAGCTTCACAAGGGGTGCATTATGTAAGGAGTCGATGTGTTGTAGCTTATGTTTAATGTCATGGAGGCACACGTGTCCCTTCTCTTTGTGTGGAAGTCTGGAACTCATAATGCTTAGAGTTTGGCATATTCTGGTCAAGAAGAACATTTGTTGGACAGTTTTCCTTAACTGGCAGAGTCATTCTCACAGAATGACCTCTTCACCATTCTGTTGGTCCCTTTTCTTTCTGTGAGGTAGACCTCTAGTTGATCTATCTGTAAACAGACAGAACAAAAAGACTTTTACTTTTATCCTGTAGTGGACCAAGGAGCATGGGCAGTGGATGCATTCAGTATCCAGTGGGACTGGCTATTCTCTTACACCTTTCTACCCTAATGACTGATTCCTCAAGTTCTGCAAAAATTCGCAGCTTTCACAGCTCATATTATTATCACAGCCCCATGTTTGGCCCCAGTGTTCTTGATTCAGTGATTTTCAAGTCCTGTTGATTGCTCTACCTAGGTCTCTCTCAGGAGGGTTCTTCTATTGCAGCAACGGGGATCTCTCATTCACAACAGCAAACTCATTCTCCACCCTCTCGTCTGGCCCATCCCAAACAATCTCTGACAGAATATTTTATTCAGACCGAGTTGCCAGCTGCATCATTCAGGACAGGAAATGTTCTACATCCAATGTCTATGATTCCAGGTGAAGAATCTTATGTGTTTGGTGCAGTAGGAAATATGTTGATTATATCTGCTGCTCTATAACTTCTCTTGTTGATTTCTTTCTTCTTGAATTTGAGAACAAAAATTGCCTTCTATCTACTATCCAAGGATAGAGCGTTGCCCTTTCATAGACATTTAAATTTTCTCAAGGCATGGTAGTTGGTTTGGATTCACAACTTTTCGATCTTACTTAGCATTTAAAGCTTCCGTAACCTCACTCGTACACTCTTACACCTAGATGGAATATTTATTGTGTTTTATTGTCTTTAACCAAAACTGCATCTGAACCATTGAGTGAGGATTCTTTTCAGGACTGTTTTTACTTGTCCTTGCCTCAGCGTGGTGATGAAGCAAGATTCATACCTTTTCTATTGTCGCCGCTTGACTCCAGTTTGATGGGAATAATGATTCAGTTTCCATCCATTGTTAAGTTGGATATTTAGTTAAAATCTTTTATCTTCCATAGTTCCACTAACAACAGAAATCCCGTCTCAGTTGAATCATTGCTGCCAATGAAACGTATAGACTTTTATATCCCATGAGGACACTCTGTTTAAGGTATCTAAATGAAAAAGAAATTTCAACTGCCAATAGCTCATGATGGGTTTTCACCATGATCAATAGACCATACCAGTCTCCTAATGATCAAGACCATTTCTTTTTCAAACTTTGAGCCCATTAGGTTTGTGCCATTACTACCTCATCGGTCTGCCTTAATCACTCTTTCTCAGAGGATATCATGAAGGCAGTAAATTGGCATCATTCTCATACTACATTTTCCTCCTGTTATCTCAACTGATTATCGCAACAAAACACCTCCATTTTTGTCTCTGGGTGCCATCATATCAGAACAAGATGTGGACCTGAAAAATACCAGCATTACATAGGATAAACCCCATCATTAGTGGTGAGCACTTTCATCTTCTGTGTTTTGATAAATTTAATGTAGCATCAGCCAACACTCCTTACTGACAAATTCAGCTTAACAATATCTATTGGTAAGTTATTGTCAAATTACTGACACATTCAGCTAAACAAAATCTGTCGGTAAGTTATTGTCAAATTACTGACAAATTCAGCTAAACAAAATCTATCGGTAAGCTATTGTAAAATAACTGACAAATTTAGCAAAACAATATATATTAGTCAGCTATTGTCAAATTACTGACAAATTCAGCTTAACAATATTGGTAATTTATTATTAAACTACTAAAAAATGCAGCTAAACAATATCAATGGGTACATTATTGTGAAGTTACTGACATATTCAGCTAAACAATATATATCAGTAAGTTATTGTCAAATTACTGACAAATTCAGATAAACAATATCAAACGATAAGTTATTGTTAAATTACTGACAAATTCAACTAAACAATATCAATAAGCTATTGTCAAAATGCTGAGAAATTCAACTAAACAATATATATATCAGTAAGCTATTGTCAAATTACTGACAAATTCAGCCAATTAATATATATCGGTAAACTATTGTCAAATTACTGGCAAATTCAACTAAACAATATCGATAAGCTATTGTCAAAATGCTGAGAAATTCAACTAAACAATATATATATATCAGTAAGCTATTGTCAAATTACTGACAAATTCAGCCAATTAATATATATCGGTAAACTATTGTCAAATTACTGGCAAATTCAACTAAACAATATCTATCGGTAAGCTATTGTCAAATTACTGACAAATTCAGCTAAACAATATCATTGGTTAAGCTATTGTCAAAGTACTGACAAATTCAACTAAACAATATCTATCGGCAAGCTATTGTCAAATTACTGACAAATTTAGGTAAACAATATCATACGGTAAGCTATTGTCAAATTACTGACAAATTCAGCTAAACAATATCTATCGGTAAGCTATTGTCAAATTACTTACAAATTCAGCAAACCAATATATATTGGGAAGCTATTGTCAAGTTACTGACAAATTCAGCCAATTAATATCTATTGGTAAGCTATTGCCAAATTACTGACAAATTCAGCCAAACAATATCGATAAGTTATTGTCAAATTACTGACAAATTCTGCTAAACAATATCTATCAGTAAATTATTGTTAAATTGCTGACTACTGATAAGTATTGCATAATGAGATTTGTTTTATATAATTGCTATGGATAAGTATTGCATAATTTAGATTTGTTTTATATATAATTGCTGTGGATTAATTATTGCATAATTAGGTTTGTCTTATATAATTGCTATGGACTAAGTATTGCATAATTAGATTTGTTTTATATAATTGCTATGGACTAAGTATTGCATAATTAGATTTGTTTTATATAATTGCTATGGACTAAGTATTGCATAATTAGATTTGTTTTATATAATTGCTATGGATTAAGTATTGCATAATTAGATTTGTTTATACAATTGCTATGGATAAGTATTGCATAATTAGATTTGTTTTATATAATTGCTATGGATAAGTATTGCATAATGAGATTTGTTTTATATAATTGCTATGGATAAGTATTGCATAATTAGATTTGTTTTATATAATTGCTATGGATTAAGTATTGCATAATTAGATTTGATTATACAATTGCTATGGATAAGTATTGCATAATTAGATTTGTTTATACAATTGCTATGGATAAGTATTGCATAATTAGATTTGTTTTATACAATTGCTATGGATTAAGTATTGCATAATTAGATTTGTTTTATATAATTGCTATGAATAAGTATTGCATAATTAGATTTGTTTTATATAATTGCTATGGATTAAGTATTGCATAATTAGATTTGTTTTATATAATTGCTATGAATAAGTATTGCATAATTAGATTTGTTTTATATAATTGCTATGGATTAAGTATTGCATAATTAGATTTGTTTATACAATTGCTATGGATAAGTATTGCATAATTAGATTTGTTTATACAATTGCTATGGATAAGTATTGCATAATTAGATTTGTTTTATATAATTGCTATGGATTAAGTATTACATAATTAGATTTGTTTTATATAATTGCTATGGATAAGTATTGCATAATTAGATTTGTTTTATATAATTGCTATGGATTAAGTATTGCATAATTAGATTTGTTTATACAATTGCTATGGATTAAGTATTACATAATTAGATTTGTTTTATATAATTGCTATGGATAAGTATTGCATAATTAGATTTGTTTTATATAATTGCTATGGATTAAGTATTGCATAATTAGATTTGTTTTATATAATTGCTATGGATTAAGTATTACATAATTAGATTTGTTTTATATAATTGCTATGGATAAGTATTGCATAATTAGATTTGTTTTATATAATTGCTATGGATTAAGTATTGCATAATTAGATTTGTTTATACAATTGCTATGGATAAGTATTGCATAATTAGATTTGTTTATACAATTGCTATGGATAAGTATTGCATAATTAGATTTGTTTATACAATTGCTATGGATAAGTATTGCATAATTAGATTTGTTTTATATAATTGCTATGGATTAAGTATTACATAATTAGATTTGTTTATACAATTGCTATGGATAAGTATTGCATAATTAGATTTGTTTATACAATTGCTATGGATTAAGTATTGCATAATTAGATTTGTTTATACAATTGCTATGGATAAGTATTGCATAATTAGATTTGTTTATACAATTGCTATGGATAAGTATTGCATAATTAGATTTGTTTTATATAATTGCTATGGATAAAGTATTGCATAATTAGATTTGTTTATACAATTGCTATGGATAAGTTTTGCATAATTAGATTTGTTTATACAATTGCTATGGATAAGTATTGCATTATTAGATTTGTTTTATACAATTGCTATGGATTAAGTATTACATAATTAGATTTGTTTTATATAATTGCTATGGATAAAGTATTGCATAATTAGATTTGTTTTATATAATTGCTATGGATTAAGTATTGCATAATTAGATTTGTTTATACAATTGCTATGGATAAGTTTTGCATAATTAGATTTGTTTATACAATTGCTATGGATAAGTATTGCATAATGAGATTTTGTTTTATATAATTGCTATGGATAAGTATTGCATAATTAGATTTGTTTTATATAATTGCTATGGATAAAGTATTGCATAATTAGATTTGTTTATACAATTGCTATGGATAAGTATTGCATAATTAGATTTGTTTATACAATTGCTATGGATAAGTATTGCATAATTAGATTTGTTTTATATAATTGCTATGGATAAAGTATTGCATAATTAGATTTGTTTATACAATTGCTATGGATAAGTATTGCATAATTAGATTTGTTTATACAATTGCTATGGATAAGTATTGCATAATTAGATTTGTTTTATATAATTGCTATGGATAAGTATTGCATAATTAGATTTGTTTTATATAATTGCTATGGATAAGTATTGCATAATTAGATTTGTTTATACAATTGCTATGGATAAGTATTGCATAATTAGATTTGTTTTATATAATTGCTATGGATAAAGTATTGCATAATTAGATTTGTTTATACAATTGCTATGGATAAGTTTTGCATAATTAGATTTGTTTTATATAATTGCTATGGATTAAGTATTGCATAATTAGATTTGTTTATACAATTGCTATGGATAAGTATTGCATAATGAGATTTGTTTTATATAATTGCTATGGATAAGTATTGCATAATTAGATTTGTTTTATATAATTGCTATGGATTAAGTATTGCATAATTAGATTTGTTTATACAATTGCTATGGATAAGTATTGCATAATTAGATTTGTTTATACAATTGCTATGGATAAGTATTGCATAATTAGATTTGTTTTATACAATTGCTATGGATTAAGTATTGCATAATTAGATTTGTTTTATATAATTGCTATGAATAAGTATTGCATAATTAGATTTGTTTTATATAATTGCTATGGATTAAGTATTGCATAATTAGATTTGTTTATACAATTGCTATGGATAAGTATTGCATAATTAGATTTGTTTATACAATTGCTATGGATAAGTATTGCATAATTAGATTTGTTTTATATAATTGCTATGGATTAAGTATTACATAATTAGATTTGTTTTATATAATTGCTATGGATAAGTATTGCATAATTAGATTTGTTTTATATAATTGCTATGGATTAAGTATTGCATAATTAGATTTGTTTATACAATTGCTATGGATTAAGTATTACATAATTAGATTTGTTTATACAATTGCTATGGATAAGTATTGCATAATTAGATTTGTTTTATACAATTGCTATGGATTAAGTATTGCATAATTAGATTTGTTTTATATAATTGCTATGGATAAGTATTGCATAATTAGATTTGTTTTTAATAATTGCTATGGATTAAGTATTGCATAATTAGATTTGTTTATACAATTGCTATGGATAAGTATTGCATAATTAGATTTGTTTATACAATTGCTATGGATAAGTATTGCATAATTAGATTTGTTTTATATAATTGCTATGGATTAAGTATTACATAATTAGATTTGTTTTATATAATTGCTATGGATAAGTATTGCATAATGAGATTTGTTTTATATAATTGCTATGGATTAATTATTGCATAATTAGATTTGTTTTATATAATTGCTATGGATTAGGTATTGCATAATGAGATTTGATTTATATAATTGCTATGGATTAATTATTGCATAATGAGATTTGTTTTATGTATTAGTTTTGGACAAGTATTGCATAATTAGATTTGTTGTAAATTTCCACCAAAAAGCTTCATAATTGCCGACTTATAAAGTTACAATTCTTGATCATTCCAATGTATCCAAGGAAGATTTTTGTTTAAGTAAAGATTGAAGTTTTCTCATTAATTCTGTCCTACACCTTATATTTGGTGTAAAATTAGAAACATCAGACCGGCAGAAGTAATCAAAATAAATTTGTTTAAAATGTTATTGTTTTATTTGGCTTGTTGCTCATTAGATCTCGTAAACAAAGACAGATAATTGTTCAGTTAATTGGCTGATTTAAACATCGGAACTCTATCATTATCAGGGTGTGAAGTATAATTGACTTGTTTGTGAAAGAAGAAAAACAGGCTAAGAAATCTCTACGTTTGGCTTTGCAGTCGTGAAGATCGTTTTAAAGCTAACCACCTACACAAGATCATCCAAATCTATTCTAAAGATCATTTCAGCGGATATCTCCAGAAATTGACACTCAACATTACGCATTTATGTATTGCTTCCAAAAACTTGGCATTCCAAAAAATAATCTTGTATTAGACCCTTTTTTCGTTCTAATAGAATGTCATGCTTTAAAATAAACTCTCTAAGACTGTATGCGAAACATCTACATTCATTTTATTTTATTTACAGAAATCTCGAAAGGAATTCATTGACAAGTACTTTAAAGAACTCCGATACATGTTGAAAGAAAAGCCAACCATATGTCACCTGATGAGTGATATTGCCATCGATAACACCCAGCCTGACCCCATGCTGGAAAAGTTGAGAAAAAGAATTTTCAAACTTTCAAAACAGCAGCCTCATTGGGGGGAGGAAAAACCTGCCCGATGGCTTCCCTTAGAACAAGCGATCATGACACTAAAAGCTTCTGGTACCAAGGTGCGGTTAGCAGACAATCTCTCCTGCTCTAAAACATGATCTCAGTTTACTTTATCTGTCATAGTGAACATAATAAATTTCAGTTATTTGTCATAGCTAACATAATTAATTTCTTCTCTCTTAGCTCCTCCTTCTAAAAACATGATCCCCGTTTAATTTATTTGTAATAGCTAACATAATAAATTTCTCTAAAAACATGATCCCAGTTTAATTTGTCAAAGCGAACATAATAAATTTCATTTATTTGTCATAGGTGACATGATAAATTTCATTTATTTGTCATAGCTGACATAATAAATTTCTTCTCTTTATTTTGACTCTTGGAAAAGTACATTTTTGTCAAGTCACAAAACGAGATGTTCCTTTGTTCTTAAAATTTATTTTGTACAATCATGTCTTTCTTGTAATAATTGTATCATTCTCCAAACATTCCTTGCTAATTTTAAAAGGTTTTTTTTACCTTGTTCCACAAGTGGAGCTTCTGTTAATTGTTCCCTCTTAAACAAATATGTCAAGTAAGAGCACTTTCAAGCTTGGTCAGGAATGCCAAGATGGCTTATGACTGGACAGTCTCAATTGATATTCAGGCTGTACACTTTCCTATAGTGTCTTCACCAGGTTGAGACTGCTCCGGTGACCTAGTGGTTAGAGCGACCACCGCGGGAGCAGGAGGTCGTGGGTTCAATCCCCGGCCGAATCATACCAAAGACTTAAAAAATGGTACAAACAGCTGCCTCGCTTGGCACTCAGCATTAAGAGGTTAGTGTTAGGACTGGTCAGCCAGGTGCCAGGATAATGTGACTGGGTGGGACATCATGCTACATGTCTGCGGCATGATGCCCCAGTGCTAGACATCACTATAAATTGCCTCACTGCAGACATCATAGCGACATGACTGAAATTTTTTAAAGCTACGTTTAAAATCCTAATCAAACAAAAAATTGCCAGGTTGATGGGGGTCTGTAAAGTCTTGCCTCTGCTGGTAAAGTCTTTGCTTGAATAATGTCGGTAATATATATCTCACTTGAAATCTTTAGAAATCTCATTCCTACAGTATTTTGATGACTTGTTGATAAACTCATCAGAGATACTTTTCTGAAGACCTGTACTTCTGGTGATCAGTGGTGACTAACAGATTCCCAATTTTGACAAGTATGATGTCTTCCCATCTCAGGACTTCATATACATGGGTATGAATTTTCCTCACCATTCTATTGAAGGTTTGAGTTCCACAGGATGGCAAAACTTTATCATTGATAATGGATCTTATCACCAAAGTTGTGGCCTTTGCTTTTTTTTGTTTTCACACTTCTGTTCAAGAATCTCTGAATTTAGCTTTGGAGTATATATTTTTCCAGCTTCTAGTGAACAGGAGAACACATAAATACTTTTAGGATTCATATGTCCACCACCTGATTGGCTATATTGTAGCCAGTTTCTGACTTTAGTCATAAACACCATAATGAACCAAACCCATCCCCTTTCTTCAGACAAAAATATCTGGTCAGGATGAGGCAATCACCTGGAGCCATAGTCAGTATTTCATCAAGGACTTGCTGTCAGGACAAAAAAGCAAGTCTTAGTATCACCCACCTTTTGTTAATTAATAATCCTTATAGAAAAAATCAGGGTGATTACTGACCAACATGTCTCAATAAACACACCTCTGGTTAATGTTAATTGACTTAAACTACAGTCATTCTGAGCAGAACCTTTTATGTTCCTATTGGATTTATCATCAATCAAACGTTACAAAATCTAAATTTGTTTCATAAACTGAGTGCATCCATCCACATTTATTGATCGGAGATATTTCATCCATTGCGCAAAATGATGATTTTTAAAGTAAAAAATGCCTATGGGCACTTAAAAGGCAACTCTTAACTTCGTTAGCATTATATTTGATATTCATTCTTGAAGGTGAAAAGTGACTATTTGAAAATGTCTCGTGTTTCAACACTTCATTTGATATTTACTATGAGAAATTTATGAGTGAAGACTATTAATTAGGGCTTTCCAAACTTGAATCTGCTTTTCATATGTTAAGACTGTTGTCATATTTATTAGGCCTTTCCAAACTTGAATGTTCTTTTCATATGTTCAGACTGTTGTCATATTAATTAGGGCTTTCAAAACTTGAATGTGCTTTTCATGTTAGAACTGTTGTAATATTAATTAGGGCTTTCAAAACTTGAATGTGCTTTTCATATGTTCAGACTGTTGTCATATTAGTGGGATATGTACAGAACTTTTAACCGCTCCGGTGGCCTAGTGGTTAGAGCGTTCGCCTCGGAAGCGGGAGGTCGCGGGTTCGATCCCTGGCCGAGTCATACCAAAGACTTACAAAAATGGTACTAACAGCTGCCTCGCTTGACGCTCAGCATTAAGAGGTTAGTGTTAGGACTGGTCGGCCTGGTGTCAGGATAATGTGACTGGGTGGGACATCATGCTACATGTCTGCGGCATGATGCCTCAGTGCTAGACATCACTATAAAACTGCCTCACAGCAGACATCGTAGCGATATGACTGAAAAATTGTTAAAGCTACGTTAAAAATCCTAATCAAACAAACAAATGTACAGAACTTGAATGTGTTTTCATATGTTCCACCCCACTCCTTACATTTTAGATTATAATAGCTTTATACATTTCTTTCTTTCAGATTGTAACACTCAGTCTCATTGAAGAGATAAATATGTCTGGATCTGTTAAGATTGAGGACAGAAATGAATTGGAGCTGTTCCTAAAATTTCATCATGACATTGGCACAATCCTCCATTTCAGGTAAAGCAAGTGTGGCAATGTATATTAATCCTCTCTCAAGTGTACAAAAGATGAAATAAATTGTTTATTTACATTATCCAATTTTTTTTTAAAGCAAATTAATCAAAGTTTATTATACATGGATTTATACCGTAAGAGTATACTGCACAAATGTTGTGTTTTTTTAATGAAACCTGTACCATGAGATGCTGAGGAAAATGGAGATATTTTAACACAACTTGGATGAAATATGAATTAGAATCCACAATGTTTTAATGATCATTAATTTGAACAATGTTAATCGTGGTATGCCTCAATGCTTCTAGATTAGTTCTGCAAGTTATTATTGTCATCCTCTCATACAGCCACCTTTTCCATAGGGTAAAGGTTGGCCTTTCCAGAGAGGGGTATTTGTGAGATGTGTTTGTGTATATCTCTCTCTCTCTCTTTCTCTTTCTCTCTCTCTCTCTCTCTCTCTCTCTATATATATATATATATGCATTAAGAAAGATAGATATAACTTCAAAGCATTTAATATCTTTATATATCTTTATTAAAAGTTGGCATTAATTTTTTTTGAAAGGTTCTTGTTTTAAGAACAGACTTCATTCAAGTTAAATTAATAGTTCTTATTCTTAAGCATGTAATGAGATTGGGGTACAGTTGACATGTGCATTTCAAAACCATTCAGAAACATCATTAAATCAGTGGATGAAAATTATATGTAAAATAAATAATTATCATTGGAGGTACTAACCATGTACGAAAAATAAGTGTGCAAAGTAAACATATTTTCTGTCTCATTCAGCTTCCAACTTAAGAATCTCATTACAATAAAGATAAAAACTCTCAAAAGGACTTTTGTTGTTATTAATGAACGAGAGAGAGAGGACTATGTCTCAGTGTGCAAGCTTGTCTGCATTTAGAGGATATGTAGATCTTATGTTGTGTAATGTTGGCAAAATGTTTAAAATGGTTTGGACATTAACAAAAATCTGGGAAGAATCTGGAATAAGATCATTATGAAGTTTACAGATTATGTGAACATTGTGGATTAGCAGTCATAATTCGAATGGACTTGCAGTTTCAAGTTTTTTATTATAGGAAATTCTCTTATAAATGTTCATGGCTTCAAAGAATTAGCTGAAGATTAGTGGTATTTTATCTGTTTTTGCAATGTGGTCTTGCTTTACACCATTGTTATAAAACAGTTTACACCTTGTCTACAGGCACTCCTAAGTCATTATTTTTAAAATGGATTAAATAAATATCAATAGTCACTTTTTTTGTGCATATATGTTGTTAAACTCGATGAATATTTCACTAAATTTAAAGAGAACCACAAAAAATTGTTTTTAGTTTTCACAGCCTTGCACACTCGTATATAGATGTTTAACAATAGTTACATTCTCTGTCTCTCTCACACAACCCATAGATGCTTTCGAAAAGTTATTGTATTAACATCTGCAAAAAACCCTCTGTAAATCAGAACATTCTTGTAGACAAAGACTAGAACTTGGTTCCATCCATCTTCTATTTTGAGGGATGTTCTGACACAAGTTTCTTATAATAAATTATTTCTGTCATTCATTTGATTCTTATGTGAAAAACAAAGATTCTGTGGAATACTTGCCTTGCTGTTTTGAGACTTGCCATTTTGATTGCATCATCTTTAACATTGACTTGTATAAAATTTGTAGCACTGTGTTGAGGCTGCTGCCAACAAAAGGTTAGCATCCCTGAATTAAGGACAGTTAGAAACCTAATGGATGTAGTTGCATGTAAATTGATTCAAGCAACTTGTATGCATCATACAAAAGTAGATGTATGTAAAACATTAATCGAAGGCAATCAGCCCTGTTATTTTTTGAAATGCCTTACCAATAAAAGTACATATCACTACTTGGTGTCTTATTTGGAACAAGAAAAATAATTTTTTTTAAGTGTTTGATGAACATATCCTTTTACATGGTTTTCAGTGTGGAAGAATTGAGGGAGAAAATTGTTCTGGACCCACAATGGATGATTGATGCTTTAACGTCCCTCATCACAGCCGAGACTTTTATCAAGAAATATCCTGCCATCACAAACAAATTTTATGAATTCATAGAGACCGGAAAGCTCACCCATGAACTGATAGGTTTGTAATTATTTGCTTTAAAATAGGAATCGTGGTCTGCTTTTAACATTCCTGTATCAGTGTGTAAGAAAATGTTGGTGCATTCCTTCAGTTATAGTCCATGTCTCCAAGTCACTGTTCTGGTGATGCCTATGGAATCATTCATATTTTGCCACATAGCAAATGATTTTTGCTATCTTTTTCATTTTGCCTTTGTTTTTTAAATTTTATTTTGAACCACTGATGTCAAACTGATTATTTCATTGAACTGATATGAAGATAAATTATCATTCCACATGCCACAAGCCTTAAATTGGTTTACATATATATATTAATAATTGATTTTATAGATCAATAATTGATTCCTCGTGTATGTCACAACACATTTGACTTTTCTTGTAGCAGTCAACAAATATATTCTCACTGCAAACACAGCTGGGTAAGATGTAAACCTAAAGAGGTACTACCAACATTTCATGGCAAACATGAAGGATATGCGGGTATTCTTAGTTGCACTCTACTTGCTCTAATTAAAGATGAAATTCTGCTTTCTTTAGAATGATTTAAAAACAAATGTCTTGCACTCCTGTAAAGAAGAAAACAAATTTCAGGAAAAAAGTTCAAATATTAATGTCACTAAGACTGAAAGAAAGAATTCAGGGACTTGTAGATTTGAAGATAAACTCTAGTTCTAATGAAATGAATTACTCAGGTTGTTAAGTTAATTATCATTACATGAATTTTTGTATGTATCAAGCAGGTCTTTCACCACTGATTTTAATGGATAATCCTTTATATTTTAGTGCATTAAAGATGCATTACCAGATGCCATAAGTGAAGTCCTTATTTATAAGGTCAAGGCAACAATTGTTTTTAATATTGGACTAAAAACTGTTACTTTCTAGATGTCATCTGGAGTAAAGAGAACAACCTGGAATTCCGTAACAACAAGGATCACATTTTACGTCTGATGGAGCAACTCAATATTATTGCCAAGCCAAGGATATTTAACGAAGAAGGAAAAGAAACCAAGGCAAGTTTATGTACGGCATCATTTAGTTAGAATGCAATATAATTGCCATGGCTGTTGCAATAGATTTTCATCACTATATCCTTTTTTAGATCTATTCTTTGTGTTGATGATAGCAGATCATAAAAAAGTTCCTATCTACAGCTGTTCATGACCAGTTGAAATGCTTGCATGATAGTGTGTGTGTTGTTTGTGGTTTGGATTTTTAACATAGCTTTAATAAATTTCAGTCATATGATTATTAGTGAAGAAGGAAAAGAAACCAATGCAAGTTTATGTACAGCATGATTTGTTTTAGTAAGCTTGCCTTCAGTGTTAAATTAATTTGGTTATAAGTGTGAGCTCTGTCTCATTTAGGGTTGAAGTTATAACACTCACTTGTCGATTGTGGGATTTATTGTGAGATGTAATGGTACGAAATAATCCTAAAACGATACAAAGCGCATACTTAGAATACAAGACAAATACAATACAGAATATAACCGACACAAATACAATGTACAATACATAACCCTCACACTGGCATTTATAATTTTATCAGAGAAAAACACAAATGAGAAATTACTAGACTCTATTGGTATAATTTGTCCAAATTATATTCAATTCCTGGTCGTTCACTAGCGTGAAAGACAAGTGCTCTTCATCTTCACAACTCGTACTGCTCGAGGTAATGTCTGTCTCAAGAACTATAGTAGAAATGCCAGAAGCTTTTTGTTAGTATGGTGGAAAGTTGATTTTAATACTTGTGAAGCACGGGAATCGTGCACATTTATCGATCACTCACTCACTCATGACAAACACGCAGATTGGTACACAACACAACTCCTAGGTAAAATATGCAAATAATGATGGTAAAAGTTTGGAAATTACTTTTAGGAAGCATTTGGACGAAGGAGCTAGCATGTTATTTGCATTATGTGTGATACATTCTTGGTCAAGATTTTGTATTTGCTTATTACCATGCTGTTATTTACACCCACTATGCAAACATAGCTGTATAGAATAATGAAACTTGATGAAAATACCATATATTCTCGTATATAAGCCAAATAATTTAGGAAGAAATAAAGGTCTTGAAAAAGAGGGCCAGCTTATCAGCGGGCCATAGTCTAAACTTGACAGGTTTTAGGTCTTTTTGGTGACTACTGTAATGGTTGTAAATCTTAGGACACGAAAAGATCCTAGTCCTAAGACATAGGTGTGTAAAAAATAGCTTTCTGTGACCCTACAATTGTTGAACTGTTATAAAGTACAATGATTGATTTTGTTAATATTTTGCATAATTATGTTTTCTTCATAATTCACGGGTTGGTTGTGTTTGTTTAAGAGACCAGGTTGTTGAGTATTGTATATGGTTGATTACGGGCTGAATTACGTACATCTCTTGTAGTCAAATCATGGACTTAACTTAAATGATATTTCCAAAATACAATAATGGAGTTCAGAACAAATGCATCAAAATTATGCTAAAACCATAAAAGCTGAGTTGTAGTTTGCTTTCATGTAAGTTACCTTGTACCTGTGAACTTTCATGCTGAATATTTAGTTAGTTTAACGCCTACATCCTGATTTCATAATCTCTTTCAATTTTTTGCAGAGAACTTTTGAGTATTGCATTATATCTTTGACTTTCATTTTTTCTAAACAAGACAAGCCCTACATGTTCTGTTCTGTTGTATCTCCTGTGAATTATTGTTGTGACAAAATAATTACTTTACTAGAAAGAATTCGATTCTTCACAAACTAGAATGTTAAGTTTAAAGATTATTCACATAAATTCTACCTCTACATCAACACAAAAATAAAAAATAAACCACAACAAAATAAAACCCACAGCAACTAAATAGTCCACATATAATTTCAATCCCAAGAATGATCACTAACTCCATATGCTATAGCACCTCTCCCACGAAAGAAATTGACACGAGTGAACACCTGTCATTTGTATACCATGTGTAATAGTGTTACCATTGTTAAAATAAAAGGAATGAAAATACATACCATGTGCAAATGTGTCCTCAAAGACTAAGTCAGAATACATGTTTTAAAGTAAACAATACCAAATGCTTTATGAGTTTACAATAAGGGAATAAGGATGGATATACAGTGAGGGGGAAAATTGCTGCCACATGTACGTTACCATGAGGCTCCCATTTTAGGTACCTTTAGATCAATAAAATTGGAAGTACTTTATTTGCCAATCAATTGCTGGTGCTTGCATAACAGACAATATTGTAGAACGTGGTTTTCTTCATAATGTTTTTCGTTGTGTTATACTGGCATTACATTTTAATGAGTTAGGTATTTACAATTTTCAAGCAAAGTAAAAACGTAATTATGGGTACACTGATATAAAATGTCCAACTTTATACCATTTCTTTTTAAAAACCATGCACGCCAACCTCTAGATAAGTATATATGTATTTTTTTAAAATTGCTTAAGTGAATGTATTTAGAACTTACCTCATGCATCTTGAGATGTGTTGGATTTGTGGGCCAGTCAGCTTTTATGCAGGTCATGCCATTTTTATACCTGTTTGGTTTGGGGGTCGGCTTATATGCGAATAGACATGTATACAAATATATATGGTATGCACATTGGCAAGTGCAACACCTTTATTGAAAAGGTAGAACACTCTGATATATGCAACTTAACAAAATACAAAAAACACATCACCAGTCTACATACTGACCTTTCCTCGTGTAACAATTCCTAGTGGACAAGGTAGATAAATTAACTTGCCTGTTAGTCACGATGGTCCAGACATTAACATGCACTGAAACAGCTCCTTCACCCATGTCACTGCTACAGAACTCAACATTTCTGCCAACTCCCTATACTGTGCCCCCCTCAAGGCATCAAATTGATTCCTATTGTGTAACAGTGAGGGGCCGACCTAACAAACAGCCAAGTTCCCTCTCACTCAACAGACATACAAACAGATTGCATGGACTGAACATCCCAACTTTTCTAACTGATGATCCTTATGATGTCCTCTCAAATGGATAGCCTTTTCCTGTTGACACCAGCCTTGACCATATAATAGGGATCACAAGGGGCTAAAATGTCAATATTATGAGCTCAATCAATAAAGAACCCAGCTTCCATTATGTCGACCCCGACATTTGCAGGTACGTTCAGGACCAGTCTAACCCTCATAACACCTCAAGCTCAAGACACTCATTCATCACAATATCAAAAATTGTTCCTCACTCAACAGATGTGACATCGCAGTTTCTCTACAATCTGACACGAGAATAGACTCTTTACTTGCCAACAGTCTGGTGGTCATGGTTTCTAATCTAGTTAGTGACAGATGTTGGCACTCTTTACCAGCTAAGTCTCAAGCATCATAATGTTTCTTGTTCTACAGTGCTGTCATTTGTTCAACACTATCCAATGTTACATGAAGATTCGGCCTTTGGAGCCTCCATTGATGACATTTTCTACCCCCGAAGTTTTAGCATTCTCCTTCCACTCCATCAACAACCTGGACCAGAGCTGCAGCATCTGTTGAAATTGTGATGGAAAAGAAAAGTCTGACTTCAATTTTTTTCCCATTTTCTGGTAGAGTTGTAGACATTCTGATCGTGCTATCATCGTCAGTTTGTTGGCAGTTCTTCCTTTGCCACAACAGCTTTTAATTTTTAAACCCCAGCCATTGACAGTGATATTGCCGCTTTGGGAAAGACAAAGCGACACTCCATACAGATGGATCAGATGGCCTTTGATGACACACACAGCAGTTAGTATGCAATATAATTGTCATGGCTGTGATTTTAGATTTTTGTCTATATAACCATCTTCCAACAGGCGAAACATAGCTTATTTCCTCCCACTGCGAATACCTCAAGAATACATGGGAGTCTGTCTCAAGAATGGACTTAATACTGAAGAGAGCCACTCAACACACTTTGACCAATGCCATAAGTACAGCTACAATTTGCAATAGATGGAATGCAACTCTGGTGCTCTCTGTCTGCATATTCCTGAAGGACCACCATACAGCTAAACTAAAAGCACAGACTTTATCCTTGAACCAGGTTGAAGAAGTCTGCAAATGAGCTACCTTAGAGTCCAATTTCCGTCTTTCCCACAATTACAGTATCAATACAGGTGAGTACAGAAAATCAACAAAATGAACCAAGGGCACTGCACACAAATCTCAGAAAAATTCCCTATCAAAATTCCCACAGCTAAATCCACAGTTCTCTAATACCAAAGTGGATATACAGCTGCTAGGGTCCTATAGATCATTCCAATATTGTCATAGTTCCAAAAGCAATATAATGTTTAGGAAAGAAAGTTAGAAAATTCTTAGTTTAAAGTCATTTTAGCTTGTAACTTTGTGGTTGGAGATTACAAGAGGTACAATTTAGAAGAAATTGTCAATTAAAACATGTCAAACATTGTGTAGAGAAGCAGCAGGAGGGCTGAACAGACCATTTTCCAGACTAAAAATTAAGCCTTCCACAGAAAGGTTTTAATCTGTAAGTTTATCTGCATTGATTAAATACTATGTCACCTTGTAATGTGTTTATCATTGAAATCCGAAAGATTTTCAATCATAAACTTTTCATTCATAGGATTTCAGCAGATACATGGCTGCGATTAAATAATCATATATGTGATAATATATGGCAAACATCGGAGAAGCACAGATCACTAGATTAACGAGAGGTTGGCTGCGATTAAGAAATTTCTTCCAGTGAGGATATCTTTTATAGATAATCTACAAGTGAGGCAACAGCAAGGGTTTGATTTTAGTGCTGATACTGAACAATTATTTAAGCCGGTAGCTACAGCTACAGAAAAGGTTGTTGCTGCTACTGAACAAGGTGAAATACCTGCACTCAAAAAAATAGTAAAACAATCTGAACCTGAAACTTCTCGATTTGGTCCAAGAAAAACAGACAAGGAAAGATTTGATGAATTACGAAATAGATTTACCGAGGAAGCTTTAACTCGTAGTGATAAGAGTGATATAAATGTTTTTGTTGAGTTTGCTGTTATGGACTATTATGAGGAAAACAGGTATTTAAAACCAGAACATAAACATTTTATCAAACATGTGGCACATTGGGTTGATGTGGTTTATAAGGTTAAAAATCAAATAAAACAAATTAACAAAATTGATCCAAAATATGTGGCATATATCAATGCAGCAGGGCAGTTATATGATAAACATGAAGCGGTAAAAGAACATTTAAGAAAAGATCAACAACGAAAACAAGAACAAAAACAACAACCACCAAGACAACAAAAACAACAAGAGTATTATATCCCATCTGATCGAGAAGAAGATGATACACATGGCACAACAGGTAAATCTGGCAAGGGATATCGATCAGAAGTTCACGGTGTTGGCCTTATCCCCTGTTCGCGAAGTATACCCCATTATATCACGATTGGAAGTTCTCTTCGGGGGAAACGAGCTGGAAATAATTCCAAAAGGCTATTTCAAGGTGTTATATTGGATATTGGTTTATATTGTGGTTTCATTGATGAAAATTAGTTGATGACTATCACAGCGATTAATCTGATGACTTTGTCATTTCGATTAGATGTTACATCTAAATAAAATGATCAACTATCGTAACCATAACAAACCAACTACTTTTTACGTCATGCACTCGAGATTACCTGTATACAAAGTATACTACGGAGATGGATTGGGTAGTATCATCTCGGGGTTGTTCACTAGGATTGCTCCGAGAATTATACCCTTCGGTAAGGAATTAGCATCAAAGGCTATTGGTGTTATTCGTGATAAAGGTATTAGTGCAGTTGTTGATCTTGCTGGTAGTACATTTAATGCTGCTAAGGATAAGCTTATGTCATTATTTCGAAGAAAACAGAAACTAGAACTGGTAAAACTACCAACTGCTGAATTGATGCCACCTCAGGTAATTAAAGTAGTAAATGATATAGTAGATCAAAAAATGGTTTCATTGGTGCAATCATCAATGATAAATCAGGATGATGATTCCCAAAGAAATATTATTGCTAATTTGGTTGCTGGTTCTGGTCTTAGAAGATTGTTATTTAGATCAGCAGCTATATAATAAAATGTTCCAGTCGATTTCAGATGAGGCTTTTGATTTGGATGCGCCAGTACAAAGAAATCGCGCTGCAAAATAAAAACAGAGTAGGAGATAATAAACAGCAGCGTAGTCATATGATATTTGATATACTAGCTGTCAGCGAGGTATCATTGCAAATAAGCAGGAGTCCACTGAAAATCTTCTTATCGATTATCCTAATAAACAAATAGGTCGCGTGTATCATCATTTGTGGTCCTATATGGGACGCGATCAAAATATTGATACCGGACTACAGATATCACAGTTGGATTTCCAAAATTTGCATCTTGATTTATCTAAGCACTCCATCGTCGATGTAAAGTTTCAAGCTCGCATAGGAGAACTCCCTATTACCTCTGTGCCTGGGGTAGATCCACCTGTACGTGGGTCATATAGAGCTGTTATTCTTAGTGATAAGTGATAGTGATACTCGAAGGTGGTGGTGGAAGAATGAGAGTAGCTAATGCGCCAATAGAAAACATACCGTAGAATCAAAAACATAATGCAATTAGATGATCTGTTACTTAAATAAAAGTGTCGTACAGTCATGTTAATGTCACCTTGACATGTGGTCAGATAAAGAAATTACAATTGAAAACCTCTGCTACGTGTGGAGCAAAGATAACTCTGAAGCGTGAACAGATAGCTAACGAAGGACCAAATAAACTATCCCTGATGAATACTCAGCTTAAAAATTTTAATAATGCTAAAAAGGCGGGTACAGGAGTACAGTTGGAGTTTTCATCCTCCGCAATTTCCAACATGATGAAATCTGGTGGTTTTCTTCCTCTTCTTGCCGCGATCGGAACAGCAGTCGAAACCGGTGCTCTTTCTGGCACCGCTGGTTTTGGTGTGAATGCACTTCTAAAAAAGATAACCGACAAGGATACAAAAAAAAAACAGGAAAAGGCTTCTGATTACCAGTCAGCCGATTCACCAGATATGGAACCATCAGTTAATAACGCCGATGTGAAATTTTTATTTAATCACAGCGATAAAAAAACTCTCCGTTACAACATTTCAGAGGTGTTTTTATGAAATATCAATTACCTAAACATCCATCATTCCCAGAAACAGGTATAAACTACAGGACTACATTGTTAAGTTTCACACGGTGTCAACAGCGTACTCGCAATTTTCCAAGATAATCTCATCATCTCTCGATGACACAACAATATCCGATAGTGAGTTCTCCACGATGGTACATATTTATGATTCCGTTATGTCAAAATTAGAAGATAATGGCATCCACACAGGAACTACTTCAGCAAATAGCGGAACAATACCACTCCGATCTCCAATAAAAGCAACATTGTCAAAGAAACCGGAATTCGTAATTGAATTTCCAACTCAGATTCCAGCAAGAGAGATTGCGTTAACTCATCTTCGAGTATACTGCAGCTGGCCTAATATCAGATCGGAGCCATTTGCGAAAAAACTACCCAATAACAGTTTTGTGTTCTCATATAAAAATAAACAGGATGGAACTCCTGATTGGCAAACAATATATCTTCCAAAGGGATCCAGTGACATCGAAGACATCACCGCTGAAATTCAGCGTAGTATAAAATAAATAACTGGAACAGAATTTAAGATCGAGATAATTGGTCATGAACCATTGTTATCAACCGCCATTGAGATACACTCACCTGAATACGCCGTAGATGTATATCACAGTTCAATTAGAACAATATTAGGATGGCCTGAAAAATCACTAGGAGAAACAGATGTTGATAAACTGTGTTTAACCGAGCCCAAAAAATCTGATTTTATTACAACAAATGAACCTACTCCTGAAATTGACTTTGATCATGGAAATCTTTTTCATATTTTAAAAACCGAGACAGATTTGATATACGATTATGATGTTTATGATGAACCAGGAAGCTATGAAGAGATAACATACAGTAATATAGTATGGCATTTAAATTTTCCACACCCTCAAGAAGGCAGGTTTACGATTACATTAAAATCTTTACACGATATTTTTGATAATATCAATAAATTATATCAAATAAAATTACAACAACTACGAGAATTTTTTTCAGTTATCTCTCCTCATTGGTGTAACAACTCCACGCGATAAAATTGTTAAACAGGTTGAGGCATTAAATCAAATTATATCCGATATGGATTATCTCAATAATCGATTACTTAAGATTTTTTTTAGATCTAGTCTTTGTGTTGTTGAGGACAGATCATTCCAATAATTCCTATATACAGCTGTTCATGACCATGTGAAATGTATGCATGGTAGTGTGTGATGTTTGTGGTTTGGACTTTTAACGCAGCTTTGATAAATTATGCATGATAGTGTGTAGTATGCTGTTCCGTTGTCTACAATGATGCCTAACACTAGGGCATCTTGCCTCAGACATGTAGCGATACTGAAAGTCTTGCATAGCAGCTGTTAGTTCCATTTTTAAAAGTGTTAGGCATGACTTGGCCGTGTTACGAACCGGCTCCCTCCTGCGTTTGGGACTGGTGCTCTAACCACTAGACATATGTTGCTTAATTAAATCATTTCGTTCTTTTGAATAAATTTATGAATAGCATCAAATTATGAAATTTACTTCATATGAAACATTGTATTATTTATTTGGTTGCTTTCTCTTTCTGAAAATGTAAGAATGTGCAACGGTTTATCCACCATGCAAGACAAGTTTATGATTGATTAATGGATACCTTTTTGAGATGTTAGTAGTAGTTATCTTAAACAAGCTTAGGTACTTGCATTATTTTTTTTGATAACACATTTTTAAAGAAAATGAACTCAATTATCCACCATGGCATCTATAGATAAAGTATTTTTTTTTCACACTGGTGTTTTGTATATTATTTCGGGCTAAAAATGTAATCTCTGCCTTGTATCCCAATCAAAAATGAATCCATTTATTTAACAGGAGGAGCATTACTTTCTGGCTCCATGCATGCTTCAGCAGAAAACGCCAGAGGAAATCATCAGCCCAAAACCGAATAATCAGATGGAGAGTTCACCAGTACTGTGCTATGTCTTCACAGGTAACTTTCTACCCAGTGCAATATTTCACAGACTTGTTGCTGCCTGTATTGCTCACTGGCCAGTTGCCAAAAAGAAGAAAAAGCATATAGAAGAGAATCTGATCTATTGTGGCTGCTGCGTTTTTCAGCTGAAAGAAAATCACAAACTGACCCTACATTTTAGAGAGCATATTATCTTTCTGAGAGTTACAAGAATGGGAATCAAGGACAAGACTCCATCTTCAAAGTTGTGCATTGAGGTGAGAGAGTTCATAACCACAAACCTAAATAAGATTATTGGATACCTGGGCAAGGGTCTTGAGTTTGAGTACTCTATACAATGTCCTGAATACAATGGTGTCAGTATCAACTGCCTGATTCCTGTATCCAGACTGAAAGAAGAAGAAGAAGTATGGTGTGAGTTTGACGACCATAACCACATGATAGAGTCGTGCAAAGTTTTGAATTTCTGGTTCGAAGATCTGGTGAGTGCTAGAAAATTAATGTGTATATGACGTTTTATAGGAGACTGAATTTAACACTTAACAATCTAGAGTATTATGCTCTCTATGTTATTTAATGTTAGTTAGGTTGTGACATTTTGATTTCTATCATAAATGAATTCCAAATTTTACCCAAGTCTCTGGCACTGAATGGGTGGAACTAATTAGAAGACTGTTATACATCTGGAAAAATATAGGAGACTGAATTTAACTCTTAAAAATTCACAGTATTATGCTCTCTATGTTATTTAATGTCACTTAGATTTACATTTTACATACCACAAATGAATTCCAAATTTTACCTATGTCTCTGGCAATGAATGGGTGGAACTAATCAGAAGAGTGTTAATATCAGAAAAAATGCAAGTTTTTAAATTTGTATTTTGCCACAATGATGATGTATTAGAAAAGAAATTTAAATTTGGTGTCATAATGCTGAGAAATAAACATTACTCTGTAGACAAAATAATATAGATTATTATGTTACTGTATTACATATATTTGATGTATGATACAATATCTGTCAAATGCAATTTCCCTTGCAATGATTAAAAATGACTCTCATATGTATCATTAAACAACGTTCTGTTCATCCCGGGCAATAAAGCAGACCCACCTCTCCTGGCAATAAGGCCATGTGATCTTCCTTGCCTATTAGGTCAATTTTCCTTGCATTGATGACAAATTGATATATATTATATTCTCACAAACTGACAAACAGTTTTCAGACCAAACAAGGAAAAAAGCATCCTTGCATTGAAGTCTTTAACATTTGTACAAATGATGACATTCCACTTTCAAATTTAATAAAAATAGTTACACCATAACACTGTTCCTTATCCAAATCTTGTTAACACAATTTAACCAAATTTTGAAAGATGATTCTTATTTGCAACTGTATATTGTTATCAAAACCAAGAAAAAATGTTTGGAACGACTTATCACAAGTGACTCAACATAATTTGACCAAATTTGCCTGAAATCATACAATACATATCATGCTAATTTGCAGCTGTTGAAAATAAGAGAACAAATTTAAACAGCTTGGTGCTTAAAGTATAAAATGTTATAAATGGCATGGCCATTTGTGGAGATTCTCACATAACTGTCATCGTCAAGTAACTTGAGCTGCACAGACCAGTATCTCACTTGCCAGTCAGTGTCTGACTGGAATCTCCTGTGTCTTGTAGTCTCTAATTAACTTTCCCATTTAACCTCTGAGTGAAGATTCTTTTGTTATATTATTCTGCATACCATGGGCATTCCTTTATTCAGCTAAATATGTTTTTATGACATCTCACTGATGTTCCCAATTTCATCATTTCAGGCTTTATAAATTTGCAGAATATAGGAATTATCATAAAATAGCTAATATATATGAATCTCGGCTTATATAAGTATTAGGTACAGTATCTCACACAGGGGGAAAACAAATCATTTGGATACAAGCATCTTGTAGACATGTTTATGCTGTGAATTATCTGAATTAATTGATACTGTTGTTTAGATTATTTTTCCAGCCTCCATTATTTTAAAGTCTGTCCCTTTCCTACAGGTCAAGAACATAGATGGTCAAGATAAAGATGATGCTGATACACCTATTACCCAAGAGCACATCAACCATGCCCGTTTGTGTAATGCATTGACAACTGTTTGTTCCAATGCTCTGAGAGAAATCCTCCTCACCAATGTACCTATGCCCTACACGGATATCTACAAGGCAATCCTGGCCAACAAATCCCAGTTGAACAGACTGAACAAAGATCAAGTTCAGTTGGTATTCCCAGATCCGCAGGGTCTATTCACTGGAAATGTAGAAGAATTTGACATTTCCTTATTATATACAATCATAAGAAATGTCAGTTCAGTTCCTGCTCCATCAAATGGCTGGGGAAAACCTCCAACTGATAACCCAAGGGACACAACTCTTGGTGCAAGTGTGGAGAGGATACGCACATATAGGAATGACATAAGTGGTCATTCTGTGGATGGAAAGATAAGCCAGCAAGATTTTGAGGATTACTGGGTCAAGATAGATGAGGTCCTTTGTGAGATTGAAATTGTCATTGGTAACCATGGCTACCTGGAAGATTTAGAGAAGCGTAAGAATCAGGCCATCACCCCACATGAAGCCCGTGAGCTACAAAAGACATTTCAGGAGTACAAGAAACAAACAGAAGGTAAATAATTTCTGATCTCATTCTTTATAGAGCCATAATATATAAGTACATGATACATCCATCATTCATTCTTACGTACATTATTCCATTCCTTACTATCTTTATAAATCACATGTTGGAGTCATAAAGGAAATAATAACATTATTTACAAGTCATTGCTGTAGTTTTGGAGAGAAAAAGTAAAATTGCTGTTAATATATTTAAGGAAAAGAAAAAAAAATAGAGGACATATTGCCAATTTGCTCATATAAATAATATACCATGACCTCTCTCATGGCCCAATTTTATGAGATAATACCTATAATAATATAGGACTTTTTCTCATGGCCCAATTTTATGAGATAATAATAATAATAATAATAATAATAATAATAATGATAATAATAATGATAATTTCTATGATACAATAATAATATTAATAATAATTCAGACTTCTCATGGCCCAATCCTATTAGATAATAATAATAATAATAATAATAATGAGGACTTCTATGATACAATAATATTAATAATAATTAAGACTTCTCATGGCCCAATCCTATTAGATAATAATAAGGATAATAATAATAATGAGATCTTTGTATAGCACCTATTCTTTACAAGCTCTAAGCGCTTTACATCATCTATAATGATATGACTACTAAAACAAAATTAAACACAAACACCATGAAATTAGAAAATGTAAAAAATGCTGAAAATATTTCAGGTTGGAAATATTATTAGGTCTTTTAAGTTTGTTTATAGGTGAGTTTTAAGACCACACTTGAAAGGGATTACTGTATTTGTGTCTAATTGTCTAGATGATTAAAGTCTGTAGCCTATCTGTCTGTCTCTCTTTCTCTCTTCCTCTCTCTCCCTCTCTCTCTCGATATATATATATATATATATATATATATATATATATATATATATATATATATATATATACTCTTCACCAGATGGTCATATGATATATATATATATATATATATATATATATATATATATATATATATATATATATATATATATATATATATATAATCAGCCTTTATAAAGGAGGAATATAATTATCAAAACTGAATTTTATACTCATGTATTTGTATTGACAGGCTACATACACATGTCAGACAGATAACGCTTACACAATTTATCAAATTCAGATTTAAATGTCCTAATCATCAAATATAAAAGTGGGGACACTGTTCAAATAATGGGGTTTAGAATCTTTCTCCTATCACTGCCACGGTTTATAATAAGGCATTTAAGTGACAATTACTTGGCACTGGTTCAGATAGATACAAACATCATAGCTTACCTTCAAAAAGAGTAAGTCGGCCTTTATAGTTTTGTCATCAATTCTTTCTTCTCCATTTTGGTATCCATTGCATTTAGGTATATATTCATAACCATTTTGGTATCCATCCCCTTCAGGTATATATCAATAACCATTTGGTATCCATCCCATTCAGGTATATATCCATCCATCCCATTAAGATATATATCTATCCATCCCATTCAGGTATATATCCATCCATCCCCTTCAGGTATATATCAATAACCATTTGGTATCCATCCCATTCAGGTATATATCCATCCATCCCATTCAGGTATATATCCATCCATCCCATTTAGGTGTATCCATAACCATTTTGATATGCATCCCATTCAAGTATATATACATAATTGTTTTTGTATTGTTTAAAATATGATGCTAACTTTTATTCTTTTTCCAGCTGCAGCCTCTGACATTGAGTCAACAGTAGAGACACTTATGTCGATAGCTAAGACACTCCGAGCTAATAAAAACTGAGAGAAGTGATGGTTGTGTTCTTGCTACTAAGAGAGACAAGGATTTTAAATACATGGATACAACTACTGGTAGACTTTACACAATCTGTACCTGATACATGATACTGTTAAATATATGGGTGTGACTTTTATTGGACATAACACAATGTTTACTTAACATAGCATTCTGTTAAATATATGAGTGTGACTGTTATTGGACATTTCACAACGTGTGATACATCATTTTGTTAAATATATAGATTAAATAATTTCAATGTTAAATGCATGCATGCAATGCAACTACTAGTGAAGGTAGACAGTATGTGTACATCGTTCAGTTCAATATATAGATACAAGCAAATACCAATGGACCTCAAACAACATGCGTATGATGCAGCAATCTCTTAAATACATGGATACAGCTAACTACCAATGAACCTCAAACAACATGTGCATAATACATAACAGTGTTAAATACATAGATAACAACTACCATTGGATGTCAAACAGAGTGCATGATACATCAGTGTTAAATACATAGATACAACCAAATACCATTGGATGTCAAACAACATGTGCATGATACAACAGTTTTAAATACATAGATACAACCAAATACCAATGGACCTCAAACAACATGTTTATGATCCATAAAAGTGCTAAATACATAGATGCAAATACCATTTAATTTCAAACAGCATCCATGGTATGTATCATTTTGTTAAATATATAGATACAACTAACTACATTATTCTGTGAAATACTTGGATACAACTATTAGCAAATGAAGACAATATGTATACCTCATACATCATTCATTTAAATAAATACAAGAAGACCTGAACACAGCATTTCTACATGAAATATCATTTTGTTAAATACATGTATTCAAATAACTAACAGTGGACCTCAAAGAATATGTGTACATGTTATATAATTCATAAATGTTATATGTGTTTTAGATAAACCTGTGATACAATGAATTTAAGCACATTTGGATGTCTCTACATTGGAACTACTAGCATGTATCAGACAACATGTATTTATGATACATCATTGTGATACATATATTGGAACTACTAGTATGTATCAGACCACATGTATTCATGATACATCATTGTGATACATACATTGAAACTACTAATGGGTATAAAACAAGACGTATTCATGTTACATCATTTTGATACATACATTGAAACTATTAGTGGGTATAGACAAGATGTATTTATGATACATCATTATGATACATACATTGGAACTACTAGCGGGTATCAGACAAGATGTATTCATGATATATCATTGTGATACATATATTGGAACTACTAGTGGGTATAGACAAGATGTATTCATGATACATCATTATGATACATACATTGGAACTACTAGTGAGTATCAGACAAAATGTATTTATGATACATCATTGTGATACGTACATTGGAACTGATAATAGGTATAATGGGTCTCCTGTAGATGGATGGTTGTATAGTTCTTTACAATACACAGTCCATCTTTCTGCAATGTCACTTGCTTCTGTGAGGTATTTTGCATTTTCTAGTAAAGAGTAAAAACAATACATAACTTGTACATAAATCAATGGGGGGAGGTGGCGTGACAAACTGTGGAAAGAAGTAATATGCTAATAATAGCCCAAACCTTTAACATTATATCATCATCATCATCATCATCATCAGTCTCTTGACCTAGTGTGGTCATTGACGCACTGTGTTGCTGAACATGTGACAAGTTCCCTCTATTTGTCTTGATCATGTGTGAATGACTGTCTCCACAAAACTTTTCCTGGTCTATTATGTGATGTTGTCCGTCTAATTTTTTCTCTGTCTACCTCTTCTGCCACTTTGGATGCTGTCCTGCAGTACGGTTATGGATAAAATGTCAGCTCTAGTGATGTAACCATACCATTTCAGCTTTCTCTTTTTGACGGTGGTTTAGGTCTTCATATTGGCATACTTTGTGCCTGATGGTGTTATGCATGTCGTCATGTAAGATGTGCTCCATGTAAGAGATGCCAAGGATAATAATTTAATTTTAAGCTAGTTAGGTGTATCTCATAATTTAGTTTTAAGCTAGTTAGTTTTAAGCTAGTTAGGTGTATCTGATAATTTGGTTTTAAGCTAGTTAGGTGTATCTGATAATTTAGTTTTAAGCTAGTTAGGTGTATATGATAATTTAGTTTTAAGCTAGTTAGTTTTAAGCTAACTAGGTTATCAGATAATTTAGTTATAAGCTAGTTAGGTGTATATGATAATTTAGTTTTAAGCTAGTTAGGTGTATCTGATAATTTAGTTTTAAGCTAGTTAGGTGTATCTGATAATTTAGTTATAAGCTAGTTAGGTGTATCTGTTAATTTAGTTTTAATCTCGTTAGGTGTATCTCATAATTAGGTGTATCTGATAATTTAGTTTTAAGCTAGTTAGGTGTATCTCATAATTTAGTTTTAAGCTACTTTGGTGTATCTGAGATTTTATGTTTCTTTGACAAGTAAATAACCATTTTTCTTTTCATCTTAAAGCATCAAACTTCATGAAATAGTATGGCTTCAACTTGTTTTGTCTCCAATCGTGTAAAATAATAATATTATGTCAATTTCCAATGTAATGTAATATAATGCACCATCCATGTATTGTGTTATTTTTACATAATCAATAATTTGTTTCATTTTCCAACTATACATTGCATTGTTTTTATATTAATAATTCGTACTTTTCCTTCATTGCATTGCATTATTATTGTTGTAATAATTCATCATTTTCCTTCATTGCATTGCATTGTTTTTGTATTAATCATTTGTCATTTTTCTTCATTGCATTGCATTGTTTTTATATTAATAATTTGTCATTTTACATCCATGCATTGCATTGTTTTTGTATTAACAATTTGTCATTTTCCATCCATGCATTGCATTGTTTTTATATTTATAATTTGTCATTTTCCTTCATTGCATTGCTTTGTTTTTGTATTATTAATTTGTCATTTTCCATCCATGCAGTGCATTGTTTTTGTATTAATAATTTGTCATTTTCCATCCATCCATTGCCTTGTTTTTTTATTAATAATCTGTCACTTTCCTTCCATGTATTGTATTATCCTTACCTTGTAATTACATGGTGTCATTTTTAATCAATGAATTGCATTGTGTTTACATCATCAATAAATACATGCTATGATTTTCTATCCATGTGTTACATTGTTTTTACATAGGCAACAATTGGTGTAATTTTCTATCCACATGTTGCATATATAATCTTCCAATACAACAAATAACTATACCCCTACCACTCAATATACCAATACAACACATAACTATACCCTACCACTCAATATACCAATACAACACACAACTATACCCCTACCACTCAATATACCAATACAACACATAACTATACCCCTACCACTCAATATACCAATACAACACTTAACTATACCCCTACCACTCAATATACCAATACAACACACAACTATACCCCTACCACTCAATATACCAATACAACACTTAACTATACCCCTGCCACTCAATATACCAATACAACACTTAACTATACCCCTACCACTCAATATACCAATACAACACACAACTATACCCCTACCACTCAATATACCAATACAACACACAACTATACCCCTACCACTCAATATACCAATACAACACTTAACTATACCCCTACCACTCAATATACCAATACAACTCATAACTATACTCCTCCCATTCAATATAACAATAAAACACACAACTATACTCCTATCATCCAATACACCAATAATATACATGACGATACCCCTACCACTAAATATACCAATAAAACATAACTATACCCTAACACTCAATATAAAACTATAAGAAATAACTATGCCCCTACACCTCAATACACCAATACAGCACACAACTATACCCATACCACTCAATATACCACTATAAGAAATAATTATCCCCTACCACTCAATATACCAATACAGCACACAACTATTCCCCTACCACTAAATATACCAACGCTATTTCATCATCGGGAAAACCACCCCATAAAACCGTACACGAATATACGAGTAATCGCGTTTTAGAGAGAAATTATATAAAAAGCATGATTGATATTTGGGGGAGATCTTTATCAAGCCTGAATAAACCCTCCGCGGAAATATCTGCAACCAGTGATGTAAAAAAAAAAAATAATCGAAGATGAAATATATGAAATGTTAAATCTTGCAAGTGTTGATCCCAATGAAATAGTTGTATTTCAAGATCGTCAGGGTAAATTGAAAACTAGTAATGTTTCCCTTGATGATATTTTAGTTAAACAACGCGGTGTAACGGAAAATGCTATCGCGGTATTTTCTGATCAAGGTAAACTCAAACCAGATGTTCTCATTTCAACTATTGTGGATAGAATTAACAATTTAGAACCATTAAAACAAACTACGCGATGAATACGACGACTTTATAACTAAATTCGATCAAGTTTTCTAAATTACAAAGAAGTGTTATTATTCGGTGAAATAGATAGCACTAGCAAAATTACGAGTATACCACAGTTGGCCAAATATTAGATCAAAATCATTTGGCGGTCAACAACCGAATAATTCCCTGGTGTTTGCGAGTAAGAATAAACCCGATGGTACTCCAGACTGGAACGTTGTTTCGCTACCATCTGGTTCCTACCAAATCGAACAAATCAATAACGAATTTCAGCGTAGAATAAAATCCATTACTGGAAAAGAATCGAAAGTCGCTATTACAGTTCATGAACCAACACTATCATCTGCCATTGAGATAAACTCACCCGGGTATGTTGTAGATATCTATCAAAGTTCAATAAGGACCGTGCTAGGATGGCCTGAAAAAACTCCACCACAAGAACCACAGATGAGTTTAAAGATATTCAGGGTGATATAATTCTAATTCTTCTAAGAGGAGAAGATACAACAAAAGTAAAGAAAATATATTTTGAATTATATAGGAAGGGTTTCTCTGGGTTGCATTTTGAATTTAAACACGATGGTAAAAAAAAGTACAGACACGATTCTATTAGATGAACATATTAATGCGATGTTTAAAAATTTTAATGAATTTTTCGAATCTGATAGAGAGAGACTACGGCAAAGTTTTCAAAAATATATTTTGGATATACGGGTTCACGTGATGAAATCATACAAAAAATAAAAGAAATAAACACTTATATGAAAGATATGAAAGAATTAAATGAATCTTTTATAAAATCTTTTGATGATTCTATTGACGTCGAAAAGGAGAAAAACAAAAATTTATATCCGCATATAATTTAACAAAAGAAGAGTTATTAAATTTTAAATTACCAGGATATAACGTTCCAGAGATGAAAAATCTCTCAATGATACCATCAATGATGGTTTTAAAAGGATTCACGACGCATGGAAGAAAATAGCACAACCACAAACAACAATCCTCAAACATAATAATGACCCATATGGTGGTGGGCGACATATCGCTCCTCAAAACGTCAATATATCCTCGGTGATTACAGTGAATTTAGTATGACCATATCTGTATCAAGATCATTGGACAAGTTGTATCAATATGACCACATCTGTATCAAGATCATTGGACAAGTTGTATCAATATGACCACATCTGTATTAAGATCATTGGACAAGTTGTATCAATATGACCACATCTGTATCAAGATCATTGGACAAGTTGTATCAATAGGACCACATCTGTATCAAGATCATTGGACAAGTTGTATCAATAGGACCACATCTGTATCAAGATCATTGGACAAGTTGTATCAATATGACCACATCTGTATCAAGATCATTGGACAAGTTGTATCAATATGACCACATCTGTATCAAGATCATTGGACAAGTTGTATCAATATGACCACACCACATCTGTATCAAGATCATATTTCAAGGAACCAATGCCCTGAAATATCATTATACATATCCATATTTTTACGCTGTAAACATGTGTTTGATTCAAAATAAGTATTATGCTGGGTTCTCCAATCAACGAAGAAGAGAACTTTTCTCAGCTGAGAAATACAATGTGTATTTTTACTTGTGCATATATGAACATGTGATGAAAAATCCAAGCAATTTCCTACATCTTACAAACATCAGGTAGTTGCTTTATTTCTCATCAATTACTGATATTTATGCCAAACAGTTTGCTAAATTGGTCATTAAAAGAGACTATGAAATGGTCATTCGTCTCGCATCGATCAGTCCATGAGCACAATTTTTTTAATTTTATTAAAATCCCATTCATCTGACATTTTTGATGCTCCAAAATGAAAATGGTGTTGCTTGACAACCAATATGGCCACTATGGTGTTCATCTTAAGCTTGTTATTGCATTTCAGTATGGAAAGGCCTATAGACATCAGGGTTTTATTTTTGATAGACTTATAGACATTGGGGTTTCATTTTAGAATGGCGTATAGACATCAGGGTTTTATTTTGGACGGACTTATATACATTGGGGTTTCATTTTGGAATGGCAAATAGACATCAGGGTTCTATTTTGGACAGACTTTAAAAAACATCGGGGGTTTCACCAGAAGGTTATTACGATGTTTAGTGGGACTTAACTGATTATTGTGCCCATAGGTTTGCCATTATGACTGTATTATTAAACAACTTAATGGCAGTTTGATTTTAAGGATAGAGTTGAGGAAATTTCAAAATTAATAGTAGTGTGTATACAATCATTTGCAGAGTTCTGAAATCTGGGATGTTATGTACTAGGGGGGAAAAAAAAGTTAAATTCATGAAATTGATGCAGAGGTTAGCTGAAAACAATGCAGAATTTATATGCGTAAAATATTTAAAGGTTAAAACAGAAAACTGAACTCAAAAGTGGTTAAACTAAATAAAGGCTTGAATTGTACAATATTCAAAATAGTTCAAAACAATTGTAGAACCCCCAAAGTTTTTAACCTCGTTATAAACGGTAAACAATTAAAAATATTAAAGAGAATATTGTTAAAAAAAAATAAAAGTAAAAATGATGAAATTAAATTTTAAAAACAATTTAAGAAATATTTTAAAAACAGGAAGCTTAAATTGAATGTCTGTATTTTTTTATTTTTCTCTCAGCTTCTTTTCCTCTTCCTCTTTTAGGCAGTTGTATCTTCTCTTCTATGTAAATTTTTATTTGACTGTAATTCTGTCAATTTCCTACTGAAACCAGGCATATGCTTAACAATCAATTCATAAGCATTAGAAACCAGTAATTTATTTGCCTCCTAGTACTTAACTAAAATAGTGTTATCCCTTGCTTTGTTAAAGATGCTTTCACTTCAAAAAAGGATAATGTGTGGCAAACTCATGCATCATATCTTTTTAAATTACTCTAACCTTTCCCTTGTAGAATTTAAATTGAAATTCTTAACTTTAGGTGACATTGTAAAAACTTCGAAGCTTCACTAGTGATCTCAAATTTGTGAAATTACATTTTTACTAGGGACAATGAAATTTTCAACATAAAGAAAATTAATATTTAGAAAATACATATTTATCCGAAATGTTTTAAAGCAATTCAGATTCCATAGAAGCCGCCACCCATGAATTTATGTTGTGACTCGATGATCTTAAATTAAGTAACAGAGAAATGCAAAACCAATTTGTTTCATACAATCAACAAATAAATATATTTCTACAGGTTACAAAGTCAAACATTTCATGGAACTTACAGTATTGTAAATTTTCTCCCAAATGTTCTATCATAACTCCAAATGTTCAGAATGAATTCTATTATTGAATGTGCTGATGTACTGTTGTGTATATTTAATTCATATTCCTTGTTAGATTTTTGCCATTAGCTGTTGCATATATTTAATTTGTATTTTTGTTGGCTTGACATAATGATTATGGTATATACATTAAAATTTATATTCAGTCTTGTCCAAAATTAAATTTGTGTACTTGACTAGGGATATTGATTTTGTAGACAACATAAAACATGGCTAAATGAATATCCATATAAATCTCCATGAATATATATATGTATCTGTTATGCCTAGTGTTGACCATCATTTTTATTATACTTATAGTAACAGACTTTACCTTGTTTACAACTTTAATACTTTTTTTTTAAAATTTGACCCTCATCCTGGTTCTTTTTATGTCTTGTTTAATATATAAACTTGCTTACTTGAAAAATTACTCAATCTTGCATTAAACTTCTGAAACAGATTTATTATCAGCATGTCGATCCTGTTGAAAATGTAATCTCTGCAGCTTGTGTAGTTTCTAGAGCTGTAGTAGAGAAAGCTCATGAGAATAATGTTGGATAGGAAGTTATTCCTTTCGCTGACACATTTAGTATGGTCATGCTTTTGATCCTGATATAAATCAATCAGAAAGTATTGATCCTCTTTTTACTACTCATTCTCTTTACTCTTTAGGGCGACAAACGACAATCAGTCATTGTTGAACAGGAACAGAATCAGTTGTTATTTTTCCCCCAGAAGGTTATTAGTGAAACTGAAGCCACAGAAGTACCCGGTTAGTATTTTCTTAAAACGGGTGTCCTTCTTAGAGGTGCTCTTTGGTAGTGATTTGTCAGTAAGGTATAAAATTGTCGTATAGACAGGATATTCTCGGTCTAGCCCGTGAAACTCTGTTGGCTGGCCATTCTGCGATCAGTAAGACTTACTACAAGACTTGAATCATTGTATTGGCCAAAAATTAATTGTGATTGTTGTAGATACTGTAAATCTTGTCACACATGTCAAATGATAGATAAACCAAGTCAGAAGATACATTAGGATAATTCTTATCTAATCCTGCATTTGATGAACCAATTTGCAGAATAACGGTGGCCCATTGGTACTCCAGTACCACTTCATTATTGAAAAACTTTATGTGCCAGCATAGCCATCGAGGTTTTATTTTAAACGGTTACATTTTAAAATTAATAGTCGTATGTATACAAACGTGTGCAAAGACCAGAAATCTGAAATTTGTTTAAAAAAATGACCTAGACCAAATGCAATGTAAAATTCATGAAATTCATAGTTTTGCTGAGAATGATGCGGAATTTGGCTGAGACTAAACACATATATAAGATATTTAAGTGTTAAAAGAGAAAACCAAATTCAAATGTGGTCCTAAATAAAAAGCTTTAATTGTAAAATCTTTAGACTAGATTACCACAGCAGTAGATCTCCCAAAAGTTTAAACAAGTTATAACTTGTGAACAATTAAAAATCAAACAAAGTTAAAGATTTTAATAAAGTAGAAGAAACAATGATGAAACAATTAAAACATATCAACTAATTTTCATGTCGCTATTTCTTTACTTCTCCAATCTTCTTCGTTACTTCTCTTTGGCAATTGTATTTTTCCTCTTCTGTATGCATTTTTATTTTACCATAATTCTTTCAATTTCCTATTGAAACCCGATCATGCTCTGCCGTTAATTTTAATAACCTGGTTCAAATTCCTCTTAAATCGTCAAACGTTGTATCAACTGTCCCAGGGATACCACTACGTATTGCATTATTCAACGCTCAATCAGTAGGATCACCAGAAAAGCGCACAGAAATTGTTAATTTTATCAACGACCATAATATTAACGTCTTCCTCCTGACTAAAACTTGGTTAAATTCGGCAGGTGATGAATGTAAGTGTGCGGATTTAACACCCAGCGATTCCTCCATCAAGTCGTTCCCCCACAACTCTCGCGGAGGTGGAATTGCTGTAATTACAAAGAAGTAATTAAGTACAACACAACCTTCAATTTCTGCCACACATCGTTTGAACTAGTCCAAACAACGCTCACACTGGAAGAAAGGTCAGTCCATTTTTTCTGTCTCAATCATCCTCCTTCTAGTAGAAAAAAACAAGCTGACTGAATCTCTATTTTTGGAGCAGTTTCCAAATCTTCTAGAGTATGGAAATTCGATAGGTGGCAACCTAATTATTCTTGGAGATTTCAACTTTCACTTTGACTGTCCTGGTAAACCATACACGTTAAAACTCCTAGATTCCATTCATGTTTTCAATCTTAAACAGACAGTTAACCAACCTACTCATAAACTTGGTCACATTTTAGACTGGTTTCTTTATAGACCTGATGATAATATTCTGCAATCCACCCTTGTATCCCACGAACTTTCATCAGATCACCTCTGCATTGTATGCCATCTCGACGCATCAGTCCCTAACCCTCCACCTCTATTTGCTACTAAGAGGAACCTGCGTATAATAAATAGAACCAAATTCATGCATGACATCCAAGAAAACCGAACAACTTTCTTACATCCAACAGCGGAACAACTTGGTAACTGCCTGCGTTCATTGCTTGAAAAACATGCCCCAGCCACCAAATGCAGAGTATCAATAAAAAAAAGTGTTCTCCATGGTATAGCAGTGTTAGGGACCAGCTTCGCACTGCTAAAAGACATCGCCGAAAAGCAGAAAGGCTTTGGCTTTCCACCAGACTCACTATTCTCTATTCATAAACAAATCTACGAAGCCGCTAAGAAGAACGTCACAAACATAGTCCATTTAGCCAGATCATCCCACTACAGTACTAAGATCACGGAGAGTTCCAGTTGCAAAGAGCTCTTCAAGATAACTAACAAACTAATGTCAAGGAACAAATGTACACCACTTCCAACAACCTTCTCTCCACTAAACCTACCAGACCAATTTACATATTTCTTCAATGACAAAGTACAAACTATTAGAGATTCGCTTGACAGCACAATTTCAACTAATTCGTCACCATACATTTATGATGTAGAATTTCAGCGACAACCGTTAGTAGCATTTGAACCTGATTTAGTACGGACAATCGTGATGAAAAGTGCACCAAAGTCTTGTGAACTTGATCCAATTCCAACATCACTGCTGCTTGAGTGCTTATGACCCAATATTGTCTTCACTAACTGATGTTATTAATATCTGTCTCTCATCAGGGGAATTGCCATCATTTTTCGATACTGCCATCGTAAAGCCACTGCTGAAGAAACCAACACTGGACCATAACGATTTAAAGAACTACCGCCCAGTTTCTAATCTCCTATTCATATAAAAAATCTTTAAAAAGGTTGTTCTTACTCAACTTGTATCTCATTTGAATTCAAACAGTCTTTTTAGCAATGTACAGTCTGCATATCGCCCTTTCCACAGTACGGAGACTACTCTTCTGAAAGTATTTAGTGACATTCTCTCTGCTTTGGATAGTGGAAAAATTTAGAGTCCTCACTCTCCTGGATTTATCTGCAGCATTTGACACAATAGACCATGATATATTACTTCACCGTCTACAGCAGGTATTTGGCATTCAGAATATATGTATGTTGTGGTATGTTGTGGTGTTCCACAGGGATGTGTTCTTGGACCTGTTCTCGTCTCCCAGTGTCTCCCAGTGTCGCACCAATTGTATGCTGATGACACCCAAATATAAGTCTAGCCACCCAAATGAAGTTGATGCTACCATCCATGGAGTAGAGAAGTGCATTTCTGATGTGAAATCATGGAAATCATGGATGACATGTAACAAGCTGCAGATCAATGATGATAAAACTGAGGCTATTCTGATCATAACACAAAAGACTTTCTCATTCACATCCTTTACCTCAGACAATAAATATCAGCAACATATCAATATCCAAAACATTGACCCTTGGAAACATATTTATTTTTTACTCTTAATAAGATGTAATATTAATATTATAATAACAACCCACACATACAGAGAATAATTTAGCTATGTATTAATTGTGTAGAAAGAATAACATAAAATTGTCAATTTTGGTCAAGAAGAAATGATCTCAATTTTTTACAAGGTCAAGTCAAACATATAAAGTTACATACACAAAAGCATGTATTGAAATAAAATAAAGTAAACCTAACTAACAAAGAAAGAAAATTAAATATACATAACAGTTACTTTAGGTAAATAGATTATTAGGTCAATTTGCCAAGGTTAGCCAATGAATTCGTGAATGTTCATGGTTTCATTTTACTTGAGTTACAAACAAGAAAAGTCAGCACCATATTTCGTTATGTCTGCCGAGGTTTTTGGCCAGAACATATCATCACGCTCTCTTTTCATGTATGTTTCAGTATTCACACGACCTGCATGTCCTATTTGCAACATCCTCGACTTTAAAGTTAGGGGTATTACGATATTGCGACATTTAATTACTTCTACAACGTACAACACAACCAAAACATTTCAATACGTGGTTATTTGTCCTTGACTCTGATTGGTCGACATCGAAATACTACCTTCTTAGGTATATTTAATTGCTCATCTTGATCAGACTAAGACATTATTTCCTGAAATTTTCTGTAGCTTACCGGTAAGTGTGACGTTATCGTATTGTCCTGTAGGTCTATTCCATTCCACTGTTCTTTGTACGTGTCATTTAAGAACTTACTACTCAATGTATCAGCAACTGATACCTCCTGTCCTGACGTATTCAAGTTCAATGTCATATCCTCGCAGTCTTAACAGCATGCACTGTAGAAATTAGGGGCAGCCTAGAGAGGTTTATTAAAATTTTACTCAAGTGGTAGGTAATTATTTTGACGTACTTTTTGTTTCCGTATACAAAGTGTGTCATTTTCTCTCATCCAAATATAGCTGCTTGTGTTCTTTTTCTCCCTAAGTATTCAAAATTTGTTTCCGATGACGTTGAAGAAAGCATCATTTTGGATTTGCAGACCAATTGGAAGTCAAAGAGATCTATACCTACCAAATATGATATTAAATACGGTGACGTATGCTAACATTCTTCTGAGAACTTAATGGCCCAGTAACCTGGTGTAACATCATGTTTTGTAAAGAATGTAGTACCTGAAAAATATCATCCAGAGATCGCATTCTATAAAGGAGAAGATTATTGTTCGTGTTTAGGTCTTTTGAGCCAAGATGACGTCAAAGATTTATATTGTCCTTTTCTGGGATCAACCCAAATCGTAGATTCACTGATCTTCTACCACCCAAATTGTCCTAGCTAGACAAGTCTTCCGCTACGCTATCTTTTTAATCTACGTGAACTAAAGGGGCTGTGCACTACATGGATGGCTTTTGGATATATGTGAATGTCGCACTATGCAGCAAAGCAACTTCTTTAAATGCATCCGCATGTTTTTTTTAACACAGAGACGATCTCTAAAGAAATGTGAATCTAATTTCTGTTTCTACATAATTTCCAACTTAGTAAATCAGCTTAAAGAATCCAAAATCAATACATGATTGAAGCCCAAAGAGCGGCGATTTGGAATCTACAGTAAGGGAAAGAAAGAGAACCTTGTCTGCCCCACAGTTACATAGCTGTTTGCAAAGTAAGACTGATACAACTTTGGCCTTAATGCAATTGAAATTATAAGCAGAGTGAATTTAGCTTTTCTAAGACTGATTTATACCATGACTCAGAAATCCAGATGAATAGTATCTATCCGAAACTACCTAACCATCGACAATTTTAGAATCACAAACAGAAATCACAAACAAAAATCTGAATTCCTATTCACAAGAGTGTCCTGATTTGGGAATTCCTATGCACAAGAGTGTCCGGATTTGGAAATTCCTTTGCACAAGTGTCCGGATTTGGGAAGTTTAAATTTCATTTTCTCTTACAGATAAACAGACATAGACCTAATTAATTACATTCTTCGAAATTCACCATGTCGCTCTTCAACATCACACTTCTGCTACCGTATTATGTCACGTGATATGGCTGGAGCAAAATCGTCGGACTAAATAAATAAAGTTTAAAAACGCCAATTTTCGTTAATAACGACTGTCACGATAAGTTTTGCTCAATGATGAGGTTTTTGTCTATACCTGAAAATGCAGACAAACCATTACCGATTTTTAAAAAAGTACTTCACTATCACTCATTGATTAAAAAGAATTAAATTAAACTCTTGCATTCATATTTGTATTTTTTTTAAAAATATAAATTAAATATTAACTAGCTCCACCGGTATCAATTGTTCTTGCAAATCAGGTACGTCTGAACACTATACATCAGTATAAACCATTTATTAAATTAAAACTGTTGGATGAATATATTTAAGCATTCAAAAATTACTACACCTTTGATCGGCACGTTGCGATATTAATGGAAGCATGGCCTGGTCAAAGATTAATTAAAGCGAATTAATTAGTACCCTTTCAATTTAGCCTTTGGCAGGCACAGATAAATTAATTTCGAAGAGTGGGAGCGCAGTATTAATTTTCCGATAAATATAACATCTGTGCTATAAATATATATGTGTATATCATTTGATTATCCTCCAATAAAGACTGTAGCAAAAAGCATTAGGCTCTACATGAAACTTCAAAGGACCTGAAACAGATGTTATTCAGGTAGAAGATGAAGACATGAATTGACTAAACTCTTCTCTTTAATGTCAACTAGAAAAACTATACCGTAGAAGATAAATTCATTGTCCATTTGTCTAAAGGCAACAGCCAGTCCTATGGCAAGCATCTCCTTGCTATTAATAGGCAGTAAAATCCTTACCAGAATTCTGTTAAATCAACTTGTGCATCATGTTTACTAAGGACTCCTGCTTGAGAGCCTGTGGCTTTAGAGAAAAAGAAGAAACAACAGGTATGGTGTTTGTAGCTTATCATCTCGAATACCAAGAACTAAACACCAACCTGTACAAGACATTCTTCAACCTGATGCCTTTGACACAGTCAGCAATGGGGTTCTTTGACAAACCATGGCAACCTGACAATAGCTTTAGTCACAGTCAGCAATAGGGTCCTTTGACAAACCATGTCAACCTGAAGATAAAAAAGTGATACAGGCCAAACTTTGATTTTTTTTGTCTTGTCTGATAGTTGTATTCTTTCCAGCTGATTTCATAAGAGCTTTTAAGAGCATCTGGTATCTTATTTTATCTGTAAACTCATTATCGTATGGTTGTAATTTGGAGGCATGGCTTTTATTGATGGATTATAAGTAATAACTGTGTCCATGATAGCTAATTAAAAACTCGACAAGTACTATCAAAGGTGAAATAAAATGTGTAGACTTGCCAAAATATTATTTTTATTTAAAAGCAACTCTTGCTCAAGTACATTCTCTCCATACTCTTTAAAAACATATGGGTTTTAAAAACACATACCACAGTATAAGTGATGGTTCAAGTTTCCCAAGGACTTCAATGTTGATAGGTCTGGGTCTATGTAGATTGTAAGAGGAACAATAGAATAACCAAGGTATACCCTTATATGTTGGGACATTATTCAATAGAATAAGCAATGTATTCCCTCATATGTTGGGACATTATTCAATAGAATAAGCAAGGTATTCCCTCATATGTTGGGACATTATTCAATAGAATAAGCAAGGTATTCACTCATATGTTGGGACATTATTCAATAGAATAACCAAGGTATACCCTCACATGTTGGAACATTATTCAATAGAATAAGCAATGTATTCCCTCATATGTTGGGACATTATTCAATAGAATAAGCAATGTATTCCCTCATATGTTGGGACATTATTCAATAGAATAAGCAAGATATTCCCTCATATGTTGGGACATTATTCAAGCAGATCATGGTGTACGCAGTCAGACTCAAAGTACAAGCTAAGGTTCATACGGTTAACCATTGATAATATGGTTGGTACATTGTTAATATGGTTGGTACATTGTTAATATGGTTGGTATATTGTTATGAATGCTTTTAATGTTACAGTACATTCTGATACTAATAGATTCCATATACACATTATACAAAACAAAGAAAACTAATTTTAAAAAATGTGTCTAAACAAACTTCAAAGAAATCCTATACAAGCTTTACTGCGGATACGTTATATACTTTCTTCAAGTCCAGAGGCAATTGTGTCATAGTTTGAGGCAATTACAAAATGGAGACAACCAAAAAAACAAAGAATTATTAGAGCAGAAATGTGGTTAACACTAAATATGATGCTTAACAAATGTAAACTAGAGAGTACAAAAAACGATAACAAAAGAATGACTTTCTTTTCCTTATCCGATTGGATATATATGGCGGCCAGTATTACTGGTGGAGGAAGAACCTGGGAAAACCACCGGAGAGAACCACCGACCCACGAGAAGCTGCAGGCAAGCTTTCTCACATATCAACATTGGCCGAATCTGAGACCCGAATCCACGCAGACACTGCTTGAAAAGATATCTTTACTAGCACTTAAAAGATAAAGAAAGACAAACTTTGCTTGACCTTTACTTAACTTTAATACAAATTTTAAGAAAAAGTTAAAGGTATTAAAGATGATATTTACAAGCAATTTTAAGGCCCACTTTTCCAATGAACAAAAGGTGCATGAAAGAATAACTTTTAGTTTGTAAAGATGTTGTAAATTGTTCCATTAAGTAATTAAAGGAACCAATTCCATTTCTTAAAAGGTGACAAAAAGACCAAATTTAAGTCGTAAAATCTCATTGAAGTTTAACATTACATGTATTTACGTTAATTAGTATATACTGCAATTTACCTTTACCAATATTAAAGTTGTAGAAAGTATTATTTTTTATTAGTCATTACTGGCAACAAAATAAGCATTTTCTACTGTAAATTTGATAATAACTTTGATTTGCATCAGAGTATATCTTGTGTGTAAATACCTGCAACAAGGCATTACATTACACATTCAACACTTTGTACCAGTGAGCCTGGTTTCAATACTCCATCCCAGCAATGGTGAATGGTGATTCAAGTTTGATGGTTTCTTCTAGATTTTATAATCTCCATTGCAACCAATGCAATACCAACATATCCCTATGTATACCAGTTATCAAGTGCACAAAAAGGACAGTAATCTGATGCATGAAGAATTTACAAATCAGGAAAACTTCATGTCGATGGAGATGTCTGTTCACTACTGTAACCTTGGTTAATAATTTAGTGTAACGCTAGCACTGAAAGGCACGTCTTTGTTGCATCCAAGCCACTGTATCACTGCCTCAAACCAGCTAACGAATGTTAGATCACGTGTTCTAATTCCGTCATCTGATTGGTTTAACATGAACATAGCTAAAATTAGTAACTGACCTCGTGTTTGGCAGAACCACCACAGACAAAGAGGGGCCCAAACAAGGGGTCAGGTAAGAATGCATTGTGCGTTATTCAAACTATATCTAACCAATTAAATTATAATTTAAATAACACTCAATACATAGGTTAAAATACACTTTATTGTACATATAAAATAATCTTTGGCATAACGGGGGCAAGTCCTGTCACAGCACACTGCACCAGCCCAGCTCTGAATTTTTTCTTGTTGAAAAGGAACTTGTGGGAGTTAGAGGATTATTAAGGATGTCCGACACCTGTATATGGAGCCTAAAGGGCCGATACGTATACGAGGTATATAGGGACCAAGAATCACAGAAATATTCTCTGAGTAATGTTTTCACCAAGCAAATGACTCATTCAGAATTTACAAAGTATAATTCATTGATTTCAAGAGATGGAACTGATTAATGTGACATTGACTACATGTTAGATATTCTTGGCAATAGAGTTATTAATAAAATGTATTTGCCAAATAATTGCTTTCCTTTAATAGCTTTTTAACCCTTTGTTATTCGTTTATAAATATTGGCCATTATCATGTATAAAAATATATCAATTAAGATACTGTTTGATTCTGATGTTAACTGTACATTTTGATGTAATGATTGCAATACATTAATTTAACTATTGATCATTTGTTATTGTCATCATTTTTCACTTTTATCTGGATTTCTTGCATCTTTGCTGGAACAGTCCCTTTAAACAAGTCTCTCTGGTTGACCTAACTATGCCATCTGTCCTTAAATTAAATGAAACAAAGTGGACAAACTATTTAAAGTATGTAAGCATGTGGCAGAAAGCTTGCAGTTTAGTTTGGATTTAATATCTGTAAAGTCAGACTTTCAATGCCTTTCATTTTTGTAAAGACAACTCAACTGCTTTTATAGTCTTTACAGTGACAAAAGATGAACTTTGATCTTTTTGTTATGTAAAGATATTATAAAGGTGATACTGATACATTTTAATCTTTACTTGTATTTAAGTACAACTTAAATATTTGTAAAGGCAATTTTTCATACAGTGAGACAGAGGTGAGATGGCAGTCATCCGTAACGGAGAGCGCTTTAGACCACTCAGGGCCCCTGCTCTTGAATGGAAAGCTACATCAACATGAATTGACATGAAGGTTTCACATGAAGACAAACAGAAGTAATAAAATACATATTGTACACCCTCTCACCACAGACCCATGGTGCCTTTAAAGTGTTTTCTTATACTCGACACATCATTTGCTCAGCTGATTGTTTGCAGCACCCTACATTGGTAACCTTACAGCATTGTCCTGCATTTCACACCCCATAAAATGAGTAACAACCCCATGCATAAATTTTCAGTATTATCAGTTGGCATTTTATGCATCCATGTAAAATAACCATGGTACCACACCTTTTGAATGATTACATCACATTCAGGTAAAACTGCAATCTCCTTCAGAGGGATACAAGTAAACAAGCAGTTCACCTGGGCTTTGGGGTGGCTGAGTGGTCTAAAGCAGGCACGCACCATTATGGATCGCTGCCATCTCACCTCTGTGTGGGTTAGAGTCTCCAGCTCGGCCAATGTGGATGCAAGAGAAAGCTTGCAAGTAGCTTCTTGTGGATCTGTGTTGTTTTTCCCCGCAGGGTTATCCCAGGTTCTTCTTCCACCATTCATACTGGCCACCATGTTTATTCTATATTGTACTGAAAAATGGCGCTAAACCCTATTATAACAACAGCCTGGGCTTTGATCTTAGGATGATGATTTATTTACTAAAAACATTTTAACTGTTAATTGATGTTATTTCAACATTTAAGACCAATTTATTTTCCCGGGGTTTAAATGCCTTAGTATAAGAATGCTCAGCATATGCTTCATAAGGATATTTTGAAGTTCTCCTAATTGTCTAGTGGTCGAACTGTTGGATATATAGATACATGTACATGGGTGATACTGAGTATATATTCCAGGTAAATTATTATACTAATTGTGTTGTCCTAACCAATTTTGTCAACAGGACACAAACATGTAGCCGCAAATGGAATACACTCCAGCCCAGCTCGTCTATGTTGTGGTGTTCCACAGGGGTCTGTTCTTGGACCTGCGCTCTTTATTATATATACTCGTCCGCTATCAAGTGTCATAGATCATCACCCATTGTCTCACCAGTTGTACGCTGATGTCACCCACATATACAAGTCTAGCCTACAAACTGAAGTTGATGCTACCAATCAATGAGTAGAGTGGTGAATTTCTTATGTGAAATCATTGATGACATGTAACAAGCTGCAGATGAATGATGATAAAACTGAGGCTATTCTGATTACAACAAAAAGACTTTCTCATTCACATCCTTTACCCCAAACAATAAATATCAGCAAAACTAACTTTAAATTCACAAAGTCAGTATGAAACCTAAGCGTTACTCTAGACAGTACTCTCACATTGCACCAACATGTTACGGACATATGCAAGGCTGCATATCTTGAGCTCAGACGCATCAGTTCCATTCGAAAATATCTTTCAGTTGATACCACTAAAACGCTTGTGTTCATTAGTAATTTCAAGACTGGACTATTGTAACGCAGTTGTCTAGTTCGTGTCAATATCTACGACAGAAACTTCAAAAAGTTCAAATTACAGCTGTTCAGATCATTATAAAATATCACGAGGAACGCGTGCCCTCCCATCTCTCTGTGCCAAATATTGGCTATCCATTCGATCTAGAATCAAACACAAACTATGTTCTCTGTGCTACGTTTCACTGATGGACTCCAGTCCAACATACCAATATAACCTCACCCATGTGTACACACCAGCAAGATACTTACGATCGTCTTCTGACAATCGTATACTCATTATTTCTACTATGAAAACAAAGTCATATGGGCAATGTTCTTTTGCATATCAGGACCAAGCAATGTGGAATGAATTGCCCAGTGAAATCAAACACAAAGACACAGTGATCCCTTTCAAGAGTGCTCTTAAAATTCACCCTTTTCGACTGCAAGAACAAACTAGACATAATAATGTTTCCTACCTTAAATAATTTTTAGCATTTTTTAAGTTTTCTAATTTCATGCTGTTTGTTCGTTGTTTTCTTGTAGTTATATCATGTTGTTAAGCGCTTAGAGCTTTTAAACAGTACGCGCTTTACAAAGTCCTCAATATTATTATTATTATTATTATTATTATTATTATTATTATTATTATTATTATTATTATTATTATTATGTCAGCTGGAGATGCAAGTATGGAACTAGTTTTGCAAGGTAAGAGTTGAGATAACTTGTAATACATGTACAAGCAATTCATGTGTTTCCAGTCCACCAAAAATGTAAGGGTAAAGCGTCCTCCGCGGAAATGGGAGGTTGTAGTTTCGATCCCCGACCGAGTCATACCAAAGACTTACAAAATGGTACTAACAGCTGCCTCGCTTGGCACTAGGCATTAAGAAGTTAGCGTTTGGACTGGTCGGCCTGGTGTTAGGATAATGTGACTGGGTGGGACATCATACTACATGTCTGGGGCATGATGCCCTGGTACTAAACATCACAATAAACTGCCTCACTGCAGACATCGTAGCGATATGACTGAAAAATTGTATCATTGGATTGCGTCGGATTAAAACTTACTTAATGTTTAAGAGTTTATAAACCCACATATAACGTATATCTGAAATTCAGAAAACTATAAAATATAAAATATAAATATTTGCAGTTACTTTTTTAAATTATAAAGCTAGGCTTGAAAATGGGTTTGTTTGTTTGGTGACTGCCTGTAACAGATTAATATTGGACACCCTCTACGTAACGTTGGCTGCAATGGCTTACTTATTTACTTATATCTGCTGCAAAAATCGAAATGCTCAAGAAGTGAGGAAAAATATGCTAATTTGTTATAATACTAGTAAATTTTAATCATGCATTAGGTATACATGCCACCTGTTATATAAGGGATTAACCTGAAAATATTATTATTATTATTATTATTATTATTATTATTATTATTATTTTCTTCAATTGGTCATTGTCGGATGAATATTCACACACACAGCAACTGAATGGGTCCCGAGTGGCCGAGTGGTCTAAAGCGCTGTCCGTTACGGATTACTGCCATCTCACCTCTGTCTGCATGGGTTCGAGTCTAAGATTCGACTAATGTAGTGATGTGAAAAAGCTTGCTAAAAACAACTCTTGAATTTTTAATTTTTAATTTTTGCGTATTTAAGATTAAACTGAGAAAAGAATTTTAACTGTAAAACACAATCTTATGGTGTTTTCATGAGTCTTGGGGTGAATATTATTCACACGGGATAAACTGATTCAATGCGAACTTTGCGAAAAGAAAACACAATGATTACATCTGAGAAATAAAGACCAGAAATACGTGACCTGATCCAAAAATTGAGGGCAACTCAAACACACAATGGCACATATATCGTATTCTTTGATGGAAATTATAACAAATATAAAATATAAATGTGCAGACACTGACTCGAAGACAGTCGGACTTGATATAAAAAAAAATTAGACTATAGGCAAAGTACGACACGAAAAGAATTAAAGTATTAAAACATTAGGAACATTTATTCTTGTAATAATAAAACCTGATAAATAAATTTTAAAAAATGTAGTACACCGGACTTTGCTGAAAAATTCTAAATTCTTTAAAAGTAAACGGATGGAATATATATATATATATATATATATATATATATATATATATATATATATATATATATATATATATATATATATATATATATATATATATATATATATATATATATATATATATATATATATATATATGTTGGTGACTAAGGTAGGCACATACACATATAGCAAACATACGTATAGCACAAACGGTATAACGGTACCAATTGCGCATGACCAGGTGGGCGGTGCTGAAGGTGTTGAAGTCCAAAATAAACAACAACACAAGATTTGATTGGTGGATTATGTAAGAGTTATACTTTCTGTTAGGCTTAAAAAAAAGTTTAGCCTCTTGGCAACATGTGAATTTATGCTAATTCCTAAATAGATCAAATTTTGTATTTTTTTATGATTTTTTGAAAATGTAATACACATGACTGAAAATAGGTATGTTGTGACTAGATAACTCATACCCCTGTCTAGTTCCAGCAGAGTTATCTCTCTTAAATGCAATGGAGTACCTGGTTTTGTCATCGTCAAATTGACAATCTAACATTGTTCTCTATAACAGTGTGTGAGATGCACGCTAAATTAGGATAGAAAATATATTTATCTCTCCAAATATTAGCATTGAGGTCTATGGAAAAACAATTGGTACCGTGATACCAAACACAAATAGCATACACAGGATACAGGGGACCCCAGCCAGGGTCAACTAAATGAATTAGGAGAAGGAGGACGAGATAGGTGAAAAAACCTACCTCGGATAACCCTCACTACAGTAATATTAGGGAAATTTTAAAAATACCCCTTTCTAAAATATTATATAATCCCAATGGGAAAATATTAAATGGAATAATAAAGTAAATGGAGAATAAGAAACACAAACTACATATCAGGGGGAGCACACTCATACATAAACACCTTTTTCTAGTGGTTTTTTTTAAAGGGGGGGGGGGCATCAATCTAGTGCCCCCGCCCCTCCCAAGAAAACAAATATCCATTCCTCTACACAGAAGCTGACATATAGGTTTCATCGATACTGATAAATATAGGTTTGATCATGAACACTCACAATTTTTAAGTTATCGAAATTTTAATATCATGATTGTTTGCATAGGTATACTACGGGAACTGAATTAGTACCCCGAGTCCTGAATTAACAGTTCGTTTCAGTGCTTGGATTTCGTTTCGTTCATTACATATTCACATTATTGCCGTAACCCTTCTGGAACATGATGTATAGATGGTCAGCCCGTGTCTCCACCTCTGTCTGTTGTTAGCCATTGGAAATGAGCAGTATTGTGTATTTTTGTGCAGATTCATCAGTCAGCGAAGATTAAAAAGGAGTGTACTAAACATTTAAAAGTTTCAGAAATGAGCAACTTTATTGTTAAAGGAAAATGCATGTTTGAACGGGCCACGTTGCAACTAAACGGTGTAACGGTAATTTATATCCATCATGAAGTACATCAAAAAGACAAAACGAACTTCGATTCCAAGTAATAAGTTTCCACATCTGTTGACCTAGAAATTGATGAACTAGAAAGAAAAAATACGAACGTCAGATATTTCTGCATCATATTGGTAACTAAGGAGGGTATATTTTGGCTGGACATCTGCTTTTAGCACAAGGGTAAGAAAATTGACCTTGACCGTGAAAGCTGTGCACATTCTCAACAACAACAAAAAAATGCTGAAAACGACAGATGTTAGTGGAGTTGAAAATAATGGAGATCTACACATTGCACCAAAATTATGACATTACTTCTCACATAGATGTATGAGATGTGTAACTTGAAGAATAAGCAAACACATAGTTGGCAGACATGCTTAATACAGTTTATACAGGAGGGATACACAATGAAGGTCTACATTACTAACATTACAAAAAGTAATTCTGAAGTCGGAAGACCAGATAAACATGAATGAGGATGTGAACTTTACAATTAAATATGTACTAGAAAGATTGGTCATTGGAAGAACTTTTCTTACTAACCATATAGTTTTGAACACGTGAAACCAATGTTTGCGACATTTGTGAAATGATATCCTTCCTATATAAGCTGAAGACCATGACAAATATATTTTTTAAAGAATATTGCAAACCCCTCTACCCATAATATGAAATAGAAGGGCACTGATTTATCATACAAAACCAACAGTCTAGTGAATTTGTTGATGAATACGAGATTGAACTTTTGGATTATTGCATCAATCTGTAGGTCTTGTTATTAAGTGATATAATAGTATGTGGCATACAGGCATTAATTTCGAGAGAAAGACCATTAAGATTTCACCAATGCTTTTCAATGTGCAGGCTAGAAGAATTCTCAAAACAATGGAGCAAACAACCATGCACAAATTGTACATTGGCAGAGAAGAAAGAAAAGTTTTTCTTTTACCCTCACTTGTGCTTCAGTCCCCCAGATTTTTAATTTGACCTCCAGGTTTCATAATAAAGGTTGCTGTCTACTCAGTTCTGACACGAAGGAGAATTTTGACTCTGGTCTTTCATCCGTTTGGGTACAATTATACAAAGAAGAATGTATATGCATGAAATGCAGTGCACATGACAAAATGTAAAGAAAACCAGCAGTGTTCAAGTACTGAAATCAACATGACCCAGGATCAAGAAACTGTCCAGCTATTGAAAAAAAACAAAAAAATGCATATGTCCAAAGCATGTCAGTTTGTGAATGTATATCATAGAAAGAAAGGATGAAAACTAATAATTGTCCTTCAAAATAAAATCCATGAAATTTTAGAACAAATATAGAAACCATGAAATAATGATAAATAATACGAAAAGCACATACAAAAAATTCCTGATAGTGGTACCACTGGTAAAATCATCAGTATAAGAGGAGATATTAATTCCAGTACCAATATCAGAAACAAGTTCTCACCATGTACAAGACTCTTTGAACTTGTAGGAAAATGCAAGCTTAAGATTATGAACCTGAAGGATGCAAGACCATGTATGGCAGACTTTGTAATCCCAAATGTGATGAAGCAACACTGATGATTGGAAACAGTACTACAAATGGGGTGGTTTCCAGTGAAGTGTGAGAACATTATTTACAAGAATGGGCAGATTGTTTTTCATCATGTATGGAAAGGGATTAAAGGGAAATATCAGCCTAAGATGGTGTCACACCCCAAGTACATGTGTAAAGAAAAGTACCAGTACAGTTGAAAGAGGATTGGAAATGGCTTGATAGACTTCAAAAATGAATTGTTACTTGTCACCCAAGCAACACTGGGTATAAAGTATGATTTGTATCATACAATCGTTGAAACAGTATCAATATCATCCCATAAATGAAGCTCTGAAAGTTGTTTCACCATGACCCAAGATAAATGACTGCCAGATTTGAGCGGTGCAAAAAGTATTTAGCAAAGTTGATGCCAGAAAGCAGTGAAAGATATGCCAGAAGTATGCAGTGAAAGATATGCCAGAAGTATGCAGTGAAAGATATGCCAGTAGAATGCAGCACTAATTGGTATCATCTTCTATTTAGAAGGAAAAAATAAAGTTAAAGACAAAGGCAGTTAAAGACAGTAATGAGGTAAATTAAGATATTTTATGGAAATATGCACTTAAATAAAATGCGACAGAACAAGGACAAAATAGAGCTGTGATTGAAGTTTTTTGGACACCTACTTCCAGCACAAGGATTCCAACTTGACCCATACTAGGTGAAAGCTCTTACAGAAATGCAGAATATGACAGATGATACTGGAATCGAAAAGCAGGTTGCTGTCAGCAAATTTTAAGAAAAAAACCTGAGCTATTGAAAAATCTAACAATGAATGAGAGTAAATGATGTGCGACAGAAACTCGTAGATTCAGCACTTGCAAAAATACAAGACATCAGAACCAGTTCTGAAATATTACAGTACTAAAATGGTCAGATGTTCAGCAGCACAGTGCCTCAATGAGCCTGATGATGATTAAAATGGACCTAACTCAACAGTGAGATCCCTCAGACAAGAACAGGAGGGGCCAATATGAACATCAGATGAAATTGGTCAGTTACAAAATGTAATTAGGAAGAGATCGACCGAAAATGTTAGTACTTGAACCTTGTGATAAAATAATCACAATGCTGGCCACTGGAAGAGGAAGTCTCAGAAATATGTATGTGGAGTCATGCATACCGAAGAAAATCTGTTCAAATTTTAAGTAACTCTTTTAATGTTTATTGACTCGGTTGAAGAAAAGGAAGTCAAATGTGAGGTTTGTCATGCAATACTTCAAGAGAATAGTAATTTGAAGAAGCACATACTGCTGCATACTGGAGAAAAGCCATTCAGATGTGAAATTGATAACGTATTGCTTTGTACCTGTTGTGATTTGAACATGCTGGTACATACTGAAGAAAACCTTTATTATTTGAATTGTGTAATAAACTTTCAAGTAACATAAAGAAGACATGATAGATACTGTGGAAAAAAAACTATTGTGACATTTACAATATACTGCAATAAATGACAACAGCTAGGATATCATTGACCACCATCGCCCAAAGGAAAAAAGACAGTTACAGAAGAGATTCTGAATCTGTGTGATGTCCGTAGAGACGTCAAAAACACCAGACACCCAAACGGGCAGTGGAGTACCAAAAAATAAACAATAATATCAGAACAAACCAGACACAACGTGGGCAATAGAGTATCGAGAAATAAACGAGAATATTAGACAAAACTTGAAGAAAGCTAAAGAACATTGAATTGGACAAAAGTGCACATAAAAAGAGAGCAATCTGATAAAGAATAATAGCAAAAAGACGCTCCAAATTGTAAAAGATCTCCCCAGACATAAGCAATCAAGAATCTGTACCATTCAAGATGAAAATGGAAAATGCCTCACAGAATAAATGACAAATGGCCAACACAATGGACCCAGTCACTGATTATAACACTCCGCAAAAACGGCATTTCCAGCTGTGCCAAAATTGCAGAACTATCAGCTTGATCAGCAATGATAGTACGGTGATGATGAAGAAGCACAATAGAACAAATATTCAAGCATACGGTTCTGTGTGAAAAGTACTCACAACATCAACAAGACGTCGATCATGTGTTCATAGATTTCAAAAAGGCTTTTGACAGAGTGTGGCATGAAGCATTGTGAGCCACAATGAAGAAGTACAACATGGGTCAAACATTGACCAATACCATCAAGCAGCTGTATACCTAGGCTACCACTGCAGTAATTGCTCAAGGTTTTGTGGGGGACTGGTTCAAAACAACAGTTGGAGTATGGCAAGGCTGTCTCCTGCATTCCACGCTTTTCAACATCTACTTGAAGTGCATCATGAGCGAAGCTCTGGAAAACCACTGTGGGACAGTCAACATTGGAGGGCGTAACATCACCAATCTACGCTTTGCAGATGACATTAATGTGCCCGGCAGTGAAGATGAGCTTGTCACTTTATTGAAGAACCTTGATGAAACATCTTCCAAATTTGACAGAGATAATCGCCGACAAGACAAAGCTGATAACAAATATTGGCAAACAAATCTCGACCAAGATTAAAGTCTGAGGACAAGAAGTGGAAACAGTGGGTCAGTTAAAATATTTTGGTTCTATGATCACCGAAGAGGGACCAAGAGAAGAAATTTTGTCACGAGCAGTCAAAGCAATGGCAGTTATGTCAAAGCTAAGATCTATCTGGAGAGACAAGAATCTGTCTGAAAACTAAAATCGTCTCAATCTTTCTATATTCTTGTGAGGCCTAGGACCCAGACAGCAGAATTACAATAAAGAATCCAGGCACTTAAAATGAGATGCTACAGAACCATCCTTGGCATCTCTTACATGGACCACATCACAAAAGAAGTGCTCAACACCATCAGGCACAAAGTAGGCCATTATTAAGATGTCCCCACCACTGTCAAAAAAAGCTGAAATGGTATGGCCATGTCACTAGAGTCAACAGACTATCCACAACAGTACTGCAGGGCATTGAACAAGGTGGCAGAGCATGACAGAAAAAAATGGACTGACAACATCACAGAATGAACCAGGAAAAGTTTTGCGGAGACACAGGCATTGGCACATGATCAAGACAAGTGGAGGGAACTGATCAAATGTTCAGCAGCACAGTGCCTCTACGATCACATGTTCAAGAGACTGATGATGCAATGTAATGGTCATATGTGTAACGTGAATTGATTTTGTATGCATTTGATTGATTGAAACTTTCTAGAACGTTTATATATAGACAGTATCTGTTCTAGTTGCATGCAACTCGTTAAATAAAGATGAAGTGTGTGCTGAGCATTTACCAAGTTGTCAAGTACAGAAATATTCTTTGAAAAGCAAATTTGATTCACAATGGAACACATTAAGAAGCATGATAAAATGAACCTAGATTACAAACATATAGGAAATGGACAAAAGTGGAAAGACGTGAACCTAGGAATGGACAGAATATTAAATATGAAAGTCGAAATGTTTATGTATCTTGTTGGCAACAAAGAGGTGCATTTCAAAAGGAACAAAATTTTTCAGTAGAAATCGAGAGCCGAATGAATCCATTAATAAATATGACTGACCATAGAATTCTAGGATCAACCAGCAAGTTTAATAATGTGCAGGACTCTTTTAGAATACTATGTGGCATGCAGGCAACACCCTAGAGAAGAATTATCAAGCGAGGCAAATCTCACCGCAGACAAATGCATTTCAAAATGCAGAGCAGAAAAACTAAGAAAAGAAGCACAGCAATTTAAAACAACCATTTTGGACAAGAAGATTTTTGTTTCATTAGGATTTTTAATGTAGCTATAACAATTTCATATCATTATGATGTCTGCAGTGAGGCAGTTTATAGTGACTTCTGTCACTGGGGCATCATGCCGCAGACATGTAGCATGTCTCAACCAGTAACATTATCCTGACATCAAGCCGACCAGTCATAACACTAGCAAAGAAATAAATAACTGATAAAAAAAAGGAACAGAAGGGAGTCAACTGCAAAAAAGATAAAAATGAAAAAAGACCAAGCATTAAGCAGCAGCCATAAGTATGCAGATATGCAATTAATTATCAACATGACGCCAACAAATTGTCCAGCTATTTAAAAACATGGCATTTATTGTATAAAAAAAAACTATACTACACCATTTTGAGATAGTTTGCCACAGAAAGAAAGTGAGAATACCATTCTTACGAAAAGGCTCAAGTCAAACTAGTAAGGCAGTGTAAGCTTAACTTTGGAGCGGACATTGTAGACCCCAATGGTGATGAAAGTCAGTGCCGATAGTTAAAGATGAGGCAGCACACAAAAGGGACCCGTTTCAAATGAAGTACGACAACATTATGATGGAAAAGTGAGGAAAAGAACCAACGGACAAATCCATTTTTCAAGAATATACAAGATTGTTTAAAGGTATTTGCCTGTTTTGAGGGAAACATTACCTTGACACTGGTTCCCATACTTTTGTACCCCATAGTATTTTTTCAATGTTTTTTTCAGGACCTCTGTAGTTTTTAATCATGACGCATTTAAGTATAAAGAAAACAATATTGAAAAATAATTAAAAATTTTTGAAAGCATTTTGTACAGTTATACTCTTGGATGTGAATGTCAGATAGGCATGATCTAATTTGATATCATTAAAGCAGTTTTGAGTAACATTAAGAGATGTAATACTAGCAAACCCAGTCCAAATTACAAAGTCTTTACATTTTAATGATTGATTCTTATCGAGCTCATTCAGACCCTTTCAGAATAGTTTTAGTTTTGGAAATATTTTGATCAGTTCAGAAGTTATGACTATTTGAATCTTTGCAAAAAATTTCTTTTCAGTGAATTTTTTCTTTTAAATGCATTTTAAATTCATTTAAGCTGCGGACCCAAGATGTTAATAAGATATGTATTTCCATCATAATGAAATTTGTAATCTTGTAGCATTTTTCCTGTAGAATTCTAATATTTACAATAAATTAAACTGTCCACTTGATTTCAATGCAGTGAAGAAAATAAGAGGTTAAAATATTTATTTTTCTTCTACCAGACAATTCAGATACTGTATAACATATTTCTTTACAAGTCATTCAATTCAGAAGAAAACATTGGCATACATAAACAGTTCATCAAATTTTCCATGCTCTGACTCGTTACAGCATGTTTTCTGTCACATGATATGAATTTTTTAATTGGCACTTATGTCTCTTATTTCCTTTCCTAAAAGTTCATCAGTTTTGTTTTTAACGTCTGGCACCTTTTGTTTTTTTACTCAAGAAGTTTTTTTCTTATGGACAAGTACACTATTCACTCTGTTGGAAAGAGTTGATTGGTTAAGTGACTGACGCCCATCATTAAGTAAAGTTAGGGTGTTGCAAAGTTCAACAAATGTTTGATTATCTTTCTTATAAAAGTAGAAAATATCAATCACAATTCCATTTGACAATTTGTCTAATTTTACACAAGATTTGGAGGCTATTGTATCTGCACTTTTTCCTGCTTTTTGTCAGTATGGACCAGGAAAATCCACTCGTAATTTCTACACTTACAATGAAAAGAAAAGTTTTATGTACGGTTACAAAAAACAGCGTATTTCTTCATCTAACATTGCAGAGCAGTACTTTATCATATTACAAAACATCGATCTTTATTCACGTTTTCATACTCTATTCATACCATAAAACTTTGTTATTGGTTGAATTTTGTTTACAGAGATTTCAATTTATTATTAACCTGTTTAAACATCATTTGCATACAATAATTTGGCATTAATTTGTATTCAGATGCAAGTTTCAAAGGAAAGTAAACTAAAATAAAGCTGTGAAATCTACATACATTTCAACATGAGAACGTTCATTTATAAAAAATTTACAATATACTTCACAAAATGTTAAATAAGTAAATAAATATACAAAATAATTAATTACTGATATAAAACATTCCATCAGTATAAATATATCACAGCATTTATCTTGTAATTTTCACATCGATGTTAGGTTTATCTCGAAACATATGGCAACTTTGCCTGCATGCCTTATGGAGGTCAACTTGATGAAATGCGTACTTTCGAAATTAAATGCGGGTACTTAAATATTTATTCTGAAAAACATATTTGGTGTTTATTTTGTAATGATATATTGAAAATTTAAATAAAATGTTAGTGAGTTGAAAACATTTAGAGATACTTTAGGGACTATTTTCTCAGCACATGGTCATCATATGCAAATTTTCAAATCACCGTTGGAAACATCATTCATACCCCATTCAGCTGATGAACACCTCATTAATATTCATTAGGTTTTTGTGACCTGCATTTGCAAATCAAACACAGGTGTCAACGCACACACAGGAATTGGCACTTAACTGAGATCTGTCAATTTTGATAACTGATTGATAATTACATGACCATATAGTTATACAATTAAAAGTACATATTAATGAAATTTATATGCTTTTGTAGATAATTTAAATCCTTTTAAAATAAGTTTATTTCATAAAAGTGTTATTAACAATATTGATTTCAATGCAAATTTAGTGCACACAGTGCTAGAAGTCTATATTTGCCTAGTTTACTGATAAGGAATAGGCACCATCTGTGGTTGCTAATAATACAGAGGGGGGAAAAAAGGCCCCAAAGTGAACAAGCAGTCTAGAGTGCTCATCGTTAATGGTCACTTCTGTCTCACCTGTGTGGGTTTGAGTCTCGGATTCAGCTGATGTGGATAAGTGAGAAAGCTTGCCAGTGGCTTTTCATGGGTCAGAGGTTCATTCTTTCCCCGAGTTTTCCCCATTTTCTTCTTCCATCATTTATACTGGCTGCCATGTGGCTTATATTGTGCTGGAAAAATGGCATTAAACCCTACATTCCATTAGCTCTTAAGATGTTTTCTCTCATTTTCAATCAACTGTCTTCGGTCACAATTGCTAAACATTCTGATAATTCATAATCTGAGACATCAGTTTCGCAGGTGCTCGACGCATGCATGCTTGGTGTTGTTACAAAAGTAATAATCTAAAGTTAAAAAATCATACAGTGAAAAAAATACTCCAGATTATCCCTGTGACCCATTCTGACATAGGACCCTCTCTATAATATAATATAAAAGAGAAGGGCACACTACACATACATTCCATACAAGCGAATAATTTTCAAAAGATGTACACTATTGGGCACACACGTCACATTTTACTGATTGCCCGTGTTTCTTACCTTGTGTTCTGTATTGTGATGAATAAGAGTTGCACAGGATTTAAAATTCATTCTCATTGACAGTTATTCCTCATGTTGGTTGACTGATATTCTGAATGTTGTATGCATAGACACAATTATCATTATAATTAAGTCCTGCATAAGATGTAAATGACGTCTTTTACTGTTATTGCACATATTCCTTATAATGGTATATAATCAATACAAAAATCGTCTCATCCAGTTCCCTTTGTTTCTGCAAATACTTGTTAAAACCACAGTAGATAATTTTTTTTAATAGATTAAAGAAAAAGAAAGGAAAATAAGCATCTTATTACAGTCAGTTAAAAATGATATTTTAGAGTGTTGAAAGAAGTTGAGGGTAGTCGCTTACTTGCTTCTGAAAATTGTATCCTTTCTTACCATTACTATTGCAGTCAAGAATAGCACGAAATATAAATTCTAAGCTCTAGAACCGTTTATAGATGTTGTGTATTGTATCTAGACATCCATCTTTAATTGATACGACTACCAACTCATCATCTTCCGTTTGACACTACAAACACTTATTAAAACCACAGTAGATAGAGAAATTTTTTAATAGATATATTATAGAAAAGAGAAAAACAATTTTCTTATTACAGTCAGCTATAAATGATATTTTAGAGTGCGGAAAGAAGTTGAGCACTCCCATACAAATTTCTAAACATTGTATCCTTCTTTATCATATATGTCCTTGCAAGTTATATTGTACTGTATTCCAATTTCTCATAAGCATTCCTTTCATTCATACGTGGAGACAAGGTACATTCAACTCGCCAGCATGTTGTGCTCTCTTTGACACTAACGTTAACAACTTTATCAAAGACTAGAGCAACACAATTATGCTCATAAAATGTTGGATGTAGATTAAATGTTTTACACATTGTGATCACACGTGTGTCTTCTTTTGGCAGATTCTATTATATCATTGTCTTGAAAGATTTCCATGACATCCATACACGCATGCAATGAATTGTTCGTTTTACACCACCGACAACAGTTTTATCTTTACCTAGCAATACCATAATATTAGTTAAATGCCAGGTGTAGATTATGTATCTTGTACTTTGTGAATTCTACAAGACTTGTCCAGAGTCACAGTGATGTCTGTGTTGTTCATAGACAAATGCCCTCATGTCATCTGTAAACTCTTGACTTTATATGCCTTTCAGTCTGTGATTACCAGAATGTCTCCTACGTTTAATTCAGATGATATGTGATATGCAATAAGAATAATTGCTAAGTACACATGTACATGTTGACCATGAGAATTATTGCTGATTTAAGTTACAAACAAATTGTAGGGTGCAGAGTGGTCAAAGCATGTACATTTACAGATCACTGCCATCTCGCCTCTGCGTGGGTTCAAGTCTCAGGCTCAGCCAATGTGGGTATGTGAGAAAGTTTGCCGATAGCTTCTTGTAGGTCGGTGGTTCTTTCTGGAGTTTTTTTCTTTGGTTTTCCTCCACCATGTATAGCCTATCTTTTGCTGAAAGTGGCATTAAATCTTATGACAACAAATTATAATCTCTGTACAAGATGCGTACTTGGTATATCACACGCCATAATTGTCAAATATTAAAGGAAAACTTTCCCTTTAATTTTGGTACTAATCTCAATCTTCAGCCAGCCAAAGTCAAAAATGGACAAAATCCATCTGAATTAGGACCATAATACAAACACAACACAACATGCACAACGTTCACTGAATGATCAAGTACACACATTCTATTATTAGCATCATAGTATACTCTAGAGTGCTGTATTAACCTTCTGGAAGAACTTGCTGTGCTGCCTACTAAACCTGATAATTAGCTGCCTTCTAGCAACTGTTCTGTCTCAGTTAGTGCACATGCTGTCAACATTTTCTGCATCAATCTTGTCCCATGCAAAATGTAATTAAATGGAAAATAAAATAAAATTTAAACACATACTTCAACATATAATCCAGAAGAATTTGTTTATATTCACATATAATAAAAGAAAAGTAATGATATCAATTTATCTGTGTTTATAATGTATACAAGACTTCCTTTCTCAGCATTATTTTGCACGTGTTCACTATTTTACTGCATATTTCTTAATTTTCTCTGATACTGCTAGAAGCAGTCTGTGTCTAATCATAATTTAACTTTGCATATTTCGCATCCAATAGACTTCCTTGTATGCTGCCATGATGCAAGCAAAGTTTGTATTTACCCCATTTCTCAAATTTGACTGGCCAGTGGCAGTTACCTTCACTATATCCTACTGCTGACCGCTTCCTTGTTTCCTTGTAACCTGCAATAAGCTGCTGTCCAAGATTTATTCAAAGGTCAAGCTGATGCCACTTTTTGGTTCTTCCTCTCCTAGTAATCAGATGGTTTGTGGATTCTTTCATGGTCAGGAAGGCATTAACAAGGGCAGTATAAAAAATAAAAAAAAAACAGAACTGATACTTGCACCATATTTGATTCTGCTCTGGTCAGCCAAGTGTACACCCATTTTCTTCATGGATTGCAATGTGGTCACACCAGGTGAATTTATGTGGCAAGCGCCATGCCTCTGCTGTTACTGAACTAGTTTCTTCTCCAGAGCTGATGTTATAAAGAAAATGGACACATGTTATAAAGAAAATGGACACATATTCTATCTTTCCATGCAGTTTTTGTCATTGTTCCCTTCTTCATTGTTCCGAACTGGTCTCGGGAAATGTCTCTGGGATTTGTTTTGGCTTCAGGAATATCTCTTCTATTTGCACATCTGGTTCCATAGGAGTATATTTTGTCTGTTTTCAAAGATTAATTATTTTTTTTTATCCATGTAAACATGGTGGTTCTTGCCAACAAGTCTTCTTGTGAAGTCTGTCAATCCTAGTCCATGTTCAGTACCTTGCCCTTCTTCATGTCCACAATATCTCACAAATTCGTGAACATAGCTGTTCGCAGGAATGACCCTTTCCTTTACTCTTATATCAATAACCATTTTAAACTATCTCCCATTAAATGCAATCATACCCTCATATACAGCTTGATTCTTTGGTTGATTATAATTTTCAAGATATCTTGCAAGTAGTCTTAGGACAGTGTTCAGAACTTGTCTAATTTGACCAAACTTGCAATGCCCAGGTGGTCTCCATGGAGGGTTGTTAGTCCCATTGTTAACATGAAAATATTTTGACAGCATCTGGAGTTGTTCTCTTGTTATTACATATGGAATACCCTGTACTCCATAAAAGTTAACCATGTTCCAAGTGATTTTGTATTCTGGAATTTTTATTACACTTAATACAGTGACATATTCCAAGAAATGCCTTCATATCTGTGAGAGGTAGGTGACCACTTGTGATCAAGCTTCTTGCTAATTTGTTTTGTGGTGTATGTATCTGTTTTATCTACCAGTAATTGGTGTATTTCTTTGGGTAACAAATGTAAAATAAGAAATCAATCTTCCTTGCGTTTTCTTCTAAAACAAATGTTGACCCTGAAACTACTGTAATGTCCACGTTTAACGATGTCAAATGTTCTGACCAGATATGGTTCAGATGAATCTGAAATGTGCATCAAAACAAGACTTTTACTAATGTCCGATCCGTCTTGAATCTAATGATACAAGTTTTAAAGGAACAGCTTGACGGGCAGATTTGTCACTAAAATCCCCGTAAATCATAGTTGGTCAGACCGTGTTAGCAATACGATTGGACGGCCGGTGCGGTGGCAGCGAGATTCCATAATTAAATGGATTCAATGGAACCAGTAAAAACCCCATGCGTCCTGACTTACAGGCCTGAAAGCCATGATCGGACATGCGGGGGGACTTACGCCCACTGGGCAGCGTAAAATTGGGGGAACACTCCACAAAAGATGTTAATAGCTACACCGTAGTTTCCTGTACCTAACAACGCATCTGTTCAAAGGCGGATTGTTGTACCATGTCAACATCATTTTCCTCCAAATGACAACACGAGTACCGCCATTAGCAAGTCGCAACAAAAGAAGATAACAAGCACAAATTAGCAATTCAGCACATTGTTAATTCGCTACTACCATAACCGTTACAAACGGAGTAAGCGAAACCATTCAGTACCACGTAAACTTGTAAATGACAACACAAGTACCGCCATTAACATGCTCTGTCCAAGTTGCAACGTGGTCATCCAGAGACGAAGTACATAAAGGTGACAAAGTCACTCAAAATTTGAAAATATTGTAAAATAATGTTTACAACCTGTAGAATAATGATTATCCAACACAATAATTCCAAATTTAACTTCTGATGATCCAAATTTACACTAAGATGGCTTGGATTCATGGAGGTCTAATTGTACGTGTTTGCACAGTACAGCGAAGCTTAAAAACTGGCGATACCTAGTGGGTGGCAAGGGGAGGTAAGAGGCAAGAGTTATTGCCCTTTGTTTATAGGACATAGACAAAAAGACGAATTTTCTTCTTTTGGTAGGCTGGATTCATGAGGTAGCAAGCTTATATCCCTAATGTTAATGTGATTGGGTAAGTATTCTCGGAGAAACATAATTTACTTAAAAATTTGCTTTCTCTGAGAATTTGGCCAGAAATGGGAACTCTTTCTGGGTTGGTCTGGGCATACCATTTGTAAAAAGTCTCAATCTCGGCTTTTGTCATTGGCAAACTTGGCTCTTTTACACGTTATACACCTTGATGAAAGAATCTTACAATGGGTCTAGGAAATTACCCCCCCCCCCCTCGTATATAGCCTCCTGCCATTACCCCCCCCCCCCCCATCTATTACTATATAACATATAATTGTTATATCCCAAGAATAAATAATAAATTTGACAAGAATTTTATTTGAAATTTTTATTTTAGTAAATGAAAACATATACTTGTCCTGGAATATTCAATAGTAAAATCATCATATCATAATGTTATATTACCACAAAATATTTTGTAGTTGTATGATTACAGCTGAATGTTATGTGCAATCCCTCGCAAGTATTCTATGTGCTCTCTATTAGCAAAGTCATTAACAATGTTTATAATACGAGCATTGCAGTCACAATATTTCTTTCGAGTTTGTTGCGCTGGATGTCCTCCAAGTTGCTGAGAAATTATCACGTTCAGGAATGATTGCTTTCTTTGAAGGTTTGTCAAAAAGCGCCAAATGCTTGGATGGTCAGCAGCAACGGTAGCTTGCATTTTTCGATGCCAACCTTCAACGCTGTTGTGAGTGCGAGGTAATTCATTTTGTACACAGCTGTATACATTCCAAACTTGGAACAAAGACAGGATTAGCTCGGCTTCAACGTCTTCTTCTGCCAATGTAGTTATCTTCAAAATAATCTAACAATTGATTCATGTCGTCATCTAATGTAAGTTTTTGAAGTTATTCGAAAATCTGCACAGTGTAAGAAAGAGGCACAAAAGCACAATGTAGTTATCTTCAAAATAATCTAACAATTGATTCATGTCGTCATCTAATGTAAGTTTTTGAAGTTATTCGAAAATCTGCACAGTGTAAGAAAGAGGCACAAAAGCCAAAGCAGCTACCATTCTAACTGACATTGCAAATTCTGAATTATTTTGATATCTTTCCTGAAATCCAAAACCTTGTACTTTTTTATATACATGTATATAGTTTTTCTGAAGCATGCGCATAGAAATAATTTTTGCATGAAGTATATTCAATGCGGTGAAGCCAATACCCTTAACTAGAAACCATTTCTGCTCGAAGTACATTCAGTAAGGTGAAGCCAACACAATGGTATAGATGGAGCATAAATTAAACTGCTAAAATCAGTTTTATTGTTGCGAAGCCAATGCTCTAATCAGATTGTGTTTGTGTATACTTAATTAGAACCATTTCTGCTCGAATATTATTCAGTGAGCTGAAGACAAAACAATAGTATAGATTAAGCACGGATAAGATTGTGTTTGTGTTGTTACGTGCTTAGGCTTGAATAAGCAGCAACACAGAAAGAGTGAAAACTAACAAGCTTGTAAAACTTTAACAATGATTTTTATTAAGTACAATTATTTTCATAAAATAAATAAACTTACAGTTTTAGAGAATCAAATCCAACAAATATAGAATTCACAAAATAATCCACTAATGGAATTGCATGTCCTGATAAATAAATGTTCTAATAGTTCCAGGTTCGAATCTTGACGATGTAATCCAAAATGGCTGACAATGTCACGTGATGCAGTTCTTGTTTTAATATCATCCAGATGAAATTATGAAACATATGCCCTTTTCCAGATAATTCTTCTTTCTTGAATGAATTGACAAAAATTCCTGAACAAAATATTAACACTCAAACATGAAATATACAATTTAATAATATTAAAGCCCAAAGATCTACTGAACTCCTATCCAAAACAACAGTCTATATAACTGTTTTTTTAAGTAAACAAGTGATCACATGATTTTCTAGAAATTGATAGAGGTTCGTGGAAGGTCACATATTCTAGATATGTCCTACACCCCAAGAACTAAAAATAAAAGTTATCCTTGAAATTAACCAATAGTGTTAGAGACTTGTTGACAATGTCCAGAGCAAGGTCAGGAATTAGATCCACAAGCCAAGGTCAAAACTTGTTTACAATTAGAGTGTAGGTCAGCCTAAACTTTCCAGAATAATTTCCCAATTAATGAATATTAAAATATTAAACCCTAAATGACAAATTTGGATTAACAATTAAAAAAAAATAATAATTTAAATCCAATAGCCGTAACAGTGTACACTTTAATTAAATTAGTCTTATTTGATTTAGTTCGATTTTGTAAATGTCTAAATGTACTAATTGCGTGGGTTAATGTGTGTGTGGGTAATGGCGGGGGGGGGGTTAAATGACAGGGGGGTAATGTCCTGCTCCCCTTACAACACCTTAACATTCATTAAATGCCTGATGTAGATAAGTCCTTTGTAATAACACTTGTCGTCTTTATGCGATTTCTGTCATACTGTTGTCGAAAGCCATCCATATGTACATACACATATGCAATGCGGATTACAAATTTATCTTTATCTTGCAATATATAAATTAATTAAATTCCAGGTGTAGATTCAATCTGTCCCTTGTAGCAACACCTGTATCTTGTACTCTTGTGAGTTCTATGATACTGTTTTTCAGATTCGCACAGACATTTATGTTGTTCATACATGTATGCCACAGGAATATACTCTCCTGGCATCTCTAAGCCAGACATTTTACACCTTTAAGTCTGGGACCACCAGAATGTCGACAAATTTAATTCAGATGAATTGTGGGGGCGGCCGAGTGGTCTAAAGCCCGTTATGGATCACTGCCATCTCACCTCTGCGTGGGTTCGAGTCTAAGATTCGGCTTATGTAGTTATGTGAGAAAGCTTGCCAGTAGCTTCTTGTGGGTCGGTGGTTTTTCCCGGGGGGTTTCCGGGTTCTTTGTCCACCATTAATACTGGCCATATAGCCTAATTGTGCTTAAAAATGGCGTTAAACCACAATAAACAAACAGATGAATTGTGGGTTTGTTTACCTTGTGGGCATGGGATGGAGCCAATTGCATAAATTAATTAGTGAATGATCAGAACAATCTGTGTACAAAATAATATATAATAATTTGGTTTTATAATCGTTTTTATTACAATATGTGTTTATAGCAGACGTCACATTAAACCAGTCAGCACACCAATCTAGTTTTGTAAAAGTTATTTATGTTTATGTTGACATTGTAAAATTATGATTTAAAACAATACTGTAATTAGACTGGAGTCATTGTAGCGTGATAACTAGGTCTGTGTGGAAACAATTGTTGTCACTTTCCATGGATACTGTTGTGACTCTAGCCTATATAACAGACACAAAGTGAAATAAATTTAACTAAAATTCAACAAATTTATTTCTCTAAGCTGCAAAGTGAAATTTTGAAAGGAACTTGCAACATTGTGAATCAAATTCTAAATAATCCTAAATGTTCTATCACAAGTCCAGAAGTGTAGTCACAATGGTCATTTGAAGAGACACATGGCAGAATACTGATTGATTGTTGGCTAGGTGTGTGTACACATCTAGATCTTTTTATCCTTTTCATCATCCATTCCAGTAATTGCCTCTATTTGACACCATTCAAATGTGAAGTTTGGGATCTGTTTATTGGCTAAGTTGATTTGAAGAGATATGTGCGGTACATAGATCCTTTTTATCCTATTTACCATCCATTCCGGTGATTGCCTCCATTTTGTGATCTCTTTAAGAGTCCAGAAATGGTATCCATGGTTGCACAGGAATTAAGATTTCATTATCATCTACAGTTAGTCTACATTCCTTATGTGTGAATGGTGTTTCTGATCGAGAATATATTATGCATACACACCATTATTAATGAAGCCAAGTCATGCACAAGATGTATACTGTGTTATCTTTGACTACCAAGTGAGTTGAGAACCCTTTGCAGATCATGCGTGTCAAATCAATATGTCTATCTTGAACTGAATTCATCCTGCTATCAACTCATTCTTTTCCCATTGACATTGCAGGAAAACTCCGTATCAAATAGTCTGGCAGTACCATACTATCCATGAAATGCCTGCTGTAGATTCCTTTTGTACAGTGTAATGACATCTGTATCTTATACTTACACAAGTTTTATCAGCGGTTTGATCCGAGTCACAATTATTAAAATCTGTAGGTGTCAAGGAACATATATTTAGGTACCATTCATGTATTTAGATACCATACATGTATTTAGGTACCATACCTGTTTTTAGATAATATGATTACCATACATGTATTTAGGTACCATACCTGTTTTTAGATAATATGGGTACCATACATGTATTTAGGTACCATACCTGTTTTTAGATAATATGGGTACCATACATGTATTTAGGTACCATATATAGAATTGAGCTATTTATCACTATTTACAAAGTATTCGTTTGAAAAGCCATTTCTTGGCACATACGCTGTTTGCTTGTACTTTTTTATGCCTATGTTTCTTTGTTGCAATGGATATTTGTGTTTCTGTATGCATATATATATATATATATATATATATATATATATATATATATATATATATATATATATATATATATATATATATATATGGTACATTGAAATACCAGGAGTTTAGTCAGGTTATTCTTTCATTTTAATGCAAGTTTTTTTGGGTTTTTTATCTTGGGATTTACACTAATTGGTTATTTTGTTTTTAGTGTTGTGAGTTTTAAAAAATATCCCATGCATTTGTTTCCATTTAATATTCGTTTTTAGTGTGAGATCATAAATGTTGAGCAGTTTGATCCTGACAGTGAAAAGACCATGTGGCTTTTCATTTTGCATTTTGTCCATTTGAAACGAGTCCTGTATTAATAATGACATTTTTACAGCATGTGGTGCATTGGGTCAGTAAGCATGTTATTATAGTTTTGTAAGCATTTTCAAATTAAATTTGTATTTGTTGACATTTGTAAAATATGTATGACTATAGGGTTCTGAATCGTTACGACATGATAGTTCAGTATTGAAATAGTTTTTGTCTCTCTTTCATTTTCCATGGATACTGATGATTATAGTCTTGAAGTATGAAACAAAAATCAAGTGAAACAAACAAATTTGAGTAATATTCAAAAAATACATTTATCAAAGTTACAAAGTGATATTTTTCAAGTAACTTAAAATACTGAATCTAATTCCAGATAATCCTAAATGTCCTATCACAAGTCTGTATGTATAGAATGTTCTCTTCCAATTCCAGCAATCTTGAAAGTCTTTCATGTATCACAACTGTTACTTGCTTAGGCTCGAATAAACAGTAACATAGAAAGAGTGAAAATAACAAGCTTGTAAATCTTAATAAACAATATATTGAGCACAAATATTTTCCAGAAGTGCAAAATAAACTTACTGTTTTAAGAATCAATTCCAAAATTAATCCAAAAACAATTCAAAATATTATCCATTGGAGAAATTGCAAAAGTCCTGGTAATAAAATGTCCAAATAATTCTAAGTTCGAATTCCAGCGAAGTATCCAATATGGAAGACGATGTCTCTTGATGAAGTCAGTTCTTGTTAATAAAATTCTATGAGCACAATTCTTTTCCAGATAAATAACAGAATAATTCCTCTTGATCCAAACGAATTGACATAATTTCCAGTACAAGGTAATTTAAAATAACTCAAAATGACACAACTTAATATTCTAAAAGCCCAACTTCTACTGAATAGCTCGCTCCAAAACATAGTTTATGTAGTTGTTTTTACGTAAACAAGAAAGTGATCACTGATCTTCTTGAACCTTTCAGAACAAATTTACGTTCGAAAACTCGCGTACCCAGCATATGACCCATCTAAAATAGAAAGATGTTTATACAAAGCTCCATGATGTCCTTGGAACCAACCAATCATTTTAAAAGCTTGTTTACAACTCTGAAGGCAGGTCAGAAATGAGGTCAACACCTGGTGTTTATTCTGTAAAGTTCAGGTCACCCCCCCCCCCTCCATGAACGAATCTTTAAACTTAAAATGCCTATTTTGAATCTAACAAACAATAAATATAAATGACTTATATCAAATATACGTACCACAACCAGAATGTCTAGACTATTTCAAATATCTGAAAGTAATGTGTTAATGCAAAAGATAATGACCGCTATGTAATTCCAATAATTTATTTAAATAATTATCCACAAATTATATCTTAACACACCCACCAAGTTTGATCATAGTTTCCTAATGACCAACAAGAAATTAGAAATACTTGGTTACCAAACGTCTTTATAAATATAAATCCTATTCGACACATGTTAATGACATTTGTGAGGTATTCGTGAAAAAAGTACAGAATCATGGATCATTATCATGTGATATGTGGAAAATTGTTATTCTTATCATTTTCAACACTTACCACATAACAGCATCCATAAAATTTGGACATTGAAGTTAGCGTTAAATGCTATGAGTATTTTAGCAAAGACGGTTTGACGGCTTCGCTCATTATCTTTCTCCACTTGACAACTTGTACAATCACTGTTTTCAACTTTTATATCTTAAAAATGTTTATTGTTGTAGATGCTCATGATGAATATTTGCGATCCATTCTGTAAATTAGGCAAGTTAAAAAGAGTTTGCAGACAATTGTTTAAGTTTTGTAGTCATTTTTATATGTTGAAATTTTCTTCCTCTGGCACATTTATTTTCCCTTTGTTTTACATTTGAGTTATGTGTTGTTATGAAGTTAATGTAGATGCAGACAATACACAATTATTACACATAATTGTGCCTATGAAAATGCGTGACCATTATCTACAAATGAAATTTTAAAATCTTAAATTTTGTTGCAAAGTATAGCTTATCAAGTGCTTATTATTTTAATATATGTGATTTGGGAATAAAGTTTTGGACTTGCAAGTCCAGAACTATCTTGCCATTACTTCAACACAAGCATGTTACTTGTGAATCTAAACTTAGACCAGTCTCGTCATGAAACATACTTTACAGAACAATCTTCAGCTCTTGTAGAATGAAACCTGCATTCATTTCTTACTCTCTGCTCTATGTGATACAGTAGTTATATATTTATTGTATTTATTAATTTTAAATGTATCAGAAATTTATTATAAATTTTCTAGATACGCTTGCCATGAATTGAACGCAAGTATGGCACTTGTGAATCTAAATTTAGACCAGTCTTGTCATGAAACATGAATTCATTTCTTACTCTCTGCTCTATGTGATACAGTAGTTTTATATTTATTATATTTATTATATGTAAATGTATCAGAAATTTATTATAAATTTTCTAGATATGCTTGCCATGAATTGAATTCAAGCATGGCACTTGTGGTCTAAATTCTTTATGAATCTAAACAATCTAGACCATTCTTATCATGAAACATTACTTTACAGAACAATCTTCAGCTCTTGTAAAATGAAACATGCATTCTTTCTTACTCTCAGCTCTGTGATTTTTATTATATTTCTTGAATGTATCAGAAATTTATTAGAAATTTTCAAGATGTGGTTCTTTCACATGATGCCATTGTATTGGTCTAATCATAAGTCTGTTTCAGAAGAAAAATTGTGTGCCTAAAACTACGAATTGAATTCAATTCTGTTGTAAACTTTAAATGGTGATGATGTTTGAGGTTGTAAAGTCTATGTAATCAATTGTGTTGCAGTAAAATGCAACAGTATAAACAATACAGTGTCATATCATTGACAATTACACATGTTAATCATATTTGTTAACTGACTCGTTTATCAATAAAGTCTCTTAATACATTTATAGGTTATTTCTATTTACAGATTCATGTATCAATCATGTCTGCTGATAAGTTCCATACATTCAGAGATGAAATCCATATCGATCATGTCTGTTAATATATTCATAGATCAATCATGAATTTTGACAATGGAACAACTCAAGATGCTGTCAAAATATATTCACGTTAACAATCTTTGACTAGATCGAATGTGTTAGTTTAGTTTAACAACATTGTTTATAGACGTATCCATTGTAAAATTATTAAGCTTTGCTTTATCTAAGGTTCAGCTTCGTGATGTGAAATAATAGTACGAGATTATGCCAGAGATTTGTACATAAATAATTTGCATTTGTATATAAACTTCTCATTCACATAATTGTGTTGTGTCTTCACTAAATCCACTCCAGTCCCATTTCATCCTACTACACGTGCATGCATTCATACACAAGGCTTTAGAGAGCAATCACTGACCATGGGGTAAGAAACACCAAGGCCAACTAGTTATTGTTCAGACAGAAAATTTTCTTGTATAAAATTAAAAGGGTAGTGAGGCTCACACACTCAGGGATATATAACTGGTTGTCAGCTATGTACATACATACATACTTACATACATACATAGATACATACATACATACATACATACATACATACATACATACATACATACATAATTACATACACACCCACATACATACATGCATACATACACATACATGCATACATACACATACATGCATACATACATATGCATGCATACATTCATCCATGCACATACATATGCATGCATACATCCATACACATACATATGCATACATACATATAAGCACATACATACATAAAATGTACATATACACATACATGCATGCATACATACATACATACATACATACATACATACATACATACATACATACATACATACATACATACATACATACATACATACATACATACATACATACATACATACATCCATGCATGCATGCATGCATGCATACATACATACATACATACATGCATACATACATACAGATACATGCATGCATACACACATAGAAGCATGTGGAATCATACGCATGTTGATAATCCATTCAAATGTGAAGTTCAGAATGCAATGTTTAGATATAATGGTCATTTCATATGCGAGTACATACAATAGAGAAAAGCATAACAATAAAGCATGTAATAAAATGTTTAGTTACAGGAACATGTGAGAGTGCATAATGATCAGGAAAACCATGTTCAAGAACAACATGAGCCAACAGGCAATTAATACATACCGGAGAAAAAGCATTAAAATGTGATGTTTGTGATATGTTCTTTAGTGACCATGGTCATTTAAAGAGACACGTTGCAGTGTATGCTGGAGATAAAGCATTCAAATGCTAAGTTCGTTATAAAGTATTTTGTGATAAAGGTAATTTGTAATACAGAAAATTTAAAGATACACGTGAGAATACAAGCTGCAGAGAAATGATTTAAATGTAAAGTTTGTAATAAAGTATTTTGTAATAAAGGTAATTTGTAATAAAGAAAATTTAAAGATACACAAGAGAATTCAAACTGGAGAAAAACGATTCAGATGTGAAGTTTGTGATAAACAGTTTGGCAATAATGACCATTTGAAGAGGTATATGAGAGTACATACTAGAAGAGAACCATACAAACGGGAAATATTTGATACAAAATATTTAGTGGTAATCAGTAATTGTAATTTGAAGACACGCAGTAGGTAGATCCTTCAGAAACTCCATTCACACGTTGATTTGCATTATAGTGCTTAGGTACAATGGTTATTGGAAGACAGCTCGAGGTCAGAGCTTGTTGTAAAACCATCCAAATGGGATGCTTGTGATAACAAATAAATCCATTTAGGCATAGCAATACACGGCAATAGCAATATAATGAAAACTCATGTGAGGGTTCATACTAGTTGTTGTTGATGTTGTAAAGAATGTTGCGATTACAATAGCCATTGGAAAGAGGGAGTCCTAGAAACATGTTGAATTATAAGTAACTGGTTTTATATCTACATATTGGATCGGAACACGAATGTGGACTAGATAGTTCTGATATCTGATTATTTATAAAGTAATTGTTTTCAATGTAACATCTGCTGATTTAGAATAATCACGCAATATTTCCTTTTTAATTCTCCATGATCACCAACACTCGTTGGGATTTGTAAATTCAGCCACTGCGTCGCTCTCTTTTACATCATTGTAAAATGAATCAGTGGCGACTCTAACGGCAAATTCAGGAAATCTATTTATGATCGAAAATAAATTGATAAAAGCATAAGCCAGCATAGATGCCCTTAATTATGTATATTGGGGATTATCTCCATTTATGTAAGTAACAACTGTATCAAATTTTGTTACATCGGACAAGAAAGCGTATTTACGATTGACATATATACATCTAGATGTTGTGTTTGCTATTAAAAAATCTTATTCATCATCGTCTAGAATTAATCGTGAATAATGTCGCTTAGGATCATATTTTCCACCCTGGGTGAATTTACCAATTATTCTTCTACAGAAGATCTTGGACCACCCAACGATGTGTTCTTCGTCGAGCGAAGGGAAGTTTTCTTTGTTTTCACTAATTATACTATCTAGACTATCGTATCGGGTTGTGGTAACCAAACCTCAGTTTGTTTCCGATATGTTATAATTGCTTCACTGACAATCAGCGATATCAGTATTTTAGAATCAATCATATACCGTAATAACACTATTGGCATCCAGTGTTTTTTTCAGATATGTGTCTACCAAGCCAAACATAATAGCACGGATGAAGTCCTTTAGCGAATTCAAATGATACCACACGAGCGAATCTGGTTAGATCAAAATCAGGTAGTGGCCCATTAATCGCAACACTGGTCATCTCGTGTGTAGGATATCCAAATCTTTTAAAATACTCAAAACACTCTCCATATCCAAGAAAACTCCATGGATAACACGCAACCATATCAACCGAAATAACAGTCTTAGGATCATATTTGGTATTCCATAATCCACCGTGGCCAAGTTCTATCCAGCTTGAATGGACATCTGAGAAAAATTCAGCTCTTGTTGGTTTCCATAGATTTTTCTTTCTCGCTAAATGAGCTGCAACTGACGGGATTGTAAAACAGTTTGTCAGTAATTGCTCGTCGTTATCAGTTGAAAAACCGCGAGCTAGTTTTCTCATCTCGTCATGAAGAGATTCAGTACGGTATATGTCACCGTTATGTCTTACAAATTGATCGAATTTACACTCTTCGTTTTCAAAGCTCTGACATAACCACACTGACACAGGATCGTTTTTACTTAACTCATGACTAAAATCAAATAATTTCTTCTCCGAGGGAAGCCCCCCCCCCCCAGAGGACTCAACGGGTAGATATTTTCTTGTTCTATCCCACGGAAATTTTGTTACCCCGGAGGTCCAAGCGTGTGCATTATGGTCAATAATTTTTATTGGAGATCTCCTCGATTTATATTTTGATTCATATAATACTTTTCCTGTTACTATAAATTTTTATATATTTTCTAGCTCAGCAACATTTTGAATTGTTGCTCCTCTCTCCCGGACTGTTAACTCCCATTCGTTTCTTTTTTTACGTCTTAGATCCGTCAACTTGTTTCCACGCAACGCATTTGTAAAATGCTCTATTATTCGTTCGGCTACACAATTTATCCTTCCAGACAAAGTCAGTGGCGACTGTTTCAGGGGTTTTAATTTCTCAATACTCCATTTGCCATTTAACGGATAGATCCGATAAACAACTGCGGTCATCCTATTCAGCGTTCCTGGTTTGGAATCGTGACTAACAGTGACAATTCTTTTTGTATCATTCAAGATGGGTTCAAATTTGTCGCGTATAATCCAATTTCCTGTTTCTGAACGGATCATAAATTTCACTCTAAAAAAAATAATTTCTATGGTCAAGGTGCTAGATTATCACTACTGATCTTTGGTCGTTCAAGGTAGCATCAACACCAGCATCGATTCGAAATGTTGACCAGCAGTGAGATGCACCATCGTGCTTAAATTCATTAAATCCCTCATGGATTTTATCTATCATTCTTCTATCACTTATTAGACCCTTATTTGGTACATCTATGGATACTCTATCGAGATCGAATTTAGTATTTTGCCTAGGCTCGATTTTCGATAATCTCTCGAACTCCTCCAAATTATAATTAAAACAAGTATTTAAATAAAGAATTTATATATAATGAATCACTGTAAGTGGCTTATGATAGTAACTGTTTGTAACAAATCATGCATAAATTAATATACGCGTGAAAAAAGGAAAATATCATTAAACGGCGCATATAAAAGAGTTATTTTAAAATTTAATTTACGGATTTTATATGAAATCGACAATAAATGATTAATATTTATTACTAGAAACTGTTTCATTTCATCAGTTTTAATTGTTTTTATTACAATTACCCCTTCCCCTACATAAAAGATTCTGCAAATATGGATCCTAGCGGATAACCGTGTACTGAACTTTCAAGATCATAGCTTCAATGAAAATTAATTTTTCTGTCTTGGAAAAATAACAAGTGCTGCAGTGAAATTTACTTTTTTATTATTGTGCTTACGGATAAATGATTAATTAGTTAAATTTAATGACTCTGACTTGAAAATGTATTGAGCTAGGGTTGCATATAGGATAAAATGGACCATGCTGTGCGGAACAAACTAGCGTATTACCAAAAAGCTCGACAAGTATGCGTGCGTGTCTTTATCCCTCTTGAAGTCTTTTTGGATGGTGTTTTCTCAAAGATAGATTGAACTTAATTTATTATGATTCTGTTATATATTTGTTGTTGTTGTTTGATTTTAGAACAACTATGTCAGGCATAGCAGAAATGAACAATAGGTTCCGTTTGTTTTATAAAAAAAAGTAGTTCTGAGCGCGTGGACACATTGACTGAGATGATTGATCTGTGATGACTAGACTGAGATAAGAAAGCAAGGTTAGAAAAACTTTTTGATTTCTCTGCCGCATGGGTGAGAAAAGGAAATTACACGTCAAGTGAGTTAAAAGCAATGTTAATAACTTAATAACTCCTACAATGTTTTTGATATGCTGGAAGTCAGAATTTAAAAATCATATCAGCACAACGTTGCCTACCAGGGATTGATATGATTAAACAATCACCAGAAATGTGATGCTATTGACTCTAATGTTAGAAGGATGGACAAGTGGCGATAACTTTGAGATAATGTCACTAATGCTTGACCAAAACTGTTCATTGGCTCACACATATCAAGTACAGTTAGTACGATTAGGATCATGGGTATTCTGAGTGTCATAACTAATGAAAAGTCTAACTCACGCTGAATTCAATGCTTTCAAGGGCTCTTAAATATAAAGCATTACAAATCTGGATGAAATCAGATCTAATTTAACGTATGTTATCTAAACCAAAATTAGAATCATGCCCTATCAAGTGATGTCAATGATAACAGTGGATTTCACCTTACATCAGCATGCCACATTCGGTTGAAATACAAATTTAGTTAAATTATGCTACGAAAAACAAAGATGGGAATCATGCACATGACTCGTTTAAAAAATCCCAATGAAAGTTAAAAAAAATAACGCTTTCAATGTCGCGTCATTCAAACTTGGGTCGAATCCAGCAAATTTAAATAAAGGATAATCCAGAATCCAAAGGCAGTATAACAGGCCATCAACGGCCATATATCATGCCAATAATGAAATGAAACACAGGAAATGATGTAACGCCTTATTAACATAAAGCCATATGTCCCATTGGCTGAAACCTTCAATGATGTGTAATGCTATACGGTTGTGGCAGAACTCGTGTAATTAATCGCATCGAATATTATCAATATAAGAATTTTCACATCCCTCCATTACAGAGCAATATTTCAAAATTCGGTGGCAATAAAGAAATATTTGGTAAAGTTAAACTTCAGAAAATACATGGCACTGAGGACAAGCAATGAGAAGCGATATGTCGTCTAAATAATTTTACAAACGAGAGAAACGTAAAATACTTGGTCTCATTAATATAACACTTAACACACAATATGGGTACACATTAATGACATCATTAATATAACACTTAACACACAATATGGGTACACATTAATGATATCATTAATATAACACTTAACACACAATATGGGTACACATTAATGATATCACTAATATAACACTTAACACACAATATGGGTACACATTAATGATATCATTAATATAACACTTAACACACAATATGGGTACACATTAATGATATCATTAATATAACACTTAACACACAATATGGGTACACATTAATGATATCATTCATATAACACTTAACACACAATATGGGTACACATTAATGATATCATTAATATAACACTTAACACACAATATGGGTACACAATAATGATCTCATTAATATAACACTTAACACACAATATGGGTACACATTAATGATATCATTAATATAACACTTAACACAATATGGGTACACATTAATGATATCATTAATATAACACTTAACACACAATATGGGTACACATTAATGATCTCATTAATATAACACTTAACACACAATATGGGTACACATTAATGATATCATTAATATAACACTTAACACACAATATGGGTACACATTAATGATCTCATTAATATAACACTTAACACACAATATGGGTACACAATAATGATCTCATTAATATAACACTTAACACACAATATGGGTACACATTATTATAATCAGGTACATTGTCTTGTATGAAGTGATTACTAAATGAGTTGGTCGACTTTGTTAAGCATGTTCCTAATAAATAGTCTTTACTGAACCAAATTTACAGACATAACTTTTCAACAAATTAATACTAAATATAGAACTTTTTCATGCATTTTAAAAGTTAAATGTGCACGATGTACGTTTGAAAACAAAAGTGTTTTCGTTAGACCATTGACCTAGAACTTGATAATATGAACATAAAAAATACTGAAATCGTCTCATACCAGGCGAGCATATGCGCATATGCCAATTCTCTTCCAAATGTAACTAGTTTTCTTGAAAAAGACCACAAGTTTTTAAACTGTCACATTTAAAGCGAAAACATCATCAAGGTAGAAACTTTGAAGGAAGAACAGACAACTTCACCACACTGATATTGATTATATTCTAGTTCATCTGTAGTATTTCTTACAGCAGGTTACAATGACAGGTTTCATGAAATTCTTATCCAAAAAACATTGTCTAGGAGGGTAAAACAATCGAGCAATTTATATGCAAGATCACCTCAGTCATTAGCACGGACGTCTTAAATACGGCATGCAAGAGAGTCAGTAACTCAGACAATGTATATGCAAGATCGCTTCATTCATCGTGGTGAGTATCAGATGTACATCACCTGTGTAGGTATAATTTGTTCACATGTATAACCTTGGAGGAGGGTGGTTAGCACAGCCAGTTTAGATGACAGATCAACTAGTTTATTAACATAGGTAATCAAACGGGTACCCAGTAGGATGGTATCAAATAATTACAAGTCTGAAATTTGAAATAATGTTTATCTCTAAATTTAAATTGGTTTTATAACTGAATAGGAATATACTGGTAATAAGATTATATACATGTGAAAGTTAATGTGTATACAACTTTATCTTGCCTACCTTCAGTAATTGTGGTTAAGAAATCATTCACCAAATCAAAAAGAACAAACATTAATGTGTCACTTAATCAAGAATCGAAAATGCTTTTTGTATGGTCAATACGAAACGAAAATATGTTAGCTAAAACAAGTTGAAATATGTAGCCACAATTTTTAGACCCTAAAAAAGTATTTAAAATGATTTAGCTATACAGCTGTCTTAATTGTAACTAAATTTAATTCAATTTATTTTGTTGTATAGTAAAGCGTTCTGGAGTCCACTGTTGGAAATTGCTTATTCATCAAATCAAAATTAGCATTCAATTCAAAATGGACAATTTTAGGGTCAACGTTTGGGAGATGATTAGTCATGTTATGTCGCTGCCAATATATATATTTTTGTCTGTAATGTATAAATGAGAAAGTGTTCTATGTACATTCATGAATATGAATTTTGAATATATGGATATGAACGTGTCATATTTTCTTGCATGAAATAATTTTAATTGTATGAATGACGAAGTATTACATTTACAAGCTCCTAATGATAATCGCGTATAATTTTCAAGATCTTTGCTAGAAATTAAATTCTGTATAAGTGCTCTCTTCGTCTTTTCTAGTTTCTATGTACGTTTTCTCAAATTGAGAAAAATATTAACTTATTATCGTTCATATCGGGTACTAACCGGACACGTTTGCTTGTATTTGCTTTGCTTTTTATTTGCATACTGCGTGAAGTTAATTAATATGCCCTTACGCTCAGAAGAAGTATTTTTTGTGTACCATGTACAACATTGTAAATAAGATTATAAACCTCTCAAAAACTTTGCAAGTATAAGTTATGCTAATGTTTCCTTTAAAAGAACATTATGGCTTGGTTTGCGAACAAATTTCGCTTCGGTCCTGCCATACGTACAGCAGGAAATTTACATGTACATTGAAAAAGCAATAACGTCAATATTGCCTAATAATGGAACATCTATATCAAAACCTCTTGTGGAATGAAGCACATTGCTGTATACATCCGAACCTATCCTTCTTTACGGAATAATACACTGTTATTTTCTTATGATCAAGGGGAGATAAATCAGACATAAATTCCAAATTGTTTCTACCTCCCCTTTTTCCAAACAGTAGGTATTGTATCATTGTCCTCTACTAATGTTATACAGTACGATATAAAAACTGAGTGCATTGCATTCCACAAAAAGGCAAGTCCTGGCAATAATTTTCAACGTCAGTAGAGATCACACATACAATCTTTACCAACACACCTATCCCAATATCCAAAACTTATTTACCACTATTGATATTTTAATATCATGCAACAGCAAAGGTCAGCCGTTGCCATGTTATAGAGAGCGAATTTTCAACCCTGATATACACGATGACAAGATAAATATAATTGTCAGCATTAACGAAGAGCACATGAAGCTTATTCATCAAATAGTATTCAAATGGTCACCTACAATTTTAATTCAGGATGAGGAGTTAATAATAAACAAGACACTTTTAACGTTCGACGTTTAGATATGGTATGTTTTTGATGTTTTATTTGTGGTATGCTGGAATAATGTAAAAATATATTACTATCAAAATCATTATTGTAAGTCTAACAATGAAGGTTTATTTATGCTAGATTTAAAGCAGAATAATTCAGCGTCAGTCAATAATTTTAATTTAACTAGAGCATGGGAACATTTGCTTCCGTTCATCGCGTCAGTCAATAATGTTATGCCAGTATGCAGACATTACTGATATTTTAACTGTACTCAGTCTGATTCAAATCGAATCTTAACAGTCCTAATTGTCGACCTTAACGATCATGATGCACAAGTCCATGTTTTGATAAACTTTAAAAAGTCCACTCCATTTGGTTTACGTAACGTATCATATAACACAATGTATTGTCTTCTTAGGGGGAGTTATAGTTAGTAATAACATCTTCCCAATGACGTGCGTTGATTTCCGAAATTTAAATCTTGCCCTTGAATGGTGAACCACATGATGATAAGAATCTGGTGTCAATTAAATTTAAACACAGGATTAATAAGGCTTATTACCTGCACATAAAAGGTAACAGAATGTAATAACGGCATTATTTCTGAATCTTGGTACAGGATCATGTGTACATTTAATTTAAAAATGACTTTCAGTCACATAATAGGACATAATATTTAATATCATCGCTGCTGCTATAGTACATTTTAAGGGATTGCATTACGTCGATTGTGTCATAACACATGATTAAGTTTTAATGATGCTGATATTTCAAAATACGCACAATACAACAACCAATCGATGGCGTATGCTTATCGACATTTAATTCATACACGAAAACCAAGTTTTTATAGGTCCAAGTTGAACTCTATACTTTAGCAGCTTAGATACACAAGAAATCTGTAAAAACATCGTATACTAAACAAAAAAAAACCAATAAATCCATTGATGCCTAGAGATGTCTAAAGCATGTAATATAACATATATTTATATACGAACATGCTACATTTGTATTTTTTCATTGTAAACACAGGACGTGTTCTAATTAAAGGTTAAGAGGCCAATTAACTAGGACCGTTTTGTGAACACCTAGAGGTCAATATTTATTTCTAGCAACATTCATTAAAAAGACGCGTGGCTTTTGAAGTTAGTTTTAATTAATATTTATTTCCTTTAGGTTTTATAGTTACTGTGTATTTTATTGGTAGATCAGGTAATACAAGTGACACTGAGGCAGTTAACGTTACTTCAATTATCTCGTGGTGGTATATCTTTTGAAAATTAACATTTCCTTAAACAACAAATACTGAAAAATAAAATATTGTTCAAGTCACATGATCAATGATCGTGATGTCCATTCTTATAATTTTATATCATTTAAATGTGGTGAGCTACATAATATTTAGTACACATAGGTTAATATATAGTCTATTAGATCTTGAAATTACATTAGAGTTCTTTGTACCACTTGCAATCAAAGTATATATATATATATATATATATATATATATATATATATATATATATATATATATATATATATATATATATATATCATTGACCTCACTAAATCAGAATATTGAACACTGAAAACTCTACTGTGTCTCATGAATTTCTGACTCATAGCATTCACTGGAAACTGTTCAAAATGAGCTAACCAATAAGGCCACAGTTGAACTGATAGTTATATGTAGCATAGTCTACTTCAAAAAAAGTTTTATTTCGCAGATCCATACAGGCAATAAACATCATTTTGCATAGTTTGGTTAAACGGTTTATTCAAAATTATTTTTTTTTGCAAGCATCCGTATGCAAATACATTGTTTTCATGATTTTATCCACAAACTGGTATCCGGCACACCTATCGCGTCTACTAAAATACAACTACATGCATATTAAGGCATATTAGGACTTATCCGTCTAAGTACTAAACTATTTGAAAAGACTATTATTTCTTACCCAGTACTATGTACCACATTTAAACAACATTAGAGTGTAGCATTTAACATTAAGACGTTGGAATGGTTGTTGATTTACGCAACATTCTCTGTAGAAGCAGAGAGGGTGGACGGACCAAATTTTAGAGGCGTCTGTTTGGCAAACAAAGTCATCTTCTAATCAGGATTTGAGACCTTGTGAATGGTTTGCAAGATTACCTAGTGTAATAAATTCATTAAATAATGAAATTATTCGAACAATCAATATGACACCTAATAGTGCGATCAGAGAAAATGGATTACCACACGAAATTATTTTCCAAAACAAACAATACTTGGTAATGTGACTGTGAGATATTCGTACAAACCAGGTGAGCTCGAGGGATGTAGACAAAGAGCTTCTGATCCTATCGGGAGTGTTACATCGCAGAAAATATCTAACATAACAATATGTAGACCAGCAATCAACATACTATATTCAACTGCTCCTCAGCGTGGATTTACACGTGAACAGTTGCAAGTGATACCTGAGGATGCACAGTTACCACCGCGGTCACTTAACTAGCACCTCTGCGTCTAATACACACAAGACAGTTCAGAATCGTATTTGTCACGTGTTTGACCACGACTGTTATATTTTCTGTCTGCGGTAAATTGGCGTGGAGTTTTGTCTTTAGACCAGGAAAATATCATTATTCAATTACAACTCGCACAGTGATTATTCTACTGTTGTTTCAAAATCATTATAAATTCATCATCAAAAATCAAAGTTTCTCTTATTTTTTAAAATATTTTTTGTCGGTTTTTCTTCTTTCTTATTATTATTATATCATTACTGACAATTTCGTTACTGGTGTCATAATTTAAAATCACATTCGAAGTTGATTTATTTTTCTAACTGTTGACACTGCGACATAGACTAAATGTGAGCACTGGATGCGATCATCTATGGTCCAAACAACTGTATCAGAGATGGTTAACCCCTGAGATGAGTGTATCGTCATTGCGTATCTTCGCGTCCAGGGATATTTGTCAGCGCGTAATGCATCTTCGATAACATCAATATCGACCAGAACAATATAATTTAAAACGAGATTCTGTTTTTTTTTCTTATGTTTCCCCAGGAATTTCAACATCAATATTCTGTCTTCGTGTGTCAGCTGGTCTATGACACAACGGTTTATAATTCATCTTACGTTTTATACTGCTTTAAACCGCCTTTTAAAACAGCTATACCTCGTGATATACCGAGAGCCCAAAACACTTCATTGTTTAGAACCGCTGGAGCAGCTGCTGCCAACAGTGGTGGAGTCTTTGCAAGGAATGGAAAAATTCCAACACTACCAATGTCACTTGTCAGAGTTTGTTTAACAATGTCGTTAGTTCTTACTGATTCTTTGTCTATGCAGATATGACCACGTTGTCTATTATATCACATTTTCAAACATCGATTTAATTTGTATCGATGTTTGTATTCATCTTTTGCTTTAGTTGATATTTCATACGATTTACTTGAATGTGTACTGTTCTGGTTCAGTGTATATTTTTCTCTCTCGAGTCTCTATGCTTTGTTCGAACGAACGTGGTTTAAGTACTAATGTATTGATGAGATGTTTTGTATGATTTGTTTCGACTTCAGGGACAAACTTAGCGACCTAATCGTATTTTGTATCTTATGTATTTTCAGCATGTTTTTATGTTTTTCCAATTTCATTGTTTTAGTCATTTGTTGTTCTATAGTGTAGTCATATCATTATAGATGGTGTAAAGCGCTTAGAGCTTTGAAAGATTAGGCGCTATACAAAGTCCTCATTATTATTATTATTATTATTATTATTATTATTATTATTATTATTATTATTATTATTATTATTATTATGTTTTGTGTAGGTCTGACCTTATTGCAGAGACTGTAGCGTTGTTTGCATAATATTTTGGAAATTATTTTTTGCGTTTTCCTTTCTCATGATACAACCGTGCGTAAATGTTAACATGCGCACTCAATCATCATGTATGATTTGCCAAACAAAAATATTTTTAATAACTATTATGCAAAGGATATATAATCTAAAATGAGTAAACGTTATTGGCATCATGCCAAAACCATGTTAGTTGAGATGTAATGAATGACGTGATGCTTTCATATATTGGGGAATAGTCTGATGTAAATTTAAACGCATTGGAAATATAAACAAATGTGTTTGATATAAGAGATTTGTATGCGCTCTATCTGTGAATGTTTAGAATCATCTGGCTCAATACTTGGTTTGTAAAGCTATTTCTGTATTACCAACTTAAGGTATGATTATAATGAAATCAGTATTTGTTAATGGCATCACGTGATACGTTTAACAACGGAAACATTGTCTGCAAATACATCTACCTTTGGAATGGCATAACAAATGTCGAGTGGAACATGGGTCAGGCAAAGTATTATCATCAATTTATTCAAATCAGAATTCAATTTTGGATTTAGCTGACCTAATTCCGGCAACGTAAACTCGTTAGTCATTCATCAGTTGAAAAAAGTATTTAATTCAGCTGAAAACTGTATTGTTCAGGAGAAGGAAGTTCTGAATCAGGTTTCGTATAGTTTGCTCTATTATTTATTTCCGTGTTAATGAGTTGTGACATTGAATGTAATGTGCGCACATTTTACCGCAGTAGTGATAATATTACATGTTTGTGAAAGGTAAGCGAACATTAAATTCGGTAAAGTAAACGTTGATAGTAATATTCATACTTGTATAGGTATGTGTGTTAAATATTAGTATCTATGGAAAATGCGATCCATTATTGCTTCTTATGAGTGTGTAAGGTACAGTTATCTGAAAGATTCTATGTTGTTACTATAATTTACATGTATTAATGATGTTTCAGCAATACTTATAGGACAGGTTTAGTCTGAGTGAATTCCATATCTTATATATTGGTATTAGTATTGATAGAAGTAGTAGAAGTAATAGTACTTAGTATCATTATATTACATATTCATCTGTCATCCAGTAACTTGGAATTTCCTAAATAAATACAACACATTTGTTGGTAGTCTTTGTAAAGTATCGTCTACGGCACCATTAAAATACTATTACATCTTTGTGAAAGATAAGTAAATATTAAATTCGGTAATTTACAAGTTGGTATTTAATATACGATGATTAACACAGACTGTTTAAATTCCTCTTCTTATTTACATTAGCATTTGTTATTATTGGTATTATAAGTATTATTATTATACAGTTGTCATATTCATTTCAAACCTGTAAATATGTTATATCTGAACTCCAAGAGGTAAAGATAAATATCATATCGTACACTGTATCCTTACAGTTTGAAACACAGTGTGATCGTACAAGTCAGGGCATATACTAGTGAATGCTTTATAAAGGTAAGTAAACATTAAATTAGGTAAATTACATAGTTCTAGAAATACTTACACATTTATATTATTTATATTATATAGCGTTAATTGTAAACAAAATGTCAAACGTTAATGTGTGATACGTCACGAAATGATGCAGCCGCTCTCAAGTGTCATAGATCATCACACAGTATCTCACTAATTGAACGCTGATGACACCCAACTATGCAAGCCTAGCCACCCAACTGAAGTTGCTGATACCATCCAAGGAGTAGAGAGGTGCATTTCTGATGTGAAATCATGGATGGCATGTAACAAGCTGCAGACGAATGATGATAAAACTGAGGCCATTCTGATCACAACACACAGACTTTCTCATTCACATCCTTTACCTGAGATAATAATTATCAGCAACAACAACATAAAATTCACAGTCAGTACGAAACCTAGATGTTACTCTAGACAGTACTCTCACATTGCACCAACATGTCATGAACATATTCAATCCTGTATATCTTGAGACGAGGCGCATCAGTTTCATTCGCAAATATCTTTCAGTTGATGCCACTAAAACACTTGTGTGTTCATTAGTACTTTCTAGACTCCAGAGTCTTAAAAAGTTCAAATTACAACTGCTCGGATCCTCTTTAGAGTACCTCGATCAGAGAACACTTCACCACTGCTCTGTACTCTACACAGGCTATCCATTCGATACAGACTCAAACACAGCATGTGTTCTCTGTGCTACGTTTCACTGACAGACTCCAGTTCAACATACATATCAGGCCTGACCCATGTGTATACACCAGCAAGATCCTTAGGCACCTTTTCTGACAATCGTATACCCATTATTCCTACTATGAAAATTACGTCATATGGACAACGTTCTTTTGCATACGATGTGGAACGAATTGCCCATGAAAATCAGACAAAAGACACAGTAATCCCTTTCAAGAGTGTTCTTAAAATGCACCTTTATCGACTGCAGGAACAAACTTAGAGACCTAATAATGTTTGTACTTTAAATGTTTTCAGCATGTTTTATGTTTTCCAATTTCGTGGTTTTTTTTTTCTTCTGTTGTGTACTCATATCACTATAGATGTTGTAAAGCGCTTAAAGACTACTGAATTCGGTTTGAATCCTTTCATTGTTAACAAGAAGGAAGTTTAGATTCAGGTGTAAATAATATTCACCCATATATGTTCTTCAAGTTACCCTTGCAAAGCTATCGAATCGAATTTCTTTTGAAATCACGGAAGTATCACAAGAAAAGAAGCGGATAAACTTACAATGTTCGAAGTATGAACTTGTAGTATCAAGTGGAACTATATATAATCCAATTTTCAACGACAGCGTTGGGTCAGGCGAGATTGCGTTTGAAGTAGTTAGATAATTACGTACATGGTATAAGTTTGTATCGACATGCTTGAAAGGACTGCTCATAGGACGTTTCGTACAAGTTACTTTTTTGTGTGATCAGTTCAAACAAAGTAATAATTACTTAGTTGATATTGACAAATTTCCAGAAATGCCAGGTTATATCAATTTTTGGCTGTAATGCCCTATGACCTGTAATGCCTGCATTTGTCAAGCTTTATAATTAAGATGGTGACGTATCAGTGTCCACATATACATGTTCTCAACAGTCTCCTTGCAAAGTTGCAACGCAAACATATAATGAGATTAGATACGCAAATCGACAAATATTGATGAAGGCCTTCAGCACGGGTTGGCCTTGTTATGCAGTAAAGCCCGATGAAGCACACGAGCTACAAGTAGCTATTAATGTCCGTTAAAAAAACCCAATCATGTTAATACAGAAACATGTTTGATAGATCACGTGGAAATCAAAGATCTACGAATATATATATTTGTAAAAGCAGCAAGTCAACCAAACATTTCAGTTTGAATACGTAATAAGGACACTAAAATAAGTAGTATTCTAAAGAGATTCAGTTTGAATACGTAATAAGGACATGTAAAATAAGTAGTACTCTAAAGAGATTTCGTTGGAATACGTAATAAGGACATGTAAAATAAGTAGTACTCTAAAGAGAATCCGTTAGAATACGTAATAAGGACACATAAACTAAGTAGTACTCTAAAGAGATTCCGTTAGAATACGTAATAAGGACATGTAAAATAAGTAGTACTCTAAAGAGATTTCGTTGGAATACGTAATAAGGACATGTAAAATAAGTAGTACTCTAAAGAGATTCCGTTAGAATACGTAATAAGGACATGTAAAATAAGTAGTACTCTAAAGAGATTCCGTTAGAATACGTAATAAGGACATGTAAAATAAGTAGTACTCTAAAGGGATTCCGTTAGAATACGTAATACGGATATCTAAAATTAGTGTAATTTCAACGATGAATTTTTTTTAATAATCCCAAATTTGAATAAATATGTATATGGCACTCTAGAAATGCGCAGTTTTTCTTTTGCAATTATTCCCCTGCTTTATTCTAAACCATTTTATAAATCTTTAGGGAAATCAAAAAGAACAGTATCAACCTAGATTTAAGAATTGACGTCGCGGTCGCCGTCATCACGTTGATGGCATTGTGTGATATTATTTTCTAAAAGTACACATATACTCTGAAAACTTCTGTCAGTATTCGTTTTTGATATGATGTCAAATTTTCTTAACCTATTGTGGCATTACCGTTAATACTGTTTTAATTTATACTAAGTGTGCAAAATGAGATTGCACAATTCTTAATTTCCATGCAGGTAAGTGTTACCATACGAATTATTTAGTTAGCTAATAGCTAGGAAACTAATAACATTATAATGAGCTCATTTTATCGATCCCTTCTAACAGCAGAATGGGTTTAAAAATGAATACCTCAACTATTGGGGGATATAAACTAAATTGTAATAGCAGACAATGACATCAGAAATAATATATGACTCATCGTCATATAGTTCTTATTATGTATTCTTATTCTTTATTATTATTATAATTATTAATTTTCTTTTTCTTCATCTTCTTCTTCGTCTTCGTCTTCTTCTTCTTCTTCTTCTTCAAAACAATATTGGAATTATTTGTATTATTATTATAACATTTATTATTATTATTGTTGTTGTTTTTATCATTAATATGATTATTGTTATTAATAGTATTAGTTGTAGTATATTATTATTTTTCAAATTATTATTATTATTATTATTATTATTATTATGTTATTATTATTATTGCTTTTCTGAGTATTAGTAGTTGTAGTGGGGTTGGTAGCAGTAATTGCAATATAGTAGCAGTAGTAGTAGAAAATACTTGTCTTTTCCTTCAAGACCCTGCCTTTACTGAAATATAAAATAAATCACTTTTTGGTACTCATGTATTAAACATGTTCTCCAAAAGACATTAACTGTAATATGACATAATTATTAGTTGAGAGCAGCATTGAACTGAGATTTTTGAGCACTCCGTTGTAGGTAAAAGGACATTAGCAGTCAGGTGTTAAAATATGCTGATCAATGTTAACATATCCTCGCTACCGACGTTTTTGGTTTCAAATGTCACTTGTGGACTTTGATAATTTTGGTATGAAACGATCCATTATTTAATGGAATGATTGTGATTCGTTTAGGAAATATCTTGTTGTATTAGTTATGTTACTTTGTCGTCTGTTTGAAACATGGGTTCTACCTGGAATGAACACTTACCTTGTAGTGAAACGGTCACGTGTAAATTTATAACATATTTCTTTTCATAGCTGCACATACTCCCAGCGTTTGTACATTCTTGCCAGTCTCCCTTATGTGGCGTACGTCTACAATAAAATCTAGCCAGGAATACTTTGAAACCATACTCTGTTTGCCGGCTTATCTGTAGCTATTTATGTGAGAATAAAAGCTATAAACAAATTCTTCCATGAGACATATGAAAACAACATGATGCCACCAAAATCAATCATTTTATATATTATAAGCATCAGATCATAAAGTAAACTATTACTGTTATTACATTTTTATGTTCGTCATTTGTACTTATTTACGGGTGATTCACTCACATGAAAATTAAGTTTTTTTCTTCCTAAGATTCTAATACAACTTTCGTAACTTTAGCGCATGTAAGTCGCAGTGGTAAGTTGCCATTTTTTCCTTTAAATGTTGTATAGAGAGACTAAACTAGAGAGATAAGGTAATATTAAGAAAGGGTCTGATACACCAATATATACAGTATAGAAGGTATTTTTATACCCAAACTATTTAAAGCATGTTTATTAACTCTGTCGATAAATCAAGCGATATACGATAAATGTGATACATTGAACCCAGTTCGTTAGCCCCAAGAACATAAAGAATCGAGACATTCGATGATCAAGTGGATATCACCTCTGTCCAAAACAAATGCAAGCAATCACCATTGCATATATGGTATGTCATGGTCAGAAAAAGATGATATTCAAAGAGGCATTCCCATCAAATGTTGTAGAGGATATGGTCTTGTTAAATAATACACAACACCAAGATAAATCAAAACTATTAGACTAAGTTGTTTTCCAATTACTTCTATTCATTACAATTGTATTGTGGTGTGTTTTGTTGTGGCAGTGTCCGCATTTCATCAGTGTTAATATCCACCTGATCGCAGTGTCAATGTCTACATTCAAAATGTTGCAGTTTGCTCAAACAATCTGTAAACTTAAAATATATGAGACTATACAACTATCTAAACAAAGTAATTTTACATTTCAGCCATTATATTTATGTACGAGTACACTCACTTTCTTAACGAAACATAGAGTGAACTGGAATTATATTTTACATACATACCCGATTTAGTTTGAGTTGTGATATATATATATATATATATATATATGGATTCTTAGAACAGGTATACGAGTCACATACATCGATGTGTTCTGTCCATACAAAATCTAAATATCGTCAACATTAATGTATATTTTATTTTAGCCATACGACCTCAATACCCATGTCAATATGATTGTATCTTAACAGGTTCTGATGATATTGCATCTAATGAAGACAGGACCTAGGGATGGCTTACTACTCCAACATCTCACTTTGTATTAACGGTTTGAGTTTGTAGCATCGGTTGTACTCAAGACATGACCTGTTGATGGGTATTCTCACATATAGGTCGGTATTGTTATAGCACGTTATCTGGTTGAGCTTGCCATTCAACCACATGAAAACGCCCCTAGATTTAAATTCGCTTTTGTAAACATGTTATATTGAACACATGTGACAAAAGTGACAGGTGTACACCGATTTGCTTCACATGACTACGCAGATTATACAGATACTCGTATTGTTACTTGTCCAACATTATCTCTCCCACATTGAATAGGAAAACAAAGCTTGAAGAAAAGTTTCAATAATATTTACTTTAAATCAATATTGCATAATAATTAAAAGTACTTCTAGCTGATGGGAGCTAAGTGTTCCAAAAGTCTATACCAACGCACAATTAAGACTTTTCAGCAGGGTCATGCACAAGTCTTTTCTACAGCACTGTTATGGTGACTATATTAACACATTAGTTGCAGCATGAATACTTTTAAGCAATGCATAATACATTATGACTTCATTCATTCATTTATATTATCATTATGCAATTGTATCAATTTCATGCATATTTGGTAAATACTGTAAACAGTATTTGCTTTATAGAAGTTTAGCTTGCAATGTTCTCTTAGACGGAAAAGAAATATTCCTCTTGACAAAACGTGGTGCGTGCTGCCCATCCGTTTGTAATATGAGACGTAATCGTAATGGCAATATTGGTATTTGTATTAATTCTATTATCAGAAGGTACATCTGTCTTAGACAAATGATTACCGTGCCAGAAGTGCAAGCATAAGGGTACCGGTAAGAACCCTGCACAGTCAATGCCGCAATATTGTGGTTGTTTATGGAGCACTTGTATCACACTGCCTTGATATGGTATATTCTTCAAAGTGCGTATGTACTATTAGAAACCAAATAAAACAACGTAACATACAATTATAATTATTGATACTTTGCAAGGTCAGATGGAGTTTCATACTAATCAAACTCAGGATAAATCTATTACAGAATATCAACACAATTGTCTCAGATTTATTGTGATATAGATAGACAGCTTGACAGAGACAGATATAAAATAAATATATAGAAATACCTGCAGAGAATATGAACAATTTCTATAATGTTTATCACAATGATCATCATAAGGTGTGTGTCCTAAACACTGTTAGTTATTATTACCTAAGTAGATTGAGAACTTGTGTTGAGTTGTTGTCTTATCTCGATGTTGACGTTTAGTAAATCTTGTTTTACGACTTATTATAGTAATGTCAAGGTTGTTTGGGACTGAACTATATATTTGAAAGACAAACGGCTTTAATGATACAAGAAATGTTCAAAATTTATTAACGTCATTCATTGAAGCAATCGTTATTACCTGATAGTTACCCGGTAGATACAAACAATGATAACTTATTGTCGTTTTGAATCAAGATGCACTTTCTTTTGTAACGCAGTAGGAATATTTGCATGGAAGAGTCTACACATTCACCAATATCGTTGTAGTAGTTTACCGTCGCTGAGAATCGCAATATTTCCGTTTGATTTCAAGTGTCCAAAAAATGTATTTCTTCGATTTGTTTGAATAGTATGAATACTGGACACAAAATACACAGTGTTTACTGAAATAGACAATTAAAGAGACCAGAAAGCAGCAAGGGATCAGCCTATCGGATCGTTTACATAAGGAGTTTCCCTGTGCTTAATAACGTCAGTAAGTTGACATTACAAGGCACTCGTTGGAAACAGTCCGCATATAAATTAAAATTTAGTGAATGAAATGACAATGTTTTGTGTACATGCTATATCCCTGACGCTTTTCGTTGTTAAAATTCGGTGGTATAATATATAAAAAATCGATGGGGTGTTCGAATACCGTAGAATCTATTATATTTGTAAACAAGTATATACCGAAAATTAGCTCATGTTCAATTAAACAATGGTTGTCTTTTGACCCTTTAATTCTCCATTTTACTACTACGGAGACTCTATCTTCTATTTTATATCAAAAAAGCAGACAAATAGCTCATGGTAAATTAATCCAAGATTATTGTATTAACCATTAATTATCCCTACTGCCAGTAGTATGATTCATGTTAGTGGCATTTCGTGTTCACCATTTACAGTCTCTGTATTGCCTTAGTTTACATCAAAGTTGGTGGACAAGATGTGGAATTTTAATAGATGTTGGATTTTTAACATTAACTGATAAATGTTGCAGGATACGTTACTGAAATATTCTAGACATCACTTTAACTTTCATTCGTTTTTTCATTATCAGAGTACCTTCATCTATCTACCGGTACAGACTTTCGCATTACCAACACTATACAGCACGTAAAGGTATAAATCTGGCACTGTCTTCAACTAAATGTCTATGCAATATCCTTACATTTGCGAAACCTAAAACTCTAGACACCACAAAATGAGATACAAATGCGTCACCGCCAATGTTTCTTACACTTAAAGCCAACGGATAACAACATTGCATATCGATATTTGGAATTACGTTTAAGCCTGTTTTCAAATCGGCTTATCGAGCCATTGCTAGTAATAAAATCATTTATTGCAGCAGGTCATTGTATGTAGATGTTACGTAAAATCACTCTTGTTCGAACCAGGGAGTGACAAGTCCTTCTACCCATATGTCAGCAATTTACAAAGTGGCGAATAACTTTGTAATAGTCCGACATTAACAGATTTGAGGTAAGCAATTCAAAATCTTCAATTATGGAACAACATGACATTATATTCAAATGCTTCACTCTCTCTTAGTGCTTTACATAATTGTATTGGACTTCAGGTAAAGCAAATTATGACGATTTGCTCAAGCGCCTATCAATTTTAGGTTTGTGTTCTTGCTAGCATTTTCCATGGCAAATATCTCTTGTCAATAAATATTAAGCAAGAGTTCAAATAAGGGAAAATGTCCTATTTTTTCCCTACTTGCACAAATATACGAGTTGGGTTAATAATGGAGATTTCGGTCGGACAATCGGGAAGCTAAATGTAATTTAATTAGAAGACACAACTATATTTTAATGATTATTTATCGTTTCAGATACATACTGTTCCAAGGATCTTTCATCAAATTTCGCTACAAACAATCCATCCTGATATTACGATGCTATAGCCAATAGAATCAATGTGTTTTCATTGATCATTCATTATAAGCAATAAGACAATTATGTGACTTGCAAACACGGGAAAAGATTGGGGACGGTTTTCGCTTGCAAAAACGGTACACGATTGGGACAGTTTTCGCTTGCAAACACGGGACACATTTGTGGATTTTTTTCTCATGCAAACACGGGACACGATTGGGGACGGTTTTCGCAGTTTCATTTCTTCTCATTATGCCAAAGTTCGAACACATTAATGTACCCAACTAGTAATCCCAACTACTTTGCTACTTATGAAATAAAAATGTATTTTCATTGATCGTTCATTATTTGGCATTCGAGAATTATGTGACTTACAACCATGGGACACGATTGGTGTCGTTCTTGTAAGTTTCATTTCTTCTCATTATGCCAAAGTTGAATCACATTAAAGTACCTAACTAGTATTCCCAACTACCTTTCCACCAAAGAAAGCAGGATTTATCTAATTCAACAATTATCTTGTTTATCGTAATTGGTGAACATGTTTAATATAACATACATAGGGTTCTAAATTAATCTCGGCTTTTTACAGAACTCTGCTCTAGCTTGAAAACCGCTCCGGTGGTTTAGTGGTTAGAGCGTCCGCCCCGGAAGCGGGAGTTCGTCGGTTCGATCCCCGGCCGGCTCATACCAAAGACTTACAAAAGTGGTACTAAAGAAAGATAATTAATCATGTTCAATATTTTTTGTTTACATATGTCCGCAATTCGGGATATTTTAAAATCCAACCATTTTCTTGTTTATCGTAAATGGAGAACTTAGTTAATGTAACATAAATAGGATTCTAAATTGATCTCGGTTTTTTCAGAACTCTGCTGTGGCTTGAAGAAATATGTTCTTGTTTAATATCACGTCATTTTTTCTGCTTTATCGCATAAGTTGCAAACAAAATTTTGGCTTGTCAAATGATAGCCAATCTCTTTCGTATGTCGTAAATGATTGGAATATTACAGTCCGGCCAGAAATGCATACGATTGCAAGACGAGGGCATTTTCTACCTTGACTTCGTTTCTAGTAATATATTCTTGTTGTCGTTAAGCAAATATTAAATTAAGCAAACATTAAATTTGTATAACGCGCCTTTATAGCAAATGTTGGGACTGTATATAACCCGGTGTTTGCTCAAAATGTATTGCCAAATACAATGCGTTTTGGTAAGGACATTATGTTGGTCAATACATATCAAAATTGTTTTGAAAAGGACACATGTATTGGCTACAGGTATGACGTATCCTACAGGTCGCAGTTGTATGTGAATTTCAAATATAAATGTAAATAAAGTATTTTTATGTGCACGGAATGAAAATAATATATTTCGAATAATACTATTTGCCTCTGCAATGTTTGCTTTTAGCGAGGCTTAAACCTGGAACAATGGCACCAGTTGAATATAGTATACATTCTCCTTTCATATCTGCAGCACATTTATAGTATTTGCATCTAAGCGGAGCTCCGATCATTAAGGTGCTACTGAAATGTAAGCCGGTCCGTTCCGCTTTGAAGATAGATGATGTTATAGGCTATGGAATATATTTTCAGGTTAGAATAAACAGCGATACACGATCCCATAGCACACAAGGACCTATGTACGTCTACGTCCGAGAATTTTATTAGATCACTTTTCTATTTCTAAAGAAAATGATCACACGAATTGAATAATGTTTACAAATGTGTAAAGGCATGAAATATATATCTTCAGTCTCGATGTGTGCAAAATTGACTCAAGTAAATTAAATAGGGTTCATAACAGATATTTGAACAGTGACACCTGCTTGGCTTAAAGACACGCATCGCCGTTGCACGTGATCAATTATGAATAAAGGTTATCTAATGAGTAATTTACATTTATATTGTTACAAGCGAAAATATTCGTTCACCCAATGCAACCGTTGTCTTTAAAAACGATAATGGTTTGGATAGTCCACTAATATCATGCAAGAAGTTTAGAATCAAATAAATATAGGCTAAATATCAGAATCTTTATTAAATAGACCAAACCAATATATTTATTTGAGACAAGGTTTTGGACTTTCATAAGATAATTTTATCGGTTATGGTTTGAATGTTTGATCATCATTCTTGAAGGTTATATTCCATTAAAATGCTAAGTGTGACTTGACCAAAAAACTGTATAATCTTGTGATTGTATGGACATACGCATTCGTACTTTTACATCTAGCACTTTTAATTTAAATATCATATGCTGTAATCAGATGTTTTGAGATATAATCGTTTTTATTCAAACAATTAAATTCCTGTAATAATGTTCTCTTGAAATAGAAATGTGCTCAGATAAAAATCTCGGTAAGAAACATTCACTGGAATTTATAGTATATTCAAATCTGGAATTATAATTTCGTGATTTAACAAGACTGTTGGCATGATAACATATTAATAGGTACCACACACACGTAATCGACATCAATGTTTGGATTGGATCAGGCAGGGTTTTTAATGTATTTCATTCAGGACTTTAATGTTAGATCTTCTCTCTGTACATTTTTGATTTATTATGTGATTTAATTTGTACTTTGAATTCCAGGGAAACATTGCTTGTTAAATTTGTATACTATTATGCTTCTTGTTTTTCAATCGTTATCGATAGTTTTCATTCAATCGTTATCGATAGTTTTCATTCAATCGTTATCGATAGTTTTCATTCAATCGTTATCGATAGTTTTCATTTAAATGATTTCAGGAAGGTTTGTAAACGAAATGGCTGTGTGCACCGCAAAGATAGGCCATGTGTAAAATTTCAGAACATTCTGATTTAAATTCTAAAAACTCGTCTATTGTATTATAGTTTCCCAGTATTGAACTAAAATTAGCATGACAATTTGATACTTTATCAAAGAGACTTTGATCTGAGTTGTGCTATTTTTCCTAAACTTTCGTCATTGTATCAATAAATTCTATCGTAAATATTATACAAATTTCAATTTGCGCAATTTTGTGTTTATTTTATTTGATGTTGTATGAAAACATAAACGATGAACTATGCACAGTGATATTTTATGAACGACAGAATATATATATATATATATATATATATATATATATATATATATATATATATATATATATATATATATATATATATATATATATATATATATATAAATATAAAATAAACAACGCCAACACGTATTAATGTTGTGACCGGTTTCGCTGCTTTATCAAACTGAATTTGTTATGATTGCTTACGTCATTAAATATATCATGTTTCTGAGTAAACAATATGACATAAACAATATGACGTCATAGCTTACGTTTGTACATTTGTAACCTACTTTTCTTATTCTTTAATAAATAACATGGACATGGAAATATATATATATATATATATATATATATATATATATATATATATATATATATATATATATATATATATATATATATATATATATACACATATATATATATATACATATACACACATACACACATACATATATATACATATACATACATATATATACACATATATATACACATATACATATATATATTTATATATATACGATTTTCATTTGGGGACCATATTATTTCTAGGTTGAACCTCGTGTAATTTCTTAATAAATCTGCTCCAGACCTAGTTGCAAGACGAAGCAACAAACTTAGTTGACACATTGGATAAATTGAAGTCAAAATCAAGATTGCTTTCAATAAAAGTGAATAGATCTTATGAGTATAATCTGACATATATTATGTTATTGTACTTTTCTATTGCCATCTGAATTACTTATATATTTCTTTCTTATTCAGGAAAGGTGACTGACTCGTCGATAACGAAACTGATTCGTGAAAATAAATCCGAACGTTCAAAATGATAATACCATATTAACTTTTGCGGACATTCTACAGTGATTTTATACTTTAGTTGATTTCATTCTTGTGGTCATGGCTTTTGTTTCGAAATGTGTCCATATTAGATTGATCTCCAGCACGATTCAAACATTTGATCGACTTGCGAAAGTATGCAGACTAATTCTGTACCTAATTATCTTAGTGACTGTTGTACCTATTTCTGAAGGAAACTCAACTTGTACTTTCAATGGAATTCATTATCTCTGCAACAATATTGCCACTAAGAGAGATTTTCCTCTTGTGTTACCGACAAATGTACGGAAGGTTACGCTGATGGGAACAAATGCACTTGTCCAATCATTCCCCGGTGGACGTTTCACCCATCAAACATGGGCTAATGTATCAGAGCTTTCCATTCTTGAATTTACTAACATTGAACATATTGGCAAATGGTTTCTTAACGGACTGGAGGAGCTAAAATTTATCTCAATATCATCATGTACTCATCTCAGACTAATTGACTCAGATACATTTTATGCTACACCTAATATTGAAGAACTTCATTTGGATGGGAATAATCGACTAAATTTATCTATGGTCGAAGCAGCACTAATAGATAAACTGAGCAATCTTAGGTATCTGTCTTTAATTGGAATCCAAACTTCAGAGAACCATATTGTCCTGGGAGATAACTTTCTGAAAGCTCTTCATGGAAAGAATCTTTCATATTTGGATATAAGTGGAGTCAACGTTATTTTTGTGGAACATGATGTTGCACAAGATATTCTCGCAAATCTAAAATATTTAAATTTGTCTTATTCTAAAATTGTTTCGCCTAGTTGGATGGACATTATTTCCAGATCGTTAATACAAAGCATCGGGGTTTTGGATCTTACTGGTTTACAGTATATTATTCGGAAATATACGATGCAAGGGGAAACAGTGCTAAACGTGGCAGAATTTCCAAAGGCAATGTATTTATTTCTCCAGGGCCTGGTTAATCCAGATACAAAAGTAAGCCTGAACATAAGAGTCCATTTTGAGACTTGCGACATAAAATTTCCTAAAATGTTTGACTTAAGCAAAAACAGCTTTACACATTTAAATATTACATTTCTTGGAGCCTGTCGTCCACCTGAATTAGAGACATTGAACCTAGAGGGTAACAATATGGAATATATATCGCCAAACTTTTTGAACATTTTTCCTTCACTGAAAATTTTAGATTTGTCCAATAACCTATTGATGAAGATGCAGGATATGGACGAGTTTTCCGATATGTTTTCCCAAAAACAAAGACCTTGAGATAGTTTTCCTACGGAATAACCATCTTACTTTTGTACCATCAGATTTATTCTTATCCAATTCAATGCTACGAATAATAGATCCGAGTGAGAATGAACTCGAATACTTTAATATAAATCTCCGCAACGCAGAAAATATAAAGTTAATTAATTTAAGAAGGAATAGGCTAAAACATGTACCTGCATCAAACTTGGAACATTTCGAGCCCCTATTTCAGAAACAAATCACTGAGAGCAATAAGAAAGCCTATGTTACAAACGTTTTATTCAAACAGTTCCAAGACAAAAGTCTTGTAGGAAAGCAGTATAGATATGGATACAATGCAAGCGATGAAATAGAATTCGAAGAATCGCATTCCGTTATTCCACGATATCTATCGATTAATATATTGGAGAATCAGTTCGTGTGTGATTGTGACACACATGTGTTCATGGAAACAATTTTATTTACAAATATCAATATTGTCAATAAAACAGCATTGTCATGTAAATATGGCAACAATGAAAAGCTATTAAACAATGAACTGTTTCACATGGTCCAAAAGAACTGCCGGCTTGCAACTAGTATCGGCATTGGAGTTGCGTCATCCATTGCAATAATACTAATTATATATACTTTTGTCATTAAGATTCATTTTAGACGGAAATCGGCACGCCGAAACCGGGACCTTGAAAACCTGAAGAAAGAGCTTCTGCAGGAGAACGCAAATTTCAAATTTCTTGTATTTCTTTCATACTGCAGCCAAGACGCTCACATCGTTGACACGAACATCTTGCTTTCTTTAAATAGATATCTTCGTGATATTTTCAACACAAAAAGGGACCTTGTGTGCACTGGAGAAGATAATTTTGTTCCTGGAATGCGTATCATAAAAGAAATACATCGATGTATCAACGAATGTCTAGTCGTGATCCCTGTAATAACACCAGCATTTCTTCAGTCTCACTGGAGCCAAGAAGAATGTGTTGCTGCCGTTGACAGACACAGACAAGTTGTGATTCTAATGAAGAAGCATACCGACACATCTAGGGCAATTGTTACAATACAAAATCTAATAGGGCAGTACACCAGAGGAACCTGGTCGGATAATGAAGGACAATTTTTCATTCAACCCGCTTGGAATACCATTTGTGAGGGAATAATTCGTGCAGCAAGTGAGTCATTTCGACATAGAAAACAAAACTGCATCGTCCCTGCTGAAGAACTTCCCTTGGTCTAAGAAATATTATAGCACTTATATCAATGTCTTCCCGGCACAAACATTAGTTCTTTCAAATTACCCAAAATATATATTTTTTATCTTGTGTAATTGAAACAACCATGTAGAAAGCTGAGTTTTAGCGTGTTGAAATGCCCTGTTCCTTAAGGTTAGCATCCAGCTGATAGGAACGGAATATGGGATTCAAATTCGTTAGTTATCCATATTAAATAAATTAGTACTCATATTTGGAACTGTTGACAAGAAATATACGGCAATAGACCGTACATGACAGGGACCGCAGAAGAAGTGTTCGATGACTTTAAATGAGTGGTAAATGAAAAACATTTAAATATATTAGAATTCATATTTTATATCCCTTGTCATACGTATGAATTTTATCTCTGTTTAATGATGCCATTCACCAAGGATATTCTTTCACCAAACATTACAGGTTGAATTCCTGCGATACGTCCCTCAACGATGGCGTTCATTACAATGATGAATGTGTATTATCTCTCTCACTTTGTGCAAAAATGTTAGACCCTTATGGAACTATTACAATCACTGTCGCCTTTGAAGTAAATAAGATCCAGTTTATTTTAAGTATGAGAACGAATACTACTTTATATGGTTAGCACTATCAGATAGTATGGTGTCATTTTATTATACTCGTTTTGAAAAGACTTTAGAATTTTAAGAAACTTGCTAAATTATGTTTGTTGTGTTAGGCACTTTCCTTACAGTTCTTCCTGTAACATGTGATCTCAAAAGCCGAGACAGTTACAAGGATATCTGAAAACAGATAATCAAGTATTTATTCCCTGGAAGATTTAGACTAGTCAAGTAATTATTCCGTGGAAGATTTAGAATATTTAGACTAGTCAGCAGAGTATATCCTTTTTTGCGCGGTAATGAAAAGAAATGTTTTTGAATAAATTCCAATAACGTAGGGTGGCATACAGTAAACAGGAATTGCCTGATCTGCATGACGTTAACGCCTTAAACAAAGGTAAATGGAATTTATTCAAAGAGCAATTATATCAAATTATATGCTACTTTGTGTGTACTCATTCACGAATCATATTTTTGTAAGTCAATCATTCTCTGAACTGACATGTCATTTCATACATATAATGTCACAAAATACAGCCCTCTGAAGACACACATACCTACCTACCTACCTACCTACCTACCTACCTACCTACCTACATACATACATACGTACGTACGTCCATCAATCCATCCATCCATCCTTCTATCCATCCACATTCATACACACGCACATACGCACGCACACGCACACATACACGCAACATACATACATACATACATACATACATACATACATACATACATACATACATACATACATACATACATACATTGTACTAGTCTTGTACATATAATTGTGCCGCATTTCATATTCCATAATACATTTATTCAAGTATCAGTTACATAAATTTCTAGCTCTTGTTGATTGTGTCAGGTTACACTTTCTTAAGGAAGAGCAATGTCTGGGTGGTTCCCTTCGTTCTCACTATATCCAGATCTTATGTAGAAGTTGTTAGCCCTCAAAATGTCAGCCATTGGCAAAGAGTTTCTAAAGATTACGTTATAAAAAGACGAGGATGGCGCGTCCCACCCTTTTGACCTACTGACGTGGTCCTCTATCAATAACGAGGTTCACTTTTGGTACATATTTATATGTTGATAACATTAGACTCCAAGTCTGCACTATCTTATTTTAGGTGTTATTCTAAGCACTGTCAATAATACAGATTTTTACGTATAATGCACCCAGATGACAAAATCGTTCCTTTCCAAGAAATGTTGACGGTATTACCGGTATACATTATTGATATCAACACCTTTGTGAATAAAGGATTGTACGAGTTGGTCTCGTGACTCCTTAATTATGTTCGTAAGAAATACACCAAGATGACAATATTTATTACGATATGGCAAATGTCACAACCCCTGTTGTCATAAGTTCTTAGTGTATATGATGTGAAAGATTGACAAATATTAGTTAGTCCCCTTCTTGAAAAGAAATAGCGCTAATATTGCAAACTACACGTATGCTATTTATGATAATGACGCACATGAAAATTCATGTCATCAATTAAGTTCATAAAGTCATCAATAGTAAGCTGATAAAGCTATAATAATAGACGACAATTGTATTTGATCATAATAAATATTTCTGATAGCAAGTGTGTCACAAGTAAGAATGGTAGAGGGAAAACAGAACCAAATATGAAGAACATTGGACCCGAAACCACCTTGAGATAAAGATAATTAAAAATACATTTGGAGCTAAGGACGAAGATCTACAACATCAACTATTTAAAAGGACCATTGATAACTGTAAATACATGAAATATTAGAAAAAGATCTGGGATGAGATAACAAAAAAGTAATATACATTTGGTGATGCGATTTAAAGGAAATAATTGGCATTATAATGTAATATGTGAGCTAACGCAGTGCATTGATGTGTTAGGAAAACTGGTCCACCACTCAACTCACTAGTGCGACAGATAGCAGGAAATGTACCGAGTCAGAAGTGAATAATATAGTAATCGAAACCATCTTTTCCCTATGACCAGTGTCATACAACAATAAAGTGAATGATCACTCTGAATGTATTCTAATTATGGATATTGGTGGTGTAACAGCCTGGTGGAATACTATATTTTAAATGGTCACTCTGAATGTATTCTAATTATGGATATTGGTGGTGTAACAGCCTGGTGGAATACTATATTTTAAATGGTCACTCTGAATGTATTCTAATTATGGATATTGGTGGTGTAACAGCCCGGTGGAATACTATATTTTAAACTTCAATCACGTAGATGCAAACAATGTGGAAGTTAATTATCATAGTACCAAATATAAAATTGCAAATCTTCGCGAGACATAATATCCATAACAAAAGTCATTTTTTATGTGATCGGTTTGCATTACTCTCGAAAGGATGCATGGTTCTGTAATGTTCCAATACCTCAGTCGATTACATCGAATATAATGCATAAATATAAATAAATAACATGTATACATATACTACACCTGCCTCTTTTATGATATGTAAGCGCATTCATCTCACACTGAAGGTAATGATAATAATAATACAATGAATTTCTTCATTCGTTTTGCATTTAATTTTTGCTATGCTTTCATAAACTTTAATTGGAGATTGTATAAGCATTGAAAAACAAAATTTACTAGCTGTTTCTTTTCGGTTCTGAACTCCATGATCTACTTAAACAACTTAGAGTATATGGCACATTAAATGACTGATATAAAAGAACGAATGTTGTTGCCAACTACAGTATACAGATTGAGTTATATGAAATATATATTGAAAAAGTTTAAATCCATATGCATGTATAAAATATATTTGACGAAATATCGGCGTCATCATCGTGTATTCTTTGAGATTTGATTATTTAGGTTCCAGCTGTAATAAGAAGTTTCAAAGTTCCAGTATTTTCGTTCTGATGCTAGCAAGGGATAAACAGTAAACTCTCATACAATTAACTAGGTAAAATAACGTATTACATTACATCCTTGCATTTGAAAACAGCCCTGGAAAACAATGCATACGCGAATGGTGGCAATATATTCATACTTTCCTTGTATTTGTGCGAGCAGCCCTGAAAAACATAAGTGCACACCCTTATTAACAAACTAAATTGAAATTACCCACTGAAATTGTTATATTATGTTTGTGGTATATATAAGCATACACAACATTATTATTTTTATAATTTTTGAGTTTGGATACACCTTTATCCCATATGAATAACTAAGACTGGATATCAATGGCCGGGTATGTTTCTGTGAAGATCCCTCTAGGATTGTATACGTTATACCACGTTAGTAATCAAACCAAATTGATGAATTCATATTTTAAGGAAGTATAGCGGTTGAAAATATGTCATATATGTATATCATTACCAAGGAATCAAAATAAAGTTGAGAATAACGTTTATCATACTCTATTCAAATATTACTAGTATTACTTGCATATACGTACTCTTCTTTAATATGATTCACTGTGTCAATATTTCTGTCGCTGATATCGAATGTTGTGTCCCTGTCGGGGATGTCGGGAATGTAGACAATCCTGCTTGCCCCATATGGATCCATTTCAATTTATGTTGAATCGGCCACAGGAATATCATTCGACAAATCGCCAATGCTATCGATGTATGAAATAAATAAAACAATACAAACCATTCCATTTTATATATTTCTTCGCACCATAGAATGATTTTGTTTCTATATAGGTTTTGTTTAGACAGGTTGAAAGTTTGCATAAGAAAACAAGAAAACTTGCACTCGCGTAAGATAGGTCGATGGTTGCTGCTAGACGTATCCGTGCACTCCCTCTCCTCCCCCTAAAATACCGACAATAGGCAAATTAGGGCGCCTTTAGATAACAATCTCAGCAGCATTTCTGAATAATCGCCGTGAATTTAATCAACTATCTATTCACTTGTTTATCTATACAACAATAAATAATGAACAACATAGTGTTAACATTTGTCAGCGGCATCTCTGGATAAGCGCCGAAAGTTTTATGAGAAATGAAGAACCTAAATTTTTTCTGATACATAAACACGATTTTATTGTTATTTACTTTATTACAAATGTTCTGAAATGTATTCGTGTCGCCTTATGAAGTTTAAACACATACACTTAACTCCAAGAAAGGCGTGTCTACTGGATCGTCTGTGTCTTGATGTGTAACATCTATGGTCACTGGAACCTGTTGTATAATATTAATGCATATGTGTTAAATGTACAATTTGCCTCGACAAACCCTCACCATAAACAAAATAATAATACTACCTGTCAGCAACATTTCTGGATAACCATCGTGCATTTTATGACCAATAAAAATTGGTATTTAATTGTTTATATATGCGTCATATTTGGGTTCGTCGGCTAGTCTTTGTGTTCACCTATCACAGACATGGTCATACGGGTAAAAATTATTTCTTATATTTTAGTTGCTTTATATCATACCTAATTCAATTCTCTGCATGGCTTGCATGTAACACCGATTTCCCCTCTGTTATTTACAGCATCCATGTACGCCAGCAAGGATATTCCTAGAATAAATAATTTATTATATAATCTTCATCGATAAATGTTTGCTATTCGTACTCTGTATGATGTACAATTACACCATGCAAAGGACAAAACAGTCATATGAGATGTAATTGAGATGTAATTGAACACATGAAGCTAGATATCGTCATCATTATAAGAGAACTGACTTCATTGTATTAAATAAAGAGAATTTTCTTAACTAAAGAACAGTTTATGTTATAAAAGTCATCAATATGCAAAAGTCGCATTGATAAATATTAGCAATCGCATACAAAGCCATCTTTATGTTTCCTTGCAATTTTTGTGACTTCAAGAATTGGTCCATTACGAATGAATAAATGTCTTTACTCGTGCTCCATTATTTCCAATTGAACATTTGCCACATAAAAGTGAATGTGAAGATTTTGACACACACACACACACACACACACACACACACACACACACATATATATATATATATATATATATATATATATATATATATATATATATATATATCAAGTTAGTGCATAAGCGTGAGTTTTAAGTATTACGACTGTTTCACATAATATGCCTGACGGAAACCAATTCTAAGGGTATACTGCCTTTCCTATGAAGGAATTACAGTTAGCGTAACCCTCGAGCTCTCTGGCATTCAAGACACAAGCATGGTCTTATTAATATGAAACTTTAGGAATATGTTTAAAAGTGTACTTACCAGTGCTGCACGTGCGATGTTGCCAAAACCCACACATGTCACAAGCGATCGTATGCTATCGTGGCCTAACTTCTCGAGCACAATGAATACAGCGAACATACGCCATTATACAATTTGCTTAGCTTTCTTTTTATAAGTCGTAATAAATTGATGAAACAGATTATGGTGAAACAATAAGTACAAGAAACGTAACTGTGTGTCGCTGAGACAAATTGAACACAACAGGTAATTTAGTAAAACAATTATAAAATTAAAATAAATAGATTGTAATAAAGTTAGCATAAAAATAAATCCATAAGCATCTGAATTTGTGTCAACTCTAAAGACTTTTCCGTTTATATAATTATTACATGTAATTATCTTAGCATTTGTTGCTGCGCGTGCGCATTCCAATGGGAATATATATTTTCTGGACCTATAGGAAGTTTACAGATAATCACCTGTGGTAGTTTAGTAAGGAATGCCTCGGTAATCGTTATAAAAAATGTTAAAATCATATAACACGTCAAGCGCAGTTGAGACCGGAAACATGGGAAAGAGTTGTGATTGTAGGGACTTGTATTTGCGTCATAACTGTGATTATCAAAGTTTGCTGGCATATTAAATAAATCTTAGACAAAAACAGGTAAAGGAAATGTGAAAAGTATATGGTGATCGCTTATACTATTGTAATATAGGCACTATAATTTGCGTAATGGGCAAAATGCTGCTGTTTGCTATCCATGGTTTATTTTTTCTAGGTGTTAATCATTACTAACCAGTGTTTCAGTTTTGACAGCTCAGTGGTTTAGCAATACCATAGATGATAAATACGTTTTTTTTTTCGTATTTTATTTTACCTCGAAAAACACGTTTTTTTAGGTTTCTTTAAAAATAATTTTGCGTTTTTAAATATTTGGTACTTCCATTTTTTCATCATCGGCCATACAGGCGGTCCTCTAGATAACAAATATCGATCAATAATGAATCTATGATGCTAGCCTACGATACTTTACATAAACACGCTACATCATAGTGCTGATATCTGGTAGTGTAGGTCTGGCGTGTATCCATTGGGAGATGACGCTGTGTCTAACCTTTTGCATAAATATTGATTTTTGTGCTGCCTAAAAACTACTGGAAGTTTTATTTCGGTTTTTATTTATTGAGAAACAAATGCTTTATTACGTTGGTTTTTTAAAAATATTTTAATTTGAACGTTTTAAACATCTATGAGCATTACATGTAAAAATGTCATTGACCTGAAAGTGAATAGATATGGGAATTGTAGAAAAGCTGTCTTCCTTCTTCTTCTTCTGCTTCCTACTACTACTACTGCTATTATTATTATTATTATTATTATTATTATTATTATTATTCGATCTTGTAAACAGTCCTTTTTAACCCGAGCTATTCCGTCCAGGTCCTTTCTAACCCGTTACTGACCTTTTTGAACCCGGCCTTTTTGACCCGGGCCTTTTGGTCCGTTCTGAGCCGTTACCGTTTTGGCTTGGGTACGTTTTTCCAGATGCTTTCACCTCGACATTTTGTGTTGTATTGACTATTGATTACTAATGGAAGATACGAAAGATAAAGAAAAAAAGAAATCTTCAAACTTACCTGAAGAAAACTTAAAAAGAAATTACACTACCTGTGAGGTGTGCCAAAAGAGGGTTCTGGATTATAAGAATCATGAAAAGATACACGTTAGAGAACCACACACATATGATGTTTGTAACAAAGTTTTTCTGAACAAGATAAATTTAGCCCAACACAGAACGAATCACTTGCGCATAAAAGTAGAGTGCCAAATCTGTAACAAAAAGATTCATCCAAAGTCGTACGGAACTCATATGAGAAGACATTCTGGAGAGAAGCCTTACAAATGTGACATGTGCGGTAAATCGTTCTCTGGTCACTCTAGTTGGAAGAAACACATCATATGTATACATTTAGATGAAAAAGCTTGCAAATGTGGAATATGTGAAAAGGCTTTCAATGAACCTTATGACCTACAAAAGCATATAGATTATAAACATGCAACAGATAAATTATACAAATGTGAACAGTGTGGAAAAATGTTCTATAGTCAATTATTACATCGAAATCACGTTGCTTTACATAAAAAGCCATACCTGTGTGACTTGTGTGGGAAACAGTTTCCGTCTATGTCACAACTTAAGATACATGGACAAGGGGCACATGGACAGACAAATGAAAATGCATGCCAATGTGAAGTTTGTTTTAAAGTGTTTTCACGTAGAAATTCGTTGAAGATACATTTGATGATACATGCAGGTGAAAAGCCCTTTACATGTCATATGTGTGGAAAATCTTTCTGTCAGATGATCAATTTACAGAGACACAAGAGAGTCCATACAGGAGAAAAAAACATAAAAATGTGTAATTTGTGGTAAGGCTTTCAGTCATAAGGCTAACCGTATGCAAAAACACATGCAAATACACACAGGGGAGAAACCATTTGCTTGTCCAGTTTGTCAAAAATGTTTTAATCTAAGTGGAAATTTAAAGAGACACTTGAAAATCCACGAAAAGGAAGACAACACATAAAAGACCAATGTTTTATTCAACGATAAATAATTTTGGAAGCTGTAAAATGCATAAGTTTATAGAATTATATTATATGCAGTGGCTGTACATCTGAAGATAAACTATTTTAATGACTCTTAATTATTCATCATATATATATATATATATATATATATATATATATATATATATATATATATATATATATATATATATATATATATATATATATATATATAAAGTATATATATAATAATAATAATAATAATAATAATAATAATAATGAGGACTTTGTATAGCGCCTAATCTTTAAAAACTCTAAGCGCTTTACACCATCAATAATGATATGACTACACTACAGAACAACAAATGACAAAAACAATGAAATTGGAAAACATAAAAACATGCTAAAATATATAAGATACAAATCATGATTAGGTCGCTAAGTTTGTCCCTGAAGTCAAAGCAGGTGAGTCTTGATAGCACTTTTAAAAGGGACCACTGTGTCTTTGTGTCTAATTTCAATGGGCAATTCGTTCCACGTCGCCAGGCCCTGGTATGCAAACAAACGTTGTCCATATGACTTTGTTTTCACCTTGGGAACAATGAGTATACGATTATCAGAAGAAGAGCGTAAGGATCTAGCTGGTGTATACACATGGGTGAGTCTGGATAGGTATGTTGGACTGCAGTCTGTCATTGAAATATAGCACAGAGAACAAATTTTGTGTTTGATTCTGTATTGAATTGATAGCTAGTGTAGGGTATGGAGCAGTGGTGAGGTGTGCTCTGATCGAGGTACTCTAAAGATGATCCGCGCAGCTGTGTTTTGAACTTTATGAAGTTTCTGGAGTAAATATTGTGACGAACCAGACAGAATTGAGTTACAATAGTCCAGTCTTGAAAGTACTAATGAACACACAAGTGTTTTAGTGGCATCAACATAAAGACATTTACGAATAGAACTGATGCGTCTCAATTCAAGATATGCAGCCTTGCAGATGTTATGACATGTTGGTGCAATGTGAGAGTACTGTCTAGAGTAACACATAGATTCCGTACTGACTGTGAGAATTTAATGTTGGTGTTGCTGACATTTATTGTCTAAGGTAAAGGATGTGGATGAGAAAGTCTTTCTGTTGTGATCAGAATAGCCTCAGTTTTATCATCATTCATCTGCAGCTTGTTACATGTCATCCATGATTTCACATCCGAAATGCACTTCTCTACTCCATGGATGGTAGCATCAACTTCAGTTGGGTGGCTAGACTTGTATATTTGGGTGTCATCAGCGTACAGTTGGTGCGACACTGGGTGATGATCTATGACACTCGAGAGCGGCTGAGTATACAGAATGAAGGTAACAGGTCCAAGAACAGATCCCTGTGGAACACCATAACATACGTCAACTGGGCTGGAGTGTATTCCATTTGCAGATATAATTTGTGTCCTGTAGACTAACTAGGACTTGAACCACTGTAAGGCTATATTCTGAATGCCAAATACATGCTGGAGACGGTGAAGTAATATATCATGGTCTATTGTGTCAAATGCTGCAGATAAATCCAGGAGAGTGAGGACTGTAGTCTTTCCACTATCCAAAGCGGAGAGAATGTCACTAAATACTTTCAGAAGAGTAGTTTCCGTACTGTGGTAAGGGCGATATGCAGACTGTACATTGCTAAAAAGACTGTTTGAATTCAAATGAGATACAAGTTGAGTTAGAACAACCTTTTCTAAGATTTTTGATATGAAAGGGAGATTAGAAACTGGGCGGTAGTTCTTTAAATCGTTATGGTCCAGTGTTGGTTTCTTCAGCAGTGGCTTTACGATGGCAGTTTTGAATATATATATGTATATCCATCCATACATTGGTCCCTGGGAATGTGGTAGCCATTATAGATGGGGCTATATTTGCGACTAGTAGGTGTATATAGTAAGAAAGCTACACATAACTTCAAACCATTAATATCTTCATTTAAAAGTAGTATTGATTATAAAAGGCTTTCTTTTCGACTAGTAGGTGTATATAGTAAGAAAGCTACACATAACTTCAAACCATTAATATCTTCATTTAAAAGTAGTATTGATTATAAAAGGCTTTCTTTTCATAACACATGAATCCCTGGAAGCTTTTGCTTTTTTTCTCATGAAATTTGAGTATGAAACACATTTTGGGGCAATTTCTGAATACATCCTAATACAACTTCCAATCAATTTTCCATTAGCCTAATGCCTATTTGTGTTAAAAAAAATATTGTTTTCCGTTGGCTATTTTGCTTGTCCATGAGCAGAGAGGGAGAAGTTAGCTTTTTTTTGTTTTGTTTGTTAACAGACCTTTAACCTTCAGAATCATATGGATACCTTTCTCTATTATTCTGCTTTAGATCTGAGGCCCAAAAGTCTAAAATCTGAACACAAAATCAGAATCCAACCGCGAGCTTGGGTGATAAAGAAGAAAAACAAGTAAAAAAATAGGGTTTTCCCTCTGTATTGTGTAGTTCAACTGAAATGTCCAGATTATCTGGTATCATTGTAGAGCTAAATCTGCCTATCTTTCTATAATACACCCACTTTAGTGTATCATACATGACCTTGGCGCTACAGTGTGGCAGTAGGCTGCTAACTCCTGTCCGTAAATGCGGTGCTATGTGTTAAAGTGTTAAGAGCATTTTATCAAGTTAACATCAAGAGATCTTATTCTTAAGCGTGAAATGACAGTCGGGTATTGTTGACATATGCATCGCAGAACCATTCTAAAACATCGTTCAAATCTTGGTACATAAATTGTTTGGCATTTAAATTAATTCTCTTTCCATTTACTCCATTTTCCCATTGCCACAGATTATAATCCTAATCAGTTACAATGTTCTATATATGAGTGTTCCCAACATAATAGTTTTTGGCAAGAACTCTTGAACTCTTCACATTGTTGTCAAGCTGAATAACTTTTGTTTTATTCTTCTAAGCAATTAATTCTCCATTTATTTGATGAAACGTTAATGTTTTGTAATGATTTATTCTTATTTTGCTAACTATATCTTTATTTATACATATACTGTCACGTGATTTTTGGGTCTTTGTCTGTTACCCTGTTTTATTCAAGGTTAATTTATATTTATCTTTCTGTGTTAATCCATGTAATCTATATTTAGCTTATGCTGACCATATTAACAATGAAGTCCAGTCTTAATCATTAGAGAAAGAACCTCAATCATTGTATGAAGCCACAACACTATCATATCATTGTCAACCCCATTTCCTGTAAACATTGGTGTTAATGATATAATAATATTAACTTTAACAGTACATGTACTTTAGTAAACATGAAAACCTGACAATATGAAACAGACTTTGGTAAATTTATTCTGGTAACTTACCACACTGTCTGAAATGAATAATAATTATTGGATCTGGAAACATTTCTTTGAAAATGTTGCTGCTTGTGAGAGGTATATTGGATATATTTGCACTAATAGTCTGGCTGCTGATGACGCTAGAGGGGTGGCCTTTCTTGAAGGGTAGTTTTTAAAACAAATCTTTGATTCTGTTGGGTTATGGCTGCTAAAAGGAGTGTCCTCGGGTCAGGGAACCATTCGTAAGGGATATTAAAAGGGAGGCCAGTGAGGTGAGACAAATGAATAAATGTCTAGCAATATGCAATTTCAATCATTGTTTGATATGACCTTGACAATGTAAGTATCTAGTGATTTGAATTTAAAATATAGTGTGTAAAGACTAAATATCGATGCAATTTCAGGCATGGTAAGATAGAACTATGGAAATGTAAATATTCAGGCATGGTAAGATAGAACTGTGGAAATGTAAATGCATTTCAGACACGGTAAAGATAGAACTGTGGAAATGTCAATGAATTTTCAGACATGGTAAGATAAAACTGTGGAAATGTCAGTGCATTTTCAGACATGGTAAGATAGAACTGTGGAAATGTCACTTATTTTATGATCAATCAGAGGTCTCGGAAATGCTTAATCACGCGTATTTTAATGCAAATATTTGATCTGGGACGCATAAATCACTCCATGCAGGAGTCCTCCGTATGCATGCAAATAGCTGGGAGACAACGTTAGTGTTGATTACTTTATCATTTTAGCTGTGTTGATATTTACAGTGACATAATTCAGTGGTTAAAATACCCCCAGCTCTGCCTGCTGTGTTTATTTGAGTACATCAAAAGAACATGACGCAATAGCTGGGCTAGCTGGGCGGCAAGTTCAAAGGACTTTGACTAGCAGCTTGGGTGGGAAAATGTGCTGAAATTTACAATAACTGAATTCAGAGACAGAAAGATTCTGAGATGTACATGTAGTTATTATAAGAGTACACTGTAGCTTCCATTATTGTGTTAATTTCTGACTAGCCAAATAAATAATGCATGCGACCTCCAAATCAAGACACATCGGGACAAAACGTTGATTGCAAATTTGGATAAGTAGTTTGGGGTTAAACGGAAAACCGACAAAGGTTTTAATGAGACTCATAAGATTGCTGAAGTTTGTTTAGAACTGACAGTCTGTTTGGAAATAGTAGCCAAGTGTAAGAAAGTGTGTGATGCCTGGCTTAGTGTTTGGAATACGACTATTCCTTGGATTGTCAAAATTCAGTCTCACCCTGAAGGACTATCAAGAGTTACATCGCTGTCAGGTTATTCTGGGTATCTAAGGTTACCAATATTGGCGCAAAACCCATACCGAATTCAATTGTCACCAGAATATTACATTCAAAATAATATACAGTTCGGACAAATGGATATCACCCCTATCTTTCCATGACTCGAGATATGTCAGCCGAATTCTGTGCATAGCTTTGAAAAGATGTAATGTTTATGCATCAGACTATGGAAATGAAATACATTACTTTGGACTCGTTCTGGCATTTCAGCCAAAAATTTAATTTTCAACCAAACCAACACATGATCCAATGTTTACAGAAATGATGTATCGTTGTGCATAAATACCAGACTCGCTGAATACACATGTAGCCTGACACTGCTGTACATGTCAGTGTTATAAAGAATGTGGAAATTAAACTCAACGGCAACCAACAGTTCTTCTAATCTGCAAAGTTCAACATTGTCAAGGATGGGACAGCAACTTTTGCTGGTGGGACTCCTACTTTTACCAAATAAGGAGTCCTGGACTCCTAGCTTCCAGGTACATGTAATGCCTTTTATGTTGAGTCATTCAGTAAATAACTTTCAGTAAATAACTTGTATGTTAAGTCATTTTAGAGTTGTACAAACTGATATTATAACTCCCATGTATTTCATTAGTTTCATTTCATTGATGAAAATTAAAACTGAATCAGCTCTTGTTTCTATTTCATACTTAAATCAACAACATTTACTGTATATCTTTGAACAAGATTGTTCCAAAACTTACAGTAATAAAAACAATATTGCTGAATTCCATCCCCACCCCTATGTTAGAATAAAGCAGGTAAATGCAATACTTTTTTTGCTAATAAACTGGAAGAAACAACCTTGTCCTGTTCTCTGTTTTATTTCATCTTATTCGTGTTTTATAAGCATTTTATGTGCAAAATACAAAACATTTCCACTATCCAAAGTCTGCATGGTCCTGCAATGTAGCCTAATTGTTGAAATATTTATATGTACTTTCTTTCTAGACAGTTAATATATTGATATTATAGTCAAATATATCAATCTTGGCATTTGTTTGTCTTTGACTTAATGCTAGAAATTGTATGCACTACACAAGATAGGCAAATGTTTTACGTACCATGGAAAAGGGATGGACAGGCTGAGCCAGATGCATTATGGGATTAATGGCTTCACCTATCTGCTTTCAGTAAGTTAGTGGTTGCATAGTTATATTTATCCAAACAACAGGAGAACATTGAAGAACACAACAAATTTAAATATATATGATTTATGACAGAAATAAGTGCACTTGGCTCAAAAGAAGATGTGCGGGATAAACTGCATGAATGAATATTGTGGCATACACACGCCACAATTTGATGTAGTGTAAGTTTGTAGGAATATGTTGTGTCATAGTTTTAGTATCCCCAAGATTACTATATTCTTATTGTGTTTTCATGTTATTTTAACAATTTTTGTTGCAGTTCTTGGTTTTCCTTTAAATTCAAGGTAGATAAGTTCCAATTGAATAAGGAAATAGTGGACAATGCTTACTTTCTCAGTGGGATTATAATAAAACATGATGGGTGTGGTGAGAAATAAGTTGTAGATTAGTGTGGTACTTTTTGAGAACTACAAGATATTTCCATAAACTAGGTTAATTAAAGGAGAATTTAACATTAGTCTGTCATCAAGGTACATGTTGTTAACTTACTAGACGCATCTGTTAGTTTAAAACAGTGTAGCATGCCAGTGACATGAATATTACGTCATATGTTTTTTACGAGGTGTCTGTCCTGGCTTGTTATTATGTGTTTGACAGGAAACATGAGCTTATGTGCTCTTTAACTGAAATTATTACATGATTATCTTGTGTTTTTATGTCTGTCAAATGATAATAAATGTGATTGTAAAAGTAACTCAGTTATTTCAAATGTCGTTTTGAATGACCAACATTAGCCCATCTACTGAGCACACAGAGTATGATGTAAAAAAAGGATCCTATGACATAGATTTAAAATCACTCTTAAACAAAGCCAACTTCACAATCTCTTCCTAATTATGATGTGATCCCTCTAATAAGCAAAGCAGAACTGTTACTGTATAAAACCTAGACTGGCAAAGGCGTATGTCAGAAAATTACACATCAATACAATGAACTGTAATGTTTAGTTTTATGCAATGCCTGGAATAAACAATAATTGTGATTTTCTGTCGATGGTTTGATAGCAAAACAAACTATATTCACGTCATTGATTGTTACAGATAATTTTGCCCAATGGAATTTCATATTCAAAATTGCATTATCCAATAGGATTTCATAATCAATGCAACTTTATTATAAAGTAATGAAAGGTGTTAGGACAGCTGTTTTAATTTAGATTTTAAAGACGCATTTCATGATATTGATGCCCATTCCTAAGCTTACATTATCCACTTGGTGCTAAGGGAGGTAATTTTAAGCGTTTCGATCAGTAACTATGTTTCCCGTCCCCCCCTCCCCGTCATAACCAGGCTTAGTGTACTGTAACATTTATCAGCTTCCGTTTAAAACTTTACGTTTCATGTGATCAGTGAAATGTTAACCCTGAAACGCAACATATGTTTGATGTGCAAGGTTTTGAAAACTAAATAAAGATGTGCAACATTAAGTTAATGGTGGATTTGATTTCAAGTATTTGGGACGAGAGAGAGAGAGAGAGAGAGAGAGAGAGAGAGATCTTTATACAAGATTTTGAAATAGAGAGATGAATATAGGTACGTTACTAAATGTGTGTGTTTGCATTTATGAATACCATTTGTATACTTTTATACATTTTATACTTTTCTTTTACAAACAAGCAAAAGGAATACGAAAGTGAAAAAGAAAGCAAAAGGTAGAACAAGTGAAGAAATAACCACTTAATTTCTTGGTAAAGTTATGGTAGGTAAATCGAATCCCAGGAATGAATCTTTCACAGGTATTGATACGACTCGAGTCTAAATTTGTTTACTTTCTTAAAGATCTGTCAAATTAGATCTGTACATTGTTACAGGAGAGCTTCGGTGTGATTTGTGTCTAAAAATGTTGATGGGCGCAGAGAATGGTCACTTATGGTTTTCTTTTATCATTCTTTCGAAAATGTTTCTTCTTAGATCAGGATAGATACAACTTCCAATTTCTTTCTTAATTCATCAATATTTATTTGCATGATATATCTGACTGGTAGAAGGAAATCATGACTTTTTCACGAAAGGTATTTGATTCGTTTAGCTTTATGGCAAGCAAAATATGAGCCCAAAGTGTTGTTTTTGTTCTGGCCATCTTATCATCATGTTTATTTTTGTCATGTCTATTTCAGGTATAAGGGGCCCCGAATGGCCGAGTGGTCTAAAGCGCTCACCGTTACAGATCACTCCAATCTCATCTCTGTCTGCGTGGGTTCGAGTCTAGAGTTCGGCTATTGTGCGTATGTGCAAAACTAGCCAGTAGTGTCTCATGGGTCTGTGGTTTTCCTGTGTTCTACTTCCACCATATATACTGGCCGCCATGCAGAGCCTATCATGTGCTGAACATGGCTTTTAACCCTACAATAACAACAGCAGCACAACTTGGGTATGTTGCTGCTAGCCTAGTTGGAAACCATTAACCATTTGTTGCGCCAATGACTGTTAATTTCTTTCCATTTTCTTTCTCCACCTGAGGCATGTGAAAATGGTACTGGGTACAGAATATCATTCTTTCAGTACACGATCATATTGTTTTGTTTCATATACTTCTTTTGTCCTCATCTTTTTCCATATGGTAGCGTTCCGTCTTTTAAATAACCAAGTATCACTTTTCTCAAACTGCTGATTCCAGAGTATTGTCAAGCTCTGTAAGCTAGATGATGTTCATTATGTAGGCCAGAGAAAGTGCTAACCAAAGCTCCGGGGCTTGACCATATTATATAGGGTGCAAGTGTCCTTCATCGCTGTCTGGGTGTTGATTGAAATGAACAAAACATATTCTCATGAATACCCAGCTAACAATTCAACGTTGCAACAACTCTGGACTAAGGTTGTGTCAAAGTTGTCGTATAATGTGATGGCTCCGGTGTCTTAGTGGTTAGAACGTACGCTTCGGATACAGAAGGCCGCTGATTCGATCCTCGGCAGTCGTACCAAAGACTTAACAAAAAGTGTAATAGCACCTGCCTCGCTTGACGCTCAGCATTAAGAGGTTAGTGTTATGATTGCTATTTGCAAAATGTGACTGGCTGGGACATGACGCTGCATGTCTGCTACGTTAATAATTCAAACGGCATACAAACACGCACGCGCAAAAATACATGTGATGATCCATAGAAACAAAATTCACTACTGAATAACTCTGAAGCGTTCAAATTTGTATATTCTCGTGTAGACATGAACGCACGATTCATTCTTCTGACCAAGTTTGATCAATTCACGATTCCTGTCTTGTGTTGGTTCCTTGGACCATGTACTCACACACTGATATTACTACCCTATGGTCCTAAGATAAGCCATTTAAAAGACTGACCAGCAAACGAATTGTAAACTTTAAGAATCTATTTTGCTAGGATACAAAAATAAGATATAATGAAAAGTTCTTATAGATTTGAGACTTTAATCCTAAATAGTCTTCAAGTTACAGACGTAAGAGCTAATGAATAATGTTCTGAATATACTTTACCTGAGCAATTAAATACGCCGCTGGGTTGTGATCTACTTGCAGTGGTCCGTAAAGTGTTTTTTTTTGCGAACAGTCGTTTATTGGATAACATTAGTACAATCCAAGTATTAAATGGTTACTTGAATTTTCAGGTATAAATTCAAGTTTTGTTTTACAATAATCTTATTTTGTAAGGACGCTTTGCATTTCCAGAGTTGAATCACTTGAATTAAATCATTTTAATTAATAAAATTTCATCAAAAAATGAATTATTGGCAACAACTATAATGTAACTGATTCTGCAAAGATCTTAAAAGACAATTTCAAATACATTATATTCAGAACTACAACGTAAAATAGACCATAGGGAAAGATACAAGTGCATTTTTTCTATAAATATCCTAGTTACAAATCGAAAGTTGGTAACCAAGATCACAACCAAACAAACTAAAATTAATATTCTAACAACAAAAATAAAATGTCCTTGACTCAGCTTATGAAGATGATACTCAGAAATGCAATGATTTTTTACAAGGTCACCTTTCTCGATACAATGTTACAATATCGTAACTTATAATCAAATTAAAAGAAATTAAAAACTAGCAACAATGCAAAATTAAATATACATACAAATTCCCCTTATCAGGAAAAATAAAGATGTATGTAATAAAACTTTATTTGTACTATTGATTTAACATACATTTAACATAAATTTACATCAGATGAAATCTTACCATGATCCTCACTCAAGAATAAGTACATTTTCAAAATTGTCATTGATTTTAGACAGGATCAATTAACTAGACGCATTGTCATTGTCACACATATTATAATGAAATAAAATAAAAACTAACAAGCAATTCCAGCCAAATATAAAACACATTTGGTATTTATGTCTGTTTAAATCTCTTAGATTGGGGGATGGTACCAAATGTATACATAAAAGATCAATTATATGATTTCAAAAAAGTAATGATTTTTATAATTTTGACAGTGTTGTGTAATGATATCTAGATTTACATCACTTTGAAATAAATATAATGCATCACAAGAAGAGTGCTTTATATTAATAATTACAAAATGGCTAACAAAAGTTAAGTAGAGCATGTTTTGCTCAATACACAAAAGTTACCGCTTTACAGCTACGATGTCAGACTGAGCAATATTCAAAAGAAATGAATACAAATCATACATTAATAACTTACCATGTCGGTTCTTTAAAAGTAATCGTCAACTGCGACGTTCTTTATATATTCGACGATAACCACCTATGCTTCTTAGCAAAACACAGATTCATTATTTTACCCGTTTCCCCACATCGCGAAAATGTCACTCTCTACTGTTACAGTCATGCAAACAACAACACGTTCCCAGCATTCTTACGGTTGTTTCTCAGCTTTTAACAGCAGTTTATTGCTCAAATGATTTATTGACTAGGTTGTCCTGGGAACGAATTAACTCCGTAGGGTGACCAATTACTTGGATCATAATTTTCTGTTATGCCACCCATTGGGACGATTACGGGATACGACTTTATTTGCTTTGTTAAGCAATTGTATAGCTTGTTAATCAGTTCATGTATATATTAACGAGCGGTCGATATTTGTATCGGTTCTCGATCCACGATTACAATCACTACCGTGTGTATACCATTGACCTGAAATCATTAAATGTGTGAATATGATTTGTAATATAGTTTTAATCATAAAGTTGTGATTTCAGCAGAGTGGTAGTTTTCGTCCATGCACTGGTGGACTGTACAGATGCATCATGTCGCAGAAATGTAGCATCATACACTCAGTTACTAACTTTCTAAACCAGAGCGTCAAGCGAGACAGGTGCTGTTACCATTTGTGTGAATCTTTGGTATGACTCGACCAGGGTTTGAACAAGCGACCTATCGCTACCGAGGCTCGCAATAATTAGGCCACTAGATCGGTTATCAACTTGACATTGCTGATGTTGAAGGGTTGGTTCTTGTTATTTAAATATTTGCGCAAGTATTTACAGTGTTTAGGCTTCTTTTGTAATGTAAACGTGAATGAGCAGAAATTACGAGTCATAAAGTAAGTTTTTATTTCATTCCCAAATAAATCAGATAAAATATGCAGAAAAAATTAAGGCTATAAAATCTTATGCTGCATCACGCTGTGCTTGTTGAACAGGTTGGTAATGAATAATTATTGCTGAGCATTGCATAACTAATTAATGTGCGTATTGTTATGACTCTATAGGGGGTTTCACGGTTACTAGCTCACCAGAGGGCGTATCGGTGCAGCTCACTTCCGGATAGTTCAATAATTAGAGATGGCAGACGTAGATCAAGAAAATTTGACAAACCGCTCACATTTTGCAAACAGGATCATATCTCACTATCTTAAAATGAAATTCTATCAATATTTGATAAATTGTTGTTACATCTTCTTTTTTTTCACTAACTTGCGCTGCAGCCAGCTTTTAAATAAATGTTTTTTGCCCGTTTCAGATCTTCATTATCTTTCCAGTACTACATTATGTACTAGTTTGTGTTATTTGATTGTGCAAAAGTATATCACTGCGTAAAAAGTTCTTGCAATTTATCTCGCTTAAAGAATATTGAAAAGATGTTTATTTTTTTACAGTTTTAATCATAGCAGTAAATTTATGTTGAACGACAACAAAAAAGTTCTAACTTTTTAAAGTTCTTTTATTATTGATTTAGACTGTTGCATTTCTATTATGTTAATTATATTTTAAATGAAATAACTTGAGTTTCTTTCAAAATGCACAAATGTCGTCCGTGCTTGAACAGACAGGCGCACGTACGAGTCTCCTTGATGATTATTCTAATTTTATTTCCAGGAACGGATGGAAATATTAGAGTATATAATGTGGAGAAATATCTATGTTAGACCCACTATGCATGTAAAGGACATTTGTGGTTCTCACCTATCTGCCTGTCTTTCTGTATGTGTGTCTATCACATTTCATCTGGTGCATTGGGTATGTATATCCTCGAATGAATGTGTTTGCATACGTATATTACATAAACGTACTTCAGGTGAAAAATGAGTATAATTTGATACTAAAAAAGAAGGAGTGACCGATAGAAAAAAAACAAAGATGAATATTTGTGAGTATTTATTTATTATTGACTTGTAGGGCTTTTTCTTACAAGCAGTGTCATTTTTTAAAATAATACTGTTTGCAATTTTACATCCGGTCACGTGGATTAATATTGAGCCAAAGTAGTAGGACGAAATCTATGAAATAATTGTATTTTTAAAACTTACATCTTTAATGCAAGGAAAGTTAAACAGAATTTAGCTAATTTTAATAAGGCTGTTCTAAATGAATTTGCAGGTGTCAATCTGAAATCTTGTTAAAGACCCTAGCAGATTTGAAAGTTATTGCATGTACCGTCCGATACTTGATGTTCAAAATTCTAAACGAAAATGAAACAAGATAAAACATCATTAATCTGAAAATTGTATAATTTGTACACCCAAATATTAAACAATATTCCATCAACATTAATTACACTCCTTTATCGATAGCTAATGTAATTATTGCTTTGTCAAATTCATCTGAATACAACAATATACTGTTCCATTTTTAAAATTTAAAAAAAACAACAACAACGTGTCTGATTTAAAATATTTAGCATTACATATCAGCTGCTGGATTGAATTCGTATTATAATTTTCTTATCGAACTTGTGTAATAACGTTCTTAACTCGTGTTATAAACGAACTATTAGCCTTGCGAAAGTAACGGAGAAAGAAGGATATATCAACATATTAAAAATGCAAATTTTTTAGATTATTTTTCTTTAAAGTTATGTAGCCAAAAAGGTGTTTAAAATTGGAGAGCAAGGTGAAATGTTCTTACAAATGTATCTGAAATTATGGATAATGAGTCTATATTATCAGGCATAATATAAATATGGACAGTGTATTTAACTTAATTATTTGACATTCTTAAAGTATGGAAAGTAAATATTGAATTATCTAAAATAATGTAAGTATGGACACTGAATCTAATTATCTGATTTATTGTCTATAATTATTCTCCTAGTATGAACAAAATAAGTTTGACATATATAATTGATTCATTGGTTTTCCTTTGTTAACTTTATGTCTCCCTAATCAAGTGAAGAACAGTAAACTATCCGGAACTGGAGATTTTTTGTGGGCATGCGCATTGGAGCTAAGGGAGGTAATTTTAGGCGCTACGATCAGTAACTCCGTTGTAACCGTGAAACCCCCTATAGACTTAAACGGAGTAAAAGCAAAGCGCTAATAAGTTTTGTTCATTTCAGATATGTAACTTATTTCTCTAAATTTAATTTACAATAATGTTAATCAAATTACAAATATCCCTAAAAGTTCTATAACAAGTTAAAAAGTATCTATTATTCTGTGTTTTAAAACTGCTCTGATTGTTGATCACTTCATTGTGCTGAATTGACAATCGTCTTGATGTATCACAAGGATGTAATCAAAATGTCTCTAACTGAATATATCGTAATTCAAAACAGCTAATATATCTGAAAGTCTGACTATCCTGGAACTATAATGAATAATTTTTAAAATAATCTTTAATCATCACCCTTCCAAGACTGATGTGAACGTTAATCAAATTAACATGTTTGCTTCAAAGGTACAGCTCACTATAATGCCAATATATAATGTGCTTATGTAATTATTGATTAAGATACAGCCACGCAATAACTAAGATATTTTATCACATATGGTATTCCCTAAATGGCTCTTATGGTCTACATTCATGAAAAGAAAAATAATGATATACCTAAGACTAACAGTATCAATGCATTTGATTTTTCCTACTTTTGTAATGGCTCTTTACTGGCAATAAAGGCTGTAAAGGAACTGTTAATAAATTCGTAATATTGTTGTGATACAAATTTAATTGCTCACAATATTATTCGAGTGCGAGTCCAGTTAAGTTAAGAATGTTTTATCAAGAATATAAAGAATATAATAATATTAAGCTGATATTGATTATAGTAGACAAAACTAATTATTTAAACCAAAGTATGAAACATACATGTCTCGACTGTACACGAATATGAATCTCCGTGAATGCATTCTAGCTCTCGGAACAGTTCGAAATAAATGAATGAGAAAAATATGAAACACGTGCAGACTTTATATTAGATAGGTTTGCATCAATTTCGGAAGATAATAGTCATGACAATGAAAGACAATGCATTCATTCTGCTTACCTTTATTTTATTCCATAGAAATCTTACATTTAACTCCTTTTACTTCACGATATTGCAACGTAGATACTCTTGCTTTCATGAATTGAATACGTTATTGTGTATCATTGCTTTTCCCTGGAACAACAACGTAGGTCGTATATCAATTTCTTTTATATATTCATCATGCGTTAACTAATTGACAATTCACTTTGTAAACCTTGCTCTTATAATGATGACGCATGTTCTTTTCAACACATTCACTTAATGTTAAAAGTATCGAAAAAAACCGCATGTGATTTAGGTTTTCGGTTCCGTCAAATAGTTTTATGTAGTTCGTATATTATCATGATAATAAGTATATCAATATATTATAATAATAATAATAATAATAATAATAATAATAATAATAATTTGAACTTAGTATGGCGCCTAATTTTTAGAAGCTCTGAACGCTTTACATCTATAACGTAATGGCTACAGAAAAAAAACTGTACATTAAGTATAGTACATTATGTTGTTCCTTACGTAGGAGTTCAACAACTCGTGAACAGTCTCATGTAATGTGTTACGCCAGAGATATGTTATGAAATGTTTCTTGTTATGTGGGTTGTTATTAGCTTTTCATAACCTTCTTCTCATTTCTTGCTATGAGAAGGAATTACTCGTATGTTAAGGAGTGTCAATATCCATGGTGAGAGAGAGAGAGAGAGAGAAGAAGAAAGAGTTCAGACTCTCTTAAAAGAGTGTCGCCGCGATGATAAGACAGCTACATCTGTAATGAAAAACGAACACGCCGCTAGCTTCAAAGTATAAGAGACTTTATTTAAATAATCAACACACATATATATTACTACATTCTAGAAACACTTCTAAAAACCTTATAATAAAAGTTCATGAAATACATATTACATTTTCCTTATTAAGCTTTCCAACTTCATTTATTCGTATAACTTCTGCACCTTAGAATATTATACAACAGTTAATTCTCAATGAATCTCAAGATAGCCGAAGTATGAAATATAATAACTGTAATTAATGCATACATTTTACTTATTTTAAAGTAGAATATTGATTTAGAATATATTGCTAGATATTACTCTTTTTTGCTTAAAGAATACTTTATTTCAATATTAAATCAAAAAATGAAGTTGGTAGCGAATTCAACCTTTACCATAAAACTTACATAAATATAATTAAATATGAACATAAAACATTCTATTACAATACATATATTGTAAATAAAAGAATTCAGTAACGATGTTGCAAACATATCAATTTTACCATTAAAATCTCAAACATTAAAAATACCTATTTCTAAAAGAAGTTACAACATATACCGTTCTTACCTATAATGAAAAACGAACACGCCGCTAGCTTCAAAGTATAAGGGACTGACCTAGACAATATACGCCTCTTTCTTATACTCGCTAGGCGCAAGTCAGGACCAAATATGGTAATCCCCTAATACTAAACCAGCAGCAATGTCTGTTCATCATCAGATAAGAACCATTTTGTTTACGTCACTAACAGAAGGCCAGGTTCAGTCTTAGTCACCGGATTGGAAATTCGCCAATGCGTAATCTGGTTTGTAGAACTATACACTTCTCAAAGAGCAGTTAGGGAGTTCTTACTGAATCTGCGAAACAGCATACAATGTATCCAGTAACATCATACACTTATTCCACACAATACTGTACATTGGCAAGCTTTTAGTTATTTTTATCAGTCTTATGCAGTATGGCTATATACATTGCCTTTTTTTCACTTGCTCAGCAACCATTTCTATTCTATATAGTTGTGCTTCAAAAACAAATGAAATTACCATTAATATATTTTGGAAACTACTTAAATATAAATAAATAAAACATTACTTTAATACAATTTAAAGAAAATAGCAATCTTATTAATTTTACTAAAAATTCAATCCTAACAGATATATGGAATATTTGAGCAGTTGTTAATATATTTTTAAGGGAAATACATATTGTTAGAACTCAGTTTGGATGTATCTTAGTGCTGGTATCCGTCAATGGACATCTTACACAATGTAAGGTTCAATATTAAAGATATGTAATATAAACATACATTTGTTTTTGCCCGTACGATTAATACGAATATTATAAACCCCCTATTCATATCAATGGCGTAGCAAGTGCAATCCGTACGAGATAGTTAGGATATTACGATGAAAAAATCAGTTAAAATATATTACAACCATCGCGTACATGTAGTTGTGCTGTTGTCGACTGAAATAAAAACGAAACAATACTTCCAGTAGCATTCATATCATGCTATTATATTAATTAGTATCGGCAATGATAGCATTGAGGCTGACAATTGCAAAAGGTCTGTGCACAGTTTTGATAAATGTCAAATAATGCGAGTTTTTTATGTTGAGATAGATAGATAGATAGATAGATAGATAGATAGATAGATAGATAGATAGATAGATAGATAGATAGATAAAGAGTGGTTAGTGGGGATGTGTAAATTATGGATGAGCTGAATGAAAATATAAGACAATAAAAAACAGTTATAATTACAATATGACAAGATCACGTTTGTGATAATTGTAGAAGATCAGGGTGCAATAAGGGTTCCACCGTAAATCCTGGGCGAATCACTGGACTTTCTAACCATTCATGTAATTTTCTCCGAAATATGTCCCTAGAATTTCTGGTAAAATCAAATGTGACAATTCTGTCATTTCGGATCAAACACTCGGGCACCCTGCAAGAACCTGAGACCAGTAACATCAAGTTTCCGCAAGCAATCAAACCTTTGTACAGCCTGCTTAAAATTACATTAGGAAGTATGAAATTGTTATATAATTTATCATTTATGAAGCGGCTTGAAACAACAACAATTACTTTGTTACTATTGGCAAGAGCCAGTTTTATGTTTTCTATCTTAGGTCCGGAAGGAAGGTCCTCCTCGCTATAAAACACGGATAAGTGTCTATCTTGAAAAGCTGGATGTAGTTCACGTATCACAAAATCTCTGTCATCATCCACATTTAACACAAATACATCGTGATTGTAAGCTTGAGAATCATCTCTAATCTGTAAGTCATTTGCAAGATTGCCACCGGTATCAGGAAGCCTCACTTCCAATATTAGGCCAAGCATTTTGTAAATAAAGGCTTGTAACGAGGATGTACATTTCAACAAATATATGAAAGAAGCAAATGTTACACAAAGTACAATGCAGACTATCGTCAACATTATACCGATCTCAATATATGTCATTAGAGCAAAATCATCGTCTACATTGCTTTGTAGTAATTCGAATGCAGCTCCTTCGAAAATAGAAAAATTTCTTTCATTTTTACTTTTGTTAATAAGACTTGTTTCTTTTTCGGATATAGAGTTCCATGGTAAATTTGACGACTTGGGATATACAACGGTGATATGCGGATGCCAAATTTCCGAAGTTATCCGTACTTTTCGTTGCTCGTCATATATATCGTGATAGAATTTAAATCTGTGTATTCCATAGAGAGAAGGGCACGCACACACATATGCTCTAACGTTTGCAGATGTCGTAAACTTCTCGTCTATCATATAGATTGAGGGTAAATACAGCGGTTTTTGATTCCAGATTTCCATGATAAAACTAACTGACGGTAAACAGCACATGAATGAAATGTTTGGTATCATGTTTAACGGTATCCCGTTGACATAGTGTTCAACGCGAACATTATCACCCATGCTTTGCAGATATAAATTCTTAAAAGAGAGTAGAGCTCCAGGGGGAACATCCACATACTCATAATGGTCCATAACACGCGAAAGATTGAATACACATATGTATTCTTCTCTTATTTGGACACGGTCATAAATTGTTTGAGACAATGTGTAACGAGGGCACCCATGAGGTATTATAAACCTAATACCTGCTCTGTAGATACCAAAATCTTCGGATCGTATATCAAATAATCTTAGCGAAAATTTATAAAATGAGCCATTTTTTATTTTCTCTTCCGGAAGGTAAAGTTTTCTTCTTTGAGAGTGTATAACCTCGACCGAATCATGTGTAAAAAATAGCGATAACGAATAAAAATGAATGTCGGCTGGTAAACCCACTCCGATAAAACATGAAAATTCAACATTTTCTCCAGTGAATGCCTCTTTAAGATATTTAGTTAAGGGCAATGAGCTCAAATTCTTGTGAAATATATACTCATTTGAGTATAATGATGATTGATGACAGCCAACAAAAAAGATCTTCTCTGAGAATGCAATTTCACCGTCCGATATTTCCAAATCTTGTAAAAATCCAAAGGGTTTCCCGTGGGTAGTGACAAAATTGATTTCACTATTTAATGGACCATTATTTATCCAAGCCTTCAATACATCTATGGCATAACAAACAAAATACATGTAAAATATAACCATCATACCTACTAATACCTTTATCAATAGCAGTTTCATACAAACCGATTTATTTTCATATATCCTTTTCGTTTTTCGATATATATCTTCAACAGAGAGTACAATGGTATTTTTACATATTATAAGCATATGTAGAATCATTGCTGTACTTATGGCGTCGGTGTCGTCCAATTGTTTCTCTCTACTTTGGCGAAAACTCAAAATGACTCCAGAAAGTCCAATAAAGGATATCGTGATATGACCCACATTTAAGGATCGTTTTAATAATATTAATGTCAACCAACATGAAAAAATAGTTAGCTCTTGTACGTTTTTAAAGTTTATAATAACCAACACATAAACAAGTGCCAAAGCTGTTATTGCATAAATCGCCATGATTCATTTCTTTCCACAATTTCGGTTAAATGAAGATTTCGGTCTAATTTTGATCCTGGAAAAGAAACAAAAATAACTAAAGTGACTTTAAAGGTTAATTCTTGATTTGATGTAAATAATTTTTGTTTCTATTTTTTTATTCGTTCTTATTGGGGGTTTCATACATATTAAAACTGAGGCTGTACTGGAGTGTGTGACTTCAGATGTAAATAGCTTATACGTTGCTATTTCAAAATCTCGTTAAACCTGTAAGATGACCCTAATTTGGGCCTCTGATGTATTCTGATATAATTTCAGTTGGGTTTTTAACACTTCAACGTCAAAGTGTTTCTTCTGCTGTGTGTTTGTGTGGTTTTGAGTTTTAACGTAGATTTTACAATTTACAGTCATATCACTACAATGCCTGCATTGTGACAGTTTGTCGTGATGTCTGGCACCGGAGATATGTAACAAGATGTCACACCCAGTCACATTATTCGGGCACAAGGCCGAACAGTCATACAATTAACCTATTAATGCTGAACGCCAAGCAAGGGAGCTGTTAGTACCTTGTTTCTAAGTATTTGGTATGACTCTAACGCTCTAACTACTAGGCCATCAGAGTGGTCCCTTCTATTGTGATCAGTTAGAGTATAATTTGGATAATTCTCCGCAATTTTGGGATTCTAAAAGACTAATATTCCATGGAAATACATTTGCTAAAAATTAATTCTTGGCTAAAAAGGTGATTGAAATTTACGAAATTCAAACACCGATATATTTTTTTCTCTGGTTCAACAAAGAACTATAGACTGTGACTTGATCTCAGATTCATTATAACAGTTTATTACTAGGACTTTTATTTTTTTTATTCTTCGTGCATAGATTTGACAGTTTGCTCTCCTCCGCTGCTTTTGGACTATAGATGGAAGGTCGGTCATGACCTTCACAGCAGTGATCACTTTCAAATCTACCTTGAAAATATCAAATCAAAAATTGATGACATAATTCCACAATGGAATATATAGAAGGCCAAATGGACTACGTTTGAAAATCTCTGCAAAACTAGACTAAATGATGGTAGAGTATTTAACGCTGTTAATTCTATACAGTATTTTACTTCCATTCTAATCGAAATGGTAGACGAGTAGATTAAAAAATCCTCACCGAACATGAAAAAACCCGAATACCTTGGGTAATAAAGGATAGTAAAGAAGCCATTAGAGAACGCAGAGAAGCAATAAACAAATTCAACAATCGTTACTCGTCCTACGCCTGAAAATGTAAACAAATATCGTATTACCCAGGTTAAAACTCGCCGCACATTCAAAGAATGTAAACGTGCATCATGGAAGAAATATATTTCTTTTTAAACTATCTTTCCTCAATTGAAAAGGTTTGGGACACTATTCGAAAAATAAATGGAAAGGAAAACATTAATTTTCTACGACACTTGAAAACAAACAATAACAATTTTCGTTCGAAATGTGACATAGCAAAAATTCTTGCAGACAGTTTCTCAAAATCATCATCATCATCATCATCAAAGTATTCAGAAGCTTTCCGAAGATTAAAAACTCAAAAAGAAACATCACGTTTAAAATTTACATCAAACAACTCTGGAAACTATAACCAGCTATTCAATATTGGACGCTTTAGATATGGCTCATGATACATTCGCTGGACCTGAAGAAGTACATTATCAGTTCTTGATAAACCTCCCAGAATCATTACTAACATCGCTTCTGAAAATCTTTAATGATTTATGGATTACTGGTAATGTAATTTCTTCTCATACAGTACGCTTGCCACTGTCTGTCTTGGTAGTGCATATTTGAGAGGGTAGAGCCCACTCGTAATTTGAATTCTCTGTCTGAGAGAAAGTTTGATATGAAAGAGGGCAGGATGGGGAAAATGCTGCAAACGGAAAGTTAACAATTCACGAACTCGCTGACATTACTTTGGCATGTTAAATTAGTATTGACATCGCACCACTTATTAGTAGCAATTACGAGATTTTTTGTCCCTAGTGTGCTATCATTGCTTGCGGTTCCTCAACACTGTGTTTCATATTTATTCCATCAATGTTTTCAGATTCCCTATATGTAATGCCATTTGTAGTAGTTTACTATACATTTCTGTGTTATTTAGGATGGTGGTGTAATTATTAACGGACGAATGAATAAAATACTATTAATGGAAGGAAGTAACCCTTGTAATCAAGTCCATATGTTTGACGCAGTTATGTCCCTTACATAGTTGTTTCCCTAAGATTATGTGTATGAGTGCCTGTGTGTAACGAGGAGGTGGTGAGGAAAAACGTGTGCGGGATAACGATTTTAGCAAGTTAAACCATACACGATGTGGAAACAAACGCATTGCTGTCCTTGCACAAAATAACTTTGGAATTTATGTAATTCCTCTACTTTACCTAAAACATTGGAAGGTAATAGAAAAATAACCCGAATGGAATATATTTAATATATACTGCTTGATATACCATCGTCATGTTTTTCAAAGTGTCATCTTTTCCATCTTTACCTCAATATACCAATTTGAGCTTTCCTTCGCTGAATACGCAGCCAAATTTATAACGTTGTCGAGAGTGGAAACATTTTACTATTTCTCAGAGGTGTCACCTTTATTCTATATATACAAAATAGCATGTAGGTTCGACTTTATTTTTGTTGGATTAGAGGCTTATGAAAAAAAAATTAGACTCCCTAAACACAAACTAAATCATTATACACGAGTATTTGCAAAAGGAATGCACATTTAATCAATTTACATTTCTCAATACATGATTAACACTTCCCAACAACAGTGCCGAATGAGCGTTTGATATAATGCACTGGAAAAACCCGGTTATACAACGTAAATTTGCCTCCCTAACTACATACGAACTTCACACGTATACATACAAGTGTTTACATAAATATATAATATTTCGTTAATCCACTTACCTCTATTTGCATGAAATGTACACCGGGCATTAAAGCATACTCAACTAAATATTTTCAATACACATACACTTGAAACAGACAGAGTGCCGAATGATCGTATGATGTAATGCATTTGGAAAACCCGGTCATCGACATGAAGTGGAACAAAAGGTAACATATCGTGTCTATAGATTTCTCCATTTGTGTTTAGCCAAAATCATATACACTGATTTATCGAAACATAACACTATGCACTGTGACATTGTACAGAGCTTTCTGTCGACAATATCCTGATAACTGTTACTTATGTATCAATAAGGGTAAAATAGGTTAGATAACATAGAGTAAATAATAATGCCTATTAAACTAGTAAACAAGTATTTGCAATAATTATATGCACTGTCTAATGTGTACGTCTAATTTGATTAATTCATTATTAGTAAACATAATAAATGATTATACTAAATTTCTGAAAAATGTGCATGACTTGATATGATCTTTTTCTGGCAATCGATCTGCGTTATATGCTAAGGCCAATCAATATTCAATATTACACTATACATAATTGTCCTAAATAACATGATGCTATAAATAGTAAGTCTATTTATAGGCCAGTCCTTACTATACTAAATAACATAGAAAAAAGTCTCTAATGTAATTGTCCTAGAAATCAGATAATTAACATATGATAAAAAAGTATGCCAATCTACATTTATTAGGAACAGTCAGACCATTTTATTTATAAACGGCTTATAAAAAACAGTGTTGAACATTACACTACAGTGTATATACATAATTGTTTTAATTGCAAAGATATGCATACTTCTTCCAAAATAACACACCGTCCATACTTCTTATAATTACCACACTATTCATACAACTTATACATATGCTTTCCATACATCTTTTATATACCAGGCAATTCATACAACATCTAAACACCAAGCTATCCAAACTTAATCTAAATACAACACTATAAACACTTCTAAACACCACACTATCCATACTACTTATAAATACCACACTATCCATACTACTTAGAAATACCACACTATCCATACTACTTATAAATACCACACTATCCATACTACTTATAAATAACACTAACTATACTACTTCTAAACACCACACTATCCATACTACTTCTAAATAACACACTAACTATACTACTTCTAAACACCACACTATCCATACTACTTCTAAACACCACACTATCCATACTACTTATAAATAACACACTAACTATACTACTTATAAACACCACACTATCCATACTACTTATAAATACCACACTATCCATACTACTTATAAATACCACACTATCCATACTACTTCTAAATACCACACTATCCATACTACTTATAAATACCACACTATCCATACTACTTATAAATAACACACTAACTATACTACTTATAAATATCACACTATCCATACTACTTATAAATACCACACTATCCATACTACTTCTAAATACCACACTATCCATACTAATAAAAACCACACTATCCATACTACTTAGAAATACCACACTATCCATACTACTTCTAAATACAACACTATCCATACTACTTCTAAATACCACACTATCCATACTACTTATAAATAACACACTAACTATACTACTTATAAATACCACACTATCCATACTACTTCTAAATACCACACTATCCATACTACTTATAAATACCACACTATCCATACTACTTCTAAATACCACACTATCCATACTACTTATAAATACCACACTATCCATACTACTTATAAATACCACACTATCCATACTACTTATAAATAACACACTATCCATACTACTTATAAATATCACACTATCCATACTACTTATAAATACCACACTATCCATACTACTTATAAACACCACACTATCCATACTACTTATAAATACCACACTATCCATACTACTTATAAATACCACACTATCCATACTACTTATAAATACCACACTATCCATACTACTTATAAATACCACACTATCCATACTACTTATAAATAACACACTAACTATACTACTTATAAATAACACACTAACTATACTACTTATAAATATCACACTATCCATACTACTTCTAAATAACACACTATCCATACTACTTCTAAACACCACACTATCCATACTACTTATAAATAACACACTAACTATACTACTTATAAACACCACACTATCCATACTACTTATAAATAACACACTAACTATACTACTTATAAACACCACACTATCCATACTACTTATAAATACCACACTATCCATACTACTTCTAAATACCACACCATGCATAGTTCTAAATAAAACTCAATACTACTTCCAAATATCAGTCTATCCATACTACTTCTAAATATCAGTCTATCCATACTACTTCTAAATATCTTGCTATCCATACTTATTTTAAATAAACACTATCCATACTACTTCTAACTATTAATCTATCCTACTAAATCTAAATACCACATTATCCATACTTCTTCTAAATACCACATTATCCATACTACTTCTAAATACCACGATATCCATACTACTTATAAATACCACGATATCCATACTACTTCTAAATACTAGGCTATTTATTCTGATCTAAATATCAGGCTATCTATAATACTACAAACAATCAGGCTCTCCATATTTTTTCTTAGTATCACACTGTCCATACTATTTTTAAAATATCCGGTATTCCATACTATGTCTAAATATCTCGCTATCCATACTACTTCTAAATACAACACTATCTATACTTTTTCCAAATACCAGACTATCCATACTACTTCAGAATAGTATGACTTAATACCACACTATCCTTACTACTTCTAAATACCAGGCTATCCGTACTTATTTTAAATAAACACTATCCATACTTCTACTAAATAATAAGATATCTATTTTTTGTCTAAATACCAAAACTTATCATACTACTTCTAACTATCAAGCTATCCGTACTAATTCTAAATACCAAAATACCACACTATCCATACTTCTTCTAAATACCACAGTATCCATACTTTTTCTAAATAACCCACTATCCATACGACAGATCATCTCTGTACATGAGTGAAAATAATAATAATTTACTAGTCTTTACAAATGCTAAAAATAAATTTCCTGATTTCATCAGAATGGTCAAAGGTTTCTCAGTAAATTATTTTTTTCAACAAGCCTGAAGCCAAATTCTTGCTCTGAAATTTTGGGGGCCTGATCAGAATAGAGTGGCTATGACAGGAGGCAGTATTATAATTTTTTAACATTGAAGACAAAACATTTGTAAAGTTTGTTGTAGTTATGGGTTTAATACCATATTTCAGCACATGATAGACTATACTTATTTGTCATTATGACGGATAGAAGAAGAATGAATATAATCGAAAGAGGCACCATTCCACAGGAAACTACTGACAAGCTTTTTCACATACCAACATCTACTCAGATTCTGAGGCTTGAACCATTTGGACATAAGTGAGATGGCAGTGTATGGTAACGATTAATTTTTAGACCACTCAGCCACCCAGGGGCTTGGTCAGTAAAGTAACGATGTGCTGGTCACTGATGTTTAATGTCTGTCAGCTTTGACCTGAGCCAGACATGTGAATTAGTTAAAACAGTGTTAGTCAATTATCTCCACTAAAAATTGCTCATTAAAATAGAAGTAAAGCTCTTAGAATTTAGATCATCATTTTATTATTTAATATTGAATAGTTCATAACAATTTGGTTAGTTGACATATGCCAAAATAATACAATATACAATACATATACAATTCAAAAATGAATAAATGAAGGAATAATAGCAACAAAAACCTGCACATAAATCCTCCGAAAGAGAGAGAGAGAACTAGACAGCAAGAGAAGATACTTTTAAGTTCTGTTCTGTTAATTATAAATTTTGGTATAAAGCTTGTATTTTGCTTGGCAGTTTATGTAATAGGACAGTATTATTATTTTGATGTCATGCAGTGCATATGTTGCTTTTCTTGTTTTTGAGTTTGAACATAACTGTAGTAAATAAATATCATACAGGTCATGTAATCCCATGAGCTTTAATTAATTCAAAGTTTAATTGTTTTGCTATACTTTAATACTAAAATAGTTTAATCAAAGTTTATTCAGTCCTGAATATTAAATGCTCTCTGCCATACATGTTGTCAAAAAAGCTTCCAGAGAAAAATTATTGATTGCTTTGGACAAATGTAGTCAGCTATTACATGGGTCAAGAAAATAGAATGCCAGATCTATCATAATAAAATAATTAGGGTGGTATGAATTTCTTTAAATGCATGCTGCTTTCATTCTAACACCACAGTACATATGTTTTAATCTGGATTTGTACTGTATCACACCTTAAGGTGAATCTTCTCCAAACAAATACATAATAGATAATTGAGAATAGATTTTGTTGTCAGAATTTTTTAGTCACATCACATATAAATAAGTACCTTGCATGGGACCATAGATGTATGCAGATCCAAATAAAGTGAATAATTGCCATGTAAAGGTATGTGTAATTAAAACAATCATAGATGAAACCCATGTCTGAAATAGTCATTTCAGAATGCCTATATGACCTGTATGACTGCTACTATAGTTAGTCAAAGCTTTTACTAACATTCTGACTGCTGTCCAACATGTACAGAAAATAGCATAAACTATTGGCTTGGTTGTTGGCTTTCTAACTGACCTAGGCAATGTTAATATTTTTAGTATAGCTACACTGTATTTCTTGATCCTAGCTCTTTTTCTTGCTTGTAATCTTTATGCACCTTTTGGCTTTTAGTCACCCTCTGTTGCATGCTAACCTGCTAGTAACATAGCTTCATGGTTAATGGTAGCTGTACTAATGCCATATAAGCCATTAACCAGGTTATCTCAGTACAGGAGAACTTGGAGGTTCGGGTTAGAATGGTGTATATATGTGTGTGTTTTGGATTATCTTATTTTAACCGTTTTCTATATTTCTCATTATCCACATTAGCATTTAACATTTAATCAGCGGTTTATCTTCAATCAGAAAATTCTCTTTGTATGTATAATAAAGTGAAACTCCTCTCAACCTAAAATGCTTTGGACCAAAATTTAATTTTTTGGTTTCAGACTGAATTAAAAAATATTCATAACAACTGAAGATGATGTCCTTCCTCATCAGCTTATGTGTGATTTCCAGCAAATGAAAGAATCTTCTTAAGTCACAAAGGCGGTGTTAATAAATTAGATGGTAATTGTTATGGCTCTGTAAAATGAACTGAAATCATTCTTTCAAACAGTTGGATAAGACTGTTATATTATGATAATCATCATTACATTCATAATTGCATAGTTGCTGTAGTATACATACTTATGCGAGTTTATCTTTATCAATATTATTTCACTCATTGGAACAGATTGACCCTTACAGTTATCTTAGTATTGGAACTTCTAGTACAACAGGATGAGATGGTAATGTCAGACAACCCGGCCTGGGAGCAGTCCATGTACTTCCGAGGCAAAATCATTGATAAAGTTGGTCAATATCCTCTGCATTTAACAAATCATCCTCTATAAAGTGTTTAAATCTGACTCCCTGCACTGCTCCGGTTGCCTAGTGGTTAGATAATATGCCCTCAGATGCAGGAGATCGTGGATTCGATCCCTGACAGTGACATACCAAAGACTTACACAAATAGTATTTACATCTGCCTCGCTTGGTGCTCAGCATTATGAGGTTAGTGGTAGGACTGGTTGGCGTGGTGTCAGGATGATTTGTCTGGGCTGGACATCATGCTACATGTCTGCAGCATGATCACAAGTGAAATACATCACTATAAACTGTTACACTGACAGACATTGTAACGTTATGACAGAACTTTCTTTAAAGCTACATTAAAAATCCAAATCACACACATGCACACACACAAATTTGACTCTCTGTCTTATTTCCTTGCTTAACATAGTAGCTAAATTTGGCTAGCTGCCATTCTTATGAGGTCTTTGCAGTTGTCATTCCTTACTGGCATCAACTAGTACTGCTTGTATATTTTTACCAGTCTGTGACTCATCTAGAGCTTGGCTAATTAATCAGCTACTGAGAAATGGTGTATATCATGTGCAAGAAAACATTGCTATATGCTTAGTGATTGACTGTGATCATTGCGATGATGAAATTAATGGAGATTTCAAAACTAAAGTCAATCTATAAGCTGACCGATGGTTGTTCCACGTGAAAGCATTGTAGTAGGTGAAACAGTGGTTTTGGGAGCTAGAATCTTGTCATCTTTAAAATGAACTTCAATCGCTGGGTGATGCTTGTTTTAAGTATGTAGACTTGTTTAAGGTATTTCCAGTATTCCTAAGATGTGTACAACAGAGATTGCAAACATACCTGGATTTGTGTCCTTTTTGATAACTTCATTTTCATACTGCAAAGGATAACCAAACTAATTCCAATCTCATGACTTAATTTTCTAATCATAGGTAATGCTAATTCAGTCTTTTCTGCCATTTGTGTCTGCTTTATTTGACCTCCTGCTGGACTTTTATTATTTAACCCACATTGTTTGCTGCATGTGCGTCAGTCATGTGACTATTTGACAATCCAAGGTCTAAGCATTTTGTAAAGTGTGAGGGGTAAGGAACTATATTTTCAAAATCAAACATGACTTTTAGATGTAAATTGGAGTGGATCAAATTTATGCCTCTAGAATCTGCTTCCAGCTTCATCGCCTCAAGCGGAGCAAACTAAGTACAAGTCAGCTGTTGGCAGTCAAACCATTCCTGTAACTGCTGCAAATTGTTCATTTTTTCAGGCTTTTCCTGCATTAGACCTGCTCATTGTACATGTGCTATTTGTATATCTCAGTTGATGAACTTTTGAAAATTTGCATGTCAGTATTTACAAGCTACAATAATTGGCAGAGCACTCAAGCTTGAGTTTTCATTCCTATGTGTGCTCATAAACTCTCGAAGTCAACATGGCAGCAATGTATGTAGTTTGACTATAGGCCAGTTCGATAAGGGTTGTTACTGCCTCTGAAAATAGGCTCCCTTGCGGAGCTCTTTGATACATTGAAAGCAGAAACCGTGTTCGTGAATTTACAATTCCTATTTCCGGCAAACAATACTCCTGTTATGGATGCATCTGTTGGGCTCCAACTTGGAATAACACAACAATTCAGAATTATTTACTTGATGTTTATTTCTGCTTAAAAATATAGACTCTGATCACACACACACACAAATATAATGTTATGTGATTTTAAAAAAATACCAACACGTAGAATGTGACACAGACACGCACACACACACACACACACACACACACATAGATAGATAGATAGATAGATAGATAGATAGATACTTGTCTTGTTTATATTTTGAATTAACATTTATAAGCCTATCAAATTCATTTAGATTTGCACAAATAATTAGTAATAAATATGTTTACATGACATTATACAATTTATCTAATAAATGCAATGTACTTGGCTAATACAGTGAACATACCGTGTGAATTTTAAAAAAGATACATTTCTATGTTAGAAATCAAGTGCAGAAGAATTTTCAGCAAATGTAACTATTTTTGTAACACAGTTGAAGAGAATATAATGACCTAGCGAAATTATGGCAACACTTGAATTGTAATAGTATATTGACTACTGATGGTAGCTGTAGCATGCACTGAAGTCACAGACATGATGCAAATGATTTTTAATATTTTAATTTCATATTTCCTGTTAAAGATGAAATTATGAAATGAACTTTAAATTTCTGTTTCAAGTTTTATGATTTTGACTTTTAGGCTTTCATTCTTTGCCAAACAGAAGCAGTTGCATTAAGTTGACTGTTTTTGTAGCTAATTAAGTGAATTCTTCACCGCCTTATATTTCAGAAAGTGAAGATTATCTCACAGAATTTGCTACAAAGGCAAATGCACAGATTTTAAAGAAATTAAAGGAAAGACCCTCAGAGGTACCTAGGGAACTGTTTACCTTTGATCATATATCCAAAACTGATGGTAAGCGACAGCACAAGGAAACAAACAAAATAAAAGAAAGCCGGCAACAGGAGAAGGACTTTAGCCCAAAGAAAAAGAGCAATTTAGTATCTATGCAGCCTAAAGGTAAAATTACAGAAAAACAAAGCACAAAATAGTGTAGATTCAACAAACCCAACAATTGTAAATAGCCAGAAAAGGAAAGTGCAGGAAAAGTCAAATTTGTCCACATGTAACCTGTTGATGAGTGATATTGCCAACCAGTTTGAGAATGATTCCTCAGTACACTATAACGAACCATCTGCAAAGTTGACACCTGACCAGTGTGCAGAATCAATAGGGAACTTCCCATTACCATCCCCAATATTGCAAAATTTGTGTTCTCAACTACAACTATCTGCAAGTGCATCCACAGCAAGAGAGGATGAGCCACCAATTTACACCCCACTGACGGCTACTTGGTCTTTATGTACCAGTACAGATAGACCAGATGATAGCCCAGGAAATCTCTTCAGTCATCCAGGTAAAAAATCTTTTAGTATTCTAAAGTAACCAGTAGTGGGCAAATCTTGTGAAGAGCAGAGTGCATTTTCAGAGCATTACATTTAATAGTATGAGTCTGGGTCATACCCACTATATAATAAAGACCAAAGGGTATCCAGTGAAAATGATAAACATATAGCATCAAGCTCCTGATGATAAACATATAGCATCAAGCTCCTGTTGGTGCATGTCATATTTATATTTATAGCCACAATATCACATTACAAATGAGAAATTAGCTTCAGATTAGACTGTTTTAAATTGAAATTTGAGGGGATGCAATTAATGACCCATGTCTGCAGATAACCAGTTTTGGATGACAAATATCAATTATTAATCATCAATAATCCTAAATAATTAGAGACTTCCAAGTACGGTAGAATTAATATGCCAAATGAAGCAAAGTAATAATTTACCAAATACTGGACATGTGATACATCCACCACCACCACAAAAAAAAAGGAAAAGTCACAATTGACAAACTCCATTAATATCTGGAATAAGGTTGATGAAGATGTAGAAAGCTTTTATTTTTGTGCTTTACTCAATAATTCTGACAAATTGTTGTTATTAGACTTGGTCATCAAAGTATGTCTCCACCAGTACAGTGCAACTCCTGGATGCAAATATACTGGTGAGGCAGTATTTCTCATGGTGGATAGCTAACAACTTGCACATGTACACTGCATAGTCATTTTTCATATGATGGTGATATTATGTATTTTAAAACTGTTGACATATGAACACAAGTTCACATGTGCAGGCAATTATGACATTGTGCATTGTCTATAAAATAATCATTACACTTCTTGTTTTGTTACCATTCCAGCACCTCCACCAGCCATTTTGGACTTCTTTGAAGCACTGTGCCAACCACATATACAAAATTATTTGCTGCAGTTTGTTCAACACTTTAGAAATCCAAGACCAAATGCAAGCAATTTCTACCAAAATGAGACAAACTACTCGGAGGTTGGTAAAATTTATAAATAAAACAAGAGCTAAAATGTATTGAACTGTTTGTCAAATCCTCTTTGGAGGATGTTGCCATTTTGCTTATTTTAGCATCCATGTGTGTGTCCAACTGTCTTTCCCTGTCACTCCATACCTTAAGTTAATCTGTGTTTTAGTATTTTGTTAGTTTCATTTAAATTCAGTACAATCTGAATCATCCTTTGGTTTTGGAATATAGCTTCAGTATACACTTAGTCAATATTTAAATGAACTAATGTTATAATTTTCCAAATTTGGGGTGTGCTCATCATGCAAGACATGGTATACTTCTTATTTGAACAAAATGCATGTTTTGGGATGGATATGGTTACAAACTCAATCCATTTATTTTCTGTTCACATTAATTGTAAATATAACTTTCCAAAATGTAACAGCATCCACCATGATGTGAACATTGCAAAACACTGTGCCTTCCCCCACCCCAGCTGATCAGATATCAAATGTAAAAATTAAAACATAATTGGATCTTTGTGCATATAACTAATGGTATGTGCACTCATCTTTTTGACATGATATACAGATGTGGTTTTAGATTTGTTTTACCAGAATTACTCCTATGGATGGGATGAAGTTAGGAAAGTTGGGACTTAGCAAGGAGCGGGGAATATTAAAAATGACTTTGTCACAAACTAAGATTAACCTGTGCATCAAATTAAATTAGTTGAAGGAAATGATAACCAGCTAAAGACATTTTCATTTTCTATTATCGATACAATCTCAAGGACCAGCTTTAGGTTAGGGCATATTAATGGCAGCAGCATAAAATGTAATTGTCAACTCTCTTTCAGAATGGCACAGAATGCACTGCACAGGCATCACTGCAGTCTGTGCAGGAAAGTGGAAATGGGTGTCAGCAGCCAATTCAAAGCAGTTTTTATGTTGCCAACAACTGCACAAGTTCACAGGATTTATTTGTACCCTCAGTACAGCGGGAGTGTAATCCTAATCCTGTGAACAGACAAGAGCCCCAATCATTTCCACATTCTTCAGCATCACCAAGAGCAGCATCTTCCCCAAGGCGATCACCAAGAAAGCCTAAATACCAGGGTGATGTTTCTGGTGTTGCACAAGAGAGAGATGATGATGTAAGTGTTGTATTGTTGGGTATATATTGGAAGTATTGTAGTAATAATTAACCTCTGTCCACCATGATTTGTAAAGATATTGGATTAGGTTATGTCTATGCATTTGTTACAGTCATTTTTAGATTATAATTTAACCGCTGTTCAAGATGTGTTATAGCAGACAAGTAGAGCCAACTTATAACTAATTTTACTAATTAGAATTTCATTTAATTTCATGGAAACTAGCTACAAATTAGCTGCTTTCATTTAAGGTCAGTAACTCTATTATCATGAGACATGTTTGTGATGTTTGGTTGTTGTCTCTAACAGTGGTAAGAACATATAGTGTTTCCAAGTCAGTTATGCAAGAAAGAAACTGAAGTCACAGTGAAAACATTGGAACTGCTGTGTAACAGATGACAATCGCTGGAACAGTTTAAAAATACTTTGTTTGCAGTGAATAATTGATGTTTGTTCCCTTGTTATCGTTTCTGTAGCAAGAGTTGTTTTTACGGGGTGGGGTTGCTAGCGCTATGCCCAAGTCCTGTTTATCATTCCACTGTCCCATGTACATGTGTATTTACGTTTAGAGGTTTGGTCCAGTTCATAATTGTTCAACCCTTTTTCATTATTTTTTCCAGTTAAATGTTGTACATGTATTCTGTTGTTGGCCAAAATGTAAATAAAAATGGGATGAATAAAATGTTGAAATCAATTTTTTATTTGCTCTAAATTATCCACAAGTCTGTCATCCAATGCATTTAATAACTATCATTGGATTCCAAGGTTATGGTCTTAATTTCACTAGATGGAATTTTTTTCCACACTGACGACATTTTGTTTACAACTTTAGGTGGAGTTTATTTCTAGGTGAAATTTCAGCAAGGTGGACGAACATTTATACATTTTCATTATTGGATGGGGTTTCTGCAGGTATTTCCATCTAATTAGGCAGAAGCAAAGATTCCACCTAGTAAGAGACAGAGTAATTTGCATATTTCTGGATAATATTCCACAGTCTGAATCTACCTAAATATGAATATAAGGGGAATCTGGGCTAAATAAACGGACTAAACAGGTTCCGCATAGTAGGCGGAATAAACAGATTCCTCCTAATAATAGACGAAGTAATTTGCATATTTCATGGGATATATTCCGCCCTGAATCCGCCTAAATGTGAATATAAGCGGAATCTGTGCTAAATAAGCGGACTAAACAGATTCTGTATAGTAGACGGAATAAACAAATTCCGCTTAGGAGGCAGAATAAACAAATTCCGCCTAGTAGATGGAATAAACAGATTCCGCCTAGTAATAGACGGAGTAATTTGCATATTTCAGGCTATATTCTGCCGTGAATCCGCTCTGAATCCGTCTAAAATTTATAATAGGTGGAATCTAGGCTTTAGGTGAAATCCGCTTTAAAATTACACCTGGAATCTGGTTAAAGTCAGGGCGGAAGTTTTCGTACACGTACATTGGCAGTCATCCCATGTTAATGTTATGCAACATCTCCCCTCTAGGTATCGCATACAAGCATCATGCAACAACTTTGAATAACTCCAATAAATGGAATGGGACAGTGGTAATAGTCCCTTGAGATGTTTAACATGTTCCAAAACCTTTCTTCGATTTACAAAAGCATTTAAAAGGATTTTTAAAAAAAATTAAATATCAGAAGACAGAATGAAATAAAGAATAAAAATTGCATCTAAGTTTAAATATAGTATTATTTTATTAAATATATTTTGCAAACATGTAATTCAAGCACAAATCGTTATTAGAAACATATTTCAAATACAAATATTTTGTGAAACATATTTCAAGTAAAGTTAGTTTTTTAAAAATGCCATGAAAACAAAAATCAGATTAAATAAATAAAAAGATGTTAAATAAATATATAAATCTTTGAAAAATGCTATGAATTTAACAAGTTAAGACGCCGATGAACCTGTAATTCCAATTTGTTGCGCGCAATTTCTCGAGAAATGGCTATTCCAAGTTGGAGCCAAGGACAATGCAATTTCTCGAAAAAGAGTGCAACAATTAGAAATTCCAAGTTGTTGCGCGCAATTTCTCGAGAAATGGCGTATTGCAAGTTGGAACCCAATACATCCACTAGCGTGCCAAAAGTAACTAAGACGAGACATTATTGCGGTGCCTGTTCCAATTATCGGGCAAAATCTGTTGGCAACAAAACTATAATTCACCACAAGTTTCCTGCAGACGAAAGATTGAGGAAAGCACGGATAAGGCGTATTAAAATGTTGATGCCACAATTTGCTTACAACAGACATGACCGCCTGTGTTCAGTGCATTTCTTAGATGGAAAATTTACTCAAGAACACAACATTCATCGGTTTCAACATGAAGTCGAAAAGAAAGATATTTTAATTGTCCAATGTGATTTAATTTGAATTTATTAATGAATAATTCCATTGGAAAACTGCTTTTTATATCGTTGAAAGCTTTCTTGTGCTTATAAAAAAGAGGGGTATCTGTTACATTTAATTTGGAGAGATAATGACATATTTTGAAGAAAAAAAACAGCAAACTATCAGTTTTGTCCAGTATGTAGTAAGATTGTGCATCTTGTATTTTAAATGCATGCTTGAATTAAGAATGTTAAATTTAATGTCACATCTTAATGAATAAATTATCTTAGGTTATATTTGTATAAGGTTAAAGCACACAATGATTGGCCCTAAAGTTATTAGTTAAGTTATTAAAAACTCAATTAATTTTCCATAAAGGCATATTACCCAATGTACAGTCATTCTGCTGGAACATGGATAAAAGTCCAGCATCTTTTGAGATCTAAGCTGACCCCAAATATGGCACCAGTAATCGTCTCTCAAACTTTGTTACAAATTCTTTTTGCATATTTGTGCATTGACATAATCCACCATTTAATTAATTTTTAATGAAAATAGTACATATGTAATTACACCATATGCATCATTTTGTGAACGAGTTTGTAAACCTAAAACCTTGTGAAGTCAAAAGATGTTGCTTGCATGCTGTACTTCAATGGCCATATAAATTACAGTGACATAAATCATGACCAGATACATTTAGTTGCATATTTGTTTGCTTAGACAAATATGAATTCCTGGAACTTCCTTTTAATTAGTGTGCAATCTGCCCGTATTAAGGACTTTTTGGGGATTTATGTAGTTTATTTTCCTCTTTTCAGATGCAGAGCAATACTCTATACTTCAGCGCCTTGTAAGACTTTTAAATGAGCATTCTCATAAGAAGGAATCCAAAAGAGAACAAGAGAGACAAAGATGGATGACCAAGTCAAGATTGTAGAATACAATAATGGACAATACTCAGCATAATCCGCTTCTCAGTAAAGAACGCGATGATGGACATCCCCAACATGATCAGCCTGTCAGAGCTGATCCAAGCACCAATCCAAAAGTCAAACCACCATCATCCCAGCCAGTAGAATCACCCATTGTCAGACTTGGCCCAGAACCAAGCAGTGGAATAGACTAGAAAGAAAATGAGAAGGATACAGTAATGGATATCCTTCAGTTGGTCAATGAAAATTCAGGCAAACAAGAGAAGGATACAGTTGAATATGCTTCTTGGCATTTTGGGACTTTGCAGGGCAGTATGTATTTTACACTACTCACCAGACATTCTTGACCAGTCGTGCAATATATCTCTTAGTCATGGATCTCAGTCCACAAGTCACAGATCTAATAAAAGATGAGTGTTTTTTTTATGCCGATGGGGAAAAATTGTGTAAAGTTCATGGTAAGTAAAGCATGTTTAGATGAAAAGTGGGTGGGTGACAAAAAGAATCAGGTAGCTAAAATGTCAGAGTCAAAATAATTTGAAGTTCATTTGTAGAAATGAATGAACCATTAGCTGTGATATTCCAAGGTGAACAGCTACTAGTACTACTTCTAGCACAGAAAGACAACCTCATCAGGGTAACAACTTATTACTACTTCTAGCACAGAAAGACAACCTCATCAGGGTAACAACTTATTACTACTTCTAGCACAGAAAGACAAGCTCATTATGGTATCAACTATTACTTCTAGTACACAAGGAAAACCACATCATGGTACTGCTAGTACATTTTTTTTTTTGGGGGGGGAGAGGGACAAGTTGAAAGAAAGGCTTTAAGTGTTTAAATTGTGTTTTAAAACTGTAAGACATCCAGAATGTAAAACTGTAAGACATCCAGAATGTAAAACTGCCACCAGGTCACTGAGCTGTTGTAAGCTAATTGTTTGGCAGACAGCTGCAATAATTGAGAGCCAATCCATTTGACAAGTTGGAAATTTAAGCATATTTAGTAAATTAATCTTTAAATTTCATATTTTTCATATTAAAAGAAGGAATTGAAACCATGTGAAACATTATAGCTAATCTTGTTTCTATTGACTAATTGTGTCTATAAAGAATAGGATCTGTGATATATTTCAGAGATAGGGACAATTATCAGGTGGGGGTTTTATGGCATTGGCAAAATGCACAATGGAAAGAAAGTTGACACACCAATGCAACTGTCATGTACTGCACTTTAACTTTCTTTAAAATTGAGAAATTTACAGACCTGCCGACCCTTGCAATTTTACCTTGAGTCATACGGAAATGCTGATCCGATGACCTAGTGGTTATAACGTCTGCTTGGATGCCAGAGGTTGTAGGTTTGATCCCTGGCCAGGTCATACAAAAAACTTAGAAAAATGGTACTAACAGATGCCTTGCTTGGTGCTCAGCATTAAGAGGTTATTGTTAGGACTTGTTATGCTGGTGTCAGGATAATCTAACTGGGTGGAACATCATGTGATGTGTCTGCGTTCAAATCCAAATCACATGCACGGAAATGCCCTTACATTACAGACTCATGGAATAAAAGGACAAATTATGGATATAGAATTGTTTGCGTTAAAATCTGGATGCGTATATATATATATATATATATATATATATATATATATATATATATATATGGTTAGAACTGGATTATATCATTAAGGCAGCTGGCTATATTGGTTGTCAGCGGAAGTGGACCAAATTTAATTGTTGAATTGGCAAGTTGCTTCATGTTTTAAAGTCTAGAATCATTTAAGACTTCACTGGATTAATTGCTGATAAAATATTGGCATTTGTTTGATGGCACTTTAAATTATAATCAGGCAAAATGGGAATATATGGTTTGTTGCTAAACCAGTTTTTGACATGCGATTGTGTTTTATTGGCGATTAATCAATTGATTTACTTAAATTGACAAAACCTCGATTGTATGCTTTAACTAATGAATCTTTCAGAAAAAATTGAATGAACATAACACTGTGCATACATCTGAACTTTAAAATCACTACGGTGCAAAGAAGAATTTTGTTTTGTCGCGAATAAACTGATTTGAGATAACAGAATATGTTGAAAAGTTGAAAATATATTTTAAGGTATAAAATAACTCTGTGTCATATACAGAATATAAACAAAATAACATATAGTTAGAATGAAATACACTTGTACAAAAATGAGAGTATATTTTGTTAGAAAATACTGTACAATTATTTCGCATTATTCAAAATGAGACGATATATCTTAAACATCATTTGTTTCCACCAAGAACAAGGAAACACAGCTAACGTGGCTCTTGAGATTTTACTTTTGACCTTTTTAGTTTGATTATTGCAATTTTGAGGTTAATGGTCGAGTGACTCTTCATTTTGGTAATCTATTGAGAACCTTGTATTGTTGTTTTAAGTATTAATTTTGATTTGAATTTATGATGTATTTATTATTATTATTATTATTATTATTATTATTATTATTATTATTATTATTCACATATTATTGTTGTTGTTTTTGTTGTTATTATTTTTGTGATGATTTTAATTATTATTATTGTTGTTGCTGCTATTTTTTTTATTATGATTATTATACACATTATTATTGTTATTGTTATTATTATTATTATTATTATTATTAATTATGTTTATTAGTGTTGTTGTATCTGTTGTTGTTATTATTATTATTTTAAAAATGTATTTGTATCATAATAATAATACAAATAATAATACAAATAATAATAATAATAATATCTGTTCTGTCTTCAGAGCTGACTGATATCTGGCTGAACTCTATACATTCTTGTGCACCATCCTCTCGTTCTGGAATTCCTCCTGTGATTCTCGTTGGAACTCATGTGGACAAGATTACAGAGGTATGTGTAGATGGTATATATAATAAATTACTCACATACAGAGCTCAAACTTCCAATGTATTTTAATTAAATTATTAACACTGCTAATTCTAATGTGATTAGAGAATGGACTGTTTACATCTTGTTCATTTGTGCATGGCACTATTGTCAGCAGTAATGTCAGTGTCAGATCATGTGCTAACTTAAAATTAATTTTACAGCCATCAGTTTGTGCTGAGTCTCAATATTCAGTCTGTTTCTAGCTTTAACCAGGATTCTGTTCTGGGCAGAAAACACATGGTCACATCCAGCAGTATGTACTGCTGAAGTTAGTGAAAGTGATGCTAACTTGAGCAAGTTTGGAAAATCCTCTCTGTGGTGGTGGTCAATTAAATGCCACAGTTTACACATCACACCTTGAGGGTACTTCTCAGCCAAATCTACTTTCTTAAGGAAAGACCACTCTATCTTTTCCTTAACAGAGTCAATAGCAGGTTCTGATGATTTTCTCTCAATACTTCTGCTGATTTCGATTGCACAGTTTTTGCTTCTCCATAATATGCACACAGTCTGTCAATCTCTTCATCTCCGTAGGTATCTACTTCTGTTTTTGACATCATGCTGATCGGTCGCATAGCAAGAATACCAAAGCTTGTAAGTAGGTCATCTGCTGGAAATCTACACTGAATGTTCTCAACTAACGAGTCAATGAAGAGTTTAGCAATTTTCTCCAGGCTGAAGTTGTTCTCTGTGATCTGATGATGCTTCTTAAATTTATTGCCCTTCAGGTCTTCCTTGAACTTTTGCATGTATGGAGTGTCAAAGCTATATACCTTCTGCAGATTAGCAATACACTCATCAGTTTGAGAATGGTTACAGGAGCCATTGCATCCATCATCATGTATGTTGTCGCTATAAAACTTTCAGTCGCTATCTTTTTTCTTCATCCCTCCATCATTTTGGTCCTTGTGACTGGCTTCAGCCAGGTAGGTAAGCAAGCTATCTAGAGTTCTCCATACAGCAGTCAGGGCACTAAAGTAAGACAACCACCTCACTGGTTGGAGCTCCTTATATACAATACATGGATCGTCTAAAATATCCTGTATGGCATGTAGTCCAGCCTCGCGTTGACTACTTCCCTTAAAATAGTAGAAAAGATCAGTCAATACTTGCTGATGCTTTCTTAATGATTCTATTTTCTCTGCTGCCTGGGAGGTACACAGTGCCAACCTGTGGGCAACACAGTGAACATTATGCATATGAGGATTTTCCCATCTCAATATTGCAGCTGCTCCTTTTTCCTTGCCCATCATAGCAGATGCTCCATCTGACCCCAAACTCATTTTTTTTGCTATTGGAACACCCCTTTCTGACATTTCTTTCATAATTGATTCAGCAATTCCTTTCCCAGTGGCATCTAAGCATTCAACATTGCACACATAATGACACTCTGGAATAATGTCTTCACTCAATGTCTGAGCATACATGACAAGCCTTTTCCTGTTGGAAATGTCAGTGCTCTCATCTACAAGTAAGGTTACCACAGGAGATTTCTTAATTGTAACAGTTACAGCATTGTTAGCAAACTCTGCTAATGACTCTAGCAGCTCACTGGCAGTCACTGAAGATTAATAATTGATATTACTCTTTCTGAGAATGTCAAGATCTTGAACTCCCAATTCATGTGAACGATTCACAAAAGACTTAAATTTGTTAAATGGGATGTCTTCATCTGCCATCCATTTAACAACCTTCAGTAAGGCAGTTATGGCTTTGTCTTGATCTGAAGTGAGCTTTGCACTACATTTTTCAAAGTTAGTTCGTAACTCTGGGGCTATTAGACATAATTTGTGGTCAGCAAGATCGGCATGTCTGGTTAATGTTGAATTTTGAAAATTTCTGTTCCTAGCGATCTTGTTCATACCATTTACCTTTTTATTGTCTGTGCATATCTCACAAAACATAAAGTCCTCATTTTTATTTGCACAGGCATTGTCATATCGTAGCCACGAGTACGTTTTTAACCACTTCAGCTGAAACTGTCGAATTTTTGGTAATTTATGTATTACGCTGGAGGCTGAGCACACGTTTGTATCCTGAACATCAGATGACGAAACCAAATGCTGCTGATCACCGTAAGCACGTTGATGTTCCTTTAAAATTTCTTGCGTCTATAGGAATGCACATATGAACAACTAATGAGTCCCAGCCATTTTATGTGCATGCTGGACGTGGGACGCAGGGGTAGATTAATCACTGCACACGTTTAAATTATTTCTATCATAGAAGTGTTAAGTATGTGTACCCCTTTGTAAGACTGTGAATCATCCAATGATTTTCAGGAGAGCAGTTGTTTTCTGTCTAAACATAATATACCATGCCCGCTAAATATTTTCTTGTTCAATGAGTAACTGTTTAATGTTTACTGTTCCTCTCTGATAAATGTCTTGCCCAGGTGGTGGCATTCCACTAAAAATAACTTATTGCAAATTGACAACATTTAACAAACACATAGCAAATTCATTTACTTTAAGATACTGGCCATTTAATTACGTGGGGGTGGGGAGGTTGTAATTTACTTTTGAGCTACAATATTTTCTATTAAGGTACTGGCCATTTAATTATGGGGGTGGGGTAGGTGTGGGGTGGTGTAAGTGTCTTTTGAGTTACAATATTTTCTATTCTTGTATTTCAAGATATTAAATTTTTTCCTGATTATCTCATGGGTATAACATGTTATGTTGCTGTTAATTAGAGCTTGATGTTTTTTCAACATATTAACAACAAATACATCAGGCTTCTGTACCAGAATATTTAATTTTGGGGTCCTAAATACAAACGCAGGGGTAGATTAATCACTGCATATGTATGTATTTATGTATCTATGTGTAATTATGTGTACCACATGTATGCATATGTCTATATTTGAATGCATATGTATGTGTGTGTGTGTGTGTGTATATATATGTATGTGTCCATATATAAATGCATAAATATGTGTCCATGTGCATCTGTGTCTGTACCTGTCTTGTGTTTCACTAGCCCATATTCACTGAACGACAAACAGATGAAAAACTATCTCTTATATAATGGCTTTAATTTGTTTGGTAAAGAAGGAAAATGAAAGAGTAAATTTTGTGTTTTTATAGTTTTATCTTCTACTGCTCCACTGTGTTGATGTTAAAAGTTTATTGGTATACCCACATCCTAGTGTAGAACAGACCTCAGGTGTCTTTATTTTGGGTAACATCATATGTGTACCTAGTGGTCCATGACATTGTACTACACTAATCCATTTTTTTAAAACATAATTCTAGTTGTGCATGTTAGAGAGTATCACAGGATGTATGTGAGTTCATTTTATGATAGTGGTTGTGTAATGCCTACTTATATAAGCCCTGTTTAATTTCAAATCAAAAACAAGACTAGCAGTGGATACCTAGATTAAAATGTTATCAATGAATGTTAGGGGTCTGCATAGTTTCAATTTAAGAAGAAGAGATGTTTTCTGCTGGGTGAAATACAAGAATGCATTCATTATCTGTCTACAGGAGACATACTGCTGCTGACATTGAAAAATATTGGAAGGCTAAATGGGGTTATGCAAGTTTTTAGCCATAAATCTGTCAATATTACAGGTGTTGCCACCTAGTTTAGAATTGTGAATTTTGCAATAATAGAAAAAGATCTGATGGTCAGGGCAAATACATTATTCTTGATATATCAATAGATGGATATTTACACTGGAGAATTTATGCGGTCATTATGTTGATAATGCTGAGTTTTTTTTAGGAATTTGAAATATGATTTATCATTCATTTTGTCAATTCTTATGTTATTATTTGTGATGACTGGGTTGTTGTTCGGGACATGGAGGAATTTGAAATAGGATTTATCACAAAACTTGACAATTCTTATGTTATTTTTTGTGATGACAGGAATGTTGTTTAGGACATGGAGCTCGACTCTTATATCATTCTGCATAAAAAACACTCCATGGACATCAAGAATCAACTTGAATTAGTAGATCCAAGGAGAGCTGTCAATCCTGAGAGTCGAATGTTTACCTGGCAACAGGTAAATCCTCTGAAACAAAATAGATTGGACTATTTTTAATCTGAGGATATGTTTTCAGATTATATTGATGCATCTATTATTCCAGGTTTTAAAACAGATCATTCAGCAGTAACACTAAACATTTTAATATCCACAGTACATAAACCTAAAAAATGTAATTCAGTTCATTTTCTATATGGGGTGGAGAACATGAATACATTTTGGCAAAATCAATGATTTTATCAAAGTATTTTTTCCAATAAGGGACACATTCCTTCTACTCCACCAGCCGAGCAACTTCTTTACTTCCTTGAACTTTGTCAAAATTGAGTTCAACCATATTCTTTAAATTGAAAGAAAAATCTACCCTCAGTAATCTAAAATTGGCAACGGATGAGTTAATACCAATTTCTTGTCTTTTAATTTGAATTTTATAAATTTCCAAAGCCTATAGATTGATTTTACTGGCCTATAGATTGATATATACTTAAGTTTGTGTTGATTACGGGCCTATAGGTTGTTATCTCCCCTGATGTATTTGCTCCCCTTGCATGTTCTTTAAAAAAAAAAAAATTGACATGATTACAAAATTTTGGGGAGCAAAAATGGCACACACAAGGTTAGCAGTGACCATATATATATATATATATATATATATATATATATATATATATATATATATATATATATATATATATATATATATGCATATATATATATAATGGGAAAATTAGAAGATCTATATATACGGCGTAATCATTAACTTTTTGTGGAATTCATAAGAGTACTGAAATTTAAATTCTTTTCCAGCAGATACATCTTATATTTATGAAGATACAGAATAGAGGCTCAATATTAACAGAGCCAAATAAGGTCAAGTGTTTGGGGGGAAGGGGTCCAAAATTTTAAAAGAACCTCGACTTTCCTCAAAAGGACACCACAGTAAAATCATATATGCCTATTTACTTAAAGTTTGCATATTACCCAATAAATATGCTGAAAAATTAAGCGAAGAATAAGTCAATTTTCTTCTTAGAATCATTTGGCAATGATGGAATTACTTTGTCCTTAACATAGCAATGCGAGCACGCCTGCAAAATTGTGTGATATGCAACTGAGTGCACGTCTGTCTTCATAAATAACTAGTTTTCAACTGCTTCTTGACAGTCATCATTTTACAATCAAAAGTTCTTGAATTGTTTATTACAAGATAATTGTACAATTTTCTGTTCTGAAAAATGACTATTGAGTCAAATAATTATCACATAAACCGTTTAAAGTCCATTTAATCGGAAAATTTTCTCTCTAATACGTGTGCACCTCTATCTCGTAAATAAACCTTCAATTCACAAACTGAAATCTTGTCAAAAGAGCACGGGTTAGCGAGCGATTCCTTTATTTAATATCATTTCATCAGATTTTTAGCTCACCGGAAATAGATTTAATAAACAACGATAACTCTCGCAAGGGATATAACAACCCTTATTAAACAGGCTTAAGTTGTGTTGATTAATGACCTATAGATGGATATACAATTAAGTTGTGTTGATTACTGGAATATAGATGGATATATACTTTAGTCATTTGAATTACTGGTCTATTGATGGATAATTTATATACTTAAGTTGTGTTGATTTTTGGCCGTATATTCTCTTCACATGTCAGGTTTTAAGACTGGATGACATAGGAACAAAACTCTGGTAACTGGTCACTTTGGATGGAGTATTCCCATATTAACATTCAGAGAAACCAAACTCTGGTCACTGGTCACTTTGGATGGAGTATTCCCATATTAACATTCAAAGGAATCAAACAAATGAGGCTGGTCACATTGAATTGATTTTTGCAATATTAACTTGGAAATGAATCAAACACTGAAGGCTGGTCAGTTTGAATTAAGTTTTGCCATATTAACATGGAAAGGAATCAAACTCTGGTTACTGGTCACTTTGAATTCATTGTTGCTGTATTAACATTCAGACTATCAGATGAGAATTGTAGCACATAATTAATTGACATGTGGTTGCTGTATGCATTTGTTTTCATTGTATTTTTGGTGTATTCTAGAAATGCATGATTCCATTATGTTAATTATGTGACTGCTGTATTCATGTGTTCTCATTGTATTGAAATGTCTGAAAATGCATGATTCCATTGTTTAATGTGTGTCCACAGTAAACGTGTTTTCATTGCATTGGTATCTTCAAAAGTACATTTTTCCATTATGTTAAATGTGTGACTGATGTACCCTTGTGTTTTCATTGTCTTGTATTTCTAAAGTGCACAGTTATTATTATCTTAGTTTTCTTTAAGGATGCATTGAATTTAGAATGCAGTATTATCAAATAATGAACCAATGTCACAAACTGCAGTTGATTCCACCATGAATTATTTTATTTTCTTCGCAGAAATTTCAACAAAAAGTCATTGATGAGTACTTCATGGAAATCTGCCGAATTTTGAAAAACAAGCCGATTGTACTCCACTTGATGGATAATATTGCCATTGATAACATACAGTTCGACCCCGGGCTGGAAGACTTGAAAAGAAGAGTTTTTGAGCTGGCATCACAACAACCCCATTGGGGGGAGGAAACACCTGCCCGATGGCTCCCCTTGGAAGAAGCGATCATGACAATAAAAGCTTCTGGTGTCAAGGTACCAATAGCAATTTCACATTAGATCATAAGAAATGTTTTCATGACATTTAAATTTTAAAAAAATAAATTTCTTTAATATTTTAATTATTTCTGTTCTGAAATGTCCTGCAGCATAACATCAAAGATGGTAATTAGTTGGAAAATGTACATCCAACACATCATATGATATTTACCATCAATATTTCTTAAGTCTGCAAATATTGTTCTACTTATTTAAATTGAATATGGTGATATTAAGGTCTAGTTGCTTTGCCCCATATGTCAAGGTATGGTTGCCCTGCACCTCATGCCAAAGTCTGTTTGGCCGTAAATGTAACTGTTATCATTTTGATATCAATTATGTCCAAAGTGATGATCTTGAAGATCTTGCTATTCTAATCTAATTCTCCTGAATGGATGGTCATATCAACATGAGGATATTATCAGAGACTTGTTACAATATTTAGTTTCTACAAAATGAACACAGTGCAAATCTGACATCTAATATTGGTACCATATGATATCTTGAAAATATTGTTATCATTGTAATTCCCCTGAAGGGAAAGTCAAATTAACTTGAAATTTTCACCAGAGATAGCAGCCATTTGGAATGAAAATGAAGTCAGTCTGACATTCATTATGGCAGCTATCCTGAAAGTCTCGCTTATACCACTTGTAAATAACTAACTCATTAAAACGTAATCCCGGTATGATAACACTGAACAAAAATTTGGTTTGATTCAATGCTCGAAATTAGGCTATTGAACGTATTTACATAATGGCAGCACTGCATGTACACTGTAGGTTTGATTATGCACTGAATTAAGTACATCCCTTGGAGTCAATTCATGGGCACCATTGTGCTAAACTGAATATCTCCAAAATACAATAATGAAGTTTCAGATATAATACTTTGAAAATTATGTTATTTTTATAAAATCTGAGTTGTAAATTGCTTTGATGTAAACAACCTTACACCATGCTTGTCAACTTTCACACCAAAGGGAAAAAACGCTACCAATTTTAGTGTCATTTCACTCCTACCTCCCGATTTCATAATATCCTTCAAATTTTTGCAGAGAACTCCCGATTATTACATTATGTCTTTACTGTAATTTCTTCGTAACAAGAAAATACCTACATGTCCTGCTGTATCAACTGTGACTTATTGTTGGGATGAAATAGTTACTTTAATTTGCTTCTTGATAAAATAATATGTTAAACTAAAACATTATTAACATAAATTGATGCCATTTTCTTCTACGACAATACAAAATTAAAAAATAGAACAAGCGAAAATCTCACAACAATAAAACTGTCCACAATTAATTTCAATCCCAAGAATGATCACTATGGATTTAGGTTATCTATCTGGTTATCTTTCAGCAGTATGGTGTTGTTGCTTACTAGGTTCAGTAGTTGCTAGTCCTTACTGCTTATGTATAAATTATGTTGCAGTGAATGAAATCTTGATTTTACTTCCCAGTTGTTGCCTAAGGGAGAGGGGTTGTTAGTACGTGTATCCTGTTTACCAGTTTGGGTTGGAGTGGTGCTGGTTTTTCTTTTACATTGGAATATTTCCTTTACCTAAATAGTTCTGGAGCTGTCTATAATAGAGGGGTAGTTGGGTTCAGGGGGTTTATTTTTAGGTGGCTGGCTGTTTAGACTTTTTAGATTTTTTCTTTGTTGGTTTATTCATTGAGACATCTTGTTATCCATTAATATTGGATTTTGCTGTGTTGAGTGTGGAGGGATATGTAGAGTTTGTTGATTGTTGCTGCTTGCATAACACACAATAGTTTAGAACTTGTTTTTAATTATGATGGAGGGCCGGTTATTTTTTATACATGCCTATGTCTTAGGACACAGACAAAAATTATTTGTTTCATGTCCCAAGATTTACAGACATTAAGGTAATCAACAAAAATCTTAAAACTTGTCAAGTTTAGACATTTTCCTATGGATAAGCCAATTCTCTCTTCTTCAAGGCCATTATGTTTTCCTATTTTTTTTGGCTTATGCACGAGTATATACAGTACTTAAAAGTAAGTGTTGTTGATTTCTGTTTTGTTGGTGACACTTGGACCTGGATTTGCATATTTATATTTTTACGTTATCTTGCATTTTGAAACTAGATTTCATTTGTATGATGTTAAAGGAGCAAGGAATAATACCTGACATCATATCCAAGCTCCCTCAACTTTTGAACACCATATGACGTTGCATGATTTAAAACTCTGTGACATTATATAACTTAACACTTTCTTTTCTTATCATTCCACTGTAGCAGAAAACATCATACATGTCAGAGCTCAAAACACTCTTTGCTTTGTGATGTTATTAGAACAAAGAACATTTTACATCATATCATTTAGCATTATTTCCCTTGGATAATGTTACCGAAGCAGAGAACATCATCAGGCCACATTATTTAAGTTTCCTTAATTTTATATTACAGGAGCAGACAACAACATCTAACACCATATTACACCTCATAGATCAGATTAAGCAAAGAGACCAAGATACCTATGAAAGGTTTAAAGAATGTCTGATCCTGGCCCAGCGAGCAGATCTTAAAATAATGTTGGAAGAGGAGGAGGAAAACATTGCTGCAGAAATGAAAGAAAAACATCAGGGTACAGGTTACCTTTTAGCTCATCTAATTGTAATGCCAAGTGTGCTTATGGTATTGTCTTTCATGCATCACTAATTCAAAATTGCTACTTATAACTTCTCAAAATGACTTTAACTAATTTGATCAGATTTGAATAAAATAATCCAGGCATGAAGTTTTTTTTAAAGATTTGTTCAAAGGATTCCAAAAGACAATAAATATTACTAATGATAGAAAACCATTAAACACCTTCTCAGAAACCACTCAGAATAATTTGACTAAATTTGATTCAAGACATCCTGGTATGAAGCTCTATCAGATTTGTAATGCTGATCAGCCCTAAACTATGTCCTCAGTTACTGAACAGAAAACATCACATGACACGATCTGACGAAACAAATACACAAATGACATGATATAATTAAATTGACAGAAAGTATACTCCCATGAAGGTCAGTTAGATTTGTTTAACTGATGCCAATCCACCTAAAGATATAGTTGTCATTGCTTCAGAAACTGCTCAACAGACATTTGACCAAATTTGAGAGAAAACATCCAGGTATAGATGACTTATTTTGTACATTCACCTAGTAATTTCGAATATTTTTATATACTTTAAGGATTAGCAATGAACAGTGTCTTTATCATAAAATTTTCTTTTTTTATTATTTTTTTAAATGGTTTAACGCCATTTTTTAGCACAATATAGGCTATATTTGGCGGCAAGTATTAATGGTGGAGGAAGAACCCCTACCCACGAGAAGCTAATGGGCAAGCTTTCTCACATAACTACATTAGCCGAATCTTAGACTTGAACCTACACAGACAGAGGTGAGATGGTAGTGATCCGTAATGGATGGCACTTTAGACCACTCGGCCACTCGGGGGCCCCTTTATCACAAAAAAGGCCAACATTTCAGGAACATGGAGAGATCCAGCAAGAATTCTGTCAATTATTTTGCAGAAAAAGTTATGTCATATATATCATCTACCAACTATAATGCTCCAAGCCTTTACTCTAACTGTAAAGTTTCAATATGTCGTTGTGATTTTACATTCACAAAGTGTTATGTCAGTTAGCCAAGCCAGTAATATTGTGCCTACTTATGCCACTTTGCTAGCTGACCTGGCTGTATGGCAAGTAATCCTGTGCATCTCTATGCATCCGTTGTCCTTCTTGCATTATGTACATGGCTGTGTTGCCAAGTAATCCTTTTCTATGTCTCTGCATCCATTGTCCTTCTTGTATTATATACCTGGCTGTGTGGCTAAGTAATCCTTTGCTATGACTCTGTGACCACTAGTCTTCTTGTGTTAGGTGCCTGGCTGTATGGCCAAGTAATCCTTTGCTACATCCCTGCATCTATTGTCCTTCTTGCATTATGAATCTGGCTGTGTGGCCATGTAATCTTATGATATGTCTCTGAATCAGACTGGCCAAGTTTCTTATAGTTGTGCTCAAAGTATATATGTTGAGAATTATTTTAGCTAGTACTTGGCTGCATAGCCAAGTAATAATTTTCTATGTCTCTGTATCCATTGTCCTTCTTGCATTATGTACATGGCTGTGTGGCCAGGTCATCCTGTTCTATGTAACTGCAACCATTGTCTTTCTTGTATTATGCATCTGGCTCTGTGGCCATGTACTATTATGGTATGTCTATGCATCAATTGTCCTTCATGCATTATATGTGGCCAATTATTCCTTTGCTATGAGTTTGGATAAAGATGTGAAAAGTAGAGGTGACTGACTACATTTTTTATTTTGATATTTTAGCAGTAACATTAGTTGTAACTACATATCGTGAAGTTATTGCCATTCATTTGGTCTCTCTTCTGTAAGGAAATGTCATTTTGCAGAGTTTTTTCCTTGACCAAAATTATGCTTTAATTCTACTTTGATCCAAAAGCAATCTATTGATCTGAGCTGCCAAAGTCACAAAAATATGTAGAAATAATGATTTCAGCACATTAACTTCAAGGCAACACACCATATATAAAGTTTTTCTTTAATGCATTTTCCATCATCAGCAAGGAAGAAATCAGTCTTTCAAAATGGAATCAGAATTTCAATTTCAAGGTCATTTTGACATTACAATTTATTTTCTTTAGAAAGTAGCTTCAATTACACAGCAAGTAATGGCACCCTACTTTCACAATAGATCCAATTGCTATGAAGGAAATATGACACATACTTTGGGTTACACAGCATATATTTTCATTATGACACAGTCGCTTTAACAAACATTATGACACAGTCGCTTTAACAAACATTATGACACAGTCGCTTTAACAAACGTCCCAAGTGGGGTTTCATTCCAGGGTTATTACGCTATCAGGAAAGAGTCTGGAGAAATGATAATTAGACTGAAAAGTCCTTGAATTTTGCAAATATTGACGAAAGTTGGTAAAACCTGGGAATTTTCCTTTACAGTATGACACCCGAAAACAAATGCATATTTGATTCATAAGTGAAATGATCGTGACTTACATCTATTGAATTCTAACCAGCATATTAGGAGGTTGGATTATGGATCGTTTGGGTGCTTTCCATAAATATATATTATTGAGACAATCCAAACACTCAGTGGATTTGATTCATCTAGTAGACTTTGTTTCACAGTCAGTTCAATATCTGTATCTTTTTTATTCATGGATGGTATGAAAACCAGCCTTGCATCAAAACAGGCCAACATGATGGCATTAAAGCATGTAGTTGATATGAAAACTTTATTTTCTCAGACATTAGGAGTTTTAAAATCATTATGTCTTTAATCTGCTGAAAGACGATAAAACTAATGCATTGATAATATTTGAGCTGGTATTAGCGATTTGATTGCCAGTCACATGAGCACACATAATCTCACAACAAACATTTTGAAATATTGAAGAAGGAAAATATTAAATGAAAGTCGTATAATGGATGTAATAAAAATATGAAAAAGAAATAACACAAAATTCTCAATATTTATTCCCAAAACCAACATCCGGAAGTTTTGATGTAACATGTGACTACCACTTTGACATGTGCTCTCGCATGCAGGGAGCGTAAGATGCAGGGAACTAGACTACTCTGCTTGACAAATTAAACTGGCGAAGTTTCTTGTAGTTGTTCTAGATAAAAAATTTGTTAAGAATTATATGTTCTTTCTGGGTTTTACAAAAGGTATCAGACTTTTATTTAATATAATTGAAGATTTGTACAACAACATTATCAAGAAGTTTGTTGTTGATATCACATGACTATGGATTTCCTATGTCCTTGTATAAGATTTGTGAAGTCATGTCATTATAAATGCAAATGGCAAGTATCGGGTTAGGTTTCATCTATGCCGAGTTTCATCTAGTCTGTCAGCGGATTCAAGATATAACATTTATAATACTTGACATTTTTGAGAAAATAAATAATTTTCTTATCAATTTCATGCAGGTACAAGTCAATATGAATATTGAATTTGCTAGGCACACTGTTACTGACATGCAAGACAATTATACACTTGACACGTAATATGTAAATTACCATTCATGTACTCATGCTGACATGCAAGACAATTATACACTAGACAGGTGTATAAATCACCATTTATGTAGTCATACTGCCATGCAAGACAATTATACACTAGACAGGTAATATGTTAATCACAATTCATGTACTCATGCTGACATGCAAGACAATTAGTAGACAGGACAGGTATTACGTAAATCACCATTCATGTAGTCATGCTGACATGCAAGACAATTATACACTAGACAGGTGTATAAAATCAACATTACCTGCTAGTTAAATATAATGCAGGTTTTTCAATCACCATTCATGTATTCAAATTGATATGGAAGACAATTGAGCACAATGAAGGTGTTTCAAGCACTGTTAATTGCAGTGACATACAGGAAAATAAAATGCAGTACCATTGTATTAATCACCAGTCACGTAGTCATTCTGTCAGACAAGGCAACTAAACTAACTGCAGATCTGTAGATCATCATTAATGCAGTTAAGTGCTAGACAATCAAACACATTATAGCTGAATAAATTACCATTAATGTACCTGAACTGACCTGACATGCAATATGGTTAAGCACAATACAAGTGTAGAAATTACCATTTTTGTATTGTGTTCCGACATGCAATACGATTAAATACAGGTATTTAAATCACCTACCATGTATTTCTGCTGACATCCAATAAATTTAAACACACTACAGGTGTACAAATCACCATTAAAATACTTGAGCTGACATGCAAGATGGTTAAACATAATATAGGTATTTAAATCACCAACCATATTTACCCCACTTACATCCAAGGAATTTAAAGACACTAGAGGTATATGAATCACCTTTAAAGTACTCTTGCTGATATCAAAGACAATTAAACACAGTACAGGTATATAAATCAACCTTCATTTAATTATGCTGACATATGGGACAATTAAGCACAAAGCATTTGTATTATGTACCATTTAATTACACTCAATTGTACACACAGGACAATTAAGCGCAGACATTTGTATAATGTACAGTTTATGTACACTCAATTTCACACAAGACAATTAAGCACACGGCATATGTATAATGTACCTTTTATATACACTCAATTTCACACAAGACAATTAAGCATATGGCATATGTATAATGTACCATTTATATACACTCAATTTCACACATAGGACAATTTAGCACATGGCATTTGTATATACACTCAATTTCACATACAGTAGAATTAAACACAGTGAATCTTTATATAATGTACCATTATGTTACTCTTCCTGAAAGACCACAAGTCAGAACTGTGATTCTTGCTTGAAGTGATACATTTCCTTTGACATTCTGTAGCATTTTAACACAATCATCATTTTCTATCACTTGTGATCAAACTATTATGATTGACAACAATTGAGGGAAAGTATCTTATTGCTTTCAGAATGAATAATGAAAAAACCGATAATATACCTGTCAAACAGTTTAATCCATTTAGAAACAAGAACATTAGAGTTCTACCAGTGATTCTTTTCTTAAAAAAATTCTAAGATTTCCCATCACACAAGTTCTCACTAAAGCATGTTTAATGTAAAAATGCTGTAATTGTTCATGCACTCATTTGTGTTCTGTGTTGACCACATGTATTCATATGTTGTCATTAGTGACCATATGCTTCCATAAATAATCAAAATGGATCACATTTATGTACTTAATATTGATTCTGTACTTCAATGTACACTCAGTATTAAGTACATGCATCCATCCATATATCCTAAATATTGACCACATGCATCGATCTGTTGTCAAGATTGACCACATGTATCCTTGTATATGCCATGTTGATCAGATATATCCAATGTATTCTGTATTGACTAAAGACATCCATATCAAATTAGTATTGATCAAGTATGCATTTATTTATCATTATTGACCAGTCATCCATATGTGATCAGTGTTGACCACATGAATCCAACTGTTGTCAGTATTGACCACATATATTCATATATTACTCAGTATAGGTCATTGAGCACACCTTTCAAGAATATTTTAATACAACAGTAGTTCAATAGTTTTATCAGAAGCTAAAATTGATTTGCATTTAAGGTATTTCACCATCTGATTTTACAATTATAATCTTTTAAGCAATTATATTTTATGCCAGAATCTACCATTGTTTTTTAGATCCAAGAGCTCCAGAATAAAAAAGAGCAGAGACATCTGCCCCAAAAAAATCAAAAATGCGTCTTTTGATGTGAATTCGAGGAATTGTTTCCAAAATACCATAAGACAGAATTCTTTGACTTCTTAAAGGAATACAGCTTATACAATAAATCATGATTCTATGACATTGGACAATATCCTTTGACTTCTTAATGGGAGGCTGCTGATACAATAAATCATCATTCTATACCATTGGACAAAATCCTTTGACGTATTGAAGGAATGCAGTTTATATATGAATTCATGACTCTATCACTTAAAAGTTATTATTTTTTCAAGATTATTATTTTTAACTGTATATAAATTGTACAGAATTTCAACAGTTGTATAATTTATCTTGCTGTATGTCGAGTTTAAGTTTATTTGAAAGTGATTATTATCAGACAATTTTTATTCAGTTCTTATATTTACATTTATAGAACTTTTATTTCAGTTAGAACCATATAGCCATTACAATGTTGATATGTCATAAATCCTAACACAGACCTACATAAAAAGCATAGATTAAATCAAATCACACAGTCAAGGCTTCTGTAACTATACTAACAAGTAAGACTCAAAAGCTGCAATATCTACAACCATATTGTTATATAATTTTAATCTCGTCTGTGTGATTCATACTTTTCCATGACAAAGGATAGAGCATTTGTGTGTACGGGAGTTTTATATGTTTATAAGTTGTAAATATTCTTTACTAGTATTTGAGGTCTAGGTCTATCCCTTTTACAAATTTAGCAATGTTTTGGTAGATAATTTAGTTTATTGAGTCCTTCATTATTATGTGCTCTGAAGCTAAACAAAAAGATCCGTTTTAAGTCCACATAGTCTATGTGGAATAATGTACTCCTGTATTCAAATGTAGTTTGAGATGAATCATTTATTCAAAATATTCTTTGGAAGTCCAAGGTGTTAATTGATATTTGGGAGTAAAATGATACTTTGAGATTATTATGATTTCGTTTTGGATTATATCATTGGGATTCTATAAGACTATTGACACATAAACACGTTCAAAACTGTTGGTACAACAGAACATTCTAATCATTATGAATTATCTACACTTTTGGCCTTGTGATATAACATTTATTACTTAATTCAAAAGATTTGTAAGGCCCTTTTAAATTTTCATTTTGTATTGCAGACAATCAAGTTGTTTTTGAATTTTACAAAACATGTTGGTTCTGCTTATTTATGTTACTTAATTCAAGACCACTGCCTCAAATTGTAGGCTCATCGAAAATATGAATTTCTTTAAAACATTTTAAACCTATTTAAGAAAATGGCTTTACAATTTGATTTTGTTTTAAAAATTGTCGTTGTTCCTTGTATTATGAATTTAATTGAGATATTTGAGAAATCATTACTGAAACTACCAAGTGTTAACAATCTCACTGAATATGTTAATGCAGTGACCTTTTTCTCCAAATCCTACCAATGAGGAGTTATAGGCTATGAAAAATGACAGGTTGATTGAGCTTGCCAGATATATTTAAAGTAAAGCAACACCTAAACAATTTGATTCAGTATTTGGAGGAGATGGATTTGAATAAATATTCTCTGGGCTTGAATAGTAAGTCTCTTATCTGAATTTTATAGAAATATTAAAACAATTCCAGTTAAAAGACCAGATGGACCAAAAGCTTCAGCTTCAGGAGGAAATTATGCAAATGCTTAAATCACAATAAAACCTTTATATAAAGTTTTCTGCATAAGTTTGCCTTCCTTAATACGTCAAGACTGATCAAGAGTAAAATTTTATTTTCCAGCAAGTTATGCATGAATTAGGCATAGTCATTTTCATTGCTCTTCCTATCACCCTGAAGGTTTTGGGGGCTCTAGAAACATTTCATCGAACTTTAAAGAATATGTTTTGTCCATATTGCTTTGATACAGAAATATGATTTGCTTTTGTTTCCCATTATGGTATCATTCTGAGAGTTATGTATGTATGTGTGTCTGAGCGTGCATGTGTGTGTGCATGCATGCATATATATATATATATATATATATATATATATATATATATATATATATATGTGTGATGTGTGTGTGTGTGTGTGTGTGTGTGTACATCATAATATGTATGTATGTTTGCATCTATCTATGTGTTCTGTTTGTATGTATATATATGTATGTATGTTCATGTATGGATGGGGAGCCCCCAAGTGGCCGAGTGGTCTAAAGTGCTTTTTGTTAGGATTACTGCCATCTCACCTCTGTCTGCATGAGTTCGATTCTAAGATTCGGCTAATGTAGTTATGTGAGAAAGCTTGCCAGTATCTTCTCATGGGTCGGCGGTTATTTCTTGGGATTTTCCCCAGGTTTTTCCTCCACCAATAATACTGGCTGCCATGTATAGCCTAACATGTGCTGAAAAATGGCATGAATCCCTACAACATCAACAACAAATCATGTATGGATGTATGTAAGTGTATGTATGCATGATTAAACTATGCACCATTTCAACATAATTAAAACAAACTAAAAACCATCACCTGGTAAAGCAAATTGAATTTCTGCAATATTTCAGCAACAATGAAACAAAGTAAAATTCTGTATATTTTAACACACATGAAAACATTGAAAATTTGCAAGGATTCAACTCCAATGTAAACAGGTTTAGAGAAAGAATGATAAAAAAACTCGTTACACTTTTAAAATGTGCAAATCTGGAAATGTGTTACTGATTGACTTACTTACTTACTTGATTTGACTTAATAGCAATCCCCATAATGTCATATTTCTATTCTTAAATCAGTAATAACTATGTGATCTGCACATATTTAATATTGTCACCATTATAATGCTATTGTAAAAAATGAGCATATCTTTTATATTGTCAACATATTATTGATATTGTAAGAATGGAGAGTTTGATATTGTTACTATTATGATGGTGTGGTAAAAAAGAGAATTGTCCAAATTTTGATATTGTTTTACAGATGTGAGAGAGTCAGTGGCTATGTTTAATGGGAATAAAACCATCCTTGCAACTTGGGCAGATTTTGCCTTAAACTGAAATGGTTATTATCTTTTTGACACCAACATACATGATACAGACGGATTTTACCAGTACAAGTACATATGGATTTTACCATTACAGGTACTGTCTATATAAATGATACAGATGGATTTTATCATTACAAGTACAGTCATATCAATTTACTATCTATATAAATGATACATAAGGATTTTACCAGTACATGCAAGTACAGCCAGCTCACATTGTTACTGTGTTTATATCTAATGATGTGAATATATTTTTTCAGTACAATTACACAAATCACCTTACTGCCAATATATATGATACAAATGGATATTTCCATTACAAGTACAGTCTAATTACCTTATTGCCTGTATACATGATACAAATGGATGTTTCCATTACAAGTACAGTCTAATCACCTTATTGCCTGTATACATGATATAATTGGATGTTTCCATTACAAGTACAGTCTAATCACCTTATTGCCTATAGCAGCAGAGGAGGCGAATTGGACAACGTTTTTAAACAAGTTTTCAATGGATTAGGGCTTAAAACGGCTACAAATCAATGAAACAGGCAAAACATCAATGAAATCAGTCAAAAAAAATAATGAAAAATCAATGAAATCAGTCCAAAAAAAAAATCAATGAAATCAAAAGAAAGAAAGCCTCCATTTGCCAAATGGAGACTTAGTCATTTTTGTCCGAAAAACATGATCCTGCAGGAGTAAAAACTCTTCAACCGAATATTTTATCAAGTCCGATACGGGTCTTAGGATGAAAATCCTTTCAGAATGAAAGTGTTTACGACTTTACAAACAGACTAATTTGTAAAACTTCGTCTTGTAAATCAATCAGATTATTAGACTGGTCAGTGAGTTTGAAATTAATTCTGGCTAATGAATTATTATGACATCCCATATAGACTGGATTCACCGGGGATTCAATTATTAGAAACCCTGGAGGGGCTGTTGGTGCAAAAGAGTATAAAATATATCCTTGTTGAGCTTGATTTGATCGTTCTAAATTTATTTGATAGCTTCCTTCGATAACATCACATACTAAATTGATCGCTATCACCGATGAAATATTCACATTGAACGGAGCAATATGCCTGCCACCACCATCTGGGTCATTATTATGTTTGAGGATTTTTATTTCCGGTGATGTTGTTTTTTTCCATTCGTCATGGATTTTTTTTTAAACCTTCATCGATGGCATCATTGAGAGATTTTTGTAGTTCTGGTACGTTATATTCTGGTAGTTTGAATGTGGAAATATCTTTGACGGGAATTTTATATTCATTTGCAAATAAATCTCTTGTTTCAAGACTACTGTCACCTAATACCTCTTGAATAATTTGTGAATGAAATGTTTCCATGTCATTGATGATTTTGTTACATGTTTCTACAACGCTGATAAATTCATCTCGGGTGAGAGTACCGGATTTAAGGGATATTAACAACAACGAAATATCGTTATTGAACGCTTTGAAAATTTCAGTGATGTCATCCTGTCGAAGAAGTAAGAATTCTCTTTTAGTGAAAGGATCTACCAATTCACTAAAAAATTTCAATTTGGTGTAATCGATATAACTCTTTAATGGATTATCAGATTTTATCCTGTCGGTGATATAATTATTTTTTTGTGGTTCTGGTAATTTAACGGTTTTCCTACCGGGTGGTAATTCAGGCCATCCCAGTACGGTCCTTATTGAGCTTTGAAAGATATCTACGACGTAACCATCTGTGCTTATTTCAATGGCAGATGATAGTGTTGGCTCATGAACTGTTATAGCTATTTTCGATTCTGCTCCAGTAATGGATTTTATTCTACGCGAATTCATTATTGATTTGTTCAATTTGGTATGATCCAGTTGGTATGGAAACAACGTTCCAGTCTGGGGTACCGTCGTCTTTATTCTTGTACGAGAATACCAGTGAATTATTCGGTTGTTGACCGTCAAATGATTTTGATCTGATATTAGGCCAACTGTGGTATACTCGCAATTTTGCTAGCGCGATTTCCTTTACTGGGACCGGAGATTGGAAATTCACACTGAATTCTGGATTCGTTGATGTTATTGAGATCATGCTGGTTTGTACTGGGTTTGTGTTCTCCACTATTCGTTGAAGTAATTCCATCGGTGTTGTCATTGTTATTATACTGTTCTTGTCGCTCTAATTTTGACACCGCAGAATCATATATATCTACCATCGCTGAAAACTCACTATCTGATATAATTGTATCATCGAGAGATGACGATATCAATGAGGATAATTGCGAGTATGCAGTGGATACAACATGAAATTGAATTATGTAGTCTTGTAGTTTACGCTGGCTGCATGATGATATTTTTTTTGTTACAATTGAAATTATTCCCGCGATTGTTGTTGCCGCAGAAATGCAAATTGGAACAGCTATCAGGGCAATCATTGTCACTGAAGACAGTATAATACCAGCTCTGGTGATTACACCACCCACTGAATACACGGTAACATCAATTGCGGTAATTCTCCTGCGATATTTTTAAATTTTCATTGCATACTCCTCAGTGAGGGTTTTGAGTCTATTTTGAAATTCTCTGACCTGATCATAGCAATATTGCGATGATGAAATCATTTTATTTTTAAATCAGTTTACGATTTCAATTGAAACCGTTAGTGAAATTGCTTTGCAATTTTCAACTTAAATCCGCTACGAATTCCACATATCATGTTGTTGAGACCCTAAGCAAATTTTTATCAGTAGATGTTATTGTGAACTTTTCAGTTGCATCCTTGTCGATGATTGTTGAAATCGTATTGTTGACCCCGGATGAACTTGACGATGAAATATTAAATTGAGTCGTTGTCACTAGTGTTAATCGATAAATACCCTTGACGGTTGCAGTGATATCTAATTTGTTGTTTGTAGGTGTCCACGCAAATGATCCGTGTTGGATTGTGTATACTAAGTTGTTGGTTTTCTCATGAGGAATTTTTGTTTTTTCAATGACTGTTATCATCCTTGAAAAATCATTTTTGATGGCTTCGATGAAAGTTTTCGTCTCATCGATGGATTTTTTTTTATCAGGGAGTTTTATTTCAATTTTATCGAACGGGGTTCCAATAAATTTATCAATGATATTTCTACAAAATGATGTAAACTGTTTTCCGTGTTCTTCAATTCTAGATTGAAGTGTTGTTAGTTCCAACACAGAACTTTTTAATTCATCGTTGAGAGTTTTCAATCTATCTGTAATCGTCGAAAAAAGTACACCCGGTTTGAGTCTACCCTGATCGGAAAATAACGCGATAGTATCCTCGATTGCGTTTCGTTGTTTAACCAAAATATCATCCAACGACACATCACTGGTTTTCAATTTACCCTGATCGGAAAATAACGCAACGGTGTTCTCGATTGCATTTCGTTGTTTAATCAAAATATCATCCAGAGAAATATTACTAGTTTTCAATTTACCCTGTTTGTCTTGAAATACAACTATTTCATTCGGGTCAACACTTGTAAAATTTAACGTCTCAGCGATTTCATCTTTAATTTTTTTTTATATCACCCGTCGCAGTGTCATCGGGTTTGGGTTTCAGAGGTCTTCCCCAAATATCAATCATGTTATTGTAAAACTCTTTCTCTCTCTAAAAAGCGATTACTAGTGTATTCATTTACGACAATATGAGGTGGTTTCCCCCTTGGGTTACCCAAGGAGTTAGAAATAGCGTCAAGGACATTTAATACTTCACTGCCGCATATTGGTGGATCATTCATTTGTTGTGTTGGTAGCGTAGAATACCAAGTCTTCATTGGAAAATTTTTTATGTAACGCATAAACTCTTTTGGCGGTGCTAATCCATATGAATCAAAATAGACGATTGCCCATGGATCAATAGCGTATGCAACCCAGTGAGTTCCAGGTCCGGTGCTGTTATCTAAATTAATAATACCTGTTTCAACATCATTGGGTTATGCCGTTAACTGATCTTTCATAAAGACACCTCTGAAATTTTTAATCGCTAGTTTTTTAGCAGCATCCATTAAATCAAAATTGGACATTGGAACCATAGGTTCCTCAATTAATAAACCGTTCCTGGGATTCTCAAGCCTGATCCGTGAACGGATCTCCCGCTGTACCATGAATACGGGGTTCCTGGTAGTCTTAGACCCCTTCCCTTTTTTTGATACCCTCGTCCCGTCTTCGCTTTTGCCCCCGATGCGACAGCTTTTGCAGCCGCTGCAATTAATCCTGGTAACGCAGCTAGTCTAAAACCCTTTCCCTTCTTCGGTTCATATGATTCAGTAATGCCTTGTATCGCTTTTGCTCCCAAGCTTCCAGCTGCCCCCAATGCGACAGCTTTTGCAACTGCTGGTGCAGCCGCTGCAATTAATCCTGGTATTGCAGCAAATAACGGGAATATACCACCTGATTTTATCATATTTTTGATAGCAGCCGAAGAAAGAGTAATCTGAACACCCTTTTTTGCTACAAGTGAATCATTGAAATATTTTACTTGACGAGTTGTCAGCGATAATTTATTTGCACCACCATTCATTTGATTGGGTTTCAGCGTGATTGTGGTTCCACATTTTTTAGCTGATTCCGATTGCAATTTTTTGATTTGACCAGGAGTTAACGCAACACTAATATTACTATATGACATTATAGATAATAGATTGATTCTAAATCGTTTACAATTTCAATGAAAAATCGTTTACATATTTTCCACTGGTGCATCAATGATTCTCATTCTTCCACCAACACCTTCAAGTAGCATTGATTTATCACTGAGAATGACAGCAACCGCTCTATAATTCGGGATAAGGATAGGGGGTACCCCACCAACTGGTGGACCAGTCGGGCGGGTTACACGGGCTCTAAAGTGTATATCAACGACAGATTGTCTCATCAAATCAAGATGTTCCAGAGAAAAGTAATAAATCGGATAGAGGCTTTTAAAATAAAGTTGTGATATTTGCAAACCAGTATCCACATTTTGATCACGTGACATATATGACAACAGGTTATGATATACACGTGCAATATGGTTGTGAGTGTAATCAAGTTGTATATCCTCGGATGGTTCCTGCTGTCCGTTTATTCTCAGTGAGACTTCATTAACACCTAACTGATCAAATATCATATGACTTCGTTCTTGATTACCAACTCGCGCATTATTCTGTAATGCAATAAATATATGACGTGGTGCTGAAACCCCTTGTTTTGATGCCAGGTGCCATGTGAATGTACCATCAACATTACCCAGTTTAATATCCGTGGTCACTGATAACCAACTCAACAACGACTTTCTTCCTTGGTCCATAAATTCTAGTAGTCGCTGTTCTTCGGTGATTGATGGAGTTAACACTGGCATCCATAATGATAGTTTTGTTAAAATAACTTTACCGGCAGTAACCCCAGCATTACGCCAGATTGCATCATCATCAGTACCCTTTCGTACAAGTGCTACTGTATGCTTCGCTCCATAAATAACTTTTCGGACGTTTCTACAGAATCCAAATATATGATGCAGTGGAATCGCACATGAAAATCGTCGACGCTGCCCATGCAACGTTGCTACGCGTGTTGCAAATCCTAAATTGAAATTACCATTAACGCCTCAGAGAATATCAAACGCAGCTCCGGGTCTAGTTCGACGTTCTGGATTAGCTGCTTCTTGTTGATCGGCTTCTGCATTATCTCTTGCTGTTAACACTTTAATGTATTGAAGGTGGTCAGCGTTATCAGAGGTATCCTTTGCAAACATCATAGATGGACCCGCTTATCTTGTATAATCATCAGAATATCTCGCTAACCCGATTATTGTTGTTGCAACATCAACTTCACGGTCAATGGATTCAATTTCTTTTCCATCAATGAGATATCTAGCGCTTTCAAATAACGCCATTATGCCGTTATTAACAAAACCAACTCGGACATTTGCGTTATCTGCATATGGTGGATCATTATGATCAACATCGTTTGTTACAAGTTCTCCTTCGATTTCGATAAACGCTTCACAGGGCAAAAAGTATTTACTGGTATCATGAACTTGAAGTTCAATTCGCGATCGGAGATCTGGTTGTACTGCGTGATAAGAATATAATTGAAAATCGCGTACAGAATCATCCTTGAGCACTGGGGCGTGCATATCAAATGCTGTATCAGGTGACCTTTTGAACATTTTATTCTATTTATCAGAGTCTAAATCGTAAAATTCTACGGATTTTCATCGTAAACGATTTTCATCGTAAAAGATTTTTCATCGTCGTGTTTTTTTAAAGCCACTTCCCGCTATCATGTTTGCTATCATGTTATCTTGGTCACTCGGAGTCACCAGCGATGCTAATTTTTCATCTACTGCGTTATTTATAATTTTACTAACACTTGCAGGCATTTCCGCTGTAGATGACAATGGTACCTTTTTCTTTTTTCGTCTAACTAATGATGTTATTTTATTCTTCGCAGCTGAAAACGCTTTTCCGGCAAGATCTCCAACAGCACCAATACCCTTATCTCGAATAACATCAATGGCTTTCATTCCTAGTTGTTTAGCTAACGGCATCACTTTTGGGGCCATTCTTGAAAATAATCCTAAAATGGTATCACCGAAACCCTCTCCGTAATATGCGCTATAAACTGGAAACCGTGAATTAACTACATAGACACTGGCTGATTTATCATGATTGTAGTGTATGATCATTCTTATTTAATTGTTATTTATCTAATCAATTGACTTCGTCATCAGATTCATAAAACAATTTTTCAATTCAGTCACTATGATACTCACTTTCCGCTAACTCGCCAATGAAATCTCGATATGTTTTGATATCCATGATACCGCCTTGAAATAACCGTCTACAGATATCAGCTGCTTCATTAATTATTTCTGGTGAGTTATTTCCAGCTCGGAACCCTCCTACAAGAACTTCTAATCGTGATATATCATTGATAACACTATCAGGACAAGCGTTTCCAACTAGACCACTCCCCAGAAATTTCTTCTCATCGTATGGCTGTCTTATTTGGAGTTGAAATTTTCTCTTGAAGTCTCTGTATTCCTTCATCCTTCTATCTAAACTCCCAGTATTTATTTCATACACTATATCAGCCCATTCATTATGTGACATTCTATAATTCGTATAATTGTCCTTGAAAAACTTCTCTTGTGAATCATAGCTGTTAGCAGCAAATTCACCTAAATTGTCTATATTCTCCTTGAGAATTCGTTGTTTAGCGCTATCGGTAAATATAATTGATATAGGTAGTTGTCCACTAACTAGTTCTTCCTGAAATCCTTCAAATTTTCGTTCTGATATATCCTGAGGAAGTGATTGTAAGGATTTTTTTGTTTGTTTAGTTCTTTTGGCTATTTTTTCTAACACAGGGAGAAAAGTCTCTTCTTGTTTTTTTCCTTGTTCAGAGATTGTTGACACTATCTGTTTCGTTGTTGTAGTTATTGATTTAAACAACTCTTCAGATCCCTCAGCAAAATCAGTCTGAAGAATCTGTCGTTCTTGCAGTTTATTCCTTACAGAGTCGCGAATTGGTATAAATCTCTTAATTGCATCTAGTCGTTCACGAGCCAATCGGGTCGTTAATGCTTTATTGACCATTATTTGAAATCGCAAACAATTTTTCAATTGTAAAACAATTTTCCCGAACCCGACCTAACAGACGAAAACATTTGACATGTCGGATGATTTTTAACATCCCTTTGGAAGTATTTAACAGCTCTATCATTGATGGCGCAAGTGCCAACGCCATTGAAATATTTTTTTTTTTATTCAGTGTGTGAAATATTTTTATTTTTATTCACTGATTTTACCTGTTTTTGACTGATTTTGCCCGTTTTTTTTACTGATTTGCCTATTTTTCACTGTTTTTTATACCATTTTGATCAGTCTTCGTCTGGTAAAGTAGTCGATTTTGCATGGGATTTCCCATAGGAAAAAGCTGTTAGGATTCATTTTGATGGTTTTTTAGTCATTTTTCATCAATTTTTGCCTGTTTTCATTGATTTTCGGTCATTTTTCCTTGATTTTCGATAAAAACCTCGTCGGGTAAAGTAGTCGATTTTGCATGGGATTTCCCATAGGAAAAAGCTGTTAGGATTCGAGTTTAATTTTACGCAGTGTGAAATATTTTTATTTTGTATTGCTGTGAAATATTTTTATTTTTTATTCAGTGTGAAATATTTTCACTGATTTCCCTTGAGGGTCGAAAAAAAAATCTCTTTGAGGGTCAATCAATCAAAAAACGACAAAATCTCTTTGAGGGTCGGTCACGGTCAAAATCGTTCATTTTCTTGAATTAACGCCCGTAGGTTTCTAACTTTAGAATTGATATCCTTTTTCAATTCGTATTCGTTACCTAATTCTTTTCGTATCCCCTCTACGATAGTATATAACGGGACAAACACACTAATGTCACTGGAAAATGCAAGAGAGTCCCGAATAGAATTCTGAATTTTTTTGATTAACGCATATTTCTTTGGTAGCATATACTTGTTAGTGTTAACACCATATTCTATATCCTGAAAGTCAGACATAATTTGATCAGGATTCAAATTGTCAGATAGTTTAATATCCTGGCTTTTCAATTTTGATATTTCAGCTATAATGTTATTCATATTTTCAGAATTCATATTATATAATTATATATATTTCTAATTCATTTTTCAAAAATAAATGAGCCGTTAATATTTTCAAAATTCATTCTGTATATAAATATATTTTACAAAAATAAATGCAGAATTAATTCTGTATATAAATATAAATATATTTTTCAAAATTCAGTCTGTATATAAATATAAATATATTTTTCAGAATCATTCTGTATATAAATATATTTTTTAAAATAAATGCAGACAAAAATAAATAACAACCATGGTGAGCGGTTGTCAGTCATTTGGCCCCCTTGATATAGGCCGCTGTGGTTCTTTTAATCTTCGATTTTTAATCTTCGATTTCGATTTTGAACCTTTTTTTGGCCGGTAATTCATTTTGAACACCAAACGGGGCTACCCAAATGTGACGGAGAGATAATTACATCCATGATTGTTATTTATTTAAGGTCATGTATGTTTACATTCACCGAAACATATTCCCCTAAGAGTGAATCTAACTCGTCAAATAACGGGTTAGAATCACAAGAGGGTATGTTTACGTGAAAGAGACCTAGAGGTTACATATATACGACAACACATCATGGAACTCCTTGGTTGCCTTCACATCCAAGTAAGCCCAAGGGGACCCAAAACATACATCTCCGGAAGGGAGGCCTAACGTGGCAAACGCCATCTTAGACCGCCCAGAAGATATGCTTGGGGGTGACGTCACAACATATACTTAATTAACTTAATTAAGGGGACGTATAATCTCCACTCGAGTGTTGTGGCAGATGTTAGGCATAACATGTACTTAATTAACTTAATTAACTTAATTAAGGATGGATATATGATGTAATGATGTGGGGACGGCACAAGACAGCACAAATATGAAACGACGGGACGGATTTTCTACGGCCATCCGACCAATCAAAAGCAACCCATGAAATTAAACCCGGTTGCATGATTGAGAAAAGTCAACCACGCACACGTGTCAATGGCGTGGGTTATTTTTGATCGGTCGGATTGGCTTTCGAAAGCCCCAGCTTTATACCTTTCATATAGTATATAAGGTGACTAATACAGCAGCGTCAATCCACAGGGTGTGTTATTTTATTTTCTTGAATTACTTATTAATGGTGTTTTACAGTATTTAAATGAGACAAAATATTGAATTAAACACTAAAAAAAAGAATATAGTTGTTTGAAAACATTTTATATTTGATTTCTTTTCTTACAAAACAGATAATTAATTATACCCGCTGAATCACAATTTAAGGTGAGATAACCCATAAACAAGTTGATATAATCTAAGGGAGATAACTCCCTTGGTTATATTTAAGAGTTATGAAAGAGTTATCTCCCTTGGTTCATTTGTATACTAATACTATTTGTCTAATTCATTAATAACATCACTGGAGAATCTTTCAATGTAGTTTTGAGGGGTTCTTATGATTTTATCCTTGACGGAGTCAAGGTCAGTGTCAGAATTTTTGATTGAAAATCCATTTTTTATTTTTTTATCATAATAACGCTTCAACTCCCTGTATCGCTTACCACCACAATTTAGACACAATTGTGATTTTCCCCTGACTCCAACCCCACATCGAATACAGGGTAACGGACCAAGGCTTCCACGTCGAAAACTTTGCATATGATACCCACAGAACTCCTTTCTGCATGATTTGTTACAAGGAGTCACTGATCCAATCATGAGCCATTTGCAATGATTCATTATACTTAAATCTTTCATTTAAATGCTTGTTTTAATTATAGTATGGAGGAGTTCGAGAGATTATCGAAAATTAAGCCCTGGAAAAGTGTTCAATTCAATCTTAATAGAGTTTCTGATACACCAAAGAATAAAATTCTTGATAGAACCATGATTAGTAAAATCAGAGACTGTTTTAATGAATTCAAGCGTGATGGGGCATCTCACTGTTGGTCAACATTTCGAATTGATGGTGTTGTTGACGCTACCATGAATGATGAAAAAGCAGCAGTGATAATCTCAAATCTTGGGCGAGAAAGGAATTTTTTTCGAATCAAATTCCTTATCCGTGATGATACTGGAAAATGGATCATTAGGGACAAATACGAGCCCATTCTCAAGGACAAAAAAACTGTCACTGTAAATCAGGATTCAAAACCAAGAATTTTGACTGGAATTGACAAACCATACTACGAAAGATCTATCCTGTAACAGCAGTTGTTTACGGGATATATCCGCTCAATGAAAAACCTGATATTGCAAAACTAGCACCAATGAAATATTCGTCATTGCCACTTAATTGTGTAGCAGAACGAATAATGGAACACTTCACAAATGCATCCCGGGGGAATAAATTAACTGATCTAAGACGAAAAAAAATAACCGAATGGGAACTGACAGTGAAACAGCATGGGGCAACAATTCAGGATATAGCTAAATTAGAAACATCATTGAGATTTCCAATATCAGTAACGACAATAACCGGTGAAGTATTATACGAATCGAAATATAAATCAAAAGGAACTCCAATACAAATTATTGATCATAACGAACACGCGTGGACATCTGCAGTAACAATATTCCCACGGGATAGAAGCGTAAAATATATCCCCCAAACTCTGTTTTGAACAGAAGAGTTTTTTTCCGAGCAGAAATTATTTGATGCTATTTACAATCTGAGTAAAAACGATCCTGTGTCGATGTGGCTTTTTCACAGTGCTGCAGACGATGAGTGTAGATTTGTGTAGATTAGATCAGATTGTAAGACCCAACGGAGAATTGTACCGTACTGAAAAGCTGCATAATCAAATGAAAAAACTAGTTAGTGAGTTTTCTCCCTAGAGTTCTGGGGGGGGGGGGAATTGAAAATCAATTATTAACAAACTGTTTTACACTTCCATCAGTTGTAGCACATTTTGCTAGGAAGAAAAACGCGTGGAAACCAACAAGAAGTGAGTTTTTATCAAATTGTCCTGTCTTGAATACAGTCATGGAGGGTTATGGAATACAAAATACGACCCTGAAACCGTTATTTCCGTTGATATGATTGCGTGTTATCCAGGAAGTTTTCTCGGGTATGGAGAATGCGAGAAATATTTCAAACGATTTGGACACCCTACACACGAAATGGCCCGTGTTGCTATTAATGGACCACTGCCTGATTTTGATTTAACAGGATTCGCTTGTGTAGTATCATTTGAAATGGCTACAGGACTTCATCCGTGTAGTTATCTTTGGATTGGTAAACACATGTCTGAAAAACACTGGATGCCAATAGTGTTATTACGGTATATGCTTGATTGTAAGATGTTAAAATCATTAATTGTCAGTGAAGCGATTATATCCTACCGAGCACAGAAATCAGTCTTGTTACCACAACCTGATCTAGAAAAAATAATTAGCGAACAGCGAAAACTGTTTCCTGATTTTAATGAACAACAAATCATGGATTGGTCCAAACAGTTATTTGAAATCAGAAACAACGAAGCAAAAGATCTCAGTAGAAGAATAATCGGTAAATTTAACCAGGGTGGCAAATACAATAGATAATACAAGATATTCTTCACGATTGATTATAGACAACGCTGAATACGATTTTGTAATCGCGGATTTAACAAATAAGGGGATATATGTCAATCGTAAAGACGCATTTCTGTCCGATGGAACCAAATTGGGTACAATTGTTACTTACAATGATGGATACAATCCGCTGTACACACACTTAAGAGCTTCTATGCTCGGTTATGCTTCTATCAATCTGTTTTCAATGATCAATAAATTTCCTAACACCGCAGTTAGAGTCGCCACTGATTCATTTTACATAAATAGCAAAATGGCTGATTTTATAAACGGTAGCAAGGCTACTGGCAACGAGAATTGGGGGTCATGGAGAATTAAGCGAAAAAATGCTTCGTGATTATATTCAATCAGCAGATGTTACAATTGAAAATAATTATCGGAATCTCTTTGAGATTCAATCAGAATTTTCTAATGCACCACCGATTTCTGATCCAATATGCCGGTATAAAACAGTTTATTTAAACGGCTGTGGTAGGTCAGGAAAAACAACTCGGGCAATTGAGTTATTTCGTAGAAACGCTAGCGTTTCCAAATCAAATATGATTGTACTAACACCAACACACAGACTTGCCAGAGAAATGATACAGAGAGGGGTAAATGCTTGTACTTATCACAGTTTCTTTAGATGGAAAGGGGATAAATGGACTCCTGAGCGAATGGGAGAGAAATTTATTCCTGAAATTATCATTTGGGATGAAATAGACACAGTGTCAGAAGAAGTATTAAAAATATTTCTTGAGTGGTTGTTATTGAAAAATACAAAAATCGTCATGTGCGGTGATCACGGACAGTCACCACCATTTGTCGGTGCATCCCCACATGAATGGCTAAAGGGTTTTGTAGACTATTATGAAGAAATTGATACCGATCATAGATCACTTGATAATGAATTAAAAGAATTTAAGAAACTAATTAGATTACAACCGGATAAAATCCAGTGTGAAATAGCCCGTGAAATAATTTCGGAAACTCCAATGAATGAGTTTTGGGAAGCATGGAGACCAAATGATTTGATAATTGCAAGTAGAAAAATAGTCAGAGACACACTTCAGATGAAGATATTTGAATTGCATAAATAAAAATTTGCAACACTTCCAGTGCCTCTTTGTTATAGGCCTTCGGATACACGAAAACAGAACATTGAAGTTGATTTTCCAGGACAGAGTGAAAAACAAATTCTGGTATTAAATGATATTGTGCTGGTTGATATCAATGTCGTTGAAGATGCATTGCGTGCTAATAAATCCCCATGGATGCTAGGATACGCAGCAACAATACATTCTTCGCAAGGATTGACTATATCCGATACAATTGTTTGGATGGTAGATAATCGCATCGATTGGTCAAATTTAGTCTATATTGCAGTATCCAGAGTACGAAAAATAAATCAACTTCGAAGAATTGTTTTAGATGATGACACCACAATGGATGATATTGATGTTAAAATTATTGATAAAAAACTCTCCGGTTACAAACAACAAGACAAAAAAAAACAACGAGAATTTGATATTGATGCTAAATTAATAATCACTTTGAAGAAACAACAGAATAATCACTGCGCAAGTTGCAATTGTATAATGCGTTGACAGTATTCGGATAAAGATCCTCGCCAATTTACCGTAGACAGAAAAAATAACAATCTCGGTCATGTCAGAAACAATGTGATGTTGACTTGTCTTGAGTGCAATAGACGCAACGGCGCTAGTTAAGACCCCGTGGTGGTAATTGAGTATCCTCGGGTATCACATGTAATTGTTGTCTAGTAAATCCTCGTTGAGGGGCAGTTGAATCCAGTTTATAGATTGGAGGTCTACCCGTAGATCGTGTTACACTAGATATCTTGTGTGCAGTAACACTCCAAATAGGATCAGTAGCCCTTTTTCTGCCACCCTCAAGCTCTCCTGGTTCGTATAAATACCTAACAGTGATATTACTACCAAGAATTGGTTCTTTGAAATCTTTTTGTGGTTTTTCAGGTATTGACTTCTTTTTAATCGCATTGATAGGTTTCAAATTAATTGTTCTAGTAATCTCATTATTCAGTGCGGTAATCACAGCTGGTAATCTTTTAACCCATTCACGGGATCTTTTTTCTTGGATGAATTCTTTTGCGTATTGATATCCAAATAACCGCTCAGCAATCGTCCGATTAAATCGTTCTACAATTGCCTGATCACGATGTAGCGCAGTATGTCCTCGTCGTATTGTGACATTGTGATATTTCGTTGTAGATAACACTGCACCCTGAAATTTCTTGCCAGGATCAATTTGTAATAGATTTGGCCAGTGCAGAGGACCCCTTCGATAAATCCTTTCAAATGCAGAAGCAGCTTCAGTGGCTGATTTTGTTTCAACGGTTCTGCTTCTTTGTATCGACTTGCAACATCAATTATGGTTAAAGCGTATTTGTAACCGTTATCATGTGGCAGAAATAATATATCAGCCTGATGAACTTCATTAGGAAAGGTCACATCAAAATGTGAGAAATTAATTTGTTTAGGCGGTGGTAGATAAATTTGCCATAGTGCCTGTTTAGATAACCAATGAGCCGCAGTGGTTTTTTTCACTTTTGCAGCGCTAGCGAGTTTATGGATTGCAGCGCTACCCCTCCAGTATCCTCTTGGGGAATAATAAATAGATTCCATGCTGTTATTAATTACCAGCACCTAACATCAATTTACTTTTCATAGCCGATTTTATAAAAAATTAAGCCAATTTTTCTTTGAAAGATTTGTCAGGAATGGCATTCAACGCATGAATTAATTTCACATCTGCTAGATGCCTGTGCTGCAGATTGCTGCTTTTATAAGCGACATCATGAAGGTGACAGGCCTTATCAATGGCGTTTATTGGTTCTTCACCGGGGTTGGGTTGGTTATGATTATTGAGTCTGATATCTAATCGTGTTCCGGGGCCACAGTAGCTATATCCTGGAAGGTGTTTTTCTCCTGGGTATTTTGCCCATGGGGTTCCAGGGAGTTTAGTTAGCTTGGCAGCGATATCACCTCCTCGTTTTTTTTTAAAGGTCCCTTGGGTTTAGAAACAAATCTAAATTTCTTTGTACTACATTGTACGCATTTACCAGAAAGCGCTGATCGGTTATTTTTTGTTGTAATCGTCGTCAAGTCATCTGTGCCAGTACGTTTTTTACACTTCACACAATATAGATCCATAATTTATATATAACAGCATGAATGTAATTGATTATTCAGCTACCCGACGACGGGAACCTATTAAACACCATGAAATGTTACCGAATTCAATTAGAATGATTATAATCGGACCATCTGAATGTGGCAAAACACAATTGTTACTTAATTTGATAACGAGATGGATGAAATGGAACAAATTGTATTTAATAGCCCCTAGTGTAGACGATCAGCGATGCTATGAAGTGCTCAAGGATTTTAACGAGAAAGCAAAAGAATTTGAAATCGACGATGATTTTATTGAATTTATTACTGATATTGATGAAGCCCCTTCCGTGGAAGACATCGATGGAATTTAGAAATTTCTTTAGTCACGCTCAGTCAAAACCACACGGATTTGTAACAATAAATTTAGCAGACCCGAGGACACGATATCGTATCGGACTTGATAAAATATTCGGTTGAAGAGTTTTTACTCATTTTGAAAACCCTGCAGGATCATGTTTTCGGACAAAAATGACTAAGTCTCCATTTGGCAAATGGGGGCTTTCTTTCTTTTTGATTTCATTGATTTTTTCATTATTTTTTTTGGGGACTGATTTCATTGATTTTTTGCCTGTTTCATTGATTTGTAGCCGTTTTGATCGGGTTTTAAGCCCTAATCCATTGAAAACTTGTTTAAAAACGTTGTCCGATACGCCTCCTCTGCTGCTCCTATACACATGATATAATTGGATGTTTCCATTACAAGTACAGTCTAATCAGCTTATTGCCTATATACATGATAAAATCACCTTATTACCTATGTTTCAATTACAGGTACAGTCAAATCACCTTATTACCTATTTACATGATATAAATAGATTTTCCCATTATAGACATCAAGCGGTATCACCTATATAATAGATTTAAATACCGTTACATGTACAGTCATATATTATCAGTACATGTATTCAGAATACAGATTTTTGCATTGCCAGTACAATAACAGAACTTTAATGCATATATACATGATACAGGTACAATTAATGCATATATACATGATACAGGTACAATTAATGCATATATACATGATACAGGTACAATTAATGCATATATACATGATACAGGTACAATTGAATATTTTCATTTCCAGTACAGACTTAACAATTCATTACCTATTTACATCACAAAGATACTTTAACAATTTACATTATAATAGATACAATTGTTTCTTCCATTATCATATATCCATTTATTATACAGTATATTTACATTATATAGATACAATTGATTTTTCTATTATCATATATCCATTTAGTATTATGTACATTATATAGATACAATTGATTTTTTCTATTATCATATATCCATTTAGTATACAGTATTATGTACATTATATAGATACAATTATATTTTCCATTATCATATATCCATTTATTATACAGTGTATGTACATTATATAGATACAATTGATTTTTCTATTATCATATATCCATTTAGTATTATGTACATTATATAGATACAATTGATTTTTTCTATTATCATATATCCATTTAGTATACAGTATATGTACATTATATTGATACAATTATATTTTCCATTATCATATCATATCCATTTAGTACAAATGTACATGTGATTTTTACAATTTGAATTTTTTCATAATATTATGGTATTATTTCTTTAATACCTATTTACATGTGATATATATACAATTGAATATTCCACTACCAGTACGGTCCAAATATTAATGAGCTACTGATGTATCATATATGGTTACTAACCTTTATAATAAATGTGCTTAATTGTATTCTATCTTGCATTGTCCTTTGTACAGAAAAGACCTGATATGATTGCCAACGCACTTTAGATTATTTGCTTACTTTTAGATGCAACTATATGTTTAGTGAAGACATGTATAAAACTACACAAATAATTCAGACTGTGATCATTTATGGAAATAGAGTCAAAATTAAATTACAGTAAAAGAGCAGGTACTTTAAAAAAACTATTCCCAGTTAGTGAGTATTTGTAATTACCAAAGTGAAGTTCGATAATGCTAATATGAATAAAACACAACTCATAGTTAAAAGAATTAATTTTATTTCAAAATATGAGCTTGATAGTGAAGCAAAGGTATGAAAACAAGAGTTCCAACAGCTCAATAACATTTATATACACAATCATATAGAACATTGCTTAGTACTTCATAAAATTGTTTTTGACAAGCGAGACTATGTACATTTGTTACTATTATAGTCCCGATCTATTTCACAGATTATTGGAAAAATCAAGTTTGCTAGAGGTAAAACGGTACCTATTGCGCAAGTCCAAGTGGATGGCGCTTAAAGTGTAAGGAACATTGCAATCAGAAATAACAACAACACTTGTTATGATTGGTGGATTATGTAAAAGTTGTACTTTCTGTTAGCCTTAAAAAAAGTTTAGCCTCTTGGCAACATGTGAATTTATGCTAATTCCTATATACATCATATTTTGTATCTTTTATGATTTTTGAAATTGTAATACACATGTCTGAAAATATGTATGTTGTGACTAGATAACTCATACCCCTGTCTAGTTCCAGCAGAGTTATCTCTCTTAAATGCAATGGAGTACCTGGTTTTGTCATCGTCAAATTGACAATCTAACATTGTTCTCTATAACAGAGTGTGAGATGCACGCTAAATTAGGATATAAAATATATTTATCTCTCCAAATATTTGCATTCACGTCTATGGAAAAACAATTGGTACCGTGATACCTAAACGATTTTACCCGCTTCACAGTGTATCCATAGTAACGAGTATACATAGCCACCATTTATATACTGTCATAGTGTCATTTGGTTAAACAATGGATATTGAGATGTTTTGGTCTAATATTGACAGACTTTTACAGAGAAAATGTAGAAAATAACACACATTAGCTTTGGAATGGGGCTTTTGTAACTATATCTATAGCATATATAGACTGATGGCTTTGTGACTGTGTAGTCAGCTCCAATATTAGCATACAGGCAAAAAAATCAAGTTATGCAAAGTTAATATAGTTAATTTTAGCCAAATATTGACTATTTTATGCGCAAAAGATGAAAAAACATGGATAAAGAAAAATTTGTTCTTGTAAAGTATGTTATGGACCAGGATAGAGGACTCTCCTGGTCCATGTGTAGATAGTTCATTTGTATCATAAAGAATATTCTGGTATATGTATTTTAGGTAGTTTGTTAAAGACATGGTATTCCTTCCTATTTTGATTTTAATTGACCTGCTATAATTGTCTTCTTTTTGTAAACATTTGTGTCTTCAAATTAAAAATGCGATTCACTAGTTAGTTACATAATCATTCTTGAGGTATCCACTACATATATAATCCTGGATTTTAGGTTCTCACTTTATCAGTAATACATTTTTGGATAATTTAGTTGCATTGAAGTTAATACATGTGTTCTTAAACTCATCTGTATTACATGGATAATATATTGGAGGAAATAAAAAGTACACACCTTATGTATATCATTCAGTTATCTCCCTTACACCAGACATAACATTTCAATAAATAGAAACCCAGATTGTTAGTGATGGTGTATAGAAATGATAGAAGATTTGTGAAATATCATATTAGCCCTCAGCCTTGATGCAAATTGAACTAGAAGTACTTTAATAATTTCTCCCAGTAAAGTTTTCAAGTTTGAAAACTGATCCAACATGCTTTGTTTGTTTTAGGCATTTGCTGCCTAACCGAAGCTCATTATTATTAATTTCTTATTTAGAAGAAATATGAATGATATGTATCTATATTATCTACATTATTCACCCTTTTATATTAGCTGGGAATGAACACCATGTCACCTGATATTTGGTGCCTGTAAGGGATGTTATAGCACATGTGCCTTTTTTATTGTCCCTGCACCTATGGTCCACTGCCTCCAAATATTGTCCAAGGTAATATAATCCAGCTCTCGCTTCTCATTTTTCTCATTGCTGCTTGTGTCTCCTTTAATTCCAGTATCATTAGCTACATCTCCCATTTAGATACACACATTCCTTCTGTTTTTAAATCCATTGGACTCGCTATACTCATTGTTTAACTTTAGCCTTTTTATGTATTTTAGTCCCCATTTTCACTACCAAATCCAACCACTTAGAAAGCTGTTATCTACTTTATTTGGTGTCAGGTTGGCTTATTGCATCAATTTTATTCACTACACAAAGGAGGGAAGCTTTCTATTTGTATGACACAGAGGCTGGGTAGCTTGACCTTCGTGTGAGTACTGGGGGTTAGTGACCTCTTTCATATGCTGACAGTGTAAAGTGTTCAAAGCTAATATTTTATAATTAGATTGGGCCATGTCCACCTGACCCTGTTGTTACTTTCTGTGTTCATGAAACAAATATAAGTCCTTTATTTTAGATCAAAATGTCTCTTTAACAGTAAGACTGGTACATCCTAACTGTTTCGTTGACCTTTGACCTTACTATTAAACAATATGACATAATGTGATTTATCCCATATTACCAAAGTGAAGTTTGATAAGTGCTAATATAAATAAAACAACTCATAGTTAAAAGAATTAATTTTATTTCAAAAGATGAGATTGATATTGAAGCAAAGGTATGAAAACAAGAGTTCCAACAGCTCAATAACATTTATATGCACAATCATATAGCTTAGTATTTCATAAAATTGTTTCTGACAAGCGAGACTAAGTACATTTGTTACTATTATAGTCCCGAGCTATTTCACATATTATTGGAAAAATCAAGGTTTGCTATAGGTATAATGGTACCAATTGCGCAAGTCCAAGTTGGTGGCGCTTAAAGTGTAGGGAACATTGCAATCAGAAATAAACACCAACACTAGTTATGAGTGGTGGATTATGTAAAAGTTGTACTTTCTGTTAGGCTTAAATAAAAGTTTATCCTCTTGGCAACATGTGAATTTATGCTAATTCCCATATAGATCATATTTTGTATTTTTTATTATTTTTTTGAAAATGTAATACACATAACTGAAAATATGTATGTTGTGACTAGATAACTCATACCCCTGTCTAGTTCCAGCAGAGTTATCTTTCTTAAATGCAATTTAGTACCTGGTTTTGTCATCGTCAAATTGACAATCTAACATTGTTTTCTATAACAGTTTGTGAGATGCACGCTAAATTAGGATATAGAATATATTTATCTCTCCAAATATTAGCATTGAGGTCTATGGAAAAACAATTGGTGGGGTTGGTAACAGTACTGGTAATCCCCCGTCAAAAATGTTTTGAAAAAAACATTTTTTTTCGATTATTACTTATGATGACACAGCTTGATTCTATAATCATATTAAGCCAATGTTCATCTTGATATGACAAATGTCGTGCGCACACCCATTCAGAACCAAAAGAAACTGTTAACCCTCACCGAAATGCTTTCTGAAGAGAGAACTTTAACCAGGATAGAGCACGTTCGGCATGCGATGGCTAGCAACAGTAATGTGAAAGGTATTGACTTGAAACCCCCTCCTAGCAAGATACCTGCCGTTATTGGGGGTCAGGTTCAAAGACCTAGATCATTTGATAAACTGGGTTCAGAAATCGGCTCAGAGAGTACTGTTGGACATGATGATGTTAATGACAATGATGATAATGTTGTATTTGAAGGTGTGGTTAGACGTAGAACAAGGCGTTTTTATGTGGGTGGCATTGGCCTCAAATCTACTGCTGAAGGCCTCAGTAAATTCTTGAAAGAATACGACATTGATTCGTTATCCATAAAGTTTATCCACAGTAGACGTAATTGTCTATCGGCCAAGCTGACTGTATATAATTCAGACTGCAACACTGATGAAAAAGATGTAACATGGCCAAAAGGTATTTATGTAAGAAGGATTTATGTGGTGGTATGGGAATCAATCCTGGCGAGATAGGTTTAATAATCAGGAAGCAAGTGAAGGTGCAGGATGCGATCCTCCATGACTGGGTTTACATAGTCAATTGTTCATAAATTTGTCATTATGCACTATCGTAAGTTAATGTGTTTTGTCATCTTTGTCATTTTAGTCCTGCTTTCACAATTTATAAGTATTAATATGTCTATATTGCAAGTTATTATGAATCTTAATATACTCAGCTGGAATGTAAGAAGAATTATGTCCTCTGCTCTTAGCTTTAGTGCAATGCTGGACAAATATGATGTTGACGTAGCTTGCATAACTGAACATAAACTGTTACAGCACTTCTTCCATTTTGCGATTCTATTCGTTCTGATTATAAATGCATTGCTAACGCCGATGATATTTCCTCCAATAGCACGCTAATAAAATGTGGTAAAGGAGGAGTTGTAATCTTCTGCAAATCATCTCTCATGCGATATGCTAACTTTATAGATGAAGTTAATAGTGACAGAGTTTTCGGCATAGAATTCAAATTTCCCGATATGCAAAATGTATATATTTTTTGTGTATATATGCCGACCCAAATGTACACCACTTCCAACGATCTTCTCTCAAATCGACCAACCAGACCAATTTGCAAATTTCTTCAATGACAAAGTTAAAACCATTAGAGATTCGCTTGACAGCACAATTTCAACTGATTTGTCACCATACAGGTATGATGCAGAATTTCAGCGACAACCATTAGGATCATTTGAACCTGTTTCTATAAATTTAGTTCGGTCAATCGTGATGAAAAGTGCACCAAAGTCTTGTGAACTTGATCCAATTCCGACATCACTGCTGCTTGAGTGCTTAGAACCAATATTGCCTTCACTAACTGATGTTATTAATATCTCTCTCTCATCAGGGGAATTCCCATCATTTTTCAAAACTGCCATCGTAAAGCCACTGCTGAAAAAAACAACCCTGGACCATAACAATTTAAAGAACTACCACCCAGTTTCTAATCTCCCTTTCATTTAAAAAATCTTAGAAAAGGTTGTTCTAACTCAACTTGTATCTCATTTGAATTCAAACAGTCTTTTTAGTAATGTACAGTCTGCATATCGCCGCCCTCGCCACGGTACGGAAAGTACTCTTCTGAAAGTATTTAGTGACATTCTTTCTGCTTTGGATAGTGGAAAGATTACAGTCCTCACTCTCCTGGATTTATCTGCAGCATTTGACACAATAGATCATGATATATTACTTCACCGTCTCCAGCAATGTATTTGGAATTCAGAATATAGCCTTACAGTGGTTCAAGTCCTATTTAGTCAACAGGACACAAATTATATCTGCAAATGGAATACACTCCAACTCAGTTGGCATATGTTGTGGTGTTCCACAGGGATCTGTTCTTGGACCTGTTCTCTTCATTCTGTACACTCAGCTGCTCTCAAGTGTCATAAATCGTCACCCAGTGTCGCACCAATTGTACGCTGACGACACCCAAATATACAAGTCTAGCCACCAAACTGAAGCTGATGCTACCATCCATGGAGTAGAGAAGTGCATTTCGGATGTGAAATCATGGATGACATGTAACAAGTTGCAGATGAATGATGATAAAACTGAGGCTATTCTGATCACAACACAAAGACTTTCTCATTCACAACCTTTACCTCAGACAATAAATATCAGCACCACCAATATTAAATTCTCACAGTCAGTTCGGAATCTAGGTGTTACTCTAGACAGTACTCTCACATTGCACTAACATGTCATGAACATCTGCAAGACTGCATATCTTGAATTGAGACGCATTAGTTCCATTCGTAAATATCTTTCAGTTGATGCCACGAAAACACTTGTGTGTTCATTAGTACTTTCAAGACTGGACTATTGTAACTCAATTATGTCTGGTTCATCACAATATTTACTCCAGAAACTTCAAAAAGTTCAAAACACAGCTGCACGGATCATCTTTAGAGTACCTTGATCAGAGCACACCTCACCACTGCTCAATATCCTACACTGGCTATCAATTCAATACAGAATCAAACACAAAATTTGTTCTCTGTGCTATATTTCAATGACAGACTCCAGTCCAACATACCTATCCAGCCTCACCCATGTGTATGTACCAGCTAGATCCTTACGCTCTTCTTCTGATAATCGTATACTCATTGTTCCCAAGGTGAAAACAATGTCATATGGACAACGTTCGTTTGCATACCAGGGCCCGGCGACGTAGAACGAATTGCCCATTGAAATTAGACACAAAGACACAGTGGTCCCTTTTAAGAGTGCTCTCAAGACTCACCTGTTTCGACTTCAGGGACAAACTTAGCGACCTAATCGTATTTTGTATCTTATATATTTTCAGTATCTTTTTATGTTTTCCAATTTCATTATTTTAGTCATTTGTTGTTATGTAGTGTAGTCATATCATTATTGATGGTGTAAAGCGCTTAGAGCTTTGAAAGATTAGGCGCTATACAAAGTCCTCATTATTATGGCATAGATTGTTACAAAGCGCGGATTGAGTTGATTCAAAATCATTATGATCAGTACTCACAGCTTGGGTGTGTGTATTTTACTGGTGATTTCAATGCAGTAGCTGAACCAGACATTTTCGGAGATTACAAAGATAGGGTATTTCAGGAGTTCTTGCAATATAATAAGCTAGTGAGTGCTGGACATTTAAAAATATGCACTGGTTCCCGTTATACATTCACCCCAGCAAGAACGATGATTGATCATTTTGTACTGTCGGATCAATGCATAAATAGATTACGGAGTGCGCACATTTTTTCATATCACGAAGAGCACGTGATATCCGACTGTAACAGAATTGTTACCGAGAGGAGGGTGGATTAAATGAACAATACAAACACAATTTGTGAAAGAAAATATAAATTTATGTAATAAATTATAAATGAAAAAAATACAGATGTAACAACACAATAATTCATGCACTCAACCCACAATTACACTCACAACCATTCACAATACATGAACAAATTAAATAACAATACAAAAGGAATCACAAATGTAAAGGGATCTCTTGGATTATACACAGATCCAGGGATCCTTTACGAAAGTTAAATTAATGTAAGTATGATTTACGAAAAAAAATAAACACAAACGACAAACTATCTATCGCACGATGGATTGCGATAACTAGCACGATCATATACTTGTATTCAATCAAGTTGCTAGCTTTTATTGATATCTATGTGATCACTTGAAATATTATTGTGATCTGACATAAGCATGCAAATACAACAATGTATTAAATTATATTACAATTTCAATACACCTATGTGTCTCCCCTGTATAACCGCACGATTCAGCAACAGTTGAATCGTCTCCCAGTTTTCCCGAAAACCTAGGGTTGACCAATACTATTATCGAACGTTTCCCTACACGGATCCACCACAGTTATACGTTCAGACAGCATACAACATCTACCCGAACCAACGGTTCCTCACTCCCCTAGATGGCGACCCGGACGTTTTACAACTCTAAGACAGCTCCGACACTCGGACTTCTAGCTTTCCGGATATTTACACGTTACACAGATGTTGACGAACAGACAGTTCGACACACAGACAGATACTTCAATTCCGTTTGCACAAATTAACGGCACAAGCACATTCAGATATTTATACAGAGATGTTCCAGAACAAACAATAGATGTCCCACAACAAATCAGACGATATCAAAGTCGTTTATCAAAAGATGGTATCAGATGTGTTAACAGCTACGGTATCAGAAATGGTATCAACTACGTTAGCAGCTACGGTATCAGAGACGGTATCAACGATGTTATTAGATGCGCTATCAGTGATGTACTTCTACGGTATCAACGACGGAATCAGCTATAATAAACAAAACCAGACTAATAATAGTTGTCTCAAAAATAATCTAAGCTGTAGATTACGATATTTCATTTAAAGTCTAAAAGTGACTAGTAATTCCAAATATTCCACGTTCATTGCAATAAAGGCATCATTATACGAAATGATAATCTGAATAAAATTCACAATAAAACGAAATGTAAATTTAACACTCACCCCTTTGGCTGGAGATTGCAAGACGAGGTTATCTATCCTTTGATTAGATATTTTGGTTCCCGTAAATAATTATGAGAAATACTTCGCCTTATATACTCTCAATAGGTGAACATAAATCACATCGAGCTTGCCGTGCACCACGTAAAACGAGTATTTCGGATTTCATGTAAATTACAAATTGGCACATGCAAATCGTTACACGCCACTTAATCACCCCAGGTAATGCGTGTACGACGAAATCAAGAAAATGGTGAGTTTCGTTTGCAATTCAAGTAGAACAAAAATCAGTTCAATTTTCGCCTAATTCTGTGACACCGACCACCTCCCTATCCTTACTTCCCTTCGTACGGTGACATGTGGGAAAGACTTCAGACAGTCTATGAAGAGAAATAACATAGCTTGGAATAAATTAGACGCTGATATCTTGAATAACTATCAATATGAGCTGGACCTTTGCCTGAAAACTTTAGATATAGATACAATTTCCGTCAATGTTGATAGATTTTACGGGCACATTGTTAATGCAATACAGCAGTCAAGCGACAATGCGCTTCCAAAGTCTAAATTTAATTATCATGCCAAACCATACTGGTCAAATGAACTCAAAGAAGCACATAAACTTAAAAGTCATGCTTGGTATACTTGGATAAATGTAGAACGACCGAGGTGTAATCAATATAATTCGTACAGAGAATATAAAGATAAGAAGAGAGACTTTAGAAACCTTCAAAAACTAGCTGTGGAAAAATATATGGTGGATGTGTATGAAGAAATTGAAAAAGCACAGGAATGTGATTTAAGACACTTTTGGAAAATGAGCAACATTAAGAGTGGAAACAATATGAATTTTTGTCAGGAACTATCAACTGATAGAGTTTGTGCCCGTGATGATGATTTCATCCCAAATGGCTTTGCCAGATACAATGAGGACATTCACACGCCGAATCCTAGTGATAGTTTTGATGGAAACTTTTATGAACGTATAGAGAGAGAATTAAAACGGGGTCTACAGGACGGAGTAAGCCATATCAAGGCTTTACAGACCAGTATAAGTGTAAACGAAGTAAGAGAGATCATTAAAAACCTAAAGAAATCAAAAGCGTCGGGACATGATCAAATTTGCAATGAACATTTAATCTATGGCAGCAATTACCTCATCGAATGTATGGCAATTTTATTTACTAGGATGATTGATCAATGTTACATACCTGTAGATTGCAAGAAAGGTATAGTAATACCACTGTACAAAGGTAACAGGAAATCAAAGAACTCGCTGGAAAGTTACAGGCCTGTTACTTTACTGTCTGTTATTTACAAAATCTTTGAGAAAATTATTCATGAACGTTTGGTAACCTGGCTCAATGATACAAATTCTAGTATACCCAGTTCACAACAACATGGTTACCAAAAAGGTTTAGGTTGCACAACAGCGAGTTTTATTCTTAATCTGTTCACGGTCTGTTTGGTATTGGCATTAGACAGAATGGTTTAAATCCTTTGGTTGATGCAAATGTAATTAGAAAGATAATTTTTCCTTCAATGAATAATGGAAGTGAATTATGGAGTAACATTTCAAAAAGTGACCTTGCTTTATTGGAACAAACTCTGAGGTATTTTGCCAAACATTTACAAGGTTTTCCAACACATACAAGATCAGACATCGCCCTGGGAATCCTAGTATGGACATCAGCGCAGTCCGAAATTGATACAAGAAAATTTATGTTTTTACATAGATTGTGTTTGATGCCTAACAAGTACTTACTAAACGTGTGTTTAACGTTGCGTTATTTTACTTCATTTTGAGCGGATGCATATCAAGCTACGGGTTAATTCCAAATTTATATTATAACTTAAAGACGTTTGACTTGCTCGGATATCTAACTGATTATTTGCATCATTCTGAAATTCCAGATAAACAACTTTGGAAAGAAATTGTTAGGTCAAACATTGTTGGTCTTGAAAATGGCCTCTAGAGAGTTCGTATGTCTAATCAAGCAGATTTTGATAGATTCTCTTCGATACATGAATACTTACGACCTGCCTCACTGTGGCAGTTGGCTAAAACCAGACAACACGCTAAGGTATTTACGTATGTAGCTAAACTATGGGCTGCTGTTCCTCAAAAACAGCTCGATTTCTGTATTAGATGTGGGAGTGTTTACACACACTTGATACTTCATTGTTGTGTTAGTTGTCCTTACATGTCGAATTTTAGAAACTCATTCTGGGATTTCTTTACGATAAGTTTCCACTCAGCCTGCACATTATGTTATTTCATGCCGAAGATGAACTGCAGTTACAATATCCTCTAGGCAAAAGGTTTCGATCAGGGGTAATCGACAAAGAAAGCTACAAGCTATTCGTCTTGTATGCAGCATATTTTGTTGTGCAGTGTGCATCTATCTTCTGCAAATCAGGTACATAAACTCGCAACTTATGCAGTTGAAGAACACTGTGACTGATATTGTTTATACTTATTTAATGATTGTATTCTGATGATTTATTCTTATATCATGTAATCTTCCATGGAATGAAATAAAGATGATGATGATACTTGTAATTCAATTCATCAAGATTCTAAGGTGCAATTTGGGTAGGAGAGATAGTATATTAAAATATCAGTACTATAACATACAGAATTATAAAAGCTCAAATAATTAATAAAATAGGGAATGAACCTCAAAGTTCTTACCATCTATATTAATGGTATAAATGATAAAACAGACACATATATGTGTTTATCTCAAAACTATGATACCATATTTGTACAAGAAACCCATACTACGTCTACAGTAACAATACAAAGGCTGGAAGAAAAGCTAAACGCTTTAGTTTTAGTACATGAACATAATTCAGAAGTCAAATTTAGGGTCCTTCAAATATTAGACGTATCGCAAACGGATTGAACCTGGAAGTAGAGCCTACGCCCCTAGAACAAAAAGGATGCGACCGACACATAAAAATAAATAACTGGAATATAATAAATATTTACTTGCCAACAAGCATGAATAGCAAGAAAATGAATTTCATATCATGTTAACAACATATCTACAAAAACGTCTACTATATATATATATATATATATATATATATATATATATATATATGTATGTATGTGTGTGTGTGTGTGTGTGTGTGTGTGTGTGTGTGTGTGTGTACAAAAATACTATACGAACTTGTACAAATCTCAAAACATTGACCCTAGTAATATGGATTAATATATCAATAAGATTAAAATAAATACAATTACAAACAATGATCGAACAATGTGTGATTCGTTTATTACTATTGCAGAAGTTCGGAAAGCAATACAAACTTTAAAAAAGGGAAGGCACCTGGTGCCGACGGACTCACATGGGACTTTAATATAAAATATCAGGAACAGTTAAACCCCATAACAGAAATAATGTTGAATAATATTATTTGTAATAGGAAAATGATAACAGCAATGATTGAAGGTATCATATAGTGTTTAACTATAAGATACATGTCATTATAGTGCTGACTATAAGATACATGTCATTATAGTATTGGACTATAAGATACAAGTCATTATAGTGTTTGACTATAAGATACAAGTCATTATAGTGCTTGACTATAAGATACAAGTCATTATAGTGTTTAACTATAAGATACATGTCATTATAGTGCTGAATATAAGATACAAGTCATTATAGTATTTGACTATAAGATACAAGTCATTATAGTGCTTGACTATAAGATACAAGTCATTATAGTATTTGACTATAAGATACAAGTCATTATAGTGTTTGACTATAAGATACAAGTCATTATAGTATTTGACTATAAGATACAAGTCATTATAGTGCTTGACTATAAGATACAAATCATTATAGTGTTTGACTATAAGATACAAGTCATTATAGAGTTTGACTATAAGATACATGTCATTATAGTATTTGACTATAAGATACAAGTCATTATAGTGCTTGACTATAAGATACAAATCATTATAGTGTTTGACTATAAGATACAAGTCATTATAGAGTTTGACTATAAGATACATGTCATTATAGTGTTTGACTATAAGATACAAGTCATTATAGTGTTTAACTATAAGATACATGTCATTATAGTGCTGAATATAAGATACAAGTCATTATAGTATTTGACTATAAGATACAAGTCATTATAGTGTTTGACTATAAGATACAAGTCATTATAGTGTTTAACTATAAGATACAAGTCATTATAGTATTTGACTATAAGATACAAGTCATTATAGTGTTTGACTATAAGATACAAGTCATTATAGTGTTTGACTATAAGATACAAGTCATTATAGTATTTGACTATAAGATACAAGTCATTATAGTGCTTGACTATAAGATACAAGTCATTATAGTGCTGAATATAAGATACAAGTCATTATAGTATTTGACTATAAGATACAAGTCATTATAGTATTTGACTATAAGATACAAGTCATTATAGTATTTGACTATAAGATACAAGTCATTATAGTATTTGACTATAAGATACAAGTCATTATAGTGTTTAACTATAAGATACAAGTCATTATAGTGCTGAATATAAGATACAAGTCATTATAGTATTTGACTATAAGATACAAGTCATTATAGTGTTTGACTATAAGATACAAGTCATTATAGTGTTTGACTATAAGATACAAGTCATTATAGTGTTTAACTATAAGATACAAGTCATTATAGTATTTGACTATAAGATACAAGTCATTATAGTGTTTGACTATAAGATACAAGTCATTATAGTGTTTGACTATAAGATACAAGTCATTATAGTGCTTGACTATAAGATACAAGTCATTATAGTGTTTAACTATAAGATACATGTCATTATAGTATTTGACTATAAGATACAAGTCATTATAGTGCTTGACTATAAGATACAAATCATTATAGTATTTGACTATAACATACATGTCATTATAGTGTTTGACTATAAGATACAAGTCATTATAGTATTTGACTATAAGATACAAGTCATTATAGTGCTTGACTATAAGATACAAATCATTATAGTGTTTGACTATAAGATACAAGTCATTATAGAGTTTGACTATAAGATACATGTCATTATAGTGTTTGACTATAAGATACATGTCATTATAGTGTTTGACTATAAGATACATGTCATTATAGTGTTTGACTTTAAGATACATATCATTATAGTGTTTGACTATAAGATACAAGTCATTATAGTGTTTGACTATAAGATACAAGTCATTATAGTGTTTGACTATAAGATACATGTCATTATAGTGTTTGACTATAAGATACATGTCATTATAGTGTTTGACTATAAGATACATGTCATTATAGTGTTTGACTATAAGATACATGTCATTATAGTGTTTGACTATAACATACATGTCATTATAGTGTTTGACTATAAGATACAAGTCATTATAGTGTTTGACTATAAGATACATGTCATTATAGTGTTTGACTATAAGATACAAGTCATTATAGTGATTGACTATAAGATAGAAATCATTATAGTGTTTGACTATAAGATACATGTCATTATAGTGCTTGACTATAGTATTTGATTATTAGACAAATGTCATTAGAGGTTTGACTATACGAGAAATATCAGAACTATAAGATAATGTCATTATAATGTTTGTCTATAAGAGAAATTTTAGTAGCGTGTTTGACTATAAGAGAAATGTCAGAACTGTAAGATAATGTCATTATAATGTTTGACTATAAGGGAAATTGCAGTAGAGGTTTTGGCTATAAGAGAAATGCCATAATAATTTTTTTACTGTATAAGGAAATGACAGTATAGTTGGTGTCCATAGAGACAAGAAGCAGGGTAGTGTTTGATTATCAAAGACAACGTTATAATGTTTTACTAGTACATTATAATTATTTATCTGTTCTGGCTTGTCATAGGGTACATATTATGTCACCGTGTATTAATTCAAAATTCTAATTATTTGTCTGTTTTAGCATATACGGTGTTGTTGAGTTGCGACACTACGTTCTTATCATACTCAGTAATGTAAAATGCTGAAAATCTTTTTGATGTTCAAGATGCACTTTCTTTTGTTTTCTGACACCTCCTAATTTTATGGTAGTAGACATGAAATTATTATCATAAACGTAGCGTTTATAAATGCACATGTGCTTAATTTGTCACGTGGGTTACATTTACTTTGACTTACATATGTGCGCATGTTTGCTGCAGTGGCAAATATTTAAACACTGAGATGGTTTAGGTGTGACGAAAAGTATGCTAATTTGTTTTAGGTCTAGTGAAGATTACTATTGCATATTGCACATGCTTATTCTTCAGCTGCTTTTGCTCTTTGCCATCCAAAGTGGGATTCTGGAAGTATTGGATCATCATAAAATCAAGCAAGAGCATCCGGAACTAAAAATTGCTTTGTATGCAAAACAATTTAGTTTTGTTTTTATTTGTATTTTTTTAATGCAAATTGATTCTCGTTTTTTCTGCAATAAGTTATTGATGGATGCAAATGCACCTGAAACAAAACTGTCCAGTGAGACTACACCTATTTGACTGATTTGCCATATTGAGGACTAGGGTAGACACGTGCTGCATTGTCACCAAGTCTAAGTCAAATAGAGGAATAAGCTAAATCATCTGTAGATGCTAGACTGATTTAAATCATACTGTACAATTTTGAACTGTTGATCAGGTAGAATCGATAGCATGTTTTGTGTTATCTCAAGAATTTCATTATCTATTAAAATTTATATTGGGATGAATACGAAAACTCAGGTGAAGCAGTTGTTTAATGCTTATGCAAGAATAATTCTATACATAAATCCTTAATTTAAAACGTGTTTCCCTATTTCTATCATATTATTCAAGTGTGCATGCAATGCACAGTTTGTATTTAGGTGTTGTAAAGTATAATTTTATCGTGGGCTAACCATGTATTAGGGATGTTGCATGGTTTATATTTGATGAGCACTACTTTGTCGCATGAGATTCTCCCATCATGCAACGAAGGAAGTACTATGTTGGGGAAAAAAAACTTATAGAACTGATCTGTCAAATATTCATTTGAAATGACAATTAAAACAATCTTGCTTTGTTTGATAGCTGTTTCTAAGTTTTCTATTCTTGGACCCGGAGGGAGATCGTCTTCACCAAGGAAAACTTTTAAACTATGTTCAAGGAGAATTGGTTGCAGAATGTGCGTGACAAAATGTTTGTCCTCTTCCACATGTGATATGAAAGCATCGTACGCATGCATATTTCTTTCTGTATCACTTGTCCAAACTTGATTTTCAGTATTGCTTCCATGAATTTGTTGGCGTTGGTGTCCTAGTTCTTGTTCAAATGGAATTTCTGTTTTCAATATGAGCCTATTCATTACATTCATCAAATACAGCAATACAATAAAAGACCACCACGTTGCAAACCCAAAGAGAAAACATGCCACATTAATTATAATATATTCTAAAGTATTCATCACACCAAACTCGATGTGTTTTGCGTTTTGAAGATATTGGAACGGTGTCCCGTTGAAAAGGGAAAAGTCTTTATCTTTTTTACTAATTTCTATTAGAAACCTTTCCTGCTCAGAACTATTTATCCATTGTAACGCTGGCGATGTCGGATACACAACAGTAATTTGTGGATGCATAAATTCTAGCGTTTTCCAATTTTGTTCCTCTGGATCATACAAATCATGAACTAACTTGATTCTGTGTATCCCGAACAGCGATGGGCATAAACATATAGTTGCAACAATTTCAAAAATGTCGACTTTATGACTGCTGTATTCAGGATGCTTCAGTAGCTTCATGTTCGAAACATTACCAGTTGATGACTGTACCGAAATTAAACAGCAATCAGGAGTTATACCAGGAATTAAATTAAATTGCACACCATTCACAGTGTGTTCTACACGCACATTACTACCGTTTGATACTGCAATTAAAAACAAGTGTCCAAAAATCAGCAGGCCTCCAACAGGTACATCTTTATAAATATAATAATCATCGACCTCGGAAACACTAATATCACATATATAATGTTCGATCTCATCATATAATAGGTGTGCAGATCTCGATAGCACTTTTTCCCTAATATTTTGATATAGTCTGATGCCAGCCCTGTAAGTGCTGAAATCTTCTTTCGTCAGAGGGAAAATATCGAGGGCAATATTATATAGCAAAGACTCAGACTGAGTTAAATACAATGTCTTAACCTTATGTCTATAGGAATTATGTATATCCAAACGATCTTTCGAAATAAAAGGGTGTATTGAATAAACATTTTCTAATATTTGGGCACCAACTTTAAACTCACATTCAAGTCTGGCTCCTTCTCCGATATATTTTTTCATTGAATATTTTACCTTAGGAAGATGTTTTATATCTTTGTAAAAAAATTGTTCTTCGAAATAGATTGACATTACATCGCTTTCAACATCAAACATGTAAGTCGTTCGAATGGAAGATAAGTCGTGATCAGACATTTCAATCATCTTATCATACGGAATAGTTCTCGAATCACCCAGACAAAAAACGAAATTACTTCTGTAATTAGGTAGTACGTCCGCGACCCATTCTGTGATGTAGAATCTCATATAAACAAAATATGCTGCATAAGCTGAAACTAGAAGGAATATACAAAGGGCCAGAAAAAATGTTTTTATAATGACGTGAATCCTTTCGAAAAGGATGAGATCTAAAATAAATGTATACATGTCTGTCAATACTAGCACAGCTAAAAATGTTATTCCATTAATTTCAAAGTTATCCACTTCTCCAAGAATAGGTGTGTAAATATGGTAGATATTCATACATGCAATGATAGCACAAAATGCCAGAATTATAGCACGAATTAATTGTGTCAGATTATTCTTTCCTAAAAGGAACAGTAAGTAAAACCAAAGAACGAAACCAAACAGATCCTGTAGACGAACCAGATTTGATGCGATAATCTGGTATACACTAATCAACGTCATCAAATCTAAAAATCCATCACGCATTCTCAATAAGCTTCTAGCAGGTAGGTTAGACGAGCGCCTAAAAAATAAAAACAGATTGCTCAAAAATACATAAATTAATGATATATCATTATGTTTTGTCAAATGCGATCAAAACGACTTATTGTACAAGATTATAAGCATACTTTCATTAACGGAACCTTGTATGGATGGTCAAACTGAATTTAATATATTTCTCAAAGAATATGCATTTTAACTCTGTTCAAACATATATGTTGCTCTTTTCTGTGTGAATTAATGTTAATGTAAACGATACTTTCAAAAGATTTCGAATTTCAAAATTATGTATCGATGAAGTCTAGTATACAAAACAAATGTTTTGTACATTTTCCATTTAGTACACCAATAAAAGCAAAATGTGAGAGGAATGAAACAGACCTCGGAATAAGTTAATCTTAGATTTTTAAAACTAGGAAGGCTTTTCTAAATATATATATAGACAGATATAGCGTCTCACAAGTATATGCTCAATAAACAGGTAATATAAAAGAGTGAAGACAACAATCATTGTAAAATGTAGTAAATCATGTATTTCCCTAGAATACAAAGTGAAAAGAGAAAAAGAACTTATGATAGTATGATTTAAGTTCAAACATGGTCCGATAGTTACAAAATATAAGTCAAAGTATTAAGAAAGTCCTGAATGAAACTGAGTTCGATTCCCGACAAATCAGAAATCGAAGTCGATGATGTCTTTAATGTTCTACGAAGAGCAGATGTATCAACAGTCCGTTGTTGAATTACATGAAATTATTCCACTTTTGAATTCAGTATAAATTCCAATGAATGTCTTTTCAAAGACTTTTTAAAGCACTTTTGTATTCCCAGAGAACACGACAATAAAATTCAGCCCGGACTGGCCTCATCATCAGATAACGTAATGTGCTAGAACACAACTGACAAACATTTATCACAAACATCAGTTATAACACTAATTAAGACGTAAAACAGATTCCAGGGTGAGGGGTCAACATTTAATTCTTCAGAATAAGAACAAGTTTGCCACCCACTAAATGATTATGAAATCCATGTATGACCTTGACTAAGCTTAATAATTCTTACACTGAGAAACGTCAATATTGTTAACAAAAGCTATCACTTACTTCTGAACAAAGTTAGCAACTAGATACAACGTTTCATGAAGCTGTTGTTATTTGATTAAATAAATGAAATAAACAAATTAAATAAAGTCAATCATGTCAAACATAATTGATCTGATATATGGACAATGCCAAGTCAAGTAAAATCTTATGTTACAAAAGCATGTAGCAAAATATTAACTAAACTTAAAACTAACAAACAATTTGCCTAAACATAAATAACAAAGTATTGTACGAAGAAAGCCAAATATACCATAATCTCTATCAGAACTGGGCACCTTTGACCATGATAGAGGACATTATTAAGATGATTCATTAAGTAATTGTAGATTATATTGTTATTTTACATAATGTCCATCATTTTTCATTTTGAAGAGATAGATAAATAGATAGATAGATAGATAGATAGATAGATAGATAGATAGATAGATAGATAGATAGATAGATAGATAGATAGATAGATAGATAGATAGATAGATAGATACATAATACCAATTGGCACATATTAAAGTATTACAAAGTCTATATATGACCTTGAATAAGAATAACTTTCACTTTGACTGTCCTGGAAACATATACACGTCAAAACTGCTAGATTCATCTTTTCAATCTTAAACAGTCAGTTAAACAACCCACCCATAAATCTGGTCACATTTTATACTGGTTTCCTTATAGACCTGATAATAATATTCTGCAATCCACCCTTGTATCCCACGAACTTGCATCATATCACCTCTGCATTATATGCCATCTCGACGTATCAGTCCCTAACCCTCCACCTCTATTTGCTACTAAGAGAAACCTTCGTACGAATAGTAGAACCAAATGCATGCATGACATCTAAGAAAACCTATCAACATCCAACAGCAGAACAACTTGATAACTGCCAGCGTTCATTGCTTGAAAAAGATGCCCCAGCTACCAAATGCAGAGTATCAAAAAAAAGTGTTCTCCATGGTATAGCAGAGTTAAGGACCAGCTTCGTACTTCTAAAAGACATCGTCGAAAAGCAGAGAGGCTTTGGCTTTCCACCAGACTTGCTATTCATAAACAAATCTATGAAGCCGCTAAGAAGAACATCACAAACATAGTCCATTTTGCCAAATTATCCCACTACATTGCTAATGATCAGGGAGAGTTCCAGCGGCAAAGAGCTCTTCGAGATAACTAACAAACTAATATCAAGTGTACAACAAAGGTACACCACTTCCAACTACCTTATCTCCAGTAGATCTTCCCGACCAATTTCCAAATTTCTTCCATGACAAAGTACACACCATTAGAGATTCGCGTAACAACACAATTTCAACCGACTCGTCACCATACAGTTACGATACAGAATTTAAGCGACAACCATTAGGAGCATTTGAACCTGTCTCTGTTGATTTAGTACGGAACATTGTGATGAAGAGTGCACCAAAGTCTTGTTAACTTGATCCAATTCCGACATCACTGCTGCATGAGTGCTTAGACTCAATATTGCCTTCACTAACTGATCTTATTTAAATATCTCTCTCATCTCTCTCTCAAATCTGCCATCGATAAACCTCTGCTGAAGTAACCAACACTTGTCCATAACGATTTAAAGTACTAACACCCAGTTTATAATCTCCAATTTATATCAAACATCTTAGAAAAGGTTGTTCCAACCCAACTTGTATCACATTAAAATTCAAACACTCTTTTCACCAATGCACAGTCTGCATACCGTCATGACAACAGTACGGAAACCACTCTTCTGAAAGTATTTAATGATATTCTATCTGCTTTGGATAGTGTAAAGATTAAGTGTCCTCATCCTCCTAGATTTGTCTGCAGCATTTGACACAATAGACCATGATATATTACTTCACCGTCTTCAGAATGTATTTGGCAGTCAGAATATAGCCTCACAATGGTGATAGAATACGTTTAACTATTTATAATCTAAGGAGTCCAGCCTAAACTAGATACAACCGCAAAAAATAAGTAATATTGTATTATTGTTTTCATAAGCGGATATATAAAGTCCAGCATTATTGCTCGAAATGTTATCAAGACCACCATAGGCATACAGGGCAAGAGATCGAACCGTTTTAAAATGAACATGTATATATTGTTTTCCTCAAGGTTTCCCATTTTGTTTGGTCAAATACACCGAAGTATTAAATCAAACACAAAATTATATGCGAGAAATCTGAGTTCGATGATCTAAATCATGCCAGCGAGTTCGACTCTCAAAGCATACATTCCGGCTTGTTAGGTGATATTTTTCTTGTTTTATTTCAATCGCGTGTGTTGAGAGATCAACGGTTTGATACATCTCACGACATGTAGGTGATATAACAAATATTCAATAACAATTCAGTTGGTATAAATATATAACATGTATGATATGTTTATATGTTTTAAAGAAACAGATTAACTGCTTTATATGGGTCTGTCACTTGGTAAGGAATAACCTGATTGCAGCATGTATATGTCAGACCTTAAGGCTAATAATTTCGCGCCATAAATGTACGAAGCTGACTTCAGCAAACAATGATTTGTCAATCCAGTTATTTGACATGGTCATATGAAATAGTGACAGGCCCATTAAATGTGCCCAGCTACTTACATGAGATTGCCATAATACAGTTCACATGTAAGTGGTGAAATCCTGGTTTCGGATTAAAGGAACGTCGTAAATCACCCTTTGACAGACTGTTGGCAGGTGGCAGTGTCTGATAATTAGGTGAATCAACATCCACTCGGAATTGAACAAGAAGTGGCCAACATACGAAAAGCAAGCTTAAATATATCATCTTGAGAACTAAACTGTAGTAGTCGCTAAACCAGCATGCGTAAATTATAAGGATAGATAATCTACTAGGACGTCTTCAAAGTTGTCTGGAAACTTCTTATTCTGGGAATTACAAGACGTTTTAGTACTGGAAGCTTTAAGGGACCAGAAAAACCGTAGGAGGCAGAGGGAAATACACTAGTGCAGTTGATTCCGAGTCCCTAGGAGACAAATAAAAAGGTAGAACCGAAGTTAGACGGACTGGAAGAAACTGGATTACTAGTCCAGAAAACAATAATTCAGATGGGTTGCAACACAGGTCAGAAGGCAAATCACACTAAGTCAGATGATGAAAATGGCCGTCACTTGGTCGAGTGAAAGACGAATGATATAGGGTTTTAATTTGAATGTTATTTGAGAAATAAATGTTTTTGAATGATATTAAATTGTTGTTCTTGGATTTTCAAATTGTATGTATTCATTATTTTAACTGTCGGCAATACTTCGGTTTCTCACAAAAGCGAGTCAGGAAGGGTCTTCTGTAATAATTTAAATAATATTGGGAACACCCCACCCCGTCCTAAATAACGGGATACTTCTATATTGTCATTTCGTTAATAAATGCTCTAACAAAAAAATCCTTATTTAGTGAATATGCGAAAACTTACATAATATACTAAATCAATCATACTGCTGGACTTTGATTACAGGATCAATACAAGCTGCATATAAAAACTTTTGTTTTGAACTCAGTAAAAGGTTAAATTCTGAAAACTGTCGATAGGTCTAGTCGGAATTATAAATTTTATATCAGCTTGAAGAAATACACTACGATACTTCTAACACGAGTTTCATACCAACTCTTCATACCAAGAGTTTCAATATATTCTTTTGATTCTCTCAGATAAATCAAGTACATGGCATGCAACTGAACTTACCTAAATACGTATCATTTAAGTACCTACATATGAAGTGAAATGTCATTGGGCTGTGGCATTTGGCTGTAAAGGTGGGTGCATCATACCGTTAAGATCTAGTTAATAAAGCTTCAGATATAGAATTCAAGTATAGTAGATATCGATGGATATTCCGTTTAGCTTTTATTTGTTTTTATTCCAGTCTCCTACCTGGTGCTGAAGGAAAAGTATGTAAAACTTTACTTGTTTGCGTTCTTGAAATACAAATCAGTTAAAAGTCAGGTAATTATTTTGAAATTTCAAAGGGTTATCATAGATGATATATTATCCAATATATAATAGATAATCTGTCTCCATCACACCATGGTGATCTTACACGGTAAATCAACTACAAACGTAAAAGTTTACAAGTTGGATTTCCGTTACTGTTTCGTACTCGACACTTTTCAATTTATGTTAAAATGTGAAGGCCCACAGTGTATTAAGCAATGTGTTTTCATATAAAATGGAAGTCAAATAGTGGGAAGAAATTATTGCATAAAGTTAACAACATTTAACAATACAGATTCTGTCCGGTTATAAAGGTGTACTTTATTTATTAACGAGAAACAAAACTTTTTTCAATAAAATCACTAACCGATTTGTGTGAACAATGAGGTATGTTGAGCGTGTGCACATGTATAATCGATTTGAATAGCAATCCATTAAACATAAGACAAAAAAAACTATGGCAGCAGCTACATAAATAATAATGAGGATGATCTCCAAAGTTAAGTTTCGAACAACACTGCAAATGGGTTTAACTTATGGATAGTATTAAAGAGAGAGAGAGAGAGAGAGAGAGAGAGAGAGAGAGAGAGAGAGAGAGAGAGTACATATTTCCGATTTATGAACTTCCAGGTTTTGGAAATGTAAAAGATATCAGTGCTTATATGCTAGATTGCACAGCAAGTAAGTAAAATAGTATCGTGAAGTGTTTCTCAAATGATATTTTGTTATCGGACAATTGAACGTACAATAACACTTCTCCCAATTACTATTCACAATTGTGCAAAGAGTGATATAAAAAAACAATTCCGATTCAACGACTATAAAATGTGCCGCCCCATCCCTCGTTTCCAGAGCGTTGTACACCATTCCAAGTATTTTCCAATCAACTCATCCTTGGGAAGCAAATAAACAATCAGAATTACGATCTTGTACATAGTGCACACACACACACACACACACACACACACACACACACACACACATATATATATATATATATATATATATATATATATATATATATATATATATATATGGGGTCAAACTTTTATAAACTGAAACAAAATTAGCATATAGCATTAAAGTGTTCTGTAAATAATGTTTTAAAAATATGTATCAATGGGGAGATAAATCGACATAATTATATAGAATAACTAGAGGACATCATATGCAATTGACCCTGCACTATCCACGTTAACTCAGTTCAACCATGGTGAAAGTCTACATAAAAAACACTATATATGGTAGAACAATACTTACATAAAAAGGGTCAAAATTCCTGAAGGCGCTATTTCAAATTTTACATTTTTAAAAATCCAACAGTTTAAAAACTTTAAAATAATGCCATCACTTTAAAACTTTTCAAATAACAAGATGAGTTCTACCAAACCATTTTCAAAATATCGAAATAAAAGTTATGTCATAATGTCTAGAGATTATTAGATATTGCAGGGTTTAAATGAAACTTACAAGCCCTGCATTCACAACAAATCATCACACACATATTCATGCAAAAACATATTGATAGTATCTTACATATTTAAACCCAGACATGCAACATAGAGATAGGAATCTAAGATAGAGAGCAAAGCAAGCAGAATAGTTAAAATATTGACGATTTGGTACAACTAGTTATCCAGTCCTAGCCTACCGTTCCCGTATAGCTGAGACTCAATTATCTTTCCCTACACCAAAGAAAAATATTTTATAACAGCTACAAACAAAAAAGAATGAACTCGAATGAATCCAATTAAATGATACGGTTACGTGGATTTATTCGGCCCAGCTACTTTTTCCAGAATGTACTGTAAATTGTACCGTTTTAAAAATAGGGCTCCAATGTGAAGGTGAAATATACTTAGAATGTACTATGTTTAGTTTGGAATTCCCAAGCCGGGTCTCGTAGCATATGATGAATTGAGAATATTTAAATTGATTTTTTTGTTAATATATTGCTTAAAGTATATTTTCTTCTGATTGTATGTAGTTCAGAAATGCTGAGCAGAGTAGGTCTAGTAGCACAAATGCTCAAAAACTATAATCTGGAACAACGGCTAGTAGTGACCCTTCATAATAATGAACGCTCCGTCCGAAGACAGTTTTTCGTCAGTCTCAAAATGTAGATTTTGTGGATGGATGAAAACATGGATGAAAACATTCCCTAAGCAATTAAAAATCATGGGATATTTGAAATCTGAATAAAGAGAAACTATCTAGACTCGTATCATTAGCAGCTAAAGTGGTGTCGTAAAGAAAGGCGCAATGAGCGTGAAAGAATAAATGGTATATGAAATAAGTTATAGGTTACGAAGATGAAGAAAAAAACAGAAATATAAATAATGAAGAAAGAGTTTAAATTTTCAAGAATAAGGAACGTTAGATACTGTAACAGTTTCAAGAAGACACTGATAAGGGCAAGACATCCTTTGATGAACATAACCGAAGTACGAACTTGTTATATATGTTGTATACCCCAAACAAACGCTATGATCGTGCTATAAATGTATTTGCACGTCCGTTAAGAAAAGAAGATCATGTTGGAAATATTTGTTAGCAATGCATCGGCCAACATAAAGAAATTTGAACTTAGGTTAAATTAAGCAAACATTTTGTAATCTTCTAATTATTATGAACAATAGCTGATATTATCAAGATCATGTACTATTTGATGTAACAGAAGGCCGATATTACCTAATGTTGTTTGCAAAAAGGAGTAGGAGCCAAAAAACAAAATACTTACCAAGCTCGCTTACATCATTAAAAACAAGAAATTACAAAAACATGAATACTTAGCATGCTTCTTTCAGCTACGTAAATAAAATGAATATCGTGACAGTGGACAGAAGATAGGATAATGAATTAAAATTTGTTAATTAAGAAATCTTTTTCCAACGGAATGTTATCAAACCTTCCGTTCCCTTCACAAATTGAGTACATTCATATGGATATGTGGCTCTTTGGTTACAAAGTAAAGACAGTTCTGTGTCCATGGATTTATGTACCTCAGTAGACCTATGTGACAATTGATTTATCACCATATAATGAGCAGGGTGTAATATAAATATGACTTAAAATACTAAACACAATGCACTATTTATATAATGCCCTGCATTCGGTCATATATGGTGTGTGTGTGTGTGTGTGTGTGTGTGTGTGTGTGTTTTGTTAATTTATTTTGAAAATAATACAACATATAGATCTAAAGCGCTTGCCTCTAGCAATAAATGTCATCTATGTCCGCGTTGGTTCCTATTTCGAGCTGAGTCAATCTGAGTAAGCGAGTAAACTTGCCAATGACTTCACTTTGATCGTTGGTTCTTGCCGGGGTTTGTTTCCTTTTTTCATTCTCGAGCATTGGTATAAACCGACATGCATAGCCTATTGTTTGCTCACGGATCGTGTTTAAGCCCACAACGACAACAAAAGGTCGGAAACTCAAACGAAACCTTATTATCAGTGTAAGCATAGCAATTTACCTGTGACCATATTAGCTTTTATACAGAAATAAATAGTATATGAACCACATTTGTCATACTGTATGTCTGATTACACTATATGTGAGCTTTAGAATCGGCACAAACAATAACACAGTTGACCGAGCTTAGTTTACTTTGGCATCCATACAAAACTATACCTAATAAGCACAATACGTTTATTTCTTTAACATTGTACGTTTTATCGCAATCACAGCTCTACAACAATTCCTATACCACGCTGCCCTTGCCGCTCTCATTAATACATAATTAATCTGCCGGTTCTGTTCTACAAATTAAGGTACTGCAGAATACATTAATATATCAGGACACACCATGCATGTAAGGCATGTGTGAATCCGTGGGATTGAAAACATAGGTGCTCAAACTATTTAGCGATTTTGTCGTTATATCAAGTCAAATATTCTTTTGTGGAGCTTGCCATTAAATGAATAAGAACCTATTACATATATAATGGTTGTTTCTTATGGACTACCGGGTAGTTGATTTGTAGTGTTGTTATATTATGTGGGTAACGTCGCGTTGGTTACAGCACTTGTGAAGCATGCGTGGACTTATCACGACGCTCAATAGAAGATGCACTATTGTAAATTCATTTATATCTACGGAACGAAGCTCAAACAATTTGATCATTTTGTTTCTTCCCACAAGAGTATTATTTTATATTATTCTAAATATACGTGACATTACTACAAAAATGCCAATTCTAACAACCCCGCTGCGGATTCGGGGTTGTAGAATTGGCCTGATAAGCCTCAATACGTTTCGTAAGAGGCGACTATGTAGAGGCAACCTGCTTGCCGTGAGTTGCGACCCGTGTTGGGGGAGGAAATGCTCATGGTAGCTGAGCGGAGGCGTTTCCGATGCAATACACTGCTTTGTCCTCTACTTCTTCTAGACGGGTGGTCAGGAAGGGTCTGGTCTCGAGAAATTGGCTGGTCACGCCGAGCCCAAGGAAGTCTTTATTTACTTGTTCAACTTCGTTATATTTCTTCTTGTATATCACTTGTACCACTGTCACGCCTTCATTCTCTCCTTTTAGATTTCCTTTTCTCAGGTGTTTGAAAACTTATTAAAAGGAGGTGGCTAAACATGTCAATTGGGAGGTAATTTTACAATCACTATAGCGTGACATCACGGGGTTATCATAGGTAATTGTATCTACTGAGTACAGCATCTGTGTATCAATGGCACTTGAAAAGTGTCAACTAGTTGGGCTCCATGGTGGGTGGGGTGCATGGGTACTGCAATCTTAAAAATACAATCATGGAAATTTCAAAGAAAATACCAAAAACAAATGAATCAAGCCACTATCCGACTCTTATCACGAACCATGGAGTGTGGAGTCATTTTCAAATTGTATGGTTATTCATAGTTATTCAATCTAAGGATTCAAAGCCACTTGCAGCACTGTCAGCCTTTGTAATATAAAAAAAAACATTACGGGATCCATTGGCGCATCAAAAAGTGTCAAAAAATTAAAATCGCCTTTTGATGAGTGTGAGCAAAAAGGTCGAACAGACAAGAAATTAAACACATCATTAGACATTCAGTGACCTCATTTGATCACACTACACTAAATACATCCAAAGGCGTGATGCGCTGTCGCGACTTGGCTGGAGTCAACAAAACGAATATCATCGAGGGAATAAAGCATGAAGTTGTAACTGCATTGCGTAGAATTCGTATTAAAGGTAATAACAATCTGCAGGAAACCAGGACCATTTTACTCACCTTCAACAACATTTCCCAAAGTGGTCAAATTTGGGATTTGGCCAGTGAAGGTCGATATATACATTCAAAACCCTATTCAATGCACTAAGTGTCAAGATATGGCAATCACGAAAACCGGTGTTTAAAAGTCAAAATATATGGATGATGCGGAGAATACTGAATGTAAAGATATACTAAAGCCATTATTAGGAGTTTAACGACCGCTGTCATTTGGAAAATGCATACTCAATTGATGGCAAATACAGAAATACTTTTCATGAATAGCTCCGATATTAGGATTCAAAACATGTAACTTACAAAGTATGTCTTCCAAACGAATTACTTTAACAAATGCTCTATCATGGGTCAAGAATTCCTAAATAGTATAGATTGTTTATAAATTTTATTTGTTTTTAAAAATTGTGTTGTTTTTCGTTCACAATAGACTATTCTTAGACCTGACTAGGCGATACAATATACCGGTACTGAACATGTGTGTCCTATTTGAACGCATGACAAAGGAATCAATGTTATCTAGTTAAGCGTGTCTCCAATACCAAAACAATAATGAATTATGAAGCCCTTGTTTTATTGTTATAACCTGCTTTTAAAGTAGTATGTATAATCACCATCTTAAAAAGTAATAATACAGCTTTGTGTTATTCAATATGGCAAATGGCAAAATGCCAATATGTAAATGAATTACAGATCCAATGATTAGCCTTAGTTTTATCGAATAGTGTAAAGAGAGTTTGATAGTAGGAACTATAATTGGTTATAAACAACGATATTAATTTCCAAAGTAAAGCTATAAAATAAATAATGCAATAAATCCATATCAACTGTCTACTATGTCTATACTATTTATTCCATTATATTTATATATATATATATATATATATATATATATATATATATATATATATATATATATATATATATATATATATATATATATATGTCTATTATGTCTATACTATTCATTCCAACATAACATAGCTGATTCTAACATAAAAGGAGTATTCCTGAGCATAAAACAAATGAAAGAATCCTTACCTGATTAAAGAACCAAAATTGTCTTAGAACGTTCAGTATCCATCATGGGAACATTATATTATATTATATTATATTATATTATATTATATTATATTATATTATATTATATTATATTATATTATATTATATTATATTATATTATATTATATTATATTATATTATATTATATTATATTATATTATATTATATTATATAAACACACACACACATATACATATATTTTTTACGCAGTACACTAGTCCATGGTATATCTCCATACATCATACAAAAACATGTTATAGTGCGTAACAAAGAAAAGTATTTATATGAAGTAATATACATGAAAGTAATCGTTATTGAATTTTTCAAATATGGTGAGATACAATTATAAATTGCAAGGTAATACAAAAGATGAATGTATGGATAACTCTAGAGTGTATCTGGAGCAAGATTTGATATACTAATCTAAAGTCTTATGTAGCAGGAGTTGTTGATAAAACGGTTTCTCTAATCTGTAAGGCTTTCATAATAAGCATTGCTAAATTAATTGGAATTGTACAAGAGTCATTCCGTACAAAGGGCCTAATTTTTGAAAAAAACTGAATGTTTTTATACAAAGGTGGGTAAGTACTTTCTTCGTAATTCTACATTTACCGGACAAACTTTAATAAAATGGAATTCATGTTCGATCTTAACGTTACAAATTTGACACAATCTTCACCCATAGCAAAAGTTTTTTTATATTTTGCGTCTTTCCCCTGACTGGCAACTTTCCCACTCTATGCATAGTGATTGTATAACAACAAGCATTATCTACAAACAATTCTAGATAGTTTTGACAAGTAAATTATACAGAAGATGACCGATACAATAATAATAATAATAATAATAATAATAATAATAATAATAATAATACAAACATTAAATGAACAAAAAACACGAGTACATAATTTACGATTGGCCATCCAATTTTTAATTTTCTTGTGGATGGAGATGTGTGGAGGAGGATTAAAAACGAAAATTGACACAGTGTTATCATAACGGTTGATTTTACACTAGAACCAAAGATGGCCTTTTTTGTGGTTGTTTTATCTTATGCTAACGTAAATGATTGAGGAACATAAAACAAACTGAATCAGATTTGTATTGTCTCTTCCTGCTTTTGATCACCGTGCAATTAGACGAAACCGAGGCTCGTCCTGCTGAACGGTACAAATAAGCCACAAGAGCAATATTATTATACATTTTCAATGATTTCATATTTTAAACAAAGCTAACCATATCATTATCTATCTACGGTAAGACATTTGGTGTATTATTAAAACACGTTAAGATAAATATGTGTGTTATTTTGATATCTGACGTAGCTTTAGCAATTTTCTAGTCATATCGCTGCGATATCTCCGGTGTGGCAGGTTTTAGTGATATTTGGTTTTGGTGCATCATGTCGGAGACATGTTGCATCTAATCTCACCAAATTACATACTCCTGACACCGGGCCGAACAGTCCTAACGCAAACCTCTTAATACTGAGCGCCAAGCCAGCAGCTTCTAGTGCTATTTCTGTCTTCGGTATAACGCGGTCTCTTCAAACTCGCGACCTACAGCACACGAGTCAAATGATCTAACCACTTAGGTCGCCGTAACTGTCTAGGTTGATTGTTGTGATGGATAGATAGAGAGACAGACCGACAGACAGACAGACATGCAGGCAGGCAGGAGGCAGGCAGGAAGGCAGATAGATATTGTTCAGTCATTTTGTTACGATCTCTGCAAGTTGGGAGTTTATAGTGATGTTTAGCAATGCGGCATCATGCTGCAGACATGTATCATGATGTCCCACCCAGTCACATCCTGAGACCAGGCAAACCAGTCCTTACACTAACCTCTTTTTGTTATCCTGAGCGCCTAGCAAGGCAGCTGTTAGTACCAATTTTGTAAGTCCTTGGTATCACATGACCGGTGTTCGAACCCACGAACTTCTGCTTCCGAATGGGGGCGGGGTAGACGCTTTCACCACGAGGCCACCGGAGCGGTCAACGATAGTGAAGTGTTTAGCGTTCATGTGAATGAAGTAGCTTACCATGTGTTTATAGATCTCAAATTTCTTCATTAAAATCAGCTCTTATGTTTAAAACATAAGTGATTCTATCATCATGCACAGATGAATGTGAAAAGAAGTAAAACTATATTTTGAGGCAATTTCTTTAGCGGATGTATTTACTCGGTCTATACAGCGCTGCATCTAGTAAATCTGAACTCCGTTCAAAGAAATATATATGTATTTGAATGTGATATAATAAAATATATGTATAGTATGTACGCTGTATTAATGATATGCTTACTAGTCGTTGTATACATTTTTGATTAATATGAGTACGGCAAACCAAGTTTCTTTTCGTTAAAAATGTATACATCTCGTGGTATATCATTGATAGTGTATTATATGGAGACGACTGGGGTTCTGTGGGATTTCAACGTTAAAAAGAGACTTGGGGATCTATGTTAAAAATAGATGGCTTGCGCTATAGAGTCAATGGAAATTTGACATGGGAATATCAACTGTGGGTCAATTGGAATTGACTTCATGGGGTTTATAACGGTCACAGATTTCAAGTATTGTGTAAAACTATATATAAAGGTGTGTGTGTGTAAGCCTTAGTTCTCAATTTTCCGGAAGTGTGCCTCTAATGTGAAAATACTTTTAGGAAGGACTTCTATGTGTGCAAGAGAAATCAAACAGATATGCATATATACACACACAAACACACAAATGTTATTGCATTTGGTGACAGTAGAACGGGCAATACTTTCGTCTGGAGCATAGTGCTTTGAGATATAGGTACACATAATTAATATTACAGATAGAAAGAAAGAAATAATGGTTAATAAAAAAACACAAATAAGTACGACACCATAATTGCTTCTTTTATTTTTTGCGTAAATAGGACAAAGATAACAATGACAGCCGTACATTCAGCGTGAGAAATGTTTATGGTTTTCATTCATTCTTCTATTGTTTATAAAGACGGTGTTATATGTATTGTCGACCGACAGCAAGTAACATTTTATGTCAATCACACATTTAAGAAATGTGATTTTCTGGAGTATACACGTGTCATAATAGCACAGTACCGTCTATAGCACTTTTGATGACACCAACTATCTGCTGTTTATTATTCTTGCAACTCTTTTCTTTCGTGATAGGGTTTGAATCGAAATGTCGTAAAGATGAATGAGGTGTTTAGGACGCAACGTTACCGTTCGAATCAGTCAGCCAGGCGTTCCTATCTGTCTGTCTTTCACATGCCCTTGTCCCAATAAGAGGTAGAACGAGTCTATACAGACTGAACGAGCTTGGGTAAATTATTTCTGAATCGGTAATTTCAGTGAGAGAGAACAATAAGGTAAATGGCATCGACTTTACATATCACCTCACATGAGAAAAAGAATCTAAGCCCATGAGCGAACCGGAATCCAAACCATCCACGTTTGCGACCAGACCGCGACAACCAACTCCAATGGTATTAACACATTAGAAAGACGTTTAAATTTATAATTTAGCACCAAGGCTTACAATTGTACCGTAAAGTTTAAATATTTAAAATCAAGCCTACTGTTGAAGAAAGTAGAAGTGTCCATGAATGATTTATATGATTCTTTGTCAACCACACTTAAACAATAATGCCAATACAACGAAGAAGATTTATTGAGACTTTTCATTTTTTACGACACTATAAAGTCACCTGTTTGGATTGAATCTAGCAGTGGTGTCAATTTTATTGTCTTCGGTGGGGGAGGGGGGGGGCAATACATGGCAACACGTGACGGGCTTGTTAATTTTCGAATATAAGCAACAACAATTTCACATCTCATGCAACTTCAGTGACTGAAATGCCTCCCTGCCCATCCACCACCCATATGAAATCTCTGTTAAGCAGCCCAACTTCAGTGACTTAAATGCCTCCCTGATCATCAACCACCGATATGACATCTCTGTTAAGCAGCCCAACAGAACTGACACCTTCCAAAGTCATTCAACATGTTCAGAAATCTAACGACAATTTTCGGCTCAACCACATTGTATAGGACACACAAAGGGAACCGACAACGCAGAAAAGTGTTATTAGTGCACGAATTTCGCAGTCAATCAACATACAATCCTTCAACATTATACACACCAAATAAATGGCTTTCCACGCTTGGTACCAAATTCACGCCTCGGATTCCTACGACCTTCAGGAAGAAATGTTAAAGCATTGTCGATCGGACGTAGACATTTTACGGCGTTGCTGTGGAAGCCCTTGAGAATCATTTATGGAGCACGGAGGGATCGTTCTTTTGAAAAAAGAATGCACCTTCACAAAAGCTTGTTCCATACTGCACCGCAAACGATTCATGCCTGAAAACACCCTAACTTTCAAAGTACTCAAATCACGAACTTTGTCAAACGTCGATACTCGATTAACTCTCTGCATTGGCTATACTATTTGTGCAACAAGGAAAATAAATGGCTCCAGAATGCCAGAAACTCGGGAGAAGGAAAGACCATTATAAATGTTTCAGTTGACGGCTTGGACATAAACATACCTACGGATGTGTATGGGGTCAACAGATGTTTATTTCATGACTTTTCTTATCTGCTACCCTGAACCTGACACTTTTCAACGCAGCTTGAAGTTAGAACAGCAATAAAAGAACGACATGGAAATGGGGAAACATGAATACGACCACCGTTTGAAACCAATTCCGAAATGAAGCGTATCGTGGGACGTTATAAGCTAGAAGACCATCTCAACCCTCGAAACATTTCATATGGAGAACGGACGATTGCCACCTGTCTACTTACCAATTAGACCGAGGAAGACGGAGAAGAAATCAAATACCTTGACGCGTGTTTGCTGCATCATTACGTGAGTAAATAAGGTCATTGTTCCGCAGGTCATCTGCAATTGTTGGTAAAATACATTGACCTGGACAACATACGACAATACGAAGATATGTGAAATGCCTTGCGTCCCACAAACTTGTACCATCCACCTTTTCCTTTGTCATTCCTTAGAAAATCTGATGTTTCCATTGTGTCGTTACCTGTGCCAAACCATGCAAGCAAGGACAACCTTGTAAACACACTCAGTAAGAACAACCATTCACAGAATTGTTTAAAGCTCTATACCACTAGTTAGAAGTGTATGAAATTTAATACTTTCACAATATAGAACAATAACATTAGGGTGACTAGACTCAGAAAGGATGATTTTGTGAAACGGAAACAAGAAACCGTCAAATTACGTATCCTTCCTGGTGTCAAAACCACAAAGATTAAACGAAATTGAAAGAGACGTAATTTGACCAAGACGAAATCATCCCGTTACTTCCAGATAATCAATGACAAAACAAATTCATGGAACATGTGGAGGTCATTCAATAAGGCTTTTTCGTAGTCAGTTACGATGAAGAACATGACTAATTTGAAATGTCATCATTGTGTCCTACGTGACAGTACATTCTTTCTTAAAATGTTACGAAACCACCAGTTATGAGGTTGTGTGCTGTATTTTGACATAAGTCTACGTCAATTATCTGGGTTAACATCACCCTAAAATTGAAAGAGATCGTTAATGATTCTGGAAATACGAGCAAAAAATCGACAAGATTCTAGGTTATACTATCGGCGGTTCTACTAATTAAGGTTACGAATACCTGGACCAATGATCAGACATGCACACAGAAGGCAAAGTTAAAGGATTGACTCTAAATCATTGCACCAGTCATTTGGTAAACTTTAGCGTTTTGAAAGAAGCCTTGCAATATAGAGAGGATCGAACTTTAAAAGTGATAACATACGACCGCACAAGATTACATGTCTAACAACACACCAAATTGTCAGTTGATATTTGAAACATAAATTATCAAATCGTGTATCAGAAGCGAGTACGACTTCCAAACCACTTTACTGAACCGTATGAGCACGCCGATATTGAAGATATAAGGGGGAAGATATTCCAAGTAAGGTACTTCATTGTGACTACAGACCCAAAGTAGAAAGATGAATTGTTTCAGAGAGTAAGTATGGATCGATAAACTTCAATCTAATATGAAACTTAAGTGCGATGCTATTCCTCACGATCACATCACCAAAGCACTACCAAATCTTAGTTGTTCATTTACTAAATCCACGGAAAATATGGGCAACCAGTGCGATTTCCAGACTACAAGATTTTACATCATGGAATGGACCCGCTGATAATACCCAGTATAAACAGGGAGAACGACATACAATTTCGAGGACAAACACTGAAAAAGATCAATCAATCTACGCAGATCAAAAAGGAGAGGGAATAAATATAATTGACCTCTTTCGCCACCATACCGTCACAACATAGTGAATCCAGAAAGAAAAGTGTTTCAGTAGACTTAAAAGAGTATTTTAACATCGAAATTACACAACTTTCAACTCTTCTTATCTCATGATCCACCCGAGAAAGCAGCAGGTTTCATTACTGACTTATTTGATTCAGTGTTAGAGGAGATCAAACGTGAGTTCCAACTCAAAGATCGAATTCGTATGTGTCACGGGTATGTATAAATCTTTTTCTTCGTTAAATACAAGTACTCAGATCAGTTGCATCTAGGCCGCACGTGCGAAGTGCTTTTCATGGAAAGAACCAATTGTTTCCAATGCACATACAATATCTGTGTAGAAATGCCTAATCGTAGGTAAACATGTTTACATTAGGGAGCGTCTTGTCGGTGAGAAGTCTACTTTAAGGACTTGCATATCATCACCTGTAGAGGTATCTGAATTATCAATATTTTATTCATAATTTATAACTATTGTACTACCACGTTTATCATTGTGTGTTTCTATGTAGATTCGGCCAATGCGGTATAATGCAACTAGTTTATATTCTTGTTTGTGACTTGGCTAGAGATTTATATTGGCTACATAATTTGCATATGTAAGAGACGTTTAGTACTGTAAGATTCGTATCGAGCACAGGGTCAGTTCACTTCTAAACTTGTCTATTGTTTTGTAATTATTATTCCGATTATGTAATCTGTATAGCTTACCGTATGTAACGTTATTATGTTCTATCATATATGCCCGTGTCATGCATATTACACGGCTTTAGATATATTTTCAGCTGACCAGAGAGAACAGAGTGATTGGAGTAGACGTGGTATCAGCTTCAGAGCTATCAATGAAGTCAACCATGTCAGCTGTAAACGAGAACCATAGCAGTTATATATCGGAAAGATGTTGCCGTCGAGCAGCATGTGATCGGAGGTTGCTGACCGAGATTGGTAGGGTGCTGATTGCTTGACTGACCATCATGGAATACGTACAGATTGATTGGCCAGCCGAATGTGCTGGTGATGGAGTGTACAACTCCATGCATTTAATCTTTTAGCCGTGGGCTAATTTTGGGGGTTCGTAAAACCCAGTGTGTTTTGGGACTGTGAGAAAATTTATATATCAATTACTTTTTGTTTACATAATTTCACTATTTTCAATTTTAATATATGAATAAAATACTACCTTGTTTACTGTTTGACTAAAACGCATCATTCTTTTTGTTGTGAAATCACTGCTGCGAATCATTCCCCCCATGTCCTTGTACCGTGTAATGTCATTTGCTTTTACTTTCATTATTTAAATCCGTGGATTTGATGTTAATTAGTCCAATATTTGGATCGTATACACGCGCATATTAATCATAAATAATTTCGTATTCAAATCATTTGTCATTAGACAGTGTATTTGTATAACCATCAATTGTGTTGTGTTGTAAATCCGAAATCCCACCCAGTCACCTTGGCACAGTTTGGGTCTAACTATGTATCACGACAATGTGAACGCGCCTGTATGTTTCCGTTTGAGTACGCCTGAAGAATTAAACTTTTCCGCACTTGTAAGGGCCATTGAAGAGATACAGACAATGAGAGAAATATCATCGCTGAAAAAGTTAATATTCGTACCTCCATGGGGAGAAGACAACTGTTGCATGTGTTCTCATTATCGATACGATGGATATACCAACAGTTTTACGAATGAAAGGAAGAAAGTGATGGAAAACATCTACTCGGAAACACAAGTGGTAACTGGCCAGATTTGAAACAACATGTGTGACGGATACAAACATAAGCAAGAACTTTGTCCTATTTGTTGTACTGTTTCTGGTTGTAGTATGAAAAATATCATTATTTCATGAAATGTAAATAGGATGTAAATGAAGAGTGTTTTTGAAAGCATGAACTCTAATTTCTAAAGTAGTTTTCTAGAAGAAATAGTTAACTTGAAAATATATTTTTCCATGTATTAAAATGATAGGATCTATAATTGGTTATAAACACCGAGATTAATTTCCAAGGTAAAACCAATATAATAAATAATACAATAGTTGTATATATTAAAATGATAGTGCTAAGGCTAAATCACATACCAGAAATGATTTGAATACGAAATAATATCTATATATATGCTTTTGTATCCATGCAGCATACAATTTTAGAGTCTATATTCTGTCTGTGAGTCTTTCATTGGAACATCTGTATCTTCTTTTATATGCGTCTCCATCTTCTTTGATTGCATGTGTATTTCTTTGTTTCTGTACGTCTATGTTTTTCTCTGAAAATACATTTCACCCTCTAAGTAGATTACCATGGTCAATTCCCATTGACCCGATAGAGCAAACAACATCTTTATGACATATCCCATTCACCCCAAGTTGTCCCCATATACTATATATATATATATATATATATATATATATATATATATATATATATATATATATATATATATGTATATATATATATATATATATATATATATATATATATATATATATATGTATATATATATATATATACATATATATATATATATATATATATATATATATATATATATATATATATATATATATATATATATATATATATATATATATATATATATATATATATATATATATCCCTCCACCCTACTCATTGATTTACATGCCCACTTAATGAATTAACAGCTCAATTGCAAAATTATACAGCCTGATCACGGCGGCCATTTCGATCACTGCCTTTTGTGTCACCGTGTTGATTAGGGACGAAATCGTATAATTGAATTTAATAAACTCGCTAACGAAATAAAATGGCATGGATAGACTAAGTGGGAGTTGTAAAAAAAGACAGGATTTCACAGCACAGAAGATGAAAGTCCGAATCTAGACAATTAGCATAGATTTATAAAACAATCGAACATGCTTTAATTTTGATGGTATTGCTTGATTTACTCACCAATGATATGGATGATCAAATCCTTTCCCTAATGTAGTGACGAGTTATCACTAACCACGAAATATTTCCCATACTTGTTATGCAGCAGGTGACATACATACACTTTGGAATTTTAACCCGTCGCTAGGCAACCTGGTCATATGATATTATTTCCGATCATTGATATACTATATATCCCCAATGAAATTCAGCATGTCCCATGCTACGTCTTGACGATGATATCTTCTTATTTACATGAACAAATGTCGGTAACTAATTATTACCTAATGCCCCTGACCGAATGTCAAAAACTGTCATTAATTAGTACCAATAAGCAAGATGTAGAGAAATCTTAGTGTGTAATACAGGATATAAAGAATTGTTTGAGATTCGCTGAGTGGCCGTTCTATACATGGCAACGTTTAATGGATGAGGCCTGCTATAACATCATTATAAAATGTTTAGCAATGTTGGTGTCTGTCTATAGGCCTGCTATAACATCATTATAAAATGTTTAGCAATGTTGGTGTCTGTCGGAGGATGTTTAGAAATGCTACTATTAAATGCATAATCTCTTGTAATGTTGGATGTTAGTGCGCATGCCGTTTTCTGGTGATCTGATACTCATCATCATCAGTCTATTGACTCTTGACCTAGTGTGGTCGTAAAAGCACTGTTCTGCTTAACATTTGACCACTTCTCTCCACTTGTCTCGATCATGTGTCAAAGTATGTGACTGATATTACATCTGTATAATAAACAATTTCTAGAAATAGTGGCGTTTACTGCATATCGTCTGCGTTTAACAACATGTATGTGTGTGTGTGTGTGATTTGGATTTTTCATGTTTCTTTATCAATTCTGCTGTCATATCGCTGCAATATCTTTATACTGTAATCCAGCCATTACTTTACTTGACAGGACTGACATGTAAGTCTATAAACACCGAGAAAGGGATGTTACATACGAGAAATGTCATTAAGACTGTGATGTCTTTGATCTCTGTCTTTCTTGTACTAGTATCACGTTACCAATTGTTCTTCCATATACCTCAATGCTAATTCTTGGTCATATAAATATATTTTATCTACTACATCAGCATGCGTATCACAGTCATTGACAACTATGACAGATTGACGAGGACACTACAAGAGTTTATATTTACATTTAAGGGAGATAACTCAACTGGAACTTATCAGGGGTAAGAGTTATCCAGTCACAATAAACAAAATTCAATCTTTAAACAAAATCATAAAAATACAAAATATGATCCGGATAAGAATTAACATAAGCTCACGTGTTGCCAAGGGACTCAACTTGTTTTTAGTAAATAATAAGTCATATGCAGTATGATGCTGTTTGTCGACATTTTAAGTTATACAACCCTAAATAATACTGTGGTATATAAACAAGGTATTGCTGCAAGGGGTTAATAACTTTATATATTTTTAGATAAGATTACATTGCCTTGCTTTTTAATAGTTTCCATGTCTCTATTAAAATGTCTTGGCTTGTTAGCTATTGCCCTATGTATTTTTCTCTTTTGAAATTAAAAGACGGTATATTCACAATGTTATCTATCGATATGAAGATAGTATGATGTAGATTACCGAATTAAACACGCCTGGTATTTTAAAATGTGATTTTACTCGTTTTAAGCTGCATGATGTTCTATTTAAAATCAACATTTTGAAAATAGGTAGAAACTTTCAAATTAAGTATCACTTGATGAACAAGAGCTATATATGTGATTAGGATTTAAGGGCAAGTTTTAAACATATACTAGCAACAACATAACAGACATGTATTTAAACACGTTAGTAGATAAACAGCATATATTCCCTGAGAGTATGACAATGAACAAAATATCTGATAGTAAACTGCTAATATAAATGCAATAAAATCAGAATTAATCGTTTATGAGTTGCTATTAATTTTACAATTCCAACAGTGGCATACCTCTAGCACATTCGTGTGTACCTACCTGCCTGCCTGCCTATCTATCTATCTATCTATCTATCTATCTATCTATCTATCTATCTATCTATCTATCTATCTATCTATCTATCTATCTATCTATCTATCTATCTATCTATCTATCTATCTATCTAACCATTTTTCCATATATATTGTAATAAATTGGAGTATGAATATTTGATAGCGCCCCGTGTTTAAGCAATTCTTAGATTTATTTGTATGATTATTTTGATTCGGCGCTATGGAAATATTCATAGCCCGAAATAATTTGCCAGTTAGTAGGAGCAAACGTCACAGAGCCGAGTGTTTGTGAATTTAAACCATGCTAGGGTTCGTTAGTAGTGAATTTAGGTCCAAGCCGAATGACTGTCCCTTTAGTAACATAGTCCATATTAAAATCTAATGTTGTATAGTAGTGTTGTGGTATTTATGGTAGGAAACCAGTAAAATTACACAATGGATTCAATAAGTTGGGATTTGGTAGATACCGTTTATGTGCCCATAGTGGAAAATAGGTGTAATTATATAAGCGTGATACGCCGGAAAATATGTGAATTGACTGGCCTAGGGCGGCGTAGTTGGAATCACATCACAATTATTATTTGTAGTTCAGTACCCACGAATGTAGTTCTAGTCAATTTTTAGAACATTTTTTCCTCTCTCATTTTGGTGGTCATAGAAGAGTTTTATTGATGCATTTTTGGTAGGAATTTAAAGGTAATTGTTTATTCTTGAGAATATGAGCTGAGAGACTGGTTGTCAGTGTGTAATTTGGCGACAGTGCACATGGAGTAAAAAGGCCTTGGTGATGATCCGCAGGTGAAATCTGTGTTCAGTGTATATGCTGTTCTGTTTACAGTGCAGCCGCTCAAAAAATGCCGATCAACCCCTGACAAAAACTTCACCGTGAAGTCATCTTTGGATGTATTTTAGATTAACATATGATTTGTATCGATTGTCACAAAGTTGAAAGGTCAGTACTGAGAAATATATGTAGAGAACACATAGTAAAATTAATTGTGGTGTATGTCCAGTTAAAGAGTTCCCAGTTAGAAAGGGAATACTAGTTAATTTTCTATGGCATAACCGGCAGGCGGTACGGAAATCTGTTGAAAATGAAGAAAAACCATGTAAAGGTGCGGTTAATGGATTTTTTGGCTAGTTATTTCATCTGTGGTCTCCAATTGATTAGAGTAAAATTTAGTATATAAAAGCAGACACGTCTGACTTTTGATTTTACAACTCAAGTTGTATGGACGTCTTTGGAAATTTGGGGAAAACATATGACTTACAGCGGGATTCGCGTAAGAGTTTTGACACCGCTCGGTCAAGTGAATACCCCTGACAATTTATGGCGGCAGCTGTGATATATGTTCGAATAGTTATGTCATTGTTTGCAAGTAATTCGGTTTTGTAATGAGTGGAACAGACTATTCAAAGAGTTCGCAGTTGGAAGGAAAGACGTGTTTTATAAAATTTAAATAAAAGAAGACGACAGAAATGTTATAGATTGTGCGCTTTTATTATTTTCATTGTGATTTCGCGACATTTAGTCTGCGAGAGTAATTATATGCATTTGTTTCTGAGAAAAATGTTTAATTTAAGTGCTTATGTTCAGTCAAGACGGAATATTTTATCTAGGATATAATACAGCGATGATACAAAAAAAGAGTTTTTGTAAAAGGAGCAGTCGAGAATCATTGACGATGAAAAAGGCTGTGTTAATATTTACTTATGCTGGAGTGAAGAAATTGGCTGTGATATTATTTTTTTTTAAAGTTATTAATTGACAAGAGCAACTAATGATAAAGAACGTGTGTTTGACAACACCTTATTCCCCCTGTATTTTGTTGAATTGATAAGCATTATACTGTATTTATTGAAATTCAGTAAGGGATTTGGAGGGTCGAATAATAATAACAACAATAACAACAACAACAACATACATCTTCATCATTTTTTAATAGCAATAGGTAGTGTGCTACAAAGTAGATCGCGACAGGCAAATTGGGAGTACTGAAAGTTAATATATATATATATATATATATATACATATATATATATATATATATATATATATATATATATATATATATATATATATATATATATATATATATCGTGGTTCTCTGTTTTTTATATCTCCTGATTCTCCTGATGCAGTTATGTATACTTGCCTGCCTAAATAATCTTGTTCCAAACCAAATGGGTCGTTATCATATCTTATCAATGCCCTGGTGCCCTGTGGTTCATATTTGGACTGATTACCAAGATCCTGACTTACGCGAAGACAACATAAGGTTTGCAATTGCGATGCGGAATATCTTAGTGATTACGATTCTTACTCTCTGTGTAGACGGGCTTCCTCGTGATAGTGATCAAGAATATAACAAACGATGTGAACATAGCTGCACTCAAGGAGGTAAAACGTACTGCATGCCTATTCCTTGTCCACTTCCCCCATGTAAAGACCCAGTGACTACATCAGGGGAGTGCTGTCCGCATTGTCCGGAGAACATAGATGACAGTAGCAGGCTCATTGAGAGAAACTGCACCAAAACATGCAAACAGGGTAACAGAACACATTGTTGGCCCATTCCTTGCCCTCTACCGCCATGTAAAAAACCGGTGTTGACCCCTGGAGAGTGTTGCCCACACTGTCCGAATAAAACGTGTCCCCATCCACCTGCGTGCAAAGTGGGTAATGTTACCTTCTGCATTCCGCCTCCGTGTCCGCTTCCACCTTGCAAACATCCAGTGATTATACCAGGTCAGTGCTGCCCATACTGTTCTAACAAGACATGCCCACATCGATAATAAGGTCGGAAATATGACATTTTGCTATCCGCCACCTTGCCCGACACCACCATGTACTAATCCATTCACGGTGCCAGGTGAATGCTGCCAGCAGTGTCCGCAGACTAAACGTTCGGAACCGAAGAGATCGGACTGCACACATCCTTGTAATTACAATAGGCAGATGTTTTATGCCCCTCTTCCTTGTCCGATTCCACCTTGTGACAATCCGATAACTAACGCAGGGGACTGTTGCCCTCACTGCTCCGGAGACCAACCAGTGACACCAACACAAGATCCGGTGACGATCTGCCCAATGCCATGCATGCAGGGTGGGCAAAAATACTGCTTTCCACTGCCGTGTCCGCACCCACCGTGTGTTGACCCTGTTAGAGTAACCGGAGAATGCTGCCCACATTGTCCAAACGGTAAAATTATGTTACTATGAAAGACCATTCATTCATTTTGTCATCCCAACAATATTTTAACATGTGTCTATACAATATTAAGTTGTCTAAAATCTTATTTTATAAGTATCAACCAGGAGTATGGTTTGTGTTTTTGTGCAACATATATAGTTAAATGTTTATATATTTCACTACAAGCCGTTGACACCGTTATGAATTAGCATGTCAAATTCAACAAAGTTCTCGCTTCACAATTTTGAATCCACCCTAAAATCAACTCCAAACAATGCTCTCTCTCTCTCTCTCTCTCTCTCTCTCTCTCTCTCTCTCTCTCTCTCTCTCTCTCTCTCTTGATTTGCCACAGTTACTTTATATCTCGATATCTCTCTCAGTCAATCGTTTCGTCACTCTTTTTCACACACGTCACATTTATCTAAGTTGATTCAGATCTCTTGAGTTTATTTAAGGTTCGATAAGAAATATATGCTACTTTTGCCCGTTATTTAGCTATATGTTATTTAGCTATATGTTATTTAGCTATATTTGCTTTGACTGACAGCTTCTTCACATTGAATATGATGTTTTGAAGATTGTCCATCTTTTACATAAGTGTACATAACGAAAACTTTTGTGTACTTTTAATACTTGATGTAAATTGGTTTACAAGTTATACATAATTTAAATATTTCCTTTTATTAAACTTTTGTGTCAAGTTTTCGAAAGTTGAGTAGGTTTTTTATGTGCAACCATATTAAGGAGAACTTAGATATATACTAGTACAAATAATATGCTTAAGAATTTTATAGTCATCTGTGACGTTTTCTATTCCCACTGCCTAAATGAAAAGCGCAGTTAACACAATGCAGTTCATATACGATGGGCAATAAAATTAAAAACACTTGATCATAGCTTGGACACATAATTAAAGATTAATTAAAGAAAATCGGTATAACTACCATATTTCTTCTATTTTTTATTCTGATTAAAACTGCAGCATTTATACAATGTAAATATAATTTATTACAGTCATTTTTAATCGTTGTTTTCTTGCAGGTCCGATTTGTAGTTACCAGAACATCACTTTAGCTTTATTGGAGTCCCGGATGATCGGTGGAATGGAATGCACGTGCAAACGTTGTAATCAAGTTGAATGTATTTATGTGTAAAGACCACGACAAGATGTATTCCTCTATGGACTGATATTTGCAAATAAATACCGTTTGATCGTAAAAAGTCCATATCTTTGATAGCTCTTAAAAACAGAGGAATAGCAAATGTTGTTGTGAAACTCCCTCGTCGCTTACCAGGGTTCCTATACGTTAACTCTGGCTACAACTTGGCGTATCGAGCAGGTATTTCTCTGCTTATGGTCTCATAATTTCATTGGATGTGGAGGCAAATTTGAAGACTGTTACTACAAAATCGTGACAAGGGGACATAACCTGAATGGACTGATAAATAAACAATTTTATACAACGTCTTAGTCCCATACCTTTTACTCAAATACACATATTATGGCTTCCCTCTTGGTCATACTTTATATGGTAAACTTACAAAGTATCCTTAATAAGTCAATCGCGTCCACCTTTTCCGGCGGATGTACAATGCACAGATGCTTCACGTTATTGGTTAGTTGGCATTACATAATAAGGGAGGCAACTCATGAAACCAATAGATGTCGCTAAGACCATACACTACAATATATGTTCGATCCGCCATGGTGTAGGTAAGGTTATCATCTCAGAACCATGGTTGGGAAAGATGTTGAAACCATGACTTACATATTTAGCCTTGCATTTACATTGTTCAATCCCACTGAATCAATTTAAATGTTTTAACCCATTATTCTTATCCTCGCACATAACGAGATTTATGGATCCATCCATAGACCAAGCAAACTAAAATGCAATTTCTTGTCCATTAATTTCATATTTTCTTCTTCTTCAAATATCGAATATATTCAATGCGCAAGTCGTTTTTGATTCTTTCATTTAGGTTACACAACAGAAAACAATAATATCCGCCACCATTTTGCTTTAAGATGATTCGACGGTAAATGTCAATGATTCGATTGCTATTGCATATTGCTACTTAGCCTTGTTACCAACCTAAAAACCAGAAATCATCCGAATACAGCAATAAATTCTAAGAAGGGTCTGGTTTTAATATTCTGAATAATAAATTGCAGATTTTCTTTACATTTGTTTCATCAGCAATCATAAAGGAATCTGACTATAACGGGTGATATGCTGCGTATGAATAAGCGGTACTAAGTCTGCAGTCGTATGGACTTTTTAATCATCGCCATCCACAATATGTTGCATGAAATTGCAAGAGAAAGATTCTACTTAGACAAGTGAATGCCAGATATAACCATTTTCTCTCTTTTCTATAATAATGTGATACCAGTTGCCCATGCGAGAAAGTCATGCAAAAAAACAACAAAAAAAAAACCAATACAAAAACAACAACAACAACAACAAAATCAAAACTGTTATCATTCATGCAGTGTACGAGATACTCTATTTGCCTTGAACCAGCATGTTTTTTGTTATACATGGCTAGCTCTGCTTCATAGCCGACTATTTGTATTTCACTGAAAACATACCGTGAATTGTTATGGAAGGTATCACATCGTTTTCAAGAACAGCACAAGCCTGAAATAGCTGGTTGACAAATATATTCATTTCTTTAATATTAAGCAGTAGTGACTCAAACATTCAGACCCTTGCGTGAAGTGAAGAAATTTGCCAGTGGCTAATTTACGAAAATGTCGCCATCCACCTTAACTCAATGAAAGAAACGAAAAGATTGACAAGGGAAATAACTCAAAAGGTATTGAATCGATCAAAGCTGGGAGACAACCAGTGAAGAAAATGTAAGCGTTCATAATGTTACAAATGGGTCCAACGTGCACACAAAACACCAAGTAAGGGTCGTACAACTTTATGTAAAGCAAAGCTAAAATCATCACAAAAACCAAAACCAGTGTTGCTTAAAATACTAAGACCAGCTTCTTCATACTTTTGATCAACACTCATTTATTCATGCAAGTTGCGATTATGCCAATATGTATAATTATTATCATTGTTAATTTATCAATTTGTTACAAAATTAAGTTGATGTGCAGTTCCAAGATTATGATGTTTGTATTTATGTCCAAAACGATTTCTCACCCATTGATACGAAGATTACAAAATTATTGTTCTTTCCATGATTATGTTAAACAATCCATTACCGGCGCCGCCCCAACCCCATCTCCATGGAACGATCTCGATCTCAATAAGTTTTCCAGGTAAACATACATTGATTATACTTATGTCTCCCAACATTACGACCTAGCTCGCTACACCCTCCTTGATTTATTTACACTTTCTTTTCTGTCCTTTATACGAGGTTATATCACGTTTTTAAGAACGCCAAAGAATACCTGTTTATTTAACCTGAATTCAAGGTGAGCGTAACTTTCGCAATCCATAACTTATACGAGAATATATCTTGATTCAGTTCTTGGTCTTCCCAAGCATATTTTGAAACTTTTACTCTCCACCGATTTTTTCAAACTGTGTTTTATTTGCATATGACATTTTTTGCCTTACATGGTGGCATTTTACACCAACACGCCAGGTATAAAAAGGTGTAGTTATTAAGACCTAACGGTAAGGTAAATGATGTGTAAATATTTGACAGGTAAGTCTTATCAGAAACAAGCCCAAACAAAACTGTAACAATTTAGTCCTACCCGACACTTAAATTAATTATTCAATTTATGTCCCATTATTTCCGTTGATACTGTGTCGGTTCAAAGAAGAAAGAAACATTGCCTTATCACATTTCAGATTTATAATTGCAGTATTCGACTGCGCTGATTGTTATCACCATCCGGGTATACAAAGGGGAAATTCAAAATAAGGACACACAAGATCTACTCTCTCTCTCTCTCTCTCTCTCTCTCTCTCTCTCTCTCTCTCTCTCTCTCTCTCTATATATATATATATATATATATATATATATATATATATATATATATATATATATATATATATATATGATGCAAAGTTTAGATAGCTGAAATCAGGTAACAACAAAATCGTTGCAGCATGACACATGATATATATAAAGAGATTTGCGCAAGTATATCAGCTATTGTAGAAAGCATGCCACAAGTATATCAGCTTTTGTAGAATGCATGGCACAAGTATGTCAGATATTGTAGAAAGCATGCCACAAGTATGTCAGCTATTGTAGAAAGCATGACACAAGTATATCAGCTATTGTAGATGGCATGACACAAGTATATCAGCTATTGTAGATGGCATGCCACAAGTATATCAGCTATTGTAGAAAGCATGCCACAAGTATATCAGCTATTGTAGAAAGCATGCTACAAGTATATTAGCTATTTTCTAAAGCATGCCACACGTACATCAGCTATTGTAGAAAGCATGCTACGAGTATATCAGCTATTGAAGAAAGCATGCCACAAGTATATCAGCTATTGCAGAAAGCATGCCACAAGTATGTCAGCTATTGTAGAAAGCATGCTACGAGTATATCAGCTATTGAAGAAAGCATGCCACAAGTAAATCAGCTATTGTAGAAGGCATGCCACAAGTATATCAGCTATTGTAGAAGGCATGCCACAAGTATATCAGCTATTGTAGAAGGCATGCCACAAGTATATCAGCTATTGTAGAAAGCATGCCACAAGTATATCAGCTATTGTAGAAGGCATGCCACAAGTATGTCACCTATTGTAGAAAGCACTCCAGAAGTATATCAGCTATTGTAGAAAGCATGTCACAAGTATATCAGCTATGGTAGAAAGCACACCACAAGTATATCAGCTATTGTAGAAAGCTCGCCACAAGTATATCAGCTATTGTAGATGGCATGCCACAAGTATATCAGCTATTGAAGAAAGCATGCCACAAGTATATCAGCTATTGTAGAAGGCATGCCACAAGTATATCAGCTATTGTAGAAGGCATGCCACAAGTATATCAGCTATTGTAGAAGGCATGCCACAAGTATATCAGCTATTGTAGAAAGCAGGCCACAAGTATATCAGCTATTGTAGAAGGCATGCCACAAGTATATCAGCTATTGTAGATAGCATGCCACAAGTATATCAGCTATTGTAGAATGCATGCCACAAGTATATCAGCTATTGTAGAAAGCATGCCACAAGTATATCAGCTATTGTAGAAGGCATGCCACAATTATATGGTAACCATTACTTACACAAAACACAGAAACCTTCAGCGTTTCACTCAGGGAAAAGTAAACTCAGCTGCCGAAGCCTAGGTCAGACGTCATACCGATATCTCAAAATCTGTGATATTTCTTCCCGCGTACTGTAGATGACAAGGTAATATATTTGTATATATCATAGAACATAGATGGGTTTCAATCGTAGCAAGAGAAATGCAGCTCATGAGCAGAAGCCTGAAAGAGAACAAACCGAATATTTCATTGAGATTCCACAGTCTGAAACAAAATAAACATAATTGGAATTATTAGTCCAATTTAAAAACAAAATATGGCGGAATGTGAACGAAAGTGAAAACAGAAGTGTGCTAACTTCACATATATACATTACACTTATTGCGCATTACGTGTATGTGCAAATAACCGCCATATTTGCTTCCCCGCTGTCATCAGCTGCCATAACATTCAGAGAGAGAGAGAGAGAGAGAGAGAGAGAGAGAGAGAGAGAGACATTAAGCGATTAAGTACACAATCACCCACACACTGAATACCTATAATAATTGTAAATACCAGTTACACATTTTGATTTGATCAACAACTTCTATTTTTATAGTGAGTTGTCATGGCACCCTCACAGTTTCTGTTGGTTTGCGAGATGTTGATGAAATTCGGACCCTATTCTATCATCTTTGGAATAGTATTGTTAACAGAAATGAGACTTTTCTGAATCGATAAATATGTAATGGATTCCTAAACTATATGAACTACTAAGAAACAAATCATTGTTTCTCCTTACTGAACCCACTTTACTGAAATTATTAAAGTTCTTGATCGACAAGTGATAGCGTGTGTGTAACAGGAAATCTTGCAATGTCGGGTACTTGAGTGGTATACGTGGAACTGTAAATATCGTGACCAGGTCATTTTTCCATATGAATCCGTTTGTTTCACTGGTTTCCATCCAAACTTGTTTCTGCTTGGAACGCGTTTAACTATAATTATCTCGCCAGTCGTTTTCGTCAGACTCGTTTGTAGTCATGTCTGTTAATTAATGGCTTGGATTTATGACAGATTTAACATAATATAGATTGGTAAATCAGAGTGAAAGAAAGGAGATGACATGTTTAGTAGAAGTTAAATGATCAACAAGAATAACATGAGTATATGTGTTAATATAAAAATCACCTTAGTCAGTAAGAAGACGTTTATCTGGTTGAGTAATACCTGGTCGTTGGAGGGGGTGGGGGGCTTCTTTTTTCCGGTAAAATTAAACAATGATTTGATTATAGTTCGTGCATTCTAATTGTATGTAAGGGTTTTGAACGAGCTTGATACTCAATGATGCATCGTTGGTAGACAACGTAATATCCATGGTATTTGTTTTCAGCACTGTGACCACCGGAAGTCCTGTATTTTTATTTAATTTATTTGTTTTGTGACACGGATACCAGTCCATGTTATGTTAGAGCTAATCAAAATATGATGTTTCAAGAATTTGTCATAACAACGACAAGCGATGCTTTCGTTTATATTTCTAAACTCATCTAATTATAGAACAATCTTCCCTACCTGAAAAATGATATATATGCTGAGAATTATCGTGCAAACAAGTGCTTATTTTCAGTTGAATATTTAAATCGAAGAATAATTGTCACAATCTTCTAGCAACGTTTGAGAAAACGGCGGAATTTCAGGAAATCTGTAGGGTGGGTACGGTAACACTATATATTTCATTTGATCATTTCTTACTTGAGAAAATCATGGATTCATGTGTCAATATTATTAAAGATCTTCAACATAAAATCAGCTAGAATTCAGACGTACTGATATAATTAAGCAGTCATTTTCGGTTGACAACGTTGTTGTTGTAGGGTTTAATGCCATTTTTCAGCACATGATAGGTTATACATGGCGGCCAGTATTAAAGGTGGAATGATTGGAATGAATGAACAAATTATTAGAATACAAATCCAAAATTCACGCACGTATGATCGCAGCGATTAGTATATTTTGTTTAAAAGTGTTACTCTCTGAAATCTGTCGGTCGTAAACAATATACAATGATTGTTTAGCACCTTCATGCCACAACAGTGTACCGTATCAATTAGCGCAATACATTTGTTAGTAAAAATTAAAATCTCGGTATTTGCGTTTTTAAAACAGTCTTTTATTTGACTAGATGTACAATTTCATTGTTAGCTTATCAATTGGATACAAAATTAAGTTGATGTGCAGTTCAAAGATTATGATGTTTTTATTGTATATACTATTATTATGGTCCAAAACGATTTCTCACCCATTGATGCGAAAACTACAAAATTATTGTTCTTTCCATGATTATGTTTAACAATCCATTACCCACCCACCCCACCCCACCCCATCTGCATGAAACAATCTCGATCTCAATATTTGTTCCAAGTAAACATACATTGAACCAGGGTGAAACGCTACAAATAAAACCACTATATATGATAGAACAATACTTACATAAAAGAGGGTCAAAGTTCTTGAAGGCGCTATTTTCGAATATTACAAAAAAGAAAACATCCCCAAGTTTAAAAACGTTTCGAAAAATGATATCACTTTAAAACTTTTCAATAACAACATGAGTTCAACCAAACCATTTTCAAAATATAGAAATAAAAGTTATTTCATAATGTCTAGAGATTATTAGATATTGCATGGTTTAATCAAATCTTACAACCCCTGCATTCACACCAAAAGCATCACACACATATTCATGAAACACATATTATTGATAGTATCTTAAATATTTGAATCCAGACATGGAACATAGAAATAGGAATCTACGATAGATAGCACAGCAATCAGAATAGTTAAAATACTGACGATTTATTAAATTTAATTAAACAGTCATATCGTATAGCTGAGACTCATTTACCGTTATCTACCTACACCAACGAAAAACATTTTATAACAGCTACCAACTAGAAAGAATGAACTCGAACACATCAAATTAAACGAAACGGTTACATGGATTTATTCGGTCCAACTACTTATTACAGAATGTACTTTGAACGAGTTCCTTTTTAAATATATGGCTAAAATGTGAAGGTGAGATATACTTAGAATGTAATACGTTTAGTTTGACGTCATCTGTAAGCAGACAACTAGTCCAAGTTCCCATCCCGGGTCTCATAACATATGACGAATTTAGGTTATTTAGATTGATGTTTTTAATACATTGCCTTTAGTATATTTTATGCTGATTGTTTGCAGTGCAGATATGTTAAATAGAGTAGGGCTAGTAGCACAAATTCTCAAACACTATATATTGTTGAGAAACGGCTAGTAGTGACCCTTCATAACACCGAGCGCCCAGCCCGAAGAAGACAGTTTGTCGTCAGTCTCAAAATGTAGATTCTGTATATGGATGAAAACATTCCCTACGCATTTAAAACACACGGGACATCTGACATATGAATAAAAAGAGACTAGCATGGACTCGTATCATTAGCAGCTAAATTGGTCTCGTAAAAAAGGCACAATAATCGTGAAAGAATACAAGCTATATGAAATAAATTATTGGTTATGAAGATGAAATAAAACCATAATTATAAATGATGAAGAAAAGAGTCTAATTTTTGAAGAATAAGGACGGCTTTGACTAGAAAGATAGATACTGTTACAGTTTCAAGAAGAAATTGAAAAGATCAAGAAAGCGTTTGATGAACATAACCGATGTACGAATTTGTTATATATGCTATACCCAATACAAACGATATGATCGTGCTAGAATTGTATTTGCACTTCCGGTAAGGAAAGAAGACAAAGTTGCGCATACTTTTGTTTGCAATGCATTGGCAAACATTAAGAAATTTGAACTTAGTTTAAATTAAGCAAACATTTTGTAATCTTCTAATTATTGTGACAAAGAGCAAATATTATCATGATCAGATACTTTTTGGAGTAACAGAAGGCCGATGTTACGTGACGTCGTTTGAAAACGGAGTATGAGCGAGAAAAAAAACTTACCAAGCTCGCTTATATCATTATAAACAACAGATTACGAAAACATTATTAAGGGGCATGCTTCTTTTATCTAAATAGATAAAGGTAATATCAAGACAGTGGACATAAGGCAGAATAATGAATTCAAATGTGTTAATTCAAAAATCTTTTTCCCACGGAATGTTAACTAATCTTTCGTTCCTTTTACAATTGAATATATTAATATGCACATGTATCTTTTTATTTACAAACTAAACACAGTTATGTGTCCATGGATGTATGTACCTCAGTACATCTCTGTGCCTATTTATTTATCACCATATACTTGTTACGTATATGTGATTTAAATCATTTATTTTTGTTTGTCAGATTCAAATTTAACATTTTGGGGTTTAAAATTCGTTAATCAATTCGTTAAAATTCGTTCGAAGATATCTTTTCTAGAGAATTCGAGATGACATATACTCTACTTGTAAACATCAGATGTTAACCTCATTTCTGGCCTTGTTTCAAGGCTGATAAAAAGATTTCTAAAAGGATTGGCTGATTCCAAGGAAATAAGTGATTTTCGGATGATTCTCATGGGGTGTATACGTGTTTTTGCGAGCGTGGGTTCTTTCTAAGAGTTTCTAGAAAATCACGTCACCCCTTCCTGTTTACGTTAAAAGCAGATATAAATTATTGTTCTGGGAGAGAACAGTCAGTAGTCGTCTGGGCTTTAGAATACTAAGATGTGTGTTATTCTTTTAGGTATTATAAATTACTTTGTACGGTAAATTATTTAAATTCGTTTGGATCAAGAGGAATTTATGGTGTTATTTATCTGGAAAATACTGGTGTTCATTGAATTATCATAAAACTAAAACTGACTTCATCACGTGACATCGTCTTCCATCTTGGATTACATCGTCAAGATTCGAGCCGGGAACTATTAGGACATTTTATTATCAGGACTTTTGCAATTCCACTAGCGGATTATATTGTGAATTCCTTTTGGATTTTATTTTGGACTTGATTCTATAAAACCGGAAGTTTATTTTTATATTATGAAAATATTTGTTTGTACTCAATAAATTGTTTGTTAAATTTTTACAAGCTTGTTATTTTCACTCTTTCTATGTTACTGTTTTTTAGAGCCAACGCACGTAACATAGAAATTGGGAGCTTTCGTCCGGATTGAAATCAATTGGAATTTGGCTAGAATTTGTCTCGGAAAACGTTTGTTTTAAATTTGAATTCCCCTAGTTTTGAAATTTGTAAATCTTTAGTTAGACTGACAGGCTTGTATTAAAATGACAACTAAAGTAGAAATATTTCTTTCTAATTTCTACCCAGGAGCAATTAGATCTTTTCAAAAAAGATGAGTTGATTCAACTTGCCAGAAAATATGATCTTTCTGAAGTCAAGGCTTCTTTAACAAAACAAGATATCAAAAAGATTTTGGTCCAGTATTTGGTAGAAAAGGATGTTTTGGAAAAAAGTGCTTTGATTTCGGTCAGTAAGTCTGCATCAGACTCTGACATAACAATAAAGGAATTAGAATTAAAATTCAAGATGGAACTAGAGTTGAGGAAGCTGGAATTTCAAGAAAGACAATTACAAAATGAAAAAGAGGAGAAAGAAAGACAATTACAATATGACAAAGAGGAGAAAGAAAGACAATAACAATATGATAAAGAGGAGAAAGAAAGGCAAATTGAATTACAAAAAGAGCAGATGCAGATTGATAGAGAGAAAGAGGAGAAAGCAAGGCAAATTGAATTACAAAAAGAGCAGATGCGGATTGATAGAGAGAGAGAGAGAGAGAGAGAGAGAGAGAGAGAGAGAGAGAGAGAGAGAGAGAGAGAGAGAAGGAAGGAAGCAAGTGAATATCAATTTAAAATGAAAAAATTAGAGCTGGCAAGAGTAAATCACCATCATACTTCAGATCCAAATTTAAATTTTCATTTAGCAAGGAATATTAGATTAGTGCCCCCTTTCAGAGAAAAAGAAGTAGACAAATACTTCATTAGTTTTGAAAATGTTGCAGAAAATTTAAGGTGGCCAAGAGAGAATTGGACTCAGTTATTGCAATGTGTACTCACTGGTAAGGATAGTGAGATTTACACTTCACTGTCCGTTCAGCAAAGTGATGACTATGATGTGGTTAAAGAATGCATTTCAAGGAGTTATGAGTTAGTCCATGTAGGTTATCGGCAAACATTCAGAAATTACAGAATAGAAGCTGGACAAACTCCTGTCGAATTTGCTAGAGAAAAAGAGCAGTTCTTTGATAGATGGTGCTTAGCCAAGAGAGTCGAACAAGATTATCAAAATCTCAGGCAAATTATATTAATTGAATAGTTCAAAAACTGTGTCCATAGTGATGTTAAGTGTCATCTTGATGAGCATCAGATTGAAATGTTGGAAAATGCTGCTCGATCTGTTGACGAATATTCTTTGACACATAAAGTTCCTTTTGTTAACAAGACTTCTACTCAATAGTCTTCTGGAAGGAAAGTATTTCCGCCTCATACAAGCCCTTCTAAAACTCAAACTAACACAACTTTCAACAATCAAACTTCAGAGAAGCTTGATTCTAGATCATTGACTCTTCCGACGTTTACCTATTGCAAGAAAAAAGGACAAGCTATTTCTGATTGCTACAAATTGAAACATAGGCATCAGAATCAAGACAGACCTGCACCAAATGCTCTTATTTCCAAGAGGTCAAGGTCACGGACATGTATTAAAACAATACATTTGTTGGGTTTAGAAAATCCCAGTCTGATTTGATTATGGAGAATTATGAACCATTCATATCGAAGGGTTCTATATCACTCTTGGGTGATTCAGCCAATCCCACCCCTATTAAAATGTTAAGGGACACAGGAGCTTCTCAGTCTTTTATTGTCAGGCTTCTCAGTCTTTTATTGTCAGGTACTTTGCATTTTTCTGAGAAGTCTTCTTCTAATGAAAGTGTTCTTATTCAGGGAGTAGACTGCGGCTTTGTTAGTCTTCCCCTCCATTGTGTAAATTTGTCATCAGACTTAGTGTCAGGACCTGTGACAATCGGAACAGTCTCGGTTTTACCCGTTGAGGGCATTCATTTATTGCTTGGCAACGACTTAGCTGGAGACAAGGTTGTGGTTAATCCACTTGTAACTGACAAGCCTAATTTGGATCAGAAAGTGGATCCAATTGAAAAAGAATTTCCTGATATATTTCAAGCTTGTGTAATAATTACCAGAGCTATGGCAAAGATAGCTCTTGAGAATGATGTTGATGAAGTCAGTATTCCTTTAGCTGACACGTGTATAGGTCAGGCTTTTGATGAGGTTTACTTTTAGTCCTTGTTTGGATCAATCTGAAGGTATTGATCATAGTGATCCTCTTTTAACAACTCATTCTCTTTATTCTAATCAGGGTGATAAACGACAGTCACTTGTCGTCGAACAGGAAACAGATCCTGAGATCTCCTTTTTGTTTCAAAGGGCCATAAGTGAGACTGAAGCCACTGAAGTTCCTGTCTGTTATTTCATTAAAATGAAATTCTTATGAGAATATGGAGACCTCCCGAGGTACCTGCTGGTGATGAGTGGTCGGTGAACTATCAAATAGTAGTTCCAAAACCTTACAGACAGAAAATACTTAAATGGTAGGAAAACCCAATCAGAAGATACCTTAGGCTCATCTACAACCTATTCCTGCTTTTGACGAACCATTTAGTAGAATTATGGTAAATTGTGTAGGTCCCTTACCCAAGACCAAGTCAGGTAACCAATACATGTTGACCATTATGTGTGCGTCAACAAGGTTTCCAGAAGCAATTCCGTTGAGGAATATAAAGTCTAAAACAATAGTTAAAGCTTTGATAAAGTTTCTACTCAGAACGGCCTTCCCAAATCTGTTCTGTCTGATCAAGGTTCAAACTTTATGTCTGGAATTTTCCAGCAAGTTATGTATGAATTGGGCAATCAGCAATTCAAGTTAAAAATGAAACTATGGTTTGAAAGAACTACAATGGAGAGAACGTTTGAGTCTGATAATGGAGTTGTGTCACTGTTGTTCATTCTTCATACTTTTCTTCAGATTAGATATTACGGCCCTTACAAAGTTAAGAAGAAAATGAATTAGTTAAATTATAGTATTAGTGCCCTGGGATCTAAATAAATTATAGGAGTACCAGTATATTGAAAGAGATAGCCATGTTAAACATGCAATTAATTTAGTTGTACCTGTCCCACTCAGTGAACGAATATCATCAGATTCTCCTGATATTGAAATGATGACCGATGTTGAAATGACAAATTTTTGTAATTCAGAAATTATGAAAGATCTAGACCAGAAACTTTCTTATTTGCAAGTGCAAGAAAGAAATGAACTGAAACAGTTATTATTTGAATATGAGCACTTATTTCCAGATATACCTACAAGGACAAACAAAATGTTTCATAATGTTGAAATGGAAAATTCCAAACCTGTTAAACAACATCCATATAGGATGAATCCACTCAAACAGGAATACTTAAAAAAAGGAAATGCAATATTTGCTGGAGAATGATTTTATCGAGCCCAGTAAAAGTGATTTTAGTTCATCATGCATACTTGTTCCAAAACCAGATAAAACTTTCCGTATCTGCACTGATTATAGGAAGGTGAACAGCGTGACAAAAAAAGATTCACTGCCACTACCAAGAATTGACGATTGTATTGATAAAATTTGGAATGCCAAGTATGTCACCAAATTTGACCTTCTGAAGGAAAGAGCAAAGGAAATATCGGCATTTGTGACTCCGCATTTCCATATACCAAACGCAGCATGACTCAATTTACAAACAGTAAAACTAATGTGACCTTTGGTCTTTTCACATCATAATGCGTTTGAAAAATATCTATGTTACTTATATGAATGGGTGATATCACAGAGACACCATTGCTACAAATACAGAAGAATACAGTACCCAATAGCTAACATTATTTGATGAAAATTAAGGCATGTTTAAAGACTAAATTACCCCACCCAAAATAACGATTTGTAGCTGACAAATTATTGAATTGTTCATGGACTATATTTTGTTATTTAATGAATGCATTTATCCGGATTTGTATTGAACATAGTTACTATTTCCTACAAAAACGTGCATCTGGAATAATAGCGAAGGCACAAATTGATCTTGAATATTATAATTTTGCAGAAATGTTTCCTTTTCTGTATGGATTAGAGAGAAACAGACAATTAAATGCAAGAAAGACAATGCTATATCTCATAGGAATGATTAAGCATCTGAAACAACAGAAAAGACATAACACAAATCAATATTTTCTGAAATGATGTACAAAGCGAAACATGTCTCCCGCTTAAAATCTACCGATTAAAGGATAGTTACACCCTATAATGGTGACCCTATAAACAGTTTTTGCAGAAAGGTAGATGCATAACATATCTTTGGGAATATCTTGCAATGTTATATGTGTGCGTGTGTTGGTGTACCTGCGTTGGAGATGTCCTCCTTTATATCTATATATATATATATATATATATATATATATATATATATATATATATATATATATATATATATATATATATATATATATATATATATATAGCGGGGGAATGTGCAATCTGCATTTTCGTGTCATTTGTTGAATATATTGAATTACACAACCGTTCTTTACATATGATGCATTTCTGGAACAGTTGACCGACTATACAATTTTAATCGCAAATACCAATGCAACAAGTTACTAATTTATGCAATGTATATTTGTTTCCAAAGACAGGTGTCGTATATCGTGCTGTGAAACTTAATGTTTGCGTCACAAAATGCATACAAAATGTCACATAAAGTTCTTGGAAAATAATATGAGTACACCTGCACATTAAATATGAATCAAACTCGTTTATGTGCTTCTTTGAGAGGACAATGTCTCATTAGCCTTGACATTTATGTTCTAAGCTATTCAATATTATTCTGTATAGTCCTACATAGACATCGCTTACAGTTTTTAGTAACAGAGATTATGTTTTATGTTATATAAGTCCTAAATATACATCGCTTACAGTTTGAATTAAGAGATTATGTTGTATGTCATCTAATTCACACCTAATTAAAGCAATGCCTTTATTGTACACATTAATCCAGGACATACACATCTCGTATATCACTCACAATCCAAACTAGGACCCATCAGCGAAGAGCAAAGCATGATTGACTTCATCGAGCCCCGAATAGAAAATGCACGGCATAAGTGGGAACAAATATATTCTTTGTACCACGATATTATGACAGGGCTTCTGTTTTTGCATTTAATTTCCACATTTTTTCAAAACCAACATTGATTCCACAAGTACAATACAATGAACCGGATATAGATAAAATTGCAAATGTTTTCTACTCACCATTTTAATCCCTTCTTTAGTATTGTATTGGTCTGTAATAGTCAAGAGTGATTAGTCAGCTCATAAGACATATATGTGAGCATATAAACTGTTTTGGAGAACTGCATTATCTGTAAATATTTTTAAGGTGACCGTATTACGACTAATTCCGCATGACGCGGGGATACTGCGACTAATGAAGTAGTCCAGGCAACCAGTCTATCAATGACGCTTTGATATCGCTTTTCGTTGATGATCTTAATGATCTTAATCAAATTTAGGTGTATCATGGTATAACAATTGAACACAATTTTACTTTACTTGTGAGATCATGTTTAAACCTCAAATCACTTATGCACACTTCAGTTGTAGGAGCTGTTCAAAAGTAACTGGGTTGATCTCTAATTTAACTAAAAATTTGTTAGAGAAACTCCAATGGCACATTTGTGGGGAAATATAATGAAGAATATCCAGAAAGGCTACATTAGAGCATGTTTTTGTCATGAAACTATTATGTTTTCACTTTCCAGGCAAATAATGTCATATTTGTATGTGTGAAAACCGTTGCACTTGTTTTCAGATCAGTTGTTAAAATGGGCTTAGTGGTATGTTTCAGATCGACACTGATATATTCCTACGACCGCGGATTGATTTATTTAAAACTGTGTATTGCAAATATATGGATCGTATCGGATTCAAATAAATATTTCGTTAAGTATGTTTGCAGATATATTTTTCCGTTAAAACAATTTAAATAAACATGTATTATGGGAATGCAGCTTGTCATAGCTTCTAAATCCACATCGGTAAACGGACATTAATTAATCAACAGTCAAACACTGTGTATCCAGCTATTTAAACCTAACTTTAAAAGCATTTTGCTTAAAAAGAAGATAACCATTATTTTACACCAAAAAAGTCATAATCCTTCGCCATAATTATAATGGTTAAGAAATTAAAACTGCAATTAAGGTTTTAGACATTGCTCGTGGCCCGTGTTTCATTGTTGAATCTACACACAGGAACCACCCACCCACCCACACACACATACACACACACACACACACACACACACACACACATATATATATATATATATATATATATATATATATATATATATATATATATATATATATATATATATATATATATAATTATATATTATCTGTTTTGCTATGAAAGGATATTGAATGATACATGTCTTTTAGTTTGTGGTATATTGTATTAAACTATATATTATATATGTATATTATAACCCAAGAAAATGTTTCATGCACTGCTGAAAACTATTAGTCACACAGATCATGTGTGTCTGCCGTATTTTCTCGCAATGAAATTAACATTTGACATTAACATAATGTAATTGTTGTGATCTTTATTGCCCCTATGACCCAATACATTCACGTTGATTTAAGCAGTATCTGAATACGTGTGTATTGGTTGTCTGGGTTTTATCCATATTGAATTGTTTGCTTTATTTTATGTATAGAATGTATGCTCTTTTTTATTTTATTGCTTCTGAAATCTCTGTTTTACACTTTGCATACAATCAATTGAATTAGCAACCTCTTACCGATGTTGGATTCACTCACAGTATAATAGGCGTATCGGATTAAATCTCCCCATTGGGAGGTAGCACTTGCTCTAAATCTATGAGATTGTCAACGTTCTCTCCCTTGTAAAGACCTTTTACTTGGATAACTTCTTCAAGGACGATCTTTGGGGCGCAACAAACTTTAATATTGCCCTTGAGGACGATCCCATTTTAAAAACGATTAAGCTATTTTCCTTTGGAAATTCAGCCACATATACAATGATTTATGATTTTTGCATACAGAGTAGAAAGAAAGAGGAAAATATATCTCTCTCTGTTATGTCTGCCTGTCTGTCTGTCTGTCTCTCACTCTCTCTCTCACACATACACACATGTACACATACATACATGTATGCATGTATGTATGTATGTATGTATGTATGTATGTATGTATGTATGTATGTATGTATGTATGTATGTATGTATGTATGTATGTATATGTATATCGAAGGTTAAAGTTAAAGGAAATAAATAGAGAAGATACGATTTCTAGTGGTTTATATATTTTGCAATCTAAGTATTGGCACTTTGGAACTTGGTATTGGATTCTCTGGCAATATTAATATTATAGTAAACATTTTGATTATTTCTGTAAAACTGTATTAGACACATTGACAGGGCATGCTTGACCAGTCGTGTGCTTACATCATGCATGATTTCAATAAATACTGACATCATTTGAAGAAATTTCATTTTTAGAACACGAACAAAACATATTGTATTTTCTTCAACTTAACCTTATCAATGCTAGCTTAAACAAAATAAGTAAACTATCTGGAGAGCAAGAAAGAATGCATTTGGCAACTCGGCAGAAGTTACGTAACCGTTTGTACCACATTACAATGTAAACGTCGTACGACTTCCTGATGTCCCTTAAAGATGTGTGGGACGTGTAACTACGTAGATGTAAATAAAATGCTAACGAAACTAGTTTTATTTGTAATCTCGGTCAGCATTTATTCTGGGAAAACAATTACATTTACTTAATAAATAATTTTCTAAATACTTGAGAATCGTTTTCCAAGTGAGATCACAACCAATGCACATAATAAGTACAGTAAAATGGATGGAACCATCATGGTGAATACTGATAACGTAATGATCAATAATTCTAGCACACTGTTAATGGGCCTACTAAAAACACTTAGTATTCATGCTGGATTGTAATTCTTCAAAGAGCTACTCATTCAAATTGCTCACGTATTAGGTAAGATTGGGTATGTAGAGGTTAGTGGAGGCCCTTGAAGGAATTTATAAGAGTTTTTAAAATCCGCTTATCGAGTTTATGATATGTAGCCTGGAGATTAGGGTATAATGCCTTAGTGTGTGTTCCTTGCAAAATCACTTAGCTTCCATTTGATTGGAATAATATAAAAATAATTTTTGAAAATGACGTCAAACCCAGACAGCCAATCAACCATCATAGCTGGATTTCTCAAGCAGTATATTAGGTTCACATCAGCACATCAAATACAAATTTTCTTCATCATTAGCTGAAATCGCCGACATAGATGTTCAAAATAAATAGATTTATGAGATCACAGTAAACTATTTTATTATCAGCTGATACGCTTTGTGCAAAATCATAATTAACGCCAATACCACTTTAAAGCATTATTTTATACACCATTATATTCTGTTGAGCGATAAGAATGGCTGCTGCCAACATATTGAGAACCTGTGTTAGTTTATGCGTTCTGATTCAAAAATGTAAATTTGTACAAATGATATTCGTGATTAAAGGTCTCCGCTTATCACATGGGATTTTATGAGATGATGGCCGTGTCTTGAATATCGACAATAGTGAACCATATGTCATAGTATAGACATCGAATTGAACTGTTGCTTTATACGCAAAATGAGATAATTGCAACATCTGGAGTAAATACAGTACACACGGCGAAAGCATGATCGATTACATTAGCTAAAGTAAACATGTGCTAGACTTATAATGTCATTGCTGTATAGATACACTTGAGGCGTTTCTAAAGCAAGTGGCAAATTCCTAAAGCACCAACGTATTTCTGCATAAAACATCGAAAGTATCTAGTTGTAGTAAAGTTATCAAATTCACAGTTCATTTTTGCAGCATATAAAGATGTACTTAAATAAAGCCATATATGTTTAGGTAAAATACATCAAATACAATAAAATGAAGATGTACGCACTAGACAGGATCATGCCGATTTAGCAAATTTTTTACATCAATTTAATATGTCTTTCAACCACAAACATATTGAAGGAGGTTACACATGCAGATATATATTGGAAACAAAACCACTTAGAATATTATTGATTTAAAATGTTAATGAACAAAGCAACTACTAGATGAATATTTTTTAAACATATAGAGCCTGATTTAAAGAATTATGTAGTACAAAATTCGACATAAGATCTATCTATCTATCTATCTATCTATCTGTCTATCTATCTATCTATCTATCTATCTATCTTCTATCTATCTATCTATCTGTCTGTCTGTCTGTCTGTCTGTCTACATATATATACATTTGTATATATATATAAATATATATATATATATATATATATATATATATATATATATATATATATATATATATATATATATATATATATATATATATATATATATATATATATATATATATTCAGAGTCAGGGGGAGCGAGAACAGTTTAATACTATTTGTATTAGGCATAAATCAACATAATAGGTAAATAAATACAATACAATAATACTGTCGAACCTTCAATACTGTATAGGAAACAGTTTAAATAAGACAAATTATTGTGAGCATTATGCTTGCAATCAATCAGTTTATAAATAATTAGTCATATTTTATTGTGAAATAATTGAGATTATTTTTATGACATTAGTTTATAAGTTATTGTGTAAAGTTTTCTGATTATATAATTACTGTTAACTAATTGTAAACATGGGACATAATTGATAAGCATTATTAATTAATTCGTATACTGTTTTGAAATATGGACCTTTAAGATCTATTGTATTAATTCATGTCATTTCCTTTAACAGAACTTCCATCTTATACTCAGCTATAACAATAGGTTGAAAAGAGAAATCTTGCAAAGTATGGGAACTCTTGTTCAAATGTGCGGCAATATATGATGAAAATGATTGAGCGATATAATTGTTTATGTCTGATCTATTTTGGTTCATACATTAAAACATTTTGTGACTGGTTTGTCCAATATATTGGATACCACAATTTTCGCATGTGATCCACAAGTAACATTACATGGTGCACAAATAATATCACAGTACATATTAAAAGTTTCTTTTCTATTACTGCTATTGAAAGAAAAGAACAATGCGAACATCTAGGTCTATTGCATTTAGTTGTTGTTTTTTTCTGTATACGATGTTGGTTCTTTTTTAGAATTAATTAGGAAATCTTTTTGACTTTTAGTCCTTTTATAAGCATGTGTTGAACGGATCCCAATTATTCGGAATTTGCCTATGGCAAAAGGTCGATCGGACGGCTACATCTCCACTTCAATGATGTCTTCAAGCGCAGCATGAACGTCCTTGACATCAATGTCAACATCTGGAAAGAGCTTGCTCTAGACATGATCAGCCTGCGACACACTCTGATCAGTGGTTTGAATGCCGGGTTTTATAAGCTACGCTTACTCGCTGATGAAAGGATGAAGAAGAATAAACAGCTCCAACACACACGAGAATCAACTTACGACTACATACGCTGCACAGCCAACATCCGGGACATGTTTTAATGGTGCACTTTCATCGTCTCTCTAAACTAAACGCATTCAAAATACATTTATTTCTTCGGCTTGATACATGGAAACATGAAATAAACATAAAACAAATACATGAAAACATTAAAAGAACATCTACATACTAAAAAGACATGGAGACCATAAAAGGAAATAGACATAACATAAAGCCATGGAAACATTAAAAGGAAATAGAGATAACAAAAATACATGGAAACATTAAATTTCAGACTTTCGTAAAGCTTCATATAATAGTCGGAAATATAGATTATTAAAATATATGCAAATAGTTTAGGGTTAGGGATGGAAAGATCGATCATTAAAATATATGCAAATATTTTAGATTTAGAGTGATAATGACATAATTATAGATAAGTGAACGTCTGTGTGTGTGTGTGTGTGTGTGTGTGTGTGTGTGTGTAAGCGACATCTGCCATCCTTATGCTTAATTTTCATTGTTGAAGCCCCATTCAAGTTATTAGTTTTATTTGGGTGGACGTTACTATTTTGGTATGTGTGCGTGTAAACTTTTATCAAACTTTTATTCATTTTTAATCGATATGTACACAAGTTATGAGTAGAAATTGCTTATTTTCTAAATGTTTAGGTCGGTAGCATACATAATGTTTACAAGACTAATTAGTAACAAAATAACAGTGTAATATCAGTTCTTTAATTTACTCTTCATCTACTTTTATATTGGATCCTGCTACTTCTGCCAACGGTATTAATACTACTACTACCATAGCAACAACACCTACTGCTACAGCAGCGGCTGCTATTCTGGCGTAGTATATTTTACAGTTTTAAAAGAATGTGCGGCAGGTGTTTTTGTAAAATCATGAAAAGAGCACAAATATTTACTATATAAATGTTCCCGTTATAGCTTTTATAATAAATGCACTTTTATTGATGTTGCTATTTCTAATAATTCAATTTCAAAGGAGTGAATATTTCGGTTTCGTTTTCTCAGTGCAGACAAACTTTATGCTTTTGGGACAAATGCCATCGTCCGAACGTTGTATGGATGTAAATAAAACATTCTGTTTCCTTAGAATATTAATGTGTTTAATTGCTTTTCAAAGTCCGTCTTAAAGCAGAGTCTTAGTTCACAAAAAGGTTATAATCATGTTAATAAACAGTTGTTTGTCAGTAATACAACTGTCTATGTTAATAATGCTTTACATATGTTGATGCTGTTGTTGTTGCTAATCTTGTTGTTGTTCACGATGATGATGATGATGATGATGATGATGATGATGATGCTGCTGATGATGATGATTTCAATAGTAAGCATCATTACCATGTTTTTCTTTATTCATTAAAATTTTTAAATCAATCATTTTGCTAATACGCTTTGTTAATGTTTTATGGAGAAACTGTTTTAAAAGATATTCTAGCAAAAAGAAAAAAAATACTTGACAGGGTCAGTTATGATAAATACTGTCCAGATTTCAGCAGGTGTACGTTTACGTATCTGATCACTTAAAATTAGTTCACACGTTACCATATCTACCACGTTGTTAGTTGTACGTGCCTGATTAGATAATGACGAACAGAAAAAAACAAAAAACAAAACAACTCATTTTCAAAGCGCGATGATGCTGGGCACCAAACATTACTAAATATATGTATTTACAGCTAACTACATGTAACAGTACCAGTCCCAAAATAAACCAACAGTTATAATACAGCTGTTATTCGTATACATATAAAGAATAAATAATGTATGTTCATAATGCTAGAATACACTTTGCCAGCTTAGACGAAAAAGTGTTAGATCGTACTTCGCACTTCCAGTGAGATAATGTCACTTAGAAACATCCATTATAAAGATAAACCTGGATATGGGCCTGAATCTGTTTTGTAGTGGTTCTGCTTTTGAAATTATGTATAAGTTTTATATGTAGACTCTAATCATATACTAACACAGCAATGTAAACATTCTATTCTCATGCCAAATATAATTCACCAAGCTAAGCACTTATACTGATTACGATTATATCTGGTCTGACATTCGATGGAGTGATAAATGTTTGAGTTGAGCAGAACAAATAGCTTTAGGAAAGTGGACCTGGTATGCAGTTTATAAGCCCGTATGAAACTATATTGACAACATAAGCATTACTAATCCTACAAGACCAAATTGTATAAACAACGTTATCTTCACACGACAAATTTATTATAGTATAGTGTCGGTCCATTTACGAAAATGCTTTATTTGAGTTTAAAAAATCAATATGACAAAAAGTATTTGTCAGTTTTTGTCGCCAATGCTATGAAATCGTTAATCAATCCGCATAGTAGTTTCTTTGCAACTATAATCTTAAACTAAATGTATATCTGTTATTCTATCTGTTCTTCGTCAGTTCATTGCAGGGATGGCGAACACACACTTCTGCTGAAACATCATTTGCATAAAGAAAATCTTACAACGAAAATGAAACAATTATAAGGTCAAAAACGCCAGACTGAAGACTAACTGACCAATAGCTTCTCAAATTGGGTTAGTTTAGCCTAGCTAGACATTGCGCCAAGTAGGTAGCCCGTGTTTTCTTCTTTGATTTATCATTCATTAACCACGTTAATTTTGATTTTGTTAAATTACAAATATCAAAGCTTATATTGGTGTAATTCCCACTGGTTGTTAAATGTACCCATACAGTACTTTACGTTTTCATACCTAAACAATATTTCCTAGCTATCAACCTTGTCAGAAAATTCGTTTAAGAATTGGTCAGAGTCGTTATCTAAGAGCAGAACTTCATTTGCATTCTGGAATTATTATCTTCTTGAACCACCAAATTTCGCAGACTATGCATCTTGCTTACTGACAAATACTATCTCTTGACCTTCAATTTTTACAAACTGTATATAGTGTCAATGGTCCACTAATAACTAATAACGCTCAATATTCTTGTAACGGTCATAAGTCTGATTATAAATTCCTTGCTCACTTTCCTTAGATTCTGGATCACACTCACTCTCAGTTTCCAGCTCTGGACAACCACGTTTCCTAAAGTGAGCATATAAAAGACTTCTAAGAACAATTCCTGAACCTTACATTTATCTGACTTTGCATCATATTAACCTTCAAGTTCTAGCACTATATTATCTGTGTTCTCAGACTATGACCTGGTCTGCCAGTTTTCTCTGACAGTACATAGTGTTAACTATGAAAAACTGCTTTCAAGTGTTGAAATGTTATGTTCAGATATTCAGTTGAGCAGCATTTTATCCAGCCGTGTGCAAGACAAAAGGCACAATTATGTCAGTAATTATTGCATGAAAAAGAATAAAACATTTTATATACACAGGACAATGTGTTTTAACATTTCATATATACAGGACAATGTGTTTTAACATTTCATATATACAGGACAATGTGTTTTAACATTTCATATATACAGGACAATGTGTTTTTGTCGTTTTTACGACGGTCAATCTTTTATATTTAGGAACATACCCTATAATATATTACCACAACAATGCAAACATTCAATATTTATACCATAGAAATATTATACATACAACACATGTTATCTCTTTGAACCGCTTGATTACGATGTCACCTGATCTAATATTCGATGCGGTGGGAGGGGGGTTATTTAGGATCTAACACGATTAAAGAGCTTTATAAAGTAGGCCAGGTAAGCACATCTAAAACTGTATTGACATCATAAGTATTATTAATTCTAGACGACCAAGCAGATTTAACAAAGTTATCTTGACAAGACAAATTTATTATGATATATGATCTGTTCATTTAAAATAGCGTTACCTCTGAGAGTTTGTAATCAATATAGCAAAGATAGTTGTTAATATTTCGCCAAAGTCCAGGCTGTTCGTAAACTTCCATTCATTATGTAGTTTTTCCAATACATATTCCCCGTCTAATATTCAGAAATAGCTGTGTCTTACATTGTTGAATAAAGTTGATGCTGTTACCATCTTCTATGGTTATTCCGTAGAATGATTCTAATGTCAGCCACTTGAGTATATATATATATATATATATATATATATATATATATATATATATATATATATATATATATATATACTCAAGTGGCTGACATTAGAATCATTCTACGGAATAACCATAGAAGATGGTAACATCATCAACTTTATATCTTAAGCACCGACGTGAAGGAAAACATCCCTTACACTCACTTTTCATATTATATGCTATTCACAAAATCACACCACATAATTTACTATCCAAAATCACACCATCTACCATCCACACACAGACGGGGAAGCAGCTAAAACAAACCACATACTTTACTCTCCAATATCAAACACTCTACCATCCACACACAAACACCGGGAAGCAGCTAAAACAAACCCTAACACTCACTTATCATATTATATGCTATTCACAAATTGACACCATCTACCATCCAGACACAGACACCAGGAAGTAGCTAGAACAAACCACATAATTTACTATCCAATATCACACACTCTACCATCCACACACACACACACACACACACACACACACACACACACACACACACACACACCGTGAAGCAGCTAAAACAAAGCACATAACATAGTAACCAATATCACACACTCTACCATCCACACACAAACACCGGGAAGCAGCTAAAACAAACGCTAACACTCACTTTTCATATTATATACTATTCACAAAATGACACCATCTACCATCCAGCCACACACACCGGGAAGTAGCTAGAACAAACCAAATAATTTACTATCCAACATCACACCATCTACCATCCACACACACCGGGAAGCAGCTAAAACAAACCATATAATTTAATATCCAAAATCACACCATCTACCATCCACACACACACGGGGAAGCAGCTAAAACAAACCACATAATTTACTATCCAATATCACACACTCTACCATCCACACACAAACACCGGGAAGCAGCTAAAACAAACGCTAACACTCACTTTTCATATTATATACTATTCACAAAATGACACCATCTACCATCCAGCCACACACACCGGGAAGTAGCTAGAACAAACCAAATAATTTACTATCCAACATCACACCATCTACCATCCACACACACCGGGAAGCAGCTAAAACAAACCATATAATTTAATATCCAAAATCACACCATCTACCATCCAGACACACACCGGGAAGTAGCTAAAAGAAACCACATAATTTACTATCCAATATCACACACTCTACCATCCACACACACACACACACACACCGTGAAGCAGCTAAAACAAAGCACATAACATAGTATTCAAAATCACACACTCTACCATCCACACACACGGGGTTGCAGCCAAAACAAATCACAAAATTTACTATCCAAAATCACACCATCTACCATAAACACACACACGGGGAAGCAGCTAAAAGAAACCAAATAATTTACTATCCAATATCACACGATCTACCATCGACACACACCGGGAAGCAGACAAACACCACATAATTTACTATCCAAAATCAAACCATCTACCATCCACACACACACGGGGAAGCAGCTAAAACAAACCACAGACTTTACTATCCAATATCACACCATTTACCATCCACACACGGGATGCAGCCAAGACAAACCACATAATTTACTATCCAATATCACACCATTTACCATCCAAACAAGAGTCAGTGTTTATAATCACACTACTCCTCTCTCATACCAATTGGCAATTTCAACAGTCTCTTTTATAGACATTTGGTTAGCCCTGAGAAGGGCTGTTTTTTAACTTCAAAAGGCACCTGGTTAATGCCGACATCTCCCAGGTCTAGCACCGCACACACAACGACGGCTCCAGTAATTCTCCCAATTAAATTTTGTGATTGATAGCGCAGAGGGTGAATGAGTAGCCTCACTCTCCCAGTCTTCGCTTTGAGGGATAGTAAAAACTTCCTTCTCTCTTCTCTTATGCCACAGGCGTGGATGTTGTGGACTCCTGTTTTCATCCACACGAACCTGTACTGGTAGCGGCTCTTGTAGCTGTTGTGGTTGTGGAGGCGTCCTCACCATAGGTGTCACATTACTAGACTGTTTCATGATAAAGTGAAGCAAGATTGGACTTTTCGTGTCCGTCTCCAGGTGCATCTGAAGCTCCCTAAGCTTGTTGAGTCTGCTCAATTTCTTTGGGTTGATGGGCCAACGATGGGTCAGACTGAATGAATGAATTATGGTTTTAATTGAAACCGGCCACAAAGGGTCATTTGTTCACTATTTTACACTACCAAATAATATGGTAGTGATTTAGATTTTCCCGTGAGGAAGGAATGGTGCCACATCCCCACGGGCGTTTATGCATACATAGTATGCTATTTAATTTGGTCGTCATGCCGCACCCCTATAAGGAGTTATCGACATGAATGAAAGACCTAGGTGAGTGGGAATAGAACAGCCACGCACTCAACCATATCAACCAATCGGAGGATGCATAGCTAGAGGTGCAATGGCACCAAATGATGACTAGTGAAAAATGGTTTCCACTTCTAGTCATTTGCTGGCGTTGGAGTCAGGCAGCAGAGGAGGAGGAAAAGGATCTGTGAACTGGCACTTTGATGTCGTTGCACGCCATACCCTTATCAAATCGAATCCAGTTGCTGCTAGTGGACATCCTATACCGATATTGTGTAAGCCACCTGTGTAATTGAGTCAATCTTTCAAGTTATATTTTTTCCTAACATCCTGTCATTCTAATTTTGTCTAGTACAGAATGTACATTTGGTGTGTTCCCTATCAATTTTGTAAACTAGATATGTCAAGTGACATGTGTAGGTTGGTCAATGTCAGGTTAAATGGGTTGTTACTTTTGATGGTGGAGAGCCAAAATTGATCAAGTCTGATTTTTGAAGAACGAGATTGTCGAATAGAGTTTCTGAGCATAAAGGAAACTCTGTAAGTATAAATAGCCCTGAAAAGGGCTTTTTGATGGAGTGTTACAGGGCGTAACCGAAGTTCCCTCATTCCGTCCGATGAGTCCCCGTGTCTATCTTGGGTGCCATGGTTTTGTTGTTCCTCCATCTTGATGTTGCCTCCTTCCGTCGCATCCATTCCGTGTTCACCCTTAACAATTTGGAATACTTTGTGCTGTTATTAAAGTAGAGTATACAACCTCATATGACAGCCTATTCTCGCGCTGGTAGTTATCCTACGTAGAACTTTTAAAGTAATTAAGGTTATTGTGTAAAAATTTATTGCAGCATGTGCTGTTTTGCTAGATGGTCAGGTATTGACCATCAAAATCATGTTAAAGGCCTTAGTTCTTATAGCTTAGATTATTAGTGCAGTTTTGTGCCGCGGGACCTGATAGTCTGGCATTGACAACCTTATATTGTAATAATTTAGGGATCTTACTTAGAGTAAATATTTTTATGTTGCGACATTGTGTCGCTGGGCCTGATAGTCTTTTGACTTTGAGACTACCTCATAAAATCTATTTGAGGCCATAAAGCAGGAGACGTTTTAGATGGTCACGTTTAGCCCATGTGGATATCCCGGTGTTTTGGCTTTTTAACTGTAAACACATTCCTAGTTTAGTTATATAATGCTGTCAATGAGGCTGTATATAGGAAGAGGTGTAAGAATAGGCAGAAGAGAGGTGGTTTCCTAGACACTTGTTTATTGTTTCTGTTTTGTTCTTTTACTTTGTTATAATGCAAATTTCAATGTTTATCTGTATAGTCTATAAATTTCAATATCTTTAAAGTATCCTATTAGGTTTGTTTAGCACAGGTACCATCCGGGGCGTTATACCCAGCATAGTGTAGGCGGGTTCTTCTACAAGTAACGGAACCCTTCAGGTCCTATGCATTCGCATTCCTTATGGATATTGTTTATTTTATTTTTTGTTATTATACAAATTCCGGTTTACGTATTTATGCGGTTGTAGGTCCTGTCCCCTGATTGGCCAATGAACCCATGTGACCAACAGGGGACATTCCTTATGGGAGTTATTTATTATATAGTATTATTTGCACTATATTTTATCAAGGAGCCCTGATGTTCTAAGTAATTCTATTATGTGTTGAATTGTTTTTTGGGGGTTGGTGTTATTTAATTGAATTACTTCCTGGTATGTACTTGGTGCAGAGATGTTTAGTTGTTTAGATCTAAATATGTTCCTTTCCTTCTGGTTGTTTTTACAGTTATTAAATATGTGATGTAAGTCTTCAGGTATGTTACAACTGAAGCAATTAATGCTGTGTGGAAAAGGTTCTATATATTTACCAAAGCTGTTAGCCAGTTTTGTTTTTCCCAAGATTATTCTATTTATTTTAGACCGTTCATAACTATTGCACCTAGGTGGTATGATTTTTCTATTGACTTCCTTAATGATGTTATGTAAAATTCTCCCTTTTTTGTTTTTATCCCAATCAGTATGCCACTTTTGATTAATCATTGAGTAGATTAAATGATATATTTCAGTTTGACTATATTTGAGTGGCATATAGTTTGGTTCGGTTAGTTTGTTTTTAGCCAGTTGATCTGCTAAGTCATTTCCTTTTATGTCTATATGGGATGGATTTCACATAAACTCAACTACTAGATTTTGAGAATTTAGTATTTTTAATATCTGATTAATTTGTTTTAGGAAATGTTCTCTAGATGTGGTGTTGTTGTTTTGGATAGAAGTAAGGATGCTGAGTGAGTCACTAATAATCAGTGTCTTATTTGGTTTGTTTTCTTCTACCCATTTTAATGATTCAAAATGATGGCCCAAAATTCCTCTGTATAAATGGAACAGTGGTCAGGAAGACGCCTGCCCATTTGTATGTTATCTTTTGGTATGACCCAGGCTGCAGCTGTTTTAAAAGGATTTGTAATTTTTGAGCCATCCGTGTAAATATTTATGCAGTTTTGATATTGATTATTTATTATGTCCAATGCCAATATTTTTAAATGTTGTTGCTGATTTTCTTTGTTTCCGTTATCTGTAAGGGAGATATTTACTTTTGTTGGTACATTACTCCAAGGTTCTTTATCATATATTATGTTAGCTTCTACTTGGAATATATCTACTGGAAGTTTGTTGTTTAACTCGTGTACTATTTTTCCCATTGATGTATTTTTTTTCAAGGTTTTCCTAAAGGGAATGTTACATTTATTGATGGCCAATAGAGTGGGGTGCATTTTGTTATGGGTCGACAGTCGGGTTGCATATCTTAAAATGAGTTCCTGCCTTCTGAGATGTAATGGCGGTTCCCCAGTTAAGACCTGCAGCTCGGCTGTAGAGGTCGATGGCAGTGCTCCAGTACCAATAAGTAGGGCTTTTCTCTGAATTTTAATTAATTTGTTTAAATGACGTGTGGATGCCGTGGTATATACTTGGCAGCCATAGTCTAGTTTGGATCTTATTAGTGCCCTATACAATATTAGGATAGTGTCTTGATTAGCACCCCACTGAGTGCCTTTGAGGCTTCTTAATAGATTTAGGTCCTGATTGCATCTTTTAACTAGGTCATCTATATGATAAGCCAATGTTAAGTGTTCATCAAAGTACATACCCAGAAATTTGGCTACTTTTACAAATGTTATAACTTTATTTTGAATGGTAAGTTTGGGGTAGGTTTTGAATTTTTTGCAAGGGGTAAACAGAACAGCTACCGTGTTTTGGTGCGACAGCTTAAATCCCCATTTATCAGCCCATTTTCCTATGTTGTTTAAGCTGGTTTGTATTTCAGCCATGTGTTGGTGGTTGGAGGGGTTGACTGCTCTCCAAAGTCCACAATCATCAGCAAATTGTGATAATTCAATTTTAGGTGTTGCCAGATTGGAGTCAAGGTCATTTATCATAAGGTTAAAGAGGGTGGGGCTGAGAACACTCCCTTGTGGAGTTCCATTTTCAAGGGAGTATTCTTCAGAGTAAATAGCCCCTACCCTAGTTATAATTTTGAGGTTGGTCAGGAAATTTTCTATGAAGTTGATCATTCGACCAGTAATGCCATAATGATTTAATTTGGCTATAAGGCCTTTGGTCCATACAAGATCGAATGCTTTTTCCAGATCAATAAATACCGCAATTAAGTTTCTATCCGCTTTTCTTTTGTTGTTAAATGTGAGTTTTATGGCGGATTCTAATCTTATTAATTGGTCCGTAGTGGATCTTTGATTTCTAAACCCACATTGATTTGGAGATATCAGATTGTTGCTTTCAAGGCGGCGTTTAAGTCTGTTATTAACAATTGTTTCCATAATTTTACAGATGTTATTGGTAAGTGAGATGGGTCTGTACGAATTGATATCATTCCGATCCTTATTTGGTTTAAGTATGGGTATTACTATCGCTGTTTTCCATTTTTAGGTAGCTTTCCTGTGTCATATATTATATTTAGCATTTTGATGATTGATTTAACTATAGTTTTAGGTAAGTTTTTATATATAACATAACCTATTTGATCTTGCGCAGGTGAAGTTTCATGTTTAGTTTTTAGTGCCTGGTCCCATTCATATATTGTTATTTCTTTATTTGGTGATGAGGATTTGGGTCCAAGGTCTAAGAATAAATTGTGGAATTTAATTTCAGTTCTAACCCTATGGTTTTGAAATTCAGTAGTGTAATTACTGTTGCTGCTCATGTTTTTAAAGTGTATTGCTAGTGAGTCAGCTTGTTCTTTATGATTGCTGGTATTATTTATTTTTGGGGTGCTATTGGTGTGCTTCCCCCTGTTGGTTCTGATTTTATCCCACACATATTTTGAGTTTGTTCTAAGATTAATAATACTGCAGTATTTTTGCCAAGTTTTTTCTTTCGACTGCTTGTTTAAGTATTTGAGCTTATTGTCATGATTTTTGTACTCTAAGAAGTGAGTAGTAATATCAGTTCTTTTAAATTTATTTAAAGCTCTAAATTTGGCCTGTCTAGTTTGTTTAATTTCATCGTTCCACCATGGCACACTAAGTTTTCTTGATTGACAGCTAGTTTTAGGTATAGTGTTGGTGGCTGCCGGAGTGATGATCTTAATTAAGTTGTCATAGTAAAGTTTAATGTCATCTGATTCTATATCTGATAGATTGGCATTATTTATTATTTCTTGAAAAGTATCCCAATCGGCTTTTGAATAATTCCATCTGGGTATTTTATTATTTAATTCATACTGTACGGACATTTGCAGGGTGGTAATTACTGGGAAGTGGTCACTCCCCATGGGGTCAGATTGGTCCACCTCCCATTTTGCCACCTGAGCCAGTCTGGGTGTGCATAGGGTGAGGACAATGGCGGACAGGGTGCCGTCAACCGGATTTAGTCTGGTTTTAGCACAATCATTGAGGACAGTAAGGGTGGATTCTGTAATTCATTTCTCCACCCACTTACCCCTTCCGTCCGTCACTTCCCCACCCCAAAGCTTATTATGGGCATTGAAATCTCCGCAAATGATCGCAAGTTCAGATTTAATATATTTAGCTAGTTCCTTAAATGCTACTTCATGTTTAAGTTTATTATTCTCTCCTGGGTCATAAACATTGAAGATTTGTAATTTACATTTTCCAGTATTGACTAATAGAGATTGAATTTCTATTAGTGAATTGCTAATTTCCTTTGATGAGCAGCAGAGAGGGTGAGCCGGACAACATTTTTAACCAAGTTTTCACTGAAATCAGGCTTCTACGGCCAAGATGTGGTGAATCAGAAACAAGTTTTCAATGAAATCAGGCAAATAAATCATGGATTAGGCAAAAAAAGAATCAATGAAATAATAATGAAAAATCAATGAAATCAATGAAATCAAAAAAATGACTAAGCCTCCATTCGTCTTCAACCGAATATTTGATCCAGTCCGATACGATATCGTGTCCGAGGGTCATGTAAATTTATTGTTACAAATCCGTGTGGGGCAGACTGAGCATGACTAAAGAAATTTCTAAATTGATTGAAGTCCATATCGGAGCACCATGTCTGCCAAATATTTCGTAGCGTATGTGTATCAACTCCATTAAACACACACAACACATTACAATTATCGCGAATCACTTTTGGTATTTGTGTGTAGCGTTGAGTGACATAGATCACATCCGTGTTTTTGTGCCTGCCTCTGGAAAAAATCCTTGCAGGGTTTTTTTGTTTATCTAACATGACATCGTCGTATACTACCATGTTGTTAATACTTCCATCAAGATCTTCTACTGATGGTGCCTCGTCAATATCGGTTATAAATTCAATAACATCCTCACCAGCAATCTCATTAAAATCTTTTAGCACTTCATAGCATCGCTGATCGTCTACGCTAGGGGCAATTAAATACAACTTATCCCACTTCATCCATCTCATTATTAAATTGAGCAACAATTGCGTCTTGCCTGATCCAGATGACCCGATTATAATTGCGCGAATAGAGTTTGGTAGCGCTGCATGATGCTTAACCGGTTCTCTTGTTTTAGTTGCTGAAAAATCAATTATATTCATATCTCTATACATAAATTATGGATCTATATTGTGTGAAGTGTAAGGCGCGTACTGGCACAGATGACTTGACGACGATTACAACTAAAAATAACCGATCAGCGCTTTCTGGTAAATGCGTACAATGTAGTACAAAGAAATTTAGATTTGTTTCTAAACCCAAGGAACCTTTAAAAAAAAACGAGGAGGTGATATCGCTGCCAAGTTAGCAAAACTCCCTGGAACTCCATGGGCAAAATACCCCAGAGAAAAACACCTTCCAGGGTATAGTTACTGTGGACCGGGAATAAGACTTGATATCAGACTCAATAATCAAAATCAACCCAACCCCGGTGAGGAACCAATAAACGCTATTGATAAGGCCTGTCACCTTCATGATGTGGCTTATAAAAGCAGCAATCTGCAACACAGGCATCTAGCAGATGTGAAATTAATTCATGCGTTAAATGCTATTCCTGATAAATCCTTCAAAGAAAAATTGGCTTCCTTTTTGATAAAATCGGCTATGAAAAGTAAATTGATGTTAGGTGCTGGTAATTAATAACAACATGGAATCTATTTATTATTCCCCAAGAGGATACTGGAAGGGCAACGCTGCAATCAGTAAACTCGCTAGCGCTGCAAAAGTGAAAAAAACCACTGCGGCTCATTGGTTATCCAAACAGGCACTATGGCAAATTTACTTACCGCCGCCTAAACAAATTAATGTCTCGCATTTTGATGTAACCGGACCCAATGAAGTTCATCAGGCTGATCTATTATTTTTGCCACATGACCACGGTTACAAGTACGCATTAACCGTAGTTGATATTGCAAGTCGATACAAAGAAGCAGAGCCGTTAAAACAAAATCGGCCACTGAAGTAGCTTCTGCATTTGAGAGGATTTATCGAAGGAGCCCTCTGCACTGGCCAAATCTATTACAAATTGATCCCGGCAAAGAATTTCAGGGTGCAGTGTTATCTACAATGAAAGATCATAATGTCACTATCAGACGGGGGCATACTGCACTGCATCGTGAACAGGCAATTGTAGAACGGTTTAATAAAACCCTTGCTGAGCGGTTATTTGGATATCAATACGCAAAAGAATTCATCCAAGAAAATAGATCCCGTGAATGGGTTAAAAGGTTACCAGCTGTGATTACTGCACTGAATAACGAGATTACTAGAACCATCAACATGAAACCTATCAATGCGATTAAAAAGAAGTCAATACCTGAAAAACCACAAAAAGATTTCAGCGTTTCCCAACCAATTCTTGGTAGTAATGTCATTGTGAGGTATTTATATGAACCAGGAGAGCTTGAGGGTGGCAGAAAAAGAGCTACTGATCCTATTTGGAGTGTTACTACACACAAGATATCTAGTATAACACGATCTACGGGTAGACCTCCAGTCTATAAACTGGATTCAACTGCCCCTCAACGGGGTTTTACTAGACAACAATTACAAGTGATACCTGAGGATACTCAATTACCACCGCATGGGCTTAACTAGCACCCTTGCGTCTATTGCACTCAAGACAAGTCAACATCACATTGTTTCTGACATGACCGAGACTATTATTTTTTCTGTCAACGGTAAATTGGCGAGGATCCTTATCCGAATACTGCCAACGCATTATACAATTGCAACTTGCGCAGTGATTATTCTGTTGTTTCTTCAAAGTGATTATTAATTCAGCATCAATATCAAATTCTCGTTGTTTTTTTTTGTCCTGTTGTTTGTAACCGGAGAGTTTTTTATCAATAATATCATCTATTGTGGTGTCATTATCATCACCAATGATTTCATCATCCAGGACAATTCTTCGAAGTTGATTTATTTTTCGTACTCTGGATACTGAAAGATAAACTAAATTTGACCATTCTATGCGATTATCTACCATCCAAACAATTGTATCCGATATAGTCAATCCCTGTGAAGAATGTATTGTTGCTGCGTATCCTAGCGTCCACGGGGATTTATTAGCACGCAATGCATCTTCAACGACATTGATATCAACCAGCACAATATCATTTAATACGAGAATCTGCTTTTCACTCTGTCCTGGAATATCAACTTCAATGTTCTGTTTTCGTGTATCTGATGGCCTATAACAAAGAGGCACTGGAAGTGTTGCAAATTTTTGTTTATGCAATTCAAATAATTTCATCTGAAGTGTGTCCCTGACTATTTTTCTACTGGCAATGATCAAATCGTTTGGTCCCCACATTTCCCAGAAATCATTCATGGGAGTTTCCGAAATTATTTCACGGGCTATTTCACACTGGATTCTATCCGGTTGTAATCTAATTAATTTCTTAAACTCTTTTAATTCATTATCAAGTGATCTATGATCAGTATCAATTTCTTCATAGTAGTCTACAAAACCCTTTAGCCATTCATGTGGGGATGCACCTACAAATGGTGGTGGTTGGCCGTGATCACCGCACATGACGATTTTTGTATTTTTCAATAACAACCACTCAAGAAATATTTTTAAGACATCTTCGGATACTGTGTCTATTTCATCCCAAATCATGAATTCAGGAATAAATTTCTCTCCCATGCGCTCAGGAGTCCATATATCTCCCTTCCATCGGAAAAAGCTGTGATAGGTACAGGCATTTACCCCTCTCTGTATCATTTCTCTTGCAAGTCTGTGAGTCGGTGTTAGCACAATCATATTTGGATTGGAAACACGAAATAACTCAATTGCCCGGGTTGTTTTTCCTGACCCACCACAGCCGTTTAAATAAACTGTTTTATACAGGCATATTGGATCAGAAATCGGTGGTGCATTAGAAAATTCTGATTGAATCTCTTTGAGATTCCGATAATTATTTTCAATGGTAACATCTGCTGATGGAATATAATCATGAATCATTTCTTTCTTAATTCTCCATGATCCCCAATTCTCGTTGCCAGTAGCCTTAAAATCAGCCATTTTGCTATTTATGTAAAATGAATCAGTGGCAACTCTAACTGCGGTGGTAGGAAATTTATTAATCATTAAAAATATTTTAATAGAAGCATAACCGAGCATAGAAGCTCTCAAGTGTGTGTACTGCGGATTGTATCCATCAGTGTAAGTAACAATTGTACCCAATTTGGTTCCATCGGACATAAATGCGTCCTTACGATTGACATATAGGCCTTTATTTGTTAAATCCGCCATTACAAAATCGTATTCAGCGTTGTCTATAATCAATCGTGAAGAATATCTCGTATTGTCATCTTTGCCACCCTGAGTGAATTTACCGATTATTCTTCGTCCAAGATCTTTTGCTTCATTGTTTCTGATTTCAAATAACTGTTGGGACCAATCCATGATTTGTTGTTCATTAAAATCAGGAAACAGTTTTCGCTCTTCGCTAATTATTTTTTCTAGATCAGGTTGTGGTAACCAGACTGATTTCTGTGCTCGATAGGATATAATTGCTTCACTGACAATTAATGATTTTAACATCTTACAATCAAGCATATACCGTAATAACACTATTGGCATCCAGTGTTTTTCAGACATGTGTTTACCAATCCAAAGATAACTACACGGATGAAGTCCTTCAGCCATTTCAAATGATACCACACAAGCGAATCCGGTTAAATCAAAATGTGGCAGTGGTCCATTAATAGCAACACGGGTCATTTCGTGTGTAGGGTGTCCAAATCGTTTGAAATATTTCTTGCATTCTCCATACCCAAGAAAACTTCCTGGATAACACGCAATCATATCAACTGAAATAACGGTATCAGTGTCGTATTTTGTATTCCATAATCCTCCATGGCTGTATTCAAGACAGGACAATTTGACATCTGATAAAAACTCACTTCGTGTTGGTTTCCACGCGTTTTTCTTTCTAGCAAAATGTGCTGCAATGGATGGTACTGTAAAACAGTTTGCTAATAATTGATCTTCGATTTCCTCCCCGTCCTCAGAAAACTCACTAGCTAGTTGTTTCATTTGATTATGCAGCTCTTCAGTACGATACAATTCTCCGTTGGGCCTTACAAACTGATCAAATCTACATTCTTCGTCTGAAGTACTATGAAATAGCCACATTGACACAGGATCGTTTTTACTCAAATGGTAAATAGCATCAAATAATTTCTGCTCTGAAAAAAACTCTTCGGTTTGGGATAGATATTTTACGGTTCTATCCCGTGGAAATATTGTTACTGCCGATGACCACGCGTGTGCGTTATGATCAATAATTTCAATTGGGGTTCCTTTTTTTGATTGATATTTCGGTTCTTTTAATACTTCACCGGTGATTGTTCTTACTGATATTGGAAATCTCAATGATGTTTCTAATTTAGTTATATCCTGAATTGTTGCCCCATGCTCTTTTACCGTGAACTCCCATTCGGTTATTTTTTTCGTCTTAGATCAGTGAGTTTATTTCCCCGGGACGCATTTGTGAAGTGTTCTATTATTCGTTCTGCTACACAATTGAGCCCTGTCGAATATTTCATGGGTGCTAGTTTTGCAATATCAGGTTTTTCATTGAGCGGATAGATCCCGTAAACAACTGCTGTGACAGGATAAGATCTTTCGTAGTAGGGTTTATCAATTCCGGTCAAAATTCCCGGTTTGGAATCCTGATTCACAGTGATAGTTTTTTTGCCTTTCAAGATGGGTTCAAATTTATCCCTAATGATCCATTTTCCATCCTCACGGATAATGAATTTGATTCGGAAAAAATGTCTTTTTTCCCCAACACGTGAAATGATCACTGCTGCTTTTTCATCATTCATGGTAGCGTCAACAACACCATCAATTCGAAATGTTGACCAGCAATAAGATGCTCCATCACGCTTGAATTCATTAAAACAGTCTCTGATGGCTTTATCAAGAATTTTATTCTTGGGTGTATTAGAAACTATATCAAGATTGAATTGAGCATCCTTCCATGGTAATTTCTTGTTTCGTTTTTTGGGTTTATCGATATTAAATTTAGGATTGATTTTCAATAATCTCTTAAACTCTTTCATGTTTCCTTCTCTTGGACGTTTTTTTGGTTTATCGATATTAAATTTAGGATTGATTTTCAATAATCTCTTAAACTCTTTCATGTTTCCCTCTCTTGGACGTTTTGGACGTTTGTTTCTGTTTACTACACGTTTTTTGGGTCTATCGCGATTAAATTTATGACTGATTTTCAATAATCTCTTAAACTCTTTCATGTTTCCGTCTATTGGACGTTTTTTGGGTTTATCGATATTAAATTTAGGATTGATTTTCAATAATCTCTTAAACTCTCTATCGGTATTGAATTTAGCATTTTTCGAAGTCAATCTCTTGAACTCCTTCATGCTATATATAAAACAAGCATTTAAATGAAAGATTTATGTATAATGAATCACTGCAAATGGCTCATGATGGGAAATGTAACCCCGTGTAACAAATCATGCAGAAAAAATGAATACTGTAGGTATCATATGCAAAGTTTTCGACATGGAAGCCTTGGTCCGTTACCCTGTATTCGATGTGGGGTTGGGGTCAAGGGAAAATCACAATTGTGTATTGACTGTGGTGGTAAGCGATACAGGGAATTGAAGCGTTATTATGATAAAAGAATCAAAAATGGACAATCCATCAGAAATTATGACCCTGAAAAAGTCTTTGACCCTGATAACGTCACTGACAAAATCATAAGAACTCCGCAAGACTACATCGAAAGGTTCTCCAGTGATGTAATCATTAAACCAAACACTGAATTAGTCAAACAATAGAATAGTATATATGAACCAAGAATTCAGACCACATCCAGTGATTACAAATTATGAAGCATCTAGTGATGGTGTTGTAAGAAACCGTAGGCTGAAGAAACCAGTTGGTTTTGTGAATTGTCACGGATATTTGAGATTTACTGTTGGAAAGAAGAAATATCTCAATCATCGTTTCGTGTATGAATGTCATTATGGATTGATCGAAGATGATTTTGTTATCGATCACAAGGATTCTAATCCAAAGAATAATTCTGTATCAAATCTGCAGGCTATCACACAGAGTGAGAATTCCAAACGAGGAGAGACTGGAAAATGCAAAACGGTTGGGAAGAGACCTGTGAAATCTTTGAATACAATAACTAACGAAGAGAAAATATTTTCATCTATGAATGAAGCCGGTAGGCACTTCGATATCTGTGGAACCTCAGTACGATTCGTTGCAGAGGGGGTTTATCGATCGGCTATTTCAAAAAAGAGTGGGCAAAAAGTTCAATTTAGTTATGTATTTTTCAATTAGAGATATGTCATTGCTATAGAATAATGAATTCTGAAAACATGAATAGCATCATAGTTGAAATAGCAAAATTGAAAAATCAGGATATCAAACTATCAGATGGGTTAAATCCTGATCAAATTGTGTCTGATTTTCAGGATATAGAATACGGAGTTAACAACAATAAATATATGCTACCCAAGAAGTATGCACTCATCAAAAGAATTCAGAATTCTATTAAAGACTCTCTTTCATTTTCCAGTGACATCAGTGTGTTCGTTCCGTTGTATACTATCGTAGAGGGAATACGAAAAGAATTGGGTAACGAATACGAATTGAAAAAAGAAGTCAACTCTAAAATTAGAAACCTACGGGCGTTAATTCAATTTTAATTGCCCGACCATTATCATTTTTTGATTGCCCGACCATATCATTTTTTTTAGCCGACCCTCAAGAAGTATGTCAAAAATCGATAGATGATCAAAAATAGAATGAAGGAAGTGTGATAATTATTATTTTATATACAAATTCCACACTTCCTTCATCATTGATAGAAGCTGTTACAGGATGAAATAACACTTCCATGGTGGTATCAAAAATCATCTGACATGTCAAAAAAGTGAGGAAAGTGTGGTATTAATTATTTTATTAGAGAATTTCACACTTTCCTCATCAATGATAGAAGGTGATATAGGATGAAATAACACTTCCATGGTGGTATCAAAAATCATCCGACATGTCAAAAAAAGAATGAGGGAAGTGCCAGTATTAATTATTTTATATACAATTATGGCACTTCCCTCATCAATGATAACGCCCCTTAAAACAATCAAATAACACTTCCATGACTGTGTTAAAAATCATCCGACATGTCAAGTGTTTTACAATTGAAAAATGGTTTGCGTTTTCAAATAATGGTCAATGAAGCATTAACAACCCGATTGGCTCGTGAACGACTGGATGCAATCAGGAGATTTGTACCAATTCGTGACTCTGTACGGAATAAACTGCAACAACGACAGAGTCTTCAGACTGATTTTGCTTTAGGGTCTGAAGAATTGTTTAAACCAGTAACCACAGCAACGAAAGGGGTAGAGCGTGCTTTACTGGGAGATGATCCCGAGACGGGGAAATCTGTTATTGGTGAACTTGAAAAAATAGCAGCGAAAACTGAACAAACAAAACAAATGGAATCAAGAAGAACAGTAGAGGACTTACGCATGAGATTTAACGCGGAAGGGTTAGCAGAAATTGATGGGACTGATCCACCAGAAATTCCTGCGCTTGTTGTTACGTCTTATGAAAACAGAAAAAAAATGTTGAAACCAGAACATCAAAAGTTTGTTAAGAATTTAACCCATTGGGCTGATATATTCTACAAAATCAAACTGAAAAAAGTCAAAAAAAGACAGATAGTGCATCATACATCGAATATATCAATGCGGTGGATCACGTGTATAATCAATACGAAGAGTTTAAACAACAACAAAAACCGCCAAGATTGCAAAGAAAGCGACAGCAACCTGCAAAGAAAGTACTCTACTCTCCTAAAAAACAACAAATACCACGTGATGATGATGATGATTATTTACAAACTACGGATTTAGAAAAAATAGATGAAGCAGCTGGTTATAGCGGAAGTGGATTGCAAAATCCAAGGATTGGAAACACTTGTCCTGATAGTGTTATCAATGATATATCACGATTAGATGTTCTTGTAGGAGGATTCCGAGCTGGAAATAACTCTCCAGAAATAATTAATGAAGCAGCTGATATCTGTAGACGGTTATTTGCCGGCGGTATCATGGATATCAAAACATATCGAGATTTCATTGACGAGTTAGCAAATGGGTATCACAGCAATTGAAAACACTATTGTTTTTATAATAATGATCATACATTACAATCATGATAAACCAACCCTCGTCTATGTAGTTAATTCACGGTTTCCAGTTTATAGAGCATACTATGGAGATGGTTTAGGCAATACCATTGCAGGGTTATTTGCAAGAATGGCTCCAAAAGTGATGCCGTTAGCTAAACAGTTATCAATGAAAGCCATTGATGTTATTCGTGATAAGGGTATTGGTGCTGTTGGAGATCTTGCCGGGAAAGCGTTTTCAACTGCAAAGAATAAAATAACATCATTAGTGAGGCGAAAAAAGAAACCGTTACCGTCCACAGAAGAAATGCCTGCAAGTGTTAGTAAAATTATAAATAACGCAGTAGATGAAAAACTAGCGTCGATGGCGATTCCAAGTGACCAAAATAACATGATAGCCAACATGATAGCAGGAAGTGGCTTTAAAAAACCACATAGAAAACGCTAGCGTTTTTCACGATGAAATGGAAAATCCGATTTAGACTCTGATAAATAGAATAAAATGTTCAAAAGGTCACCTGATCCAGCATTTGATATGGAGGCCCCAGTTGGCAAGAATGATTCTGTACGCGATTTTCAATTTTATTCTTATCACGCAGTACAACCAGATCTCCGATCACGAATTGAACTTCAAGTTCATGATACCAGTAAATACTTTTTGCCTTGTGAAGCATTTATTGAAGTAGAAGGAGAACTTGTAACAAATGATGCTGCACATAATGATCCACCATATGACATTAGCCCAACTATCCGAGTTGGTTTTGTTAATAATGGCATAATGGCGTTATTTGAAAGTGCAAGATATCTCATTGATGGAAAAGAAATTGAATCCATTGACCGTGAAGTTGATGTGGCTACAACAATCATAGGGTTAGCGAGATATTCTGATGATTATACAAAATCAGCGGGTCCATCTATGATGTTTTCTAAGGATATTACTGATCACCCTGAACACAACCAGTATTCTAGAGTCAAGGCAACACATGCTTCTTCAGTTAATCCAGCACCAGCCGGATATACAAGACCAGCTGGTGATTTTGATGTCACAAATAATATTACTAACTTCAACCTAGGATTTGCAACACGCGTATTAATGTTGCAAGGACAGCGTCGACAGTTTTCATGTGCAATTCCACTGCATCATATTTTTGGATTCTGTAGAAACGTCCGAAAAGTTATTTATGGAGCTAAACACACAGTAGCGCTTGTACGAAAGGGTACTGATAATGATGCAATATGGCATGATGCTGGTGTTGCTGATGGTAAAGTCATTTTAACAAAACTAGCATTGTGGATGCCAGTGTTAACTCCATCAATTACCGCAGAAGGAAAATTGTTATCATTTATGGACCAAGGAGGAAAATCATTGTTGAGTTGGTTATCAGTGACTACGGATATTAAACTGGATAATGTTGATGATATATTTACTTGGCATCTGGCATCAAAACAAGGAGTTTCAGCTCCACGTCACATATTTATTGCATTACAGAATAATGCACGAGTTGGTAATCAACAACGAAGTCATATGATATTTGATCAGTTAGGTGTTAGAGAGGTCTCACTGAGAATAAACGGACAACAGGAACCATCCGAGGATATACAACTTGATTACGGTCAAAATCATATTTCACGTGTCTATCATAACTTATTGTCGTTTATGGCACGTGATCTAAATGTGGATACTGGTTTGCAAATATCACAATTGGATTTCAAAAGCCTCTATCCGATTTATTACTTTTCATTGGAACATCTTGATTTGATGAGACAATCTGTCGTTGATATACACTTTAGAGCCCGTGTAACCCGTCCTGGTGGTATTGCTAATTATAGAGCGGTTGCTGTCATTCTCAGTGATAAATCAATGCTACTTGAAGGTGTTGGAGGAAAAATGAGAGTGGTAGATGCGCCTGTAGAAAATCTTTGAACGATTTTTCCATTAGAATCAATCTATTATGTATAATGTCATATAGTGTTATTAGTGTTGCGTTAACTCCTGGTCAAATCAAAAAATTGCAATCAGAATCGGCTAAAAAATGTGGAACCACAATCACGTTGAAACCTAATCAAATGACTGGTGGTGCAAATAAATTATCGCTGACAACTCGTCAAATAAAACATTTCAATGATGCACTTGCAGCCAAAAAAGGTGTTCAGATTACTCTTTCTGCGGCTGCTATCAAAAATATGATGAAAACAGGTGGTATATTTCCATTGTTAGCTGCAATACCAGCATTGATTGCAGCAGCAGCCCCAGCAGTAGCTAAAGCAGCAGCGTTAGGAGCCGTTGGTACTGCAGCAGGAATGGCACTAAAGAAGGCAACTGGACAGGGTTATAAAAAAAGGGGAAAGGGTCTAAGACTACCAGGAACCCCGTATTCATGGTACAGCGGAAAAGGTCTAAGACTACCAGGAACCCCGTATTCATGGTACAGCGGGAGATCCGTTCACGGATCAGGCCTGAGACTACCAGGAACGGTTTATTAATTGAGGAACCTATGATTCCTAAATCTTCGATGGTTCCCATGTCCAATTTTGATTTAATGGATGCTGCTAAAAACCTAGCGATTAAAAATTTCAGAGGTGTTTTTATGAAAGATCAATTACCACATCAACCAAACAAAACTGAAACAGGTATTATTAATCTCGATAACAGCACCGGACCTGGAACTCACTGGGTTGCATACGCTATTGATCCACGTGGGATTGTCTATTTTGATTCATATGGATTAGCTCCGCCAAAAGAGTTTATGCGTTATATAAAAACTTTTCCAATGAAGACTTGGTATTCTACGCTACCAACACAACAAATCAATGACCCACCAATATGCGGCAGTGAAGTATTAAATGTCCTTAACGCTATTTCAGCATCTAGAAAACCACCACACATTGTCGTAAATGACTACACCAGCAATCGCTTTTTAGAGAGAGAAAGAGTTTTACAATAACATGATTGATATTTGGGGAAGACTTCTGAAACCCAAACCCGATGACACTGCAACGGGTGATATTAAAAAAAAAATCAAAGATGAAATAGCTGAGACGTTAAATTTAACAAGTGTTGACCCGAATGAAATAGTTGTATTTCAGGACAAACAGGGTAAATTGAAAACCAGTGATGTGTCGTTGGATGATATTTTAACACGACAACGAAACGCAATCGAGGATACTATCGCGTTATTTTCCGATCAGGGTAAACTCAAACCAGGTGTACTTTTTTCGACGATTACAGATAGATTCACTGAATACAATAAAGAATTTGACGATCATTTGAAAAACTACAATAGTTTCCGTAGAAATGTCGTTCAAAAGTTCTTTGGATCCCCAATTGTAATTACACCATCTATCGCTGAAATTAAAACGTTTGTTGATGATCAAAAGGTTATCAACGAAGCAACAAAAACAACAACCGACGCCATTGATAAATTTATTGGAACCCCGTTAGATAAAATTGAACTAAAACTCCCTGATATTAAAACGTTTGTTGATGATCAAAAGGTTATCAACGAAGCAACAAAAACAACAACCGACGCCATTGATAAATTTATTGGAACCCCGTTAGATAAAATTGAACTAAAACTCCCTGATATTAAAAAATCCATCGATGAGACCAAAAACTTCATCGAAGACATCAAAGGTGATATTTCGAGGATGATAACAGTCATTGAAAAAACAAAAATCCCTCATGGGAAAACCAACAACATAGTATATACAATCCAACACGGATCATTTGAGTGGACACCTACAAACAACAAATTAGATATCACTGCAACCGTTAAGGGTATTTATCGATTAACACTAGTGACACCATTGACTCAATTTAATATTTCATCGTCCAGTTCATCCGGGGTCAATAATACGATTTCAACGATCATCGACAAGAATACAACTGAAAAGTTCACAATCACAGCTACTGATAAAAATTTGGTTAGAGTCTCAACAACGTGGTATGTGGAATTCGTAGCGGATTTAAGTAAATCGTAATTGAAAACGCTAGCGTATTTAAAATAAAAATGATTTCATCATCGCAATATCGCTATGATCAGGTCAGAGAATATCAAACTAGACTCAAAACCCTGTCTGAGGAGTATGCAATGAAAATAAAAAAATATCGCAAGAGAATTACCGCAATTGATGTTACCGTGTATTCAGTGAGTGGTGTAATCACCGGAGCTGGTATTATACTGTCTTCAGTAACAATGATGGCTCCGATAGCTGTTCCAATTTGCATTTCTGCGGCAACAACAATCGCTGGAATAATTTCAATAATCACAAAAAAAAATATCATCATGCAGCCAACGGAAACTACAAGACTACATAATTCAATTTCATGTTGTGTCCACTGCATGCTCGCAATTATCCTCATTGATATCGTCATCTCTCGATGATACAATTATATCAGAGAGTGAGTTTTCAGCGATGGTAGATATATATGATTCTGCGATGTCAAAATTAGAAATACAAAAACATGAGTATAATAACAATGACAACACCGATGGAATTGGAAAAAAACAGAATGATCTCAATAACCTCAACGATATCAGATAGTGAGTTCTCAGTGATGGTACGTGTCTATGATTCCGCAGTATCAAAATTAGAAATACATCATGAGTATAATAACGATGACAACACAGATGGAATTACTTCAACAAATAGTGGAGAACACGAACCCAGTACAAACCAGCATGATCTCAATAACCTCAACGAATCCAGAATTCAGTGTGAATTTCCCCTCTCCGGTCCCAGTGAAGGAGATAGCGCTAGCAAAATTACGAGTATACCATAGTTGGCCAAATATCAGATCAAAATCATTTGGTGGTCAACAACCCAATAATTCCCTGGTATTTGCAAATAAGAATAAACCCGACGGGACTCCAGACTGGAATGTCGTTTCGATACCAACAGGGTCATACCAAATCGAACAAATCAATGATGAATTCGCGCGTAGAATAAAATCGATTACTGGAGTAGAGTCAAAAATCGCTATAACAGTTCATGTGCCGACGCTATCATCTGCCATTGAAATAAACTCAGAAGAATACGTCGTAGATATCTATCAAAGTTCTATTAGAACCGTACTAGGATGGCCTGAATTACCACCCGGGGGAAAAACCGTTAAATTACCAGAACCTCAAAAAACCGATTATATCACCGACAGGATAAAATCTGATAATCCAATAAAAAGTTATCAAGAGTACAGGGTACCTACAGATTTTTTTGGTCGCGGATACAAATCAACTGGGAAAGAGAAGCCAGGGGAAGGAATAAAGGGATATTATTTTATTAACGAACCTGAAATCGTTAAAAAATTCACAGCGATGAATAATGATTTTTCATTGTTGTTAATATCTCTTAAATCCGGTTCTCTCACCCGGGATGAATTTATCAGCGTCGTAGAAACATGTAACAAAATCATCAATGACATGGAAACATTTCATTTGCAAATCATTCAAGTGATATTAGGTGACAGTAATCCTATAACGAAAACAACATTTGCAACAGACTATAAAATCCGCGTTGAAGATATCCCCACATTCAAACTACCAGGGTATAATATCTTAGAACTACAAAAATCTCTCAGTGATGCCATTGATGTTGGTTTTAAAATAATTCATGATGCATGGAAAAAAACAACATCACAGGAAATAAAAATCCTCAAACATAATAATGACCCAGATGGCGGCGGCAGGCATATTGCTCCGTTCAATGTGAATATTTCATCGGTGATAGCAATCAATTTAGTATGTGATGTGATCGAAGGAAGCTATCAAATAAATTTAGAACGATCAAATCAAGCTCAGCAGGGGTATATTTTGTATTCGTTTGCACCAACAGCTCCTCCAGGGTTTCTAATTATTGAGTCTCCGGTGAATCCAGTCTATATGCGATGTCATAATAATTCATTAACCAGAATTAATTTCAAACTCACTGACCAGTCCAATAATCTGATTGATTTACAAGAGGAGGTTTTACAAATAAGTCTGTTTGTAAAGTCTTGAAGGGGGACACGATATCGTATCGGACTGGATCAAATATTCGGTTGAGAGGGTGAGTGACAACGACGTTGTAATCTCTTGAAAAGTTTTTGATTTCATTGATTTTTCATTATTATTTCATTGATTTTTTTTGTGCCTAATCCATGATTTATTTGCCTGATTTCATTGAAAACTTGTTTCTGATTCACCACATCTTGGCCGTAGAAGCCTGATTTCAGTGAAAACTTGGTTAAAAATGTTGTCCGGCTCACCCTCTCTGCTGCTTGATGTTATTGATATTATGGTAGCAGATGGTACGGTGTTATTTATAAATATGGCTAATCCACCCCCCTGGCCTTCCTTTCGATGTTGGAAATAGCCCGGGGAGTAGCCTTGTATTGATGGGTACTGGCGGTGGTGGTGGTGGTGGTAATGGGATAGCTTTGGTCGCCTTTTCTTTTCTCACTTCTGGTTTCCTTTCTTTTTTTCTCACTTCTGTCGAAGGAGGAGTGGGCATCATCTTTTTAGCCCAAGTTTTGTGTGCTACTCGTTGGGGAGTGGGGGAAGAGTCAACAAGGAAGCTGCAATGTTACTCGGAACGGGAGTGGTGGTGCGTGTTTGAAAGATATCATGGGATATCATGGGATTTTTCTTCCCTGGGTAATGGTGGGGTTACGTCTGTCTTGTCCGATGGAGATGGTGATGGCAACGGACTTTTCATTAGAGCCTTGAAATCGGCCAGAGTGGGTAGAGCTGTTCGCTCCACAGCTTTTCGATGAAAGACTTTCAGTCGTTTCAAGAGTTGGCCGTACTTTTGCGATTTTTTATTTTCGTTCAAATCGTTGAGATACATCAAGGATTTCAATTCGTGTTGTAATTGGGATATCTCGCTCAAATGAGGATTGGGTGGTAAATGGGGGGGGGGGGTTCGTCGTTCTTGCCAACGATGGTATTCCATCTATCGTTTTTAAGGGACCAAAGTCAGTTTCCGTCCCTTCATGGGCTTCCAAAGGTTATGTCTGAGAACTTCTGGAAGGATTATACATATTTCTACCCATTCCTTGGAGTATCCCAGGAGACATTACTTGGGTCATCCCTTGTGTCACTCCTTGTATCAAACCTTGTATTAAGCCTGTCAACAAAGGAGCAGGAAAGGGTTAAAATCCACCGCGTTGCACCAACATCTGTTTCTTTTGACGGATGGATACTTTCTTTTGGACCATTTGACGACAAAGGTATCGTGCCTTTCAAGACATTCGAACAACATTCGTACACGGTATCGATTACATCTTTGGAGGCCGTTTTATTGATTTGTTTTCGCATGGTCGGAGAGACTTTGGACAGGACGGACAACATGTCTCCGTGTTTGGCTAAACGAGGAGGTAGTCCTTTCCTTTTCTTTCCCTTGTGGGGTGACTAAGAATGTTTTCTGCGAAGTGACATCTTTGCTTGTTCGTTCCAGAAATACACTCACGTCAAAGACTTGGTACGCACACTCTTATGTCTTCTTTTCTAGCGTTTCGTCAAAAATGTAACGATGTGTTTCCCAAAATCGCGAAAGTAACCTCCACTTTGGTGACTTATTTTTCTTTAAACGACTGCGTCTTTTTAAGGGATAACGTCGATCGATGTTTGGCTAAGGATGACGAGATTGTCGTTTTTCTTTTTTTTAGGGACAGCTAAGCGCCGATGGCTGTGGTGTGCACGTTTTTGAGGAGACATCATTGAGTGGCACAGAAAATACTGATTCACGTTGTTGTCCTCAAGTACTTTTTATACTGAAATGCGACTCCACTGATTATCTTTCCGTCGTATCAACTTCATGACAGGTAATACACGTCGTGAAGGGATTAGTAACGGACTAAATTGGGACAGTTCTTGTGTGGACAAATCCAGTAAACTCTTTAACATGCCAGATCTTTCTTGGACTTTGACTTTGTGGCAGTTACTTAGTTGTTGTTATTGTTATGTCGACGACGAGGACGTGTACACGACAGGACCTCCGTCTTGGCACCAGTCGGGAAACAAATGGGTAAGAAATTGCAAATAATCGGGAGTGGTGGGTTTTAAATCCACGAGTAAATAGGCGTGTGGAGTTTGAGTGGCATTATCGTACGTATGAGTCAGCCAAGGTGTGCCTAACTGTTTGGCTAAGACTTGCACTTGTGATTTATCTCTAAGGCTTTTAAACAAGACTTCGTAATGAGCATTGAGACTAATGGTACCATGGGCTTTACTTTGTCGAAACAAATTTTGTGTGATGTAAATGATACTGGCATTACGATGATGTCCTTTACGTGTAAACCACAGTTTAATTTCTTCTTCGCCTTCTCCTAACACGTCGTCAAAAATGACCAAATGAGTTTGACTAGGGTCAGATACGATCCCATCGTCTTCGCTAATAATGCCTTCCACTAACACAATGAAATCACCTTGACTTTCTTGCAAGAGGCTGTATGCCGATTGCCACTCTTTGTAACACCACACGATGCGTTAAGGTGAACGATCGATCAAATGATGTTTATGTTCGATCAAACGTTTGACAAACTCGGTTTTGCCTGCACCACTCGGTCCAGAAAGTAACATGTTAAAACGGTGACATAGATACAAGGCCTTCCAACTAACATGATCTAAGTGTTCGTCAATGACTTTGAACGTCGAGGAAGAAGGAGTAGAAATAGCAGAGGCAGCCATAGTAGTGTAGGGTATGATACTATTGACACAAAAACAGACAAGACAAGAGGATTTTATACTTTTTTCAAGACACGCTTATTTCAATTCATGTTTAAATTGGAACAACACTAAAGACAAAAAAACATAAAAGCCTAATGGATAAGTACAGGTATAAAAAACACATGGTAACGATCAAAGTGACATATAAACAAGTCATTGTACAACATCAGTTGGGTGTCCTTGAGGTAATGTGTAATGTTCTTCTAGTCTCTACATGGGGTACAGTCACATAGGTGTCCTCTCGGAAGGGTCTTTGTGGGGGAATGTCCATGACAGTCCTGTTTGGAACAGATTGATTGTCCTGTGTGACAGATTCTTCTTCATCTTTTATCTCTGTCACTAACATAGGTTTAAAGGTGACTATTTTTACTTGACGATGGATTTTACGAACACAACGCTTGGGCATAATGGAATGTTTCTTTTGTCCAAGCCTCAAAACCCCAACTTTTCCAGTCACGTACATCTGTCCAATGAGGGTGTAAATCACAAGCTACACACACATCTTCGTACACCACTTCTGTACGTAAAAGTTGACGAATGTTTTTTTTTTTCTGTAGAAGTCGAGACGTATCCAGATGAAAGCGTAAGGTCTTTAACAGAACGAGTCTCTCGTGGACATTTAAAAGAGTCACCATACTGTCTTTTTTGTAGATATTGTTCGTAAAGTCTCCTAAAGGAATCTACAGGTAAACGAAATCACAGAAAGCAAGTAACTAAAACACACACTACACGTAGACCCCAATTGAAAGGATACAGTTCTTTTAATAAATGTTCGTAATCCGCCACCTTGTGAATATTATCATTGATATCATTCCACGGAATCTGTTTGATCACAAGTGATAAAGGCTGTAGCATGGTAGTTCTATTTTATCCTTTTTTATGTCAAAGACCATAAGTGTATATCATGCACAGAATGATTTAAAATCTTCTCCGAAAGCGAAAGTGATTTCGGGCCACTGCCATTCAGGATAACGGCCAAGAATGATAAAAAAATCTTCAGATGTAAACGAATTAAATTGGAATCTGTGGAAGGTAGACTTGATCCAGAGAAAGCTGACAAGTTGGTTGATTTTTGTCACTTTCCTCTTGTGAATTTCACGAATCAAAAGTTATACAGTCACCCATTGAGACTTTTCTTTAGCAAGTCCCTGCCAAACTTCCTTGTAGATCTTCTCTTGGAATTCGTATGGTAATCCTTGAATATTATGTTTTAAAAGAAGGTTTATATACTGGACTAGGTTTGTCTCCAAGCCAAACTGGTTTGTTAAACGATATGGTACAGTATTGTCACATTCAATCACTAGCTCCCACTAACGGTAGATATTGACAATTCAGAAACCATCGAGCATGTTCCAGGTAAGCGGAATCTTTCAGTTCCCACTAGTAACTTGACACACCACAACTGAAACACTTGACTTTATCCCCTTCGCCCAAGTAGAACAATCAGGCTCTGGCTAATTCTTCAGGAGTTGGTCCAGGCAGATATTTTGGTCATTTATCTTTGAAAGTTTGGAATCGACTTTTAAAATGACAGTATTCAGGCAAGCTCGTAGGGAACGAATATTCGACTCTCCTCACTTCAGTTCGATGCAGGTACGGTGAAATTCCTAGGAAGTTACTTTGAATTGCATGGCATGCGTAGGATAGTAGCCGCATGGTCTCATGTGGAGATGGTATTGTTTTAGTATCAAGAGTGATTGAGAAGGTATTGTGACGTTAGGACACGTACGTACTCCAGAAGTACGCTTCTTGACTACGATGTCTCATTCTCTCTGTCAACTTTACGTTGTTTCTGACCACGATGTTTACCAACAACTGTATTTCTTTATTTGATTTTTAAAACAATATAAAATACTAGATCCATTTATTAAAATAGTCAGCTTTTATTGGACAGCAGCGACAACGACTTCTACTCTTACCACAGTTGCTACACCTACAAATGGGATTCTTCCCGAGACCAAAGTATGAGACAGCGCAAGTAAGTTGTGAAGTTTAGTGGATCTATATAAACAACAACTGTCAAGCCCGCTATGTTTCAATTCTGTTTGTGATAATAATTTATGATATTTCACATTATCCCAAGTGGAAGGTTACAAACCGTACAAAAGTTATATGACTTTAGCTTTTGACACTTACACATACTTCTTTCTATCGTGTGATCAGTAGATTTACGTTTTGGCTTCTGTCGGTGTGTGAATTGTATGGCTTGTTTTGATATCTGTATTTTCCTTGTTCCACCCTTGACTAGTGTTTACGTGTGTTCCCTTAAAATAAAAAGAAGGAACAAATCTGAAAAAGTCAGCTTGAATTGAGGTTTCTCTTTGCGTATACCTTTTATCAAGCTGTTAATACATGGCAGATTAATCCGCATACAATATCAAAGTGGATGGCTTATATACAAATGTCATTGCCTTTCTTAAATTCGGTTTTATTACTTAGTCATCGTTAATCTTTAATTATTTTTTCCAACGCATTTTTTTTAATAGACGATTTCGGGCTTCAATATTGTTGCAACGGTATTTGTGTTGTTTAGTTTGTTGCTGAAATTATATATGCTATACTCTATAACAAAGCGCTTAAGTTTCTTCAGTATTTTAATGTCACGCTTGAAATAGAATTGAAACTCTAAGTTCCGCGGACGTAAAGAAAAACATCTCTTTGTTACTAGTTAGGTGTTGTTGTGTTCATTCTAATCATGCTTGCCGTATATCTTTGTGTTTTGCAGGTCGTATTGTTTTTGATGAAAATATTCACATCAATAGACAGACAACTTGGATTTTTATCCTTGAGGTTCAATGAACTTTTTTCCTTACAAATCCCAGATTCACAAGTTTGAAAAGAAAAGAAGAAAAAAAAGAAACAAGAAAATTTAACTAACTATTAATAGAAGATTCCAAAGTATGTACAGACATTTAGACACAATATTCAAAAACATGGAAATCACAAAACACATTTATCACCATACATACAACCTCTACATTCTACATCCACCAATAAAAACAGATCAACGCTCTAACGACTTTAGACAATATATCAATTTGACCGCAACCAGATGGCATCTTTGACCCAAAACTGATAAGATGTAACAAAACGGCACTCTGCCTCAAACTAAGAAACTGATATAATTCCCTATACACTACGGGACAGCATGAAGACAACGCAACCTTGACCTGCCCTACATGTACATAAATTCGTCCCTAACATGGAAAGAAAGTAGGATAAAGAAAAACCACAACAACAACAAAAACGGATTGGGGTGGGGTACTTCCAATATATTAATTAAAATATTATGGAAGTTCCACCCTGGTTCGTGAAGTTATGAAGTTAGATTAATGACGAAATAGATGTACAACTCTAAGCCCCCGTTCAGCACTTCCGACGGTTAAATTATATAGAACACGAAGATGAAATTTAAAATGATAACAATTTAATAAAGTAGATCATTTTAAATGATAAACTCAATCACTCGTCTTCCAAGTGATAGCCTACTTCATCTCGTGATTTCAGTGTGAGTTCGATTTCCCCCTGGCCCTTGGTTCTATTCATCTCTTTATTTCGTTCCTCCCACTCCTCCTGGACTTCACCTTCTCCTGACTTCTCTCCTTCCTTTTCTTTTCTTCCGCCTCTCTATCGGAGACACTGGGACCACTATCACTGGTCTGTCCCACGAAGCTTCCCGTGAAAACCACAAGGCGTTAACATAGGATTTATCGAATCTAACCTCACACTAAATCATCAATTAACCATCTGATAAGGCTATTACTTTTTAAGTCACGCATACATACACATCGAAATTCCCACACACTCCTCACTGGTCTGTCCCTCGAAGCTTCCTCTCCCGACTTCTCGCCTTCCTTCTCTTTTCTTCCGTCTCTCTAACGGAGACACTGGGACCACTATCACTGGTCTGTCCCGCGATTCTTCCTGTGAAAACCACAAGGCGTTATCATATGGTTTATCGAATCTCATCTCACGCTAAATCATCAATTAACCATCAGATAAGTCTATTACTTTGTAAGTTACGCATACATACACATCGAAATTCCCACACACTTCTTACAGGTTATTAAACAATGGTGTAATAACACGGTATCATGCATACATCAATACATTGTATCACATCAGTATACCCAATTGTATATTTAATCTCATTGTACTATCACAACAATCAGACGCATGCATTTACACTACACTCCCACAAGTACACACATATTCAAATATTCATATTACTAATTTCTCACAGTGCAACCATTTCAAAGATACCATTCAATTCAGCAATGGCAAAATCTATAAATGCATGGACAATGTGCTAGTTTACTATAAAACAATCACATAGCGAATTATAATAATATTAACTCTTTCGCCGGCTAGATAGCAATATGATATGATTCATTACAAATATTAATCCATTCTTCAAAATATGCAAACATATTAACATCAAAATATAATTCTTCGTACTACGATTCTAGTAATAATAATACGTATATCTACGATCTTCAATTAAATGCAGTCGCATTCAGCAAAGATCGAACAAATAGCTCACTGACCTTTAGAAGCTACACTTAGAATCCTATCCTAAGGTTTTTCCCCGCCAATAACGCATGGCTGATCGGAGTTGGTATTTTCTGGCAATCTATATAGCGAACTAAATCTTGCTGGCAGGTCTAAGGATATCATACTTAGCCAAATTAGGGTCCCGTCCCTATCTCGATTCTGATTGGGTAGCGCTGTGCCCATGTCCAATCGACTAAGTGACCAATTCAACCAGGCTGTCAGTCTGTGTATCAAGAGATAAGGAACGTCCACTCCTACGGGCAACTTCTTTGATCTGCACAAGCGCTCCCACACCAAGGTGATAATTGCACTTCTGACGGCCTTGGTAGGGCTTCCCATCCTAGCCACGGCAAACTTATATAAGTGATAGTGTTAGCTAGTGGTCATGTTTAACAATACACAATGGCTTGTCCGAATTACTTTGATTATACATGTTTCTAATTTAATTTTGGGTCGGGCAAAACGCCACAGTGGAGACGAGAAGTGATGGCATAACAGCGGCGACAATAGAAAACACAGGCCTACCTCCAGAAGAGACCGACTTTTATTGGGATTTACTGGATTTTCTCTCTTCTTCACAAGAATTTGTTCCTGTACTAGCACCTTCGCCGACTTATCCTTCCTTACCACACGCAGCAGCAGAGAGGGTGAACCCACCTATTTTGCACCAAAAAATAAAATAAAAATAAAATTAAAAAAATAAGGCCTCTACAAGGAGAGGGCGAACCGATCTCAGATATTTGCCAACTAAAGTCTCCTACGCAGAGAATAAAAGCAGACCTCCTTTATTTGGCAAATCAAGACTTCATACGAAACAAACCAGACATAAGTAAGTTACAATATTCCAGTCTTGATAATGAACACACTAGTGGCATCAACTGAACGATATTTGCTAATGAAGCTGATTCGTCTCGGTTGAAGAAATGCAGTACAATGTAATGTACATGGAAAACTCTAGGTTTCATATATTGTGTGAATTTAATGTTTTGTGCTGCTATTATTTATTGTTTAAGGTAAAGGATATAAATGAAAATGTTTTCGTGTGGATATCAGAATGGTCTCCGTTTTATCATCATTCATCTGCAGAATATTATATGTCATCCATGATTTCACAGACTTCAAACAAAATAACCATGGCTAAAATCATGCACTGATTATATCAATTGTATTACATGACATTACAATTGTATTACATTATAGTCTTCCAATACAGCGTTGTGTTTTCGTTCTCTAAAAAAGTTTACACAGGAAGACGAGAAAAAAAAAAAAACGCACAACACAGCATCCATAATGTGAACTTATTACGTACTTAAAATGCTATAATACACGTCTTGATATTCAGCTGGTTTTTTGCTAATACTTACTTTCTATTTATACATTTCACATTTACATCCATGTTTAATATAATAGGTTGAAGCTTTTCTCACTATTCCAATGGAATAATTTACAATAAAAATAATGATCAGAAAATAATAATGTGACAAAAAATATTAATAAAATTAAAAATATTATGAATAATAATATTACTAAATTAATAATAATAAAAATAATAATATTAATAATAATAATAATACATAATAATAATAAACATAGTATAAATACCACTAAAAATAGTAATAATAATACAATTAATACTAATAATTTTAATAATAATAAAATAATAATATTACTGATAATATAAATAATAATTGTACAATAATAATACAAATAATAGTATTATTACTAATAATAATTAAAATAATAATGTTAATATAATAATAATAATAATAACAATAATAACAATAATTATTATTATTATTATTATAAAATATTGTAATAATTTATAATAATAATAATTTGAAATATTTTTTTCATTTTCAGACAGTATGTTTTATACTGGAATCTATATGAGACTAGGAAATACAAGATAATAGAAAAACATTAACAAAAACAGTACATGTAACGTGACTCATCATTTTCAGACAATATGTTTTATACTGGAATCTATAAGTCTGATATCAAATGTTGTAATACTTATTTGTCGTTCAGGCCTTTATTTTCAATTACCGTATTGTACCCATACAGGTGTACTACGTTTTATTGAAAATAAGTTTAGACTTTCTTTTGTTTGCTTTAAATTATCTTATTCTGAAATCTTTTCCCACCAATTTGTATACATGAAAAACTGATTGTATAAGTTTATTTTGATTTAATTATGTTCAGAGATGAAACACTGTTGTAAAAGAAAATGATTAAATCATGATTGATTACAATCAGCGGAATATTTTTGTATTGCAAGTTTAACCTATTTTTCCAAAACTAGTGAATGGTTATTCAATTCTTTTCACGTTTCGAGGCTGATGAAAGAAACCCAAACAAACATTATGTACAGTTGGGCTTTCCTTTAAACAATGATTAATAGGTCTAGACAATTAATATTATTATTATTATTATTATTATTATTATTATTATTATTATTATTATTATTATTATTATTATATTTTTGCATGTCTATTAAAAAAAATCATGTAATAGTCCGGAGATCACTAAATAAAAGATCTTTAACCTGTATAAGTCTTATCCAGCAATGTTTGTGACCTTAAATACCTTGACAAGTGTAGTATTTAGAATTAATGATGATAATACTAATAGCAGTAGAGGCGGTTGTAGTAGAACACTTAGTAGCTACATGAGACTGTTGTTATTGTTGTTGATGTTGTTGTAGGGTTCGATGCTATTTTTCAGCACACGATAGGCTATACATGGCGGTCAGTATTCTTAGTAGAGGACGAAGCCGGGAAACCCCATGGAAAGAACCACCGACTCGCGAGAAGCTACTGGCATTAGCCGAATGTTAGACTTGAACCCATACTGACAGAGGTGAGATGGCAGTAATCCGTAACGGAGAGCGCGTTAGGCCACTCGGTCACTCGGGGGTCCTCTATTTGCTAAATGAATAGAGAGAGTAATATTAATAATAGTGATCAAAATGACATTTGTACTAGACGTAGTAAGCAGCAATAGTAATAGTAATATTAATGACAGTAATATCCATCAGCAGTAGTATTTGTACAAAGCGAAGAAACTAAATGTAATATTAGTAGAATAAATGCTAATAATAGCTGCTAGTAAGAGCAAGTAATTGTACTGTAATAGAAAATTTAGAAACTAGTAGCAGCAGGAGGGGTTTCCGTTACTTTTTCCGTTACTTTCCCCTCCCCCCCCATTTTGCAACTTTAGTCCTCCATTCATCAAACGGAGACTTAAAAAAAAAGTTACTTTTCACCCCTCATTTTGCAACTTTAGTCCTCCATTCATCAAACGGAGACTTAAAAAAAAATCGCTTCGTTTATGAATAATTATCGATAATTATATTATCATATTATTTGATAATTATCGAATATATTATTAATAGTTGTGTTAATTTATTATAAATAATTATTAATAATTTTTTTTGTTGAATAATTTATAATGCCAATAAAATCGACATCATTAACTTCTGAACAAATTCGAGAAATACAACAAGCTCGTGGTAGAGATACTATTGCGAATATTGCACAACGATATCATATTGGGATTCCTAGGGTGTATTCTATATGGGGAATACCGTTAAACAGTCGTAAGAAACTGAGTATATTAAATAAATTTCTAAATAAAATTGCAGATGAGAATCCAACTATTCCAGGGTCATTAATCCCCTCTGATGGGGTTGTTGATAATACATTACACTCTATCGAGGATACAGAGACTGTCAATGATAATACCACTGATAATTCAAAAGATGATTATGAGAATGATCTCGAGAATTTAAAAAATACTTATGAGAATGATCTCGAGATTTTAAAAAATGATTATGAGAATGATCTCGAGAATTTACAAAAAGAACTAAAAAAATCTCGAGAAGAAATCCATCAGCTAAAAAAATCTCAAGAAGAAATCCATCAACTGAATTCAAAAATAACAAAAAAAGATAGTATAATCAGCAACCTGGAGTTTATAAATTATAATCTTAATGAAAAATCACAACAACAATTGCGTGAGCAAGAGCAGTTCCAACAACAATGTGATAAATACCAGAAGCAGGTAGAACAGCAACAACAGGATTTTCAGCGGCAACAGAATCAAATAGATAAATTAAAAAAACTATTACACAATCAACATGGAAAATATAAAGAAGAGATAGAACAACTGCAACAACAATGTGATAAATACCAGCAACCGATAATCTCTGGTGGTGGAAAATTAGCCACTTGTGAAAATTGTACTACTATCGAAAATAGATACATAGAAGAACTAGAATACTATGCTGATGAACTAGCACGAACACAGAATCAATTAAAAAGATTTCATAATTCCTAGTTAAATACTTGATCAAGTCCTATACGATATCTTGTCCGAGGGTCTGATAAATTTATCGTCACAAATCCGTGTGGGATTGACTGAGCGTGGCTAAAGAAATTTCTAAACCGATTATGATCCATATCACCACCGCACCAAGTTTGCCAAATATTTCTAAGAGTATGAGTATCAACTCCGTTAAACACGCATAACAAATTGCAGTTATCTCTGATCACTTTTGGTATTTGAGTATAACGTTGAGTTACATATATCACGTCGGTGTTTTTATGTCTACCTCTGGAAAATATTCTAGCAGGATTTTTTTGATTATCTAACATGATATCATCATATACGACTAAATTGTTAATACTTCCGTCAATGGAGTCAATACTAGGTGCCTCTTCGATATCGGTTATAAACTCGATAATATCATCGCCGTTAATTTCTTGCGCTGCATCATTAAAATCCTTTAATACTTCATAACATCGCTGATCATCTACACTCGGAGCAATCATATACAACTTATCCCACTTCATCCATCTTGTTATTAAATTAAGTAGCAATTGTGTCTTGCCGCATCCAGATGGTCCGATGATAATCGCGCGAATAGAGTTTGGTAACATTGCTTGGTGTCTAATAGGTTCTCGTCGTCTTGTAGCTGAATAATCAATTACATTCATACTGTTATATATATAATTATGGATTTATATTATGTGAAATGTAGGACGCGTACTGGCACAAATGACTTGACAACGATTACAACAAAAAATAATCGCTCAGCGCTTTCTGGTAAATGTGTACAATGTAATACGAAAAAATTTAGATTTACTTCCCTTGGTCCAACCAAGGTTTTAAAAAAAGAGGAGGTGATATTGCAGCCAAGTTAGCAAAACTCCCTGGAACACCATGGGCAAAGTATCCAGGAGAAAAACACCTTCCAGGATATAGCTACTGTGGACCGGGAACACGATTAGATATCAGACTTGATGATCAAAATCTACCTAAATCCGGTGAATATCCAATAAACGCTATTGATAAAGCTTGTCACCTTCATGATGTCGCTTATAAAAGCAGCAATTTACAACATAGACATCTAGCAGATGTGAAATTAATTCATGCATTAAATGCTATTTCTGATAAATCCTTCAAAGAAAAGTTGGCTTCGTGGTTGATAAAATCTGCTATGAAGGGTAAACTGATGCTTGGAAGTGGTAATTAAAACGCTAGCATTTTAATATGGAATCTATTTATTACTCACCTACTGGCTACTGGAAAGGTTACGCAGCAATTAAAAAACTAGCCACCGCCGCATCAGTGAAATATAAAACCGCGAAAGATTGGTTATCTAAACAGGCGTTATGGCAAATTTATCTTCCGGGTCCTAAAAAAATTAATTATTCTCATTTTGATGTTTTTGTACCAAATGAAGTTCATCAAGCCGATATATTATTTCTGCCGTATGATAATGGTTACAAATACGCGTTAACTGTGGTTGATATCGCTAGTAGATATAAACAGGCAACACCGCTAAAGACAAAATCAGCCACTGAAGTTGCTTCTGCATTTGAAAAGATTTATCGTAAAGGTCCACTACGTTGGCCAAATCTATTACAAGTTGATCCGGGTAAGGAATTTCAAGGTGCTGTTACATCTACGATGAAAACTCATAATGTCATCATCAGACGAGGACATACTGCAATACATCGCGATCAGGCAATTGTAGAGAGATTTAATAGAACTCTCGCTGAGCGGTTATTTGGATATCAATACGCAAAAGAATTCATTCAAGAAAAGCGATCCCGTGAATGGGTTAAAAGGTTACCAGCTGTGATTACTGCGATAAATAATGAGATTACTAGAACAATTAACATGAAACCTATCAACGCGATTAAGAAAACATCTATAAATAAAATTTCACAAAAAGATAATGTTTTCCAACCAATTCTTGGTAGTAATGTCACTGTTAGGTACTTATACGAACCAGGAGAGCTTGAGGGTGGTAAAAAAAGAGCTACTGATCCTATTTGGAGTGTCACCACGCATAATATATCTGGTATAACACGATCTACGGGTAGACCTCCAATCTATAGACTGGATTCAACTGCTCCTCAGCGGGGGTTTACACGTGAACAATTACAAGTGATTCCTAAGGATACTCAATTACCATCACGAAAAATTAGTTAGAAATGCTAGCATTTCCAGTGACTTATTCTTTAATGATAACTCTTCTCAATTGATTTATTCGTCTAGCACGAGATACCGCTAAATAAACTAAATTCGACCACTCAATACGATTATCTACGATCCAGATAGTTGAATCCTCGATAGTTAATCCTTGTGAAGAGTGTATTGTGGCAGCGTATCCTAATATCCAAGGTGAATTTTCAATATTTAATGCGTCTTCAACTACATCAATATCAACATACACAATTTCATTCAATACTAAATTTTCTTCACCACCTCCTGGAATTTCAACATCAATATTTTGTTTTCTTGTATCACGTGGTCTGTAACATAATGGTACTTTTTCACTAGGAAATTTCTCTTTGTGTATCTCAAATAATTGTCGTTGAAGATCATCCCGAGTTATTTTTAAACTAGCAAATACTTTATCGGTTGGTTTCCAATTTTTCAAAAATTCATCTTCCATTATTTCTGGAATAACTTCTCTGAGAACTCTACATTGCTCATAATCAGGTTGCCGTCTTATTCTAGATTTAAAATCTTTTATTTCATTATCTAATGATCTATAATCTTCCATTACTTCCTCGTAATAATCTACATTAGCCTTCAGCCATTCATGAGGAGGTTTTCCGATAAATGGAGGTGGTTGACCGTCATCTCCGCACATAATTATCTTGACATTATTCGTACGTAACCAACCTAGAAATTGTTTTAGCATATCTAGTGGTACTGTACAAATTTCATCCCAAAGAATATATCGTGGAATATATTTATTACCCATTCGAGAAGGATCCCATTTATCACCTTTCCACCTGAAAAAGCTGTGATAAGTCATAGCTCTTACTCCTCGTTCTCTTAAGGATTTTGCTAGTGCGTGAGTATGTGTTAGAACTATTATATCAAGATTTTTATACAATCTTATTACTCTTTCAGTCTTTCCACTCCCGCCACAACCGTTTAAATAAATTATCTTATAGCGAGTTATCGGATCAAATATTGATGGAGCATTAGAAATTTCAGGATGATCAACGTTAACGTTTTTACCGCGATAACTATCAGGTATATCAACATCTACATGATGATTATAGCAGTGTAATTTTTCTTTTTTAATTCTCCAAGTTCCCCAATCAGAAACGCCAGCGTTTCTACCAATATGTTTTTTATGAAAATACATCGAATCTGTGGCAACTCTTACAGCAATATCTGGAAATCTATTTATCATCGAGAATAAATTAATACTTGTATAAGCTAACATTGAAGATCTTAAATGTGTGTATTGAGGACTTTCTCCATCTATGTAAGTTATGACAGTACCGTATTTTTTCCCGTTTGATAAGAAAGCTTTTTCAGTATCGTATTTTTTCCCGTTTGATAAGAAAGCTTTTTTACTCGTTACAAATCTATTAGTGGAAGTAAGATTTTTAATAATAATTTCTTCCTCAACTGGATCAATTACTAATCTAGAAGATGTTCTAGTATTATTAGATCTCCCTCCAACTGTAAATTTTCCTATTATTTTTCTTCCTAAATCTTTTGCTGATTTCTCTCTATCACAATATATTTGTTTAGCAGTTTCTATAATCCTCTCTTCATCGTATTCAGGAAAATTCTCTCTTACCTTTTCAATCTCTCTATCTAAATCTGGTATTGGTAGCCAAATATCTTTTTGACTTTTATAACTTATTATTGCTTCACTAACTTTTAACATAGTTAACATACCACTATCTAGCATATATCGCAACAATACTATTGGCACCCAACCCTTCTCAGACATATGTTTGCCAAGCCAGCAATAACTACAAGGGTGTAATCCAGTTCTAAATTGAAACGCAATAACTTTAGCAAACCCTGGTGAATCAAAATTAGGTAGATCTCCATTAATCGAAACTCTTGTCATTTCATGCGTTGGATGTCCAAAACGTTTAAAATATTCGGAACACTCTCCCATTCCTAAAAACCCTCCTGGATAACTAGCGCTCATATCTGCGGAAATTAATCCATTAATATCGTATTTGGTATTCCATAATCCTCCGTGACTATACTCAACACAACTCAACTTTACGTCATCCAAAAATATTTTAGGGGTTTTTCTCCAAGAATTCTTTTCTCTGGCATAATGAGCAGCCACCGATGATACAGTAAAAGAGTTAAGTAATATATTTTCATCAAAATTTTCTACAAAATTCTTTGTAACATTTCTCATACGATTATTTAATTCTTCAGGACGGTGTAATTCCCCATTGGTTTTCACAAATTGATCAAATCCCGTTTCAGGATCTTCATCGCTCTTAAATAACCACACTGAAGTTGGATCATCTTTGTGTACCGCGGCAATAGTATCAAATATATTCCCATTAAATTCTTTTATATATTTTATTTTTTTATTTTTAGGGAATTCAGTAACACCAGAATTCCAGGCGTGCCCATTATGATCTATAATTTCAATTGCCGCTTTATCTGATTTGTATTTACATTTATGCAATACCTCTCCGGTTAACGATTTAACTGAAATAGGAAATCTCAAAAGTTTTTGTAATTCAGCGACATCGCTAATTAATGCTCCACCTTTTTCAATCATCCTTTTTCCCCAACTTATAATCTTTTCACGTCGTTGTTCAGTTAATCCGTGTCCTCGTGAAGAATTTTCGAAATGTTCCATAACTCGTTCTGCAACGCAATTGAGTGGCTTTGCCACTAAATCAGATTTTCTCATCGGATACATTCTATCATGATCAATATCTGTATGAATTCTATATAACCCGTACATTACAACAGTTTCGGGATAAGCTCTGTTATAATAATTGCTATCAATTCCAACTAATATTCCAGGATTCATATCGTTACTAAATATTACATTTTTCCCGTCCCTCATTATCGGATTATAATTATCTCGGAGAATCCAATTTTGAGTTTCATCATCATATTTTATCCATTTTACTTTACAATAATATATGTAATTACCAAATTGTGATATTATATTCATCGCGCGAACTTCATCTATTGTGCCATCATAAAATCTTTCTGCCATTATTCGGTAACTGGTAAACATACCTAAGGCACCATCAAGTCGAAATTCTTTCATAGCGAATTTTCTTAGTTTTTTAAGCTCTCTTCTACCAAGTCCTCGCAGTGATAATCCTGATCTCGCATCAAGTGAAAAAGTTGGTTTACTTGATATAGTCATAAGTGTGCAATTATATTGTATATAATATATATTTAAATTTCTAATTCAAAAAAAATAATTAAAAAAAATAATTAAAATAAAATTTAATTTAATTTAATGATATAGTAAAATATATATTATATATGAACACTGAAAAAATAATAAAATCGAATAGCCGTCAACGTATAAATACATGTAATTGGTTACCGATCGGTAGTAAAATAAAATGTGAGAAACGTTGCGATGGAGATTATTGTAATCAACATAACAGAAATCTTAAACGTGGAAGTACAGGACCAAGACCTTGTATCGTATGCGGTGTTGGGGTAAGAGGTGCTGTTAATTTATGTGCAAATCATGGGTCTGCAAATTATAGGACTTTAAAATTATATTATGATACACATAAACATATTAATCATCGTACTCCTGTTATACAAACCCCAGAAGAGTATGTAAAAAAAATACGTGTGCAATTCCAATTAAACAAAGAAATTCCCGTATAATTATATATAATGACGAACGAATACCGCCCGCATCCGATTTACGTTAACTACGAGGCCTGTCGAGGTGGAACTGTTAGACATAAGCGATTAAGAAAAGAAATTGGTTGTGTTAGTAATAAAGGATATTTACTTATCAGTATAAATCTTGGAGGAAAAATAAAGAATTATACTGTTCACAGATTTATTGTGGAAGTGTTTATTGGAGAGATTCCGGCTGGATATGTGGTGGATCATATTGATCGCAATAAGTTAAATAACCGAGTTGAAAATTTGAGAGTAGTAACTCCTGGTGAAAATAATCGTAATAAAAGACCAGATGCGAGTAAAAATCGTATTCCAAGACCAGTTATTGCCTTTTATAATAATGAGATTACAGATTTTCCATCCATTAGTTCTGCCGCCAAGTTTTTTAATATTTATCCAGCATCTGTAAGAGATGGCGCTGAGGGTATATATTCATCATACTCTGATAGATTTGATTGTAGAGTCTCGTTTTGTTGGGGGATGTAAAAAAAAATAATCATATAAATAAAAATCAGAAATGTTTTACATTAGAAATCCAAGAGATAAAAATTTAAAATCTTAAGATTTTTAAAATAAATTTCTTACATATAACTATTATCAAATTCCTCAGCAAATTGAGATATATTTTTTTCTTCCTCAAATACATCTCCAATGGCTTTCAATAGTGGATTAAGTAATTGGCTGAGTTCAATAAATTCATCTAATACCTCATCATTACCAAATTTCTTAAGATAATAAATTATTATATTACGTTGTCGTATCAATGTTTTAATAACACGATACTCTGATCGATAAGTTGGATAATCTTTAGCTTTTGCAGACTCAATTTTACGGAATTCATCTACAAGATAACTAGCGTTAAAATGTAATATTTTTTTTTGTGCAACGATGGCAGCGATTTCATGGACTTCGTTTACGTGGTTAAGTTGAATTACAATGTCGTTAACGATCGATTTATTCATTATATATATATATATATATTTTACAGTTTTAATTAAAAAATAAATTTCAAAACTGCAATTACAGAAATTGTGAAGCAATTTCTATTTTTAGGTGGAAAAGTCTACGAGAATTAACATAGGAAATCGACTACTTTACCCTCAGATTCTCTGCCTAAATCTGTCAAAATCAGCACAAAATCAATGAAAAATGGCATAAAATCAATGAAAAATGACATAAAATGATGAGAATTTAGCAAAAATCTGATAAAAAATAATTTTTATAAAAATAAATTTTATTTATAATTGCAGTTCTTGTAGTTGTTGAGGTTTGATCTATAATGACCGACAAATTAACTTATGACCGACAGATTCAATAAAATCTCCTTGAGGTTTGATCTATAATGATCGACATAGAAATATAAAAAGTTATTGAGGTTTCACTAGAAATGATCGACAAAATCACTTGAAAACAGATAAAATCTGGCAAAATAAAAAAAATATTTATAAATGGAAATTACTTTGCAATTTCGCAATTGAAAAGACTAATGTTTAGAAATATATATATTTTTATAATGGTTGGAGAATCATTAACAACGAGATTAACTAGAGAAAGATTAGCAGCTATCCAGAAAATATTACCTCTTCGTGATCGTGTACGAGAAAAACTTCAACAGCGGCAATTACTTCAGACTGATTTTTCTGAGGATACAGAACAACTATTTAAGCCAGTTGTTACTGCAACTACAGATGTGAAAACAGCTACTGAACGAGCAATATACGGAGATGTCCCGACCGAAGGGAAACGAACAGAGAGACCTCTTCTACCTGTATTAGAAAAAATAGCAAAACGAAGTAAACAAACAAAACAGGCTGTACAAACACTTCCTGATGATATAGGAACTGTTATAGAAGAAGAACGACAACAAAGAAAACGAGAAGAAGAAATAAGAGATTTAGATGAACTAAGAAGAGAACAACGAGAAGAAGAAAAAGAACGACCACTACGAATACGACGGGAGATAGAAAGACTAAGGGAAGAAAAAGAAAAAGAAGAAGATGATGAAGAACGAAAACTGATTGAAGAAGAAATAGAGGAATTAGAACAGGTATTAGAAAAAGAGGAATTAAAACAACAGGAAGAAGAGGAGGAAGAAGAGGGCGCTGTTTCCACGAAGAGTCGTGTTCCCTTTATAGACAAATTCACCTCGGAGAGTATAGCAGAAATAAAAAAATTTCAATTATTAAAACCCAACGATTATATCGCCTTTGGTGATTTTGCTGTCAAAAGCTATTATTCAAGAGAAAAATTTTTGAAGGAGGAGTATAAAGAGAGTAAAATATCACAAGATGACTGGGTTAATTGGATATTTAAAACGAATCAAAATATTGATCGTTTAAAAAAGGAAAAAATGGAGTATAGATATTTTATGAAAGGAATTGAAAATTATGATTTACAACAACAAGAAAAAAAACAACGACTACAAGAAAAAAAAACAAGAAAAAAAACAACGACTACAAGAAGAAAAACAACAAAAAAAATTAAAATCCACTAAAAGTGCAACTAAAAAAACAGGCAGTGGCTTAGTTGGAAACTCTTCGAGTGGAAATACAAGTATTTCTTGTCCTGGTAATATTCTTGGTGATATAGCAAGATTAAAAGTACTCGTAGGAGGAAAACGAGCTGGGAATAACTCACCAGAAATCATTAATGAAGCCGCTGATATCTGTAGGCGGTTATTTCAAGGTGGTATCATGGATATTGCAACATATCGGGATTTTATTGAAGAGCTAGCAGAAAATTCTTATGGTTATCACAGCGATTAGATAAATAACAATTTGAAAATGCTTTAGCATTTCTATATAGAATGATCATACACTACAACCATGATAAACCAACTAGCGTCTACGTGGTAAACTCAAGATTACCAAAATACCGAGCATACTATGGAGATGGTCTCGGTAATACTATAATGGGATTATTTTCAAGAATGGCTCCAAAAGTAGCTCCATTCGCAAAACAACTATCGATGAAGGCGATTGATGTTATTCGAGATAAGGGGATTAATACTATTGGTGATCTTGCTGGGAAGGCGTTTTCAACTGCTAAGGATAAATTAACAGCATTAGTTCGACGACGAAATCTAAAGAATTTCCAACCTAGAAATGCTAGCATTTCTAACACTAGTGTTTTACCATCTACTGCAGTAATGCCGGCTAGTGTTAGTAAAATTATAAATAATGCGCTAGATGAAAAACTACAATCGCTAGTGACTAACGCCCAGGATAATATAACAGCAAATATGATAGCCAGAAGTGGTTTTAGAGGGACTCGCCGTCGATAGAATCAGAAATGTTAGTATTTCTAGCGTTTGAAATATTTATTTGGATAGGATTTCCAAGTATTATAGTTATTGTGGAAACACTAATGTTTCTAATGCTAGTATTTCTAGTGATAGAATCACTTATTCTAGAATCATTTATTTGAATAGGATTCTCAGTTTTTATGTTTATTTTTAAAATCTCAGAATCAGAAATGCTAGCATTAGAATCACTTGTATCAGAATCAGAAATGTTAACACTTACATTTTCAGATATTTTCATTATTTAAATACTCAACTAAATAATTAATTTAAAAATTCTTTAAAAATTCTACGAATTTTGGATTTTGAAAAATATTTTAATTTAGACCAACGGGTATATAATAAAAATGTTCAAACAGAATCCTGATGTTGCATTTGATATGGAAGCCCCAGTACTTAAAGATGATTCTGTACGCGATTATCAATTTTTTGCTTATCACGCAGTGCAACCTGATCTTCGTGGAAGAATCGAACTTCAAGTTCATGATACCAGTAAATACTTTTTACCTGCTGAAGCCTTTATTGAAGTCGAAGGTGAGCTTTTACAGCATGATGATACACCATATGCAAATGACCCAACTATCCGAGTTGGTTTTGTCAATAATGGCATCATGGCATTATTTGAAAGTGCTAGATATCTCATTGATGGAAGAGAAATCGAATCTATTGAACGCGAGGTTGATGTAGCAACAACAATAATTGGGCTAGCAAGATATTCTGATGATTATACTAGATCAGCTGGTCCATCTATGATGTTTTCTAAGGATATTATTGATAACGCTGAGCACGTCCAGTATTCTAGAGTAAAAGCAACACGAGATACTGCAGTTGATCCAGCACCAGCCGGATATGTAAGACCAGCTGCCGATTTTGATGTTATAAATAATATTACTAACTACAACCTAGGATTTGCAACACGAGTAGCAACGTTGCAAGGAGAGTGTCGACGGTTTTCATGTGCTATTCCACTCCATCATATATTTGGATTTTGCAGAAACGTCAGAAAAGTTATTTATGGAGTGAAGCATACTGTAGCTCTAATGAGAAGGGGTAATGATAATTATGCAATCTGGCGCGGTGTTGGCGTTGCCGCTGGTAAAGTCGTTTTATCAAAACTAACACTATGGATGCCAGTGTTGACTCCATCGTTAGCCGTTGAACCGAAGTTACTGTCATTTATGGATCAAGGAGGAAAGAGATTATTAAGTTGGTTGTCAACATCTACAGATACTATGGATTCTAATATTGATGGTACACTTACATGGCATCTAGCATCAAAACAAGGTATTTCAGCCCCACGTCACATATTTATTGCGCTACAGAATACTGAGCGATTAAATAATCAACAACGTTCCCACATGATATTTGATCAAATTGGATGTAGTGAAGTCTCGCTGAGAATAAACGGACAGCAGGAACCATCCGAGGATATACAACTTGATTATGGAAATAATCATATTGCACGAGTTTATCATCGATTGCTGTCGTATATGGGACGCGATCAAAATGTTGATACTGGATTGCAAATATCACAATTGGATTTTAGAAGTCTGTACCCGATTTATTACTTTTCACTAGAACATCTTGACTTGATGAGACAGTCTGTCGTTGATATACACTTCCGAGCTCGTGTAACAAAACCTGGTGGTATTGCTAATTATAGAGCAGTTGCTGTTATTCTCAGCGATAGATCAAGGATACTCGAAGGTATTGGTGGACGAATGAGATTGGTAGATGCACCAGTGGAAAATCTGTAGATTTTCTAAATCTGTAGTTCGAAATGCGAAGCATTGAAAATTGTAAAACAATTTCAGAAATACGAAGTATTTCTAATTTAGAATCAACCTATTTTATATAATGTCGTATAGTAATATCAATGTTACGTTGACACCTGGTCAGATAAAAAAATTACAATCTAAATCAGCTAAGCAATGTGGAACCACAATAACGCTAAAATTTAATCAGATGAATGGCGGAGGGAATAAACTATCGCTAACAAAAACTCAGGTTAATCATTTTAATAAAGCGTTTAAAGAAAAAAAAGGAATTCAAGTTACTCTTTCTACGAGCGCGATCCGTAACATGGAAAAGACTGGTGGTATATTCCCGTTATTAGGGTTGATTCCAGGGTTGATTGCCGCAGCGGCTCCAGCAGTGGCAAAGGCGGCAGCGTTAGGAGCCGTTGGTACCGCAGCAGGAATGGCATTGAAAAAAGTAACTGGAAAGGGGTATAAAAAAAAGGGAAAAGGTCTAAGATTACCAGGAACCCCGAGTTCATGGTACAGCGGAAAAGGTCTTCGAATTCCAGGAACGATATAGTGATTCCTATGTCCAATTTTGATTTAATTGATGCCGCTAAAAAACTCGCGATAAAAAACTTCAGAGGTGTTTTTATGAGAGATCAGTTACCGACACAACCAAATAATATTGAAACTGGAATTATTAATCTAGATAACAGCGATGGACCTGGAACTCACTGGGTTGCCTACGCGATTGATCCACGCGGGATTATTTATTTTGACTCATATGGATTAGCGCCGCCGAAAGAATTTATCAATTATATTAAGAAATTAAAAACATTTCCTACTTGGTATTCCACATTACCAACACAAACAATGCTTGACCCACCTATATGTGGCAATGAAGTATTAAATGTACTTGATGCTATTTCGAAAGAATCTTTGATTCCTAAATCTTTAAAACCACCTCATATAGTAGTGAATGAGTATACTAGCGGGAAATGGATTGAAAATTCATAATTGAAAATCCGTTAGAAAGAGAAAAGATTTAGAAATGCTTTAACATTAGAAATAATGATTGATATTTGGGGACGATCTTTATCATCACTGAAGAAATCTGATAGTGAAGTTGGAACCCTTGATAAAATCAAGGATAAAGATATTAAAAAACTAATCGAAGATGAAATATCTGAAATATTGAACCTAGCAAATATTGATCCTGGTGAAATAGTTGTATTTCAAGATCGCCAGGGTAAATTAAAAAGTAGTAATATTTCTCTTAATGATATTTTAGTCAAGCAACGAGACGCAGCAGATGATAGTATTGCATTATTTTCTGATGGGGGTAAACTCAAACCAGGTGTACTTGTTTCAACGATTACAGATAAATTAGCAACATATGATAACACAGTGGATTCATTGAAATCACTCAGTGATAAATATAATGAACATATAGCTGAATTTCTTCGGTTTAGTGTAACACAAGAAAATACAAACGACCAGATTGATAAACCCATACTAGAATTTTTTGGAAATCCACCAGTGGCTAATCCACCACTCACTACTATAAAAGATTCTTTGTTGGAACTAGCAACTCTTCAAACTGAATATGAAAAACACGTGAGACAATTTTCAATGTTTCGTAAAAACATCGTTGATAAATTTATTGTAACCCCGTTTGATAAAGTTGAAATAACTCTTCCTAATATTAAAAAATCCCTTGATGAACTTAAAACATTCAACAACGCAATAAAGGATGATGCAACGAGGATGATAAGTATTGTTGAAAAAACAAAAATTCCTCATGATAAATCTATCATTAATAATGTGATATACACGATTCAACACGGTTCATTTATGTGGACTCCCACAAATAACATTTTAAATATCACCGCGGTCGTCAAGGGTATTTATCGATTAACAATAGTATCACCAAATCAGTTTGATATATCAACATCGAGTTCATCTGGAGTTAATAATACGGTATCAACGATCATCGACAAGGATACAACTGAACAATTCACGATAACGACCATAGATAGAAATCTAGTCAGAGTTTCAGTAACGTGGTACGTGGAATTTGTGGTGGATTTAAGTAAACAATTAAATTGAAAACGCTAGCGTTTTTGTAATTGAAAATGCTAACGCTAGAAATATAAAATGACAATTCCATCAGTGAATCAATATCGCTATGATCAAGTCAGAGAATTTCAAACTAAACTCAACTCTCTCTGTGAGGAGTATCAAACAAAAATCAAAAAATACCAAAGAAGAATAACCGCAGTTGATGTTACCATATACTCGGTGTCAGGAGTAATTACTGCTGCTGGAATAATATTATCTTCTATTACAATGATTGCTCCAGTTGTAGTACCAATAGTTATTTCTTCGATGGCTACAATTGCTGGTATATTAACTGGGATCACAAAAAAATTATCATCGTGTAGCCAGAGTAAACTACGTAATTATATAATTAAATTTCATATTGCATCATCTGGACATTCACAATTATCTTCGTTGATATCATCGTCGTTGGATGACACAACAATATCAGATAGTGAATTTTCAACAATGGCAGACTTGTATAAAACAGTAATGTTAAAATTAGAGCAGAATAATAATAATAATAATGTCTTTAGAACTACTTCAACAAATAGTAACAAATACATCACCAGTGAAAACAAGCATGATATCAATAACCTCAACAAATCCAGAATTCAGTGTGAATTTCCCAAATCCAGTTCCGGTGAGCGAGATCGCGTTAGCAAAACTACGAGTATATCATAGTTGGCCCAATATCAGATCGGTAGCATTTGCTGGTCAACAACCGAATAATAGTTTAGTGTTCGCAAACAAGAATCGTGAAGACGGAACCCCAGACTGGCAAGTTGTTTCTATACCAACTGGGTCATATCAAATTGAACAAATTAATACTGAATTTCAACGCAGAATTAAATCTATCACTGGAAAAGAATCAAAAATCGCTATAACAGTTCATGAACCAACTCTATCATCTGCTATTGAGATTAATTCCCCTGGGTATATTGTAGATATTTACCAGAGTTCTATAAGATCAGTGTTAGGATGGCCCGAATTACCACCAAATAATTTACAAAAAATCCTTAGACATAATAACGATCTAGATGGTGGTGGTAGACATATTGCTCCAAACAATGTGAATATATCATCAGTGATATCATTAAATTTAGTGTGTGATGTTATCGAAGGAAGTTATCAAATAAATCTTGAAAAATCAAATCAAGCACAACAGGGATATATTTTATACTCTTTTGCACCAACAGCTCCTCCAGGATTTTTAATTATTGAAAATCCAACTACTCCATTCTATATGCGATGTTACAATAATTTGTTAACGAGAATTAATTTCAAACTCACCGACCAATCTAATAATTTAATTGATCTACGAGGTGAAGTCTTGCAAATTAGTTTGTTTGTAAAATCCTTTTAAGATTTTGAAGTGAACAAATTTTGATTTATCCGTGGTGATTTCATAAACGAAGCGATTTTTTTTTAAGTCTCCGTTTGATGAATGGAGGACTAAAGTTGCAAAATGAGGGGTGAAAAGTAACTTTTTTTTTAAGTCTCCGTTTGATGAATGGAGGACTAAAGTTGCAAAATGGGGGGGGAGGGGAAAGTAACGGAAAAAGTAACGGAAACCCCTCCTGCTGCTCTAGTAGTAGTAGTAGTAGTAATAGTAGTGTTTGTATGTGTGTGTGTGTGTGTGTGTGTGTGTGTGTGTGTGCTGATATTTGGAGTTTTTAAGTAGCTTTACTAATCATGCGGTCATATTACTACTATGTATTCAGTGTGTTAGTTTGTAGTGATGTCTAGCACTGGGACATCATGACGTAGACATGTAGCAAATCTCCCTCCCAGTCACATTATCCTGACATCAGGCCGAGCATTTCTAACTCTGACCTCCTAATGCTGAGCGCCTAGAGAGGCAGCTGTTATTACCATTTTTATAAGTCTTTGGTATTACTCGGCCGAAGTTCTAACCCACTACCTCTCGTATTTGAGACGGACTCTCTAACCACTGGATCGCGGAGCGGTACAGTAATAGTTGCCGTGATGTTATGAGTAACAATGGAAGTAGGAATTGTAGAATACGAAAACGTTAATAGTGGTGGTAATAGATGAAGTTGTTGTAGGGTTTTACGCCAATTATCAGCACAAGTTAGGCTACACATGGCGACGAATATAACTGATGAAGGTAGAATCCTAGAAAACGAAGGAAAGAGCCACCAGAAGTTAATGGCAAGTTTCTCATTTATCCGCGTTAGCATTGCCCAAGACTCCAACCCACTCAGAGGTGAGATGGCAGTAATCACTCAGCCACTCGGGGCTCCCATAGTTGATGTAATTCGAGTAGTATTAATATTAACAATGGTAGTAGTAGTAGTACTTATTAATTGAAATAGTAATAATATTAGTGTGACCTTATAAGTAAAATTGCTTGTAACAATGTAGTTGAGACATGTAGTTACATTTATGAGCCTACTTCATTCCGAGTGGGATCGGTGAATTTGCAATGTGATCGATATGTATATTTCATTTCATGATAAGTTTCCATGTATGCTTTTATATTGATGTTTTCCAGCCGGTCTATTTATGTACAGACTATATCACTTGAACTAGATACAGCTTTCCCCCAGGTTTACACTGTAAAGTATCACTCACATTCCTCCACTGATACGAATACATTGTAAGGTCACTTTTATGACGCAGCTCGTTGCTGTGTATTAAACTACGCGCATTGCAGGAATTAGTCGTTTTGTTTATAGCAACATGATTTGGTCTGCGGAAAAGAGGAACGCACGTATTTTACACCGAAGCGAGCGACGAACTGATTTGGAAAAGATAGCCTCTTTAGAAACTGATAAAAATATTGTAAGTACAATTTATTTTGTTTATGATTTTGTAACAATATACATTTTTTGGCATGTTGTCTATAACAAATACCATTTACAATACCAACGGGAATTGCTATGGAGTCAATGTTTTAATTCAAAATGTCTTTACTCTGTATTAAGTAGGTACACCCGAAATCGCGTGTAAAATTTTTGAGGCCCAGGCATATATTTTTATATTATTATCTGGATATCGTTTTGAAATGGCATATTTATTTGCAATATTATCTATATATTGCGTGTTGAAGGGGCATCTTTATTTATATTTTTATGTCTGTAATGTGCGGTAAAGGGGCATTTTTATTTGTATTATTATTTCAGTATTCCGTATCAAAGGGGAATATATATTTGTATTATTATCTCTGATATGGCATATGCGTATTAAAGGGGAATGTTTCTTGTATTATTATCTCTGTATTGTGTATTAAAGGAACATCTGTATTTGTATTATTATATCTGATATGCGTATTAAAGAGGCATCTTTATTTGTATTATTATTTCTGTATTGCGTATGAAAGGGACATCTTTATTTTTATTAGTATCTATGCATTGCGTATTAAACGAACATCTGTATTTGTAGTATTATCTCTGTATTACGTATTAAAGGGGAATATTTATTTTTATGATTATTTATGTATTGAGTATTAAAGGAGCATCTTTATTTGTTTTATAATCTCTTTATTACGTATTAAAGAGGCATATTTATTTGCACTATTATCTCTGTATTGCATATAAAAGGGACATCTTTATTTTGTATTCTCTTAATTGCTTATTAATAAGACAAGTTTAATTTGCATCATCTGGATTGCAAACTGAAGGTCCTTTTAATTTTCTACAACCTAGGTTGCTTTTTGAAGCGGGCAAATTTGTTTTTGATAATATCAGTAATGAGGGGGATTTGGTAAGATCGATATACTCTGATTATAATGTTACTGGTTAGAATTCTGTCCCGGCCATGTAAGAACTCCATCGGTTTTGTTTATGAATTGCCCATTATGTGTTGACATTCTGTTAAACAACAATTTAGTCATCTTGTATTGCCTACAGTTCCGTTAAAATGTAGTATTATTACATTTTATTGAAAGAAAACCCTACGATTTAGAAATGATATGATGTATGGCTGAAATCTGATTTGCAGAATCTGATTCTTAACTATGTTACTTAACGAAATTATGAGTCCGATTTCAGACCTGTGAAAACGGTCTAAGTGACAATTTTAAACAGTTATTATGCCATAAAGATGGAAAACTATTAAATCTCAAGAGGCTTCAAGTGAAAACCAAGTTCATAACATACAATATCAAGGATATCTTATTTGCTGATGACTGTGCCTTGAACTGCTGGCCCAGAAACCGACCTCCAATGCAGCGTTGACACGTTCTCCAGCTCCTGCACAAGCTTTGGTCACACCATTAGTACTAAGAAGACTAAAATCCTGCATCTGCCGGCCTCTGCAAAACACAATATTGAATCAAAAATCAACGTCAATGACAAAATCTCTACGTAGTGAACCGCTTCACCTACATTGACATTACACTGTCAAAGAGCGTCACTATTGACGTAGAGGTGAACCTTCGCATTACCAGTGCCAGCGCAAGTCTTGGCAGATTGTATGCGAACGTCTGGAATAGAAGAGGCATCACAACTACCCTGTAGATCATTCAGACCAATGAATGATCTACAGGGTAGTTGTGCTTCCCTCACTACGTTACGCATGCGAAACGTTGACGGTGTACCAACGCCACGCTAGGACTTTGAACCACGTTCACATCACAGGTATCAGGAAAATCCTCCACATCAAGTGGCAGGACATGGTTCAAGACACATTATATATTTTTTCCACTATAACGTTATGGATTATCTCTATTTTTAGGATGCACGTCTTTAAATTGTGTCTTTACATCTGCCAATATTTATTCCTACGTTTGTCAAGTATCTTATTACAATATTGCAATTTCATGTTTTAAAATTCCGCATGAGTAGTCTTATGTTTTAAATTACAGATGTTTTAATTCATAGTTGTGTCTAACTCTACTTTTTCTCTTAGCAAAGGACAGATTTCTTTTCTTTATAATATGCCGGTAAAAACACCCGCACACATACTGATACATTATGGTGCAATGACCGGTGAAAGTTGGCTGATAACACGACGCGAGATGCAATACATTATTGCCCGCATTATGGCAACAGAGGGAAACTTGAAAAAGTTCAAAACAGCTGCACGGAGCATCCTTAGAGTACCATGATCAGAGCACACCTCCTCGCTGATCTGTACCCTACACAGGCTACCAATTTGATCCAAAATAAAAACACAAAATTTGTTATTTGTGCTACATTTCACTGATCGACTCCAGTCCAGCATACCTATCCGGCCTCAACCATGTGTGTACACCAACAAGATACTTACGCTCCTCTTCTGACAATGGTATGCTCATTTTTCCCACTATGAAAACGATGTTGGATGGACAACGATCTTCATGCCCTTGCTTAGCAACATGACTGTATTGCGCATTTAAATTAGACACAAAGTCAAAGTGATTACTTCAAGAGTGTTCATAAAATTCACTTTTTCGACTGCAAGAACAAACGTAAACACTTAAAAATGTTTCCTTTTTTCAATATTTTCAGCATTGTCTTCGTTTACCAGCTTCACAGTGTTTGTTTTTGTGTTTTGTAGTCATATCATTATAGATGTTGTAAATCGCTTACTGCTTCTAAAGATTAGGAGCTATACAAAACCTCATTAATATTATATACAATCAAGGACATATATTAACAAGATAGACCCTTAATACATGAAATGGTCCACATGATAACGGTACTGATTCATGACATCCCATGCATTGTTTGGTCAATATGACAACATTACTGATTAAAGAAATCAGAGACATTGTGTGGTCCGCATGATGACATTCCTGATGGAAGAAATCATAGGCATTGTTTGGTTCATATGACAACATTCCTAATAAAGGAATTCATAGGCATTATTTGGTCCGCATGACAACATTCCTGAATAAAGACATCAGAGGCATTGTTTTGGTCCGCGTGACAACATTCCTGATTATAGAAATCATAGGCGTTGTTTGGTCCGCGTGACAACATTCCTGATTTAAAAAATCATAGGTATTGTTGCGTAATTTTGTTGCGATTTTATTTTAGTAAGCCTTTTAAAGTCATGCAAGACAGTCATAAACGTGAGGTATTAAAACTAACTCTATGCTATATACTGATTTCTCGAAGAGGACATCGCTCTTGTCACGTTGATCGCGTATTTTACGACCAACGTACACTAAAGTTACGCTGTGTTAGGTATATTAATGTCTAGCTCCTGTGTAGCATGTGAATTGGTACATGCAATTACCATGTTGGGCTATTATCCGTGTTGTAAAAGATCCAGTTTGTAGAAAAAAACGATCGCCTTTTAGTTAAAGAAAGTGATACTGTATTCATAACGTTTACAAAACAATCCCATGTTTATACTCTAAATGCGCATGTAAAAGTGATTTCTAAATGGCAACATGACGAGCCACTCCATGGCCTTATTGAACTTGTAACCAGACAAATCTATTTAATATTTATATTTAGACTCATAGCAATAAATATATTATTTAAAAGTTACAAATGGTTTCCTTAAAAAATATTGCATTGTATTCCGAATTTATAATTTTTGGCAAGTGCTCCATAACTTACTGTATACTATATAACTTGTCAACTTGCTGTTTGAACAGATTCTCAAAACTGTCTCTCAATTCTCTAGTATTTTTCTCCTTAAACGTGGCGATGCAAATAATAGATCCAATTCATTGTTGCTTTTTTCAACATAATAGCCTATTTATTTACAAAATGTTGAACATTTTACCAATCTACTTTTACAAGTTTTTTTTGTTTGCTTAATATCTCTTAGTGGTATTGTTACTTTGAATTTTGTAAAGCCAGCTATAAACCTGACTTAATTACTCGGCTGAGATGTTGACAGAAAATGTCCCAAGTAATACATTTCATTTCCACGTTGCTTAAAGATTAAATCTTTTAAAATGCGTGCGCATACGAGTGCGACATATCACAAGTCATGAAAACATACGGGGTAGTATCCCGTGTTTCCAAAATTATCATTATTCTGAACAGAATACCTGCTGAAAATTGTCTCTTTTTTAAATGGAGCAGCAGGAGAGCTGAACCAAGAATTTTTTCCAGCCCTCGTTGCTAAAGTAACATTTACAAAATTGTGATGTATGTTAGTTTTTTTATATTCAGAGACAGCATCTCCGGATGCGATTAATTGACCATATACTTGATAATATATGGCAAATATCGGAGAAGCACAGATCACTAGATTAACCAGAGAGAGAGATTGCCTGCGATACAAATTTTTTTTTCGGTGAGAGATTCTTTTAGGGATAATCTCCAAGAGAGGCGAAAGCAGCGATTTGATTTTGCCGCTGATACTGAACAAGTATTTCAGCCGATAACTACAGCTACTGAAAAGGTTGTTACTGCCACTGAAAAAAGGTGTAATACCAGCACTCGAGAAAATAGTAGAACAATATAAACCGGAGGAAACTTCTCGATTTGGTCCACAAAATAAAAACAGATGATGAAAAAGTTGATGAATTACGAAATAGATTTACCGATTAAGCTTTAGCTCGTATTGATAAGAGTTAATAAGAGATATAAAGGATTTTATTGACTTTGCTGTTATGAAATATTATTATAAAAACAAGTATTTAAAACCAGAACATAGAACTTTTGTCAAATATATGCAACATTGGGTTGAAAAGGTTTATAAAGTTAAAAATCAAATAAAAAAATAATTAACAAAAATGATCCAAACTATGTGACATATATTGATGCAGCGGGGCAATTATATGAAAAACATGAAACGGAAGAAGAACAGTTAAGAAAAGAAGATCAACAACGAAGACAAGAAAAAAAGCAACAACGAAAACAACCGCCAAAACAACAAAAGAAACAAGAGCATTATATCCCATCTGATCGAGAAGATGATAATGATATAAAGGGTGCACTGGTACTACTGGTAAAGGATATTTTCAATCAAAAGTTCACGGTTGTGATCTTGCTCCTTGTTCGCGAAGTACTCGCGATGATATATCACGATTGGAAGTTCTCATCGGGGGAAAACGAGCTGGAAATGATTCACAGGAGATCATTAATGAAGCAGCTGATATCTGCCAGCGATTATATCATGGTTGTTTCATGGATATTGGATTATATCGTGATTTCATTGATGAACTAGTTGATGATTATCATAGTGACTAATGTCACCAGTGATCAACTATCCTAGCCATAACAAACCAAATACTGTTCACGTCATGTACTCGAGATCACCCATATACAAAGTATACTACGGAGATGGATTGGGAAGTATCATCTCGGGGTTGTTCACTAAAATTGCTCCGAAAATTATACCCATCGGTAAGGAACTAGCATCAAAGGCTATTAGTGTTATTGGTAATAAGGTTGTCGGTGCGGTTGGTGATGTAGCTTGTAACGCATTTAATATCGTCAGTGATAAACTTATGTCGTTATTACGAAGACAACAAACACCAGCACCGGTAAAACTACTACAGAAATGATGCCACCTCGGGTAAGTAAAGTAGTAAATGCTATAGTAGCTCAAACATTGACTTCGTTGGTACAATCAAATGATGATTCCCAGAGAAATAGTATTGCTAATTCGGTTGCTGGTTCTGGTCTTAGTAGATGATGATTTAGATCAGCAGCTCTATAATAAAATGTTCCAGTCAATTTCAGATGGGGCCTTTGATATGAATGCGCTTATTCCAATAAATGATTCCGTACGCGATTTTCAATTTTGCTCGTAAAACGCGATAGACCCTAATGCTAGATCACGAATTGAACTTCGATTTGATGATACTTCTCAATATTTCGTGCCGTGTGAAGCTTTCATCGAGGTGGAGGGAAGACTAATACAGGCTAATAATGCTCAGTATGATAATCTTTCAACTACCCTAGTTGGATTTGTCAACAACGGTATAATGGCGCTATTTAGTAGCGCACAGTATTTTATTTTTTCTAACAGGATATAATCTATCGATAATGATGCTGAAGTCGCAACTAGAATATTAGGACTAGCGAGATATTCTGATGATCGTATTGGATCTGTGGGTTATTCAATGATGTTCGCGAAGGAAATCACTGACAACGCCGATCATAATCAATTTGTTCTAAGAAGACCCCAAAATAATGGTAAAACCGCTGATGTTGATGTCGAAAATACGATCATTAGTCAAAATGATAATTGTAATCTAGGATTTGCAAATCGAAAAGCGATGTTAAACTGCGAAGGAAGATTTTCATGTGCTATTCCCCAATTTCATATATTAGGATTTTGTAGAAAGTTTAGAAAAGTTATCTTAGGGGGCCAGTCAAACTGTAGTACTTATGAGAAAATCTAATTATGATGATGCTATTTGGCACGGTGATGGTGTTGGTGATGGTAGAGTAGAACTATCCAAGCTAGCTCTATAGATGCCAATAATGATCCCATCGCTCGGTATAGAATAACGATTATCTTTTATGGATCATGGAGGAGAATCATTCATGTCATGGTTGGATGTTACAACAACTACTCAGACAAATATCACGGTTGGGATGTTTACTTCGCAGGTCGCGCTAACTAAAAAATCTCCGCACCCCAATATATCTTTAACGCGCTGCAGATTAAAAACAGAGTAGAAGGAGATAAAAAACAACAGTCTAGTCATATGATATTTGATAAATTAAATGTCAGTGAGGTATCATTCCTAATAAATAATGAACAGGAACCCGCCGAAAATCTTCTGATCGATTATCCTAATAACCAAATAGGATACGTGTATCATCGTTTGTGGTCCTATATGGGACGCGATCAAAATATTGATACCAAACTACATATATCACAGTTTGATTTTCAAAATTTATATCCCATCTATTACTTTTCATTGGAACATCTTGATTTGTCTAAGCGCTCCGTCGTTGATGTAATATTTCAAGCTCGCATAGGAGACCTTCCTCCTGGTGGTGGTGCATATAGAGCAATCGCTATTATTTTTAGTGATAAGACGATGACACGCGAAGGTGGTGGTGGAAGAATGTAAATAGTTGATGCACCAATAGAAAACATGTAACAATAAAATGTCACATAGTCATGTTAATGTCACCTTGACACCTAGTCAGATAAAGAAACCACAATCGAAAACATCTGATATCCTCGCTGCAATCGGAACCGGTGCGCCTTCTGGTGTCACTGGTTAGGGTGCAAAATATTTCTAGATAAAGTTACCGGGCGAGGTTCCGATTACCAGGCAGCCGATAACACCAATGTCAAATTTTGAGTTAATCGACGCGGTGAAAAACTCCCCGATACAACATTTCAGAGGTGTTTTCATGAAAGAACAATACATCAGTCAACGTCAGAAGCAGGTATAATTAATCTCGATTATAACACTGGATCTGGAACTCATTGAGTTGCGTATGCGATACATCCTAAATCAATTGTTTATTTTGACTCGTATGGACTATCTACGCCAAATGATTTTCTCAAATACGTATCTTAGTTAAAACTTCCTGTTTAGTATTCAACGTTACCTACACAGACATTAACCGATCCTCCAATATGCGGCCGAGAAGTCATAAACGTGTTAACGGCGATATCAAAGTCTCCTCAACCAGCTCATAAAACCGTACACGAGTACACCAGTGAAAACATTTTTAAAACATTATAAAGCCTATAATGGTAGATATTTGGGGAAGATCACTTTCACGTAGAAAAACAAAAAAAGGGTGCCTAACTCAAACAGGTAAATAAACTTATATCAAAAGCGATATCAAATAGATTAACTGCACTCAGCGACAATTATTTAGCATCGGTGGATTCGTTAGAAACACTCAATGACGTGTATAACACCCATGTAAATCAATTTGCGGGATTACAAAATAGTGTTACGGATATCTAACTTCCTATTTTCCTTTTCTTTGGAATTCCACCGGTGACCACACCGAAACTCACACAGATAAAAACCACTTTTGATAAACTAGCAACATTACAGTCTGCGTCTGGAGATCACGTAAAACAATTTGGAAATTTTGGTAAAAACATTGTTAATAAATTCTTTGGTGGTCCGGTAGATAGCATTGGTATAAAACTCCCGGATATAAAGACATCCATCGATGAGATCAAGAGAACTCACGAGGCCATCGAAGATGATTTTCCCAGGAAGGATGATTAGCACACTCGAAAAAAAAAAAACAATTCCTTATGAATAAGCAAATATTGTAAATGTGTTATACAAGAGCCAACATGAATTATTTGCTTGGACACTAGAAAACAACATGTTAGAAATCACCCCGACAGTCAAAGGGATTTACAGACTAACATTGCCTTCTCAGTTCCAGTTTGAAATTTTATTGATGGGAAATGTTGGAGAGAGCCTCAACAGCACTATATCAACAATCATGGACAAGGATGAAACTAAACCGTTTTAATAACATCTACCATTGATAAAAAAATAAAATAAAAATTTATTGGATATCTATAACATGGTAGCCTTTTTTGAGTCAATAATTCAATTGAAATCTTTTTTAATAATGGAAACAGCTCAAACAATATCGATATAACCAGGTCATACAAACACAGGCTAAACTCAAATTTCTCAACGAGGAATATCAAACAAAAATAAATAAAAATATCGACGAAGAATTACCGCCGGTAATGTAACCGTGTACTTGGTTTCAGGTGTAATTACCTCCCTCCGCAGGAATAATAATCTCCTCGGTGATAATGATTGCTCAGGTACCTATTCAAATCTGTGTGGCCGCGGCAACAACCATCGCGGGGATAATTTCCATAATAACAAACAAATATCATCGTGTAGTCAGCGTAAACTACAAGACTACATTGTTAAGTTTCATTCGGTATCAATCGCGTACTCGCAATTATCCGTGATTATCTCATGATCCCTCGACGACACAATAATATTCGATAGTGAGGTCTCTTCCATGGTTCATATTTATGATTCCGCGATGTCAAAATTAGAAATACGTATAGAAGATAATAACAATGTCGCATACATCATAGGAACTACTTCAACAAATAGTGGAGAACACCACCCTGATGAAAACAACAATGATATCAATGATATCTAGACAACCGGAATCCGTAATTGAATTTCCGGTTCCGATTCCAGCAATGGAGATCGCGTTAACTCATCTTCGAGTATATTATAGCTGGCCTAATGTCAGATCGGATCCAGTCGGGGAAAGACTACCCAATAACAGCTTTGTGTTCTCGTATAAAAATAAACATGATGGAACTCCTGATTGACAAACAATATATCTTCCAAAAGGAGGTTATGAAATCGAAGATATCAACGCTGGGATTCAAAGTAGAATAAAATTAATCACCGGGAAATAATCTCCCATCGACATAACTAGCCAGGAACCATTGTTATCATCCGTTAATATACATTAGCTGGAATACGCCGTAGATATATATCATAGCTGAAACAAATGCTGGTCAAATTTAGAACAATTACGACACTATTTTCAGGAGCATCTCCTTGATTTAACACGCCATAAAATTATTAAACAGGTTGAGGTGTCAAATCAAATTACATCCTATATGGATTATCTTAATGCGAAATTACTTAAGATAGTAACTGATGATAATAGTCCTAAAAAATCAATTTTTTAACAATGCTCTCATTGACGAATAATACACTACCCAATTATAAACCTTCAGGATACAATGTCCCAGAATTAAAAAAAATGTTCCCCTGACACATGATCTATGGGAAAAAACAACCCCTCAGACGGAAATCTAACAAAGATGTTTATATCACAAATGATACACCTATCCCTGAACTTAACTTTGATTATGGACACCGTACTCTTCATTTCTAAAAACCTGGACAAATTTGTCATACTAGTATAATGCTTACGAACCAGGAGATTATCATTATAACATATTTAGTTATGTAATGTGGCAAACTTCTGATCAGGGATGTTGCTTTGTTACATTACATACCGTAGAAGATATTTTTAAAAATGCCAATAAACTATATCAAACAAAATTACAACAACTACGAGATTATTTAAAACTATCTCTCCTCGTTGATGTAACAACTCCACGTGATAAAATTGTTAAACAGCTTGATGTGTTAAATCAAATTACATCCGATATGGATTATCTCAATGCAAGATTACTTAAGATCATAATTGATGATGTCGGTTCTAACAAACAAAGATTTTTAGCAATGCTTTCATTGACAAATGATACACTACCCAATTTTAAATTTCCAGGATATAATATCCCCAAATTAAAAAATACTTAATGAACTCATCGACGAATAGTTACCCGGATACATGCCCTATGGGAAAAAACAAAACCTCCAGTAGATTGTATCCGATGGGGCAACGCCCCCGATGGAACAGGTAGATATGTATCACAGGGCAGTCATCGTGGTACCTCTTATTTGCGATGTAGTGTTAGGTAGTTATAGCGTTGACATATCATCGTCAATTAAAACAGATCAGTGTTATATATCCTATATACATTTTCCCCAAAATGTTTCCCGGGGAAGTTTAATTGTAGAGATTCTGGCTAATCTAGTATACTGGCAAAAAGTAATTTCTCGATATCAAGAATTCATTTCAGACTAGTTGATCAGGATTTTAACTTGATTGATCTATCAGGGGAACAATTACAAATCTCCCTCGATGTAAAGTCGTAAATCCGAAGGATTTTCAATCAAAGATTTTCCTATTCGAATACAAGTATATTAATGACGTACACTCATGTACAAGTATTCATCTACGACAAAGATAAACTTGAAGACACCATTAAAGGATCATTCGATCAAACAATCGTAGGTAATTTCGATATCTACGTAGACAGAGTTGGTAATGAGGATTTTCTGCTTACGGATCATCAGATGAAACAACTTCAACGTGATCCTATAGCGATGATTAGCTGTAATCGCCATCAGATAATGAATTATGTTCACTCGTGTATAACCGTGGATCGTCTCAAAGAAATAGAGCAGAGAAGGTCGAATCGGACAACTCGGCGGAGCGTCAACTTGGCTAACCAAGGCTTGCACGAAATCGTAAAAAAGGACGCCAAAGTCGTTGTCGCGACCCTCTGCTGCTATGGGGTTAATAATCGTTACCATTTCACAAACATACAAATTTGTAAAACCTCACCAAAAGAATCAATCAGATTATTGGACTTGTCAGTGAGTTTAAAATTAATTCTCTTTAACGAATCATTATGACATCGCATATAGACTGGATTAGTTGGATCCTCAATTATTAAAAACCCCGGAGGAGCTGTTGGTGCAAATGAATATAAAATTTATCCCTGCTGAGCTTGATTTGATCGCTCGAAATTTATTTGGTAGCTTCCTTCGATAGCATCACATACCAAATTCAATGCAATCACCGAGGATATATTGACGTTTTGAGGATCGATATGACTGCCGCCTTCGTCTGGGTCATTATTATGTTTGAGAATTGTTGTTTGTGATGATATAATGTTTTATATGTTGGATAATATCATCATAAACTGATTTTCTTCCCTCGGCAATATAAAGGTCAAATCCATAATTTAGACTACTAAATTGTTTGTTAAATGTTTCGTAAATAATATTAAGATAATCTGTAAAATAGACACCACTCATTGAACTAATATTTTGTATTACCTTATATAAAACAAAACTCCAACGAAGCTCATTTCTAGGCCTACTGATTAAAATTTCCGTTTCTTTTCCATTGGAGCATTTCCATTTATCTATATGATTCTTGAATATATAATTATAGCTCTTTTCTATACTGTCCTGTAGTTTTCTATCCTCCTCAGGGTATAATTGTTCATCTGTGGTAAAATCAGATTTTTGTGGTTCTGGTGGTTTTTGACAAGATGTCCAAGGTGGATTTTCAAGCCATCCTAGTATTGTTCTGATTGAGCTCTCATAGATATCTACTACATACCCGGGTGAGTTTATCTCAATTGCGGATGATAACGTCGGCTCATGAACCATTATAAAGATTTTCGATTCTTTTCCAGTAATGGATTTTATTTGATTTGGTAGGAGCCAGATGGTAACGAAACAACATTCCAGTCTGGAGTCCCGTCTTGTTTATTCTTACTCGCAAACACCAAGGAATTATTCGGTTGTTGAGCGCCAAATGATTTTGATCTGATATTTGACCAACTGTGATACATTCGTAGTTTTGCTAACTCTATCTTCTTCACGGGAATCGGAGTATGGAAATTCACACTGAATTCAGGATTGGTTGAGGTTATTGATATACTTGTTTTCACCGGGTTGGTATTTTCCGCTATTTGTTGAAGTAGTTCTTGCGATGTTGCCATTGTTATTATACTCATGTTGTCGCTATAAGTTTGACATCGTGGAATCATAAACACGTACCATTGCTGAAAACTCACTATCGGATATTAATGTGTCATCGAGTGACGATGATATCATTGAGGATAATTGAGATTATGCGGTTGACACAACATGAAACTTGATTACGTAATCTGCAGTTTATGTTGGCTGCATGATGGCATTTTTTTGTTATTATCAAAATAATTTCTGCGATTGTTGTTGCCGCGGATATACAAATTGGAACAGCTATTGGGCAATCATTGTCACCGAGGAGACCGGCTCTGGTGATTACACCACTCAATATTACACGGTAACATCAACTGCGGTGATTCTTCGTCGATATTTTTTTATTTTTGTTTGGTACTCCCCGGTGAGGGGTTTGAGTTTAGTTTGAAACTCTCTGACCTAATCATAGCGATAATGTGATGATGAAATAATTAGTGATGACATTTTATTTTCAGATCGTTTACGATTTCAGTTTTGTTATTTACTTACAATTCGCTACGAATTCCACATACCATGTTATTGAAACCCTAGCCAAATTATTATCAGTGGATATTATGGTAAACTGTTCAGTTGTATCCTTGTCGATGATTGCTGATATTGTATTATTGACTCCAAATAAACTCGTTGATGAAATATTAAATTGAGTTGGTGATACTAGTGTTAATCGATAAATACCATTGACGGTTGCAGTGATATTTAATATGTTGTTTGTAGGTGTCCACGCGAATGATCCGTGTTGGATCGCGTATACGTTATTTATGATATTTTTTTGTTCGTGAGGAATATTTATTTTTTCAAGTTTTTCTATCATCCTCGGTAGATCATCCCTGATAACATCGTTGGTCGTTTTAATATCCTCGCGACTAACTCCTAATCGCTGATTAATCGCGGTTATTTCATCGAGTTTTGTGATAATATCAGTGAGATCTGTTTTGATTTCTTCGGGTTTCACGTCTTTACCAAAACATTCATCGACGGAATCATCGTTTTTTTATAATTTCTACGTAGATTACCAAATTGAACTACATGAGCGTCATGATACGCAACTCGGGGTGCGAACGTAAGACACCGAATAAATTATTTATCGGGGTTTCGATCTTTTCAATTATACTCTGTTGTAATTGACCAAAATTAATTATATGATCGTTGTATTCTGATTGCAGTTTTTGTTCTGCATCCACAATAGTTGAAACAAGTACACCTGGTTTGAGTTTACCCTGATCAGAAAATACCGCGATAGCATTTTCTGTTACACCCCGTTGTTTAACTAAAATATCATCAAGAGAAATATTACTCGTTTTCAATTTACCCTGTCGATCTTGAAATACAACTATTTCATTGGAATCAACACCTGTTACAGATATTTCCGCGGTTTTTTTCAGGCTTGATAAAGATCTCTCCCAAATATCAATCATGTTATTATATATAATTTCTCTCTAAAAAGCGATTACTAGTATATTCATTTACGACCCGATGAGGTGGTTTTCTCGATGATGAAATAGCGCCAAGGACATTTAATACTTCTATGCCGCATATTGGTGGGTCATTCATTTCCTGTGCTGGTAGTGTAGAATACCAGATGGGAATTTTTAAGCGGTTTATATAACGCGTAAATTCTTTAGTCGGTGCTAATCCATTTGAATCGAAATAAACAATTACACGCGGATCAATCGCGTATGCAACCCAGTGAGTTCCAGGTCCGGTACTGTTATCAAGGATAATAATACCGGTTTCAACGCTGTTTGGCTGTGCTGGCAACTGATCTTTCATAAAGACACCTCTGAAGTTTTTTATCGCTAGGTTTTTAGCAGCATCGAATAAATCAAAATTTGACATCGGCGACAATATCAAAGATATCGGTGTTAATAGACTGTTCCTAGGCTCAGGCTTTTTCCACTGTACCGTGAATACGGGGTTCCTGGTAATCTTAGACCCTTTCCCTTTTTAGTATCCCTGTCTTGTTGCTTTCTTTATTGCCATGCCTGCCGTGGTACCTAACGCTGCCGCTTTTGCCACCCCTCGGGCCACTGCTGTAATTAATGCTGGAATTGCAGCTAACAGAGGAAATATACCACCTGATTGTATCATGTTTCTGATCGAAGCTGCAGAGAGTGTGATCTGAATATTCTTTTTATCTTTCAAATTATCATTAAAGTGTTTTATCTGACGAGTTGTCAGCGACAATTTATGTTGACCACAAGACATCTGATTGTGTTTCAGCGTTATCTTGGAAGGAAGGATTTTCAATTACATATTTTCCACTGATGCATCGATTTACTGGTGCATCAATTACTCTCATTCGTCCACCAACACTTTTGAGTAGCATTGATTTGTCGCTGAGAATGACAGCAACTGCTCTATAATTAGTTATACCACCAGGACGGGCTACACGACCTCTAAAGTGTATATCAACGACGGATTGTCTTGTTAAATCAAGATGTTCCAGTGAAAAGTAATAAATCGGATATTGATTTTTAAAATCCAACTGTGATATTTGCAGGCCAGTATCGACATATCGATATGTGACTACAGACTATGACACACGCGTGCAATATGGTTAGTGGTGTAATCAAGTTGCATATCCTCGGATGGTTCCTGTTATCCGTTTATTCTCAGCGAGACATCATTAACACCTATCTGATCAAATATCATATGTGTTCGTTCCTGAGAGTTTAATCGCACAGTATTCTGTAGCGCAACAAATATATGACGTGGAGCTGAATCACCTTGTTTTGACGCCAGGTGCTATGTAAATGTACCATCAATATTAGAATCCGTTGTTGTTGTTAGCCAAATTAGGAATGATTTTCCCCCATGATCCATAAACTATAGTAATCGCTCTTGTGTTGTGATTGATGGAGTCATTACCGGCATCCACAGTGATAGTTTTGTTATATTTACTTTACCCTCGGGAACACCAGCACCACGCCAGATTGCATCATTATAATTACCCTTTCGCACGAGTGCTACTGTATTCTTCGCTCCATAGATGCTTCGCTGTCCCTCTAACGATACTACGCGTGTTGCAAACCCTATGGTTGTAATTAGGATTATTATCTATGACATCAAAATTATATGGTCTTACATATCCGGCTGGTGCTGGAGCAACTGCAGTAACATTTGTTGCCTTTACTCTAGAATACTGGACGTGTTCAGGGTGATCAGTAAAATCCTTAGAAAAGATCATAGATGGACCCGCTGATTTGTATAATCATCAGAATATCTTGCTAACCCCACTATTGTTGTGGGAACATCAACATCCCGCTCTATATATTCAATTTCTCTTCCATCAATCATATATCTAGCACTCTCGAATAACGCCATTATACCATTATTAACAAAACCAACTCGGATAGTTGGGTTATTGTCATCTGGTGGATCATCATGAGCAGCATCATTTGTTACGAGTTCTCCTTCTAAATGCTTCACACGGTAGAAAATATTTGCTGGTATCGTGGACTTGAAGTTCGATTCTTGATCGAAGATTCGGTTGTACTGCATGATAATAAAATTGATAATCGCTAACAGAATCATCTTTGTGCACTGGGGCGTCCTTATCAAAAGCTGGATCAAGTGATCATTTGAATATTTTATTATATATTCTTCGATCTAAATCAAGATTTTCGTCGCGGTTTCAAGCTGCTTCCCGCTATCATGTTTGCAATATTATTTATCTGTGCCCCATATGCATCATTGGCCAACGACTAAGTCGCCAACGATGCTAATTTCTGATCCAGGGCGCTATTTATTATTTTACTAACACTTGCAGGCATCACTTCCTTAGATGGTAACGACAATGATGAAGTAGCTGGTGATTTTATTTCGTCGAACTAACGACATTAGTTTATCCTTCGCAGCGGTAAATGCTTTCCCGGTAATATCTTCAACTGCACTAATGCCCTTATCACGAATAACTTCAATGGCTTTCATTGATAATTGTTTTGCTAATGGCGCTACTTTTGGAGCCATTCTTGAAAATAACCCTGCAATGGTATCGACGAGACCATCACCATAGTACGCTCTATAAACAGGCAATCGTGAATTTACTACGTAGACGTTAGTTGGTTTATCATGGTTGTAGTGTATCATCATCTTATTTAAATTATATTTATCTAATCGCGAAATTGCTAGCAATTTCCAATCCTTTGGATTTTCAGTCACTGTGATAATCGTAAAAATTCTTTGGATTTTCGGCTAGCTCGTTAACAAACACTCGATATACATTAATATCCATGATGCCGCCTTGAAATAACCGCATACATATATCAGCTGCTTCATTAAGTATTTCCGGTGAGTTATTACCAGCTCGTTTCCCTCCTATGAGAACCTCTAATCGTGCTATATCGCTGAGAATATTACAAGGACAACTAACCAGACCATTGCCTGAAATTCCCCTTGGGGTTCCATTCTGGGAAAAACCCTTCCCACTAATATAACCAGTTGCACCCTGTATAACCCTTTCCTGACATTGTAAGTTCATCACCATCTTCGTCTCAATCATATGATATATACAATGATTGCTTATTATCATCGTCAGGTTGTGGTTGTTGTTGAGGTGAGAAAGATATTTTCTTTGAAGGTTGTTGTCTTTTGCTTTGTAACTTTTGTGGGGTTGTTTTGTTTTTGCTTTTATTTCTTCATATTGATTACACACTGTACCCACCGCATCAAGATATCCAGTGTATGATATATTGCCTTTATCAATTCGATTTGTATTAGTTTTGATTTTGTAAATCACATCAGCCCAATGATTCATATCTTTAATATGCCCGTGATGAACTGGTTTCAACATTGCTTTCCCGTTTTCATAAGTCGCAACAACAAGTGCAGGAATTTCCACTTTATCAGTCTTATCAATTGCTGATAATCCCTCCTCGTTAAATTTCGCACGTAATTGCGATTAATCGTTTTGGTGCTAATCTAGTCGTTAGTGCTTCGTTTACCATTATAAATTAATACTCAATATAAATGCAGAAATCTACAATTAGTATATTATGTATCAGCATATACGAGTGTTCATCTATAACAAGGATACCCTCGAATAAGCTGTCAGGAAATCATTTAACAGCGTTAATTTTCCTGATAAACCTTCGGAGATTTTCGACATAACATTAGATCAATTTGGCAATGACATGTTTTGGTTGACGGAAAATCAATTTCAACAAATGGGTAGAGATATTATAACGACGATTACATGTAGTCGCGATCAAATATTACAATACGCACACTAGATGAAATAAAAAAAATCCTTGAAAAGGACTGACCCACAAACAACTCTATCATTGTATTTACTTTACGAAGGTATCAATGCTGTTTTTAACACTAAAAGAATCGACCATTTGACCCTATGTTTTTAACTCCTTGATTTAACAATGAGAAAAAAGACTAAAATGACCAAAATGACCAAAACAATGTACCCACCTCACAATTTACTATTACTTCCACGTAGTAATGAAGAGTCAATATTGATACATTACCCGCCTTAGAAATTTTGTACTAACTGAGCGCACACGCATACCTGTTAGGCGAAATATATAATACCAACCAGGTATTGAGTAATTGTGTACATGTCAAATCGCTGGTTAAAACGTACTCTGTTGAGGTTACCAAGGGAGAATTTCGGTTTGGCGGATAATATCTCTTATTGTTTTAACCCGAAAATTAATTGTGTGTTTGATTTCTTATTGCTTCACCAGTTCTTTTCTGATTGTTTCGACAACAGTGAATAACGGGACAAACTTACTGACGTCGTTACAGAATACAAGGGAATCGCGAATAGCATTCTGGATTTTCTTTATAAGCGCGTATTGTTTTGGTAAGACATATTTATTATTCATAGCACTATATTCAATATCTTGAAAATCTGAAAGAATCTGATCACAGTTTAATGCATCTGACAATTGAATCCCTTGACTTTTCAAATTAGAAATCTCGGTTATGATCTTATTGATACTTTCAGAATCATATATAATAATTCATATTTCTGATATGTGATATTGTTATATTTTTTTTAAAAAATGGGGTCAATTCTGACCCGTTTTTTGGTATGAACTCTGTTTGTGTTACGGTGTTTTTTCATCTTAACACGCGCCTAGAAATATTATGCGATGATAACCCCATTTGGAAACTCCTCAGGTGTATTCACATCGGAGAAACCCAGAAGTTACATATATAAGACAACACATCCCATAGTAACTCCTCAGGTGTTATTTACATCTGACCGAGCCCAGAGGTACCATGAAACATTTTCCCCTGATGTTGGATCTAATTCGTCAAATAACGGGTTAGAACCACAAGAGGATATGTTTGGTGAATGGATGTCACAGCATATACAACTATTTACATACATACAATACAACCCCCAATCGAGTGTTATGGCGAGTTGTAGGTATTTTACAATTATTGAATAGATTATATACAATGACAAAGATTAACAAAATACAACAACTATTATCAATGGTACAATTTTATAAAACATTTGAACACGATGGAATAAACTACAAAAAAAAATTGAAACAAATACTACTTAACAACAACTAAATGGAATAATCAAAGAACAACTCGCTTTGATAGCACAACAAGAAAATTCTATACAAAAAATGAACAAACTATAAATCCAAATATAGAAACCGAACAACAACTAAGAGATTTAACCGAGCAACAACAAAAAGTCGTTGATGAAAATCCTAAGGATTTCAACAAGAAATTATAGGCGATATTCTACAAGGTTGGTTTATCCATGGAAAAAAACCTTTAGCGCTAATTGGCCCTGATGTGAAATCCTAAGGTGAAACAATATAAATTCAATCCAACAACATCTTTTCAAGTTCATCAACGATAACCATTCTTCGACGCTCTTCGGCAAATATTTCCTTGTTGTCTTTTTGATCATTTTACAAACAGGTAAAATGATTTTAACTTATCATGATTTTGATAAATGACCTTATCTCATGCTTCCGTCATCAATTTTATAATTCTGTACTCGTTTTTATATGAGGGGATTCCCTTTTATCGCATCGATTAAACACCTTTGTATTCATCAGTGATAAAATCACTAGTAAATGTTTTGTTGGTACCGACCACATCTCTTACTCGATCAAGTTCAACGATGAATTGTGCAATACATTCGTCCTTTATATATCCATATGATTTATTTGTTTAATTGATAATATGCCTCAGACAATTTGTTGGTGTATTATTAAAATCGGCTGATTTTTTAGATTAATCGTCATAGAGAAATGAAACACAACAAAGAAACACTTTAGAGTACTCGGCTAAATTTATATCATTAGCAACTCAATGTATGGATTTGCCACAAATATAATATCTCCCGGCAGAAATTGCTAATGGAAAATATTGTGTTGTGGTATCAATATATGCTATTAAAGGCCGACGGTACTGTGATGTGATTCTTGGTGTTGAATTCAAATTATTCTCTCTGAGATTGAGGCACTCAAATTTTCAATACGATTATCAAGCTTATTTATGTTGATATGATCAATGACGAATCCTTCGCCGATCGGCCCATTGTAGCACGCATAAATTAGTCCGTGCGATAGATAACGTTTCTTTACATATATTAATTATCATATATCCATGATTATTAATCGAACCAAGTTTCTTCTTTAGTCGGAGATGCCTGATAATTCCGCATCTAGATGCTTCATAATCATTGTAAATCGGATGAGAAATGATTGCATTCTGATCCATATATTTCCAAAGTAAATAAATTGTTTAATTGTGTTTTACGATAATCCCCGGTAATATAACCCATTTCATTGATGGTAATGTTATATTTCCGAGAATACTATCTAGCTACTTCAATGAATCTTTTCCCACCACAATCAAGACATAATTTAGTTTTTCCTCGTATTACAAATCCGCATTTGAAACATTTCACTAATCCACGAGAACCATTCTTGATCTGTTGAGTATGCAATGCAAAGCACTCTCCATCACATCGCCGTCCACATAAAATATTATTGGCTTTCAATATCCATTTACATTTATTTTGTGCCCTTGCTGTATTATGCAAATAACAGTGTAAAATTTAATTGAAGATATAATTTTCTTGATATATATATATATATATATATATATATATATATATATATATATATATATATATATATATATATATATATATATAAATCTATCTATATATCTATCTATCTATCTATCTATCTATCTGTCTATCTGTCTGTCTGTATGTCTGTCTGTATGTATGTATGTATGTTTTTTTTGTGGTTTAACGCCATTTTTCAGCACAATATAGGCTATACATGACGGCCAGTATTATTGGTGGAGGAAGAACCCGGACAAACCCCGGAAAGAACCACCGACCCACGAGAAGCTACTCGCAAGCTTTCTCACATAACTACATTTGCCGAGTCTTAGACTCGAACACAGGCAGACAGAGGTGAGATGGCAGTGGTCCGTAACGGACAGCGCGTTAGACATGTATGTATGTATGTATGTATGTATGTATGTATGTATGTATGTATGTATGTATGTATGTATGTATGTATGTAGGTATGTATGTATGTATGTATGTATGTATGTATGTATGTATGTATGTATGTATGTATGTATGTATGTATGTATGTATGTATGTATGTATGTATGTATGTATGTATGTATGTATGTATGTATGTATGTATGTATGTATGTATGTATGTATGTATGTATGTATGTATGTATGTATGTATGTATGTATGTATGTATGTATGTATGTATGTATAGTAATCATTACATCGATGACATTGAAACATATCCTCGGCGAAGGAAAAGATTTGACCTCGACGGGAAAATAAAACCACGACGATGGAAATCAAAAATCATAATTAGTATCAAAGCAGCGAAATATGAATTTCTCAGAGATGGTGCTGATGTTACATTTTCAACATGTCGTAAAGTTTCCTACGACGATAATACCATGACAGAAACACGCGCCAAGGAAATACTATCAGTGATAAAATTCGAGAATATCAAGCATTACATAGGTTAAATACACAAACATTTATAGAAAACATCAGCAGGAAAAAATCATGGAGGTTATTTGATCATCGTGAAAGCGTAATGAGTTCAGCGCAAGATAAAAAGAAATTTGTAATTTTAACCGATAAAACAAAACTTGGAGTGTTAATTGAAATTGATAGGAGATATTACAATCGAGCATATACAGTAGATGCTGTAATATATGGAATCTTTAAAATAAATACCCCCATTGTTAAAAAACTATCCTCAATGAAGGTTTCAACGGTGCTGAATTATTGTGCCGCAGAGCGAGTAATATAACATTTTTAAAACACCAAACGTGGTAATGGATTAACCGAATTGAGAAAATAAAAAATATTGAAGTGTGCTGAATCTGTTAAATTCACATGAGCATCAATAAACGATGTTGCAACATTGGAAAAGAAAATATAAATTCCAATAATTGTAAAAGCTATCACTGGATACCTTTTGAATCTGGTTACTATAAAACAGAGGGATTCCAGTCGAAATCATAAACCACAATTCTCATGGATGGAGTAATTCCGTGCTAGTATTTCCAGCATCACGAACTAAAATGTTATCACGGTTACATATTTGATTACAACCACGATATGAATAAAACCAATCCTGTTTCTGTGTGGTTGCTTAAGAGTGAACAAGGAGGAAAATGTGATCAATTTGTTAGAAAGAACCGAGATTTATATCGAACAGAAGAACTTCAAGTGGAAATGAATAATCTCGCGCTGAAGTATACAACACGCCCCGATGAAATTACCCGAAATTGTTTTACGGTGCCATCAGTAGCAGCGCATTTTCCCAGGGAAAACAATTCGTGGAAACCAACCCGCACTGATGTTTCTCGAAGATCTTAAAGCTAGCTGTATAGAACACGGTGGTGGTGGTTTATGGAATACAAAATATAACCTCGATGATATGATGTCCGTTGATTAGCAGCGTGTTACTCCGCGAGTTATTTTCGGATGGGGAGAATGCGGAGAATACTTTAAACGATTTGTTCATCCTACACACGAGATGGCCAGAGTAGCAATTAACCTGAGTTTATCTCATTTTGATTGAACTGGATTTGCCAGGGTGACATCATTCAAATTCGCAGATGGTCTTCATGAGATATTTTATTTATAGTTGGGGAAACATCTCTTTGTGAAGAAATCGGCTCCGATAGCATTATTAAGGTTCTTGTTAGATAAAGCAATGTTGATACGGTTAACTGTATCCTCGGCGATAATCTCATACCGGAAACAAACCGATGTATGATTACCAAACCCAGAACAGTTAGATGATTACGATATTGTATTTTAACGTAAAGTCACAGAGGAAGAAGCAAAACGTCTCAGAACAATAATAATTGGAAAATTTACTCAAGGTGGACCCGATAATTAACGGAAATGTACCCGACTTTTGACCGATTATGCGAAATCGGATTTTATTATCTCGGATATAACAGCACAAAACACACTTGTATCTCAAACAGCCGCTTATTTACCAAATAATAAACGAATTGGAAGCATCCTTGAATACTACGAAGGAGATTCGTCACAATATGCTAATTTGAGATCATCGATGTTATGTCGTAATGAAACTATTAGCTATGATAAACAGATTCTCTGATATCGCGGTTAGAGTGGATACATATTAATTTTATTTCGATGTAAAATACAAATAACATGTTAAGAAGTATGATACACGTGACGGTGATTGAGGAACATGGAGAGTAAAATATGAAATAGTATACGAATACAACAAATCAAATGATGTTCCCGTGGAAAATAATTACCGCGAGGATATCGATATAGAAATATCGTTATTTCCTTCCGTGTATGATCCAATAACACGACATACAACAATTTATCTGAACGGTCCAGGAGGATGCGGAAAGACAACTCGGGTAATTGATTTATTTGAAAAGAATTCTAACATGATCGTGCTGACTCTAACTCATCGTCTTGCCAGAGAAAAGAAATCCCGGGGAGTTAACGTTAGCACAAATCATAACTTTTTTAGATATAATGGAACTGATTGAACTTCAGATCGAATGGGAACGAAATATGTTCCCGGGATAATTATGTGGAATAAAATCGATACAGTATCATGGACGCTGTTAAAATCATTAATGGGATGGTTATTAACGAAAAACACCGCAGTACTAATGTGCGGCGATCATGGTCAACCACTGTTATTTACTGAACTATCTGCGCATTGTTGGTTAAAAAGCATCTTTGATTACTACGAAGTTATCAACACAGATCATCGATCCCTCGATGCAGAATTAACCGCTTTAAAATCATCTATAAGACTACAATCAAATAAAATACAATGTGAAATAGCACGGAAGGTGATCTCTGAAACTCCCATTGACTAATTCTGGAATAAATGGAGAAGCAACAGAAGATCTGGTTGTCTCCAGCAGAAAAACAGTACGAGATCTACTTCAGCAAAATTTATTTTGTCTCCATGAAGAAAAATTCCCCATGGATGTGGTTCCATTGTGTGATAGGCCGAAAGATACACGACTACAAAACATTTCCGTTGATACCCCTGGACAATCAAAACAAGAACTAGTGTTGAATGATATTGTATGGTTTAATATCACCGTGGTCAGAAATGCAATAAACGATGATAAATCCCCATACACATTCATTAGGCTACGCGATGACGATACACTCATCACAAGGTTTAACTATCACTGATACTACTGTATGGATGGTATATGACTTCATGGAGTGGCCAAATTTTGTATATCTCGCAGTATCACGAGTACGAAAAATAAATCAACTTCGACGAGTTTATATCGACTATGATGATAAAAATATAATTCATGTTACTGATGATACCACGATAGGAAAAAAAACTAGCAGGTTATAAACAATAAGACAAAAACAATAACAGATAATTTGATCTGGATGTCGAATTTATTTTAGCGTTAAAACAAGAACAAGATAATCACTGTGCGAGCTGTAATTATATCATGATGTGGTCAGGAAAATCTCCCAATCAATTTCCCGCTTAGAGAAACAATAATGGTCGCGGTTATAATGTAGCATTGACCTGTTTTGAATGTAATCAAATTCATTGTATTAATTAAGATTAGTTGGTGGTAACTGAGTATCTTCTGGAATTACCTGTAATTGTTCACGGGTGAAATGTCGATGTGGCGCAGTTGGGTCAAGTTTGTATACTATTTTTAGATGTTATCGTGGAAAATATTTTATGCGCGGTGATATCGGATCAGTTGATCTTCTTCTACGACCTTCAAGTTCACCAGGTTCATATAAATATCTCACTGTGTCATTACTAAGAAGAACCCATGATTGAATATCTTTAATTCCTGTTTTTATATATTTGTTTGTTATCGCGATGGCCGGATTCATATTTATCGTCCTGGTGAAATCATTGTTGATCGCTACAACTATTTCCGGTAATCGTTTGACCCATTCGCGAGATCGTTTATCATCGATGGATTCTTTCACGTTTTTATAGTGAAACAATTTATCCGCGAGAGTTCTGTTAAACAGCTCAACAATTGCCTGATTACGATGGGTTGCAGTATGTCTTCGTCGTATCGTAGTATTATGTTGTTTCTTCGTTGACGATACCTAGCCCTGAAATTCCTTACCGGGACCAACCTGAAGGAGATTTTGACATAGTAGAGGACCTCGAGGATAAATTATCTTGAACGCGGAAGCAACTTCAAAAGAGGTCTTTGTTGATAACGGTTCAGCTTCCTTGTATCTACTTGCAACGTCAACTATAGTCGACGCGTACTTGTAAGTGTGTTTTCTAACTGTGTCATGCAGCATAAATAATATATCGGTCTGATGAACTTCATTGGGAGTATTAACATCAAACGATGCATATTGAATCTTTGCTGGACGCGGTAGATAAAATTGCCATATAGCCTGCTTGTATAACCAATCCGCCGCTGTTGCATTTTTAACTTTCGCCGCGCTGGCGAGTTTATCAATCGCTGATTTACCCATATAGCATCCGGTTGGAGAATAAAAAATTTATTCCATATTAAATACCGAACCCCAGCATTAATTTACTCTTCAGTGCAGCTTTTATTATCCAGAATGCTATTTCTTCTCTGAAGGATTTATTAGGGATAGAAATCAAGCGTGGATACATTTTATATCCGCGAGATCACCACTTCGATATGCGATATCGTGAACACGACAGGCATTGTTGATAGCGTTTATCGGATATTCACCCGGACGAGGGTTATCTTGGTCATCGAGTCTGATATCTAATCGTGTTCCCGGACCACAATAATTATATCCTGGAAGGTGTTTTATCACCTGGATACTTCACCCATGTTCCTTGGAGTTTTGTTAACTTGGCCGCGATATCAATCCCCTTTTTTAAAAATAAACTTGAATTTTTATACCACACGGCGCACATTTGGCAGTGACTGCTTCTCTTTTATTTTTTGTTTCGGTAGGCGTTGAATCAATCGTTTTTGTACGACATTTATATTTCACACAATGTAAATCAATGATATATTATGTTATAATGAATATGGATGTAACTGAATATACGTCAACACGAAAACCACAACATGTTAATCATCATAAAATGCTACCAAAAACTCCGTCAGGATGATTATAATTGGTCCATCAGGGAGAGGTAAAAAACAGTTGATAATTGATATGATGATGAGGAGGATGAAATGGGATAAACTGTATTTGGTGGCACCAAGTATATACGATCAACATTGTTATCAGGTGTTACAAGATTACAATGATAGCACAGCGGAAATAACCGGTAAGAACATCATTGAATTTATTACAGATATTGACGAAGCACCACCAATTGAGGACATCGATGGGAAAAATCAACAACTTGGTCGTTTACGACGATGTAATGAGAGAGAAACAAAATAATCCAGCTAGGATAATTTCCCGAGGAAGACATAAAAATACTGATGTGATATTTGTCACCAAATGATACACACAGATACCCAAAGTGATCAGAGACAACTATAATATATTAGCGATATTTAACGGAGTTGACAAACATACAATAAGAAATTTTCACCAAACATGGTGCAAACGATGATATGGATTATAACAAATTTAAAAATATCTTTAGTCATGCTAAAGCAACCACACGTGGATTTGTAACGATAACGTTAGTAGACCATCGAACACGATATCGAATCGGACTAGGACAAGTATATGATTAATTAATCGCAGCCGGTGATGTTGTCTCTGAATGAAAAAAAACTAAAATTAATCACAATTTTATAACTGTTGTTGTAGCAAAACAAGGGCTGGAAAAAGATGGGTTCAGCTCTCCTGCTGCTAATGGTAAGCATTGAAGTATTTAATTTACGTCAAATATATCGAATTCTGTAAGCGTTTTGTGTCAATGTTGGAGACGGAAATCTTTCATTTACATTACAGCCAACAGTTATGTAAAATAACTGAGGTATACGACTGAACATCTTTGTGGACCCTGTTTTAATCTCTCTAGCCAAAAAATACTGTGAAAATCACCCATCCCCCCCAGTAAATTTAACACGAACAAATAGAAGATATATGAAACAATGTCTGTCTCGCTAGTAGAATGAGACAATTTAACCCCGATGAAATATTTTACCGGTATAATCGTGTTAGACGACAACTAACAACCAGTACTTCCACGAGTTTGTCTATTGTCATATTTTCATATTTTACCATATATGTGTTGTTCGATCTCACAATGATTCTATTCAGGTAGACGCTTTGGGTCGGCCCATGTAAAATGTTTGATTAGTTTGATCAGTTGTTAATCTCAAAGAGAACATCATTTTTATTTCTTAAAGAAATGTCCCAGCTGTCAAAGTGGTCTGGGGCGCTCGCTTTTACAGATAACCAAAATGTCACCTCTTTCTGCGTGAGTTTGAGTCCTAGGTTCACACAAAGTCGTCCACATATTATAACATTTGCGCAAAATAATGTTATTTACACTTTAAATCGAACTGTAGAATGTTGTTCATTTTGTAAAGCAGATAGTGACAAACATCTATTGTACATTTTTGGAAAGAAGCAGAAGAAATAATGTATGCAGACAGTACGACGAAAATGCATGAAATTTGTTACGGAACAAAATCCCTCATTAATGAGAATTGGTGATGGTAATTGATGAATACTGTATATAGCTGACATGTCTTGAGTGTTCCGTGCAGATTTCGAAATATTATCTTGTAGTAGATTTTACGACCCAAATATGCAAAATGTTATAAAAAGCGGAGTAGTAATGTCGTTATTGATCGTAATTCTTCTTGTAATCATCGACATTTGAGTTTATTTCTTTATAGATGTAGCATAATTGGGAATAGTATCAGTAGAATGTGTTGTTGTTGTGGCGATGTCGGTGAAGATTTTAGGAGCAAAAAAGAAGGACGAAAAAGGTTGAAAAAATATTTCGACCCATACTAGTTTGACAGACTGAGAGAAAGAAAGATATGTACAAGTACTGGGGCTACTGATGTCAAACAAATAACTGAATCACATGTGTGTTAACTTTGGAGTTTTCCGGTGACAACTGAAAAAACATGAAAGAGGTTTACATATTACAACACAAACATAATTCAGTCGGGTCATGAAACCTATTCACGATCTAACTCGTTGCTGTACGCTTATGACATTATATGCTCTGTCTGGTTGGTTTCTGTATAGCAACGTGAATCTGCACAGTGAGAGTAGAAGAAATGCATGGTGTAAATTCAGAAAGAATGGATTTTGAGGGAGTTATATTTGGTTTTGGAGTATTATTCTTCTTAATATAATCAAACATTTTTTTACTAATTAAGTTAATACATTTTCATCTTTCACTAATTGCATTTGAATTATTCATTTAGTCCAATACCCGCTCGGTTACAATTCTGTGACATTCAGTCTTCTTGATATAAAATTGCACAAATACATATTTATATTGTCTTTGTTTAGGGCTATTACATAGTCAACGTATGGTGCAGGTATTGATCTAACTGAACTCATATAAATGTTTACAATTACGAGAATTCTATCTTGTCACTGTATAAAGTGATATTGGAATTACATTACTGTCGAAGTAATGTGTTGTATTGTAACGAAATACATGCATAGCATGTTTGAGTTCAGACAAACTTGAGTGTAGGAGGGTTTCTGATAAGCACTCTGGTGCATTCATTTCTTGACAAGAAAACAATTTTTAGTTTAAGGAATTTAACTTTTTCGTTCAGGGAGGGAAAATGAGAAAACAGGGCAAGTGACCCCTCCATAAGTACCAGTCTGACAATGAAGCTTCTAGATGTTCGTACATTCGACCAAGTACATAGAAGTATGCTCTTTTCATCGTCCATAATCAACTACATCCTATTCGCAACGGAATACGTTATACACCAAGACTGATCAAGTCATGTTCATAAATGAACCCTCTAGATTAATTGTCAAATCACATAAAGGAAGACAACGACAGACACAATGCAATCACAGGAACTTAGTTAACTTCGACGATGTACACTAAGACAGATGTGTAAATACTCTTTCCCACTTTGTTTGCAAATGATAAGTAAACTGTGTTTATAAGTGTATGTGCTGCATGCATATTTTCTAGACTTAATAACTCTTCGATAATTTCTAAACGTAAAATTCCTTAATTTCTACTGGATCTTTGTTGTCTATCTTTTACAGACCGGGCCTAAGTGACATCGTCACTGTATTTCGTTAAAACACTTCACCTAGAGTCAAAGGGTTAGTATCGAAATTCCATTGAAAAGACTCGATGGCCACGGTAAGATCTCAAGATGTTATTTGCAGAATAGTCAAAGACGAGATTCTGGAACTAGAAACGAAAGGTATGTAATAAATAAGTCATATATAAAAACCTCGATGATAATTACTAACAGATCAATGATCATACATGGTGTTCCAAAATATACTAAACACAGTATGTGCACATTACATCAACGCTACAATAAGCCTAAATTTAGATAACATAATTCCATCTGATATTTTATTTAATGTCTAATAGGCAGCGAAATCTTTCAACCAATTTTCAGTGTTAGTAAGTCCCTTTTATATGCTGCATTAGTTATAAAAAAATATACATTTTCTATGATGATAATTTAAGGGAGAAATTACGACAATTTATACATTGTCGATCAAGTCAAAGGCAGATTTCTATTTGCAGAAGTACATTCGTCAGAAAAACGATTACATTTGTGTTAATCAATTACCATATATCGAACTGCTTGTTATGATCATGTTGATGAATAACTTGATGATAATGATTTCATTTATTTAAAATGATCGCAACCATTATTTCGATACCCACACGTATATCTCAAGTTCCAATTCTTTGTTCTTATTAAAATGTACAGTCCAACCTATAAATAAACAGTCACTGAAAATATGTCACAGTAAAGCAGCAACATGCCACTAGACAGAATCACACATTTGATAAATGCAGCACACTCAGTTTAGAACTTAAGAGAATGTTTGTGGTGTCTTTTGAAATAAATAGAGGATTTTTCAAACTACGTAAGTTGAATAAGCCACGCCTTTTTTCACAGCGATGTAACACAGACATTTAGATGCGATACGGCAGAACGATTATACGTCACTATATACCTATGACGTCACAATGAAACCGAATCATAGAATGGTCCCCTATCGTACATTTACATAATCTTACGAATGCAAAGAAATCGTGATCTTTCCTAATTCAAAACTGTCACGGATACTGTAACTAATGTAAATAAAATGACAGATGTGCGCAATGCCATTCAATTTTGTATGTATTGACTTAAATGAAATATTATTTTATATTAGAAAAATAATAAAATAGACTTTAACTGTACTATTGTATAGTTCAATGTTTTAATTGTTTTACTAAGGGAATGTGTTTCAAAAGGCATGCAGCTCTGGACCACTTGATACAAGCAATGGCATTATTGATGGAAATACAATGATTATGTGATAATTATCTAATGATAATAGTTATATTCTCTGTTAAGGAGAAATCACACTACAGTGGAACAACTCTCTGTTCAAACAGTAACAGAGACATGAGAAGTTAATCCATTTTTCTTTTAAGGAAACATAGACCATAGTGATCGTAAAAAACATATTCCCTGGGAAGGTGGAGCACATAAAAATGAATGAGAACTCTATACAAACCAGACGTCTCACTAGGATTTTAAAACTAGGAGTTCAGGACTCCTGATTTGGTCAAAAGTCATACTAGCAAAAGTTGCATTTCTTCTTGGGAGCATGTTGAAGTGACTAAATGACTAATAAATTGCCAGGAATAAACACACACAAACCTTTGTCAGTTTTATTTTGTGGTAATTATTTAATATTCTTTAGAATTATGTATTAAAATGATATCATGGAAAAATGTTATATTAACTTTAATATAGTTCATTTTCACAAAATATTCTGATGCTTGGCTGTGGATCATATACTTCCACACTATGTCCCTATTCTTTGACTCACATCAACAGTGTTTAGGTCTCATGTTTAATTATGGACCTTGTCTTCATCTTGATTTTGTTCTGCACACTGAAGCCTCTCTAGCATGCCAGAGATGTAACTGGTGAGACCAACACAATCACAGCTAGGACTGCAAAGTATGGAAATACATATATATACTGTTGAGGTAAAGTTTTAAAAACGTCTGTCAGTGTGCAGTTCAATGATTTAATTGCTACCATTACTTGGTAGAAACCAGCTTGTGCACATTCACCATCAACAACTCCACCCTCACCACTATATATATTGATCAGTTCCTATAGATCATTTTCACCATAATCATCAAGTGCAAGCGTTTGATCAATACAATGTATCTGCACCATCACTAGCTCATGTCATCAGTTTACTGTGAGTTTTTATTTCTCTTAAATAACTTCACTATTTCAGAAACAATTGTTGCATATATTTCTATGTAAAGTACAATCCACAAAATGAATCACTGATGTATTATCGCTATTCAGATCCTTAATATAAACATTGAGCTTTTAACGGACTGTCACATGTGTACTTTTATCAATAGTAAGTCCCAAAATTTATTTCAGAATTAGTCATGCTGATATCTACTATTTCTTCTAAGTATAGTTTATGGCTTCCAACATATCCATCTTTATTGCTTCACCTAGTAATAAAACTAATATTAAACTATCCATTATTGTGTATACATTACAAAATAATGTCAGTAAAAGTGGTAACTTTGGGAAAATGAACACAATTATTTTTATTGAAAGGAATATTTAAAGAAAATTAAGTATCCGCATTACAACATGATGTTCCTAAAAAAATTAAAAAATTAAAACAGAATTTGGCCTAGCAATTTAATTACTTAGTATATTAACTTTGAAATTGTTTAATTTTCTTAAATTGACTTAAATGAATAACTAAAACTATTACTTGCATGTGGAACAGCTACTTTGTGCAATGTGTTGCATGATGAGCCTCAGCAGTAAGTAGGTGGTCTCTAGATGCATTATGTCTAGAAAATGTGGAACTTTGCAGACTACATATGTAAATTTCCTATAATTGGTTTGTGTCCTTTTTTCATCAGGGTAGTCTATCAGCCAAGTACAAAGCATTTATTTTGAATACATAACTCTAAATAAATCTCAACAAAGCAGTTATCTTTTTGTTATCTTATGACATTATGTTAAAATTAATTTCCAATTCCCCATTGTGAACCTCCGAAGTCTTGCTTTCCGTTGACCCACTTGCCATTGAAGGATCTGAATTATTATGACCACTTTCACTATTTCACTAACTATCCAAGCAAGAGTCGTACACGACTGGATATTAGTGTAATGCTTTTGTTTGATATTGCTATAGTTTACATTCTCGTGTCAATGTTTACACCCACACGATCTCCTACAATCAGCTGATGAACACAGGGCGAAATACCTATACAATTTTCACTAGCCAACAGTAAAATGGTATCATACTGTACCCGTATCAATAGCTATCTTGTAAATCTGCTAGAGTTATGAGTGTCTGTACCTTTCTCGAATTCCTTTATGATCACTTTCAAACCAAAAACACTGGATGTCAACTAAAGTTTAGTTACCCCATCTGAGCACCTTCTGACAAACCGGAAGACATTAGTCTGGTTATTGGTTACTGATCTTGTAGTCCAGGAGGTCTCGAGGTTACAAATGTATTCGGGGTATGTGTATTAATACGCCAAGACTATGTATCGTATTACGAGCGAGTGTAACGAACACAAAAACACTGGCGTTCAACTCAGTAGCAGACGACAAAACATGGAGAGTGCAGAAGTTTACATGGATAAAGGATTTTCATTGAACTCATCAGAGTATTGTATACATTTAATTTTGAATATCAGAGGCAAAATAATGGATGATGATATATTTTTTATTGTTTATAGTTTTTAAAACGTTTTTCAAATGTATAAGGTACAGAAAGCATGCTTGTTTCCGTTAGTGAAATGTAAAACTCTGCAACATTCACTCCCCTTCTAATGTTTACAGAGTACAAATTGTGTATACATTTTTGAAGGTGAGGGGATGTATTCAATAACTGTCTTTTTACTGAGAGAAATGAGTGCTCGTACCGAATACTGATTATGTAGATTGTATTGTCTATCTCTTTCTCCTTTCCCCGTCTGTGTCGTCATCGCAATGTAACAGTTGTTATTCATTTAATATTTTCAAAAGAACAAGTTAACTGTTTTTTTATATATTCATAAAATTTGAAAACGAATTTATATTTAAAGTCTTACTATTATCTAACTATCATCTGATTTGATTATTTGTACCTAAATTATGTGCCTGATTATTTTTACTTGAATTATGTGTCTCATTATTTTTACTAAAATCATGTGTTTTATTATTTTTACTTAAATTATCTGCTGTCTGATTATATCTACTTGAATTATGTGTCTGATTATTTTTACTTGAATTATGTGTCTAATTATTTTTACTTGAATTATGTGTCTGATTAGTTTTACTTAAATTATGTGTCTGATTAGTTTTACTTGCATTATGTGTCTGATTATTTGTACTTGAATTATGTGTCTGATTATTTTTACTTGATTTATGTGTCTGATTAGTTGTACTTGAATTATGTGTCTGATTAGTTTTACTTGAATTATGTGGCTGATTAGTTTTACTTGAATTATGTGTCTGATTAGTTTTACTTGAATTATGTGTCTGATTAGTTGTACTTGAATTATGTGTCTGATTAGTTTTACTTGAATTATGTGTCTGATTAGTTTTACTTGAATTATGTGTCTGTTTATTTGCACTTAATTTATGTGTCTGATTATTTGTACTTGAATTATGTGTCTGATTAGTTTTACTTGAATTATGTGTCTGATTAGTTTTACTTGAATTATGTGTCTGATTATTTGTACTTGAACTATGTGTCTGATTAGTTTTACTTGAATTATGTGTCTGATTAGTTTTACTTGAATTATGTGTCTGATTAGTTTTACTTGAATTATGTGTCTGATTAGTTTTACTTGAATTATGTGTCTGATTAGTTTTACTTGAATTATGTGTCTGATTAGTTTTACTTGAATTATGTGTCTGATTAGTTTTACTTGAATTATGTGTCTGATTATTTGTACTTGAATTATGTGTCTGATTAGTTTTACTTGAATTATGTGTCTGATTAGTTTTTCTTGAATTTTGAGTCTGATTAGTTTTACTTAAATTATGTATTTTATTATTTTTACTTAAATTATCTGCTGTCTGATTATATTTACTTGAATTATGTGTCTGATTATTTGTACTTAAATTATGTGTCTGATTAGTTTTACTTGAATTATGTGTCTGATTAGTTTTACTTGAATTATGTGTCTGATTAGTTTTACTTGAATTATGTGTCTGATTAGTTTTACTTGAATTATGTGTCTGATTAGTTTTACTTGAATTATGTGTCTGATTATTTGTACTTGAATTATGTGTCTGATTAGTTTTACTTGAATTATGTGTCTGATTAGTTTTACTTGAATTATGTGTCTGATTATTTGTACTTGAATTATGTGTCTGATTAGTTTTACTTGAATTATGTGTCTGATTAGTTTTACTTAAATTATGTGTTTTATTATTTTTACTTAAATTATCTGCTGTCTGATTATATTTACTTGAAATTATGTGTCTGATTATTTGTACTTAAATTATGTGTCTGATTATTTTTACTTAAATTATCTGTCTGATTATTTTTACTTAAATTATGTGTCTGATTAGTTTTACTTGAATTATGTGACTGATTAGTTTTACTTGAATTATGTGTCTGATTATTTGTACTTGAATTATGTGTCTGATTAGTTTTACTTGAATTATGTGTCTGATTAGTTTTACTTGAATTATGTGTCTGATTAGTTTTGCTTGAATTATGTGTCTGATTAATTTTACTTGAATTATGTGTCTGATTAGTTTTACTTGAATTATGTGTCTGATTAGTTTTGCTTGAATTATTTGTCTAATTAGTTTTACTTGAATTATGTGTCTGATTATTTTTACTTGAATTATGTGTCTGATTAGTTTTACTTGAATTATGTGTCTGATTAGTTTTACTTAAATTATGTGTTTTATTATTTTTACTTAAATTATCTGCTGTCTGATTATATTTACTTGAATTATGTGTCTGATTATTTGTACTTAAATTATGTGTCTGATTATATTTACTTAAATTATCTGCTGTCTGATTATTTGTACTTAAATTATGTGTCTGATTAGTTTTACTTGAATTATATGTCTGATTATTTTTACTTAAATTATGTGGCTGAATATGTTTACTTGAATTATGTGTCTGATTATTTGTACTTAAATTATGTGGCTGAATATTTTTACTTGAATTATGTGTCTGATTATGTTTAATTGTATTATGTGGCTGATTATGTTTACTTGAATTATGTGGCTGATTATTTATTTTTTGGTTATATATATTAATTTGTATTTTCATGCACTGTAGACGCATACATGGTTATATGCCTGGGATCTCAATCATTTCTGAGTTATTAAGCAGGGTCCAAAAGTTCCAAAGAAGTTGGGGTGGTTCCTGTCTTGATAATAAGATGCATACAATAATTAACTAGTCTTTTAGTGCCAACAATTGTTTTATATGGTCATAGAGTGATAATCTCAAAAGTTTCAAAATTGTTTTACAGGGGTTGAATGCATTGTAAGTGCCAGTAATATGTGTAAATTTGTATTTACATGTCAAAAAGGTCTGTGACATTGTTGTTAGTTGGTGATCTCAATAATTTCTATAATGTGACCCAGGGGATACTTATTTGAGGGTGGAGATAGACATCGGACTATAATCTCAACGTTGTTTGTATAAATATTTAGTCCACATTCCACATAAGTGTCGTGAGTTATTTAAAATGTTTGCAGAATCACCGCTACCCCAATAAATCTACTTTATTCTGAGCAATTTAGATTTATTATTTTTAAACATTAATAGTTGCAAAAGGGTACTAAGTAGCATCTATACTATAAAAGAAAAAACTATTCAAAACTATTTTATATTAATTTTTGTTAGTTGTAGTTATAATCAAATATGGCAATTAACAGGAGTTACTTGAAACTTACGTAAAATCACCGATACCCCTTTAGCCCTAATTTATTCTGACTAATGTTTATCATGTTTGACTCGAACGTATTGTTTATAGCTTGTTCTACATATCATAGCTACATTTTCCTATTTTTAACTTGGTAAATATTCGGGTCATCGTCATTGAATGAAGCTATACAAAAATATGTAATCGTTTTAAAAGCTCCGTGTGACATGAATTAGGGATTGTTTGGAACGAACAATAATAGTAATAATAATACAAATAATACACCTATTATGATAATGGTGGTGGTGTGTAAATTTACGATAGTAGATTATTGTTTTAAGTCTGATATATATATATATATATATATATATATATATATATATATATATATATATGTATGTATATATATATATATGAATGTATGTGTGTAAATATATATATATATATCTAGATATATATATCTATATATATATCTATATATATATATATATATATATATATATATATATATATATATATATATCTATATATATATATATATATATATATATATATATATATATACACTTGCTTGGCATTGTTACTAAAGGTATATATGTCTGTATTTTGTCTATTCCGCATCCTTTTGTAAGTTTTTTTTTATTCACAGCTGGTCGTAAACCCGACAACAGTGGCGTTGTGATGATGGACGGCATGTTGCTAGTCACAGAATACAAGTCAATGAATCTTCAGGTTTACAATAGCCATGACGGTAAACTGATTACATCACACAGACTGGATGACAATCCCATGGATCTCTGTCTTATTAGCAAGAATGAAGTCGCTGTGTGTCTGGATAATGGTACGGTTGTAATCCTGTCATTGAAATCGATAGATGACGTAAGACTCGTTAAAACTTTAAAGACAGGATTTCGTGGATGTTATTCATTGGCAAAATGGAATGCAGACAAACTCATTGTCAGCGGTTGGAAAGACGACATGTGTTGGGGAATTTTATCGATTAGAGATGGAAGTATGGACTCAACTCACGACATCTGTAAAGGGTATCGGACTCGAATGGCCGTGAAAGATAACACCGTGTACATCTCGTGTTGGACTTATGACTCCATTACTCAAGGTGTACATGCTTACGATATTTTGGATCCACAAACACAAAAGTTTCTGTATCAGGAATTAAAAATACCGTGGTCAATAATTGCTGACAGAAATTGTGTGTACGTGTGTGACTTGAACTCTAACAGAATTCATCAGTTGACAGACAGCGGTAAACTAGTGGCCATACACACAGTGTCATCAATACCGAATAGAATATTCTATGATGACCAGCATGGATTACTTTACACCACAAGCTCATGGAGTAATGTGGTAACTGTTTACAAAATGGAGTCTTTATATCAACAAGGTAATTCTGTTTTATTTTAATTCACACCACAACGAAAACTACATACTTCATTTATTTACATGATTTAGATTCACCTTTTAAAACAAATGAGTTATAAATGTTATACTTAAAACTTTATACAAGTTTGAAAACAAGTTTCAAATAAAATCAAATACATAACTCAAATTTATTCAAAGTGGAAGAAATGATTTAATTTTCATTTTATTTCAACGTCGTCATCCTCGTGTATTGATTTTTAATAATATTTGTTATTTTAAGATTTAATAATAAAGTATTTTAAAATTTCACAATAATGGAGGTGTACACAAGTCAGTTAATTACTGATGTACATCTTAGTTGTCACCAGAAAACTTTGTCACGAAATTTATCAGTTGTTATAGACTTTCTTAATGGCGGCTGGTTACTAAATTTAGATGAGTGTAACATACATGTATTACACTTTTCTCAGTAGGCAGAGCTTTCATAGTGACGTCATAACACCCGACATTCTGGGCTCTTGTTTATACTAGATCACACCACATCGTAATATACAATGTTGTCACGGAATATTTTCTTATTTTTTTGTTGAAAGTTACGGGATTATACTTTGTTTAACAGTGTTTTAGGAATATCCACGTTATTTATAAGAGACAAGAAATGCGATGATGAGTTTAAAAATTAGGCTATTGTAGACTTAAAAAAATAACAATTATATAATCAACTAAAATTCCATTCTGTTAGACGAACTTAAAAATTCGAAATTATTTTTTTTTTAAAATAGATTTTACTAGAAATACAAATTATATATCAGACTTAAACTTAGAAGTTTTCTAGACCAATATTAAAAATGATGTATTTGAATAAAACGAAAATTTCTAATGATTAAAATTAAAGTATATATATATATATATATATATATATATATATATATATATATATATATATATATATTAGACTAAATTATAAATTGTATATTAGACTGCTATTAAGACAGTGGGATGTCAGCTGTGTTTTGGAAATGTTTACATATTTATTGGAGCAATATTATGAGGAGTTTAAATATTCGGCTATATTAGACTAAAAGTAAAACACTTTGCTTGACTAAAATTTAAAAAAAAATGATAAAGAACACATTCTATGCTAGCTTTAATTTAAAACTCTAAATTTAAAAAAAATATAGCTTTGACTAGAAATACAAATTCTATATAAGACTTAAACTCAAAAAGTTTGTTAGACTAATATTAAAATGAAATAATAGAATAAAACGAAAAATTCCAAATGATTAACATTAAAGTATATATATATATATATATATATATATATATATATATATATATATATATATATATATATATATATATATATATATATATATATCAAACTAAATTATAAATTGTATATTAGACTGCTATTAAGACATAATGGGATGTCAGCTGAGTATATTAATATCCTAGTAGGATGTGTCTTATATTTAAATTAGTGAATGAAGCATAATACTTTATTATATAAGTAGCCATGGAAATCTGAAAAAGCCTAATTGAAAAAAAGGTGGGGAGCAATTTGTTGATCTACTATATATATGTATATATATATATATATATATATATATATATATATATATATATATAGATATATATATATATATATATATATATATATATATATATATATATATATATATATATATATATGTGTGTGTGTGTATGTGTGTGTGTGTGTGTGTTCTGATGATAGTGTAATAAGTTCATATAACTTCAATGATTACTTTGTGGTTCTGGTTAAAGTGAAAAATGGAAACAAAATTTTAGTACTCTGCCAAGTTCCAGAAAAAAATAATGTTTTAGAATATTTTGTGGAAATTCGACCTTTTTTGGACTGTCCATACATTGTCATCATCAAAACTGGTATTGTCATTTGACTTCAGATTCAGTCATTCCTGCAGAGGTCCTTAACATGGATACAAGCTCCCTTCAGATATACAAGGAGGCTCTTAATGACGGGAAGGAAAAGGTGTACAACATTAGGGTGATGGTGGTAGGTCAATATGGTGTAGGCAAAACAACGTTGACCCAGCGACTTTTGGGAAAAAATGTAAACATATCTGAGAGACATAGCACTGACGGGATAGATGTTCATATGGAGTCCTCAAAAGTTTCTTTGCCAGCTGGAGAGTGGACAACACAAGAAAAAAGTAGGTCACTTTTTTGTCTGATGATTCTGATTTTGTTCACATTTGTACATACCCATTCATCAAAAACTGCTTATTTATTCTCTCCCTGATTCTTTAGGCAGTTGGAAGTAAAGGTATATAATTTATCTATTAGGAATCAGGCATTTAAATTGGAAGGAATGTGAGCATTGGGTTTATTTTATATAAATTACTTTCTATTCACAAAGCAGTTTGAAAATAATATTCTTGCACTTGTTTGTAAAACTGCATTTTTTCAATTTATTTATACAAAGCCTGTAAACAATGTCAGCCACACTAGTCAGATGTCTTCCTTGTGTGAAGTTCTTTCAAGTTTGTAGAAAGATGCAGATCCACAATCAGCCTAAATTAGATATCATGCATTTATAGGCAAACATTATTATCCTTTGATTTGTTGTAAATTAATGGGGTTGTAATCAAGGAGTTTTTTTGTTAAATTGTTTTTGCAGTAATTCTTTGTGACAAAAATATAAACATTTACGTCAGTATATAAGTTTTTTTACACTGCCCAAAATATATTTAAAATATGGCTTGGGTGTGATTTGTGATTTGGATTTTTAACGTACCTTTAAAAAATATCAATCATATCATTACGATGTCTGCTGTGTGACACTTTATTGTGATGTCTAGCAGTGGTGTATCATGCCACAGACATGTCGCATGATGTCCCAACCCAGTCACATTATCCTGACATCAGGCCCGAACAGTCCTAACACTAAACTCTTAATATCGAGCACCAAACGAGGCAGCTGTTAATGCCATTATTGTAAGTCGTCTTTGGTATGACTCAGTCGAAGATAGAACCCATGACCTCCCGCATCCGAAACAGATGCTTTAAATACTACGGAACTTAAGCGTTTTATTTGGGAGAACATGTTAAAATAATTCCAGTGTTAGAGGAATACTTACTAGCAATCACCATATTTGTTTAGTCCAGTATTTTCTTTGTGAACTTGTATAATTAATACATTCCGAAATTCTAGTGAAATAAATGCTTGGTAAACATAGTTTATTAAATTGGAACTATACTATACTTTAATGATTAAATATGCAATGCGATTTTTTGCTTTTTGTGTGTGTCTTTAAACTTCCAGCTTTTGTAACTGTGTATGCTGAATTGTTTCATGTACTTTAATGCATTTTTCTTTATGGCTTTTCTTTACCTCATAGCTCTCCTTTCAGATGTTGTGTTTAATAGTCTCTCAAACATATTTTGTATATGCTTTATTTATGCTACTGTGATGGTATTTATCTTCCTAAGTATTTGCAATTCAATTTGAGTTTTCAATTTGTTTTTAATTGACACCATATAACCACTGTTAATGTGCCACACACACACACATACACATACACATACACACACACATTCATACATACATACATACTCCAAGCTATCTTGGAGGAACAGTGGCTCCATAGATAAGATGCAAGACTCATGATTTAAAAGAGTGCGTTGTTTAACACTATCAAACAAGTCTGGTCAGTAATGGTGGTGTGTACTTGGACAAGCACTTTACTGAAAGTCCTTCGTCACTAAATAACCTACTTGTGGTGCTGAGTCATAAAACACCAAACCAGACCAAATCCTCGCCATATGATGGTTTCGTTTTATATCTCTTATCACTCAGGATATTGTTTATTTTTTATTGCTATGACTCAATGATCAGGAACCACATTTTACGCATCAATCATTTATCATCATGTATCCTTTTCTTTGGCGCTATGTCTCATTACACTCTTGGTGTGTCATAAAATCGCATACCTACCTACCTACCTACCTACCTACCTACATACATACATATATACATACATACACACATATTTAAGTAGGAAATTGACAGCTAACATGTACTATCTTTGTCAACTTAAACCGTTCTGGTCACAGGGTTAGTTTACTAAGGTCAGTTCCAACTTCCAGGCAACCGATTAGGCAACTACAATTTGGGTCATTTGTCAAAATCATTTCATGCATTACGTTAGTGGAGTAAATCTGTACCTTGCACATGTCTAGTAAAGTAATTTAGTTTTAATATAGAAAAGCAATATCAATCATCGTATTTGTCCACCAAGGCCATCCCAGGCACAGAGTTTGGCTTAAAAAAATTAGATTTAGTTAGCTAAAGGTAATTTCAGTCTATAAAAGCAATATCACACATGGAATTTGTCAACCAATGCCATGCCAGCCACAGTGTTTGGTTTTAAAAAAAAATTGATTTAGGTCGGTAAAGGAGTTCATGATGTGTTTGTCGACTAAGGTAGTTGAAAGCCAGTGCTCACAAATTGCTTTTAGACACGGGCCCAGTACTTTTGACTTTTAGAAAATATCATAAGCTCTGACCCAAATTTTAAATTTTATATGCCCAAGTTTGCCATTATTTTGTTTCTACTAATGTTTGTCATAAACTATTGTTGTTGTCATGGGCTTAATACCATATTTCAGCACATGATAGGCTAAACATATTTGCCATTATGACCGAGGGAAGAAGAATGAATACCCTGAAAAGAGCCACCAATCCACAAGAAACTACTGGCAGGCTTTCTCACATAGCAACATCGGCTCAGATTCTGAGACTTGACTACTGTACCAAAAATAGAAAAAAGATGAACGTAAAATCAAACTTGACTCGGATTTAATCAGATGAGCACAAACTATCATTGACATAGGCACTCTGTTCCCATTTCACCGGTCACATGATTTGCTTTGTAAACAAAGTTTACAGCTGTGACAGAAATATGACACAATCTCCAAAATATATAGGAGAAATATTAATAATTTATTAGTCTTTAAACTTAGTGAAAATAAAATTTAAAATTTTATCAGCATGATCGAAGGTTTGTTCATTAAATTATATTTTTCAACAAGCCAAGGGCATCTTGTCCTGTAATGTAGGGTGGGCCTGATATGAAAATAGGGGCCATGACAGGAGGCTGTTTGATTTATTTTATAGCACTGCAGACATAGGGTTAGTGACGTTTGTTGTTGTCATGGGCTTAATATCATATTTCAGCACATGATAGGCTAAACATATTTGCCATTATGACGGATGGAAGAAGAATGAATACCCTGAAAAGAGCCACCAATCCACAAGAAACTACTGGCAGGTTTTTTCACATAGCAACATCGGCTCAGATTCTGAGACTTGAATCATTTGGACATAGTATGTGATGGCAGTGATTGGTAACAATTATTTTTTTAGAACACTCAGCCACCCAGGGGCTTTTTCAAGTAAAGTAAAGATGTACTGGGATGTTTTATGTGTACCAGCTTTGACCTGAGGCAGGCATGTAAATTAGTTAAAACAGTGTTAGTCAATTATCTCCACTAAAAATTGCTCATTAAAATAGAAACAAAGCTTTTAGAATTTAGATCATCATTTTATTATTTAATATTGAACAGTTCATAACAATTTTGTTATTTGACATATACCAAAATAATACAATATACAATATATATACAATGCATTCATGAATAAACGAAGGAGTAATGGCAATAAAAACCTATACATCAATCCTCCGAAAGAGAGTGAGGAAGAACTAGACAGCTAGAGAAGATAAGTTATGTTCTGTTAATTATGAGTTTTGATACAAAGCTTGTATTTTGCTTGGCAGTTTATGTAATAGGACAGTATTATTATGTTCATGTCACGCAGTGCATATGTTGCTTTTCTTGTATTTGAGTTTGAACATAATTGTGGTAAATGTCATACAGGCCATGTAATTCCATAAGCTTTAATTAATTCAAAGTTTAATTGTTTTGCTAAACTTTAATAATAAAATAGTTTAATCAAAGTTTATTCAGTCCTGAATAGTAAATGCTCTGTGCCTTAATTGTCCTCAACAAACTTCCAGAGAAAATTATTGATTGTTTTGGACAAATGGAGTCAGCTACTACACAGGTCAAGGAAATAGAATGACAGGTCTATCATAATAAAACAATTAGGGTGGTATGTATTTATTTTAATGCATGCTGCTTTCATTCTAACACCACAGTGCATATGTTTTAATCTGGATTTGTACTGTATCACACCTTAAGTTAAATCTACTCCAAAATAAATACATAATTTGTTAATCGAGTATAGATTTTGTTGTCTGAATTTCTCAGGCACATCACATATAAATAAGTACTTTCCAAGGGAACATAGACGTATGCAGATCCAAATAAAGTGAATAATTGCGATGTAAAGGTATGTGTAATAAAGAAATTGATAGATGCAACCCATGACTGTAATAGTCAGTTTAGAATGCCTATATGACCTGTATGACTGCCACTATAGTTAGTCAAAGCTTTTACTATCTTTCTGACTACTGTCCAACATGTACAGAAAATAGCATATACTATTGGCTTGGTTGTTGGCTTTCTATGTGACCTATGAAATGTTAATATTTTTAGTATAACTACACTGTATTTCTTGATCCTAGCTCTTTTGCTTGCTTGTAATCTTTATGCACCTTTTGGCTTTTAGTCACCCTCTGTTGTATGCTAACCTGCTAGTAACATAACTTTATGGCGAATGTTACCTGTACAAACACCATAAAAGCCATTAACCAGGTCATCTCAGTACAAGAGAACTTGGAGCTTCGGGTTAGAATGCTGTATATAGGTGTATGTTTTGGATTATCTTTTTTTAACCGTTTCCTATATTTCTCATTATCCACATTTGCATTTAACATTTAATCAGCTGTTAATCTTCAAGCACAAAATTCGCTTAGTATAGATAATGAAATGAAACTTCTCAAAACATAAAATGCTTTGAATCAAATTTAACTTTTGGTTTGCAGTCTGAATTAAAAAATGTTCATAAAAACTGAAGATTATGTCCTTCCCCATCAGCTTATGTGTGATTTCCGGAAAATGAAAGAATCTTCTTAAGACACAATGGCGGTGTTCAAAAATTAGATGGTAATTGTTATGTCTCTGCAAAATGAATTGAAATCATTCTTCCAAACAGTTTGATAAGTCTGTGATATTACGGTAATCATCATAACTTTCATAATTGCATATTCTTCTTCAAAAGAATGAAAATGTCCACATTTTTCCCAGTGAGGGAGGCTCTTTGTGCAGCTTTTTGTATATATCCAGCACTAGGTTAGACTTTCGTTATGGCGCAGATGTTGCTGTAGTATACATACTTCTGCAAGCTGATCTATATCGATCTGCTCAGCCCACAGTATAATTTTACTCATTAGAACAGAGTATTGGAACTTCTTGTACAGCTAGATGTCATGGTAGTGTATGACGACCCGGGAGCAGTACTTTGTACTTCTGAGGCAAAATCATTGATAACGTTGGTGTTGCTTCATCACACAATATTGTTGTAATAGTTTTCATTGGTTTGAGCAGTTTGACAATATTCTGTCTATTTGACAAATCATCCATTATACAAGTGTTTAACTGACTCCCTGCACTGCTCCAGTGGCCTAGTGGTTAGATATTCTGCCTCAGATGCAGGAGGTCGTGGATTCGATCCCCAATAGTGTCATATCAAAGACTTATACAAATAGTATTTACATCTGCCTCGCTTGGTGCTCAGCATTATGAGGTTAGTGGTAGGACTGGTTGGCCTGGTGTCAGGATGATTTGACTGGATTGGACATTCTACATGTCTGCGGCATGATCACAAGTGAAATACATCACTATAAACTGTTACACTGACAGACATTGTAACGATATCACATAATTTTCTTTAAAGCTACATTAAAAATCCAAATCACACACATGCACACACACAAATTTGACTCCCTGTCTTATTTCGTTGCTTAACATAGTAGCTAAATTTGGTTAGCTACCCTTCTTATAAGGTCTTTGCAGTTGTTTACTTACTGGCATCAACTAGTACTGCTTATATATTTTTATAAGTCTAAGAATCATCTAGAGCTTGGATAATTAATCAGTTACTGAGAAATGGTGCATATCATGTGCAAGAAAGCATTGCTATATGCTCAGTGATTTTCTGTAATCTTTGCAATGAAGAAATTAATGGAGATTTCAAAACTAAAGTCAATCTACGCTGGCCATTGGTTATGCCACGTGAAGGCATTGGAGTAGTTGAAACAGTGGTTTTGGGAGCTAGATTCTTGTCATCTTTAAAATGAACTTCAATCGCTGGGTGATGCTTGTTTTAAGTATGCAGACTTGTTTGAAGTATTTCCAGTATTCCTAAGATGTGTACAACAGAGACTACAAACATACTTGGATTGTTGTCCTTTTTGATAACTCCAATTTCATACTGCAAAGAATAACCAAACTAACTCAAAGCCCAAGGCCATCTAATCATAAGTAATGTTAATTCAGTCTTTTCTGCCTTTTGCGTCTGTTTTTTTTTTGATCTGCTGCTGGACTCGTATTATTTCACCCACAATGTTTGCTGCATATGCATCAGTCATGTGGCTATTCGACAATCCAATGTATTAGCATTTTGTAAAGTGTGAGAGGTAAGGAACTATCTTTTCAAAATCAAACATGAGTTTTTAGATGCATATCGGAGTATATCAAATTTATGCCTCTATAATCTGCTTCCAGATTCATCGCCTTTCATAACTGATGCTTTGACATAGGGTTTTCAATGAAACACTTTTTCCACCATTAAATTAATTTTTAATGAAAATAGTACATATCTAATCACACCATATGCATCATATTTTGAATGATTTTGTAAACCAAAAATCTTGTGAAGTCAAACGATGTTGCTTGCATGCTATACTTCAATGGCCATATAAATTACAGTGACATAAATAATGACGAGATGCATGTTAATTTGCTTAGACAAATATGAACTCTTAGAACTCCATTTAGTTAGTGTGCAGTCAGCCATTATAATAGACTTTTTGGGGATTTATGTAGTTTATTTTCCTCCTTTCAGATGCATATAAATACTATAGACTTCAGTGCCTTGTAAAGTGTTTAAATGAGCACTCTAATAAGCAGGAATCCAAAAGAGAACAAGAGAGACAAAGTGAGATGGATGACAAAGTCACCATTGTAGAATACGATAATGGATATACCCAACATAATCAGCTTGTCATTAAAGAACGCAATGATGAACATCCCCAACATGATCAGCCTGTCAGTGCAGAGCCAAGCACCAATCAAAACGTCAAACCACCATCATCCCAGCCAGTAGAATCAACTAATGTCAGACTTGGCCCAGAACTATGCAGTGGAATAGACTCCAACGAAAATGAGAAGGATACAGTAATGGAAATCCTTCGATTGGTCAATGAAAATTCAGGCAAACTAGAGAAGGATACAGTTGAATATGCTGCCTTGGCATTTATGGAATTAGCAGGGCAGAATGCATTGTTCACTACTCACCAGACATTCTTGACCAGTCGTGCAATATATCTCTTAGTCATGGATCTCAGTCAACCAGTCACAGATCTCATAAAAGATGACTATTTTCTTTACAGAGAGGAGAAACAATTGTATAGAGTTTATGGTAAGTAAAGCAGGTTTAGATAAAATAGGGCGTGGGTGACAAGTATAAGGTACCTAAAATGTCAGAGTCAAAATAGTTTGAAGTTCATTTGTAGAAATGAATGAACCATTAGCTGTGAGGAGCTCTTTAACACACTTGTGATATTCCAAGCTGAACAGCTACGACTTCTTGCACAGAAAGACAACCTCATTATGGTAACAACTACTACTTCTAGTACACAAGGACATCCACATCATGGACTTTTTATGGTAACATGTAATACTACTACCGATAGTAAATTTTGTTGCTGATGTTGGGGGTGGGACAAGTTAAAAGAAAGGTTTTAAGTTTTTAAAGTGTGTTTTAAAACTGCAAGATATTCATCATGTAAAACTACCACCAGTCCACTGAGCTGTCGCAAGCTAATTGTTTGGCAGACAGCTGTAACAATTGAGAGCCAATCCATTTGACCACTTGGAGATTTAGGGATATCAAGTAAATTAATCTTTAAATTTCATATTTTTCATATTAAAAGAAGCAATGAAAACTATGTGAAACATTACAGCTAATTTTGTTTCTGTTGACTAATTATATCTATAAAGAATAGGATGTGATACATTAATTATGTATTTCAGATAGAGGGTGAATTATCAAATGGAGTTTTCTTTTTGCATTAGCAAACTGCGTAGTTTAAACGTCTGCTTTGATGCTGGAGGTAATAGGTTTGATCCCTGGCCAGGTCATACGAAAGACTTACAAAATTGGTACTAACAGATGCCTTGCTTGATGCGCATCATTAAGAGATTAGTGTTAGGACTTGTTATGCTGGTGTCAGGATAAAGTAACTGGGCGGGACATCATGCCATGTGTCTGCATTAAAATCCAAATCACACACATGGAAATGCTCTTACATTACAGACTCAAGGAATAAAAAGCAAAAATTATGGAAATATAATTGTTTGCAGTAAAATCTGGATGCTGTCTTAAGTGTGCTTCAGTCAGATCGGGGCTTGATATTAGATTCACTAGAATTGGTCATGGAACCAGACTAACTTCCTCTGAGTACCTCAGATGATTGTCAGCTGTATGTACATGTGTATTTTGCAATGCTAAACATTTTCATGGTCAAGCTGATGATTATTGCTTGTTAAAATGGCTTCAGACAATTCCATGTCAGGACAAAAGGGATAATAAACCTCTTAAAGCATTTCAGTAGTACAGAAAAATTAAAGGAAATATTCAGATTCTTGTTAGAGAAGTCAGGACAGGCAACAATTATGTTTAATATCATGCATTGATTGGAGTGCGTCACATGGTGGAAAGAAATGTTGCAGCTTGTGAAACTGTACTGTAGAGAGGTAATTAAAGGCCACTGGCCGTACTCTGACATTTATATGTATATATCATATTTGCATTACGTGAATAAAAGTAGTCATACTCGCACAATTTTTTAAAATAAATTATGAAGCGTAAAAATGATATAATAATTTAATTACTCGAAAATTAAGTATACAACGCTGTTACCTCTTCTTAGATAAAATGTCCCACCTATAGAGGACGCCAACCGGAAATGACGTACATTATCCGCAGAAAAGAACATACATGCTTCTTGTTGATAAATTATTACCTAAAGCATTGCAAATTTCGCTTCACTGTTCTGGTGGCCTAGTGGTTTGAGTGTCCATTTTGGAAGCAGGAGGTTGTGGGTTCGAGTCCTGGAATAGCCATACCAAAGACTTACAAAAAATGGTACTAACAGCTACCTCGCTTGACATTCAGCATTAAGAGGTTAGTGTTTGGACTGGTCGGCCTGTTGTCAGGATAATGTGATTGGGTGGGACATAATGCTACATGTCTGCGGCATGATGCCCCAATGTTAGACATTATTATTATTATTATTATTATTATTATTATTATTATTATTATTATTATTAGTATTATTATTATTATTAGTAGTAGTAGTAGTAGTAGTTATAGTAGTAGTAGTAGTAGTAGTAGTAGTAGTAGTATTCACATGTAAGTCAATATTTGTCGTTAGTGTATAAAATAATACAATAAAAACGTAAGTGTCATTTAAATTTTTTAATTTAAATCGCTTACTTATATGTGGTCTTTAGTACATAGAATATAATATAACTTTAGCGGCTTGTCCTCTTTTTACTTGATGATTTTGATTTATACTGAGAATTGAAATATGGCGGCATGACACATTTTGTCATGCTAACTTGGCCGGCTATCATCAAGTGTTCCGTAGTGTAGTATCTCTTTGTCACATATGTATCGGTAACATACGTATTATTAAGCATTATTTATGCTAAAATTAGTCGAAATATTACTTGACAGATTTATCAAGATATAATTTTCAGACATATATGAAACATGATTACATTTCCGAAAGGTTTAATAAATCCAATGATTTTGATTTCATATTATAAGGACCATGTAACGTGTTAACCATATTAAAAATGATATGCATCAACAATAACCATATATTTGGTTGTATTATTATAATAAAAACGTCCATGTCAATTTTGAGCGCTTTTTATACTCAAAAAACCCCTTGTTTAACCAAAAGAAAAAAGACCGCCATGCAAAAATTGTGTTACCAATGTGGCATGGTCCTTTTGGAATATTATGCGTATATTGATACAGCAAAAATGTATGCATTAAGGAAATAAATTTAAAAATGAGTTAAAATGTCAACGACATTGATTTGTGTCTCATTAGTGAATTTGGGTATAGTACGCGTGATCATGGTGTTATTATAATCTTGTTTATTTTACATCGGTAATTTTTAGTAGTGAAATATTTTTTAAACTTCTCTTTTGACTTGAAATAGTTCGTTATTATTGAGAAATAATAAAATTACGAACACTGACAAAAAAGAAGAAATAAACTAAATGATGTAGTACGACTGATCTTTCAGAAACCATCTGAGTTCTGTGCATTAGCCATGATGATTAATTCGATAGCGACCGCATTTGTTGAGTAGGCATCAATAATGACATTGTTATTATTGAGTTCAAGTATCATTTGTTAATGGCTAGCAAATCTTAACGAAAAATCAGATTAAAATGTTCAGTTAGAGAGATAATAATATAACACTTTGGCTTATTTACGTTCAGCGCCAATTCAGTCGATTTCGGGATATAAAAGTCAGTATCATAAAGTCATCTCAGGATGACATAGGTTGTTATGTTGGAGCCATTTTATATCTAAAACTGCAGACATCCCATCATGCTTATATCCTCTCTTATTTTTCTCAAATAAAATGAACCTAAAGATTTGAAGAGCAGAGCGAAAGGGACAGATAACACTTATTTTTCGTTGAGTACAAAAGCGCAGTTGATTAAATGGAAAAGTTGAATTTTTTAAAAATATATTTAATAAGTTACTTGGTTGAAGAAAGACAACAATAAATACAGCCTTGACAAGCATGTAGCGAAATCTCAGAATTATTATGTATATTATCCTTGGGGCGACGTCTCCAGGCAAAGTGGGGCGACATCTCTGATACTATGGGGCGACATCTCCTGACACCTGAGATGAGTTCTCCCATGGCGAGTTATCCATGGGGCGAGTACTCCGCTATTCCAATATGGTTGGACCCAACAGCTTCAATCTACTTTTCACGGTAACCATGGTCTTTCGGAAAAAGAAAGAACCCCTTTGTCCCTTTATCGCTCTTTTGGTTACATCCATACGCAATACAGTGCACCATATTTGTTTTAGAAAATTACAATCGTCAAGATGTATCACATAGATGGTTACGCGGGGAAATTCAACACATGAATGGCTTGGTTGAACCGAAGGGATAAATGTATGTCAGATCCGTCTTTGGCGGAATTTACCGATTGTGGACTGAGATTGCCCGGTAAATTTTTTCCATTTACAAAACGGAATTTTTAGTCTATTAAAACATTTGTATGGTGTACATATATGAGAAATGCTTTTATATTATGACTAAAATAATATTGGACTTTTGTACAATAAAGCTGGCCGGTGACCTTTAAGTTTCAATCAAATTTTACTGTTGAGTCGAATACAATGTTTACTATTGCATTGGTCCTGAATCACACTTGTAGAATTTTTACTTTAAGTTGATCTGAATTCAAAATTTAGTAAACAACAAGTGCCATTTTAAATTCTTACAAAAGATATAAATATTCCTCATTGAGTTTTTTAATTGTACATATTCTCAGATAAATGTTCATTACAATAAATCTATATTTCTATGGTGTAAATTGTGGATGTTGTAACATTAATTTTTGGGTATCCCAAATTTGAGATATTTTGTTAATTATTCTGACCAATTTTGAGCAGGATTATACATTTCATACCATAGTGTTATAATGAGAAATAGGAGAGAAAGAACTGCCACTTTTCATGAAGAAATAGTTATAATTATGTTTTGTTTTGCTTTCATAAACAGAGGAATGTTACACATTAGTTTTTTTGCTAATGATAACAATACGCGTTCAGATCAATACTCACAAGGAAAGACATAAACTGGTTTCCTTTTCTTCAAAATTATTCAAAATATGTTACACTTTTCTCACTAATACTAAACATGTAAGGTTTAATTTCAATACAAATGTCTGTAGATAAGAATTGTACCTAGAGCCAATGATCTGACAGTTATGATATCTAGGTGATCACAACATTATAATTATCACTGATATCAACATCACCTGCCATTCTAAACTTGAACATGCATTTCGCACCAAACATTGTACCAAAGTTTAATGACTGAGAAAAAATCTAATTAATTAATATAAGCGTCTGCTTTTTAAAAAAGATGAAATGTTTGTATGTTTTGAAACTGAACATTCTTGTAAAGATCATGATGACACCGAACCTTTTTTGACTCCCTCACATGCCAGGAAGAGCCGATTTTCTTTCTTCTAGGCAATAACCTTTTGTTATCAATATTTAATTTGCATCATTTGCTTTGTCTTTATAAATATAAATAAATAATCATTTTTTTATATTATAGTTAGTCATTCTGTGTTCAACTTGGCCTTGTCAAGGATTAGGATTTTGTCTACTTTACTTGAGAATTGTTTTTTCAAATATATTTTATAAACAGTTGTTGCATAGCTGGATTGTTGTCTATGTGTGTAGATTATTATCAGGCTTGTTATTGGTGTGGGTTATTATCAGGCTTATTATTGGTGTGGGTTATTATCAGGCTTATTATTGGTGTGGGTTATTATCAGGCTTAATCATTGGTGTGGGTTATTATCAGGCTTATCATTGATGTGAGTTATTATCAGGCTTTTGATTGGTGTGGGTTGTTAGTATCAGGCTTATTATTGGTGTGGGTTGTTATTATCAGGCTTATTATTGGTGTGAGTTATTATCAGGCTTATTATTTGTGTGGGTTATTATCAGGCTATCATTGGTGTGGGTTATTATCAGTCTTATTATTGGTGTGGGTTATTATCATGCTTATCATTGGTGTGGGTTATTATCAGGCCTATCATTGGTATGGGTTATTATCAGGCTTACTATTTGTGTGGGTTATTATCAATCTTATTATTGGTGTGGGTTATTATCATGCTTATCATTGGTGTGGGTTATTATCAGGCCTATCATTGGTGTGGGTTATTATCAGGCTTACTATTGGTGTGGGTTATTATCAGTCTTATTATTGGTGTGGGTTATTATCAATCTTATTATTGGTGTGGGTTATTATCATGCTTATCATTGGTGTGGGTTATTATCAGGCCTATCATTGGTGTGGGTTATTATCAGGCTTACTATTGGTGTGGGTTATTATCAGGCATATTGTTGGTGTGGGTGGATGTTTTTGTTTTAATCAGGATCTGGGTTCTTTTGACTTTCCTGATGTTTGCCTGGTGTTCCTGACATTATCCAGGTTTTATATTGTAATTGTAGTAACAGACTGCTAATTGTGCCTAGCATCTTCTATGTAGATTTCTAGAGTCTTGTTTTCAGTTGGTTGAAGGTTTTTGTGTGGTGAATGTTGATTGTGACCTGCATTCATTTGCAGACTATATAGTTCAGTTACTTGTGCGAGTATTTGCTAATGCTTAAGATCTTGCAGAATCAATGTTGTATTATTATTGCAGGGTTCTCAATAAACATGTACCGCTGGTGTTTGATGCGTGAAAGTTTAAAAAAAACTATTTTTGACATAGAAATTGTTGCATAAAGTTGGCCTGAAACATCAATATTAGTAATCCTCGGTGTACTTCCATCTTATTTTCTTTGTAACAGTTAGCTGTCCATAACAAATGTACTCAATTAGGCATTGATTAACATCTGATCAATATCAAATAATATTGTATAAATAGAAAGCCTAAATTCCACTGTTTATTTTCTGATTTTGTTTTTAAAGTTTCATTCACTTCACTAGATTAATTTCTGATAAAATATAGGCGTTTGTTTGATTGCACTTTAAATTATCATCAGGCAAAATGAGAATATGGTTTCTTGCTAAACCAGTTTTCAACATGTGATTGTGTTTTACTTTTATCAGCAATTAATCATTTAATTTAATTAAATTGGCAAAACCAAGAATGTTTTAATTAATGGATCCTTCAGAAACAAATTGAATGAACATAAAACTCAATGCATACATCTGAACTTTATAATCACTATGGCGACAATAAGATAATTTTATTTTATGTCGCGAATAAATGATTTGAGCAGTTGATAAAAGAATATGTTGAAAAGTTGAAAATATATTTTAAAGTATAAAATAAACCTCTGTTTCATATACAGAATATAAATAAAATAGGATTTAGTTAGAATGAAAACGACTTTGACAAAAATGGAATTGTATATTTCTTTGAAAATACTGTACAGTTATTTCTCATTAGTCAAAATGAGACCATAAATCTTAAAACATCATTTGTTTTCACCAGGAACAAGGAATCACAGCTGAAGTGACTCTAAAGATTTTACTTTTGACTCCTGACATTTTTATTGTTTAACTCGTGCGATTTTGGGGTTAAGGGTCAAGAGACTTTTCAGTTTGGTAATCTATTGACAATCTTGTATTGTTGTTTAAGTATTCTTTTCAACTTGAATTTATACTGTATTTATTATTATTATTATTATTATTATTATTATTATTATTATTATTATTATTATTGTTGTTGTTTTTGTTCTTATTGATGTTATTATTTTTCTGATGATTTTGATCATTATTATTGATGTTGCTGTTATTATTTTTATAATGATTTTATTATACAATACTATTATTAGTATTATTATTATTATTGTTATGTTCTTTCTGTTATTGTTATTATTATTATTATTATTATTATTATTATTATTATTATTATTATTATTATTATAAAGATTCATTTCATTCAGTTTATATCTGTTCTATCTTCAGAGCTGACTGAGATCTGGCTGAACTTGATACATTATTGTGCACCATCCTCATGTTCTGGAATTCCTCCAGTGATTCTCATTGGAACGCATGTGGACAAGATTCCAGAGGTATGTGTCTATGGTTTATATAATAAACGACAGTGACTCATATACAGAGCTCAAACTTCCATTGTATATTAATTAAATTATTAACAGTGCTAATTCTAATCTGATTAGATGACGGACTGTTTCCATCTTGTTCATTTGTGCATGGCACTATTGGCAACAGTAGTGTCAGTGTCAAATCATGTGCCAACTTAAAATTAATTACATTTTGATGACATGGTATGCAGTGTTTTGTTTAGTTAAGGCATTTTTCCAATTCAATGTGAATTCCAGGAAAAACAACCACCCCCAACCAACCAACCATAATCAGGTCAGGGCAGGTCAGAAGTCCCCTTACAATGATTTTATATATATTTACTGAATTCAATGCACATTTGCAACAAAGTATGAATAGGTGAATACCTAATTGTGTAACATCACTTTTTAATGGATGCATCTATAGGATATAATATCGTAAACCAATAAATCTATTGCTTTCATTTTGTCTGAATCACTTAATATTGCTTAAATGATAGCAATAGCATCAACATTTGAAATTCTTGAACAGTCCTAGACACTTGTGGTCCCTTGCAACCAAAGATAATTAAATTGTCTGAAGCAGGCATATAGCCTTCAGACCTATAAGACCAGGCACATGGGACATTTATTAGATTACAGTGGATCCAGATGCCCAGAGCTGTACTGATCAGCTTTGAGAATCTGAATTTCTTTCTTTATGAAATCAGCTTGTATTTCTGCTAAGTGTCAACAGAACCACAGTCCCAAGGTAGCCACATTTTTCATTCCATGAGTTTGCATTCATCATTGTGTACATGTAAATAAATATGACAGACACACGCATCAAATGTCAGATTTGGACAAAAGTACAAAAGCTCTTCCAAATGTTAACACTCTGTACACAGAATTATTTAAATTAATACTGCAGTTTTCTCATGTACTTAAAAGAAAAAAAAAACCTTTTTCTACTGCAACATTTCAGATTTTATTACCAAAAGCAAACGAATGTTTGTCTGTTGAAAAGATTTTGTCACATTCATTAATTGATCCATGTTGATTTCATCATGTAAAACTGAACCTACTGCTTTCTATTCATGGATACAATGAATTCACTGTTGACAATCTTGCAATACATTGGATCCCTGGAAAAATTTGTGCTCCAAAGCAAGTTGTTGTGAAATTTTGGAATGCATATTGCAAAGTTAATATTGCCAGGATGAAAAGAGGTTTTAAGAGCACATAAAATGTAAGAATAGTGGAAGATGTCACTGTGTACCACATGTATGCATATGTCTATATTTGAATATGTATGTATGTATGTATGTATGTATGTATGTATGTGTGTGTGTGTGTGTGTGTGTGTGTGTGTGTGTGTGTGTATTTAAACCAGGTTCGCAGAAGAGGGTTCTCTTACTGAGCTAGCCAGCGGCTACACATTCTTCTGGAAAGGAAAAGCCCAAAATGAAGACAGGATCCATGGAGTCGGCCTGGCTATCAAATCAAGTCTTCTGAAGCAGCTCCCGGAAATGCCGGTTGGTATCAATGAGAGGCTAATGAAATTGCGAATACCTATAAGCCACAAACGGCACTCAACAATCATCAGTGCATACGCCCCTACCCTATCGAGTCAAGCAGAAACCATCGATCAGTTCTATACGGACCTCTGCTCTGTACTTAACTCAATTCCAGCTGACAACAAGATCATACTACTGGGGGACTTCAATACCCGTGTTGGCTGCGATTATGTTCGATGGAAAGGTGTGCTTGGCAAGCACGGTGTCGGCAGAATGAACAGCAACGGCCTGCTTCTACTCAGCAAATGCACAGAATTTAACCTCCTAATCACAAACTCAATGTTCAGAATGGCGCACAAACGCAAGAACACCTGGATGCACCCCAGATCTCACCAATGGCACTTAATTGACTATGTAATAGTACGCCAGCGTGATGCCAAGGATGTCCAAATCACCAAAACCATGCGAGGTGCAGAATGCTGGACAGACCACAGACTTGTCAGAACTACCCAACAGCTGCACATTGCCCCTCACCACCTAAGACGTCCTAAGCTTGTGCGCACAGCCCTCAACGTTGTCAAACTGCAGCAGCCTTCCACACAGCTCAATTTCCAAAAGTGACTAGATGACATGCTGTCAACAAACGGACCGTTATGTGGAAACGCCTCTGAAAATGGAACAAGCTCAGGGACATGATAAGAGAAACAGCTATGGCAACCATGGGTTCAAGGAATCGAATCCATCAAGTCGCTGCCATTGAAGATCTGCTTGCCAGGAAAAAAAAAACAAAGCTTTTATGGACTGGCAGAATGACACAAACTCCATCCCCATAAAAGATCGCTTCAAATCCTATCAGGCTGAGGCTCAGAGAGAAATTAGCAAGATGCATGACCAATGGTGGGAAAAGAAAGCTGAAGAAGTGCAAAGCTATGCCGACACTAACAAATCCAAAGAGTTCTACAACGCCATCAAGTCGATCTTCAGCCACACAAAGTCCAGCTCTAAGCCCTTGCTTGCTGCAGATGGCAGTATATTAATAAAAGACAAGAAGAGCATTAAGGAAAGATGGAAAGAGCACTTTAATCAGCTCCTAAACCTGCCGTCATCGGTCAGCCAATCTGTTCTTGACCAAATACCCGAACAGCGAACGCTCAACCAACTGGATATTCCGCCAAAGATGGAGGAATTGAGAAGGGCCATTAAAAAACAAACTGGCAAGGCACCTGGAAAGGATGGTATCCCAGCGAAGGTGTACAAGACTCTCAGTAAGCAGTCTCTGGAGGCATTCTACGACGTGCTGGTCAGCATCTGGACGGAAAAAGAGATGCCAGACGACCTCCGTGATGCATCAATTGTGACCCTCTATAAAAATAAAGGCACACGTATGGACTGCATTAACTACAGAGGCATCTCCCTGCTTTCCGTTGCTGACAAAATACATCTTGCTCAACAGGCTTATTGCAGCAGTGTCAGAAAATAACCTCCCCGAGTCTCAGTGTGGTTTTCGCCCAGAACGCAGCACCGTTGACATGATCTTCGCAGTGAGACAAGTCCAAAAGAAGTGCCTTGAGCAGAACATGAATCTATATGCTGTCTTTGTGGATCTGACAAAGGCTTTCGATACAGTCAACAGAGACGCACTGTGGGTAGTACTCAAGAAACTTGGTTGTCCTCAGAAGTTTACCAACCTAATCCGGCTCCTCCACATTTACATGAATGGAGAGATTTTCTCAGACGGTGAACCCTCAGAGAAATTCCCCATATCTAATGGTGTCAAACAGGGTTGTGTACTCGCTCCAGTACTCTTCAACCTCTTCTTCACACAGGTACTGCTCCATGCAATCCGGGACATTGACACTGGCATCTACATTAGGTATCGCCTGGATGGATCAGTATTTGATCTCCGTCGCCTAGCTGCAAAAACTAAGACACTAGAAAGACTCATTATTGATGCACTCTTTGCAGATGACTGCACCCTCATGGCACATGCAAAGACTCACCTGCAAACAATCGTGAACAGATTATATGAAGCCTCCAACCTATTTGGACTCACAATTAGTCTAGGAAAGACAGAATCCATCTTCCAGCCTGCCTCAAACACTGTCCCAAGAAGCCAGTCAAGCACTAGGACGACTCCGAGCCAAGGTCTTGCAGCACAAGGACATACGCCTGTTAACAAAGCTGAAGGTGTACAATGCAGTTGTCCTCACGTCTCTACTATACGGCTATGAAACGTGGACACTCCACAGAAGGCACATCAGTCAGTTAGAACAATTCCACCTGCGCTCCCCGAGATCCATCATGCGGATAAATTCGAAGGACCGAATCACCAACCTGGAAGTCCTTGATAGAGCCAACACAACAAGCATCGAAGCCAAAATAATCCAGGCCCAGCTTCGATGGATTGGTCATGTCATCTGCATGGATCAAAGCAGAATCCCAAAGCAGTTGTTCTATTTTGAGCTATCCTTGAGGAACCAAAAGCAAGGCCGCCCTCACAAGAGGTACCAAGCCAACTCGAGCTCGATGCCTCAGACAGAAAGCATTGGCGAGCCTTGACCAGAACAGCCTGTTTCATCTTTGAGGTTGACCGCCGCCAGCGTCTTCCTGCAACCCGTGAGAGACGCCACAGAAATCTATCCCAGATACCAACAATTACCGGTGTCCCATGCCCCACCTGCAACCGCATGTGTGTATCGGAATTCGGACTCCGGAGTCACATGCGCGTCCACCCCTTAATGAAAGTGCACATTGTCTTCCTCGACTCGAGAGACTACCAAGATAAGATGTATGTATGTATGTATGTATGTATGTATGTATGTATGTATGTATGTATGTATGTATGTATGTATGTATGTATGTATGTATGTATGTATGTGTCTTTAGATGAATGCATAAATATGAGTGCATGTATGTGTGTACCTGTCTTGTGTTTCACTAGCCCATATACACTCAACAACAATCATATGAAGAACTATCTCATATATAATGGCTTTTATTTTTTTTTGGTAAAGGAGAAAAAGGAATGAGGAAAGGCTGTGCTTTTATAAAGTTTTATTTTATACCGCTACTCTGTGTTGATGTTAAAAGTTTATTGGTATACCCACATCCTAGTGTAATACACACCTCAAGTGTAATTATGTGAAGCAGCATCATATGTGTACCTAGTGGTCCATGACATTGTACTACACTAATCCATTTTTTAAACATATTCTTGTTGTGCATGCTAGAGAGTACCACATGGTGTATATGAGTTTTTTATGGTATTGGTTGTGTAATAAATACATATATAATCCCTGTTTAATTTCAAATCAAAAACAGAACTAGTAATGGATACCAAGATTATGATGGTTTCAATTAATGTTTGGGGTCTGCATAGTTCTAATTTAAGAAGAGATGTTTCCTGCTGGGTGAAATGCAAGAATGCATTATCTGTCTACAGGAGACATACTGCTGCTGACATTTAAAAAATATTGGGAGGATGAATGGAGTTATATAAGTGTGTTTAGCCATAAAACTGCCAATATTACAGTTGTTGCCACCTAGTTTAGAATTGTGAATTTTGCAATAATAGAAAAAGATGTGATGGTCAGGGCAGATATATTATTCTTGATATATCAATAGATGGATATTTACGCTGGAGAATTTATGTGGTCATTATATTGATAATGCTGGGGTATTTGTAGGAATTTGAAAGATGATTTATCATAACTTTTGTCAATTCCTATGTCATTATTTGGTATGACTGGATAGTTGTTCAAGACATGGAGGAATTTGAAACAGGATTTATCACAAATTGTGTCAATTCTTAGATAATTATTTGTGATAACTGGGTTGTTGTTCAGGACATGGACGAATTTGAAATATGATTTATCATCAAGTTTGACAATTCTTATGTTATTTAGCAGCAGAGAGGGTGAATCGGACATGGATTTCAAACAATATAGACTTCTCGCATTAGCACTTAAAAAATCAAACAAAAATGACTGAAAATCAATGAAAACAGGCAAAAAAGGACTGAAAATCAATGAAAACAGGCAAAAAATGATTGAAAATCAATGAAACAGGCAAAAATTAATGAAAAATTAATGAAAACAGGCAGCAAAAAAATCTCCATTTGGCAAATGGAGCCTTAGTCATTTTTGTCTGAAAACATGATCTTTGAGATGGTCCAAATGAGCAAAAAACTCACCCCGTTGATCGTGATTCACCCTCTCTGCTGCTGGGCCCTTTTTTTACTGTGATTATGATGATTTAACCGTATCAGGGATATGTTTTTGTAACCGAGTCTTTAAAAACTCTTCTGGAGTCGGTATTGGTCTATTTTTTCGTCGAAGATATTCTATTGCGGAACGATACTGTGGACAACCACATGATATAAAAATTTGATATTTTCCTCTGACGCCTTTTCCACAACCAAGACAGGGCTTTGGCCCATCGGGACATTCTTGTTTTGCAGTACAATTATGTACGCCACAGAATTCCCCGTTGGAATGTTTTCCACATCGCTGTTTAGATCCTAAAAACAACCAACGACATTTATTTGTTGCTAATGCCGAATTCACCATTATTATTAATCGTTAATAAACATTCAATTAGACGTTAAAAAGTATACAGTATAATGATAAGTGATTACTCCGATAACATTTCAGGATGTGAAAAAGACTTTTTTCAATCTCCGGAAACTCATCATGATCTTCAAGAATATTACAAAAGGCGTTTAGGACCGTCATAGAGTGTTTATAGTAAAAAATCCGCAATTGAATTACTCACTGTGGACAGTTATTTACTTCACGGTATAATAATTCAGCAACGGGAAAAATTTTACGTTTTTGTGGATGATCCGGACATAATAGAACTTCAAGGGTGTTCTGCGGTTAATGAAATTATTCCCCGGGAGAGATTGAGATATCCCTCTATCGACATTGATTCTAAAAACCCATCGATGGAGGAGTTATTATTGTACTTCAACGACTTAGTTGATTCCATTAACGATATTATTGTTTTTGAAACCTGCGGCGGTTATCATATTTTATTGAAAACGATTCCGATCGATTTTGATACTCATCGGGAGTTGTTGAAGAAAATTGCCGCAGATAGACCATCATGGAATGTTGATACACAGGCTGGATTGTACAGCATCAAATTACCCGGAACGAGGTCAGCAAAACCAAACAGCATTGATAAACGATTAATTTATCCTGCTGGATTTACTAGCAGTTTACTATCTTGTCCTGTTGCTATACAGCCGTATTACGAAAAACTCACTGACGACGATGATACTTTTGAAGAACGCGATGATGATAATCTCACTGGTGAACAAATGCAAAAGATTTCAACAGCGCTAACTGGACAATCCGATCAGATCACATGAATTACAAATCAAACCACCAATATGATCTCACTGGGTAGGGTTCCAGGGTCATTCTGTAATATTTGTCAACGACGACACGGCATTAATGAGTTTACTGGATTCATTGAAGGAAAAACCATTGACGCATTTGTGTGCGTGTATTCTGATCGGTTTGTGATCGGTTGTTTCCGTACCACAAAACATAAAATCACGATTGACATAAATGATGATAGTAAAACCCGCTACGAAAAATACTTAAAATCGTATAATTATCGTCGTGAAGACCACAGTGGGGAATTCCCCATACGGGATCCGGATTATACTTACTGTGAGCCGTTTCATGAAAACGGCGCAGGATGTAAAATTATCCTTAACGACGATGTTAGATGTTGCAGTACAACGTCGTAACGATGTAGTTCGGGACCGTGAACGATTAAAGACTGAACTCAATGATGTGCGATGTGATTTAAAATTCCTCACTGAGGAGTATTCCTCATTGACAAATAAATACAATTCTTTGTTATCGGAGTATAATTCTATTGCCGCTGAAATAAATGAAATGTATTCAAGGATTCCTGTTGACAGTCACCACTAATGACAGAGTCATCAACAGTGATAAAATCACTAACAGTGACAGAGCCATCAAAAGAAAACAAAAACTAAAACAACGTGATTACTCATGGAAGACCTATGTTCCTGAACAAGACCGTGATATTTTTAATGAAGTCGAAGACGTGCTTACACCAAAACGGCAACAAATATAACCCTCCAATGAAAATTTTCATCGTGAAAAAATAATTGCAGTACAAAAATTCGAACAACTGCAAGAACAAACTCGAAGAAAACTAAACGGAAAAATAGATTAATTAAGACCTAATCGAATCATTTCCGCGATAATTTCTTGTTCGGGGGTTCCATTTTGTATCATTCTGTTAAGCAGTTTTTTTTGTAACCGTATCCGTGTATGTTCAGATCGGTTCTCAATCATTCTAGATATAAATTTCCCTCCTTCTGGTGATTTTTGTGTTGTTCTAAATTTTCCGTTGTAATATTTTACTTTCACAGCTGATTTTGGATTTATTGATAGTTGTCCCTGAATAATTTCTGGTAAATGATCTATACTACACTTCATATAGGTCATTTTAATATTAATTATTGAATTTCAATTTATTGTGTTTGACGATCAACGGTGGGGTGGTTTTGTTCTTTCATAATACTTTTGTAGATCTTGTATTGTAATAACACCACAATTACCATGGTCCCTTAACACCCCGTTGACAAACCAAACAAGGCCTCGGACCTGATTGTGAATTGTGCAGTAATCACCGAAACAACTTTTCCCACAGGGTTGTATTGAACTACTGGAAGCCAAACTTTTTCGTTGATATTTTCTGGAGAGACGAAAACGCGCATCTGAGTCCCTATTTTCATGAATAACACATTTGTGAGTGATTCCATCAGGGCCTTTTTCCGTTATAATTCTTCTGCCGGTGCCTTTGATTTTATCACGAACTCATAATTGAGGATAACTGCGGCGATAATCATTAAGTGCAGCCTCAAACTGTGACATTATAATTAAGGCTGTTATTCAATTAAATGTTAAAATGATATCAGAATACTGGGATTATGTGATCGTACCGCGTTGGATATAATTCGCAGGGATCCATTATATTTCTACGACAAAATTATTATTGACCCTGATCATTCCACCGCGCACTATTTACTTCCGTTATATCGTAATATGACATTTGTGTTACGAGACAATGAAATTCTCCCAATACTCGGAAGGGAATCGCCAAATCTGACAGCAGATTCATTGATTGAAATAATACCAAGTTTTCGCAAGGAATTTAAACGACGAGTTCAACTGTTATCATTACCACGTAGCACCGTAGAACAATTATTACGAAGACCACTCACTAACGAAGAAATCGAAGATGACAAAATAGTGGAAACGATAAAAAATAACCCATCGTTGATAAAATACGACGGAGAATTATGCAAACATTGAAATAAAGTCACCAAACTGGTCAATCACGGGAAAGGTGTATCCGAAAAATCATCATTGATCATAAATTCCAAACATTTTTTCATCGTGAGACATGTCGGATGATTTTTAACACAGTCATGGAAGTGTTATTTCATTATAAAACACCTTCCCCATCGATGGGGAAAGTGACCAAATTGTATATAAAATAAATAATACTGACACTTTCCCCATTTTTTTGACATCAATGACATGTCAGAGGATTTTTAACACCACCGTGGAAGTCTTTTCTTGTTATTTTAACGGCTCTATCAGGTATGGGGAAAGTGTGGAAATTGTATATAAAATAAATAATTCCACACTTTCCACACTTTTCCATCGATCAATCTGACATATCATATCGACAGAATCATCCATTAACTGTCCAAACATGAAATTTCAAAATTGTAGTGTGTGTATCCGTCGCAGTGATGTCTTTTCCACCAAATCCCACATCATCAATGGTTTCATTTGTCCATACAGGGTCATCTATAAAGTTCGATTTAGGCCATTCAGGATAATATAACGTGTAATTCGATCGATCAGTGTGTTTTTTATCATCGGATTGTAATCTTCCACCGAACTCTTTATGAATCAATTTTATTTTTTCAATGATATTTTTCAGCATTAAGGTGCCCTTTCTAAAGAATTTTATTTCAGGAAATATTTCATTGAAGTGTTTTTAGCAACATCTGATATTTATCGAGTTGGTCAGGGTTTTTTAACATGTTATTGATATTTTTAATTAATTCAGTACGGTCCACTGAAACATTTTTCACCGATAAATCATCAACAACGATATCAGGGAGTTTTAACACTTCAAGGACATTTCTGACAATTTCGAGTTGTTGTCGTGGATTGATTTTATCAGATCGGCACGGTGTAGTTGTTACTGCGTTTCCTTGATTGTGTTTATCAACAAGAACCCGCTGGTATCGCTGTAACCGCAAAACGTTTTTATCAAGATGTTCAATCGTGTTTGTGTCCAATTTCTCGACATTAGTTTGAAATGTATGTATTACATCTGGAATTCCCCTCACTCGCACAATAAATTCTATTTGTGAGATAACTTTTCTATGAGTTCTTGTATCAAAAATAATTGTTCCATGAATTTTTTCATACGATTCGAGATTATAGTCGATGGTGGTCTTTCTAGTAAACGTCTTTCTGTATGACAAATATAGCACGGATTGATCATCTCGTATTGATTTCCATGCTGACTCCGATTTTCCCATCCCACAAGCAGAACCATCTATATAGTTAAGGATAATTTTACATCCTGCGCCGTTTTCATGAAACGGCTCACAGTAAGTATAATCCGGATCCCGTATGGGGAATTCTCCACTGTGGTCTTCACGACGATAATTATACGATTTTAAGTATTTTTCGTAGCGGGTTTTACTATCATCATTTCTGTCAATCGTGATTTTATGTTTTGTGGTACAAAAACAACCGATCACAAATCGATCAGAATACACGCACACAAATGCGTCAATGGTTTTTCCTTCAATGAATCCAGTAAACTCATTAATGCCGTGTCGTCGTTGGCAAATATTACAGAATGACCCTGGAACCCTACCCAGTGAGATCATATTGGTGGTTTGATTTGTAATCCATGTGATCTGATCGGATTGTCCAGTTAGCGCTGTTGAAATCTTTTGCATTTGTTCACCAGTGAGATTATCATCATCGCGTTCTTCAAAAATATCATCGTCGTCAGTGAGTTTTTCGTAATACGGCTGTATAGCAACAGGACAAGATAGTAAACTGCTAGTAAATCCAGCAGGATAAATTAATCGTTTATCAATGCTGTTTGGTTTTGCTGACCTCGTTCCGGGTAATTTGATGCTGTACAATCCAGCCTGTGTATCAACATTCCATGATGGTCTATCTGTGGCAATTTTCTTCAACAATTCCCGATGAGTATCAAAATCGATCGGAATCGTTTTCAATAAAATATGATAACCGCCGCTGATTTCAAAAACAATAATATCGTTAATGGAATCAACTAAGTCGTTGAAGTACAATACTAACTCCTCCAACGATGGGTTTTTAGAATCAATGTCGATAGAGGGATATCTCAATCTCTCCCGGGGAATAATTTCATTAACCGCAGAACACCCTTGAAATTCTATTATGTCCGGATCATCCACAAAAACGTAAAATTTTTCCCGTTGCTGAATTATTATACCGTGAAGTAAATAACTGTCCACAATGAGTAATTCAATTGCGGATTTTTTACTACAAACACTCCATGACGATCCTAAACGCCTTTTGTAATATTCTTGAAGATCATGATGAGTTTCCGGAGATTGAAAAAAGTCTTTTTCACATCCTGAAATGTTATCGGAGTAATCACTAATCATTATACTGTATACTTTTTAACGTCTAATTGAATGTTTATTAACGATTAATAATAATAGTGAATTCTGCATTAGCAACAAATAAATGTCGTTGGTTATTTTTAAGATCTACACAGCGATGTGGAAAAAATTCCTACGGGGAATTCTGTGGTGTACATAATTGTACTGCTAAAAAAGGATGTCCCGATGGGCCAAAACCCTGTCTTTGTTGTGGAAAAGGCGTCACAGAAAAATATCAAATTTGTAGAGCGTGTGGAAGTCCACAGTATCGTTCCGCAATAGAATATCTTCGACGGAAAAATAACCCAATACCGACTCCAGAAGAGTTTTTAAAGACTCGGTTACAAAAACATATCCCTGATACGGTTAAATCATCATAATCACAGTAAAAAAAAGGGCCCAGCAGCAAAGAGGGTGAATCGGACCCTCGGACACGATATCGTATCGGACTTGATAAGATATCAACGGGGTAAGGTTTTACCCATTTTGAAGCCCCTGCAAAATCATGTTTTCAGACAAAAATGACTAAGGCTCCGTTTGGCAAATGGAGATGTTTTTTTTTGCCTGTTTTCATTAATTTTTCGTTAAATTTTGCTTGTTTCATTGATTTTCAGTCCTTTTTTGCCTGTTTTCATTGATTTTCAGTCCTTTTTTGCCTGTTTTCATTGATTTTCAGTCCTTTTTTGCCTGTTTTCATTGATTTTCAGTCATTATTGTTTGATTTTTTAAGTGCTAATCCGAGAAGTCTATTTTGTTTGAAATCCATGTCCGATTCACCCTCTATGCTGCTTATTTTTTGTGATGACTGGAATGTTGTTTAGGACATGGAGCTCGCCTCATATCATAATGCATAAAAAACACTCCATGGACATCAAGAAGGAACTCTAATTAGTAGATCCAAGGAGAACTGTGTCAATCCTGAGAGTAGAATGTTTACCTGGCAACAGCTAAATCCTCTGAAACAAAATAGATTGGACTATTTTTAATCTGAGGATATGTTTTCAGATTGTATTGATGCATCAGTTATTCCAGGTTATAAAACAGATCATGCAGCAGTTACACTAAACATTTTAATATCCACAGTACATAAACCTAAAAAATTTAATTCAGTTCATTTTCTATATGGGGTGGAGGACATTAATACATTTTGACAAAATCAATGATTTTATCAAATTATTTTATCCAATAAGGGACACATTCCTTGTACTCCACCAGCCGAGCAACTTCTTTACTTCCTTGAACTTTGTCAAAAATTGAGTTCAACCAATTATCTAAATTGAAAGAGAAATCTACCCTCAGTAATCTAAAATTGGCAACTGATGAATTAATACCAATTTCTTGTCTTTTCATTTGAATTTTATAAATTTCCAAAGCCGATAGATTGATATTACTGGCCTATAGATTAATATATACTTAAGTCATGTTGATTACTGGCCAATAGATTGATATATACTTAAGTTGAGCTGATTACGGGATTATGGCCCTGTTCAAATAAGGGTTGTTATCTCCCCTGATGTATTAGCTACCCTTGCATGCTCTTCTCAAATAAAGATAACATTTTGGGGAGCAAAAATGGCACACACAAGGTTAGCAGAGACCATGTATATGCATTTGGTATAACGGTACCAATTGCACAAATCTAGGTGGGTGGAGCTTAAGATGTAGGGAACCTTGCTTTCAGAAAAAAAAACTACACTAGCTATGATTGGTGGATTATGTAAGAGTTGTACTTTTTTTAGGCTTAAATAAAATATTAACCTCTTGGAAACATGTGAATTTATGCTAATTTCTATATAGCTAATATTTTTTATATTTTTTATTTTTTGAAAATGTGATACACATGACTGAAAATAAGTATGTTGTGACTAGATAACTCATACCCATGTCTAGTTCCAGAAGAGGTATCTTTCTTAAATGCAATGGAGTACCTGGTTCTGTCATTGTCAAATTGACAATCTAACCTTGTTTTCTATGACAGTGTGTGACATGCATGCTGAAATAGGATGGAAAGTATATTTATTTCACAAAACATTAGCATTGAGGTCTATGGAAAAACAATTGGTACAGTAATACTATATATATATATATATATATATATATATATATATATATATATATATATATATATATATATATATATATATATATATATATATATATATATGGGAAAATAAGAAGATCTATATATATGGCATACACATGAACTTTTAGTGTACTAAAATTTAAATTCTTTTTCAGCAGATAAATCTTATAGTTATGAAGAGACAGAAAGGAAGCTCAGTATTAACAGAGTAAGATAAGGTCAAGTGTTGGGGTGGGTGGGAAAAAACTTTTAAAAGAACCTCGACTTTCCTCAAAAGGACAAAATCATATATGCCTATTTACTAAGAGTGTGCACGATACCCAACAAATATGCTGAAAAATTAAGCGACGAATAAGTCAGCTTTCCTCTTAGAATCGTTTCTTAAATGGATTTAGAATGCATTATTGTAAACTAATGAACCAATGTCACAAACTGCAGTTGATCACACCATGAATTATTTTATTTTCTTCACAGAAATTTCGACAAAAGTTCATTGATCAGTACTTCATGGAAATACGCCGAATGTTGAAAAACAAACCGATTGTACTCCACCTGATGGATAATATTGCCATTGATAACACCCACTATGACCCCAGGCTGGAGGTCTTGAAAAGAAGAATTTTTGAGCTAGCATCACAACAGCCTCATTGGGGGCAGGAAAAACCTGCCCGATGGCTTCCCCTGGAACGAGCAATCATGACAATAAAAGCTTCTGGTGTCAAGGTACCAATTGCAATTTCACATTAAATCATAAGAAATGTTTTCATGACATTTACATTTTTAAAACATAAATTTCTTTTATATTTTAATTATTTCTGTTCTGAAATGTCCTGCAGCATAACATCAAAGATGGTAATTAGTTGGAAAATGTACATCCAACACATCATATGATATTTACCATCAATATTTCTTAAGTCTGCAAATATTTTTCTACTTATTTAAATCGAATATGGTGATATTAGGTTCCAACAATGTTCATATTACTTTTACAACTGTATCTATCACCTGAGGGCCCAGATATTATTACAGTAATGCTTTACTTTCTTTTCGTCAGGTAGCACCACTCAGTCTCATAGAAGAGATCAATAGGTCCTCATCTATTAAGATTGAAAACAGATATGAACTGGAAGTGTTCCTGAGTTTCCAGCATGAGATTGGCACAATTCTTTACTTCAAGTAAGACAGGTTTCCTTCCTCCCATTGAGCCAGAAATGTCTTTTAATCCATTCTTTTGTTAACAGAAAATGCACTTAACATAATTGTAGACTAACCTTAAGTTTATAGTAAAATAATAATTTAGTACACAGTGACCTGTGCTTTAGTTGGTTTTAATTGTACAAATCTGTGTTCAGCTGACAATTGTGTGAATTAATCAAGGAGTCCAACATTTATTTTTAAATGCAAAAGTTGGAAATATAATACATAACGATTAAGTATTGTACTAAGGTGTTGTTATTATTATTATTAATCATGTCAGATATGGTATGTAAATCGTGTTACAAATATATCTTACAGAATTAAAGGATAAGCTAAGGAAATATTAATACTATGGTCAACTTCAGATAGTAATCTTGTCTGTGTTTGATTTGTATATGGGTTTTATATTAGCTGTGGTTGAATTAGGTAGGGAACCAGACTAACTTTACATGTGTGCCTCAGACGCTTGGAATTGCACTGTATTTTTTCTTGTGCAGCGTCTGTGTGATCAAGGCGTTGATTATACAGAGTTTCCGCGTGCACAAGGGTTCTTTGCAAGAAAACATTAGGTGTATCCATCAATGAATCAAGGGATGGTTGGCCTAACTTGTAACAATATTACACAGTCCACAACACCTTGATAGTTTCAACCTGCTAGTTTATCCTTATTGTTCGCCAATTTTGTCATCTGGACAAGTACTGTCCCTGGCAGTTCCGTTTGGATAGTCTTGAATTTCATCATTGACCAAAAGGTAAGATCCAAACACCCTTGAGTCTGTAGTTCAGCGCTAAATACAAGCAGACAAAAGCAAGGAATTACGTAATTTCTTGTGCCATCTTTGTAACTAAAAACTGCTCCTTATCTATTTTCTTTGAAGTTGATCTGCGAACAACAATAAAAACACAAAATTTATAACTGTTTAAGTGATTATAATTAGTATAAAAAGTGGTATCTTTCAGGAATTAGCATTGCACTTCGCAACAGTGTAACCAGCAATCAACACCAAATTTACCAAAATCAGTATTTCTTTTTGCCACCTAAATTAAAATGCAACACAATATAAGTTAATGATATTTAAATGTAAATAGTGCAACAATTCACATATAATGTTTATTAAAAAAAATATCGTGTGCGGATATTGATTATATTTGGGTTGTACATTGATATGTTGAATCTGCTTCCGAGATATGCTCATAACTATATATGTTGCAGTATGTTTTAACAATTTTAAGACATGTCAGCAGAAACGTACAACAGTAAGATTGTGCTCATATTTCATATTTTGGAATTTTAAGAAACAAAACAATGTAATGTTTAAAATAAATATTGAGATGCGTGCAGTGCAAAAATGTGAAAATGATTAAGTGATGGTGTCCAATGCAAAGAATTTTCATTGTTGCCACAAAAATTTAATTTAAGAAAGATGAGGTTCAATTGTATTATATGTAAATAGTATATTCATTACCTGCCCACAACACACACACACACACACACACACACACACATACGGACTGATATATTTTTTAAAATATTCATCTTTGAGAGATAATACTGAATTATAGGCTAAGAGATTTGATCAGGAACAGACATGTGTGTGAAATAATATCCATTACCACCCGGGCAGGTGTAAAAGGTCATTGAGAACGGTTTTCATCGGAAGTAATTTTTCACACACACACACACACACACACACACACACACACACACACACACACACACAGAAACACCCCACAAATAAATCTGCGAGAAGGAAATAATACGTAATTAATTAAAACATTAAGAAGCATCCTTTATCGTATTCAACTACAGTGTCTTTTACATGCAGGCTACAGTTAGCGTATTGACAAACTTGTAAGTATATACATGCCTCGTTAAAATAGATTACGTACTGTACTGGTCAGTGCTGAAATAAATGTTTTAAGCACAGGCCTCGGGCTGATTATTTAAATAGACTTGCTAGCCCTGACAGAAATTCCACAAACCCGAACAGTTCATATCTGTTAACTTTCAAGCCAGGAGAAGAAAGAAAAAAAGAAGAAAAACATATATAAATTTGTATCAAGTGTACAATCCACAGATGCCATATTATATTTGATCACTTGTGAATATTGTAGTGAAGAAATAATTAATATCATACGACAGGTTTTGTCTTCAGTAAATGGATTAAGATTAAGTATTATTCACGTCAATTTTAGATTGTTTAACTACTACAGAAGTACTTGGAAAAACTTTTCACCAATTAGTTTAAAACCCATGGATGATCACAATGAAGGCTGCATAATTTTCTCTGCAAACAAAATCTCCATTTCCGCCAAAGAAACTCAGCCAATTAACACCTGGCATTCCTCTACCATATATGTAAAGTTTCATTACCATGATTAAATTAAAAGAAGGAATAAAATAAAATATACGACGCAGTATATGTGCTCCTAAAAAACTATTTCAAACTAAATATTTCATTCAGTAAACGGTGTTACATATCTTAATACTAAAGGAAATAGGGTGGGATATATAATGTGGGAAAACATTGGCCACATACATGTACGATAACATTTGACTGCAGATTTGAACTCTTAAAATGATGTATTTGGCTTGGAAGTTACAACAAACTTGGGCATCGTTTATTTGCCAATGAATTTCTGGTGCTTTCATACACACTCTGTTGCACTTGATTTCTTTGAATTATGTCAGAGGGCTAGTCCTTTTCACAAGATAAGTGCAATCATAAGGAATAATTGTTAATTTATTAAACTGCTATTATGTCAATAGTCGCCTCTCCTATTTCTATTGTCAGCCAGTTAATATGAAACTTTGGTTTTATATCGGATCTCTTTTCTTTTAATCTCTGCTATTTAAACTGCCCAAGGGACAGATTTATATTAGTTCCAATCATTACAGATTACCGTTTATACATTTTACGTGTAATAGGCATATACTGAAAGGTTGTGCTTTTGTTTAATTTATTTGTTTTATTTTTTTTTAAGATTGCTTGAAATTGTTTTTCTCGAAACACGACCGTGTCAAGGGTTAATAATCTTAATGTTATTTTTTAACAAAGCTTCCATTTGATTAAAGTCAGATTTCAATTTCGCATAGGACAGTGGTGACTTTATTTAGATTGGGATCTTGGAAAAAAACATTTACTCATTTCATCAGCACGATCAGATGTCGGGCTGTCATATTGTTATTAGCACTTACTCTGCCTTCTGCCTTTTTTCATAACTGGTACGTTTGACCTCTTTACCAGGATTTAAAATATACAATAATATGTCTGGAACAGTTTCAATTTTTAAGCTGAGCATTTGCTTATCCTAGAGCTTATATTTTTCAGGATTCCTTTGAGAAATGTACTGAACACGGTGTGCTGAATGGTGTTGCATTGAAATCGACTCGTTTGTAATAATGTATCCATACTTTCCTTATGCCATTATCATTTGGAAAAGAGAAAAAAATGTTGTCCACAGCCTTTTCTAAAAGTGCTATATACAGCCGTAAGCAGTACAAAATCGCCAGTCGGAATGCTGGAGTCGCTACTATGACCTCACTTCACGAGAGTAACCGAATAGGTGTGGAAAGTTTGCATACTAGGTCATGGATATTCAGCTCTTTGAACATATGCCAATATTTACATAATGGGAGTGCGGTCACATATAATATTTTAGAATAAAGTTTTCTTCATTAGTTGTTATTATTATTCTATATTTAATTTGGTTTCTGGTCTCCTTTAAGGTGGGGGAAGGGACCAATGTCACCTTTAAGCTACGCGGCTGCGCGGCCGCGCAGCTATCTCACAGACGCCGCGCAGCAGTTTTGAGTATCCGCGCAGCAAATGTTTATAAAAATAAATTCGAACAGGTACGCTGCACTCTGCAGCCGGAATTATACAGTTTTTATAACATATACATTTATGTTTTTAATTTGATTCAGTTCAATATTTTTGTCTTCTACTTTTACGTAGAACTATTAATTTACATACTTACCGATACATACCGGATCAAGCTAGCCTCGTTCTTAAACACCGCCGCCATTCATGTAAATTTCGTGGCGCATACTGTGCAGAAAATGTGTATTAAGTAAATAAATCGCATATCTCTAGTTTATTATAAATCTAGTAGCTAATTATTTTTAATAATGTTTTAACCGTTATGCCTAAACGTCAGTTAAGCGAACCGTCAGCGTCATCGCTTGCTAAGAAAAAGTGTAGATCAAATTTTAAAACGGAATGGCTCAATGAATTTGTGCATGCAGCACTACCAGATTCGTCGTCAGAGCGGACTGTCAAGCTGGGTTATATTTTTAAATATCATGAAATTGATGATGATGTTGTCTGTGAAATGTGCTTCAAAGCTAATGCAGGTGGTGATTTCTCCACAGGGAAAAGGTGGGAGGCTTGGAAGCTGGATTATCTTAAACGACATATCAAGCAAAACATCCACACAGATGCTGTACAGAGACTTCGTTCTATACAGTCAGGAGGTGTACTGCGAATGCTTACAGAAAGTGTCGCTGATCGAGGCATGAGACAAGAAGCAGTACAACGTAAAAGTGCTAAAGAAGACAACGTTAAAATTATGATTGACAACGTCCTCTTGGCTATCAACATGAACACATCTATGAATGCAGTTCAATACATACACAACCATATGGCTAAGTATGCCCCAGTCCCTGATAGCAGGCGCAGTAAGAATTACGCTTTTGAGTTTGTTGATTATATCGATTCTGTAGTGAAGGATACTATAATGAGCGAACGTCGCAATGCAAAGCTCCACACATTAACAGTAGATGAGATCAGTGATATATCACTGACAAAAATGTTGATCTTATACGCAAAGTTTCGGCCATATTCCGGTAATGTTTACAAGACAGTGTTTGTTGGAATTTTGTCTCTGTCGGCATGTGACAGTAAATCTGTGGAATCAGCAATAACAGAGTTTTATCAAGAGAATTCATTGGACATGCAGAAAATGGTTATGTTTACCTCTGATGGTGCATCGGTTATGCTAGGCAAGAACAATGGAGTTCCAGCAATTCTTCGCCGACGTATTCCACATCATCTGGAACAACATTGCGTTGCTCATCGTGAAGATTTAGGCATCGATGATGCTTGCAAACATATAAGTTTAATGGCAGACATTGAAACATTCCTTAGGACAGTGTACACATTGTTCAGTAGGTCGACAGTACGGAAAGCCCAGTTTACCGAACTAGCTAAGGTGTTGGAATGTGATTCCGTAGCCTTTAGACCATTGAATGAAATCAGATGGCTTTCGCGGCACTTTGCTTTACGAGCATTGCTGAGAAACATACAAGAGTTGACTGAATACTGTGAGGAGCAGGTGGGCCTTCTATACTGATGCAGTTCATAAGTACTGTTTGAAGAAACTAAGGGATCCGCAGTTTCGAACTGCACTGATTTTCTTTGATGAAGTTGTTGGTGAACTTCCTGAATTATGCAAGCTGCTACAAAGAAAAAACCTTACGACCATCGAGGCATACCAGTTTGTAAAAGCAAGGATCGCTACGCTCCGTGCCCAGTACCTTGGTGAAAATGTGTACTGGTCCGAAGAGGTTGCTGAATTGCTTGCAAATGACGAGGATATAAACATGAGTTCCATCCTAAAATTCGTTGAATGTTTATGTTTGCACCTGGACTCTCGTTTCCCTGAAAGTGAGTTTCTGCAATGGCGAATCTTTGAGATATCAGCGTTAATCGACACTTCAGATTTTAATTTTGGCCAAGAAGAACTTGCAGCACTGGTTTCTAGATATACGGCATTCCTGGAAAACTATGATGACATTCTGCCGAAAGTTAAGGATCAGTATCGTAACTTAAGGTTTGTGCTTGCAGAAAATAATGAAATGTGGGTTGATGCAGACTTTCGACGAGATGGTTCGATTTGTAATAAATGAGGAGCAATTCGGCGACATTGCCATTCTGTTGGATATTTGTGCTACATTTCTTGCATCAAGCGCCGATTGTGAACGTGGATTCAGCCTAATGAGTAACATAAAAATAATATCTAGAAATGGGCTGGAAGAGTTACATTTAGAGATGCTTATGAAGATTAAATCGTATCAGAATGATGGACATCAGATCAACCTTGACGATGTGTATAAAAGATGGATCTCATTGAAAGACAGACGCCAGAGTACCTCCGGAAATGAGTCAAATGACTAGCGGCCATTGGTAGTGGGTGTGTTGGAATTTAGTTGCTCGACCCAACTACGGGATAAATAATATAAATAAATATAGCTTTGATTGAACTATTGTGACATTTCTGATTATAATTATTTAATTATAGTTCCTTTATTTGTGTATATAAAAGATTTTGCACTTACGTTCAGTTATGTAATTTGCGTGTGTGTGTGTGTGTGTCTGTGGGCTGTATAATTTTTCACACAAAAAATTGATGATGTAAGACTTTGCACACAACTGTATTATTTTGCACACGAACCAGCAAACCAGCAAAACCTTAGAGGGAACATTGGAAGGGACCTCATTATAAACCATTTCATTTTTATTTCTAAAAGTCTGAAAAATGTATCTCCTGTTGATATTATTAGACCAATAATCTTGTGAGATGGTTAGGTCTGGAAAATTGTTATATTTTGGTCAGGATAAGGTCAAATTTCATGACAGGAAAACTAATTATATAATTTGTTAAATATGGCATCCAGCTACTCACGCATGTTAAAGACTAAAGGAAACAATAAGTGTCGTAAAATAGTTTTAATAATCAGTACAGAAGAATACAAGGAAATATTCAGATTGGTCTGAATAAAAGGAAGCTTGTGCAATTGTACTAGAGGTTAATAATGTGTACAATCACTTAACAAATTTTTCAGATTAACAAAATGCATCAGTTTGGAATACCGAACAGTTTCAATTAAAATCATGTTTTCCAACTTGACACTCGAAATAAATGGTATTTTGTTATACCTTACCTCGGCTCAAACGTACAGAAATAAAATCCAATGCCTTACTGAAACAATCCTGTTAGGGTTGGCAAGTCTGTATCTTTATGCGTTTAGTTTGCTTTATTGTACATCTTTTGAGAATAAACCACAGTTCATGGATTTAGTGGACAGTGAATGAATGACTCATATGTTAGTTGTGTGAGAGAGGTATTCAGTTTACAGCATCCTGGAATGTATGAATTCTGGGAGTTGTTCTTTTTAACCTCATATTGGTTGTACCATGTGTTAACTAGTTGTTTTCATAAAGGTCAAGGGTATAAATCCAAGTGACTGACCAACGATGAGCTGTTACTGTAAACAAGGTTAATGTTGCTTTAAATATAAAATTGAGATTGGCCTTGATAAAAGCGATAAAAGTTTTAAGAAGAGCATATTTCTGTCCATGTTAGAAGTCCCATTCCCCTCACTGTGAGCACTGAATGGAATTTTTTGTTTGTTATGTTGTTGTTTTCTCTGTGGTGCTATTTATAATTTATAGATCATGCTAGTTTGGATAATGACACAAGTAATAGCAATTACAGCCTTCTTTCATGTACAGTTATTTTGTCTTAATTTTTTGCAACGTTCAATAGTTTAGAGGCATTTTAGCTTATAGCATGATTCTGTGTTAGTCTTTGACAATCTGGATTCTCTTCTTGAATTGTACTTTAATTTTTCCTGATTTTTCTTCTCGTAAATGTATGTAGTACCCTGTACAAGCATGACCATTTACTAGAGAACTAAAACCTGGTTTTTATATGAGAGTATTTCAGACTCAATCAAAATAATTAGTCATTTATCAGAACATCAATTCTTTACACTTCTAATATTGAAAGTTCAATGTATTTTTTTTCCTTTTGTATTGTTTATCTAAGTATTTGGTTGTTGATAATAATGTACATACAACAAATACCAGTCATTACCTTTTAAGTGAAATGCTTACCTAAGATTGTGATTGTTAATAATAAGGTACACAAATACCATAGTTAGTACATTTTAACTGCATAAGGATGATGAATAATGTACTACAAATGCCGTTGTTAGTCCAGTTGTACTGTATGAGGAGGATGATAATAAAGTACATCAAATACCTTAGTTAGCACCTTTTAACTGTATTATTTACATGACATTGAGATGGTTGCTAATACAGTTAGTAATAATAATTCAGATACCATAGTCAGTATTTTAATTGTGTCCGCAAGAATATTTATTATAGTAAGTAATGTGTAATGTCTCAGTAAAGCAGTAATTTTGGTTCAATTTTCAGTGCTGAGGGATTGAGGGAGAAGATTGTGCTGGATCCACAATGGATGATTGATGCATTCAAGTCTCTTATTACAGCTAAGATGTTCAATTTGCAAAACCGTTCCATTACTAACGCGTGGCGTGCCTTCGAAGAGGAAGGGAAACTTACTCATGAGCTAATAGGTTTGTACATTTGAATCTCTTTTCTTTATTTCATCTAATTCTCCTGTACATGAAGAAGAGATGTTTTCTTCAAATTATAAACTATATGATTAAAAAGGTATGTGTGCACATTTTCTATAATAAAACATTTAAAATAAGTTATAAAATCATTTTAGTTCTAAAATCCAAACAAATTAATAAAATACTTAAAAGTAAAGAATTAGTCAAAAATATCTATTTTTGTCAAAATACAAGCATTTTGGTGCAATTGCTTTAAATACATCATGCATATCATTTAATTTTGCTTGCATATGATGTTGTGTGTATTGCTTTATTTAAGTTCAAGAAAGCATGTCTAACACAGTCATAGACACCTCACCATCACATGTTTATTATTTTGGTGGACAGTAGGTATCCCATCATCACACCTTTATTCTTATGACACAGACAGTAGGTATCCCATCATCATACCCATATTATTATGACACAGGCAGTAGGTATCCCATCATCACACCTTTATTCTTATGACACAGACAGTAGGTGTCCCATCATCACACCTTTATTTGTATGATACAGACAGTAGGTATTCCATCGTCACACCTTTATTATAATAATGGACAGTATGTATCCCATCATTACACCTTTATTCTTATGACACAGATTGTAGCTATCCCATCACCACACCTTTATTTTATTCACGGACAGTAGGTATCATATCATTACACCTTTATCCTTATGACACAGACAGTAGGTATCCCATCATCATATATTTATTCTTATGATGTACAGTCATCCTATTATAACGCCTTTATTCTTATGACACACATATCTATCACATCATCACACCTCTATTATTTTACCCTGTAATCCAGATACTATGTAGGAGCAGAGAGGGCGAATCAAACAACTTGTATAGGCAAAATGTGGCTTCCTCGAAAATCGTAAAAAAAAGTGTCGATTCGGCAAACCAACGTTTGTTCGAAATCCCAAAAAAGGACGCCAATGTTGTTGTCGCGCCCCCTCTGCTGCTATGGGTTAACTATATTTCTTCAGACTGAGGGACTGAACAGACTGCCGTTCTGCTTCTACAATGCTGCCCATTATTTATCAATAACAATCAGCGATATGACATAATCTATCCGTTTCGCTGTGTGGAGTTCCAAAGAACATATATTATTGTATTGTTTTTTCCAATATGGTTTATAAAAATCCATGTAATCAATCCAGTTATATTTTATATATTACAGCTAAGATGTTCATGTTGATTTTTTATTATTGGGGTTGGACATATCGTATTCACGAATACAAGTACCTTTTCGATTATCTTTATCTAATAATAAAAAAAATATCATTCCATGCTAGTTGGGCAATTATGGGACATATATGTACATGAAAATATAATTTATCGGCATATGGTTGATAATATATAAATCCCCAATGTACCGTCATTATACATGATTCATTTAATTCAATATTGAAAATTCTCGGGTAGCGCTAACCGAATATTTTATCAAGTCCGACACGATATCGCGTCCGAGGATCTGATAAATGTATCGTCACAAATCCATGTGGAATTACCTCAGCGTGACTAAAGAAATTTCTAAAGAGATTAAAATCCATACCGCTGCACCAAGTTTGCCAAATATTTCGTAATGTATGATTATCAACTCCGATAAACATACATAAAAAATTGCAGTTATATCTGATCACTTTTGGTATTTGAGTGTATCGTTGAGTGGCGTATATCACGTCCGTGCTTTTATGCCTACCTCTGGAAAATATCCTTGCAGGATTTTTTTGATTGTCTAACATGACATCGTCATATACAACTATATGATCAATACTTCCATCGATATCATCAATACTTGGTGCTTCTTCAATATCGGTTATCGGTTATAAACTTAACACCACCCTCGTTGACAATCTTTACAGCTTTTTCGTAATAATCGTCGTATGCGACTAAATTGTTAAAACTTGCATCGGTCTGTGCTTCCTTTTTCATTGTAATTTTTTAACACCCGGTAGCATCGGAGATCATCTTCAGTCAGTGCCACTAAATACAACTTGTCCCATTTCATCCATCTAATTATCATATCAATTAACAACTGTGTTTTACCTCTCCCTGACGGTCCAATGATAATCATTCTAATAGAGTTTGGTAACATAATATGATGTTTTACGAGTTCTGGTTCTCGTGTTTATGAATAATCAATTACATTCATATCCATATAACATAAATATATTATGGATCTATATTGTTTGAAGTCTAAGAAGCGTACTGGCACAGATGACTTGACGACGATTACAACTAAAATTAACCGATCAGTATCCGATAAACGCTATTGATAAGGCGTGTCATGCTCATGATGTTGCTTATAAAAGCAGCAGTCTGCATAACAGACATATCACAGATGTAAAATTGATTCACGCGTTGAATTATATCACTGATAAATCCTTCAAAGAAAATTGGCTTCATGGTTAGTAACATCGGCAATGAAAGGTAAATTGATGTTAGGTGCAGGTAATTAATAACAACATGGAATCTATTTATTATTCTCCGAAAGGATACTGGAAGGGTAAATCAGCAATCGGTAAACTCGCTAGCTAGAGCATCAGCGGTGAAATATACCACTGCAGCGGATTGGTTATCTAAACAAGCGATATGGCAAATTTATGTACCGCCGCCTAAACAAATTAACTACTCACATTTTGATGCAACCGTCCCTAATGAAGTTCATCAAGCTGATATATTATTTCTACCGCAATATTATTTCTACCGCATGATGGTTTCTACAAGTATGCGCTAACCGTAGTTGATGTTGCGAGTCCATACAAACAAGCAAAGCCGTTAAACACAAAATCATCAACAGAAGTGGCTTCTGCATTTGAAAGGATTTATCGAAGGGGCCCTCTGCGCTGGTCAAATCTATTACAAGTTGATCCTGGCAAGGAATTTCAGGGTGCGTTTCTATCAGCAATGAAGAATCATAATGTCACTATCAGACGAGGGCATACTGCATTACATCGGGATCAGGCAATTGTTGAACGATTTAATCGGACGCTTGCTGAGTGGTTATTTGGATATCAATACGCGACGGAATTTATTCAGGATAAACGATCTCGTGAATAGGTTAAGAGATTACCAGGTGTGATTCCCGTGCTGACTAACGAGATTACTCGAACAATCAACATGAAACCTAACAACGCCATTAAGAAAAAGTATATACCTGAAAAACCGCAAAAAGATTTTCAAAAAACCAATTCTCGGCAATGTCAGTGTTAGATATGTATATGAACCAGGAGAGCTTGAAGGTGGCACAAAAGAGCTACTGATCCTATTTGGAGTGTCACCGCGCATAAGATATCTAGTATAACCCGATCTACTGGTAGACCGACAGTCTATAGATTGGATTCAACTGCTCCTCAGCGTGGGTTTACTCGTGAACAACTACAAGTGATACCCGAGGATACTCAATTACCGCCGCGTGGTCTTAACTAGCACCTCTTCGTCTGTTGCACTCGAGACAAGTCAGCATCACGTTATCGTTGGTATGACCAATACTGCTATTCTTTCTATCCACGGGAAATTGGCGAGGGTCTTTATCCGACCAACTACATCTCATCATACAATTGCAACTCTCGCAGTGATTATTATGTTGTTGTTTCAATGTAATTATTGATTCGGCATCAATATCAAATTATCTGTTATTTTTTTATCCTGTTGTTTATAACCAGAGAGTTTTTTATGATTATATCATCGCTGACATTATCACTTATTGTAGTGTCATTAGAGTCTAGAACAACTCTTTGAAGCTGATTTATTCTTAATCCAAACAATTGTATCTGATATAGTCAATCCTTGCGAAGAATGTATCGTCGCTGCGTAACCTAGCGTCCATGGGGATTTATCAGCGCGTAATGCATCTTCTATGACGTTGAAATTAATCAGCACAATATCATTTAGACGAGAATTTGATTTTCACGCAGCCCAGGAATATCAACTTCGATATTGTGTCGCCGTGTATCCTTGGGTCTATAACACAGCGGTGTTGGAAGTGTTGCAAATTTGTAATTCAAATAACTTCATCTGAAGTGTGTCTCTGACAATTTTTCTACTTGCTACTATCAAATCGTTTGGTCTCCACGCTTCCCAGAAATCATTTAATGGGGTTTCTGAAATTATTTCACGCGCTTTTTCACTTTGGATTCTATCCGGTTGTAATATAATTAGTTTTGTTTTACTCGCGTAATTTTTCATCAAGTGCTCTATGATCGTTATTAATTTCATCATAATAGTCTACAAAAATCATTAGCCAATCATGTAGAGACAAACCGACAAATGTACGCGGTTGACCATGATCGCCACACATGATCACGCTTGTACTTTTCAGTATCAAGAAATCTTTGTAATACATCTAACGACACCGTGCATATCTCATCCCAAATTATAACTTCAGGAATAAATTTTTTGCCCATTCGATAAGGAGTCCATTCGTCACCTTTCCATCGAAAGAAACTGTGATAAGTGTTTGCATTAATTCCTCGTTGTTTCATCTCTCTTGAGAGTCTGTGGGTCGGTGTTAGCACAATCATGTTTGTAGGATTTTTCCCACGACATAATTAAATCGCACGAGTCGTCTTTCATGACCCGCCACAATCGTTTAAATAAACGGTTTTATATCTACATATTGGATCAGATATCTGCGGTGCATTAGATAGTTCTGATATCTGATCATTTTTCAAGTAATTGTTTTCAATCGTAACATCTGCTGATTTGTAATAATCATGCAGCATTTCCCGCTTAATTCTCCATGACCCCCAACTCTCGTCAGAATTAATAAATTCGGCCACTACTTTGCTGTGTTTCGCGTTTATATAAAATGAATCAGTGGCTACTCTAACTGCGGTGTCAGGAAATCTATTTATCATCGAAAATAGATTAATAGAAGCATAAGCCAGCATAGATGCCCTGAAATGTGTATACTGAAGACTGTATCCATCGTTGTCAGTAACAATTGTACCTAATTTCGTTCCACCGGACAAGAAAGCGTCTTTACGATTGATATATATATATATATATATATATATATATATATATATATATATATATATATATATATATATATATATATATACCCTTAAATGTTACATCGGCGATTATAAAATCGTATTCAACGCTATCTATAATCAACCGTGAAGAATATCTTGTATTGTCGTATTGTCCACCCTGTGTGAATTTACCGATTATTCTTCTACCGAGTTCTTTTGCTTGCCTATTTTCACTTTCAAATAGCTGTTTGGACCATTTCAAGATATCTTCTTCGTCGAGATCGGGAAATTGTTTTTATTTTCGCTGATTATACTATCTAGATTAGGTTGGGGTAACCAATCATATACCGTAACAACACTATTGGCATCCAGTGTTTTTCAGAGATGTGTCTACCAATCCAAACATAACAACACGGATGAAGTTCTGTAGCCAATTCAAATGATACCCCACGAGCGAATCCAGCTAAATCAAAATCGGACAGTGGTCCATTAATAACAACACAGGTCATTTAATGTGTGGGATGTCCAAATCGTTTGAAGTACTTAGCGCATTCTCCGTACCCGAGAAAATTTCCGGGATAACACACGACCATATCAACTGAAATAATATTTTCGCGGTCATATTTTGTATTCCATAATTCACCATGGCCATACTCAATACAGCTTGATTTGATGTCTTTGAGAAATTTTACTTTTGTTGATTTCCATAGATTTCTCTTTCTAGCAAAATGAACTGCAACAGACGGAATTATAAAACAATTTGTTAACTAGCGGCTAGTTTTTTTCATCACATCATGGAGAGGCTCAGTGCGGTATAATTCTCCATTGGGTTTTACAAATTGATCGAATCTGCCCTCGGAGTTTTCAAAGCTGTGAAGTAACCATACTGACACGGGATCATTTTTACTCAACTGGTAAATGAAATCAAATGATTTCTCGTCAGAGAATTCCGGGGAGAACTCTGCGGGTATATACTTTATTGTTCTATTATTGTTACTGCAGGCGTCCATGCATGTTCCTTAAGATCAATAATTTCGATTGGAGCTCCTTGTGATTTATATTTTGATTCGTGCAATACTTCTCCTGTTATCGTCGCTACGGTTATTGGAAATCTTAATGATGTTTACAATTTGATTATATCTTGAATTGTTTCCCCTTCACTGTTAGTCCCCATTCATTAATTTTGAGTCTTAGATCAGTCAGTTTGTTTCCACGCAAAGCATTTGTGAAATGTTCTATTATTCGTTCTGCTACACAATTTATTCTCCCTGACAAAGTCAGCGGCTATAATTTCATGGGCTTTAGTCTTTCAATGCTCGGTTTATCATTTAACAGATAAATTCCGTAAACAACTGCTGTTACAGAATAAGATCTCTCGTAGTATGGTTTGTCAATTCCAGTTAGAATTCCTGGTTTAAAATCTTGACTCACAGTGATATTTCTTTATCCTTCAAGATGGGGTCAAATTTATCCCTGGTAATCCAATCTCCCGTGTCTAAACGAATAATGAATTTCACTCTTAAAACAACTTTTTCTTGTCAAGGCGTAAGAATATCTCGGCTGCCTTTTCGTCGTTCATGGTAGCATCAATTCGAAATGTCGACCAATGGTGAGATACTCCATCGTGTTTGAATTCAATAAAACAATCACGAATTTTACCCAACACCGTTCTATCACTTATTAGATTTTTTGGTGTATCGAAGACTCTATCGAGATTGAATTTAACATTTTTCCAGGGCTTAAATTTCGATAATCTCTTAAAAACCTTCATATTATAATTAAAACAAGTATTTCAATAAAGAATTTATTATATAATGAATCGCTGCAAATGGCTCATGATTGGGTCAGTATCTCCGTGTAACAAATGATGCAGAAAGGAATTATGTGGTTATTATTTATAAAGAGTACAACGTGCAAGTCTTGGGCACTAGGAGTGAGTGGAATATCACTGTTGTGTCTCGGTTGTGGTGGTAAGCGATACAGAGAGTTGAAGCGTTACTATGATAAACGAATTAAGAATTCCGTCAATGACTCTGACACAATCATAAGAACTCCTCAAGATTATATTGGGAGATTTTCAAGTAATGTAATAATTCAACCAAACAATGAATTAGACAAATAGTATTATGTATATAAATGAACCAAGATTTCCGACCAAACCCTGTGATTGCAAACTATGAGGTATCCCGCGATTGTATTGTCAGAAACCGAAGACCTAAGAAACCAGTTGGTTTTATAAATAATCAGGGGTATTTGAAGTTTGGCGCTGAGAAGAAGAAATATTACTGTCACAGATTCGTCTTCGAGGTTTTTAATGGATTGACCAAGGATAGTTTTGTTATCGATCACATTGATTCCAATCCTAAGAACAATTCTTTATCAAATCTACAAGCTATTACACAAAGTGTGAATTTAAAACGAGGAAAGACTGGGAAACACGTGAAAAATGCAAAATGTATAAAATCCTTTGATATTGAAAATAACGAACAAAAAATATTCCAATCAATAGCTGAGGCCGGTAGATATTTTGATATTTGTAAACCATCAGTACGATTCGTTGGAGAGGGAATTTATCAATCTGCGATTTCTAAAAGAACCGGACAAAGAATCCATTTCATTTACATCTAGATTTCATTGTGTATATAACACCAACAGTGAATAAATCGTACGGGTATGGTTGTATCAGTCATGTAGAGTGTCATTGTCATCCATTGTCCTGTACTGTCCTATATAACCCTTCACGAATATAATTCTGGATTCGTTTAATGAAGGCGTATCTTTTCAGTAACACGTATTTTTTATTCATTGCGCTGAATTCTATATCTTCAATGTCCGAAGTAATTTGATCACAGTTTAAACTATCTGATAATTGAAATCCTGGCTTTTCAATTTTGAAATCTCAGTTATAATCTCATTTGTATCTTCATAATTCATTATTATACATAGTAAAAATGTTTATAATATGGCATTGATATAGTTTTTTAAAAATTGGGTCAATTTTGATCCTTTCTTTATGCGATTATATATGATGATTATGATGATTAACTCATTCACACTATTCAGGTGCGTTTTCTTCGGAGAAGTCCGGAGGTCACATATAAGACAATACATCTCGTAGGGCCCTTCTCAGGTGTGTTTTCATCTGATCGGGCCCGGAGTATATCACGAAACATAATCTCCTGAGACGAGGACTAACTCGCCAAATAGCGTATTAGAACGCCAAGAAGATATGCTTGGCGAATGACGTCACATTTACACGTCAATGAATGGATGAATGATGAATGATGTGAACGGTGGTATTATGACCCTCATTTTTTACAAAAATGTATCATGTTATATTAGAAATATATATTTATTATGCATAATAATGAATTATGAAGATATCGATAAAATCATAACTGAGATTTCAAAATTGAAAAATCAAGGATTTCGATTCAGATAGTTTAAACTGGGATCAAATTATTTTAGACTATGAAGATATAGAATTCAGCTCATTGAATAATAAATACGTCTTACCAAAACAATACGCCTTCATTAAACGAATCCAGAATTCCATTCGTGAATCCCTTGTATTCTGTAACGACGTCAGTAAATTTGTCTCGTCATTTACTGTTGTAGAAAGGATCAGAAGACGATTGGGGCAGCAGTACAAATTGAAACGTACACTTAATTAAAAAATCAAGGTGATTAAAGAGTTAATCCAACAAAACGAAATTCTCCCTTCGGCCGAGTAAAAATTCTCACTTGAAATTACTTGAAAATCACTTGAAATCACTTGAAATTATTTCAAAATCACTTGAAAATCACTTGAAATTACTTAGAACAACTTTAAATTACTTAGAACAACTTGAAATTAATTAGAAAAGCTTGAAAACATATATTTTCCCAATTTTACCGACCCCCCCCCCCCCCGACTATGTCCTAAAAGTCTACAACGCATTATACAATACTATAATGTGTGCCTGTTGAACAGGTATGAATACAAGACACTACATCGACATGTATTTATAGCTGTCGAACAGATAACACAATGGATAGGTATGTGCGTTCAACTAGAACGAAATTTGTAAGGGGATTTAGTCAACAATAGCGGTGAAATTCTATACTGGCTGCCATCAATACTACCAGGAAGTTGTAAATAGTAAAATATTTTTTTTATTTGTTAATTATGAAATATTTTAGTGAAATACATTTTTTTTTTGTAGTTTTTTGGTTGATTTTAGTCGATTTTTGACTGATTTTGGCCATTTTTTGTCTGATTTTGACTGATTTTGGTCGTTTTTTGAGGGCAAAACCTCCCGGATTTCATTTAGAGAAAATCAACTTTTGAACGAAATTTTCATCGAGGACAACTCAAAAATGGCCAAAATAGTCAAAACAAATCACCAAAATGACCAAAAAATGACCGGCAATGACTAAAAAAAACCGTCGGTAAAAACCCCCGCATTTCAATTGGAGAAAACCAACTTTTCAATGAAATTTTCACAGTTGTGCCACTTGGTTGGGTGCACGGGATTTCTTGTAGACATTTTCCACTAAAAATCTTCTATGCTCCAATCATTTTTGGTGACCCAATCACTGCATTTAGATCAAAATCTCTTTAAGATTCAAATTGGAAAATTGCTTTACTGTTTCATTAATGGTAAATGAAGCATTAACGACCCGATTGGCTCGTGGGAGACTGGCTGCGATTAGAAAGTATATACCCGTACGCGATTCTGTACGAGAAAAACTACAAACTAGACAGAGTCTTCAGACTGATTTGCCAATAACGAAAACAAGAACGACAAGAACGACTTGAAGAAGAACGACTAGCTGATATTAGATCCATACCACCTGAAAATATATTTACAAACGCAATGTTGGGTATAATTAGAAAATACGATACGGATGATTTTGCTAGAAAAAATTTCCTAAATGTACCCGAGAGAATTATTTAAAAGACGATTATGAAAAATCTATAAAAAGCAAATCTACCTGGGCAGAAAAAAATATATTTTGCGAAACACTGCGGAACTGAAATCACAGAAGAACGACACCCTGGTTCTCCCAGGTTTCTAGCCATTGCAAAGGGCGGCCCACACCCACCACCCTATAGAAACCCATCTTTAGATGAAATACAAATAGTGGCAGAAGCTGGTCCTGAAAAGGTGCAACTGGTATCACCAAAAATTCAACCGGGAAGGGATATTCAAGTGGAGTTAGAAACTCCGTTTCAGGTAGTGGTCTAGTTAGTTGTCCTGGTAATATTCTGAACGATGTAGCACGATTAGAAGTTCTCATCGGAAGAAAACGAGTTGGAAATAATTCACTGGAAATAATTAATGAAGCAGCTGATATCTGTAGGCGGTTCTTTCAAGGTGGTATCATGGATATCAAAACATATCGAGATTTCATTGATGAGTTAGCCGAGCATCATGGTTATCACAGCGACTAATTTGATGACTTCGTCGAAAATTCGAAGAATTTTGCGATTAGATAAATATTTATTTGAATTACTAGTAATTGAATAAGAATGATCATACACTACAACCATGATAAACCAACCAGCGTCTATGTAGTAAACTCATTATTGCCTGTTTACAAAACGTACTATGGTGATGGTCTCGGTGATACAATTGCAGGGTTATTTGCAAGAATGGCTCCAAAAGTAGCGCCACTAGCAAAAGAATTATCAATGAAAGCCATTGATGTTATTCGTGATAAAGGTATTAGTGCTGTTGAAGATTCTGCCTGGAAAGCGTTTTCCGCCGCGAAGGATGAACTAACAGCGCTAGTTCGACGGCGAAGGAAGCCAACAGCGTCATTGGGACCACTACCGTCTACAGCGGAGATGCCTGCAAACGTTTGTAAAATAATAAATAACGCAGTAGATCAGAAACTAGCATCCCTGGAGACTCCGTCATTGACCGCAAGTGACCAAGATAATATAACTGCAAATATGAAAGCGGGAAGCGGCTTCAAAAAACCACGACGTGGTCGACGACGATGAATTAGACTTTGATAAATCAAAGCGAATATATAACAAAATGTTCAAACGGTCACCTGATCCAGCATTTGATATGGATTCCCCAGTGCATAAAGATGATTCCGTACGTGATTATCAATTTTATTTTTATCACGCAGTACAACCGAACCTTCGAGGAAGAATGGAACTTCAAGTTCATGATACCAGCAAATACTTTTTTCCGTGTGAAGCGTTTATCGAAGTAGAAAGGGAACTTGTAACAATGCTAATCCACCGTATGACGATGACCCAACTATCCGAGTAGGTGTTGTCAATAATGGCATCATGGCGCTATTTGACAGTGCAAAATATCTCGTCGATGGAAGAGAAATTGAATCCATTGAGAATAATGTTGATGTTGCCACAACAATAATAAGGTTAGCAAGATATTACGATGATTATACAAGATAGGCAGGTCCATCTATGATGTTCGCAAAAGGTCTTACTGATCACGCTCATCACATCCCGCATATTAAAATACGGACAGCGCAAGGTACTACACAAGATCCGCGAGCTGGTACTTCTAAACACCGAGCAAGACCAGGAGTCGCCATTGATATTATACAACACGTTAATAATGAGTACAATGTAGGATTTGCAATACGCAAATCAACGTTACAAGGACAACATCGACGATTTTCATGCGCGATTCCAATGCATCATATTTTCGGATTCTGTAGAAATGTCCGAAAATGTATCTATAGAGCGAAGCATACAGTAGTACTCGTGAGAAAGACTGATGATATTGAGGCAATCTGGCGTAATGCTGGTGTTTCAGCTGGTAAAATCATTTTAACAAAACTATCACTCTGGATGCCAGTAATGACTCCATCAATCAACGCAGAGGGAAAATTACTATCATTTAAGGATCACGGAGGAAAATCACTGATAAGTTGGTTATCAGTGACCACAGATAGTATGGATTCTGATATTACTGGTACATTTACATGGCACCTTGCATCAAAACAAGGAATTGCTGCGCCACGTCATATATTTATTGCTCTACAGAATAGCAATCGATTAAACAGTCAAGAACACAGCCAAATGATATTTAAATTATTAGGCGTTAAAGAAGTCTCGCTGAGAATAAATGGAAAACAAGAACCGTCCGAGGATATACAACTTGATTACGAAACCAACCATATTGCACTTGTACATCATCGTCTGTTATCATATCTGGGACGCGATCAAAATGTTGATACTGGTCTGCAAATATCACAGTTGGATTTTAGAAGTCTGTATCCGATCTATTACTTTTCGCTGGAACATCTTGACTTAACAAGACAATCCGTTGTTGATATACACTTTAGAGCTCGTATAGCCCCTGCTGGTGTTAATTATAGAGCGGGTTCCGTCATTCTCAGCGACAAATCAATGTTACTTGAAGGTGTTGGTGGACGAATGAGAGTGATAGATGCACAAGTGGAAATCATGTAACAATTAGATCAATCTGTTATTGTATAATGTCATATGGTCATATTAGTGTTACGTTGACTCCTGGTCAAATCAAGAAATCAGAATCGACTAAAAATGTGGAACCATAATAACGCTGAAACCCTATCAGATGACTGGCGAGGCGAATAAAATTGTCGCTGACAACTCGTCAAGTAAAACATTTCAATGATGCTTTTAAAGATAAAAAGGGTGTTCAGATCACACTCTCTGTAACCGCGATAAAAACAAGATAAAATCAGGTGGTATATTCCCGTTGTTAGCCGCGATTCCAGCGTTGATTGCGGAAGCGGCCCCAGCGGTTCCTAAAGCGGCAGCGTTAGGGGCCGTTGGTACCGCGGCAGGAATGGCACTAAAGAAAGCAACTGGACAAGGATATACAAAAAAGGGAAAGGGTCTAAGACTACCAGGATCCCCGTATTCATGGTACAAGGGAAGCGGCTAGAGACTAGGACCGGTTTACTGACTCCGATATCTTCGATATTGCCAATGTCAAATTTTGATTTACTCGATGCTGCTATAAAAACTATCGATTAAAAACTTCAGAGGTGTCCTTATGAAAGATCGGTTGCCGTCACAGCCAAACAGCGTTGAAACCGGCATTATTTATCTCGATAACAGCACCGGACCAGTTACTCAATGGGCTGCATACGCGATTGATCCGCTTGCAATCGTCTATTTCGATCCATATGGATTAGCGCCGAAGAAATTTAACAGATATATAAACCGCTTAAACACTCCTCGTTGGTATTCTACGCTACCAACACAATAAATGAATGACCCACCAATATGCGACAATGAAGTATTGAATGTCCTTGACGCTATTTAAACATCTGGAGAAACCACCTTATCGGGTCGTAAATGAATACACTAGTAGTCGCTTTTTAGAGAGATAATTAGTTTTACAATAACATGATTGATATTTGGGTACGACCTCTATCACCGTCGAAGAAACCAACCACGCAAATATCTGCAACCGGTGATATAGAAAAACTCATCGAAGATGAAATAGCTGAAACGTTGAAATTAGCCAATGTTGATCTAAATGAAATAGTTGTGTTTCAAGATAGCCAGGGTAAATTGAAAACTACTAATGTTTCCCTGGATGATATTTTAGCTAAACAACGAGACGCAACAGAAGGTACTATCGCGATATTTTCCGATCAGGTTACACTCAAAACGGATGCACTTATTTCAACTATTGTGAAACGAATTGACGATTTAGAACCGTTAAAAACACTACGCGATGATTACAACGAACACGTAATTAAATTCAATCGGTTTACCCATTTACAAAAATCCATCGTGGACAATATTGATAAGCCCGTAGTATAATTTTTTGGTAATCCACCAGTGACCACACCGAAGCTCACAGAGATAACAAATTCTATGTTGGAACTAGCAACACTTCAATCCGAATATGAAAAACACGTTGAAACGTTTACATCCTTTCGTAAAAATATCATTGAGAAATTTTTTGCAACCACGTTGGATAAAATTGATATAAAACTCCTGGATATTAAAAAAATCATCGAAGATCTGAAAGTCTTCACCGAAGCAATCAAAAATGATGCAAAGAGGATTATAGAAATCCTTGAAAAAACAAAACTTCCTCACCCGAAGGAAAATATTAACAATATCGTGTACACGATTCAACATGGATCATTTGCGTGGACACCTACAAACAACATTTTACATATCACTGGGGCCGTCAAAGGTATTTATGGATTAACACTAGTGACACCGACACAATTTAATATATCATCGTCGAGTTGATCCGGGGTCAACAATATGATATCAACGATCATCGACAAGGATACAACTGAACAGTTCACGATAGAATCCACTGATAAAAATTTGGCTAGGGTTTCAGTAACATGGTATGTGGAACTTGTAGCGGATTTAAGTAAACAACTTAATTGAAATCGTAAATGATTTGAAAATAACATGGCATCACAATACCGTTATGACACCGTCAAAGAATTTCAAACGAAACTCAAAACTCTTTCTGAGGAGTACCGAATAAAAATTTAAAAAATACCGGCGAAGAGTTACCGATACCGACGTGGAGATGTACTCGGCGTCTGGTGTAGTCGCCGGCGCTGGTATTATTCTAGCATCGGTAACAATGATCGCCCCGGTTATTGTTCCAATTTGTATTTCTTCGATGGCGACCATAGCTGGAGCGGCTACTGGAATAATAAAAACATTTCATCATGCTCGACACTAAAACTACACGATTGCACTGTTAGATATGCTGCTGTATCTCGCGCGTACTCGCAATTATCTAAGTTGACAGCGTCGTCGCTCTACGACACGACAATAACCGAGGATGAGTTTTCAAGAATGGCTCAGTTGTACGAGTCAACTATGTTAGAATTAGAGCGCGAAAATAATAATATCAATGGCAACTCCGCAAGAACTATTTCAACGGATAGTGAAAAATACCGATCCGATTCGGCAGGTACCGAAGAACACAACCCCGGTGAAAACAAGCATGATATCAATAACATCAACCAATCCTGAAATCTGTGTGCATTTCCCTATTCCGATTCCCGTGAAGGAGATAGCGCTAGCAAAACTACCACAGTTGGCTTAATATCAGATCGGCATCATTTGGCGGTCAACAACCGAATAATTCTTTGGTGTTCGCGTATAAGAATAAACCCGATGGAACTCAAGACTGGAACGTTGTTTCGCTACCAACTGCATGTTACCAAATCGAACAAATCAATGCTGAATTAGCTCGTAGAATAAAATCCATTACTGGAAAGGAACCAAAAATCGCTATAACGGTTTACGAGTCGACGCTATCATCTGCCATTGAGATAAACTCGCCAGGGTATGTCGTATATATCTATCAGAGTTCTATAAGAACCATACTAGGATGGCCTGAAACCCCACCTCGTCAGGAAACCGTTAATTTACCACCTGAACCCAAAAAATCTGATTACGTTTATGATAAGCGAAAACTAGATAATCCGATGAAAAGAAATCATGACTACACCTTTCTACTTTTTTTGGTATTGTAGTCCAAGGAGAATCAGGATATCATATACCCAACAAACCCTGCATCGCTGAAAATTTTGCAGTGTTCAATAATGATTTATCGTTACTGTTAGTATATCTTGACTCTGGTATCTTCACCCGAGATGAATTTATCAGCGTCATAGAAACGTGTAATAAAATTATCAGTGACATGAATGAGTTTAATGAACAAATTATCAACAGTGTAACACGTGATAGCGTTAAATCAAAAGAAAAATTTGCGCTGGAATATAATATACACGTTGATGAATTTCAAGCGTTTAAGTTACCCGGGTATAATGTTCCCGAGCTACAAACAAAACTCAACAACGCGATCGATGCTGATTTTAAAAAAATCCATGATGCATGTAAAAAATAGCACCACCACAAACAACAATACTCAAGTATAATAACGAACCAGACGGTGGTGGTAGTCAAATTGATCCGTTCAACGTCAATATTTCCTCGGTGATTGCATTGAATTTAGTATGTGATGTTATCGAAGGAAGCTATCAAATAAAACTAGAGCGATCAAATCAAGCTCAGCAGGGACTTATTTTGTACTCATTTGCACCAACAGGTCCTCCAGGATTTCTAATTATTAAGGATCTAACCAATCCAGTCTATATGAGATGTCATAATGATTTGTTAACGAGAATCAATGTTAAACTCACTGACCAATCCAATAATCTGATTGATTTACGCGGTAAGGTCCTACAAATTAGTCTCTTTGTGAAATCGTAAAAAAAATTTAACCCATAGCAGCAGAGGGGGTGAGGCCATGCACATTGGTGTCTTTGTTTTTACCCGTGGACGCCTTTTTTAAGATTTACGAGGAAGCCTTAGATTGCCGAATCGACGCATAGAAAAGTTGTCTGATTCGTCCCTCTGCTGCTTATGTTGACCCAGCAGAATTTATATTCTAATATGAATACATGTGGTTAATGTCATCAGGATGAGACATATCAAACCTTTGTTCATGCCATGTGACTCAATATACTGATGTACCTTACTTATACAAGAAAGAGATAAATAAGACCTTATTCATGCCATTTGGCTCAATATATTTTACATTTTAAATTAGGAAGGTCTTGAACTGTGCTAAAGTTGGTATAAGATGATAGGAGGGTCATTGTCGGCTAGATTTTGTACAAGATATTAGGAAGGTCTTTGACTGCTTGATGTGATATAGGATATTAGGAAGGTCTTAGACTATGGTAGATTTTGTACAAGATGTTAGGAAGGTCTTGACGTGTGCTAAATTTTCAATTTTGTATCTGATATTAGGAAGGTCTTTGACTGCTAGATTTGGTATCCAATATTAGGAATGACTTAGACTATGCTAGATTTTGTACAAGAGTTTAGCAGGCTTTTATTGAAGATCCACCGAATTGGGTTTTCGATGTATGAAATTTAAATATGTCCCATTTTGTATGCGCATATATTTCAACTAGTGCATCTTTTTGTCATATGTATTGTAGATGTGGGCTGAAGCATTAATCTTAATTACATTTGATTCACCTCCACTTTAGTTTCTTAATAAGAATACACTACCCATAAAACATTTACTATAGGAGGCACTTATTGATATCTGCTTCACAATGGAATGCTTCTTGATGGCCAATAATATTGCACAAATGGAAGATATAGGAACTCGGAGAAGCAAAATCCTCTCTAATGTCAGATCAGGCTTAGGTACAACTGAATTTGGTTGGATTGTTTTCAGATTGTGTTTGAAGTTTATGATCGAGGATGTGGAAACAATCATGACATGAATGGATTGCTTTTTTATCAGATATTAGCACTGGTATCTTTAAGCATCATATTATGACCACTCACTGCTTGAAATTATATATAAATAATATGCTTAATTCTTTTCAGTGGAAACTTCTATAAAAAAATTGTAAAAATATTTGACATTGATATTGCTGCTTTTTAATGACCACATGCCATTCATTCTAGATGCCTTGACATTGATTTTAATGTCTTTTTAATGAAAATATGATGTTGATTCTACAGGGTTCGAACGGTCTTTAAAGGTCTTTGAGATTTTGGGAAAAATGAGGTAGCATTTTCAAGGCCTTCAAAGTTTGGGAAAATCGAGCAGATTACCCTGATGTCTTTAAAAGTCTTTAAACCCTAAAAATTCTAGAACTCTAGAATCTAGATGCGTTGACAATGATATTAATGTCTTTTTAATGACCACATGATGTTGATTATAGATGCCTTGACATTGATTTTAATGTATTTTTAATGATCACATGCTGTTGATTCTAGATGCCTTGACATTGATTTTAATGTCTTTTTAATGACCATATGGTGTTGATTCTACAGGGTTCGTATGGTCTTTGAAGGTCTTTGAGAGTTTGGGAAAAATGAGGTAGCATTTTCAAGGCCTTGAAAGTTTGGGAAAATCGAGCATATTACCCTGAGGTCTTTACAAGTCTTTAAACCTTAAACTTCTAGAAATCTAGTATCTAGATGCGTTGACAATGATATTAATGTCTTTTTAATGACCACATGATGTTGATTATAGATGCCTTGACATTTATTTTAATGTATTTTTAATCACCACATGCTGTTGATTCTAGATGCCGTGATATTGATTTTAATGACCACATGCTGTTGATTCTAGATGCCTTGACATTGATTTTAATGGTTTGTATTAATGACCACATGCTGTTGATTCTAGATGCCTTGACATTGATTTGAATGTCTTTTTAATGACAACCTGCTGTTGATTATAGATGCCTTGACATTGATTTTAATGTATTTTTAATGACCACATGATGTTGATTTATAGGTGCCTTGACAATGATAGTAATGCTTTTAAATCCCTCTGTAGAGGTTTTCCCTTTATTTAGGTGGGGTGGGGTGCTCCCAATATTATTGAAATTAGTATAGAGACCCACCCTGGCTCGGTTTTGTCAGAAATTGAAGTAGTAATAGAGAGATGCAAAGCTCCGAGCCCCCAGTCAGTGGTGCCGACAGTTAAATTAATGAATACACAAAATGTGAAATTCAAATAACCATAATTTAATATAATTCAATACCAGTCATCTCTCAAATAAAATTAATATTCAAGCCCTATCATTCGTCTGGCACTCAACCAATTGATGGCCTATTTCATCATTTGACTTATTGTGATAGATTTTCCTCCTGTCCTGTGTTTCTTTTCATGTTTTTGATCTTTGTCTGGATTAGTAATCTAATTCCCTCCATACCGCCTAACTTCTGCCTCCTTTCTTCCCTTTATTTTGTCTCCCATAGACTCGGACCAACTGATCTGGGGTAATTCCCTTTGTCACCTACAGTTCCTCTGGTCCCTTAATGCTTCCTGTACTGAAGCTCCCTGTAATTCCTAGATTAACAAGTTTAACACCAATTTTGAATGACGCCAGAGTAGCTTTCTTCTTTTACAATTTCCACAAGGTGGGGTTAGCAACTACTTACGTTTAATTCTCAAGATAATGGATTTAAGCTAGTGATTCTAAAGTTTGCCATGCCTTGCTCAATTCCGAGTGGATGCTGATTCATATAAATATTAGACACTGCTCCCTCCCAACAGTCTATCAAGGGATAAATTTACTACCCTCACTTGATGTTTTTTTGATCCGATAACATAATTCCATCAATTACCTGTGAAACATGTGATCACAATTATTATGTAACTGGCTGCCCAAAATACAGCTAGTTGCGAATTGTATGTCCATGTCAATTAACTGTTTTGCCACCTCGTTGTTCCCAAATCAGCCATCATACATATTGATGGCGTGAAACTATTAACCACATGGTCTAACACATACATGTTGAAATCTGGTTAAACATTTCAATGTGACACCCGTATACTGTTGATTTCTAGAAACCTTGACAGTTATATTATTGCCTTTTAATGATCTCATATTATTGATTTCTAGATGCCTTGACATTGATTTTAAAGCCTTTTAATGACATCATACTGTTGATTTCTAGATGCCTTGAAAATGATTTTAATGCCTTTAAATGACCTCTTACTGTTGATTTCTTGATGCCTTGACAGCGATATTACTGCCTTTTAATAATCTGATACTATTGATTTCTAGATGCCTTGACAGTGAAATTAATGTCTTTTTAATGATTTGATGCTGTTGATTTATAGATGCCATCTGGACCAAGAAAGAGAAGCCAGATTTCCATGACAATAAGGAGTATATAATACTCGTGATGGAAAAGCTGAATATCATCGCCAGACCAACATCATATTCCGAAGATGGGAAGTCAGTCAAGGTTTGTTTAAAGAATGTCTGATATATTTTTACATTTTTTCATTTGCACTTGAATTATTCTTTGACACAAGCATAGTGTTGAGAGTTCATTCTATTTCATCTATGATTTATCCTTCATTATTTCATAGATGTCCTTTTTTTGAAAATGAAGACTCTCTGTGTTAACCTCAGGTCATTATATGAAGGCACTGCATGATGCTGTCCTGTCCCTTATGTATCTTTATTATTGTGCCAAGTTATTTAATTATTCCTTTTCCTGGTTGTTCATTATTCTTGTGCCTGGTTGTTTCTTTATTTTTGTGCCAGGGTTGTGTCTTTACTGTATATCACGCATACTTTCTTATTGGTTGCAAAATGCCACTTTTCATTCCTTATACATAAACTGTTACTTAGATTCTTGATTTAATTTCAACATTTCTTATGATCTTAAATAATAATCTTAGATTGCTACTAAAGTATCACTTCCAGAATTTCGCTTTTAACTTAAACAATTTGGAGGTCTGTGTTTATTAAGCTGTTGACCTAACACCATGCTAAGGTCTTTGTTTATTGGTCATTTTTAGGACCATGTGTAAGTCTTTGTTTATTGGACTGTTGACTCAACAACGTGCTGATGTCTTTGTTTATTGATCTTTTTTAACATCATGTATTGGTCTTTGTTTATTGGACTGTTGACTAACACCATGTTGAGGTCTTTGATTATTGGAGGATTTTACTCTTTTTGGAGGATTATTACCATGCCTTGTTTTGGAGGATGATTAGTATGACCTTTTTGGTGGATAATTACCTTTTTGGATGGACAATTACCATTTTCAGTTTGGTGGATAATTGCCATGCCCATTTTGGAGGATTATCACCCAGCTCTTTTTGGAGGAAAATCACCATTCCTATGTTATATTAAATTTCGCATTTCTTTCTGGAAGTCATCATGAAGAATATCTTGAAAATGTATTCACTTCCTCCTTTTAATCACAGACTGAAAATGAAAGATGTTGATTTGTAGTAGTAGAATCTATGCCACAAAAAGAATTTTGTTTAGATGTACAAAATGCATACATGTACATGTAATACATATTGCTTTACATGGACACAATGAAATTTCCTTAAGTTATATTTTCCATGATATTACAGGGATTGGATATCTTGAAAATAATGTTAATTTATATCAAAAGGTGAACAATTTGAAATAGAAAAAAAGATCTTGTAACACCTATCCCTAAGGTGATTCTTAGCCATCAAACAGTGATGCTGTACCCCTCCCCTCAACACACACACATGTTATTGATGCCTGTTTTGCATGCTGCCCATTTATTTTTTTAGAGGTTACCATTATACTTTTATTGTAATCATTGTGCTTTATTTACTAAATTATGTCTTATGCATACAGTATTCGGGTTACGTATTTTTAGTATATTGCCCTCCCCAACAATTAATAATTTGTTTTATCATTTTTATTAACATGCCATTTAAACCCGGAGATTGTATTCTAGAATTGGCGTCTCCAGTGTAAATACAACATAATAATATGCTTGTTCGTAGACTTGCATGCACTTTCTTTAGAGTATAATGTTATACTTATAGCAGTTGCCCTATTTTCAAGAAACAGGTTGGGTTCTACTTTCAAACTTTTGACATAGGTGTATATCTATAGTAACTGTATGGCTTAGTTTTGAGAGAACAGACTGTTTTCTAACTTGATATCTTTGCTCACAGATTCATTGTTCTAATTAATATCTAGCACAGAACCTGTCTGGGTATTTAGCACTAAAAGTCATGTCAGATTTATCTAGCTGATGCGAAAGTTTTTCAAATAATTTCACAGATTAGGAAAATATTGAAATACCTATTCAGATATAAGTACATGAATTGCATGAAACAGCATTCCATTATAGGGCAGCTTCATGCCCCTAGCAGGCTTTGCAGAAAAGAATTTAATATTGGTCATTGTGGTAAAACAAAGAAACCTTGAATTAGCTTTTTTTAGAGGTCCCTTGGTAACTTGTACCTTAATTTGCATTGTGATTTATGGTTATGGACCCCATTGTGCATGAGGCATCAACGGAAAGATGTTGGTTTCCACTTGGGGCAATCGGTCAGTTGCCTCGTGACTTGTAGATGACTTTTTATTGAGGATGTTGTTGAAATGTTCTGCGAATTTGTGAAATATTTTTTTCTTTGTTCATGAGCAGCATGGATCTGTCAGCAGTCATATTGGAGATCTTCATGATGACTGTCTCATACATTTTCTTCTTTCAAAGCATTATAGAAGTTCTACATATTATTCCTGTCTGCATTGGATGGAATCTTATCTTCCTTTTTGAGCCGACATGCAAAATGTAACACATTGTGTGCATTGGATTGTCCTCTTAATGGTGTTGATGGCTGCCTTATTAGATGAAGAGTTGTGCTATATTAAGGCCTTCTATAGCCAATGTTTCATATTCCAAAGTCTCTGTATGGCAGCATCATTCTAATCACACCACTGATGTTGTTAATGTTTGATGGAACCAGTGATTTTTAATGCAGCTGACTACAGAGTCTTTAAAGGATATAAAGTTTTCCTCATCATTCTCAGATTTGTCAATTTGTTTACAGTTGTCGGCACAGATCCTCAACAAATAGCGGTTTAATATTCTCCTGTTTCAATTTGGCAACACTGAACAGTTTGGGTAAGTTTTTTCTTGTGGTTGTCTGCTAGATTGAGTCTGTATATTGAGCTTAGATATTATGAGCCTGTGTTCAGTCTAGCATTCTGCACTTGTAATGACCATCATCATTCGGGCATCCTGTCTATCTCTACTTTTGGTGACGTAGTCAGTAAGATGCCAATGCATGGAGTTTAATCGGATTAAAGACATCTTGTTGCAGTGTGGCTTGTGCTAGACTGTGTTGATGATTTGTAGGTCATGTTAATGCATTTCCTCAGTATGAGGTGTATGTTGTTTGCCACAGTTAGGACACCTCGCCGTGTCTCATGATCTGTACCAACTTTACCACTATACTCACCAAGGATAAAGAGCAATGGCCTGCCTTTGATATTTTTAGAATAAGAGACATCATGTTTAGGACAAATTTTCTAGCCCTTTCTCGATTACCAAGAACAATGACAATAATGGTACTATATGTTTTTATGCTGTGTTATATAATCAGCATCATCTCTTAATAGTCCAGAAATGAAATCAGTAAAACACCTATAGACTGCCTGATATTTTGCATACTCTTTTCAGGTTATGTTCCTCTTACATGATATGTACATTTAAGATCAAGAGATTCACAGATAAGCTTTATCCAAATTTATTTTTAGCAGTGCCAATTTTGAAAAGTGAGTTTAAATGCACTCAGAATATGTTTGATACAAGACAATGTTCAGGTGGTATTCATTGCCAGGTGTGTCACGTAAGTAATCATATTCCATAGGCACAATTCCTTTTTGTCATTCCTATGTTAATTTCTATAATTTTACATTTGATTCATGGTAATGAACCTCAACCATTCTTTTATTTCAGAAAGAGGATTACTACCTTGTCCCATGTATTCTTCAGCAGAAAACTCCCAAAGAAATGATCTGCCCTGTATCAGATCCTGAGAAGAAAAGTACATCAGTCCTATGCTTCGTGTGTAAAGAGAAGTTTCTACCACCACCTATTTTCCATAGGCTTGTGGGTGGATGCTTAACGCATTGGCCCATTGCTAAGCGAAACAATGAGAATCTGATATACTGTGGTTGCTGTGCATTTGATATTGACGAATATCACAGATTGTCCCTGCACATTCTTGGTCATGTCATATTTGCTCGTGTGACAATAACAGCAATCACAGATATCAGTCACTCTTCAAAACTCTGCAGTGAAGCAAGAAATTTCATCTTTGAGAACCTGTTAAAGATAATTGGAAATATGGACCAAAGCCTAGAGTTTGAGCTACATATACAATGCCCTCGTTGTGATGCAGACAGTGTTGAGGGCATGATTGCTGTGCCACGACTCCAAAAGGAAAAAGTAGTCTGTAATGCACATGTCAAGAGTCATACAGTTGTGTCCCGACAACTACTACAATTTTGGTTTGAGGATGGGGTGAGTATTATTAGTACAGTTGGGTACCATGCAAATGTTTGTACCATTGTTAACTGAGTTACTTCTGAAGGTACTGTGATTCAACCATACGATACCACAATCATATTAGGGACCAAGAAAATCAATGATTTGGCTCATTTTTTTTTTGTTTGATTTCCTTCTGTCAGTAGCTGAAAAAAAATCTTGCTCCAATTTATTTATAAGTATCACCATATTATATCCATGATATTATCTGTTACAAATATTAGTCATCAATAAAGTAGTTAATGTATTTAGCTACAGGTTAAGTAATATAGAGTCTGTTTAGCCTTGGTGGCACCTAAAAGCCAATAAATTCATGTTTTATGTTTCCTATTACCCAAAATGTAATGCAAATTAAAATTATAGCTATTGAAAATGTGTTGAATGAAGCTGACATTAATGATTACATTATCTGGTTACACATATTTTACATTTTTGATCAGGAACAGACTGCCAATGAAGGAAAGAGGAGAAGAAAATGGTTCAAAGTAGACAAAACAGAAGTAATGCCAGAATCTTCAGGAAATAAAGGTAGCTCAAAAAAGATTTTGCAGAGGAGATAGCTAACATATTTTCATTTCTGTCTACCTTATGGCATTCAATAGTGTTAATACAGCTAGTCTTGTGTGCATTTTGAATAATCAAGTAGCTCCTTCAATTTATGCTTGAGTTAATTTCATTTTTTATTTACAACTTAACACAGTATGCACTGGTCATCAACTTAATATCTGCATTTTAACAAATCATTAAGCTTCTGTACATTTGTGTTTAAGTTATTGCCTATGTTGTTGGATAACTTAATCAAATGTATAGGTATCAGAGCCCTAGTTCATTTTACAGGCAGAGAACCAGTCTACTGGTGAGAGAATTAGGTCTAAATTGAGATGTATCTATTGACTAGTAAATGGATTTAATGGTATTTTATTAATTTCATAATGAAAATATATGTACTTTAGTTGCAATAAAATATTTAATTGATACCTGTTATATAATTTTGTACAACAAAAGTAGCATATGCTCGACTATGTTATTAAATGTAGAAGCGGAGGCTTTGTAACTGGCGTTAGGCTCAAAACATGTTGCAGAATATGTGAAATATATAAGTAACTCTAATGAATGGAGTCATGCTTAGTGTGTTTTCCAGTCTAAAGCATACGTTATTTTTAGATATCAATATAATGCCATTAAGTTCTATGGGAATTTAAATGGTAGTCCAAACTCTCTAGGATTCTAAAATTGGAGAAAGGTTCCTTCTGGTTGGTGAAATCTCTATTGTGCTCACCTTTGATGACCAATGCTATCTCACCTCTGTCCACGTGGATTCAAGTCTCGGGCATAGACAATATTAGTACATAAGAAAGGTTGCCAGTAAATTCCTGTGGTTTAGTGACACATTATTGGCTTTCTTCCTGCATCAGCTATACTAGCTGCCATGTACAGCCTAATATTATTTACTTGTTTTACAAGAACAAAAAGTACTGTATATTATGTATCTATATTTTTTAATCCAGATTCAGTAAACTTCATATAGACGTTTATGGCATCACCATATGACATCACATATGAGTTTGACAAACAGTGAGATTATTGTGGATTAATTAAGTGACCTTACAATTGGCTACCACTACTCTACACCATATGTCAAATGCAAACCTCATAAAGATCATGGACATGTTTGATAATTAGTGTTCTTTAAACAGAACTATTTAACCATATAGCACCATATTATTTTACCAAGTCTAAAAGCCATATTTCTGATTTGGAGTTTTATTAAACTACCTGAATTTAAACACTCTGAAAGCCATATTGATGATCTGATTTGCTTTAATTATCAAATTAGCTAATCAAAAGTGTTCTGCGGCATATTGTTGGAGGCAACTCAAGGTAGGCAACCCATTTGATTTGGTTTGTAGCCATGTCATTAGAGACGATCCTGGTAGTTGAGCAGAAAAGAGGCCAACAGCTTCTAACCAAGATCAGTACCCAATTTGGCATCAACTTGAGCTGCTCAAATGGTTAAAAACATCCAGTCTCATCATTTGACTAATCAAACCAAGCTATGTTTTAGCATACTCATTTTCACTGATTGATATACATTTCAGAGGCTTCAAAACTAATTGGAGCAATGTAGTAGTAGTGTTCTTCAAACATTACAGAGACATAATCTCTACACAGTGATGGCAAGTGTATATTAAGTAGTCTAATTGCTGAAGAGCTGGCACTTTGCTATGTAGTCCTGACATGTGAACGAAGCAAATCAGAATTATCTTTCCCTGGAAATCCAAGGAGAGAATCATGAAGAAGAAAAGGAATGCACTTTCTTAAGACCTGGGAGTTCATGGTAGCCACATCCATATTGAAGTGGAAATGAAGCTATCCCCTGATAGATATTGCATTTCCAAAATGTCAAACTAATTTCACAAATAATTACGGCGAAGTTCACCTTCAACTGTGTAAACACAACTAGGCTTACAGCCCCATGCTGTACCTTTTATCATACTCCTCATCAGACAACTAGATCCTCATCTGCATCTAAAAGGGGGATAATTCTCCCATTGGACATATTTAATTGTACAAGAAAGAATGTTGTTGAAGGATTAACGCCATTCTTAAGCACACCATAGACTATACATGGCGGCCATTATTAATGGTGGAGGAAGAACCCGGGAAAAACCCCGGAAAGGACCACCGACCCACCAGAAACTACTGGCAAGGTTTCTCACATATCCACATTGACCAAATCTGAAACTCAAACCCATGAAGCCAGAGGTGAGCTGGTAGTGATCCATAACGGCGAGTGATTTAGAGCACTCGTGGTCCCAAGTAGGAATGAGATAAGTGTAACCCTCCCATTGTTCATAGATAATTATGCAAGTAGTAATGATACAAGTGTAATTCTGTGCTGCATTTTGACTGTTTCAGAAAAACTGCATGAGACTGTTCTGAATCGATGCTTGCCAACTCTGTTGAAGGATCTTAATGTTCAGGATGTAATGATGTACATCGAGCAAAAAGAACTTTTTGATGCTGTGACAATACGTGTCATCAATATAAGCAGAGTGATTCTTAACTATTGCATGCAAATACATAGAGAATATAACACATTATATTGTAGGAGTTCCTAACTGCCAACCTTCATGATACAGGAGTTGACAATCATAGCTGTACTGACAGATATAGACATATCTGGTGGGTTTAGAGTGCATGTTGCAAGGAAGCAAACTTAAAGCAATTGAGAATAAATGATATACCAAAATAAACTTCAAGAAAATGAATAAATGAGATTGAAATAAAGTAAACTAAAATATTATTTACTGTTTACATCATTTATAAAAGACTCTAGCAAATACGTTTTTAGATTCTTAGCATTGTCAAATGATGTATAGCATCACATGCCATGTAGGTCTATGTGCATACACACAACATTATAACCACACTATTTTTAGACTTCTACGGTGGCCTAATTGATTAGTATGTCCCTCTCAGATACGGGAGGTCACGGTTTCATTCCCTGGCTAAGTCAAATTAGATACTTATTAAATTGGTACTAACACCTTCATTGCCTTGTGCTCAGCATTATGAGGTTAGCGTTATGACTGGCCTGCTGGTATCAGGATAAAGTGACTGGCTGGGACGTGAAACTACATGTGTGTGGCATGTTGCCCCAGTGCTAGACTTCGCTATAAGCTGCCGCACAGCAGAAATCATAGCCATATGACTGGAAAATTGTTAAAGTTATGTTAGAAATCCAAATCTCAGAAACACACAAACATTGAATAAGTTTTGAAAAAGTTTCTGATTTTAAATCAGTGTGTCTGGTGGATGAAGAATTTGGAAAATTTTCTGGTCGAATCGACAAATCATGGGAAACCATCTTCACTAGCCAAGATTCCAATTTGTTGATCTGCTCTACACTTTGGCAGATCAATCAGATATTTTGTTCTTTGTCCTTGTGACATCTTTTGGATTTCATGAGTTGTCTCCCTTTGCAATGCCCTGAAACCAGTAGCATATATAAGTGGTACATTGGACACAAGCTAAAAATAGTGAAGAAAATTGTATTTAAAAGGATACATTCTAGGTTTATCATCAAAAGTGTGACTATTTTTCAGATAGAAGTCATTACATGTGTATTAGAGGAAAAGGATGCATTTGAACAAACACAGACTTTAGGTGGAAAATGACTTATTTTGTATGAGTCTATTACATCTGTGCACACCCCTTGAGTTGATTATAGGAACAGTGTTCAGATTTGCAAAGAAATGTATGATCGTTCTACCAAGGTGTAGCTAGGGTTAACATATCAGACTCTGGCTAGCAAAGATGATGGGATGCCGCTGGCAAGCTTTCTCACACAATGTTTGGCCAGGTCTGCGACTCAATCCCATGCAGATAGACGAGATGTCAGTTTGGTGGTTCCAAGTGGAACCTCTCTAGGTCCTTCCTTGACTAGTTGTACTGTTGGATATATATGTGTTGAAAAATGATGTTAAACTCACCAAACAACAACACCAGTCATTACTAGACATGGAGCTCAGTTGTTGCTTCAAACTGAATGGAGTTCACTCAAACCCGGCATTGATTGGGGACACAGTCTACAATGGAGGTAAGTATGCACCTGTGGGACTAATTACATCCTGTTGTATATAATTGTATGTAAGATGGACAGAGATCATTTCTTATTAGTATTTATGTCCCCAGGTGGTTTACTGGTCTATAGTACTCACCTTTATAGATCACTAACATCTCATATGTTTTCTTGGGTTTGAATCTTGGCTCAGCCAACATGGGTATGTGAGAAAGCTTTCCAGTGGCATCCTGTGGTTTGGTAGTATTGGGTTTTTCCAAGTTCATCACCTATCAAGTTGTCATGTGTGCAGTAAATGCACTTGATCCACAAGCCAGTGTCAACTTGGGGCCAAGGGACATAACTCAAAATATTACAAATGTCTCTTTAAATTCCTCATAGTTCTGAAGTACTTAGAATTAAATTGCATTTTTTTATGTAAGAAAGGTCCAGTATTCTCCACCCCGATGAAGAAAAGGAAAATTGTTTCTTACATTCAACACTAAGTTTGTATACTGCACATATTGGATTATTCTTTAAAATGATTCACATCATAATAACTCAGGCCATTTGACATCATGTTTTTGTTACTATAAGTTTATTTTAATATTTAACTATTTCATCTAATATTCTTTTGTTCTACTGGTCATTGACCAAATGAGCATATCAAATGACTTCATGTATGATATCCATCTTTGCATTCGTCCACGTTTGGTATTGCTATTCAAAACCATTGGACAGATTGCACTGAAACTTTGCATATACATCCATCCCAAACTTTCCCTGCCTCTCATCCCAAGGTCTATTTGCCCTGCCCTTTATATCAAGGTCTAGTTGCCCTGACCCTCATGCCGAAGTCTAGTTGCTCTGCCTATGCCAAAGTCTAGTTGCCCTATCCGTTTGTCAAAGTCTAGTTGCCTTTCCCCTATGCCAAGGTGTAGTTGCCCTGCCCATAAGTCAAGATCTAGTTTCCCTACCCCTCATGACGAAGTCTAGTTGCCCTGCCCCATATGTCAAGGTTACGTTGCCCTGTCATTCATGCCAAAGTCTAGTTACCCTGACCCTTAAGTCAAGGTCAAGTTGCCCTGCCACTCATGCCGAAGTCTAGTTGATCTACCCCTATGCCAAAGTGTAGTTGCCCTACCCTATGCCAAAGTCTAGATTCCCTACCCTTTATGTCAAGGTCTAGTTTCCCTGTCCCTCATGCCGACGTCTAGTTGCCTTATCACTATGCTGAAGTCTAGTTGCTCTACACCTATGCCGAAGTCTAGTTGCCCTGCCCCATATGTCAAGGTTTAGTTGCCCTGCCATGCATGCCAAAGTCTAGTTGCCCTACCCCTATGCCAAAGTCTAGTTGCCCTATCCCTATGGCAAAGTCTAGTTGCCCTATCCATTATGTCAAGGTCTAGTTGCCCTGCCACTCATGCCAAAGTCTAGTTGCCCTAACCCTATCCTGAAGTCTAGTTGCCCTACCCCTATGCCAAAGACTAGTTGCCCTACCCCTATGTCAAAGTATAGTTGCCCTACCCCTATGTCAAAGTCTAGTTGCCCAACTCCTATGCCAAAGTCTAGTTGGCTTGCCCCATATCTCAAGGTTTAGTTGCCCTGCCATTCATGCCAAAGTTTAGTTGTCTTGCCCCATATGTCAAGGTAGAGTTGCCCTGCTCCTGATGCCAAAGTCTAGTTGGCCTGCCCCTCATGCCAAAGTATGGTTCCAAAGTATAGTTGTCTTACCCCTCATGCCAAATTATGGTTCCAAAGTCAAGTTGGCCTGCCCATATGCCTAGTCTAGTTGGCCCTAAATGTAATTGTTATTATTTGATATCCAGTATGTCTACAGTGACAATTTTGAAAGTTTCCGTATTGTTGCTAAATCTAATTCTCCTGAATGGATGGTCATATCAACATGAGGATCTCATTAGAGACTTGTTACAATATTTAGTTTGTACAAAATGAACACAGTGCAAATCTTACGTCCAATATTGGTGCCAAACCGGTATTTATGTTTTTACTTTGAAATTGTAAATAACTAACTCATTAAAATGTGATCCCGGTATGACAACACAGTGAACGACAATTTGGTTTGATTCAGTGCTCGAAATTAGGCTATTGAACGTTTATACGTAATGTCACCACTGCATGTACACTGTTTGATTATGCACTGAATTAAGTACAACCCTTGGAGTCGAGTGATGGGCACCATTGCGCTAAACTGAATATCCCCAAAGTACAATAATGAAATTTCAGATATAATGCTTTGAAAATTATGCTAAAAGAGTAAAATCTGAGCTGTAATTTGCTTCGATGTAAACAACCTTACACCATGCTTGTCAACTATTACACCTCCGAATTTCATAATATCCTTCAATTTTCGTAGATAACTTCCGATTATTACAGTATGTCTTTAATTTGAATTTCTTCCTAATACGAAAAGACCTACATGTTCTGTTGTATCACATGTAAAGTATTGTTGAAATGAAATAATTACTTTAATTCTCTTCTTGATTAAATAATATGTTGAGTTAAAAAATTATTGACATAAATTGATGCCATCTTCAATAAAAAAAAATCAACAATCCCCCCCCCAGCAATGAAACTGTCCAACATTGATTTCAATCCCAAGAATGATCACTATGGGTTTATGTTACCTATCTGGTTATCTGCAAAGCAGTATGTTATTGTTGCTTACTAGTTTGAGTATTTGCATGTCACTACTGCTTATATATATGTATGTTGCAGTGAATGAAATCTTGATATTACTTCCGAGTTGTTGCCTAAGAGAGGGTTTGTAGTACTTGTATCCTGTTTCTCAGTTTGGGTTGGAGTGGTGGTGGTTTTTCTTTTCCATAGAAAGCTTTCCTACACCTAAATAGTTCTGAAGCTGTCGATAATAGAGGAGTAGTTGGGTTTAGGGGGTTTATTTTTAGGTGGTTGGCTCTGTAGCATATTTTGATTTTTTCTTTGTTGGTTTATTCATTAAGACATCCTGTTATCCATTATTATTGGATTTTGTAGTGTTTAGTGTGGAGGCAGGTGTACAGTGTGTCGATTGTTGGCACTTGCATAACACACGATAGTGTAGAACATGATTTCCTTGAATTATGATGGAGAGCCAGTTGTTTTTGCAAAATAGTTGCATGGACAAAGATAAACAACATTTAATTGGTCATGCTGGATTTTCTGCTTGTTTATTGAAAACTAATCTTGTGCTAGTGTGCAGTTTGGAAAATAGGTCCTATCCAGGGGGACGATAGGGTGCATCGCAAGGAGAAACAGAGAGTATTTGCAAATTTCATCTATATTAAAACAGGAAGATCGATCAACATTTAGTAAATACAAGGTTTTAAAAATGCCTCAAGAAACCTCCTGACTTTAGGTCCCAACTATTTATACTTGATAACAGTTTAACAACTTCTCAAGTTACAGAAAATTATTTTTTACATGCCTATGGCTTAGGACACAGACATTTGTTTTTCATGTCCCAAGATTTACAGACATTACGGTAGTCAACAAAAATCCTAAAAGTCATCAAGTTTAGACATTGGCACACGGATAAGCCAATCCCCTCTTCTTCGAGGCCATTATGTTTTCCTAATTTGTTTGGCCTCTACACGAGTATATACAGTACTTAAATGTAAGTGTTGTTGATTTCTGTTTTGTTCGTGACACTTTGACCTAGATTAGCAAATCTATATGTTTACGTTAACTTGCGTTTTTAAACTTCTGTTTGAAACACCTTTAAACAAGATTTCATTTGTATGATGTTATGGGTGCAAGGAATAATACCTGGCATCATATCCAAGCTCCTACAAGTATTTTCCATGTATGTTACATGAGCAGTGAACACCATATGACGTTGCATGATTTAAAACTATATGACATCATATAATTTAACACTTTTGTATCATTCCATAGCAGCAGAAAACATTAGTCATATCATCGCTCAGAACACGTTTCACTGTATGTGATGTTACAGGAGGAAAGTACATTTAACATCATATCATTTATCGCTGTTTTCTTTGGATAATGTTACAGGAGCAGAAAACATCAGACCACATCATTTAAGTTTCCTTGATTTGATATTACAGGAACAGAAAAGAACAACTGACAAAATATCACACCTCATAGACCAGATTAAGAAAAGAGACCAAGATACCTATGTAAGGTTTAAAGAATGTCTGATCCTGGCCCAGCGAGCAGACCTTAAAATAATGTTGGAAGAAGAGGAGGAAAACATTGCTGCAGAAATGAAAGAAAAACACCAGGGTACAAGTTACGTTTTAGCTCATCTAATTGTAATGCCAAGTGTGCTTATGGCATCGCCTTTCATGCCTCACTAATTCAGAATTGTTATTAATAGTGTCTCAAAATACCTAGAATTCTGTCGATTCTTTTGCAGAGAAAGTCATGTCGTATATATCATCTATCAACTATAATGTTCCAAGCCTTTACTCTAACTGTAACGTCGTTGTGATTTTACATTCACAAAATGATATGTCAGTTAGCCAAGCCAGTTATATTGTGCCTACTTATGCCGCTTTCCTAGCTCACCTGGCTGTATGGCAAGTAATCCTGTGCATCTCTATGCATCCATTGTCCTTCTTGCATTATGTGCCTGGCTGTGTGGCCAATTATTCTTATACTATGTATCTGCATCCATTGTCTTTCTTGCACTATATACCTGGCACTGTGGCCAAGTAATCCTTTTCTATGTCTCTGCATCCATTGTCCTTCTTGTATTATGAATCTGGCGCTGTGGCCAAATAATCCTTTTCTACATCCTTGCTTCCATTATCCTTCATGCATTATGTTCCTGGCTGTGTGGCTAAGCAATCCTTTGATATGACTCTGTGTCCACTAGCTTTCTTGTGTTATGTACCTGGCTGTACGGCCAAGTAATTTATTGATATGTCTCTGTATCACTGGTCCTTCTTGCATTATGTACTTGGCTGTTTGGCCACGTTATCTTGTTTTATGTACATGCAGCCATTTTCCTTCTTGTATTATGTATCTGGCTGTGTGACCATGTACTATTATGGTATGTCTACGCATCAATTGTCCTTCATGCATTATATACCTTTGCTATGATTTTGGGATAAAGATGTGAAAGGTAGGGGTGACGACTACAAAATTATTTTTTTTTATTTTGATATTTTAGCAGTAACGTTAGTTCTAACTACATATCTTGAAGTTATTGCCATACATTTGGTCTCTCTTGTTGAAGGAAATGTCTTTTTGCAGAGTTTTTCCTCGACCAAAATTATGGGTTAATTCTACTTTGATCTAAAAGCAATATATTGATCTGAGCTGCCAAAATCACAGAAAGTATGTAGAAATAATGATTTCAGCACATTAACTTCAAGGCAATACACCAGATATAAAGTTCTGTAATGCATTTACCATCATCAACAAGGAAGAAATCAGTCTTTCAAAATGGAATCAAAATTTCAATTTCAAGGTAATTTTGACATTACAATTTATTTTCTTTAGAAAGTAACTTTAATTACACAGCATGTAATGGCACCCTACTTTCACAATAGATCCAGCTGCTATGAAGGAAATATGCCACAGACTTTGGGTTACACAGAATAAATTTTCATTATGACACAGTCGCTTTAACAAACATTATGACACAGCCGCTTTAACAAACATCCCAAATGGCGTTTCATTCCAGGGTTCCCACACTATCAGGAAAAAGTCGGGAGAAATGATAATTTGACTACAAAGTCCTTGCATTTTAAAAATATTGATGAAAGTTGGGACAACCCGGGAATTTTCCTTTACAATTTGACACCCAAAAACAAATACATATTTGTGTCATAAGTGAACTTATCATGAGTTAAATCTATTGAATAACAAGGATATTCGGAGATTGCATTATGGATCATTGCCATAAATATATATTGTTGAGACAATCCAAACACTCATTGGATTAGATTCATCTGGTAGACTTTGTTTCACAGGCAGCTCAATATCCGTATATTTTTTATTCATGGATGGTATGAAAACCAGCGTTGCATAAAAACAGGGCAACATGATTGCATTAAAGCATGTAGTTGATATGAAAACTATATAACACAAAGTTCTCTATATTTATTCCGAAACCAACTTTCGGAAGTTTTGATGTTTCAAGTGACTACCACTTTGACATGTGCTTTCGCATGCAGGGATCATAAGATGCAGGGAACAATACTACTATACTTGACGAATTAGACTGGCGAAGTTTCTTGTAGTTGTTCTCAAAATAAATATGTTGAGAATTAGATTTACTTTCTGGATTTTACAAAAGGTATCAGACTTTCATTTAATTGAATTGAAGGTTTGTACAACAACATTATCAAGATGTTTGTTGTTGATATCACATGACTATGGATTTCCAATGTCCTTGTTTAAGATTAGTGAAGTCATGTCATTATAAATGCAAATGGCAAGTATCGGGTTAGGTTTCATCTATGCCGAGTTTCATCTAGTCTGTCAGCGGATTAAAGAAATAACAATTATAATACTTGACATTTTAAGACACTAAATAATTTTCCTATCAATTTCATGTAGGTACAAGTCAATATGAATATTGAATTTGCTAGGCCCACTGTTACTGACATGCAAGACAATTGTACACTGGACACGTAATATGTAAATCACCATTTAAGTAATCATGCTGACATGCAAGACAATTATACACTAGACAGGTGTATAAATCACCATTCATGTAGTCATGCTGACATGCAAGACAATTATACACTAGACAGGCAATATGTTACTCATAATTCATGTACTCATGCTGACATGAAGGCAATTAGTAGACAGGACATGTAATACGTAAATCACCATTCATGTAGTCATGCTGCCATACAAGACAATTATACACTAGACAGTTGTATAAATCAACATTACCTGCTAGTTAAATATAATGCAGCTGTTTCAATCACCATTCATGTATACATATCGATATGGAAGACAATTAAGCACAATGAAGGTGTCAAGCACTATTACTTGCAGTGACATACAGGAAAATAAAATGCAGTACCATTGTATTAATCACCAGTCATGTAGTCATTGTCATACAAGGCAACTAAACTAACTGCAGATCTGTAAATCATCATTAATGCAGTTAAATGCAAGACAATTAATCTAAGTATAGCTGAATAAATTACCATTAATGTACCTGAACTGACCTGAGATGCAATATGGTTAAGCACATTACCAGTGTATAAATCACCTCTCTCACATGTGTTCCGACATGCAATACAATTAAATACAGGTATTTAAATCACCACCCATGTATTTCTGCTGACATCCAATACATTTAAACACACTACAGGTGTACAAAAAATATTTGAGCTGGCATGCAAGATGGTTAAACATAATATAGGTATTTAAATCACCAACCATTTTCCCCCACTTACATCCAAGGAATTGAAAGACACTAGAGGTATATGAATCACCATTAAAGTACTCTTGCTGATATCAAAGTCAATTAAACACAGTACAGGTATATCAATCACCCTTCATTTAATTATGCTGACATACAGGACAATAAAGCACAAAGCATTTGTATTATGTACCATTTAATTACACTCAGTTTTACACACAGGACAATTAAGCACATGGCATATGTATAATGTACCATTTATATACACTCAATTTCACACACAGGACAATTGAGAACATGGCAGATGTATAATGTACAATGTGTGTACACTCAATGTCACACACAGGACAAATTAGCACATAGCATATTTATAATGTACCTTGTATGTACACTCAATTTCACTCACAGGACAATTTAGCACCTGGCATTTGTATATACAAACTCAAATTCACATACAGGTCAATTAAACACAGTGAATCTTTATATAATGTACCATTATGTAACTCTTGCTGAAAGACCACAAGTCAGAACTGAGTGATTCTTGCTTGAAGTGATACATTTCCTTTGACATTCTGTAGCATTTTAACACAATCATCATTTTCTATCACTTGTGATCAAACTATTATGATTGAATACAGTTGAGGGAAAGTATCTTATTGCTTTCAGAATTAATAATGATAAAAACGATAATATACCTGTCAAACAGTTTAATCCATTTAGAAACAAGAACATTATATTCTGTATTTCAATGTATACTCAGTATTAACTACATGTATCCATCCATATATCCTAAATATTGACCACATGCATCGATCTGTTGTCAAGATTGTATCCTTGTATATGCCATGTTGATCAGATATATCAAATGTATTTAGTATTGACTAAAGACATCCATATCTAACTAGTATTGATCAAGTATGCATTTATTTATCATTATTGACCAGTCATCCATGTGTGGTCAGTGTTGACCACATTAATCCAACTGTTGTCAGTATTGACCACATGTATTCATATATTACTCAGTATATGTCATTGAGCAAATCTTTCAAGACAAATTTAATACAATAGTAGTTCAATAGTTTTATCAGAAGCTAAAATTGATTTGCATTTAAGGTATTACACCATCTGACTTGACAATAATCTTTTAAGCAATTATATTTTATGCCAGAATCTACCATTGTTTTTAGATCCAAGAGCTCCAGAACAAAAGAGAATAGCAGAAACAGCTGCCCAAAAAAAATCACAGATGTGTCTTTTGATGTGAATTCAAGGAATTGTTTCCAAAATACCATCAGACAGAATTTTTTGACTTCTTAAAGGAATGCAGCTTATACAGTAAATCGTGATTCTATACCATTAGACAATATCCTTTGATTTTCTTAAAGGAATGCAGCTTATAAATAAATCGTGATTCTATACCAGTGGACAGTATCCTAAGACTTATTGAAGGAAAGCAGCTTATAGAATACATCATGATTCTATGTCATTGGACAATATCCTTTGAATACTTAATGGAATGCTGCTGATACAATAAATCATGATTCTATACCATTGGACAATATCATTTGACTTATTGAAGGAATGCAGTTTATATATGAATTCTTGACTCTATCACTTAAAGATTATTATTTTTTCAAGAATATTATTTTCTACTGTATATAAATGGTACAGAATTTCAACAGTTGTGTGATTTATCTTGCTGTATGTTATGTATTTAAAGGTTATTATTTTATCAAGATTATTATTTTTTACTGTGTATAAATTGTACAGAATTTCAACAGTTGTATGATTTATCTTGCTGTATGTTATTTATTTAAAGATTATTATTTTTTCAAGCTTATTAGTTTTTACTGTATATAAATTGTACAGAATTTCAACAGTTGTATGATTTATCTTGCTGTATGTTGAGTTTAAGTTTATTTGAGAGCGATTTATCATCAGACATTCTTTCTTCAGTTCTTATATTTACATGTATAGAACTTTTATTTAAATTAGAACCATATAGCCATGATATGTCATAAATCCTAACACAAACCTACATAAAAACCATAGATTAAATCAAATCACACAGTCAAGTCATTGGGATTCTATAAGACTATTGACACATAAGCACGTTCAAAACTGTTGGTACAACAGAACACTTAAATCATTATGAATTATCTACACTTTTGGCCTTGTGATATAACATTTATTACTTAATTCACAAGATTTGTAAGGCCCTTTTAAATTTTTATTTCGTATTGCAGACAATCAAATTGTTCTTAAATTTTACAAAACGTGTTGTTCTGCTTATTTATGTTACTTAATTCAAGTCCGCTGCCTCAAATTGTAGGCTCATCGAAAATATGAATATCTTTAAAACATTTTAGAGATATTTAATTGCTTTACAATTTGATTTTGTTTTAAAAACTGTCATTGCCATTTGTATTATGAATTTAATTGAGATATTTGAGAAATCTTTAATGAAACTACCAAGTGTTAACAATCTCACTGAATATGTTAATGCAGTGACCTTTTTCTCCAAATCCTACCTATGAGGAGTTATAGGCTATGAAAAATGACAGGTTGATTGAGCTTGCCAGATATGTTTAAAGTAAAGCAACACCTAAACAATTTGATTCAGTATTTGGAGGAGATGGATTTGCATAAATATTCTCTGGGCTTGAATAGTAAGTCTCTTATCTGAATTTTATAGAAATATTAAAACAATTCCAGTTCAAAGACCAGAGGGACCAAGAGCTTCAGCTTCAGAAGGAAATTATGCAAATTCTTAAATCATACTAAAACCTTTATATAAAGTTTTCTGCATTGGTTTGTCTTCCTTAATACGTCCAGTCTGATCAAAAGTCAAATTTTATTTTCCAGCAAGTTATGCATGATTTAGGCATACAGTCATTTCATTGCTCTTTTTATCACCCTGAAGGATTTGGGAGCTCTAGAAACATTTCATCGAACTTTAAAGAATATGTTTTGTCCATATTGCTTTGATACAGAAATATGATTTGCTTTTGTTTCCCGTTATGGTATTATTCTGAGAGTAATATATGTATGTGTGTCTGCGCATGCATGTGTTTGTGCATGCATATATATATATATATATATATATATATATATATATATATATATATATATATGTGTGTGTGTGTGTGTGTGTGTGTGTGTGTGTGTGTTTGTACATCATAATATGTATGTATGTTTGCATGTATCGATGTGTTCTGTTTGTTTGTATATATATATATATACATATATATATATATATATACATATATATATATATATATATATATATATATATATATATATATATATGTGTGTGTGTGTGTGTGTGTGTGTGTGTAGGTATGTATATATGTATGTGTGTTCATGTATGGATGGGGAACCCCATGTGGCCGAGTGGTGTAAAGCGATTTTTGTTAGGATCACTGCCATCTCACCTCTGTGTGCACGAGTTCGACTCTAAGATTCGGCTAATGTAGTTATGTGAGATAGCTTGCTAGTATCTTTTCGTGGGTCGGCGGTTATTTCTTGGGATTTTCCCCGGGTTTTTCCTCCATCAATAATGCTGTCTTCCATGTATAGCCTATCATGTGCTGAAAATGGCATTAAATCCTACAAGAACAACATCAAATCATGTATGGATGCATGTAAGAGTATGGATGCATGATTAAATTCTGCACCATTTCAACATAATTTAAAACGAACTGAAAACCATCACCTGGTAAAGCAAATTGAATTTCTGCATTATTTCAGCAACAATGAAACAAAGTTAAATTCTGTATATTTTAACACACATGAAAACATACAAATTCTGCACATTTCAACACGCATTAAAACATTGAAAATTTGCAAAGATTCAACTCCAGTGTAAACAACTTTAGAGAAAGAATGATCAAAAAAACTCGTTTTTCTTTTAAAATGTGCAAATCTGGAAATGTGTTACTGATTTGACTTACTTGATTTGACTTAATAGTAATCTGTATAATGTCATATTTCTTAAATCAATAAAACTATTTGATCTGTACATATATAATATTGTCACTATTATAATGTTATTGTAAAAAAAATGAACATACTTTTATATTGTCAACTTATTATTGATATTGTAAGAAAGAGAATTGTCCAAATTTTGATATTAGTTTACAGATGAGAGTCAGTGGCTATGTTTAATGGGAATAAAACCATCCTTGCAACTTGGGCAGATTTTGCCTTAAACTGAAATGGTTATTATCTTTTTGACACCAACATACATGATACAGACGGATTTTACCATTACAAGTACATATGGATTTTACCATTACAAGTACAGTCATATCAAGTTATTATCTATATAAATTATACAGATGGATTTTACCATTACAAGTACATCATATCAATTTACTATCTATATAAATGATACTGATGGATTTTACCACACGTAAAGTCATATCAATTTATTACTTATATAAATGATACATATGGACTTTACCTGTACATACAAGTACAGTTATATCAATGTATTGCCTATATAAATGATACATATGGATTTTACCAGTACATACAAGTACAGTCATATCAATGTATTACCTATATAAATGATACATATGGATTTTACCAGTACATACAAGTACAGTCAGATCACTTTATTACTGTATTTATATCTAATGATGTGAATATATTTTTTCAGTACAATTACAAAAATCAGCTCATTTCGAACATACATGACACAAATGGATGTTTCCATTACCAGTACAGTCTAATCACCTTATTGCCTATATACATGATATAATTGGATGTTTCCATTACAAGTACAGTCTAATCACCTTATTGCCTATATACATGATATAATTGAATGTTTCCATGACAAGTACAGTCTAATCACCTTATTGCCTATATACATGATATAATTGGATGTTTCCAATACAAGTACAGTCTAATCACCTTATTGCTTAGATACATGATACAAATGGATGTTTCCATTACAAGTACAGTCTAGTTACCTTATTCCCTATATACATGATACAAATGTAAGTTTCAATTACAGGTACAGTCAAATCATCTTATTACCTATTTACATGATAAAAATTGATGTTTCCATTACAGGTACAGTCAAATCGCCTTATTACCTATTTACATAATACAAATTGATGTTTCCATTACAAGTAAAGTCAAATCGCCTTATTACCTATTTACATGACATAAATGGATTTTTCCAGTATAGACATAAAACGTTATTACCTATATAATAGATTTAAATACAAATTGGATTTGTCCGTTACATGTACAGTCACATATTATCAGTACATGTATTCATAATACAGATTTTTACATAGCCAGTACAATAACATAATTGTAATGCATATATACATGATACAGGTACAATTAATGCATATATACATGATACAGGTACAATTAATGCATATATACATGGTACAGGTACAATTAATGCATATATACATGACACAGGTACAATTAATGCATATATACATGACACAGGTACAATTAATGCATATATACATGATACAGGTACAATTAATGCATATATACATGATAACAGGTACAATTAAATAGTTTCATTTCCAGTACAGACTTAACAATTCATTACCTATTTACATCACAAAGATACTTTAACAATTTACATTATATAGATACAATTGTTTCTTCCATTATCATATATCCATTTATTTATACAGTATTACGTACATTATATACATACCATTGATTTTTCTATTATCATATATCCATTTATTTATACAGTATTACGTACATTATATACATACCATTGATTTTTCTATTATCATATATCCATTAAGTATACATTATATGTATATTATATACATACCATTGATTTTTATATTATCATATATCCATTTATTATACAGTATTATGTACATAGATACAATTGACCGCTCCGGTGGCCTAGTGGCTAGAGCATTTGCCGCGGAAGCGGGAGGTCGCGGGTTCGATCCCTGGCCGAGTCATACCAAAGACTTACAAAAATGGTACTTACAGCTGCCTCGCTTGACGCTCAGCATTAGGAGGTTAGTGACAGGACTGGTCGGCCTGGTCAGGATAATGTGACTGGGTCTGCGGCATGATGTCTCAGTGCTAGACATCACTATAAACTGCCTCACTGCAGACATCGTAGCGATATGACAATCAGTATTATGTATATTATACAGATCAATTATTTTTCCATTATCATATATCCATTTAGTACGAATGTACATGTGATTTATACAGTTTGATATTTTTCATACTATTATGGTATTATTTCATTAATACCTATTTACATGTGATATATATATAATTCCACTACCAGTACGGTCCAAATATTAATGAGATACTGATGTATCATAGATGGTTACTAACCTTTATAATACATTTGTTTAATTGTATTATATCTTGCATTGTCCTTTGTACAAAAAAGACCTGATATGATTGCCAACACAATTTAAATTATTTGCTTACTTTTAGATACAACTATATATTTAGTGAAGACATGTATAGAACTACAAAAATAATTCAGGCTGTGATAATTTATGGAAATAGGGTCAAAATTAAATTACAGTAAAAGAGTAGGTACTTTAAAAAACTATTCCCAGTTAGTGAGTATTTGTAATAGTGGTTGTTTGGGTTTAACATCCTTTTTCAGCACATAATATGCTGGCTGTACAAGACATTATTATAACTGGTGTAGGAAAGCCTGGTAAAACCTTGGTGAGATCAACCAAGCCACTGGAAGCTACTGACATGCTTGGTCAAATGCCCAAATTGAGTAGATGACTAGAAGCCTGACAAATATAGGTCAAATATTGATGGGAAATGTGAATGTTTCAGACCATCCATTGACCTATTTGTATTGGATTAGTGCAGCCAACTTCATTTTTGTTTTTTTTCTTTTTTTGGAGGGGTCGTCTTTCCTCTGATCTTCTCAGACCATTTGAGGGAAAGGCCCTCCTGTTTTTGTTTTAAATGTGTGCTATAGTATAAGTTTTTTATTATATATGTATACATATTTATATTATTATTTTTTTTTTAAAAAGAGTTTAACAATATTCATCAAATTTCAGGTCATTTCGTCTTTTCAGTTGTTCTTTTCTGTTCAATTTTCTTTTCTCCCTTCTTCTTTCCCGTTTTGGGATATATAAACTAGCAAAATATTCCCGGGCATCCGCAAGATCTTCGGGTGTTGAACTTTCCATTTCATAAGATTCTAGTCTTTCTTCTAGACTTATTTCAATTTGGGATTGTTCTAGTTTTGTTTGCACTTTTTCTTGTGTCTGCATCTCCTCCTGGCTATTCCCTTTTATTTTCCTTTTCTTCTTTGGTTGGGTTACTTTTGTTGGTATTTGTTTTTGTTGTTGTTGTTGTTGCTGCTGTCCCGTGGTTTCAGCTTCCCAGGTAGATGTACTTTCTTTTAGTACATTCTGCTCTTGTTCTTTCTGGGTTTTTGTAATTTCTTGTTGTTCATAAACTTGTTCTTGTTCGTTTATCGCTTTTTTAGATGCTTTTTTTTCCTTTTCTTTTTCTTTGTCTTTGTTTCTTGTTTTTGTTGTTGTTGTTGTGTCCCTTCTAGTTGTAGTATTTCCACTTTTTCTCCTTCGTCTTGTTTCTCTGCTTGTAGTTCATTTCCTTTGTTTTCTGTATCTTCTATCCTGATTTCTTGTGTTTCATTTATGGTTTGTATCTCCAAAATTGTCTCTTCAACAAGTATGCACTCGCCTTTTGGACATTTTCTGGGGGTATGTCCAAATTATCCACATTTGCTGCATTTCCTATCATAGATGCATCCTTTATACCAGGTTTTTATGAGAAAACAGTATAAGAAACAAGCTCGCTTTATCGTCTTCATTTTCGATCTTTCGATTTCCATTATCCTTGTTTCATTGAAGATTTCACATCCCTTTACTTTCCCTAAGCGGTAGTTTCCCACTTTTGTTCCAAACTTTTCTTCTATCCATTCAGCCACAACTTCTATTGGTATTTCCATTGGGATGCCTTCTATGTGTAGTTCGCCCGTCCGTTTTTTTATTTTCCTCATGATGGGTTCTGGTTTTTGAACTATAGCGTTGTTTCCCATTATTACAATTTCTTTTCCATACTCTAAAGCAGGTGTGCTACCTCTATACCTTATGTTGTATCCATCTTTGGTATAATTTAGGGAATACATTTTCTGTATTATTTCCGCGTCTAATAGTTGTAGACATGCTAGGACTGCAGTTGACTTTGGTAAAGGTTGCCCTTGTCTGTCCGGAAATTTTAATTGTTGTGTTCCCTCTTTATAACTGCATTCTATATAATCTCCATCGGTTCCTGTTACTCTTCTAGTTCTGAAATATTTTTGCAGGTTTGTCATAGTCCTCCGTGAAGCCGCCATTTTTCCACGTGCAGTACGTGCTTGCTCTGGTTATTCGTTTGCTTTCTCCCTTGCCTTGCCTTCAAATATCCTTTTCTCTTGTCCTCTTTTCTTTAGATATTTCCTCTTATTTTCTTGTCATAGTTATAGTAATTTTTGTTTAGCTCAGCACCAAACACCAAGCAAATCCGGTGGATTTACGGGCAGTTTGCTTGGTACGAGCCATTTTTTTTTAACTGTTAAGTTAGCTTGTTTGATTTGAAACCAGTTGACCTTAAACTAAATAAAATAAATGATCGGGTCTGAAGATAGCCATTAACCACATATACTAGTTTAGTAGAAATTCAATAAAGTGTTGATGAGCTTACCCATTCATATGATAAAATATTATATTCCAAGTTTCTAAATAAATCAGGCATGCAGACACTTGATGTGCAGTAATTATAGCCAATTATATGCAAGACTACCTCATGAGTACACTCACTTGAGATGGCAACTAATGTGCATTTTGGTCAGGATTTGATCATATTGCATCTAAATGCCATTATATGATCAGAATAAATGATGGTTTAGAGTGAATATATTATGAATATAGACATATTTTCACATGCAAAAATGCATGGTTTAGTTATATTTAAGTTTTATTCATAGGTCACATCGTATGTGCTTTACCCGACTTCAAACAAAACATGACTTTGGTTTTGTAGTTCTTAATTGTTATTTATCTCCCATTATATGCTTCCTAAATATACATGTAGCTGTATAAATGCAGTTGAAATAAAATTAGGGTTTATACAAGTCTGATTCAGTCTATATCTGAGCACAGACAGCAAAGAAACTAAACACTGCTCTGGTGGCCTAGTGGTTAGAGCATCAGTTGCAAAAAAGGAGGTTGTGGGTTCGATCCTCGGCCAAATCATACCAAAGACTTACAAAAATGGTAATAACATCTACCTCACTTGGCACTAAACATTAAGAGGTGAGTGTTAGGACTGGTGTTTGGATACTGTGACTGGGTTGGACATAATGCTACATGTATGCCGAATGATACCCCAGTGCTTGACATCGTTTTAAATTGCCTCACTGCAGATACCGTAGGGACATGCCTGATTTGCTTTTGAAACTATGTTAAAAATCCAAATCAAACAAACAAACAATGAAACTAAAGTAGTTGAATCTGGATGTGTGATATGGATATATGGACTGAACAGCAGTATAGACTGCTAGACAAAGCATGTAAGATTAAATTGATTTGTAACAACAGTATGGACTGCTAGATAAAGTATACAGTATTAAATTGATATGTAACAGCTGTATGGACTGCTAGATAAAGCATACTGTATTACATTGATATGTAACAGTTGTATGGACTGCTAGATAAAGCATGTAAGATTAAATTGATATGTAACATCAGTATGGACTGCTAGATAAAGCATGTAAGATTAAATTGATATATAACAGCTGTATGGAATGCTATATAAAGCATGTAAGATTAAATTGATATGTAAAAGCTGTATGCAATGCCTGAAAAGCATACAAGATTTAAATAATTATGTAATAATACCGTATATCCGTAGTTTATTCATATGTACAGTATCAATATGGCCTGAAGGGTCGCAACAAGAGTTTTGTTTCAATGTACAGGGATCCATGGCAATGCCATTAGTTTCTCTGGTCTTCTAACATGTTTATTTTTTTTTCTACTTTTCTTAACACACAATATGCCATACATGGAAGCCATTATAACTGGTGCATTTACAAATTATGAAAAACCAATGTGTGAACTAATGACCCATGTGAGGAAATAAACCAATTCAATGACCTAAATCACTTTGACCTTTAATCTCAAAGAGTAGTAGTTGTTGTTGTAGGGTTTAAACGCCATTTTTCAGCACATGATAGGCTAAACATGGTGGCCAGTATTATTGGTGGAGGAAGAACCCGGCAAATCCCGCCCCCGGAAAGAACCAACGACCCACAAGAAGCTACTGGGAAGCATTCTCACATAACTACATTATTGGATGACTTCCAACTTTAGATTCCATGATCAGTTCTTAAAGGAAACCTGAAAGTTGAAAAATTTACTTTCAGTTTTCATGTTTCTACATACTTTATTGCTATGGACGATCAAAGTTTAAAAATATGTTCGCCTTATACTAGGCATGTACAAATTTCAAGATTAATCAAAGTATTCATAATACTGATGTTTATTCACAATGAGTTATACAGAGGTTACAACTTAAAGATTATATGTATCAGTTGTGTTAAAATTATACATGCTGGTTTTATTTTAAAACTTACACGTGAGAGATTTCATAATTTACTAATTACTTTGGTTAGTTTAACTGTCACAAAGTCGTAGAGGAGCCAGAACACAGCTTTTTTGATGTGCTACATGTGAAAAGTGAACAAATTATGAAGCATCCTAAAACCTGTTTATAAAAATACTGAATAATACACTCAATATTGATTCAAAATTATGGATGACATACTTAGCACGAAAATATTCTTCCTGTATTGTGTGCCTTAATATGTTAAGGCCTTATGTATTTATATGCAGACACAATTCACATTGTGAAATGCTCTATAAACAGGGGACTTGGCAAAGAACCATATAAACAGAGGACAAGGCAAAGGGTCATGTGAACTGGTGGACGTCACAGAGGGCAAAGTATTTGTCTCTTTACAGATACATTTCCCGAAGTTTACAATAAACAGCTGTTTTATCAATTATTTTAGCTATAACATTAAATCAACAAGGTAGATCCATTCATTAAATATTTATCTTTGAGAAACCCAGCAGGCAATTTATTTGAAAACATGGCATGGAGGTTTACTGTAGGAAACCCTGGGCATCAGACAATCAAATGTGATTTAGCGATGAAACTTGTTCAAGGTCTCATCAGCACAAAGCTGTAGGCTAAATCCTGTTGAGACATTCAAGTATAAAAATGAGATAATGCTTACGTGTATGTATTAGTGTTAAATGGCACATGAACACAACATTGTCTACATTAGCGTTCTTTGAAGTAATTTATAGTAAAGACATAAACATTACAAATTTAAGAAAAACGAAACTTTAGTAATAAAAACCTTTTCAGATTGTCTAAGGAAAGTAATGCATAGTGAAGGTGATACATTTCAGAGGTTCATTAGTTATGTAAATCACAAAAAAGGCAGAAGGCTTTTTTTGTTGGTGCATTAAAAGGTGCTTACTCAGCATCTTTCCATCAGTCCTTAAAATAAATGCCAATGAATTTTCTGACACGATATATCATGAACAGCTAAACATCAAATTCGTTTATGGTTTTATTAACACAGACGTGCATAATAAATTAAGTTTAAATCCATACATCCTGGATAGATATACAGTATATATATGCTACAGAAACCAAATAGTTGAAGGGAGTTTGAGACAGTTGCTTTCGAAAACAAAAATGTGTTGGGACAGTTGGTGACTAAGGACAATGAAGGCCAGGAATTCAGATAGTTATGGATAAAAGTCTTGTGCGTGATCCAATAGAACGTTGTGAATCAAACTCGTTCACAGTCTTATGAAAAATAGCATCATGCAACATTTTCTTGAAATCCAGTAAATCTTACTAAAGATATATAGAATCTATGTTGAGGTTTGGACCGAGAGCAATAAATCCCAGTCAAGGTGGTAACATTATGTGTCGCCCTACCAGGCTTGCCCGAGTGAGGAGACATACAATTTAACCCTCACGATATGTTAATGAGTGCTGTGGTGTGACCGTTGTATCCGAAATACACAGATTATACGCGTGAACAAAGAAACATATCAATAAACGGCGCATAGAAAAGTGGTATTATAATATTTAATATATGGATTTCATATGAAATTGACAATAAATGATTCATATTTATATCAAGAAACTGTTTCATTTCATCATTTTCAATTGTTTAAAAATTGCCCCTTCCCCAGTATTAAAGACCCTTCAAATATGACCCTAGCGGAAACCGTGTGTTGAACATTCAAGATCACAGATTCTATGAAAATTAATTTTTCTGTTTTGAAAATATGACATGTGCTGCAGTGAAATTTGCTCATCTATTATTGTGTGTACGAATATATGATTGATTAGCTAAATTTAATGACACCGACCCGAAAATGTACTGAGCTAGGGCTCCATATAACATTAAATTGACCATGCTGTGTGGAAGAAACTAGCGTAATACCTAAAAGCTCGACATGTATGCGTGCGTGTCGTTATCTCTCTCAAAATGGTTTTGTATGGCTTGTTCTCAAAGATAGATTGTTACTATGCTCGTGTTATATATTTGTTGTTGTTGCAGTTCGAATTTAGAACAACTACGTCAGGCATAGCAAAAGAGAACAAAGGGTTATCTTGTACTTTTTTTAAAAATAGTTCTGAGCGCGTGGACACATTGACTAAGATGATTGGTCTGTGATGACTAGACTGAGATAATAATGCAATGTTAGCAAAACTGCTAGATTTCTCTGTCGCATGGGTGAGAAAAGGATATTACACGTCAAACGAAGTGGCAAGCAATGTTAAAAACTTAATAACTCCTACAATATTTTTGATAAACTGGAAGTCAGACTTTAAAAATCATATCAGAACAAAGTTGCCTACCAGTGGTTGATATGATTAAACAATCACCAGAAATTTGATGCTATTGACGCTAATGTTATAAGGATGGACAAGTGGCGATAACTGTTTTAGATAATGTCACTAATGCTTGATCAAAAAGTTTCATTGGCTCACACAAAGAAAGTACTGTTAGTACGATTAGAAGCATTGGAATTTTGAGTGTCATAACTAATAAACATTCTAACACATGATAAAGTCAATGCTTTCAAGGGCTCCTAAATGTAAAGCATAATTCCAAATTTTGATGAAATCAGATCTAATTTGACGTATGTTATATAAACCAAAATTAGAATCATGCCCTATCAAGTGATGTCAATGATAACAGTGGATTTCAACTTACATCAGCATACCACATTCGGTTGAAATCAAAATTTAGTTCAATTATGCTACGAAAAACAAAGAATGGCAGTGTGCACGTGACTCATTTAAAAAATCCCAATGAAAGTTTAAAAATAACGCATTCAATGTCGCGTCATTCAAACTTGGCTCAAATCCAGCAAATTTAAATAAAGGATAATCCAGAATCCAAAGGCAGTAGCACAGGCCATCAACGGCTACATATCATGCCAACGATGACATGAAACACGGGACATTATGTATGACCATAAAGCCATATGTCCCATTGGCTGAAATCTTCAATGATGTGTAATGCTATAAGGTTGTGGCAGAACTCGTCTAATTAATTAGCAACTCTCCATTATAGAACAATATTTCAAAATTAGGTTGCAATAAAGAAATATTTTATTAAAAAGTTAAACTGCTGAAAATACAGGGCACTGATAACAATCAATTAGAAGCGATATGTTGTATAAATAATTTTACAAACGACAGAAATGTGAAATATTTGGTTTCATTAATATAACACTTAACACACAATATGGGTACACATTAGTATAATCAGGTACGTTATCTTGTAAAAATGTAATTGTTTATGAAAAGATAGACATGTGGAAGGATTTGATTACTAAAGGAATTGATTGACTTTGTTAAGCATGTTTCCTAATAAATAGTCTTTACTGAACCACAATTACAGTCAGACCATTTCAACATATTAATTCTAAATATAGAACTTTTTCCATACATTTAATAAGTTAAAATGTGCACGATGTACGTTTGAAAACTAAAGGGTTTTTGTTTGACCTTTGACCTGGAACTTGATAATATGAACATAAAAATACAATAAATCGCCTCATACTAGGAGAGCATTTACGCCTATGCCGCTTCTCTTTCAATATGTAACTACTTTTCTTGAAAAAGACCACATGTTTTGGAACTGGTACATTTAAAGCGAAAACATCATCAAGGTAGAAATTCTGAAGACATCTTCACCTCACTGATACTGACGGATATTGATTATAATCTAGTTCATCTGTAGTATTTATTACAGCAGGTTACAATGACAGGTTTCATCTAATTCCTATCCAAATACATTGTCTAGGAGGGTAAAACAATCAGGCAATTTATATGCAAGATCACCCCAGTCATTAACATGGACGCCTTAAATACGGCATGCAAGAGGGTCAGTAACTCAGAAAATTTATATGCAAGATCACGTCAGTCATTAACATTGACGTTTTAAATACGGCATGCAAGAGGGTCAGTGACTCAGACAATTTATATGCAAGATCACCTCCGTCATTAACATGGACGTCTTAAATACAAGCAAGACCGCTTCATTCATCATGGTGAGTATCAGATGTACATCACCTGGGCAGATATAATTTGCTCAGCAAAATTTGATATTAGATGCAATCATTCAAAAACATTATCACATGTATAACCTTGGAGGAGGGTATTTAGCTCAGCCAATTTAGATGACAGATCCACTAATCAAACGGGTATCCAGTTGGATGGTATCAATAATTACAACTCAGAAATTTGAAATAATATTTTTCACGAATGTTAAATTGGTTTTATAACGGAATAGGAATATACTGGTAATAAGATTATATACACGTGAACGCAAATGTGTATACAAACTTTAATTTGCCTACCTTCGGTCATTGTGGCTAAAAAAAATCATTCACCAAATCACAAAAGAAAAAAAATTAATGTGTCACTTAATCATGAATCTCACATGTTTTTTGTGTGGTCAATGCTAAGCAGAAATATGTCGGCAAAAGCGAGTTGAAATATGTAACACGTGGATACAATTTGTAGACCCTAAAATGCATTTAAAATGACTTAGCTATACAGCTGTCTTAATGGTATGTAAATTTAATTGAATTTATTTTGTTGTATGGTAAAGCATTTTAGAGTCCACTGTTGGAAATTGCTTATTCATCAAATCAAAATTATCAGTCAATTCAAAATGGACATTTTAGTGTCAAAGTTTGGGAGATGATTATTTATGTTGAGTCCCTACCAAAATATATATTTTTGTCTGTAATGTATAAATGAGAAAGTGTTCTATGTAATTAATTTGAATTTTAAATATATGGACGAGAACGTATCATATTTACTTGTACGAATTTTAATTTTAATTGTATGGATGACGAAGTATTACATTTACATGCTCCTAATGATAATCACGTATAAACTTCAAGATCTTTCCTAGAACGTACATTCCGTATAAAGTGGTCTTTTAGTCATTTATAGGTTCTATGTACTTTTTCTCAAACTGAGGAAAATACTGATGAACTTATTTTACTTCAGATCGGGTTCTAACATTTTTGCTTGTATTTGCTTTACTTTGCATTTTCATGCTGCGTGCAATTAACTAAAATGAACGTCAGCTCATAAGAAGTATTTTTTGTGTACCATGTACAACATTGAAAATAAAATTAAAAACCTCTCAAAAAACTTTGCAAGTATAAGTTATGCTAATGTTTCCTCTAAAAGAACATCATGTCTTGGTTTGCGAACAAATTTTGCTTAGGTCCTGCCATACGCATAGCAGGAAATTTACATGTATATTAAATATCACATAATAAAGGAACATCTATATCAAAACCTCTTGTGGAATGAAGCATATTTCTTTATACATCCTAACCTATCCTTCTTTACGGAACAATAATCTGCTATTTTCTTATGATCAAGAAATAAACATAAATTCCAAATTAGTTTTCCTCTTGGCAATAATTGTCATCGTCAGTGGAAATCATACATATAATCGTTACCAACACACCTATCCCAATATCCAAACCTAGGTAGAACTCTTGATATTTTAATATCATGTAACAGCAAAGGTGTTATGTTATAGAGAGCGAGGATTCAACCCTGATATACACGATGACAAGATAAATATAATTGTCAGCATTAAAGAATAGCGGATAAAGCTTATTCATAAAATAGTATTCAAATGGTCACCTACAAGTTTAATTCAGGATGAGGAGTTCATAATAAACAAGACACTTTTAAAGTTCAACGTTTTGATATGGTAAGCTGGAATTAAAATTGTATCACTATCAAAATCATTATTATAAGTCTAACACTGATGGTTTATTTATGCTAGATTCGAAACAGAGTACGTAAGCGTCAGTCAAAAATGTTATGCCAGTATGCAGACATTACTGATAGTTTAACTGTACTCAGTCTGATTCAAATCGAATCTTAACAGTCCTAATTGTAGACCTTAAAGATCATGATACACAAGTCCATGTTTTGATACACTTTGAAATGTCCAGTCCATTTAGTTTACGTAACGTTTCATATAACACAATTGCATTGTGTTCTTAGGGGGAGTTATAGTTGGTAATTACATCTTCCCAATGACGTGCCTTGATTTCAAAAATGTAAACCTTGCCCTTGAATGGTGAACCACAAGGTCATAAGTATCTGGTGTCAATTAAACTTAAACGCAGGAATAAAACGGCACATTCCCTGCACATAAATGGTAACAAAATGCAATAACGGCATTATTTCTGAATCTTGGTACAGGATCATGTGTACATTTAATTTAAAAATGACTTTCAGTCACATAATAGGACATAATATTTAATATTATCGCTGCTGCTATAGTACATTTTAAAGGATTGCGTTACATCGATTGTGTCATAACACATGATTAAGTTTTAATGATGCTGAGATTTCGAAATACGCACAATACAAAAACCAATCGATGGCGCATACTTATCGACATTTAATTCGTACAAAAAAGCCAGGTTTGTATAGGTCCAAGTTGAACGCTTTACTTTAACAGCGTAGATACTCAAGGAATTTGTAAAATATCGTATACTAAACAAAAACAATAAATCCATTGATGCATAGAGAGGGACAGGACTGAATCATGTCATAAAATATTTATATATGTAAATGCTTCTGTGAACGCCACAAATACATTTGTAATCTTTGATTCTAAATACACGACGCGTTCTAAAGAAAATTTGAGAGGCCAATTAACTAGGACCGTTTTGTGAACACCTAGAGGTCAATATTTATTTCAAGCAACATTCATTAAAAAGACGCGTGGCTTTTGAAGTTAGTTTTACTTAATATATATATATATATCCTCTAGGTTTTATAGTTATTGTATATTTTATTGGTAGGTCAGGCAACACAGGTAAAACTTGGGCAGTTGACATTACTTCAATTATCTCGTATTCGTATATCTTTCTAAAACTAACATTTCCTTAAACAACAAATACTGAGAAAAAAATATTGTTCAAGTCACATGATCAATGATCGTGATGTCCATTCTTATAATTTTATATCATTTGAATGTGGTGAGCTACATACTATGTAGTATACATTGGTTAACATACAGTCTGTTAGATATTGAAATTACAGTAGAGTTCTTTTCACCACTTGCTAGAAGCATTAACACCTCATGAGCTAGATATACTAAACAAAGAACAAATGTTTGAGTCTTTGTATTTTTGGGTTATCAACAAATCATGGAGACAGAAACAATGATGCACCGAGAGTCTTGAGACTGCTCTAAGAAGGAACTGAATATGTTTGCCATGACACCCACTACGATAACTATTAAAGAATCTCAATCGGTCGAATTTCATCGCGTCTACTCTTTGCCGGATTCAACTACCGTCGAATTTGAAACCGAACAGCAAACCGAAGACTGAATCGTCCTGATTAGCAATTATTTATATTTGAAGGTTGAGTGATCAAAATGGACAGCTCCAATCCGCAGCCAATTCCAAAGTAGCCCACAGTCAACAATTTCATAAATTCCTTGTTCAGCAAAGTGAATTTGTGCTTGAGAAACAAATTGTTCATCAGTAGCATGGCTACTTATCCATACCGAGTGTTCCTTGGATATGAAGATGGCCATCGAGTTTTTTTTTTTTAACGAACTCAGACACAATTGATTGTTATTAATTTACGTGGTGGAAAAGCTTGGGAAAGGGAAAGATCCAGGGAGCCTAGACTTTGTAAACAGTATCAAAGTCGCGAGAGATATTCTAGAAGGTGTAATAGAGGACGAAGTGAAGAATAAGAAAATGTATTACACTAAAATATCTGAGACTTTTAAAGTTTAATGGAGGCACTTGACAGTGTCTTCCAAGCTAGGTGCTTTCTATAAGATGTGTTATTTTTAGTACAGTGGTTCTTTATAAAGTGGGAAGATGACCAGCTGAAAGAGCCGAGGACAAGATGTGCAATTTAATGAAAGTAGAAAATATTTTGAAGTGCTTCTTCCTGTCTCTTATTGTACGTTTCATATTGAATGTGTTCTATCACTATACCATTGTTTCAACATTGTTGCAACAGTTTTACCAATCTCCAATCTCTAGTATTGTGGCGTCACAATAACTGTTCCATTCCTATTGTCCCAATACAACCACTCCACTTTACCTTGTCCATATACAGGTCAAATAGTCCACATCTTCAATTTTCCATGTCCTTAAACAGACCCAGGCTGATTTTTAAGACCTTATTCCTAAACAGCCCCAAGGGCGGGTGTTGTGTCTGTAATGCATTTTATCATTATCCCTAAACAGCCCACAAATACTACTAACAGGCATGGCTGTGTATTGTCCATGATCATTGAAGGAAATATACCATACATTTAGTAACACTAGATATTCGCCCTAGATATTTATTTTGATGTTGTGAGCCCTTAATATAATATAATTTGGAATAACTCATCACCGTCCTCTAAGAGATGTAATTTTCAACTAAACGCTATCTGTAAGGGATGAAAAATAAAAGAGCCAAAATTGAATATAGATATATTGCAGAAATGAGACAACATTGGAAATATTACTTGTGAATAATGAATACGGGATTTAGTTACTGCAACATGAACTGCTTGCGTTAAAAATGGCATATTAGTGAGAGAACAGAGCGATTTATAAATTAAATTGTATTTATGTCGGATTTTACAGATGTGTTAGGACATAATAGTAATTGCTAAATTTGATCAATGAGAAACGTGTATTAGATGGGCTACAGTGCAATCAGGTAGAATTTAGCTAATTTTCATTATATTTAGATTTATGCAAAAAGTACATCACTGACAAGGTGAAAAACTGTGATATTGACAGCACCATACAATCACTTGTAGTGATTAAAACTTGCCCAAAGGTTACATTGCGTTTAGGTCGATTAATGCAGTTCTGAAATTACGATTCTTGTAATCATTTTGTCGCTAAGAGCTGATCTGATTACTGTAAATGTTTCCGTGGAATTTAATGCAGCTAAATACTTTATACCACTTCATAAAATGGCATTATTGAACGGAAAGTGACGCAAAAAATAAAATATCACTGATGAGTCCATCTGATCAGCTACATAAATCATTGGTACGTACATAGCCAAACTGGCAAAAGACAAATTTATTTGCTGGGTGAACTGCACAAAATATGATATTTTAATTCATATTGTAATTTAAAGAAATCGCAACAATCAGTTAAATATTAGTGTTGCAAGATTTTAACTGCATGAGTACTTTTCGACTTCGGTACCTTTCATGGTGTATATGATTCTTTTGACCCACTGGTACTGAATTGTTTATTGTCAATAATATAGAACCTTAAAGGTAAACAGTTACAACTACTTTAACTAAATGATTACAACCATTTTTGTGACATGCAAAAACATTATAATTGCTAATGCCAACTAAACTAATGGTCAGGTCTGTGCTTTGTTTTTTGGGAAAAATCGGAACAAAGCTACTAGCTTCATTTAAGATCTTACTGTCTAGCTATTAATTAGCACTGTCCTTCGTATGCTTAAATAAAGTAAACACCATCTTCTTCTGATTCATGACATTAAATCATTCAGAAAACTCACTATTTTTTCCATGAAAACATAGTAGACACGGAAAGCACCATGACGTCAAAGTTACGAGATATGCGTTGAAACTGTCTAGCAAGGACTACCTTACTAGGAACTGACCAAATGCTTACTACAGAGCTGTGGCAGGTCGAATCGCGGCTCATACCTTGAGGTTATGCTACCTTCCACGTAACCATACGCAAGCTAAAACACGATCAATTCGTGATGAATACAAAGGATAATAGTTCACGGGCAATCTGTATAATCAAGTCACTTTCAAGCGGAGATTTGGTGTGCTGCGACCTTGATATAATGATATTAAGAAGTTTAAAATCTTCAATTTCTTGGAAGAACACAAGCATTTTGTTCAATTTAATACTCGGGTGTTAAACATAATTCTACTGCATGGTAAAGTAGGCAAATTATGACGATGTTCTTAGTACCTTGCTAACTACACTCAGAGAGATATTGTTAAATCTGAAACAAATGCCTGTTAGAGTGCCATGTCGAGAACCTACGGCATTTTAATTATTAGATAAATATACGAACTGGGGCTAATGTTGTAGGGGTTGTTCTCTCGAGGTGCTGATTGTGATCTGACTGGTATAAAAGAAATAGAAAAATTGTAGTTCTCTTCCTTACCGAATTTTTTGAGTCCTTGCAAAGAACGTTCGGAAGAAAAACATGCATTGATATGTTAAGATAATACCAACAAAAGAAACATTATAGTCTCTTTCATCGGTAACTGTAACAGATTATGTATGCGTCTTCATACCTTTGGATATGACTGGCTATGGTCTTCAAAAATTTTGGTGTCTAATTTAAGTCATTTTTCGAAACATTCAGAAATCAAACATGGATAGCCGACTACTTTACTATATTAGGTACAATAAGTGTCGATATACGTTTTGTTTTCCCTGAACTAACATATATTGATATGGTTCATCAATTTCACTATAACATCATATCTTCAAGCATCGGCAGTGAGTCATAGTCATCTAAAGATTCCGGAATACAAACAGTTTTCCTCTTTCATTTGTTGCTTTGTCTTTGTTTTGTATTTGCCTTCATTCAGAATCGAAATCGCGTAGAATAGTTAGATACTAGTTTTGAACTGTTCACACTCAGTTTATTATATTTCTCTTAATCATTTCATGATTCCTTGCTGGATTCGGTGCACTTGAAAGTACTGTTCTTTGACAGATTTTTTGTATTATAAGTATGTATGTATGTATGTATGTATGTATGTATGTATGTATGTATGTATGTATGTATGTATGTGTGTGTGTGTGTGTGTGTGTGTGTGTGTGTGTGTGTGTGTGTGTGTGTAGATAGATAGATAGATAGATAATGTATTTCACATTTTATTTATCTATTTAATTATTTATGTTATCTTGTTACCTTCTATGTTAATAGCTATACGTCAAAATCAGCTTAAATGGCAACGATTTACATATTTTGTGAATTTGAGTGAGTAAGATAAAGATTACCATTGTGTAGTTCTCAAGAATTATCAGTAGTCTATGAAATAACTTACGCACACTCAATTGCTTGAAGATGACTTTTAGCCTTTTTTTGGCCTTTCCACATATACGTTTCTTTTCCCACGTGGCAATGTAATCTCAAAAGTTGCGATTCCTGTTGAATACTTTTAACTTTGCAGGGGTGCATGCACACACGTGACTTGACTGATCCAATCGTATGAAGTAAAGTCTTTTTCAGATGGAAGTCCCCAAGTGGTTTTCTAAAAAGCATATATTTGCATCTTGTGGTAACCATCAGATTTGATAAACAAATTCTCATAAGGACCATGTACTTAATTAGGCAATCCTGTTGTAGCAGTCAATAAACATGCTACCAGCAAGTGTGTTTTGGATTGATAACTAGTTATCTGGATGTTCTCTTTAATAGACCTTATCTATTTTTCAATTCGAGTTGTTTCATATTTGGGCTCGTAGTTGTCTGTGATTTTACGTTGGTGCAACATTCTGACATTCAGCCTTACTGATTATTGTATTATCTAATGCAAGCTGGTACACTTGACTGATCCTGTTGAGAATGCTATGTACAGCTAAAACCAATTCAGAATGGACTTATACTCGATATTGAAGTCGCGTAGAAATTAATTCAACGAAGGTAGCAGTTAACATCGATGTCACTCCGATAACAATTCTGATTGGTCAACTGCACCGGTTATGGTGTGTTTATGTCAGTCACACCATTAGCACCAGTAACATCTAAGACCAAAATGGGCGTTTGTATTTCACGGAGCGCCGTTCTCTCTATAATTTCATTTCACAAATTGTGTACTGCTTCATTTATTAAAGTCACACCAGAACACATTGGTCCCTTGATAGTTAATATATTAACCTAGTATACAAGTTTACTTTTAGAATGGTCATGGAGTTGAATAACACTTCAGCCTCCAGAATGCTTAAATCTCGGCAACTCTATAACATAAACGCATACATAATCCAATATCACCTTTAACGAATAACGATCGTCTGTTACCCAGTAACATTTCCCCGAATAAGAGCGAGTTAGTTGAATAACAGTCTTGATCATTTTTGTCTCAGGTGCTGGTGTGGAATATTCCATGGTGAGCAAACTGTGGTTGTCAACGGCGGTGAATGCAAATGCGCCACTGACGACAGAGTCAGTTATGAATATTTGCCTGGGATAGCCTCGAGTGATTGCGACACATCCGGGCGGTTCCAATGATTGATTTATATTTGACCCATAACAAGATGATATCTCAGTCTTTGTGAGCGTGTCATCACCATTTTGTCATATATATTAATGAAAAAGAGGAAGGATATATCCATTTTGGTTACATCATTTTTTCATCTAACACTCCATCGTTAGATTCAGCAAGCTAGTCTGATTCCATTACTTAAATTAAAATGCAAAACTCGAATATTAAACACAAATTACAAATTATTTTGTAGTACCCGTCAACATACATGTTGGATCTTCATCCCCGGCGATCTGCGACGCCGATATCATATATATGAATGATTGTTTTAAACTTTAGCATCATTCCAACATACCTATACAGCCTAACCCATATGTATACACCAGCTAGATACTTACGCTCTTCTTCTGATAATCGTATACTCATTGTTCCCAAGGTGAAAACAAAGTCATATGGCCAACGTTCTTTTGCACACCAGGGCCCGGCGACGTGGAACGAATTGCCCATTAACATTAGACATAAAGACACAGTGGTCCCTTTTAAGAGTGCTCTTAAGACTCACATGTTTCGACTGCAGGGACAAACTTAGCGACCTAATCGTGTTTTGTATCTTATATGTTTTCAGCATGTTTTTATGTTTTCCAATTTCATTGCTTTTGTCATTTGTTGTTCTGTAGTGTAGTCACATCATTATTGATGGTGTAAAGCGCTTAGAGCTTCGAAAGATTAGGCGCTATACAAAGTACTCTATATTATTATTCGGATTGTTTCAAGCATTAGCATCATTGCTGGCACGTGTTACATAGGACCTGCCGTATTGTTTATAATTGATAAATATTGACATTACCTTCCAGTCGCCACTATGTCCACCGGATATGATAAATAAACAAGATTCATACTCTCGATCCTTTCCGATGTGGGTTATAAGTGTCTCAAAGTAAACCATCAGCAGTGAAACAAACTATGCTATTTGATTTAACCTAAGGTTTTAAATGGTTGATATTTAAATGTGCTCCAAAACGTTACTACGCACGGTGTTTTACAATTGGTATCATTTAAATAATTCTTGATATAAGTGATTGACACGCCGATGTCTCTGATTTCAGCGTTGTCAGTGAGTTTAATCAGATTTTTACCACAAATATATCAGTACTCGATAGTAATAACGAAAATGTCTACATTTGGCATTTTCAGTTTGCCCGTTTGATCATCAAAAATCGCAAGCTGAACATCATCGAGAAAAACATCAACATGACTAGCAAACTCATTCCGATCCTCATTGGTGGCAAGTTGCCTCGGATTTACATTAGCACCGAGTCACCAAACAATAACGTTCGTACATGTCAATATACATTGTTGTTTAATAAAAAAAAAAATATTTGTTATGTAACGTCAATAGGTTTTTGCGGTAATAATGAACGCTTCATTCCACACAACTCTACAATGAATATAGGATCAACGAGCTTAACCTCTAGGAATCGTTTAATTATCCTGCTGCATTGAAATTTCACGTAGCACGCGCACTATCTCATTTGTTTCATAACTCATTGTCGACGTAATTATCATGAATATCTTCAACAAGTTCATGCATCAGTACGCGGCATGTAATTTTGTCCATGCGATCATAAATAAGCAACCGCTGACATATCGAGGTGGCTTGATTGATAACTTTGGGCCCATTGTTGCCCGCAAAAATTGATCCAATGAATATTTCAAATGGATCCAAAAGATCGCCAGGATCACACAGTACTCCACTAAGATGGCTTTTATCTATCAACCTATGAACTTATTTTTCTTCCCGTGTGCTTCTGTATGTTGGCATTATTTCATTATCATATGAGTTTAACACTGCCTACACTATCAATGCCAATTATCAGATTTTGTTTAACAATGTCGTTAGTTCTTAAATTCTAACTGATTCTTAGTATGTGCAGATATGTCCGCATTGTCTATATATCCCATTTCCATACATCGATTTAGTTTGTATCGATGACTGTATTAATCTATTATATCCCATTTTCAAACATCGATTTAGTTTGTATCGATGATTGTATTCATCTATTATATCCCATTTTCATATATCGATTTAGTTTGTATCGATGACTGTATTAATCTATTATATCCCATTTTCAAACATCGATTTAGTTTGTATCGATGACTGTATTAATCTATTATATCCCATTTTCAAACATCGATTTAGTTTGTATCGATGATTGTATTCATCGTTTGCATTAGTTGATATTTCATACGATTTACTTGAATTTGTACTGTTCTGGTTCAGTGTACATTTTTCTCTCGAGTCTCTATGCTTTGTTCGAACGAAAGTGGTTTATGTACTAATGTATGCGTGAGAGGTTTTGTGTAGGTTTGACCTTATTGCAGATACTGTAGCGTTGTTTGCATAATCGTTTGGAAATTACTTTGTGCGTTTTTCCTTTCTCATGATAATATCGTGCGTAAATGTTAACATGCGCACTCAATAATCATCTTTAATTTACCAAATAAACCATGATTTTAATAACTATTATGCAAAGGATATATAATCAGAAACGAATAAACGTTATTGTCATAATGCCTAAACCGTATTAGTTGAGATGTAATGAATGATGTGTTGTTTTGATATTTTGAGGAACTTGCTGACCTAATTCCGGCAAAACGCATAGTCCTGAGATACGTGATTTAATCAAATTAGTTGAATAAAAGGTTCATTAGGTCTTCGTCTTAGGAGAAAGGTTGAGGACATAATCAGTTTTAAACAAATTTAAGTTTGATTTCCATTCGAAGCACCGTCCGTCGCTTACATACTTGAGAAGAAAAAATATTTGGGTTTATTATGGAGAGGACTGTCGATTTAGGAACTAAGCACATTTGATCTGCATATAATGCAAATTGATAACGAAATTGGATACTTCACTATTGTTCCCTGAGAGCCAACCTAATTGTCTATATTATTTGTTCTTCCCTGAACTGTTTGAATGTGTGTTTGTGTTGGGATAAATGAAAGGTGTTCCTAGTATTCATTCTCATCTTTTCATTATTATTTGTTGTTATTATTATTATTATCATTATTATTATTATTATTATTATTATTATTATTATTTTAAAACGGTGATGTCTTTCTTTAATATCATAGCATATTCAGAAAACTATTTCTGCAAAATTATACATACGTAATAGTATTAAATACAGGATGTAAGCTCGTTAGTCATTCGTCCGTTGTAAGAAGTACTTAATTCAGCTTGAAAACTGTATTGTTGTGGAGAAGGAAGTTCTGAATGAGATTTTGTATAGTTTGCTGTATATGTTACTTCCGTGTTAATGAGTTGTGACATCGAATGTAATGTGAGCACATTTAAACTTACGGCATTATCCTCTACCGCAGTAGTGATACTATTACATGTTTGTGAAAGGTAAGAGAACATTAAATTCGGTAAAGAAAAAGTTGATAGTAATATTTACACTTGTATAGGTCTGTGTGTGTTAAATATTAGTATCTATGGAAATTGCGACCTATTATTGCTTCTTATAAGTGTGTAAGGTACAGTTATCTGCAAGAGTCTATGTTGTTACTATAATTTACATGTATTAATAATCTTTCTGCATTACATGTACGACTGGTTTAGCGAATTCCATATCTTATATATTATTATTGATAGAAGTAGTAGAAGTAGTAGTAGTAATAGTACTTAGTATCATTATATTACATACTCATCCAGTAACATGTAATTTGCTGAACAAATCAATTATATTTGTTAGTAGTCTTTGTAAAGTATCGTCTACGACACCATTGATACTATTACATCTTTGTGAAAGGTAAGTAAATATTAAATTCGGTAATTTACAAGTTTTTAGTTAATATACGATGATTAACACATACTGCTTAAATTCCTCTTATTATTTACATCAGTATTTTTTATTATTGGTATTATTATAAGTATTATTATTATAATTTCCCTAGAATAAGGTACGGTTGTCATATTCGTTTCAAACCTGTACACATATATGTGAACTCCGAGAGGTAAAGATATTAGTTATAAATCCGCAGTCAACTACTGAATTTGTATTGAATAATCCAATCTAGACAAAAAGAAAGTGAATTTGTCACTTGTATGAATCATTCTCGCGTTACTTGTTATAATATTTCGTATACTTTGTCACTATAGTTTGAAACACATTATGATTGTACAAGGCAAGGCATATACTAGTCAATGCTTTATAAAGATAAGTAAACATTAAATTAGGTAAATTCCATAGTATTAGAAACACTTACACATTTATATAATAAAGCGTTCATTGTAAACAAAAGGTCAAACGTTAATGCTTGGTACGTGACGAAATGATGCAGCCGCACTCGTGCCATAGATCGTCTCCCAGTGTATCACCAATTGTACGCTGATGGCACACCCAACTACACAAGTCAAGCTACCCAACTGATGTTGATGGATGCTACCATCCATGAATAAAGAGGTGCATTTCTGATGTCAAAACATGGATGACATGTAACAAGCTGCAGATGAATGATGATAAAACTGAGGCCATTCTGATCACAACACAGAGACTTTCTCATTCACATTCTTTATTTCAGACAATAAATATCAGCAAAAAAAAATTAAATTCATTACGAAACCTAGATATTCTTCTATACAATACTCTCACATTGCACCAACATGTTATGAACATATGCAATCCTGTATATCTTGAGCTGTGACTCATCAGTTCCATTCGCAGTTATCTTTCAGTTAATGCCACTAAAATGCTCGTGTGTTCATTAGTATTTTCTAGACTGGACTATTGTAATTCAATTATGTATGGTTCGTCACAATATCTACTCCAGAAGCTTCAAAAAGTTCAAAACACAGCTGTTCCGATCATCTTTTGAGTGCCTCGATCAGTGCACATTTCACCAATGCTCTGTACTCTACACTGGCTATCCATTCGATATAGAATCAAACAAGAAATGTGTTCTCTGTGCTACGTTTCACTGACGCACTCCAGATCAATATACCTATCCGGTTTCACCCTTGTGTATACACCAGCAAGATCCTAAAGCTCCTTTTCTGACAATCATATACTCATTGTTCCAACTATGAAAACGAAGTCATACGGACAACGTTCTTTTTCATACCAGGTCCCGACGATGTTGGACGATTTGCCCATTGAAATTAGACTAAAAAAAACAGCGATCCCTTTCAAGAGTGTCCTTAAAACTCACATTTATCGAATGCAGGAACAAACTAAAAGACCTAATAATGTTTTATACCTTAAATGTTTTCAGCACGTTTTTTGTCTCCAATTTGTTGGTTTTTGTTTTTCGTTTTTATGTTGTGTAGTCATGTCACTATATATGTTGTAAAGCGCTTAGAGAATACTGAATTCGGTTTGAATCCTTTCATTGTTAACAAGAAGGAAGATTAGATTCAATTGTCAGTAATATATGTTCTTCAAGCTACCTATGCAAAGCTTTCCAATCGAATTCCGTTTTAAATCACAGAAGTGTCACAAGAAGCAGCATAAATGGCGAATCAGAAGACGATTAATTCAGAAAAAAATAAAACAATGACAGTTACCGTTTCATACGACCTTTTTATAGGCGTGTATTTGTCCAACCAAGGCCTGTTACAAAACCAAAGAGAGAAAGGGCAAATATGACTACGACTTATTCAGACAAAACTAGAAAATGACAGTTTCGGTTTCATACGAGGTTGGGTGAATCGGACACATTTTTGGAGGTGTCTATTTGGCAAACCAAAGTCTCCTCCAAAAATGTGAAAAGGCAGAAATCGCCTCTGACCAACTGAAACGCATATTTTTTGTCGCGCCATCGATGTTGCTATTAATTAAATCATATTTTCAGTTGAATATTGTATCAAGTCCGATACGATATCTTGATCTAGAGTCATGTAAATGTATCGTTATAAATCCATGCCGGGTTGACTGAGTATGACTAAGGAAATTTCTAATCCATATCACATCTACACCAGGTCTGATGAATATTTCTAAGTATGTGTATCAACTCCATTACACAGAAAGATTATTACAATTGTCCCTGATCACTTTAGGAATTTGAGTATTCCGCTGGGTAGTATAAATAACATCAGTATTTTTATGTCTACCTCTGGAAAATATTCTTGCTGAATTTGAGTGTTTGTCCAGAATCGCATCATGATACACAACTAAATTATTAATAGATCCATCAATGGAATCAACGCTCGGAGTTTCATTGATATCAGTGATGAATTCAATAACATCTTCATCGCTTAACGATTTCTCGTATTCCTTATAATCTTTAAACCTTTCGTAACACCGCTTATCATCTACAGATGGTACTACTAAATACAATTTGAATCATTTTAGCCATCTCATTATCATATTAATTTACAACTGCGTCCTGTCACTTCTCGACGGTCCACTTATAATTATACGAATATAATTTGGTAACGCTGCATGATGCTTAACATGTTCTAGTGCTTTTGTCGCCAAAAAATTAATAACATTCATGTTATTTTTAAAAAAAATATGGATTTATATTGTGTGAAATGAATGACACGTACAAGCACAAACGATTGAACCACAATTACAACAAAGAATAAAAGATCAGCGCTTGCCGATCAGTGTGGACATTGTGGTACTAAGAAATTTAGATTGATTTCTAAGAAGTCGAGTGATGATTTGTTTAAAACGATGGTGATATTGCAGCAAAACTGACAAGACTCACAGGGTTTCCATGGGGAAATATCCAGGAGAAAAACATCTTCCATGATATAATTACTGCTGCCCTGGAACCAGACTCGATATCCGACTTGAGAGCCAAGACCAACCAGGATCAGGTGAATATCCGATACACGCCATGATGGTGCTTATAAAAGTAGTAATCTGCAGCATAGACATATCGCATATATGAAATTGGTTCATGCGTTGAATTATATTACGCATACGTTATTCAAGGGATCATTAGCTAGGTGTTGGTAATTAATATTAATATCGAATTTATATATTATTCCCCAAGATGATACTGGAGGGGTAAATCAGCAATTAATAAGCTTGCCCGCGCGGCAAAAGCCAAAAAGGTTACTGCTGGAGGTTGGTTATCAAGACAAACGATATGGCAGATTTATCTACCACAGCCTAAACAAATTTACTTTGCACATTTTGATGTCATCTTTCCAAATGAAGTTCTTCAGGCGGATATATTATTTATGCCGCATGATACTGTCAAAAGACGGAATTACATATATGTGCTAACTGTAGATGATGATGCGAGTAAATACATAGACGCTGAACCCTTATTGAGCAAGTTGTCATCAGAAGTAGCTTATGCGTTTGAAGCGATTTATCAACGAGGACATTTACAGTGGCCAAATCTGGTACAAGTTGATCCTGGCAATGAATTTAAGGGTGCAATGTTATCAATAATGAAGCATCAGAATGTCACCATCAGACGAGGACATACTGCAATGCACTGCAATCAGGCAATTGTTGAACGATTTAATCGAACACTCGATGAGCGGTTATATGGATATTAATACGCGAAGGAATTTATCGGGGATAAACGTTCTCGTGAATGGGTTGCAAGATTACCACGTGTGGTAGCTGCGATAAATAATGAAATTACTCGAACAATCAATATGAAACCTATAAACGCGATCCCAAAAAAATGTAAATACCCGTTTTGCAAAACGATTTTTAAAAAACAAAAACTACTTGGTAATGTGACTGTGATATGTGTAAAGGAACCTTTAGAAATTGAAGGTGGTTCAAAAAGAGCTACTGATCCTATTTGGAGTATTACCGCACATAAAATATCTAACATAACAAGATCCACGGGTAGACCCGTGATCTATAGATTAGATTCAACTGCTCTTCAGCGTGGATTTACACGTGAACAGTTACAAGTGATACCCGAGTATACACAATTACCGCCACGATCACTTAACTAACACCTCTGCATCTGTTACACTCCAGGTCAGCATTACATTTTCCTAGTGTATGACCAAGCCTACAATATTTCTCTCTGCGGTAAACTGTTGAGGTTTTTCTCCATCCAGGACCATATAATTATACAATTACAATTGTTGTTTTTGCATCATTATAAATTCTACATTAATATCAAATTCCCTATCATTTTTTGTCGCTTTCTTTATAACCAGCAAGTTTTTTCTGTCTGCAGTAAATTGGCTTGGGTCTTTATCCGACCCACACCATTTCATTCTACAATTACAGCATGCGCAGTGTTTATTCTCTTGTTGTTCCAGCATCATTATAAATTTAACATCAATATCAAATTCTCCATTATCGTGTTATTTCTTACCAGCGAGTTTGTTCTCGCTGTATCTCATCGCTGACAATATCGCTGATTGTTGTGTCGTTATAATCTAAAACGACTCTATGAAGTTGATTTATTCCTCTAAACTCGTGACACTGCGAGATAAACTAAGTTCGACCATTCGATGCGATCATCGACGATCCAAACAATAGCATCAGAGATGGTTAACCCTTGAGATGATGTATCGTCTTTGCGTGAACTCGCTTAATTCTGAATTAAGTGCTATATAATCAGTATTAATTTGTTCATAATAATCTATAAAATTCTTCAACCAATTGTGTTCAGACAAACCGAGTAATTGTGGTGGTTGACCATGATTGCTACACATTATCAGAGTTGTATTTGTGAGTAAGAGCCAATCAAAAAACATTTTTAATATATCTACAGACACTGTGCATATCTCATCCTAAATAATGATCTTTAGAATATATTTCTTGCCCATTCGATAAGGAGTCCATGCGTCACCCTTATACCAGAAGAAACAGTGATACGTGCAAGAATTAACTCCTCGTTGTTTTATCTCTCTGGCAAGTCTGTGTGTGGTTATTAGCACAATCATGTCTAACTTCTTCCAAAATAATTCGATCACTCATGTTGTTTTTAAGAGCCGCCACATCCGTTTAAGAAAACGGTTTCATTTCTACATCCTGGAATGGATAACGAAGGTGCACTCGATAGTTCTGATATTTGATTATTTTTTATGAAATTATCTTCAATCGTAACATCTGCTGATTCAGAAAAATCATCCAACATTTCTTGTTTTATTCTGCATGATCTCCATCACTTATCAAAATTTGTAAAACGAGGCACTGTTTCTTTATGCTAGATATCTATATAAAATGAATCCGTGGCGACTCTGATTGATGTGTTAGGAAATCTATTTATCATCGATAGCAAATTCATAGAAACATACGCCAGAACTGACGATCTCTGATATATTGAGGTGATTCTCCGTCGATGTAACTAACAATTGTACCAAATTCGGTTCGGACAAGTAAGCATCTTCACGACTGACATATATATCTCTTGCTGTTTCATCCATGATTATAAAACCGTACTCAGAGTCATCTAGAATTAATCGTGAATAAATCCGCGTCTGATCATATGCTCCGCCTTGGGCGAATTTAAAGAATATTCTTCTACCGAGATACTTTTAATTTTTAGTTTTGGGTTCAAATTTCTCGTCAGATTTTTTTAACAATATAGTCTTCGTCGAGATCAAAGATTTTTCCTTTCAATCGTTAATAAACTTATCAAGATTTTCGAGGGCTTGATCTTGGATAATATCTCAAACTCCATATTGTAATTAAAACAAGTATTTAAGTAAAGATATTTTATATAATGAACATCTGTAAATGGTTGATGATAGGATCTGTAACCCCTTGTAACAAATCGTGCAGAAATGATTTGATTTGTGTGGATATCGTTCACAGAGTGTAATTATAATAATAATAATAATAATAATAATAATAATAATGAGGACTTTGTATAGCGCCCAATCTTTCGAAGCTCTAAGCGCTTTACACCATCAATAATGGTTTGACTACACTACAGAACAACAAATGACAAAAACAATGAAACTGGAAAACATAAAAACATGCTGAAAATATATAAGATACAAATCATGATTAGGTCGCTAAGTTTGTCCCTGAAGTCGAAACAGGTGAGTCTTGAGAGCACTCTTAAAAGGGACCACTGTGTCTTTGTGTCTAATTTCAATGGGAAATTCGTTCCACGTCGCCGGGCCCTGGTATGCAAACGAACGTTGTCCATATGACTTTGTTTTCACCTTGGGAACAATGAGTATACGAATATCAGAAGAAGAACTTAAGGATCTAGCTGGTGTATACACATGGGTGAGGCTGGATAGGTATGTTGGACTGGAGTCTGTTATTGAAATATAGCACAGAGAACAAATTTTGTGTTTGATTCTGTATCGAATCGATAGCCAGTGTAGGGTATAGTGTGCGACGAGGAAGCTTAGGTCCGAAACACTGTATACGCGGTGTTGGAATGAAAAATCGTCCGATTTCATAACTTTTTGTAGAGTAATTATCCTATCAGAATCAAGAAAATCTGGCACCATTTGCATATTCCGCACCAGCAGCTGTTTGAAGCGGGAATATATCTTATCAATGGAACCTGACAAATAGTTTGTGTTTGTATTTTTTTAAATTTCCATCTGAATATTTGATATATTTGTTTCTTATTCAGGTAAAAGTGACTTGTGGATGACCGTCTATGAACTGCATCAAAATAAGAAACTAAATATGATAAGATAATGGAATAATGGATACTGTCCATTTTAATTCATAATTTTAGTCATGGCTTTTATCTCCATACGTGTCTATAAAAGTTTGGTCTCCAATTCGATTCAAACATTTGAGCGACTATCTAGCGCATGGAGTCTAATTATGTACCTAAGTATCTTAGTGACTGTTTTACCTATTTCGGAAGCCAGTTCAAAATGTACTGTGAATGGAATTCATTATATCTGCAACAATATTGCCACCCAGAGAGACTTTCCTCTAGTGTTACCGACAAATGTACGGAAAGTTACGCTGATGGGAACAAATGAAGTCCAATCCTTCCCCGGTGGACGTTTCACCCACCAAACATGGACTAATGTATCAGAGCTTTCCATTCTTGAATTTATTAACATTGAACGTATTGAAAAAGGGTTTCTTAACGGACTGGAAGAGTTAAAATTTCTCTCTATATCATCATGTACTGATCTCAAAGTAATTGACCCAGATACATTTTATTCTACACCTAATATTGAAGAACTTCGTTTCGATGGGAACACAGATCTACAATTATCTATGGTCGAAGCTACACTAATTGATAAACTGAGTAATCTTAGATATTTGTCTTTAATTGGAATCCAAAGATCTAAGCAGCATGTTGTCCTGGGAGAAAACTTTTCGATGGCTCTTCATAGAAAGAATCTTACATATTTGGATATAAGTAGAGTCAACGCTATTTTTGTGGAACACGTTATTGTGCAAGAATTGCTCGCGAATTTAATATACCTAAATTTGTCTTATTCTACAATAATTTTGCCTCATAAGATTACTGATAAATCCCAATCGTTAATAAAAAACATGCAGCTTTTGGATCTTACTGGTATACAGTATATGATTCGGGAATATATGATACAAGGGGAAAAGCAGTTTAAAGCTGCAGAATTTCCAAATGCCATGTATTTATTTCTCAAGGGCGTGGTTAATCCAGATGCTAAAATAAGCTTGGATGTAAGAATCCGTTTTGATAATTGCGACATAAAATTTCCCAAAATGCTGGACTTAAGCAAAAACAGCTTAACACGTTTAAATATTACATTTCTTGGAGCCTGTCGTGCACATGAAATAGAGACAATAAACCTAGAGGGTAACAATATGGAATATATATCGCCAAACGTTTTAAGCATGTTTCCGTCACTGAAAATTCTAGATTTGTCCAATAATCGTTTGATGAAGATGCAGGATATGTACGAATTTTCCAATATGTTTTCAGGAAACAACGACCTTGAGATAGTGTTTCTACGTTTTAACCATCTAACGTTCGTACCATCAAATTTATTCTTATCCAATTCAAAGGTACACATCATTGATCTGAGTGAAAACGAACTCACCTACTTTAATATCAATCTCAGCAGCGCAGAAAATCTAAAGTTAATTAATTTAACAAGGAATCGTCTTAGAAGTTTACCTACATCCTTCTTGGAACAATTCGAGCTCATACGTCGGAAACAAAACACTGAAAGCAATCAGATAACCTATGTTACAAATGTTTTGCTCAAACAGTTCCAAGATAAAAGTCTTATAGGAAAGATGTACAGATATGGATACAACGCAAGCAAAGAGATACAATTCGAAAAATCGCATTCTATTAATCCACAATATGTAATGATTGTTATATTGGAGAATCAGTTCGTGTGTGATTGTGACACACTTGTGTTTATAGAATGGATTTTGTTTAAAAATATCGACATCGTCAATATGACTGTATTGTCATGTAAATATGGCAATAATGAAAAGTTGTTAAACATTGAACTCTTTCAAACGGTTCAAACAAACTGCCGGCTTGCAAGCAGTATAGGCATTGGAGTTGCGTCATCAATTGCAATAATAATAAGTATATTTACTTTCGCCATTACGATTCGTCTTAGGCAAAAAACAAAACGCCGAAACAATGACCTTGAAAACCTGAAAAAGGAAATTCTGCAGGAGAACGCAAATTTTGAATTTCTTGTGTTTCTTTCATACTGCAGCGAAGACGCTCAAATCGTAGAGGAAAACATCTTGCCTTCTTTAAATAGATATCTCCATGAAACGTTCAACACAGAAAAGGATATTGTATGCACTGGAGAAAATGATTTTGTTCCTGGAATGCGCATCATAGAAGAAATACATCGATGTATTAATAAAAGTTTAGTTGTAGTCCCTGTAATAACACCAGCATTTCTTCAGTCTCACTGGAGCCAGGAAGAATGTGTTGTTGCCGTTGAGAGACACAAACAAGTTGTGATTCTAATGAAGAAGCATACCGACACATCTAGGGCAATTGTTACAATACAACATCTTATAGGACAATACACCAGAGGAACCTGGTCGGATAATGAAGGAGTCTTTGTCATTCGACCCACCTGGAATACAATTTGCGAAGGAATAATTCGTGCAGCAAGTGAAACGTTTCGAAACTATAGTAAACACAAGTTCACCGAACCAACTGAAGATAATCCTTTTGTCGAAGAACTTTTATAGTACACTTACCAATGTCTTCGATGAACAAACATTTATTCATTAAAATTACAAAATTATTTGTATATTGTGCAACTGTCATATCTGAGATTTAGCACGCGGAAATGACATGTACCTTAAGGCTGATATTCATCTCAATGGAATGGAATGAGTGGTACAAATAAATTAGTTATCCCTATTAGATAAATTAGGAGTCATATTTGGAACGGTTGACATGGGGTATGAAGCAATTGTATCATAAATGACACGGATCGCATATAAATATTATATGACATTTATGAATAACTGGTGAATTAAATTCAATTAAATGTTAGAAATCATATTTTGCATCCCTTGTCATACTTCATATGTTTCATCTCTGTTTAATGAATGCATTCTCGATGTTTATTCGTTCGTCACCATGCTTTACAGTTCATTTCCCTCATTACTTCTCGCAACAATGGCGTCGTTTACAATGATGCATGTGGAATATCTCTTTCACTTTGTGCATAAATGTAAAACCCTTATGGAACTATTACTTCTTAACTTCTATTTATGTATTAATATGTTAAATTCTTCTGTTTAAATGTTCTTTCCTAAATGAAATTAAATCCATTTTCCTGGTTCGTTGAAGAAAATTACTAAATTATTTATGTTATGTAATACATTTTTCCTTAATTTCATCCTGTAATACGTGAGCGCAAAGGTCCAACAGTTGCCATTATGATTCCATGAACAACTTATAACTGCAAGTCAAAGAAACTTGAAAATAAGACAATCCAGAAAGACGTACCGTAGAAACTCCGAAGACAAATGAACATATAATAGCATTCCTCATTACTCTCTAACAATCACCTCTGGCAGAGAAAAATCTTCGAAATATGTTTTAACAATGCAAAATTTACGACAGAAGAAGATGCAGATGGGAATTATAATCATGGGAGAATGCAGATAATTTAATATAGAGTTAGCAATTTATATAGCAATCCATTTCGGGAATGCTATTTGTAACATAATTGTATTATATTATGTGTATTTAATTTGGGTTCTTTATTATCTTTTTTTTTAAAAAAAAAAACTTCATTATATGGTATTGTAATGTAACATCGTTTGTTCGAGTTGGCCAAATAGAAGCTTAACATTCCTGATTGTCCAAACTCGATACCATTATTTTATCAATTGTAAGCATCTATACACTAAAATCATTATCATGTTTTTGTTTAAAATCAGTAGTATTATTAATACAAGAATCAAATATGGTTATATGGGTCCACGTTTCGTATGTTTTGTGTAATCCAGGATATGGTTCTAATATTGTAAACATCAGGATTATTGTTGAACGTTAATTTTCATTAGTTATGACATTTTTCCATTAAATGCTAATTGTGACGTGAGGTCAAATACAGAATATATATATATATATATATATATATATATATATATATATATATATATATATATATATATATATATATATATATATATATATATATATATATATATATATAACCTACTAGTTTACCTTAAGGCACAGCATACTAAAACATTAGCACACAAAATACCGAGTTTGTAGTCCTATTATGAATCTCAGTGTTAAATACAGTCATTTTAAGGTCAATAAGATATTTAAGGTGATATTGAAAACCAAAGGTTCAATTTTAAAATGACACTCCTTCAATGTCAACGGCTGAAATACAAATACAACAATATTAAACAATTTTCGTTGCACACAAAACAAACAAAAAACAAATGCCCCGATGTTGGTATGACTGAACAGATGTTCCTTTAAAACAAATGTTTGTTGACAAAATCGATTCACCGTTATCCAATGGCGAAAAAGTACACTCATTCAATTTCATGTTCTTGACTTGAAAATATGTAATATATGCCAACTTTTAAATATAAAATGGGGTATGCAACAATGCTAACTTATCTAAGTTAATATTGTGGTGACAAATACTATTGGTACAGAGTTTATTAGAACTTGTAACATCAAATGTATAAACAGATAAACATGTGAAAACTAATCTAGACATCGTTTGTTATTGAGCAGAAACATAACACAATTACATTTTTATACCTTAATCTTTGGATTTTGGTTTCGGTCTGCTATAAATTATTCCAAGATGATCATTATTGCTGTAGCCACAGATAGATAACATTGTAGCACAAAACGCAGTGTAACTGTGTAACGCGGTGTAACGATGCACATAATTATCATATTTACTAATAATGAACCGTCCAATCTTAAATTTGGTCAAATAATTAATATACTATGGAAACCAATCGTAACATAAATTATATATATATATATATGTATGTATGTATGTATGTATGTATGTATGTATGTATGTATGTATGTATGTATGTATGTATGTATGTATGTATGTATGTATGTATGTATGTATGTATGTATGTATGTATGATTGTATTTATGTATGTCCAAATACATTGAGTTCTTATTAAATTCAACTTGTATTCGAACTACAGCGTCAAAGATGTGTGTGCTGACGTACCTGTTGTTCATGATGGACAAATATACCAATGCCAACATATCCGTACAATGCAATTTGGTGATCTATTAACTGACGTTCTTATATTGCAGATGACAATGATCACCACATGTTATTAACTGAATTCACTAATACTCCAAATTAATGTTTTACTTCGAGTAAATGATTGAACACTTTTTAATTCAAACGAATAATTTAATAATTTAAGAATTAAATGAACACAAATTTAAGACCTGAACACAAAACTGCAACCGATGTTTGTCCAACTGTAAGAAGGTATAACGTTGGAATTGAACGTCATTGATATTAATAGCTAAAGCGAAATTATAGAGCCTGGATGTAGATAAGTTCCTTTCCAAATCATTTTAGGTTCTCCACAAGTTTTAGAAGTTTTAGCTTAAAAGCCAAAGTTCTAGTCATGTTTATCGTCATTGCTACCTATCCTAATATGTCATCTATAATCACAATGGAAAATACTGTTTATGTATTATATTGTTACCTATCCTAATATGTCATCTATAATCACAAAGGAAAATACTGTTTATGTATTATATTGTTACCTATCCTAATATGTCATCTATAATCACAAAGGAAAATACTGTTTATGTATTATATTGATTGCACAAAATATGTCCTATTCAGGTGCACCATGAACTGAATTTAGGACAATCTGTGAAACGTAGGTAGAAAATTAGTTTGAAAACCCTTAGATGAACATGTGGGAGGTAATAACACAGTTCACAACAAATGAAAATTCTGTATAAAGTTTAAAACTTGGCATATACATGTCCGCAAAGTATAGTGATGTGAAAATAGAATTATCAAGAGCTCATTCGAATAATTCACAACAGTTCCAAAATGCAAAAATCCAAATTCCACTTTACATTAAAAAAATGCTTTTCATTTCGAATAATATATAAGTACAACATAAAATATAAAACTGGAACACAACGAATAGATAGAGGGGTTCCGAGAGGCCGAGTGGTTTAAAGCGCTGTCTCTTACGGATCACTGCCATCTCACCTCTGTCTGCGTCGGTTCGAATCTAAGATTCGGCTAATGTAGTTATGGGAGAAAGCTTACCAGTAGCTTCTCTTGGGTCTTTGGTTCTTTTTGGAGTTTTCCGGGTTCTTGCTCCACCACTAATACTGGCCGCCATGTATTGTGCTGAAAAATGGCGTATAACCATAAAAAACAAAACAAAAACGAATACATAGATAGATAGATAGATAGATAGATAGATAGATAGATAGATAGATAGATAGATAGATAGATAGATAGATAGATAGATAGATAGATAGATACTAAAATACATTAATAATCAATTTCATTTATATTTCCATATCACAGCTATATACTATTTCAATAAGTTGCGTAATTACAAGCAAGGCCCAATTGGCTTAGATTGTAATAGTATGCACGTTAAGCTACTTGATCTAGAACGAAGCACCTGGGCATTCCAATTGGGGTAGTGGCTTCAATTAGATGCACTTCTAGAATCCAAATTTGGAGAGTCATTTTAATTAGGTGAGTGGGTTTCTGTTTAGCCAAACTGTCAGACAATCATACAATTCAAACTGAGTGAGTGGTTTTACTTAAGCGAATGAGCGGTAGAATGACGTAAACAAACATGGACGCCCTGTAGTAGGGATGAGTGTTTCTGGTCGGAGTGAATTGAACATCGACATGTGTTGCACTACCATAAATGCTCACGTGGTTGCGTCCTAATCGCGTATTAAAAGATGCGACACTCGCCCATCAGTGCCTTCATTCTGAAGCCAGAAAAGACTCTCTCTCTCATTACAGGTAAATACCGTATATCTTCGTATAACTTCTTTAAGGAATAAGCATCGTTAATGTTTGAGATTGTAACGGTAAAGCTCATATGTTTGCAACATGTTGTTCCTGAATTCTTTTTTTTATAATATATTGTAATGGGATGTTTAATTGTTTTAAAGAATTCATATTCATTTATATTTATGGTAAATTTTATTGAAAAAGATGATTTCGCTTCCAACTTCATGTTTTGATTCAATGTTGAGATAAGGTATTCTTTAAGTAACAGAGAATAATATTTAGTAATATATTCCAAATCAGTCTTAAATTTTAAATGAGTAAAATACACTTTTTCCAAAATGATTGTGCATTAATCGCAGCTTTACATTTAATTCTCTTTAGTTCTCATGAAATTAATTGAGATTTAACTATTTGTATTGTATTCTAAAATGCAGAAATTATACAAATGAATCAAGTTGAGAAGCTCTAAAGGAAAGTGTTATTTCTTATGTGTTTCGTGTATTTTGAATGTAAAGCTTATATTTGTATTTCTGGAATGTAGTAATATATGTATATTAGTTTTTAAAATAAAGTGTTTTCATTCTGAAGCCAGAAAAGAATCTCTAGCAGTACAGGTCTGATCCTGTACCCTTCCCCAAGACATTTGTATCATCTCTGTGACACCCTTTTCTAAGGAACTCGTTCTTCTCTTCTTTCTATTGTTCCGGGTTCCCAGATTAATACATCTATGTGTTTTTGAAAACAAACCCATAAAACGTCCCATAAAAGAGATAGATAGATAGATAGATAGATAGATAGATAGATAGATAGATAGATAGATAGATAGATAGATAGATAGATAGATAGATAGATAGATAGATAGATAGATAGATAGATAGATTTAGGATACTACAACTATTAAGCAAATGTAGAATATGACACACTTAGCCACAAAGTCTGATATGTTATCGTTTGGAACATTCAGCTTTTGCTACATATAATGATGGTTCGACAGTATTCTTCAAATTTCTTCGTTTTTGAGCATTTGTTGCGGCATTCAGTATATCAAATCGGCCAACACCCTCATATATATATATATATATATATATATATATATATATATATATATATATATATATATATATATATATATATATATATATATATATATATATATATATGACAATACTGCAGTGATTCTTTAATATATGATGAATATTTAATCAGGTCTAACGGTACCAATTACGCAATCTCTGGAATCGGGAGATAGAGGTGAGTGTAACTACCAGATAATCAGAAATAAGCAGCAACACCAGCTGTGATTGCTGCACTGTGTAATTGTAGCTTTGTCTGGCTTGACAAAACGCGATATTTGGTACCAACTAATGAAATTGTATCTCTTGCGACTGGATAACTCTTACTCATCTCAAGTTGCATCAACTATAATGGATCACTTCGCTCTGTCTTTGTCAAGTAAACATATGTCATTGCTCTTAAACTTACTCAATTATTTAACTTAGTCAAAAAACTTTTACATAAAAAACAACTGGATTATGCTGTCGCCTATTTTTTTAGAATTTGCCATATATATATTAGAAATCGGCTACAACTTAAAACAACAGCATATGTTAGATTATACTAATTGTATATGAGTACTGGCATAAATGCGTTTAAAGAGTTATGGGTATTGAACTAAGTTCTGGAATAAACATATGTATGCTGCCCCTTTTTTGTATTAAACAAGTTTCAAAATGTTTCCAAAAAAACCACAAAATAGTTGCTACCGGAAGACCTGCGTTTTCCCGTTTTCCTGTCGTTTAAACTGTACGTCTAACTGCATTCATTGTGACTCTTGCCGTCAATGGAATCATTCAAACTGTGAACAGTTGTGTCTGGAGGAATTTATATTTTTTACTAAACATTTTGACGTCCGATATGTGTGCAACAAATGTTTTGCTTTATAGATCAGCAGAAAAACTTACAACTACAACGAAGAATTAAATCGCTTGGCACAGGTAACTTTAATACATTTTTATTTAGTCCTGTTGTAAAATGTATCTGTATTTGTATGCAATTATGAATTTGAGTTCTATATTTTCTCAGCAATGCGTGTGGGAAGCACCAATTTACGCATAACTTAACAAGAACGGGTGTATCAATATTTATGTATTGTTTTCTTTAATGTGATTGTTCAATTTTTTTGCTTATTTTGTTTTGCATTTATGTCAATTGTAATGATAGTATTGCATGCATAGAGAACTGATTTTTTTGGGGTTGCGGGGAGGGAGCACCAGACATTCCACCCACTTAACCATAAGGTGTTTAGGTCTCCTCTCTATTATTTACTGCATAACGTAAAGAAATGCTAATTTGAATACCTTATATGTATGGCTATTTCGGAACTACGATGCAAAAATCACCCACGAAATGCCAAAACGGCTGAATCAAAACGTATACATCAACGCTTGAAATACGCTCTTACGAACAGCCTTGGTTGCTAACTGTTTTCGTGTAGCCTTTTCTGATACCCGTCAACTCTCTCAAGCACGTTAGTTAGCTAGTTTGAGTTCTGGGCAACACCCCTGTTATTCTAAATTATAATACTTATGTTAGGTTGCTAAAGTGTATTTTTAAATATTTTATTAAAGTTGTAGTTTAAATTGTTGGTTATTTTGATTGTTAAGTGTGTTCATTTGTAGTAAAGTTATTTCTATGGGTGGCGTAAAGTTGATTTGACTGGTAGCAAATTCTGCTGTGAACTCCAGTTTGGTTACATTATGTATTCATTTGGTTGTCTATCGTATTTATTCTAAGTTTGATGTCCTTAATTAGTTTGTAGTCTATGCTAACGCATACGTTAATATGTGAGTTTTGTACAATGTTATGACTCTGTGTCAGCTAACGGTACGTGGTGTCTCACTGTGAAACCCGCCGAAATAGTTCTGCCCAGTTTATGTTAATACTGTTGAGGCAAATCGAATTACGGTGCATCTTTTCCCACGCTGCATTATTAGTGTATATTAATTACATAGTCCATAGTAGTGTTCCAATCATTGTGTATTAATTGTTATCTTCATTTAAGTCCTTCTTTGTAGTCTATTATGCCAAATCGAAAAGCATCTTTCCTAGACAGTATTGTATATTTCCTGGTCATTATTATATTTTTCCACATTTTAAATCATAATAATAATCCAAGTTATGTATTTCTATTATTCCTATTTATAATCCTGTTGAGTTTTTGGTTTTTATCTAAGCGTAATATACGTATATTGCGAAGTTCATATTCATTCTGTTAGAAAGTTCCGAGTTTGTACTCCGCTATAATGTTCATATTCTTGTTATTTTCGATTATAGTCCAGAATTCATACACATAGTCCGTGATAGTTTTTCAATGTTCTTAATCCATTTTTACGAAAGGTGCCACTCTTGGCATAGTCTGTGTTTAATCCTTATAATATTCAATGTTTACAATCCTGTTATGTTTGTGTTAAAGTGCCACTACTTACGTACTCCATGTTTAATCCAAAATTCTTAGTCGTAGTCAATTATAAAATTCAAAGTTCGTAATCCATTAGCGCGAAAAGGTGCCACTCCTTTTCTGTAGTTTCTACTGATTTAAGCAACTGTTTGATATATATTACATTTATGTTTCTAGAGATTATATCATAAATCATGCTTCAGTATTTGGAAGATAAAGCTAAACGACATAAATATGTAAGTTGTGTATGTCATCTAAAACACGTAGCTCGAAAAATGTTTAAATCCAACAATTAGACTCAATGAAATATGTGATAGGATGCTCTCATTATCTTAGTAAACATTTCTTAGCGTTTGGGTCATGGTTATTGATATTCTCCCATAAAAAAAGTACATTGCCTACATGATGTTTACTCAATCCTTTTACTAATTTTATAACAAATGCATCAGTACATTTATATTTTTTTAATCTGTATTTTAGGTAAATAAAATTGTAAATTTTAATTTTGAAAAACTTTTGTTTTTGCTCTATTTTGATAATAATGTTAAGACTTAGAATTGTTCAACAGCAACACCATTATGATGCATACAATTGGTGTTTCGTTTCCATCAATGTTTATCAGACATGCATCAAAGCACCTGCGAATAATGAGAAATATACTATTTTAAACAAGTATAAATATACTGGGTAGAGTCAGCCACTGTCCGAATCAGCTAGCATTCGCCTATAGTGACTATTGTCTAAATATAAATCAATTACAAATTAATTGACCAATGCATTATTTATCACATGTATGCCGATATGTCTAATCTGTTTCTCTTTTATATAGTGGACATCGCTTCACGGCTTAAAGAATCTTCAGTATGCTGCAGAATGTGAATCAGTCATTATAAATCCGGTGGCATCACAAACGCAAATACTACAATAGATTTTGAAAGCCGCTCAGAACATCTGAAAACTCATCAACGAACATCATCCGACATTTGCGCCATACTTTATCAGCAACTTAAAACCGAGACTTAAGTAATACGTTTTCGAACTTAGCCGCAAAACTATTGAAAGCGTGAACTGGACTAATAACAATGCAGAGTCCATCAATAATATTCTAAAACTCTCTGTTGACTGGAAACCAAAACACACGCAAGATTTAATAAATAATAATAAATAAGCTTTTCAGCGTGACACAGTTCCATTTCATGGTCTATAGAAGCGCTCTTCATGACAGTGGAAATTATCAATTAACACAAGAAGAAAACATTTACAAGATAAAGGACAGCGTCTGGAGGTGCAAATCCGAAATTCAAAAGACCGAGATTTTTGCAAAGTTCCTCAAGAACATTAAACGTACGCAGAAATCGAAGTACATTAAATCGCAAGATAGGAAATAAACCCTAATTAATAAGGCCATAGGAACTGCACGAAAACCTGGTCAGCGAAGAAGGCCCGTCAACGAGAGGACCAAGAAACACTTAACAATTACTAACAAATGAAGAATGTAATTGTTTATGCTCTAAGTTAATACTTGTCAGAATACATGAATGGAGGAATTTTAAAATTGTTATTGAGATAAATAAATAATTTTATATACAATACATTTGCTATTTTGTAACTTATTTCACGACTTATTTGTGGTATTGCTAATTATTTATAAATGTTGATAAATATTCACGTTACTGTACCGGAAAAACGGGAGTTATTTCCCTTTGCAACTCCTGACCTCGCTACTTTTCTTGTTAAACAAAATATTGATACATATCGCAGATTTTGTTTGTTTGTTTTGGGTTTTCTTGTGCTGTTGTTGACATTTAAAGTAGGTATTATGTAAAGTTTAAGGCGTTCTTGGAGAGTCTTGGGGTGTCTTGGGGTGTCCAGGGGTGTCTTGGTGTGTTTAGAGAGACCCCTCTTCAACTGTGAATAATTAAAGAAGGAATGACTACACATCTCACATTTGTACTCCTTCACGCCAGTATAAATTTTCATATGGCTTGCATACGACGCTGGAGCAACGTTTTTAGAACATGTTTCGCACTTAACTTTTTCGCCCAAGTGTGTTTTTCTGTGTTTGATTAAATATTTTACATTGAGAAAGATTTTGTAACAAAATTCAATTTGTGTTAATCCCGAATGATGTGTACTTTTTGATGATTATTATAATCAAGAACTCTTCTTTTACACAACTTGCAAGTAGTGTACATTCTCTTTGATTTTTTGTCCAATAAATCTGACGATTTCTTACGTTGTTTTAAGTTGGTATTCTCCATCCGAAATGTGTATTTACTACAAAGGCCAAGTGTATTACAAGGTCAGCATTGGCGAGTGATCAGGCCCCGCTAGAACTAAGAGAAAGCTACGAGGTGCTCCGACTTCCAAACCCAAATAACTAATTTGCCGAACGCTGCGATGCATCTTTATCACTGGAAGTAGTTCAAAATATGTGTGATTAGGATTAGCATTTTTAACAATTTTTCAGTCATATAGGTTGGGTCGGGAATCCGGGCACGTTTTCACATCCAGGCATTTTCAGTGCATGGTTACGACCGCCGAGGTGAAAACAACCGCCATTGTTCTAGTTACTTGAGTAACGTGTGCCGTGTGGGGAACATTTACACATTTTAAGAGATGCCTAAGATTTGCATTGTTGGTGTTTGCACAAACCATCATATGCAAAAGAAAAATTTAAATAATTATAAACTCCTAAATTACCAAATAAGTCTTCTCTCTCTCGCCAATAACTATATAAATATACAAGTGGCTATTATAGGTATAAAATAAACAAATAAGCTACAAATTCTACCTTTCACCGCTCAGCTTTTCCGTTGTTTATATATTCCCCAGATTATAAATCGGACCGAACCAAGCTTATTTCCTTGACACTCCATCGTTCATATTTGCCATTATAATGCAAACTCAAAACTAAATATATGGCATACGAGCCAACTATGTGTCCACCCTGAATTGTTCTTTTAAATGATTGACTACTCCTATTGTGTGCTATTTCTTTAATCTCTTTAATCATGAGAAAGACCAGGATACTGCAGTAATTAGCAGGTTTTAATTAAATTCACATACACATAAAAACGGAAATTTAAAAACCGAAAACTGTCTTTTTTTTAAAGAGTCAACTTTTAGACGTGGATGTGATATTGCTACGATGTCTGCAGTGTTTGTTTTGTTTGTTTGTTTTAGGGTTTAACGCCATTTTTCCGCACACGATAGGCTATACATGGCGGCCAGTATTATTGGTTGAGGAAGAACCCGAGAAAACTCACGGAAAGAACCACCGACCCACGAGAAGCTACTGGTAAGCTTTCTCACATAACTGCATAAGCCGAATCTTAGACTCGAACCCACGCAGACAGAGGTGAGACGGCAGTGATCCGTCACGGAAAGCCAGCCCCGGATTACCCATTAGGCAGAGTAGGCAACTGCCTATGGGCCCCGCGACTTTTATGGGCCCCATCAGGGTCCCCCATGAGACCGTGACCGTGGGTCTGGGGCCCCAAAAGTTTGACTGCCTATGGGCCTCCACGGTGCTTAATCCGGCGCTGCGGAAAACGCGTTAGACAACTCGGCCACTTAGGGACCCCTTTGTCTGCAGTGAGGCACTTTATCGTGATGTCTAGCACTGGGGCATCATGCCGCAGACATGTAACATTATTTTTATTTAATTATTTTGTGTGTGTGTGAGGGGTTGGGGTGGGGTGCACCTGATAGATGTCCCCTCACACAGGTAACGGGTAAAAACGGACCTGTACAAACAATGCCCGGGTCAAAAAGGCCCGGTCCAAAAAGGCCAGTAACGGGTCAGAAACGACCTGGACGGAAAAGGCCTGGGTCAGAAAGGACCTGGACGGAATAGCTCTAGTTAAACAGGACCGTTTACAAGATCGAATAATAATAATAATAATAATAATAATAATAATAATAATAATAATAATAATAATAATAAAGATAATAATATAATAGTAGTAGTTGTTATAATAGTAGTGTGATGGTGGATGGAAATTTAGTGTGTAAATTACTTGAAGTAGTTCTTTAATATACGATTTGGCTAATTTCGGACTTATTCACACTGAAATTTAAAGTTACCCCCTCCCCTTTTTATTTTTTACATGAAGTGTTTACTTGAGCTCTGTTTCTGTCCGGGCCAATTGTACCGGTCAGCGCACGTGACCACTCTCTGCGTATGTCGGATAGTCCGGTGGCGACACGTGTATACAGTTATTTTTATATATGCTTTTGGACCGGTCCAGCGTCGGGTCGTGCGGAATCTGTTTTGCGGTTGTGGAAGGTATTACAGTCGCCATTGCTTGGCGTTATACCAGTCCTGTGTGGTCACAGATTTTTTATATCAAGACGATACAATCGTCTGGTTTGTTTTGGTGTTGAAGATGGTAAGAAGTTCAGCTTGGCCCCATTAATTACCTGATTTATCAAATTATTTCTACTTTCCTAATTTCCTTCCTAAATATAGTCTCCATCCACCTAAAACACATTCGTAATTTGTAACTACTTATTTAATTAATTATTTAATTTAAATAAACCTTATTATTTTCTTTGGAATTTCATCTTTGCTTTTTCCTTTCAGTAAGTAATAATTTCATTTTAATGAAATTGGCTATTTTATCCTTTCTTTCTCTTCTCTCTGTCGCTCAACGTTTAGAACTTTATCTTACTCTCTCCCCTTTTTCTCCAATAACAAAATTATATCACCGAATACCATTTTATCAGAAACGATCGTGGGCTGAAATACGTGGTGACTAATTGACCCCGTTACAGTAGGAAGCAGAAGAAGAAGAAAGAAGACAGCTTTTCTACAATACCCATATATATTCACTTCCAGGTCAATGACATTTTTACATGTATTGCTAATAGATGTTTAAAACGTTAAAATTAAAGTAAAAAACGTAAAAAAAGCATTTTTTTTTCTAAATAAATAAAAACGAAATAAAAAGTTTTCAGCAATATGTTGTAGCATGTTACGTAATGTATCGTAGACTAGCATCATAGATTCATTATTGATCGATATTTGTTATCTAGAGAATGACAGAGGACCACATGTATGGCCGATGATGAAAAAATGGAAGTACCAAATATAAAAAACGCAAAATAATTTTTAAAAAAACGTATAAAGATAAATACTGGTTAGTAATGATTAACACCTAGAAAAAATAAACCACGGATAGCAAACAGCAGCTTTTTGTCTATTACGCAAATTGTAATGCCGATATTACAAAGTATAAGCGATCACCATATTATTTTCACACTTCCTTTTACTGCAAACTTTGCTAATCACAATTATGACGCAAATACATGTGTCTACAATCACAACTCTTTCCCATGCTTCCCGTCTCAGCAGCGCTTGACGTGTTTTACGATTTTAAGTTGTTTTTTATATATTAAAAAAACGATTACCGAGGCACTCCTTACTAAACTACACCAGGTGATTATCGGTAAACTTACTATAGGTCCAGAAAATATATATTCCCATGGGAATGCGCACACGCAGCAACAAATGCTAAGATAATTACATGTAATACCTATATAATTGGCAAATTTTCAGTTGACAGTGTGTGTATGTGTGTGTGTGTGTGTATGTGTGTGTGTCAAAGTCTTCACATTCACTTTTATGTGGCGCAAATTGGGAATAATGTAGCACATGTAAACACATTTATTCATAAGTAATAGACCAATTCTTAAAGTCACAAAAATTGCAAGGAAACATAAAGATGGCGGTGCATGCCATTGCTAATATTTATCAATGCGACTTTTGCATATTGAAGACTTTTACAACACAAGGCACACTAAATAAGAAACTGTTCTTTAGTTAAGAAAATTCTCTTTATATAATACAATGAAGTCAGTTCTCACATGACTGATTATTTCATTGTTAATTGTCTCCCAAAATGCTGTCACCAGTAAGGATTATTTCATTGTTAATTGTCCCCCAAAATGATGTCACCAGTAAGAATTATTAACATCTCCACTGATCAGACTTATTAAAGGTTGATACGTTCATGATACTGTTTCAGATTTTGACAGTAAAAAAGTACTATATCAGTTTTTTTGAAAGTTATGTACTCTATTTTCTTTCCATTCAATAATCAAGCGTCAATTCTTTTGACATTTTCTAGAAATGAATGGTATTCACCCCAGTTCCTGCATTATAAGAGTGTTTGCAAGCTATCCGGGCGTGAGTTATCGAGCTGTGTTCCAGATCGTCTTGCATTTCAGGAACGTTACGTACGGTCTCCATGGAAACATCAAAAGTAGATATGCTTCTCCTCTCTTGGATGATTTAGTCATTTGCCATTACCATTTTCATTCATTTGTGTCTTTCGTCTCGGCATAAGATCGCGACACTATCATGGTTCCGACTAAATACGTCCGGTCTTGTTGAAATATTCTTAACCATTATCTCGTTTCTGATCATCCACCATTATAAATTTGCATCGTCCGCTAACTCTTGGAGATGATAAGCTCATCATGTAAATAGTGGCTTGTCCATCAACCAGATTAAACGTGTCGTCAATTGTTGGACGTGCTGAATTTTGCCCAAGATGTTGGAAGAGTTTAATTCAGCACACGTACTAAAGTCGATCAACAAATGAAACTTAAAACTGTCGTAACGATAAGTCACAAATAATCGTATTGTTGAGCTATTCACTTATATTATATTGGGTTTCCCTTATATTATATTATATTGAGTTTCCCTTATATTACATTGAGTTTCTCTTATATTACATTGAGTTTCCCTTATATTATATTGAGTTTCCCTTATATTATATCATTTCTTCCGTTTGACCAACATCACTCAGGTTATAGTTCATTATATTCATAACCAAATAAGAAAATTTGACTTCATTGTCATTTCATGATATTTATTTACTAAGGTTTTATTTCTCTAATAGTAATTATGTTGTTAATATATAATATACCATAATACTCTATTTATCAAACAATTAACAGTTGCCTTTCCTATGATTTCTTAAATGTGAAATAAGTTGATATGTTGTATGCCATATATACAAGGGAATGCCATTCACACAGCACTATGATCCAGGTTGTACTCTCATATATTCTATTTGATAGAGTTTCAGGCTTAAACAATTTTAAATTACAGGTACAAGCGAATACCACATGGACATAAGACCAGAGAAGAACATAACATAGCCAAAGTATTGCTGAATTTGCAGTATTTTCATGAAACCTCTTTTGCCCAGAAAGGGAAAGAATCTACTGATGCCAGGGTCTACCCTGTTTGTTCGTTTACAGTCAAGGGAAAGAAGGAACCAGATCAACAACTAAGACTAAAGACTAACTCCATTAGCCAGTGTGTAGTTGACAGTGATATTAAACACCTGATTACTGAAAACACACTTCTTATAGATACATTAAGCATCTACAAAAGGAATCAAGAATCATTTTGTGTTAATGAAGAAAAAGTTAAATATTACACTGGAATGCCTTGCTACATAACCCTGATGACCCCGATGACCCTGATGACCCACATGACCCTGATGACCCTGTTTAAATTTGCATCTAAATACATTCCAACCAGTAACGGACTAGAAGTTGGAAAGCTTAAAAACACTCATAATGACACTAATGAGGCTTCAGCTTAAGTCCTTGCAAGATATTGCATATATATTTCAGGTCTGAAATTAATCCAAGTGTCCTCTGATACTTGTCACCCCATTTTTTGATATTTGATCATTTATGCTGGGGTGTTAGTTCAGAGTGCATTCCCTATCGAAAAGTTGGAATTCGACAACACCATTTGATGTCGGCATGGGGTAGCCGTTTACTTGCCGGCCTAACAATTTTGAACGATCTTTCATCGAGATATACCTGCATGAAATCGATAGGAATATGATTTATTTTCTCAAAAATAGTGTGCATAGCATTTGTTATGTCTTTAATCCACTGACACACGAGACGAAAGTACGTCGTTGCTGAAATTTGACCTGGATCTGGTCATTTCCATTGTTAGTCACGTGACTAAACAACTCGCGCAACCTACATGTCAATGACATCGGAGGTCATCCAGTCACGTGATATCGACAATAAACAAATTTCCAAAGTTGTTGTACATAGAATTTGGACACATTATATAGTAGCCACATACATAAATATTGTGCCCACTTGATTATGTGAACAACGACCAGAAACCTGCCAGTATCGCAGGTGAGTGGAGAAAACTATTTCAAAGTGGTACCGAGCACGTGTTAGTGATGTTGTTTTTCTCACGTGACTACCCCCTTGCATTCTGTCTGCGTAATGAATCTGGTTTCCTTCGAATTGTAAACTAACCCGACTTTCATTCTAATGTACGAATTGATTTCCTTCAGCAACACTAGAAATGGCGTATTGTTGATATCACGTGACTGGAGAACCTCTGATGTCATTGACATGTAGGTTGCGAGAGTTGTGTAGTCACGTGACTAACAATGCAAATGACTAGATCATGTAACTCTTGTTATACCCGACGTCCATGCGTTAGCGTTATGGACAAATATTACTATTGGAGAACCATTCGATTTATACTTTATTCGATTTGTACTTGTTGTATATGAAACCTGTCCAGTTACGGTTCTTACTTCTATTGGAAATCTTAATTTCATTTCCAATTCATCAATATCTTATATTGTGGCTTTTAATTTATCTGATTTTGACCTGCCACGAGTTTCACGTCGTAGATCAATATGACCCTTTCCTCGTAACGCTTTCATGAAATGTTCATTATCTCTCCAAGCTAAAAAAAGCTATTGGTGAGTCTTGTATCATCTGTCTTCTTCTAATGAGATATCGTATTCAGTTCATCATCACCAAAGTCCAGTAGCATGGAGTGTCATGTATTACCAGGCGAAGCACCATGGGTATACATACCCATGACTGTTCGACCAATGGCGAACTCTATATCCTCGTTGCATGGGGCTAGCAATTGATTTTTTGCGGTCTATTTTAAGTTATTGCTTAGTTTACCATCACAGATAAAATTATTCCAGCATGGAGCATGTATCTCAGCAGCACAAGTGTGGTCCAAACACGTTTATTTTTTGCACCACAATCCAATCGATTTATCTCTGGATCAGGTTTGTTAAAATGACGACCAAAACGAGACTTGTTTCGAAAATTAAAATGCCTCAATCTCAGCAAATCCAGCTAAATAACAATCCATCGGTGACGATAGTTTTATTGCAACTTGAGTCATTTCAGGTGACGGATGGTCAAATCATTCAAAATATTGTCGACATTAACCGGCTTAAAGAAATGATCTTTTGTAACATGCAACCATGTCGATAACGATGATGTAGTTGTATTCGTATTTAGTATTCCATACTTCTCCATGTCCATATTCGAGGAAATTACGTTGTATATTTTTGAGAACTTCTGCACGTGATGGTCTCCATACATGTTTTATCTGAGCAAAGTGAACAACATCTGATGAAACAATAAAACAATTGCCTCAATAATTGTTTAATCTCGCTCATATCATTGGCGTATTTCAATTGTGTAAATAGATTCCCCACGATAGAGATCACAATAATTAACCAGATCTTTTATTTTCTCATCAATCTCAATCAACCACACGGACACTAGATTGATTTCACTGCTATCATATTTATATCTACCCCGATTTTCTCATGGAAATCTTGTTATACTCGACGTCCATGCGTGAGCGTTATGACCAAATATTACTATTGGAGAACCATTCGATTTATACTTTATTGGTATATGCGTTGTATAAATCTTGTCCTGTTATTGTTCTTGCTTCTATTAGAAATCTTAATCTCATTTCCAATTCAGCAATATATTTTATTGTGGCTTCATTTAATCTGATTCTGCCCTGCCACGAATTTATTTTGTCACGTCGTAGATCATTATGACCTTTTCCTCGTAACGCTTTCGTGAAATGTTCATTAACTACACAGAGGTACACAATTTAGCACAACATGAATCTGTATCGGTCGAAGATCACCAACATCAGGCTCATCATTCAGTGAATGTTGTTCATGGGTTTAACGCCTTTTTCAGCATAAGATAGGACACACATAGCGGCCAATAAAACTGGAATGGTCTATGAAAACCTCGAGAAAAACCACCGAGCCACGAGAGTCTACTGACAAGCTTTCTTACGTACCCATGTTAGCCGAGTCTGAGGCTTAAACCCTCACAGAAGTGAGATGGCAATGATCCGGAACGGTGTTCGTTTTAGATCACTCAGAGTCCGTCATTCAGTGGATATAAAAGCTCTTTGTATAGTTTGTCAATATCAGTCAGCATTTCTGGTCTAGAATATCTATCTAAATTGAGAATGCCCTGGCGGTGTTGTATGGGTACAGGATAACGTTTATCAGGGATAATCCATATTGCACCATCATATCCACCATAGCTAGCGATCGAATCACTGACATAATCGATATATTGTATTCTAACAAGTATATTTGGGTTGAACCGCCATCGTCATGATAATTAAAATTCGTCGCTGATCATTGGTCGTTCATCTTAGCATCAATGAAACATCCTCTTATCTAATTCTGGATGTTGACCAAACATGTGCTGCAGCATCGTCTCTTAACTCCTTCGTTTCACTGATATGATTTATTAATTGTAAATTTGGTACTATATGGCGTTTTCTTGTTATCGGTTAATCTATCAAGATCGAATCTAACTTGATAATGCTTTATCACAGATTACCTTTCAAAGTCATCCATTATATATTTAAGGCCAATATATCTTTTAATTCAACGTCAGCTGAAATTAATATACGACCTCACAAGCACAAATAGTTGCAAATGGTTGATGATTGGATCAACGACTCCGTGTAATCGAGCTTGAATATTAGATGTCGGTTGATATCACCAACAACATGTACGACTGGAGAGCAGAGGTCAAAACAATGTTTGAAATGTAACGTTGTAATATGTGCTTTTAAAAATATACAGGGCTTTCAAATAGTATTATGAGAAATAAGTTTTTTAAACACTATTCCCATGAATCTTTGGTAAAGGACTCTAAAAACTATCACTCTAGATTTTCAGAGTAAAACAATTTACGTAATTTGTTAGCATCATAAAATGATAATTAAGACATGTGATATACAAATGAATCAAAAATTCAAAACACATCTTATCATTCATAAGCGTGAGGCAAATCATGCAGGTGTGATTAGGAAATGTCAAACAGAAAACCCGTTCTTAATAATTCTTATGTCCACTTATGACATAAAATATTATCTCTCCCATAGATTTATTCATGAACGTTTTAATGGCTTGATCAAATATGTCTTTGTTGTCGATCATATTGATAAAAAAAACTTTTTTATTAAATATTCAGGTTAGTCAAAATCTTTTGAAATCGATAATAGAGAGAGAGAGAGAGAGAGAGAGAGAGAGAGAGAGAGAGAGAGAGAGAGAGAGAGAGAGAGAGAGAGATAGATAGATAGATAGATAGATAGATAGATACAGGTGAAGAAGTAAAAGTTTCATCAATAATCAAAATATACTTACTGAGTACAACTTTTCACAAAAAAATAAAACCAAATCAGCGACATCGAGGAAGTATAATCAGCAAAAAATAATTCACTGAGATTTCTAGTGACACGTAAGTCGTTCCATTGCTATATATCAGTGTAGTATAATATATTTTCGTATATCATTGTGCGAATCACTGAATATGTAAAAATAACATTTTCATACATGTTAACAGTAATTTCCATAGATCGTACAAGATATTTAAGGGGCATAACTCCGTTATGAATAAATTGTAACCTTGCTTATCTCCGTGTTACAATGCAGTGTGTGAAGCCAATCATATTTTATAATTGTTGATGTGCACATCGATCGATTTTAACAAATTGTTTTGTTCTTTTAATGTATCTTTCGCGATACTCTCAACAGGAGATTTATTTCGTGCGTATCGTTTTAAATTTTACCAAAATAGTGTAGATAATAATAGCAAACTAGGCCCCGTCTTAAAAGCTGTTTTTTCTAATATGAAATAAATCCAGGTATTTATTTTTTAAAGTTAAATCAGGCAATCATCCCAACAAAAGTTCATCGTGTACGTTTATATCTTCATATTTTTGTGTGTGAAAATTCCTACTATTCTTTACGATATATTTGGTCGAGTATGTTCAATCCACTATATTCACGTGCGAGTCTGTTGAGTATTATTGTCTAAAAGATTCCAACGAAAAACATAAAAACACAGAGGCCTAGTGGTTAACGCTGTGGAATCTCATACTGGGCATATTGTCAATGAATTACAATATTGTTGTTGTTGTTCTTCCGTCGATTCCACGAGGACCTCGCTAATCATCTGGGGGTTGGACCAGCTGGCTGTGTTCGGTGTCTGCGCAGGTGTCTGATTACTGATGAGGCCAACCCTTGCGCGGAATGTTCGTTTGCATAAGGGACAGGGAATAAGTGGGTCATTTCCAAGAGGGTTGATGGGACGTGCTTTTCTGGCTTGCATCTTTAGCTCTGTAGCTGCTGTCCTGCTAGATTCACTCAACTTGAAGCTGTGCATGAAGGAATGCCAATATCGCTTGATGTTTGCTCACAGGAATCAAGGTTCATGTTGAACGCTTTCAATGTAGCATTCATATTGTCTTTGAAGCGTTTCTTCTGATCTCCGTGGGATCTATGTCCTTGCTGTAGCTCGCCATTGAAGAGTCTCTTTGGAAGCCGGTGATCTGACATACATACATGTCCCACCCAGCGTAGCTGGCACTGCAACAGGATGGTATGGATGCTGGGGATACTACATGCTTGAGCGAGTACCTCAGTGTCAGGAACCTTGTCACGACAGTATGCTGCCAAAGTAGGTGAAGCGGTTCACTATGTTGAGTTTTTGGCCGTTGACGGTGATGTTGGGCTCAACATAGGGCTTTCCAGGGGCCGGCTGGTGCAGAACATCAGTCTTCTTGGTACTGATGGCGAGACCAAAGCCTGTGTAGGAGATGGAGAACTTATCAATGCTGTATTGCAGGTCGGCTTACGAGCCAGCGTTAAGGGCGCAGTCAACAACAAATAAGGAATCCCTGATGGTGACTGTCATAACCATGGTGTCTGTTTGAAGCCTCAATGATTGAATAGTTTTCCATCTGTATGGTACATCTATACGGTACACGATGCCAAGTACAGCCACTCCGTCTCTGAAAGCAGTAGTCAGCATGAGACTAAACAGTGTTGATGCCAGAACATAACCCTGCTTGATGCCATTGGTTACTGGGAATGGCTCAGATGTCTTCCGATTGTCCTGGACTCCTGCCAGCATACCGTCATGGAAATGCTGCATCATGGATATAAATTTTCTCAGGCATCCGTACTTAGCCATTACCTGCCACAAGCCTTCTCTGCTGACAAAGGCCTTTGTCAAGTCAACGTAGTTGAGAAAAGGTCAGCGTTTTGCTCTTGACATTTCTCTTGTTGCTGCCTTGCAGCTAACACCATGTCGATGGTCCCACGTTCGTTTCAGAATCCACATTGGTTTTCTGGCAGTAGTCCCTTGTCTAGGTGCATAATTACGCAGTTCAGTTAGATTCTAGTATCTCTGCTGCAGTTGAGAGTAAGGTTATACCCCAGTGGTTGTCACACGCCTGGCGGTTTCCCTTTGCACTTATACAGGTGGATTATGGAATCATCTTTGAATTTCTGGGGGATGGTCTCCTGCTGTCACATCAGTAAAAACAAGTTGGTGGAGCCATTCTAAAAGGGCTGTGCCCTCTTCCTGGTAGACTTCATCTGGAATGGTGTCTGAACTAGGTACGTACAACAATATATGCATAACTGCACAGTAGAAACTCTGTCATTTGCAAGACACATGGCTGAGCAACAAAGCTGATGAGATCCAGTGCTACGCAGACCAGCATGACATGAAGAACTTCTACAATGACCTGAAAGATGTGTATGGACCTACATCCTCTGGATCATCCCCCTTTCTCAGCACAGACAGGAACACACCAATTGTTGACGATGAGAAGATTCTTAAACGATGGACTGAACTCTTTGACAACATCCTGAATTGACCTACATCCATCATTGATGCAGCCATCAGTCATATCCCCCAATTACCCATCAACGAAGAACGTGATGACCCTACAGCCTTGATCGAGACACAGAATGCAATACATTTGCTCTCCAGTGGCAAAGCACCACTTTAATTACAAAAAATATAGAATAAGGCATCCAATATATTAGTGATAATTTACATACTTTCCACTATGCAAATCAATGTTGGGTGTTGATTTTGCACTACCTGGGGTTTTGGAGAGGGTGTGCAAAATATTATCAGTAGTACATCAGATGCAAGCAACCGCTATTGACTGTTAATGCCTGGCTGAAGAATTACATGGACAGCCTTCTGAATTTCTAGAATTTAATTTCATATCTAGGCATCTGCCGTAGGTAAATGACAATCATAAATATGGCCACCACCAAATAGTAAAAATAGAAGAGAAAACAAGACATTGACTATTAAATAAAAAAGGTACAATACTGAAGAAAATAAACTCGTGAAGCAGTGGCACCGTTCTACACGATGATTGGTAAATGAGAACTGTAGCACATGGATTTGTGTCTATGAAATAGAAAAAGGGGTGTAATAATTTGTATTTTCATCTTGAAACTAATATCAAACACTTGCCAACTATCACAGTGAAAGGCCATTTCTCTTTCTGGTGCAATGATATTGCCAAGAATCACTTACCAAAGACAGCATGAATATGGTGCTACAATTGTATGGCTGTATGAAAAGAAAAAAGTCAAATTCTTAACACTCTGATGTCAAGACAGTTTACTTTCAAGACTTTCTTAGGTACAGTTTGACAGTACATGAATACAAACAGCCTCATATCTTTTTCCAGTACAGAAGCAAATTGTATTGGTACATGTATGTATATAGCAAAAGCTCAAGAAAACTCTACAACATAAGAAAAGTATAAGAAGTCATCTGGAAGTCATTATAGAAACACCCTTACCCAAGGTAGTAAGGACTTTGATAAATACATCATTACAGTTTAAATATATTTACCCAAGGTAGTAAGGACATTGATAAATACATCATTACAGTTTAAATATCTTTACCCAAGGTAGTAAGGATATTAATAAATACATCATTACAGTTTATATATCTTTACCCAAGGTAGTAAGGACATTGATAAATACATCATTACAGTTTAAATATATTTACCCAAGGTAGTAAGGATATTAATAAATACATCATTACAGGTTAAATATCTTTACCCAAGGTAGTAAGGACATTGATAAATACATAATTACAGTTTAAATATCTTTACCCAAGGTAGTAAGGATATTGATAAAGACATCATTACAGTTTAAATATCTTAACCCAAGGTAGTAAGGACATTGATAAATAAATCATTACAGTTTAAATATCTTTACCCAAGGTAGTAAGGATATTGATACATACATCATTACAGTTTAAATATCTTTACCCAAGGTAGTAAGGATATTGATAAAAAAAACATTACAGTTTAAATATCTTTACCCAAGGTAGTAAGGATATTGATAAATAAATCATTACAGTTTAAATATCTTTACCCAAGGTAGTAAGGATATTGATACATACATCATTACAGTTTAAATATCTTTACCCAAGGTAGTAAGTTTAAATTTTGTACAGTTCCAGCTCTAATGTGGAAACGTCCGATGCATACCAATTTGAAATATTTGAACAGCATGGAGAGCAATATAACGTCGATAGTAAGATGGACTTCATCTTGTGCTTATGCCCTACTGAGCACTTACAAATAAAAAAATAACATATACAAAATTTACAATGCAACCTCCACACACATATATAAGAGTACAATGCAACCTCCACACACATATATAAGATTGTGAAATCTTAACCAGTGGCACAACCAGGAGTTAGAATACTAGTACATCATTTCAGGTCCAATAAAGTGTAATATACTCTGCATTAATGTAGGGAATGGAAATTATATTTTTTATTAACAAAGAAATTTTACCAGAAATAAAGTTTAAAGGATTAAACTCGCTCTTTGGCACAACACCTCCACCTCTAATCCCTTTTCGTCACTTTCACTTTCAAAGGCTGATCATATAAGTATACATAACCTAAGAAAGCAGTAGGATTGGGTTAACCTAATCTGTCACATATTTGTGTCAGTTTGTAAACAACCGTTCCAGTGGCCTAGTGGTTAGAGCATCTGCCGCGGAAGCAGGGTGTCGTGGGTTTGATCCCCCACCGATTCATGTCAAAGACTTACAAACATGGTACTAACAGCTACCTTGCTTGGCGCTCAGCATTAAGAGGTTAGTGTTAGAACTGGTCAGCCTGTTGTCAGGATAATGCGACTGAGTGGGACATCATGCTACATGTCTGCAGTATGATGCCCCAATGCTAGACATCACTATAAACTGCATTACTGCAGACATTATAGCGATATAACTGAACTTTTGTTAAAGCTACGCTAAAAATTCTAATCACACACACTTGTGTGTGGTGATTATACCTTTGTTTTGTGTTAATCAGCAAAACATAACATTGGGGTGCATCAAATGTATGTATCGTCGATGACTTTCGTGCGGCAAATCCAAAATGTCGGCATATTTGACACATGACGCATGGGTTGATAAAACTCTGTATATACTTCCACATCTCCAAGTTCAAGCTTCGATTTCTCCCTACTCTGTCCAAAAGGAGATGACACTCCGTAAAATTCACGACTGTTGAGGTATAAAGCACTGCCTTGATAAATATACAATTTAATAATAAAATAAAAATGAATAAAAAGATATACGTATATATGTATCCAACAATTAAGATTTCTCAAGCACTTCAAAATAGATGTTAAGAACTCAATTTATAAAGCGACCTGTTCAAAGTTAAGTCTTATTCTTTGCATGGAACTCACTAACAAATAAATATGGCAGTTGAAATCTTGGTAAATCTTAGCACTGTGATGCTGTACTTTTAATCATATAACCAGGCTAAGAGTCCTATAAGACACACAAACGATGTGTTTCCTATTTCACTGATTTTAAAATTAGGGCAGAAATGTCGGGCCGGGCTTTATAAAAATACATATTAGATCTATTCAATGTGATTATTTTTTTTTACTCTGGGGGGTGGGGTGGGGGGAAAAGTGCTAGTATTGGCAATTAGAAACAGGGATTGTCAGCTGCCTGGAAACATATTTTTTTTATGGGCCTAGTTCTTGATGATTATACCTAATTTTAATGTTAAAGTTTCAATGTTAAATGCATGTATAATGGATGATACCGTCAAAATCAAGTACAGACTGCACCATATTTCGAATGACAGCAATTCTAGTTACCTATATGGTGACTATACAGTCCTGCCTGATATACTGATTGCAGGGCATATATGGTAAATAATAGCCTATAAGTAAAGACATACTGCAAACAATGTTCCTGATCTGCCATAGCATAATGTGCCTGCAGATCAGATACTATGCTGTTGGTTCTATTGAATAATGCAACGAAACTGAACAAACCCAGATCAACTGGTATATTATTAAACGCCAGATCTGGGTCTGTGTATTTTGCAGTTAGACTTGTTTTATAAGCATGTATAGATGGTATATGGAAGGATGCTATGCATGCAGTGTTAAAAAACAGTGTTAATTTAACATCATGAACTGAACCAATAATGTAAACAATGTGCAGTGATTTTTGTATAGCACCATCTTGGTAATTGTTATACTCTAATGGCCTGAACTACCACTTACAGACCATTATAAAGACCTTGCTGGTAATGTTTATACTCTAATGATCTAAACTACCACTTACAGACCATTATAAGACCTTGCTGGTAATTGCTATATTCTAATGATCTGAACTACCACTTACAGACCATTATAAGACCTTGCTGGTAATGTTTATACTCTAATGACGTGAACTACCACTTACAGACCATTATAAGACCTTGCTGGTAATTTTTATACTTTAACAGCCTAAACTGCTGCTTACAGACCATTATAAGACCTTGCTGGTAATTTTTATATTTTAACGGCCTGAACTACCACTTACAGACCATTATAAGACCTTGCTAGTATTTGTTTTACTCTAATGGCTTGAACTACAACTTACAGACCATTATAAGACCTTGAAGGTAATGTTTATACTCTAATGACCTCAACTACCACTTACAGACCATTATAAGACCTAACTGATAATGTCTATACTCTAATGGCATCAACTACCACTTACAGACCATTCTTCATTATATAAAATGATGGTCCGTTACATAATTCATTCCTTGTGATCATGAACTTTTGAATGTTTTTTTTTTAATTTTCGCTTCGATTAAAACATTTGAAACAAACTGTGCAAACAAATGGTTTCTCCCCCGTCTGTATTTTCATGTGTTTATTAATAAGGTTATCCTTCCGATTGAAAGCCTTTCCACAAACTTCACATTTGTATGGCTTTTCTCCACTATGGACTTTTTGATGAACCTTCAAAGTAAATAACCTTCTAAAAGATTTTGTACATACTTGGCATGTAAATGGCCTTTCATTTGTATGTATTATCGAATGACTCCTAAGTAAAGAACTATGAGCATATACTTTATCACAAATTTCGCATCTAAAAGTACTTTGATTTAATTTTCCATGGGCCCTTTGTCCATGACACATCAGCTGTTGCCTAGTTGAGAACTGCATCCCACAGATGTCACACTGGTACTGCTTTTCATGTGAGGCACTGATGGGACAACGATGAACTATCTGACTTGCAAACATTTTATCACATTGTTCACATTTGTATAATTTCTCTATCACATGTTTTCGATCAATATGGCTTTGTAGGTGATAAGGATCTGTGAATGCCTTTCCACATCTTCCACATTTGCACGGTTTTTCATCTGTGTGTTTACCTATTATGTGTTTTTTCAGATGAGAATGATTAAAAAATGAACGGCCACACATGTCACATTTGTATGGCTTTTCCCATGTATGATGTTTCATATGACTTGCATGCGATGCGGGAGCAATTCTTTTAGTACAGATTTCACACTTAACTTTTACTTCCAAGTGGGTTTTTCTGTGCTTCTTCAAATAGCTCAAACTGAAAAAGACTTTGTTGCAAACTTCACATTTGTATGACTCTCTAACGATATGTATCTTTTGATGATTATTATAATCAATAACTCTGACGTAAACAGTGGAAGTAACTGAAGAATGGACCATACACAGAATTTAATTTTGATCTGTTTCATATAAAACTTAGTTTCCTCTGGGTAACTGAGTTGCAAAATGTCTCTATTTACCATTATTTTCCAAAATTAAATACACATAATATAATTAATTATTGTACAAAAATCATTCCCAAAAATGTTTGCTATATAAATTGATAAGAATCTATTACATGCTCTGCAATCTTCCATAATTATTATTCCCATCTGCATCTTCAATGTTTAGTGAATATTGCATATCTAATATATAAGTCAGGGATATTTCTAAGCCAGAGGTGATTGTTAGGGAGTAATGACGTATGCTTTCAAATGTTCATAGTTCTTCTGAGTTTCTAATGTACGTCTTTCTGGATCGTCTTATTATCAGGTTTCTGTTACTTGCAGTTTTAAGTTGTTCATTGGAATAATACCGGCAACTGATGGACGTTTGCGTTCATATGTTACAGGATGATTTTAAGGAATAATGTGTAATTAAACAAATAATTTATTTTATCCAACGATCTAGGAAAATGGATTTAATTTAATTTAGGAAAGAACAATTATCACATAAGAATTGAACATTTTAATACATAAATATACATAAATATGAATTTATATAGAGTCTATAGTTCTAAAAAGTATTTGGGCTGGTACACTAAAAGATTCAAATAAATTGATATAATATCTCATCGTGTTAACCATGGAATGCGGTATTCATTCGCATACATGCAATGTAATGGAGCAAATCATATTTATTTTTAAGCCGACATTGGTAGCAATTGTTCCATAAGGGTCTCACAGTTATGCACAAAGTGAAAGAGATATTCCACATGCATCATTGTAAACGACGCCATTGTTGCGGGAAGTATTTTATGGCTTTTCTCCACTATGGACTTTTTGATGAACCTTCAAAGTAAATAACCTTCTAAAAGATTTTGTACATACTTGGCATGTAAATGGCCTTTCATTTGTATGTATTATCGAATGACTCCTAAGTAAAGAACTATGAGCATATACTTTATCACAAATTTCGCATCTAAAAGTACTTTGATTTAATTTTCCATGGGCCCTTTGTCCATGACACATCAGCTGTTGCCTAGTTGAGAACTGCATCCCACAGATGTCACACTGGTACTGCTTTTCATGTGAGGCACTGATGGGACAACGATGAACTATCTGACTTGCAAACATTTTATCACATTGTTCACATTTGTATAATTTCTCTATCACATGTTTTCGATCAATATGGCTTTGTAGGTGATAAGGATCTGTGAATGCCTTTCCACATCTTCCACATTTGCACGGTTTTTCATCTGTGTGTTTACCTATTATGTGTTTTTTCAGATGAGAATGATTAAAAAATGAACGGCCACACATGTCACATTTGTATGGCTTTTCCCATGTATGATGTTTCATATGACTTGCATGCGATGCGGGAGCAATTCTTTTAGTACAGATTTCACACTTAACTTTTACTTCCAAGTGGGTTTTTCTGTACTTCTTCAAATAGCTCAAACTGAAAAAGACTTTGTTGCAAACTTCACATTTGTATGACTCTCTAACGGTATGTATCTTTTGATGATTATTATAATCAATAACTCTGACCTAAACAGTGGAAGTAACTGAAGAATGGACCATACACAGAATTTAATTTTGATCTGTTTCATATAAAACTTAGTTTCCTCTGGGTAACTGAGTTGCAAAATGTCTCTATTTACCATTATTTTCCAAAATTAAATACACATAATATAATTAATTATTGTACAAAAATCATTCCCAAAAATGTTTGCTATATAAATTGATAAGAATCTATTACATGCTCTGCAATCTTCCATAATTATTATTCCCATCTGCAACTTCAATCTTTCGTGAATATTGCATATCTAATATATAAGTCAGGGATATTTCTAAGCCAGAGGTGATTGTTAGGGAGTAAAGACGTATGCTTTCAAATGTTCATAGTTCTTCTGAGTTTCTAATGTACGTCTTTCTGGATCGTCTTATTATCAGGTTTCTGTTACTTGCAGTTTTAAGTTGTTCATTGGAATAATACCGGCAACTGATGGACGTTTGCGTTCATATGTTACAGGATGATTTTAAGGAATAATGTGTAATTAAACAAATAATTTATTTTATCCAACGATCTAGGAAAATGGATTTAATTTAATTTAGGAAAGAACAATTATCACATAAGAATTGAACATTTTAATACATAAATATACATAAATATGAATTTATATAGAGTCTATAGTTCTAAAAAGTATTTGGGCTGGTACACTAAAAGATTCAAATAAATTGATATAATATCTCATCGTGTTAACCATGGAATGCGGTATTCATTCGCATACATGCAATGTAATGGAGCAAATCATATTTATTTTTAAGCCGACATTGGTAGCAATTGTTCCATAAGGGTCTCACAGTTATGCACAAAGTGAAAGAGATATTCCACATGCATCATTGTAAACGACGCCATTGTTGCGGGAAGTAATAGGGGAAATGTATCTGTAATGCATGATGACGAAAGAATAGCCATCGAGAATACATTTATTAAACAGAGATGAATCAGATGAAGCATGATAAAGGATACAAAATATGATTTTTAATATATTTAATTGTATTTCACTCATCAGTTATTCATCAAAATCATATACGATTTCTTTTCGATCCGTGTCATTTAGGGTTTTACTGCCTTATACCCCATATCAACCGTTCTAAATATGAATTACAATTGATCTAAGATAAATAACGGATGTATTTGTAGCAATCATACCATTCCATTAAGCTGAATATCTACATGAACGTACATACCATTTCCGCGTGCTGAATATCAGATTTCGTCGGGGATATGAAAATTCCACATTATACAAATAATTGTATCATTTTAATGAATTCATGTTTGTGCATGGAAAACATTGGTAAGTGTATTATACAATTTCTTCGACCAAAGGATTATCTTCAGCAGGTTCGATACAATTGTGTCTCCTATGGTGTCGTAACGCCTCACTTGCTGCACGAATTATTCCCTCACAAATAATGTTCCAGGAGGGTCGAATGACAAAGACTCCTTCATTATCCGACCAGGTTCCTCTGGTGTATTGTCCTATTAGATTTTGTATTGTAACAATTGCACTAGATGTGTCGGTATGATTCTTCATTAGAATCACAACTTGCCTGTGTCTGTCAACGGCTGCAACACACTCTTCCTGGCTCCAGTGAGACTGAAGAAATGCCGGTGTTATTACAGGGACTACGACTAGACTTTGATCAATACATCGATGTATTTCTTCTATGATGCGCATTCCAGGAACAAAATCACTTTCTCCAGTGCACACAAGATCCTTTTCTGTGTTAAACGTTTCATGGAGATACCTATTTAAGGAAGGTAAGATGTTTTCGTCTACGATTTGAGCGTCTCGGCTGCAGTATGAGAGAAATATAAGAAATTCGAAATTTGCGTTTTCCTGCAGAATTTCCTTCTTCAGATTTTCAAGGTCCTGGTTTCGGCGTTCCATTTTTCGCCTAAGACGAATCGTAATGGCGAAAGTAAATATACTTATTATTATGGCTGTTGATGACGCAACTCCAATGCCAATAATACTTGCAAGCCGGCAATGTTGTTGAACCATTTGAAAGAGTTCAATGGTTAGGAACTCTTCATTATTGCCATATTTACATGACAATACTGTCTTATTAATGATGTCAATATTTGTAAATAAAATCCATTCCATAAACACAAGATTGTCACAATCACACACGAACCGATTTTCCAATATATCAATTGTTACATATAGCGGAATAATGGAATGTGATTCATCGAATCGTATCTCTTCGCTTGCGTTGTATCCATATCTGCACCTCTTTCCTATAAGACTTTTATCTTGAAACTGTTTGAGCAAAACATTAATAACATAGGTTGTCTGATTGCTTTCAGTGTTTTGTTTCCTTAATCGGGGCTCGAATTGTTCCAAGATGGATGCAGATAAACGTTTCAGACGATTCCTTCTTAAATTAATTACCTTTAGATTTTCTGCGTTGCGGAGATTAAGATTAAAATAGTCGAGTTCGTTCTCACTCAGATCAATTATGCGCAACTTTGAATTAGATAAGAATAAATTTGATGGTACAAAAGTAAGACGGTTATTACGTAGGAAAATTATCTCAAGGTCTTTGTTTTCTGAAAATATATTGGAAAAATCGTCCATATTTTGCATCTTTAACAATAGGTTATTGGACAAATCTAGAATTTTCAGTGAAATAAAAATGCTTAGAAAGTTTGGCGATATATATTCCATATTGTTACCCTCTAGGTTCAATGTCTCTAATTCATGTGCACGAGAGGCTCTAATAAATGTAATATTTAAACGTGCTAAGCTGTTTTTGCTCAAGTCCAACATTTTGGGAAATTTTATGTCGCAATTATCAAAACGGACTCTTACATTCAAGCTTACTTTTGGGTCTGTTTTAATCACGCCCTGGAGAAAGGAATACATTGGCATGAGAAATTCACACCGTTCTATCTGATGTTCACCATCTATTATATTATTCCAGACAAAATACTGTCCTCCAGTAAGATCCAAAAGCTCGATGTTTGATATTAACCGTCTGTATATAACGTTTTTCACAGGAGGCGAAAGTATTGTAGAATAAGACAAATTTAGGTATTTTAGATTTCCGAACACATCTTGTGCAATAGCAGGTTCAACATACATTACGTTGACTCTACTTATATCCAAAGATGTAAGATTCTTTCTTAGAAGAGCCTTCGAAAAGCTTTCTCCCAGGACAACATGGTTCTGTAAACCTTGTATTGCAATTAATGAGAGAAATCTAAGATTACTCAGTTTATCAATTAGTGCTGTTTCGACTATATATAATTTTAGTCGTGTGTTCCCATCCAAATGAAGCTCTTCAATATTAGGTGTAGATGAAAATGTATCTTTGTGAATTGTATCGAGATCAGTACATGATGATACAGAGAGAAATTTTAACTGTTCCAGTCCGTTGAGAAACCCACTTTCAATACGTTTAACGTTAGTAAATTCAAGAATTGAAAGTTCTGATACATTAGCCCATGTGTGATGGGTGAAACGTTCACCTGGGAAGGATTGGTCAAGTCCATTTGTTCCTATCAGCGTAGCTTTCCGTACATTTGTCGGTAACACAAGAGGAAAATCTGTCGCGGTTGCAATATTGTTACAGAGATAATGAATTTCAGTCAAAGTACAATTTGAACTGGCTTCAGAAAAAGGTACAACAGTGACTAAGATACGTAGGAACATAATTAGACTCTGTTCTCTAGCGATTCTATTAAATGTTCGAATCGCGTTGGTTATCAAACTTAAATATACACGTTTTGAAGCTAAAGCCATCTGTACAGTGTCCGCTATAGTTTGCATGGTCTTATCATTATACAAGTTTGGATTTCCTTTTTCGAATTAGTTTTCTTATTTTGATGCCGTTTTGAGACGGTTTTCCTCGAGTCACTTTTTCCTGAATAAGAAACAAATATATAAAATGTTCAGCTGAAATTTTGTTTTCACAAGCACATACTATTTGTCAGATTCCATTTATAAGATCTATTCACTTTTATTGAAAACAATCTTGAACTAAATTTCTCCAGTTTGCCAATTAGGTTTATATTTGTCATCTGGCTGTAGGAAGAATACATTATTATGTCTGGGCAGATTGATAAAGAAATTAAAGCGATTCCACTTTGAAATTAGATGGTCCCAAGATGTAAATCGCATATTTAATTTCGGTCGTCCAAGATATATCACTGTTTATACTTCATCGTTTTAATTTTCATACAGCATCAAATAATAGAAAAACGCAGCTTGATTGCGCAAGTCGAAATTTGTAACACAACTCAATATAAAGACTCACTGATAAATAATTCAATTCTTATGCCAACTTAAATTCAATATTGGGAAAGAATAATACAATAGACGAATGTTGATAATTTAAATCAGAATATTCTAAACTTTCACGCATGGTAAGTCCTTGCCGCGTAAATAGCCAATTCCTTTACAAACCTCTCTTAAATCATCCAAATTAAAACTATCGATAACAAATGAAAGACAAGAAACTTTGTACAAATTTAACAAATTTTACTTTTCTGGAATTTAAAGAACAAATTAAATCCCAAAATCAATGAAAGATATGCAGGCACAAGTAAGTAAATTTAAGGTCAGATAAAATGCATTAAAAGCCAAGAAATAAAATCTAAAAATAGATATCAATTAAGTGGTTGTGGTACCTGCTAAAATGTCATGGCAACAGTATTGTTGAATCACGGAAATATAAACCGAGAATTATATCAGTTCACTTTTCTATTTCTAGGGAAAGAAAATCAAACGAATTGAGTAACTAAAATGATTCCAGCCCAAAAATATTGGTACCAATATATGATATTTAATATCAAAAGCGCTAAATCTTAAAGTAGGAATGACTATGTCTAGTCAATTCACAATTAGCGTTTTCCGAAAAAATCTATTTTACTGGAATATAACCTAATTAATGATCCTGAAACATTAAAATCATAACCAATAAAAATCACTTTGACTAAACATATGTACTTGATTATTATAAAAAGATCATGATATCAAGCCCATATTATTTTAATTCTAAACTTTCTGCATGATATTAGTTGAATATTCAAACCATTATCGTTCATGAAGCCAACGGTTGCATTGGGTAAACGCATATTACTGTTCCATTCCGATATACGCCAGCAGTTTCTAACAATGTCTACAACCGATCTAAATACATGTGGTATGATAAGACTAGTATTAATAGTTCAAAAATGAGCCGTCTGAAGGATTAAATGCCATGTTTCAGAAAAAAATGATTTTATTTGAGATATGCAAACAATGATGTGCTGCAATAAATGATTTCGTTACTAGCAAGGTGGTACGTATACTTGATTTAAGGTATTTATTTTTGTTTAAGTTGTTTGGTTGTCAGATTCAAATTTGACATTTTAAGTTTAAGATTCATTCCTTGGGAGATATTTTTTAAAAAATTGGGATGATCTGTACTTTACAAATAAACAATAAATGTTGACCTCATTTCTGACCTGGCTTCAGAGTTGTAAACAAGCTTTTAAAATGATTGTTAGACTCCAAGGATATTATGGAGTTTTGTTATAAACATCTTTCTATTTTTAGTTAGGTCATACGGTGTACACGAGGATTTATTTTGTTATTTATCTGGAAAATAATTGTGCTCATGGAATTTCATAAGACCACAACTGTCTTCATCACGTGACGTCGTCTTCCATCCTGTTTGCTTCACTAAGATTCGAACTGGGAATTATTTAGATATTTTATTATCAGGACCTTTGCAATTTCTCTAGTGGATTATATTTTGAATTATTTTTGGATTAATTTTGGAATTGATTCTTAAAACCGTAAGTTTATTTTTCTTTTCCGGAAAATATTTGTGCTCAATAAATTGTATATTAAGTTATTACAAGCTTGTTATTTTCACTCTTTTTATGTTACTGTTTATTCGAGCCTAAGCACGTAATAAATAGGTCGATAAACAAGTTGAAAAGAGGCTGAAACTTAATTCTAAGAGGCGCCATGCATTATTGGTCTCTGTTAACTTCAATTATAAGAAACATTGGCAGTGAACCATTTGCGTGTACTTTGTGGTGCCTAGAGTTTTAAAGTTTCCCAATCGTAAGGAAATTACTGTTGAAATGTAGTTAAAAGCAGGGTTAGTGTTATATACTTACGTGCAATGAAGAGTTGGTAATGCTCAAGTCGGTTCCTGTAGACGGCGGAAGGTACCCTGATAATGAAAATATGGATTCAAGTTGTATAGTAACGTATCTTGCAACATTTATCAGATATTAAGATTAACATGTATTAAAATTCCACATTTTGTCCACCAACGTTGATGTAAACTAAGGCAATAAGAGACTGTATATGGTGAACACAAAATGACACTGACACTTATGAATCATCCTACTAGTAGTAGAGACAATTAAAGGTTAATAAAGCCATCTTCGATTAATTAACTGCCTTATGATGTTGTAAAATAGAAGATAGAGTATCCATAGTACCAGGGAGAATCAAAGGATACAAATACAATCTTGGATGAATTGAACATGACCTATTATTCGGCATATGCTGTTTAGAAAAATAAATGATTATACGGTATTCGAACACCTCATTGGTGTTTGTATTCCTCCACAAAATTGTAAAAAGAATAGCATCAAGTTTATACAATATGCACACAACGTAGTCATTTCATTCACTGAATTGTAATATATATCCGGATTGTTGCCATCGAGTGCTTTATAATGTCGACATACTGACGGTCTAAAGCACGCGAAATCACCCGATGGAAACGATCCGAAAGTATTATCTCTAGTTGCATTATGGTCTTTTCAATTTTCCATTTCATTAAAACGCTGTGTAATATACGTTCAGTGTTCATATTCTTTAAAAAAATCGAAGAAGAAAGAAACCTTTTGGACACTTGAGATCTAACGGAAATATCGAGATTCCCAGCGATGGTCAATTACTGAAAGATATTTCAGATTTTACGTTCACGTTTACAAACACTTATGTGTCATTTAACAATATAACCCAATGCCATCAATGCAATGAAGCAGACTGCGATGTCATTACATATGTCTTGGATAATATTGTTTTTTTCGATTTCTTAACCATTAATATAATCGTTTAAGAAACTCAAAAAGAATAATTCTGAAAGAAAACGGCGAATTCCGAGCGTACTACATATTCCATTTTCGATTAAATAAGCCATTATTCAGAATCAAAGTTCCTGGTTGAAAACTCTACGATAATGATTAAAGCATTAGCATGGTTCTTTCTAAATGGAATCTATTGAGAATCCCACATATTTTACATGTCCCTGTTACGCATTGAAACTGAAATGTGTGCTTGACTTCCCGCTTATACAAATAGATGGATTCATAGATCATTGATTCACACGTGATCTAGCAACCCTGGTTTTTCACAAACAGATTTGTGTTTTACAAAGATTCACGCTTGTTTGTAAGCCGATGAGCATCGTCAGGATTCACTGCAGTACAATGCCACCTTGTGTTGAAGTCCTTCATCACGAGTTGTCTCTCTGCGTATCCAACCTCAGTATATGTTTGCGTACAGCTATATAAGGAGAGAAGGAGAGTGTTGAGAAAATGTATATATGGAAACGTATACGTAAACGCCTTAGATTTTAACCTCGATAAATGTTGATTTTACAGAAACCGGAATTGATATAACAATGTATTTGTTGAAATTAACCAATAACAACTGACTGCTTAATGTTTGCTTTCTTTGAGCTGATATTCAGTTAACATACAATAGTAAATTGTAGGTAACGCCCTATGAGCAGCCCTTTAAAGTATTTTGTTACAAGCTTTATATCATTTACGTAGTATCTAATGAATTCGCACACAATCTAGCATGATCCTTCCTTTTTATTGAAAACTGGATTATATGCAGTTCCACGAGTTACAACAAGTTCATAATATAATGACTTTAACTGTTTGACAGGATTTTACCAGTGTCTTCTCCTTTATTTATCTCCGTGATTTAAAACGAAATTCGATTTGTACTCTGTGCGTATGTAGCTTGTAGATCATATATGGAGTATAATTAATGACACCTGAATATAAACTTCCTTCTTTTTAACAATGAAAGCATTCAAACGGAACTCATTAGTCTCTCAGGGAAAACTGATTTTAAACAATACATCAATATCATACACATGCAATACGATTACGTTATTGGACAAAATAGTCAAAACGAATTTCTTTTTTTTTTCAGCCTGTGCTAAAGTCTAACAATGACACAAACACACACACAAACGTACACGTCTTTGGTAGAGAATGCTTAATTTAGTTAATTTGCTGCTTTATGCACAGCAATACGAGTCGGTTGCTTATTGCTAAGAAAGTTGGAGTTAAGTTTTATAACCAAGGAAACTCAACGGCACCAAACCTAGGCTGACCCGGTGGTAGAAATCGATCCATCATCCGTTGAACTGAGAGTTCAGGAAGTTAATAATTTCGCAACTGTTGTTGTGATTACATACTACCGTGTTTTGCGTCACATATCTTTCAGTAAATTTAGAATAATCCCGTTCAATAAGTGACTCAATTTTGAGTACAATGTTCCCATGTATGTTGAATAGTTTGCAGCTCATTAGTTATACATTTTTTCGTATCGTACACTAGAATATTTCGTATTGGAAGAGATATTATCACTCTTTCCACAGGGTAATTTGCTGGTCTGGTTGTGTTAATCCAATCATGGCACATGTGTATCAGTATCTTAAATCAAGTTCGTTAGTAAGAAAAGTATCATGCGTTTGGTGAGAGCTTAACATGTGTATCATGAACTTAAATCAAGTTCCTTAGTAAGAAAAGTATCATACGTTTGGTGACTTATACATGGGGGCATCAGTCACAATTAAACTGACCATTTGAGGAACTTACTAAATACTAAGTAAGTCACTTTTAAATACTAATCTATTCAAGTTTGGCCGCTTCGTTGGCCTAGTGGTTAGAGCGTACGTCGCGGAAGCGGGAGGAAGAGTGTTCGATCCTCGGGCGAGTAATACAAAAAAATGATACTAACAGCTGCCTCGCTAGGCATTCAGCATGAAGAGGTTAGTATTAGGACTGGTCGGCCTGGTCAAGATAATGTGACAGGGTGGGACATCATGCTACATGTCTGCATGATGCCCCAGTGCATGACATCACTAAAAAAAAAATGTGTCCCTGCAAACATCGTTGCGACATGACTAAACAAATTGTTAAGCTGCGTTAAAAATCCGTATCACTTACACATCACACACATTAAAGTTTGATCTTTCCTTTACAATGAAATCGTGATTATATAGATTCGTATGTTTTATTAAAACTATGCAATTAATCTAATTTAATGTTTACTTAGCTTTAAAAATCATTCCCTAGTAAATGCCCTGTCTTATAGGATCATACTGTGTTTAAACATCTCGAGACTGTGTTATATATATATATATATATATATATATATATATATATATATATATATATATATATATATATATATATATATATATATATATATATATAAACAGATATTTTTAAATTTCCTTCTTCTCAATAATGGAGTATTCACTCCAAATTCAAATGTTCTCTACTGAATTGTAACTATGTATGTATGTATGTATGTATGTATGTATGTATGTATGTATGTATGTATGTATGTATGTATGTATGTATGTATGTATGTATGTATGTATAACAATGTTCACGTATTGACGTAATATAGTCTCTCAAATGTTTCTTCCCTCCAACTGCATATGTTTACAGAGGTAAGAAACATATTTTGCATATATTAATGAACATAATGTCTCAAAAATATATTAAAATCTGAAAATTAAACTCGGCGCTGACATAGAGACACAGGGCCCCTAGGCAGTTAGCTGAGTCGGGGCCCCGTTTTTTGGTAATTTAGCAAACAAACAAACTTGTATCCTCAATGGAGATGCCTTTAGAAGACACGGTAGAATGGTTTGAGGAAACAATGTGAGATTAAAGTGGTAAAATCAAGACTCGAAACAGTTCCAGGACTCTCAATTTACAACAGAACCAGGATACTAGAAATTGAAAACACCAGGATTAGAAAAAAGAAAAGTAGCATTCTACCTACCTGCAATTTTAACTATGGCATGGTGCAAAGGATGCATGTACCACAGGAAGTGCCATAGGTACGAGGAGACAGGGCTAACACCACAAATATGCTCCAAAGCAGCAGAACAAATGGTAGAGCCCACAAACATTGCACATTCAGATACACAACTTCAAAAACAGCAAACAGTAACATAAAAGCAATTACCCTTGCAGATACAAAACCAGCTTCAGAAAAAGAGAAACAATCATGGATCATAGTAAAGAGAAGAGAAAAAAGAACAGGGCAACAAAAGACTAAAAAAGTGGAAAAGACACGACCAACCGCAAATACGTTGACGATATTAAATAGTCAAGAAGAGCAGGTACCACAAAAACAACTTAGAAAGAAGAGAAATGAAAATGTCAAGGAGATACAAAAATCACAACCACCACCACAACAAGACAGGGAGAGAAGAAAACACAGACTTTAAAGGACAATAATAAAGTCCCACAGAGAAAACAAAGAAATCTAAAGGACTAAAATAGACAAGAAATAAGGGGAAAATGAGACAGAAGAATCAGAGATAACTGGAACAGCAGAATATATTACAGCAGAGCAAATATTCATCCAAGAAATAGAAATATTAAAGGAGAAAAATGGAGAAGAAAGGAAGAAGACCAACAAATGATGGGAAAATGCCTATACCAGGATGAATGTCTAGAAGAAGGATTTCAAATATATAATAAAAATAATGATAAAAAATAACAAATTAATATATATATATATATATATATATATATATATATATATATATATATATATATATATATATATATATATATATATATATATATATATATATATATATATTGTTATTTTTTATTTTATATATATTAATTGTATGTATTAATGTATTATTTTATATATATTAATTTTATTTTTATTTTATTATATATATATATATAAAGTTATTTTTATTCTTCAATATTTTAATTTTATATTTAAAATCCTTCTTCTAGACATTCATCCTGGTATATATATATAATTTTTACTTAATTACAGTAAAATTTACAGTAACTCAATCTATAGCATACATACACATTAGCAATAGGGCCGGAGGGGCTCCACAAGGTGGTCTGCAAAAATCAACGCTGAGAGAACCCGCCTCTAAACAAAGTTCTACTCACACTTGTTGAAACCCCCGTTACTGCCTCACTATTAACAAATAAGGCAATAAACACTTGCCTTTCTTCTTTCTAGGTAACAAATAGTATCAAATGTTAGAGGAAAACCCATGTGTTATTTTAAATTTGAAATCCCAGTCACAAGCCTTTCAACGGTACACGATTAAGTATACCCCATTGTGGTATAGTAGGTAATGTGATCTGGTGCGTTGCCAAAATATCACCGTTTTCAGGTAAATTAATAGACAATTGAGTGAACGACGAGAAAACTGAATGGGTACAAATTTCAACCACAAGTAACATTGATCTAACTTTCAGATAATAATTCACTTCCTTAAAATTATGTTGGTGGACATATTGGGTTACACACACCACATTAATTTAACTTTCCCCATATGTTACAGTGATGTGAGATATGGGTGTCAGGTTCATGATAGGAAAGATGCGATTACTTTCTATTCAAAATGGAAACATTTAGGGCTAATGATGTGAACGTGCAATTTGTTAAATATTGATAACTAAACTATTTTTGTGAGAACCATTTCAAACCAAACATACCAAACCACGATCTAAGTCCCGTTATGCAGACTTCTCATGCTTAGTAGATGTACTTATATCTTGAAATATAAGCCGCTGTTTCTTGCAAAAACTGCTTCATTGAAAAATATTGGTGACAGTAACGAAAAACAGTTTGCAAACTATGAATTTTGTCATGCTCCAAATTGATACATTATTTGATTTGTTCTTCTGAAGAGCACGTTAGAAGTTCAAATGAGTATTTACTGAATTGAAAGATAATGCTATCATACTTTTCACATCAATGTTAAAGATAGTCTCTCTCTGTCTCTCTCTCTCTCTCTCTCTCTCTCTCTCTCTCTCTCTCTCTCACACACACACACACACACACACGAACGCACACAATGTTTCGAAGACCTTATCATCTTAAAGATATTAATACTTATGTGCTTTTTAAATGACACGGGTTATAATATGTCTTCACAAATCCCACTCCATTATCCATTTGTCCACCTTTAAGTTACTTTACTTCTTCTACACCGCTTATGAGACATATACACTTAAATCTAGTGAAAACTTCCTGAGAGTTCTGACGGTAAATGTATTGCCGTGTATCGTGTCCTCGCAACACAAGGTGACATCGTGAGACTGTAAATCAATGCCGCATTACATAGTTTATAGGATGTAAAGAAAACCAAATTAGCCACGGTACCTCAAACAAACATGTGATAACTATGTTCACGTATTGACGTAATATAGTCTCTCAACTATGTGTCTCCCCTCCAACCGATAACTCAGTGATGGTATGCTACCATAAAACTGTCCATTCAAATGTTAGTCCGTCCTCTCCTTCCCTATGTTCAACAGATTTGGTTGTATCACCCTTAGGTTATAAGCTACAAGGAGGGGTACAGAAGTTTTCAGATCGTAAGGGGTACAGATATATTACTATTTTAAAAGTGTTTGGATTTGCTATGTAACGAAATTAATGTTGTTCTTTTCTTTGCTTCGATTAAGAATGGATTTTCTATAATTATTCCTGATTGTATATATTGCAATCGATGGAAAATAATTACGATGATAACGTTGTTCCATTGTACATATGATACTATCACATACTTTGATAAAATGTACAGGTTTGATCCTTGCCTAAAACGACAGGAATTAAAATAATTCCTTGTTCAATAGAGACTTTTATAGTTTCTACAGCGTGAACTGCTGGCTGTACGGAAACCTTATGAACAGAAACCATGCAGATGTTTGAGTTATATATATTGGGCAGGTTAGAGCTCTGTGGTTTTGCATGGAGTCAATTTATTTATAGAACGGTTACGTCAGGGTTTCTAATTTCAACTCAAGTTGTATGGTAAACTTTGAAAATGTGGGGTAAACGTATGACGCGAATCACTCAAGGGTTTGACAACCGCTCGTTCAAGTAAAGACCCCTGGCTTGTAACAAGAAACTTTGCATAGCCGATTTATGAATTTATCTGTATTATCTTAAAATACATGAGAGACAACACAGACACATCCATAACTAGGAATAAATAAACGATAGTTTTGATGAAAGCAAGAGGGAGGAAGTATCGTCGTATACAATTACAGCTCAAAGGACCAACTTATTAAAACGAAGGAGGGTGCGACATAGAAACGCCAATGTTAAGTTACAAACATTAGTAGGAATCTGAGTTCAGTTATTTCACACTGATCTTTAATGTATATTCTATCGCTTTAGTTAATACCCATGTGTCTACTTATTTACTTCCCAGATAAGCTTAACAATAGCGGGCTTGGCTGCCTTGATCCCCTCTTAATTTCTGCACCACCTGATTATGATTTTTGTTTGTTTTACTATCAGATAGCCCCAACTGAATTTGTCGAATGAATCATGCCACTCCCTTTGCACTTTAAAGAAAATTGGAATTACAAGCGACTTTATTGATTTAATTAAGGGGTGGCACCTCTTAATTCTAAATTCAATATTTGAACGTCGTCTAAACCTAACCTCTTATTTCAAATTACTCTTAAAGCTTATTATTTTCTTACCTTTGACAAGAATTTACTTGTATCTTCTCTGTTACATAATATTGTCACATTTAAAATGTCAAACTCCATTAGTAATTGCAGTGCAAACAGCGTGGATATTACGCATATTGAAGTATATTTTTGCACATGATTCTAAACTTCCTTCTTGACGTTATGGAGTATGCGCACAGGTATGTTTCTCGGAGGATGAATATCTAATGAGATAACATGCTTCAGTTCACGTAATGGGTATCTCATTTTTAAACGCGTTACTATCTGATAAAATGCATTTTTTTGGCATTTCTTTTCAGTGACCGACCGATGAGAAGACGTTGACTTGCCTAGCGTCTCAACATCTGACTATATAAATTTTCTACAGAATGATATTCGCACGGGTCCACGAACTAAGCATATAATTTTGATTTGCCTGACCAATCTTCCAATATAAGTATGTGATGTTTCATGTATTTTAATGCCTTGAAACTTCTTTACGTAATCAATACATTAAAATTATTCTGCTTGGAGGTGAATGCATTTTCATTCATTCGAATTGCCTATCTGCTTGCCTAAGCCATTTGTGTGAAAGGACCTGGTTAAGACAAGATTCTTTTCTGCTAAGCACCTCAATATCCCAACATTCTTACTGACCATTGAACCTTAGAGATAGATAATAAGATTTAGTGGGTGGAGTTTATTATACAGATAGCAGGTCATTATCAGGCCTGATCTGGGGGAGGGGTGATGTTTTCAATATATATATATATATATATATATATATATATATATATATATATATATATATATATATATATATATATATATATATATATATATATATATATATTGTAACATTATGATAAATAAGGTCCCTTCAAGAATATTTGAACACATTTAGTATACATGAATGTTATAGTAATAACACTTCTATGAAAGATAGAGAAAGCATGGTATCATAGATAAATGATTTTAACAAAAGTTATCATTCTTCGAGTTTTCTTTGACAACATGTAACAAGAGCAATGTGACACAAATAATATCAACGCATTTAGTGAAATGAGAAAGGAAGGCTTCATGGACATGTTTTGGAATTTGTATGAAACTGCTCTCTCTCTGATTTCCATAACCTGAAATGAACACCATTCAAGATGATCGGATGGTTGGTTGAAGTGGGAAGCCAACAAAGTTGTATCTTTTATCAATATAAACTATTTCAGCGAGATTTTAGACCCAATATTTATTGTTGAATGTATATTAATGATTTATTTATTGGTGAATTTATACTAAATGATCTATTTATTGTTGAATATATACTAAATGAATTATCGGTATTTATTATTGAATATATAGTAAATGATGTACTAGGAGGCTTGAGACCAAACCATGAGATTCATTTAGGACGATATCATCGGCCGTACACTGCAAAACAATGTACTCATTATCGAAGTTCTGTAAATCTTTGATTTGCAGAAATCTTGTGTTAACTTGGGAGTAATAAAACTCCTAAATATGCGATTAAAGTTCATCTATTCGAAATGCTTGCTTGTCAATGTCATACTGCTAAAGTACAATAAATGTAGAAAGAAAAAATAATTGTGCTATCGAATTATTGCTTTGGGCTGCAGCATGTAGGATTTCTAAAATAACTAGTCCATTTTGAGTACCCATCTATAGCCATGAAATAAATTGTAAATGTAAAATAAAGTTGCTCAAATAAGTGGAATGAGTAACATGTGCACCCGTCCGGCACTTTTATATTTAAACTTTTTTTCTCAAAATATGGAGAGCACGCATGTATGTAGGACAGCCCTATTGACTCCCTGATTAGGCATACAACTTCTATAGGTTCGGCGTCCCACATTATCACAAATACATTAAGCTTAAAATGGTCGGTAGGTACTATAGAGAATGCGTGTGGCACCACTCTGTAAATACAATCGTCATTATGATTGAATGAATTAGAAAACAGGAGACATATCAAATTTAAAAATCAACAAAGTAATGAAAAATGGATCGTGAATCGGCAAGGAAACGATGCTATCTTTACCGTACCTTCTCTGCGTATTACACTTTTGGGAGCTAAAACAAATATATGTGTGAGAGTTTGAATATTGAGCAGCTTAGACTTTCAAATTGCGATATTTCCATTAATGTATACAGAAAACACATTCATGTCACAACATATGCCAATGTATTTCTTTATGAACAAGATTAGACCAAGATTTAAGCTTATTGGCACAGAAACTAACTCGCAAGTTGAGCATGCAACATAATGTACGATTTTAATCTCACCCGATTTAATCCACTCAACATCAGAAGCAACATTGTATAATATTTGGGGCATACCTATTGTACATAGAGATTACTACTCTTTTCGGCGCATTGGATTGTTTGAAAAAAGTATTTCAGTCTAAAAAAGGAGAAAAAAAACGAAATAGATCGTGAAACAATAGGTCGCAATCATTATGTAGACCATATCTCCGTTTCCTTTACTCAAACGTTTCCCAACTGTTAGATGGTCGGTTATAGAACAAAGGTCAGTCCATATTTTCAATCTCTACCGCCCTATATTAATAGAAGAAAACAGGCTGACTGAATCTCTCTTTTTGGAGCAGTTTTCAAATCTTGTGGAGTATGGAAATTCGATAGCTGGAAACCTAATTATTATTAGAGATTTCAACTTTCACTTTGACTGTCCTGGAAACGATTACACGTCAAAACTCCTAGATTCCATTCACGATTTAAACCTTTAACAGTCAGTTAACCAACCAACCCATAAACTTGGTCACATCTTAGACTGGTTTCCTTAAAGACCTGATGACAATACACAGTGGACACTGGGGCAGTTAACATTACATCAATTATCTCGTGGTGGTATATCTTTTTAAAATTGACTTTTCCTTAAACAACAAAAACTGAAATTAAACATGTTGTTCAAGGCACATGATAATTGACCTCAGCAAAACAGAATATTGAGCACTGAAAACTTTAGTGTGTCTCATGAATTTCTGACTGAGTATTCACTGGACACAGTTCGAAATAAGCAAGCCAATATGGCATCAGCTGAACACATAGTTATATGTAACACTGTCTACTTCAAACCAATAAGGCCACAGTTGAACACATAGTTATATGTAACACAGTCTACTTCAAAAAAGTTTTATTTCGCAGACTCATGCAGGCAAAAAACATATTTTAGAATAGTTTGGTTAATTGGTTTATTCAAAAGTATTAGTTTATTCAAGCATCCATAAGCAAATGAATTGCTTTTATAATTTTTACCACAAACTGGTATACAGCACACCTATGAATACCTACATACAGACAGACAGACAGCTAGACATACATACATACATACATACATACATACATACATACATACATACATATATATATACGTACGTACGTATGTACACGCGCGCGCGTGCGTGCGTGCATGCATGCATCCGTGTATGTATGTATGTATGTATGTATGTAAGATGTATGTATGTATGTATGTATGTATGTATGTATGTATGTATGTATGTATGTATGTATGTATGTATGTATGTATGTATGTATGTATGTATGTGTGCATGTGTGCATGTATCTATGTATGTATGTATGTATAACTATGTTCACGTACTGACGTAATATAGTCTCTCAAATATTTTTTTCACTCCAACTGCATACGTTTACAGAGGTAAGAAACATATTTTGCATATATTAATGAACATAATGTCTCAAAAATATATTAAAATCTGAAAATAGAGCACGGCCCGGACATAGAGACACAGGGCCCCTAGACAGTTAACTGAGTCGGGGACCCTTTTTTGGTAATTTAGCAAACAAACAAACTTGTGTCCTCAATGGAGATACCTTTAGAAGACACGGTAGAATGGTTTGAGAAATAATGTGAGATTAAAGTGGTAAAATCAAGACACGAAACAGTTCCAGGTTTCTAAATTAACAACAGAACCAGGATGCTAGAAATTGAAAACACCAGGATTAGAACAAGAAAAGTAGAATTCTACCTACCTGCAATTTTAACTATGGCATGGTACAAAGGATGCATGTACCACAGGAAGTGCCATAGGTACGAGGAGACAGGGCTAACACCACAAATATGCCCCAAAACAGCAGAACAAATGGTAGAGCCCACAAATATTGCACATTCAGATACACAACTTCAAAAACAGCAAATAGTAACATAAAAGCAAATATCCTTGCAGATAGAAAACCAGCTTGAGAAAAAGAGAAACAATAATGGATCATAGTAAAGAGAAGAGAAAAAAGAACCGGGCAACAAAAGACTAAAAAAGTGGAAAAGACACGACCAACCGCAAATACGGTGACGATATTAAATAGTCAAGAAGAGCAGATACCACAAAAACAACTTACAAAGCTGAGAAATAAAAATGTCAAGGAGATACAGAAACCACAAAAACCACAACAACAAGAGAGAGAGAAGAAAACATAGACTTTAAAGGACAATAATAAAGTCCCACAGAAAAAACAAAGAAATCTAAAGGACAAAAATAGACAAGAAATAAGGGGAAAATGAGAAAGAAGAATCAGAGATAACTGGAACAGCAGAATATATTACAGCAAAGCAAATATTCATCCAAGAAAGAAAAATAAGAAAGAAGGAAAAAGGAGAAGAAAGGAAAAAGACCAACAAATGATGAAAAAATGCCTATACCAGGATGAATGTCTAGAAGAAGGATTTCAAATATATAATTAAAATATTGAAAAAATAACAAAATTAACATATATATCTATATATATATATATTGTATGTATGAATTTATTATTATATATATATATCAATTTTATTTTTATTTTATATATATATATATATATATATATATATATATATATATAAAGTTTTTTTTTCTTCTATATTTTAATTTTATATTTAAAATCCTTCTTCTAGATATTCATCCTGGTATATATATATAATTTTTACTTAATTACAGTAAAATTTACAGTTACTCACTCTATGGCATCAGAGGCGTAGCTAGAGTGTTTGGCGCCCGGGGACAATGTTCCCCCCCCCCCCAAACCTCAACTCTGAAACCCATTATATTCATCAATATAATCACCATTACCCTTTACAACCTATTTCAAAGCCTATTTTGGCGCCCCCACTAGTATGGCGCCCGGTAACATATGTACCCCCTGCACCCCCAGCATCCCTCTGTATGGCATACATACACACTAACAATAGGGCAGGAGGGCCTCCACAAGGTGGTCTGCAAAATTCAACGCTGAGAGAACCCACCTCAAAACAAAGTTCTACTCACACTTGTTGAAACGCCCGTTACTGCCTCACTATTAACAAATAAGGCAATAAACACTTGCCTTTCTTCTTTCTAGGTAAACAATAGTATCAAATTTTAGGGGAAAACCCATGTTATTTTAAATTTGAAATCCCAGCCACAAGCCTTTCAACGGTACACGATTAAGTATACCCCATTGTGGTATAGTAGGTAATGTGATCTGGTGCGTTGCCAAAATATCACCGTTTTTCAGGTAAAATAAATAGACAATTGAGCGAAGGACGAGGTAAACTGAATGGGTACAAATTTCTACAACAAGTAACATTTATCTACCTTTCAGATAATAATTTACTTCCTTAAAATTATGTTGGCGGACATATTGGGTTACACACACCATATTAATTTAACTTTCCCCATATGTTACCATGACGTGAGATATTGGTGTCAGATTCATGATAGGAAAGATGCGATTACTTTCTATTCAAAATGGAAACATTTAGGGCTAATGATGTGAACGTGCAATTTGTTAAATATTGAAAGTTAAACTATTTTTGTGAGAACCATTTCAAACTAAACATACCAAACAACGATCTAATTCCCGTTATGCAGACTTTTCATGCTTAGTCCATAGAATTATATTCTTGAAATATAAGCCGCTGTTTCTTGCAAAAACTGCTTCATTGAAAAATCTTGGTGACAGTAACGAAAAACAGTTTGCAAACTGAGGACTTTGTCATGCTCCAAATTGATACATTATTTGATTTGTTCTTCTGAAAATCACGTTAGAAGCTCAAATGAGTATTTACTAACTTGAAGGATAATACTATCACACTTGACACATCAATGTTAAAGATAGTCTCTCTCTCTCTCTCTCTCTCTCTCTCTCTCTCTCTCTCTCTCACACACACACACACACACACACACACACACACACACGAACGCACACAAAGTTAAGAAGACATTATCATCTTAAAGATATCAATAATTATGTGCTTTTGAAATAACACGGGTTATAATATGTCGTCACAAATCGAACTCCATTATCCATCTGTCCACCTTTACGTTACTTTACTTCTTCTACACCGCTTATGAGACATATACACTTAAATCTAGTGAAAACTTCCTGAGAGTTCTGACGGTAAATTTATTGCCGTGTATTTTGCCCTCGCAACACAAGTTGGCATCGTGAGACTGTAAATCCATGCATCATTACATAGTTTATAGGATGTAAAGAAAACCAAATTAGCCATGGTACATCAAACAAACATTTGATAACTATGTTCACGTATTGACGTAATATAGTCTCTCAAATATGTGTCTCCCCTCCAACCGATAACTCAGTGATGGTATGCTACCATAAAACTGTCCATTCAAATGTTAGTCCGTCCTCTCCTTCCCTATGTTCAACATATTTGATTGTATCACCCTTTTGTTATAAGCTACAAGGATGGGTACAGAAGTTTTCAGATCGTAAGTGGTACAGATATATTACTATTTTAAAAGTGTTTGGATTTGCTATCTAACAAAATTAATGTTGTTCTTTTCTTTGCTTCCATTAAGAATGGATTTTCTATAAGTATTCCTGATTGTATATATTGCAATCGATGGAAAATAATTACGATGATAACGTTGTTTGATTGTACATATGATACTATCTCATACTTTGATAAAATATTTGATCCTTGCCTAAAAAGACAGGAATTAAAATAATTCCTTGTTCAATAGAGACTTTTATAGTTTCTACAGCGTGAACTGCTCTCAGTACGGAAACCTGATGAACAGAAACCATGCAGATGTTTGAGTTATATATATTGGGCAGGTTAGAGCTCTGTGGTTTTGCATGGAGTCAATTTATTTATAGAACAGATACGTCAGGGTTCCTAATTTCAACTCAAGTTGTATGGAAAGCTTTGAAAATGTGGGGTAAACGTATGACGCGAATCACTCAAGGGTTTGACAACCGCTCGTTCAAGTAAAGACCCCTGGCTTGTAACAAGAAACTTTGCATACCCGATTTATGAATTTATCTGTATTATCTTAAAATACATGAGAGACAACACAGACACACCCATAACTAGGAATAAATAAACGATAGTTTTGATGAAAGCAAGAGGGAGGAAGTATCGTCGTATACAATTACTGCTCAAAGGACCAACTTATTAGAACGAAGGAGGGTGCGGCATAGAAACGCCAATGTTAAGTTACAAACATTAGTAGGAATCTGAGTTCAGTTATTTCATATTGATCTTAAATGTATATTCTATCGCCTTAGTTAATACCCATGTGTCTACTTATTTACTTCCCAGATCAGCTTAACAATAGCGGGCTTGGTTGCCTTGATCCCCTCTTAATTTCTGCACCACCTGATTATGTTTTTTTTGTTTGTTTTCATATCAGATAGCCCAACTGAATTTGTCGAATGAATCATGCCACTCCCTTTGCACTTTAACGAAAATTGGAATTACAAGCGACTTTATCGATTTCATTAAGGGGTGGCACCTCTTAATTCTACATTCAATATTTGAACGTCGTCTAAGCATAACCTCTTATTTCAAATTACTCTTAGATCTTATTATTTTCTTACCTTTGACAAGAATTTACTTGTATCTTCTCTGTTACATAATATTGCCACATTTAAAATGTTATCAAACTTCATTAGTAATCGCAGTACAAACAGCGTGGATATTACGCATATTGAAGTATATTTTTGTACATGATTCTGAACTTCCTTCTTGTCCGTCATGGAGTATTTGCACAGGTATGTTTTCTCGGAGGATGAATATCTAATGAGTTAACATGTTTCAGTTCACGTAATGGGTATCTCATTTTTAAACGCGTTACTATCTGATAAAATGCATTATTTTGCATTTCTTTTCAGTGACCGACCGATGAGAAGACGTTGACTTTCCTAGCGTCTCAACATCTGACTATATAAATTTTCTACAGAATGATATTCGCACGGGTCCACGATCTAAGCATATAATTCTGATTTGCCTGACCAATCTTCTAATATAAGTATGTGATGTTTCATGTATTTTAATGCTTTGAAACTTCTTTACATAATCAATACATTAAAATAATTTTGCTTGGATGTGAATGCATTATCATTCATTCGAATTGCCTATCTGCTTACCTAAGCCATTTGTGTGAAAGGACCTGGTTAAGACAAGACAATTTATCTTGTTCACAAAATGTTCCAAATTTTATTATAAAACACATTATATAAGAATTGTCAAAATATATGTTACAAATAAATACTTGTCAGTTGTATTTTAAAGTTCAGCCTAATTGTATTATTTTCGGTCCAAGTTGGGCCGAATTTGTCTTGGGCCGAATTGTCTTTGGACTGAATTGTCCAATAGCCAATTTTGTTATCTACATTTGTTTCTCATTACTGAACGTATACCAATGTAAACTTTAGTCATATACTGCAATGACGTGACAAAAAGACTTTTAATGTTACTATATGTTTTACATTTGTTTCTCGGTACTGACCTTTCGATTGCTTGACATTCAATATATATCATGTGTTAATCTAAACTACCTTCAAAATTGAATACACTATGTAGTTCTTGTCAAAGGTTCACTTTCATTTCTTTCAAAGGATGGACGATAAGCAAACCAATCTGCAATGGATCGCCTATTTCACTTCCGAGTCATCACCAATACTCACTGTACACTTTCGCCAAACACACAGAGACAACCACACCATATTTAAAAGAATAAACAATTACTTTTAAATCCATATCAATAATGCATACATCTTAACGTTCTTTATCACCACAAAAAGGAGACAAGGACAAACAAATGCTCTAAAATAGACTGTGATCACATTTAAAAATATTAAACATGAACTATGAATTGTGATCTCATTCCTCGTGGATCATTCCAAGCTGAAAGCAACGTCTGTTAAAGCGACAGGGTGGGTTGGGGGTATAGTTTCGTAAATTGGCTCCCGTATGACTTAAGGCTATGATGTGACTTTTCCAGCTGTTATTGTTTACCAATTTAAGATATGACTATAGTTGTGTATTCGGTGTTTGGGGGTTGTATTTTGTTTTAAAATTGATGGGAAACATGAATACATCCCAATGTTTCTTTACAGTATTCAGACAGCAATAGTCAGCTAGAAAGAAGATCTAGCCACCCAAATCAGTAAACTTGCTGATTCAGGGATAGTAACATATATCAAAAATGGCTTGGATGGCAACTATTTCGGAAATGAATCAGCCTGTTTAGTATTCATTATTTTGCAGAATTATTACCAAGGAAAAGGGCTTGTGTTTTGCACCTAGAGCACCACGTTGTGTAAAAAATGACCTTCGGACATGTAAATTACTGATATAAAGTTTTGGTTTCGGAGGATAAACATCTTTTGCTATAAACTGCCATTGACTTCTATTATCATGTAGATAATATTATTATGAATTGTTTAAATAAAAATATAAAATATTAGCGACATAATATGACATGCTGGCATAAATTTGTAGTTTTGGTGGATAAACCTCTTTTGCTATAAACTGCCATTGACTTCTATTATCACGCACATAATATTCTTATACATTGTTTAAATTAGGGTTGTTAAACGAAAATCGGAAATCCGATTATCGGTTTTGAAAAAGATTATCGGTTTTTGTTTTTACAAAACGATAGTCGAATTCAATATTTTTTTACCAATTTTCTAGTGAAAATTTTAAAAAATGCCAGAAAAAAATTCATTCATGCATTTGTTTAGTGTTTACATTTTAAATACAATATGGCCAGCAGATAAGAAGGTGTGTTTAAAATTTGTGAGCTCTCCATGCAGCGTCTTTGTAAATGAGTACATTTATTGTTGAAGGATGTCAATAGTTAGTCGACCGACCGGTCGCTAAGTTCTTTGATGTCCGAAATTGACAACAATAGACTGGTAATAGCTACAGCTTCTGTTGTTGAGGACTGGTCTCTGCTGGTTGTGTCTTTTCAAGTTTACAAATATGGCAGGTCGTATAAATAAATCTGATGTATGGGAAAACTTTGAAAAAATTTCATCAAGCATGGCTCGCTGTAAACTATGTTCACAACAAATAAGTCGGAGCGGTGGTACTACTACTGGATTGCATGCACATTTGCGTAGCAAACATCCCGGATTTGCGGCTCCTTCAAATGTTTAGCCGCGAATAACAACATTTATTAGAACACAAAGAAACTATCCTGATAGTCATCAAGAAAAAGTTACTGCTGCTGTAGCTAGGTTTGTCGCTGAAAACATGCTACCAATTTCGATTGTTGAATTCAATTCCTTCCGTGATTTGATGGTTTTGGTGGAGCCACAATATCGTCCTCCATGCCGTCAGAGGATGATGTCACGAATGACTACAATGGAGAAGACGCTAATGGCGAAAATGCAGACACATCTAGAAGAAAATGTCAAGGATATTGCCGTTACCACCGACATATGGACCAGTGTAACCAACGAAGCATACCTGAGCTTCACTGCCAGCTACATTGATCCAGACTGGACTATGAATACACCCATTCTTGCAACAATTCCAATGAATGACCGCCACACGCAAGCCATTATCGCTGAACATCTGGGAACTGTGGCTGAAGAATGGGCTATAAAAGGTAAAGTTGTTGCATGTGTCCATGATGGTGCTTCCAATGTTAAAGATTTCGGTAGCGTGAATGGATGGTTGGATGTTCATTGTGCGGCACATAAATTGCAACTTTGCATTAATCATGCAATGGGCACACATGCCGTCACGAATCATCAAATTTCCAAGTGTGTATCCGCTGCATCACGTTTAGTTGGACATTTCTCACATAGCCCAATGGCGGAGGGTGAGCTTATGAAACGACAGGTGTCCATGGACAAGGACAAGACACCACTCAAACTGATTCAGTACTGCAAGACCCGCTGGAACAGCGTCTTGGACATGTTTGAAAGGCTCTCACAACTCAGATGGCCTGTTGTGGCGGTTCTTAGTGACAGAAGCGTGACAAAAATGAACGATGCCAAAAACACTGGATATAAAGGAGGAACAATGGCAACTGATTAGCGAACTACTCCCGGTCTTGATGGCGTTGCAGATCATGACCTCCGTCTTGTCAGCCGAAAGCCAACCTTCAGCCTCTTGTGTTTTTCCGATGTTATGGGGTCTCATCAAGAATCATCTAATCCATAAAGAAGAAGATTCTAAGACTTTGGGAGAATTCAAGACTGACGTTGCTAAGAATATTTCACAACGGTTTGGCATGGAACGCGACGAAACAGCAACAAATGAATGAGTCATTGCATCAAGCCTCGATCCAATGTACAAACATCTTCCCGGATTTGATGACAACTTCAAGAAACTGGCGTATGATAATGTCCGCCATCTACTCAGACAGATGCCAACTGACCTTGAACAGCCTTCGACTAGTGGTGATGCAACCAGCTCTGAACCGCCAACAAAACGATCTCGACCAAATCATGCGTCAGTTATGTTTCTGCTGGGTGATAGTACATCACAGCAGGCATTGAATGACTGTGACTTTGAACATTATATCAAGTCGCCATGGACGACGACTTCAACGGAAACAGCAATGGAGTGGTGGAAACATAATGAGAAACTGTTTCCGAAAACAGCCAATCTTGCCAGGAAATTCTTGTGTATTCCGGCGACGTCGGAACAATCAGAGAGATTATTTTCAGCCACTGGACGTTTGATAAGCTCGGCTCCTTCCAGAACATGCAGAGTCGTTATTTTTTTTTAATAAGAACCAGGACTTGTTCGATATGTAAACTAACTAATTTGGATTTACTAGTTTGACTTACTTTTTTTATCTGTGGACAATTTTTATCTATGGTTTGTTTATTGACTTTATTCATGTTTCCTGTTTTTTATTGCCAGCAGGATCGCAACTCGTAAATTTATGTTTTAATTGTGCTGTTTAATAGTTAATCAAATTTTTTTATAAACATACAGTATAAATTATGTTTATTTAAATCTCTAAGTAGAAAATATATTAATCGGCGTTGACACTGTTGCTACAACTTGCGCGTATACCGCTCCCTCGATAACTCGCGAACCCGCTTATAACGCGGTGTCCGGCGTTCATCCCGTTTTTTTAAAAGATTTTTTTTTTAACAAATGAAGAAAATCGTGATTAGAACTGGTGAATGAAACCTTAATATATCGCCCGTTTTATCGTAAGTGGCGGTTAGTGCCCGAAAAGTTAGAATCAACATCGTGAAATTTTCAGGTTTTAATAAGGAATCATATATCTTGTTACATTTTATCAGAAAAAGTATGTTCTCAGTTCACTGTAAATAATAATACTGCATATGTATACGGCGAAACAGCGATCAATGAATTATAATAAATGCTAATAGGTGGCAACACTAAATGAAATGAATACTAATTAAATATGTCTTGTCAGAGGAAATTAGTGTTTTAATTTTTTCATTGTGTTGCAGTGTAAGCAGTATAATCGTTGCATGTTCTCTTATATTCAAACATGAAAAGATTCAGTTGACCGTCACATCGATGTCCGCGAGCACATCTATGATAACCTAATTAAGTGCGGCTGCATTTTGATCGACGACTTGGGGAAATGTTTGTTGCATTGTAAAAATCAATTAAAATAAACCTGCTTTGTTTTATCACGTTAAGTCGGTCTTTTGCATCAAATCAGGTAAAAGACGTTTAATACAAAAGTTCAAAAGAAAGCAAATCCTACATGCATAAACTCTTATGGTCAATATCTGATCTCAACAATCAACATCAATGAAATTAATTGGACCAATCGAACATGGTTTCAAATAGTATATACTTATTGTCATTAAAGTATACATTAATCAGTAACTTATCCTAATCATTTGTAAATGTGATCATGGAGAGTAAGGGAATCAAGCGAAAGTCGTAGTCGGTGAATGAAAAGCTTACTGGCATACAGAGGGTTCATAATGGTGAATTAAGATCAAATGTTTGTAGTGAACTTAAAATTGCCGAGTGAACACTCAGAGATTGGCTCAAGGATGAGCAGAAATTTCGGGATTATTTGCATGAAGTTGATTCTGATGATGGATGTAAACAGAAACGGGCACGCACTGCAAACGACACAGATTTAGATGATGATGTGTACACCTGGCTGTGTTCCGATTTCAGGAACAATTCTCAAGGCCCAGGCAGAAAAAAATGGCCCAAACTATGGAAACTGATTTAGATTTCATGGCAAGCCATGGATGGCTTTGGAGATTCCAGCGCCGACATGGAATAAAACAAAATTCGTTGTCGGGAGAGATACGCGCAGCAAATCAGGCGGCTGCATCTAGTTATCCCAACCAACTCCGAGAGATACTGACCCGTGATGGATATAAAGACGACCAAGTTTATCATTGTGATGAGGCTGGTCTATTCTATCGGATGATTTATTTATTTATTTATTTGTATGTTGTTTTTTTTTTACATGTCTGACGTTTAGACCCATTAAATTCATAGTTGGTACATGGTTTATCTTTGTAAATTTTTTTTACAATTTACTCTACCTATCTATCTATCTATCTATCTATCTATCTATCTATCTATCTATCTATCTATCTATCTATCTATCTATCTATCTATCTATCTATCTATCGTTGTCGTTTTTCGATATGAATGTTATCTTTTTTGATAAAAGAAATCTCATTCATTTGGAATAAACAATAAAACTAGAATGTATCCAAATCAACACCAAAAAAAGAAGAAAAAAAAGCAGTGACGTAATACACAATGCGTTTAGTGATACACACGTTAAGAGTACCGATACCTCGTGGAATAATGCTTGTTTTACGATCTTTTCAAGATATTTTATCCAGAAATTAAAGGTAATTTACAAAGAAAAACGAACAACACCTTTATAAAGAAATATTTATTCAGTTATTTTCAGCACGATTATAAAACGAGTATTCAACAATGCACCCCCTCCGCCCTTCACCTCTCTCTGTCGATCTCCCATCTCTTTATTAGTTTTTTTTATGTATAGGTCCCTCGGTAACTCGCGCCCTCGCTTATAGTGCGGTCGATGCTTTTGAACTAAGTTGTGCGCGATTTATCGAGGGAGCGGTGTATATACGTTAATCCATACAGTAACTTGCGTTATAAAAAAAGATTATATGTTTATGAAGGCCAATAAAAACCGATAATCGGTTTAAAATCGGATTTCTACAAACGATAATCTGTTTTGAAAAAAAACCGATATTAACATCCCTAGTTTAAATAAAAATAAAAATTTTTTTAGCGACCTTTCTTACCTCACAAATCTTTCATTTATGATTTTTTTTAAAAAAAAATGCTTGGCAGAAGAATGCGGCAATAAATATGTGCATACAATCTGTTCTTGCAACCTATGCAATTTCTTGAAAAAGCTTAGCGATTTGGAATTTTAAGTTCTGGTGCACAGTTTCGTAAAATTGGCCTTTCAATGCTGAATCCCTCCATTTTGTAATTTTTTTTTTATTTATTCGGATATCTTTATATCTTTCCCCGTTTTTATTTGCAATCGGATCACTTCGCTGCTTTCACCGATTTTAGAGAAGGCAAAATCAGTTATTCACAAACGTAAGACATCTGACAACTAACACTGTGTTCGTCTATTAAATACACACTCCTAATGGAAAATACGACAAGAAAAGAACCTAAACAATCGTCAGACATGTTATTGGATAAGAAAGTAAAGAGAACGTACACTACTTGTAAGTTGTGTAAAAAGAGAGTCCTTGATTATAATAACCATGAAAAGATACACCGCATCAACAAGTCATACAAATGTGAAGTTTGTAACAAAATCTTTCACAATGTAAAATATTTAAACACACACAGAAAAACACACATGGCTGAAAAAGTTGAATGCGAAATCTGTTCTAAAAGAATGGCACCAGGATCGTATAGAAGCCATATTAAAATTCATAAAGGAGTAAAGAATTACAAGTGTGACACGTGTGACCATTCATTCTTTAATCATTCCCATCTGAAGAGACACATAATAGGTAAACCACAGGAGTCTGACGTTTTATCAATAAAGTACGGCGAAATGTCTGACAAAATGAAATACCATTATCAATAATATATATATGAAATTTATCTGACGGAAGTAGCCCATTCTACCAGTTTCTACCCTGCAGTAAATATTCGTTAGTGTCTAATAATTATAATTGTACAGAACCGTTATTTCTACTATCAGAACTTTGACTACATATTTCTGTTCTGGAAATTTAAATAAAATTATAAAATGATTCAATCTGAAATAAAAAGCAAGATAAACATTTTATCTTGAGAAATTACTTTCATGTTATCCGGCATATTTATGATGTAGCCAGGTAGAGTCCATTATGTAGCCAGGTAGAGTCCATGATGTAGCCAGGTAGAGTCCAAATGCTTATTAAGTATTTATAGTATATTATTTTGAAGTTTATTGCTAATTAACACAAATTATAATGAATGCAATTTCGGAATTAAAGATATTGAAGTTCATTACAATACTATATTCTTCTGAATAATATGTGTATATGTGTGTGATTTGGATTTTATCAGATCTGTAATAATTTTTCTGTTGTATCACCACTGTTGTATCAGTTCTGTTTTAAATGTTTTATACAACATATTTTCAAGTCATGACTATGTATATACATAATGAAAAATAAACTGATGCCACTGGGTAACGGTTTATTGATTGTGTCAATCAATGTTAGTTTTAATCAAGGAAAGGAACCTGTATTCAGCCATACCTTCATCGTTATCTTTGGCAGGGTGGGTATTTTTTTATTGTTTTTTTTTTTGTGTGCAACAAAAGTTGTTTTATATAGTTGTATTTGTGAGGTTATTCTCGAGAATTTCCAGCTCGTACCAATGCTGTGATGATACATATTTCAGTCATTTCCAATGGAGGATTGTCATTTTAAAGTTAAACCTTTGGTTTTCCTTTTCACCTTACATATCTTACAGACTTTAAAATGACTGTGTCTACCCTGAGATTAAATATATTACAACAAAATCGGTCTTTTATTGCTAGTGTTTTATTATGCTAGTATAATTTAAATTATTGAGTACTGAAAAAGGTGAAATTCAAATGAATGACAATGTAATACAATTCAATATTCAAATGTTTAATAATTCCCCTATCACGTTTTGCCCTCTGTATCAATTGTTAGCCAATTGCATCATTGCTATATAGTATGAGAGAGCTTTCTTCACCTGCCCTTCTTTTATACTCATCATTTTCTCTCCTATGCACCTAAATCCTTCTCTCCTTCCGACTTCCCTCCTAGCTTCATCTCCGCCATGACTGCTCCTTCTCCATTTTCTCGTCCTCGACTCATTTTCCGACTAGCCTTCGATTTTCAATTGAAATCACACTAACATTACCAAATTTCATTAGCCATCTCGTTTCACACTAACCAATTATCAATCAATCATGAGGTAATGGCTCTTACAATCTTCAGTCCTACATTCGTGCACTTCGAAATACTCGTACGATCTTGTATGTATAATATGCTGTAACAAAAGTACTGCATCAAAACCGTTTATCACACAGACATCATTGTATATTTTCTTAATCTCATTATGTTGAACAAAGCCACACCAAGCATATGCATTTATGTACATTACACTCCTACCAAATGTACACAATAATTCAAATATCCATCCTCGGAAAATTCCTAATTTCATACTAAACAATTTTCCACTCTGCAATATTTTGCGAAGTTATAATTTAATTTAACGTTTCCAAATGTAGAATATTACATGAATTAATGCACAAGTTTACTGCGAAGTAAGAAAGAAAATAGTGAATTAGAATATTTATTCCTATCACGAGCAAGCGAATTCCATAACTCGCTTTATAATAATTGCTCACTTCTCAATTACAGATATAAATTAAACATTAGAAATGTGATGCTATGTGCTATTGGTTCTACTAATGCAGTATACACATAATTACAAGTACAATTCCGTAATTATCTGCAACAATCGAACAAATAAAATACAAAAATCCTTTACAACAATGATGTTCAATGCAAATCCGTTTCGTCACTGAATATGATACAGCCACAAATTCACTTCCACTTGCAGGATGATTAATATTTTGTATTACGAATATACATCACTGAATATGCTACAGACACAACTGCACATCCATCGATAGGACGATTAATATTTTGTATTACGAATATAATTGCACACACTACAAACCCAAAAAATATTCGCTTTTATAAAACACAGAATCTAAGTTGATACCAAACAAATGTAGTACGAACTCTTCGTATAAGACTTTGCTATAATTTGTCTGTATGTGTTTTGCTCTGTCAGTACATTGTTCAATATGATGACAAAACAATGTGTCTAAAGTCCAATGAATGAAATCTTTCCTGTCTTGATGACGATGTAATGCAGAACTTTGTGGTTTATGAATATTAATTGTAGGTCACATCATACAACAAAATCAAGGTCTAATTCCTAGAAGAAGTACGAAAACAATATTTTATAATTGTTAAACGTATAGGCCACGATCGATGAATTCTGCTCTTGTGGAGAACTGGATGTAATGATGCCCTTAGAAAAAAAAATCGTTTCGTCGATGTTTGAAAGTATAGAGCACATTGTCTGACATTTAATGATCAACGATACAAAATATATTAGTTTGATTGTTTCCATGATGTTATTAAAAAGTGATATCCTACTGTTAGATAACGTATGAAAAGAAATATGAGAGAAGTCCAAGGAATCTACATACACAAATTAAACAAACAATATATCAAAACGACATCACCGAATGTTCAGCGAATATACGTACATGCAAATTGGCTTCACACAGTATTGCATAGCAGTATAATGTCAGTCATAATGACTGAGAGTAACAAGATAATTCGACATATACACGATTGAGTCTTTACTTTATACAAGGATAATGATTATGTGGAACCAGAAACGATTGAGTCTTTAATGTATACACGATACTTAAGTGCATTTATAAGCAGATAAAGAAATAAAGAAAGGATATATATTATGTGGAACCAAAAATAACGAATGGTTATTATTATTTATGCATCTGTTACTAGGATATGTTCTTAAACAATGTAACAATATAAAGAAAAAGACAACAAAACTTTGTAATATTTACATATAATGTATGTCCTTTGAATACAAAGTGAAACTTATAAAGTTGAACTTACCGAATTGCATTTAACGCACAAGATAAGCAAACAATTACAGACACAATACCAGATAAGTCATGAATACATCTTAAAACTGACGTCAATAATGTGTCTGTCATAGACCTTAGTGTGTTGATGAGTCAACATTCTTTTGTTGAATCACATACATATAATTACTTGTTTTATAACACTATACATTCAGTAAATGTCTATATCCGTCTAACAATTTGATCAGAACCATTTTGTATCTAAAGTGTAAGAATTCAGCCCTCGGAAATAAGATTCTAGCCCATACGTACTGGTCACAACATATAATACAAGTTTATTGCGCTAGGACATATATATATATATATATATATATATATATATATATATATATATATATATACATATATATATAGTTCTGTATTTGACCTCAGGTCTTCATTAGCATTTTTTTTAAAAGGTCATAACTCAAGACAAATAACATTCAGAAATAGTCCTGATATTAACAAAATTAGAACTATACCCTGGATTATACTCAGAATATTCCAAAATGTTAAACCAAATAAACCTTTTTGATTCATTTATTAATAAAATACTACTTTTGTCGCATACAATATCATTTAATGAAGTAGAGAAAAGAAAGCAAACTGAAGTCAAAATTAAATACACATAATATAATAAATTATGTTACAAAAATCATTCCCGAAATGGTTTGCTATATAAATTGCGACGTCTCTATTACATGCTCTGCAATCTTCCATAATTATTATTCCCATCTGCAACTTCAATCTTTCGTGAATATTGCATATCTAATATATAAGTCAGGGATATTTCTAAGCCAGAGGTGATTGTTAGGGAGTAATGACGTATGCTTTCAAGTGTTCATGGTTCTTCTGAGTTTCTACTGTACGTCTTTCTGGATCGTTTTATTATCAGGTTTCTGTTACTTGCAGTTATAAGATATTCATGGGAATAATACTTGCAACTGATGGACGTTTGCTTTCATATGTTACAGGATGATTGTAAAGAAAAATGTGTAATTAAACATAAATAATTTATTTTATCCAACGAACCAGGAAAATGGATTTAATTTCATTTAGGAAAGAACAATTATCACATAAGAGTTTAACATGTTAATACATATATATAAGTAAATATGAAATTATATAGTCTACAGTTCTAAAAATTATTTGGGCTGGTACACTAAAACGATTCCAATAAATTGATATCATAATATCTGATCGTGTTAACCATGGAATGTGGTATTCCGTTGCATGCATACAATGTAATGGAGCAAATCATATAAATTTTTAAGGCGACATTGGTAGCAATCGTTCCATAACGGTCTCACAGTTACGCACAAAGTGAAAGATATAATCAACATGCATAATTGTAAACGACGATATTGTTGCGGGAAGTAATGGGGAGATATACCTGTAATGCATGATGACGAAAGAATAGCCATCGAGAATGCATTCATTAAACAGAGATGAAACAGATGAAGTATGATAAGGGATGCAAAAGATGATTTCTAATATATTTAATTGTATTTCACTCACCAGTTATTCATCAAAATCATAGACGATTTATTTTCGATCCGTGTCATTTAGGGTTTTACTGCCTTATACCCCATATCATCCGTTCTAAATATGAATTATAATTGATCTAAGATGGATAACGGATGTATTTGTACCACTGATACCATTCCATTAAGCTGAATATCAACCTGAAGGTACATACCATTTCCGCGTGCTGAATATCAGATTTCGTGGGGGATATGAAAAATCCACATTATACAAATAATTGTATCATTTTAATGAATTCATGTTTGTGCATGAAAAACAGTGGTAAGTGTATTATACAATGTCTTCGACCAAAGGATTATCTTCAGCAGGTTCGATAAAATTGTTTCTCCTATAGTGTCGTAAGGCCTCACTTGCTGCACGAATTATTCCCTCACAAATTATATTCCAGGAGGGTCGAATGACAAAGACTCCTTCATTATCCGACCAGGTTCCTCTGGTGTATTGTCCTAAAAGAATTTGCATTGTAACAATTGCCCTAGATGTGTCTGTATGCTTCTTCATTAGAATCACAACTTGCCTGTGTCTCTCAACGGCTGCAACACACTCTTCCTGGCTCCAGTCAGACTGAAGAAATTCCGGTGTTATTACAGGGACTACAACTAGACTTTTATCAATACATCGATGTATTTCTTCTATGATGCGCATTCCAGGAACAAAATCACTTTCTCCAGTGCACACAATATCCCTTTCTGTGTTGAACGTCTCATGGAGATACCTATTTAAAGAAGGCAAGATGTTTTCCTCTACGATTTGAGCGTCTCGGCTGCAGTATGAAAGAAATATAAGAAATTCGAAATTTGTGTTCTCCTGCAGAATTTCCTTTTTCAGGTTTTCAAGGTCCCGGTTACGGCGGTCCGATTTACGCCTAAGACGAATCGTAATGGCGAAAGTAAATATACTTATTATTATTGCAATTGATGACGCAACTCCAATGCCAATAATACTTGCAAGCCGGCAATGTTGTTGAACCATTTGAAAGAGTTCAATGTTTAGGAACTCTTCATTATTGCCATATTTACATGACAATACTGTCTTATTAATGATGTCGATATTTGTAAATAAAATCCATTCCATAAACACAAGTGTGTCACAATCACACACGAACGGATTCTCCAATATATCAATTGTTACATATAGTTGACTAATGGAATGCGTTTCATCGAATTGTATGTTTTCGCTTGCGTTGTATCCATATCTGTACCGCTTTCCTATAAGACTTTTATCTTGAAACTGTTTGAGCAAAACATTTGTAACATGGGTTCTCTCATTTCTTTCATTGTTTTGTTTCCGTAATCGGGGCTCGAATTTTTCCAAGATGGATGCAGGTAAACTTTTCAGACGATTCCTTCTTAAGTTAATTACCTTTAGATTTTCTGCGTTGCGGAGATTAAGATTAAAGTAGACGAGTTCGTTCTCACTCAGATCAATTATGCGCAGCTTTGAATTAGATAAGAATAAATTTGATGGTACAAAAGTAAGACGGTTATTACGTAGGAAAATTATCTCAAGGTCTTTGTTTTCTGAAAACATATTGGAAAAATCGTCCATATACAGCATCTTCAACAATAGGTTATTGGACAAATCTAGAATTTTCAGTGAAAGAAAAATGCTTAGAAAGTTTGGCGATATATATTCTATATTGTTACCATCTAAATTCATTGTCTCTAATTCATGTGCACGACAGGCTCCAATAAATGTAATATTTAAATGTGCTAAGCTGTTTCTGCTCAAGTCCAACATTTTGGGAAATTTAGTGTCGCAATTATCAAAACGGACTCTTACATTCAAGTTTATTTTTGGGTCTGTTTGAATCACGCCCTGGAGAAAGGAATACATTGGCTTCAGAAATTCAATCCGTTCTATCTGATGTTCACCTTCTATTATATTATACCAGACAAAATACTGTACTCCAGTAAGATCCAAAAGCTCGATGTTTGGTATTAACCGTCTGTATATATCGTTCATCACATCAGGCAAAAGAATTGTAGAATAAGACAAATTTAAGTATTTTAGATTTCCGAACACATCTTGTGCGGTAGCATGTTGAACATAAATTACGTTGACTCTATTATATCCAAAGATGTAAGATTCTTTCGTAGAAGGGCCTTCGAAAAGTATTCTCCCAGGACAACATGGTTCTGTAAACCTTGTATTGCAATTAAAGACAGAAATCTTAGATTACTCAGTTTATCAATTAGTGCTGTTTCGACTATATATAATTTTAGTAGTGTGTTCCCATCTAAATGAAGCTCTTCAATATTGGGTGTAGATGAAAATGTATCTTTGTCAATTGTATCGAGATCAGTACATGATGATACAGAGAGAAATTTTAACTGTTCCAGTCCGTTGAGAAATCCACTCTCAATACGTTTAACGTTAGTAAATTCAAGAATTGAAAGTTCTGATACATTAGCCCATGTGTGATGGGTGAAACGTCCACCTGGGAAGGATTGGTCAAGTTCATTTGTTCCCATCAGCGTAGCTTTCCGTACATTTGTCGGTAACACAAGAGGAAAATCTATCGCGGTTGCAATATTGCTACAGAGATAATGAATTTCATTCAAAGTACAATTTGAACTGGCTTCAGAAATAGGAACAACAGTCACTAAGATACGTAGGTACATAATTAAACTCCATTCTCTAGTGATTCGATTAAATGTTCGAATCACGTTGGTTATCAAACTTAAATATACACGTTTTGAAGCTAAAGCCATCTGTACAGTGTCCGCTATAGTTTGCATGGTCTTATCATTATAAAAGTTTGGATTTCCTTTTTCGAATTAGTTTTTTTATTTTGATGCCGTTTTGAGACGGTTTTCCACGAGTCACTTTTTTCTGAATAAGAAACAAATATATAAAATGTTCAGTTGGAATGTTGTTTTTACAAGCACATACTATTTGTCAGATTCCATTTATAAGATCTATTCTATTTTATTGAAAACAATCTTGATCTTGAACTAAATTTCTCCAGTTTGCCAGTTAGGTTAATATTTGTCATCTGGCTGTAGGAAGAATACATTATTAATATTGGGCAGATTGATAAAGAAATTAACAGCGATTCCACTTTGAAATTAGATGGTCCCAAGATGTAAATCGTATATTTAATTTCGGTTGTCCAAGATATATCACTGTTTATACTTCATCGTTTTAAATTTCATACAGCATCAAATAATAGAAAAACGCATCTTGATTGCGCAAATCGAAATTTGTATAATATTTATGGTTGAATTCATTGATACAGTTATAAAAGGTTAGGAAAAGTAACACAACTCAGTACAAAGACTCACTGATAAATAATTCAATTCTTATGCCAACTTGAATTCAATATTGGGAAAGTATAATACAATAGACGAATGTTGATAATTTAAATCAGAATATTCGAAACTTTCTCGCATGGTCCGCGTATATAGCCAATTCCTTTACAAACCTCTCTTAAATCATCCAAATTAAAACTATCGATAACGAATGAAAGACAAGAAACTTTGTACAAATTTAACAATTTTTACTTTTCTGGAATGGAAAGAACAAATTAAATCCCAAAATCAATGAAAGATATGCAGGCATAAGTAAGTAAATATTAGGTCAGTTAAAATGCATTTAAAGCCAAGAAATAAAATCTAAAAACAGATGTCAATTAAGTGTTTGTGGTACCTCCAACAGTATTGTTGAATCACGGAAATATAAACCGAGAATTATATCAGTTCACTTTTCTATTTCTAGGGAAAGAAAATCACACGAATTGAGTAACTAAAATGATTCCAGCCCAAAAATATTTGTACCAATATATGATATTTAATATCAAAAGCGCTAAATCTTAAAGTAGGAATGACTAAGTCTAGTCAAGTCACAATTAGCATTTTCCGAGAAAATCTATTTTAATGGAATATAACCTAATTAATGATCCTGAAACATTAAAATCATAACCAATAAAACTCACTTATGAAGGTCCAAAACTTTGACTAAACATATGTACTTGATTATTCAAAAAAGATCATGATATTAAGCCCATATTATTTTAATTCTAAACTTTCTGCATGATATTAGTTGAATATTCAAACCATTATCGTTCATGAAGACAACGGTAGCATTGGGTAAACGCATATTTCGGTTCCATTCCGATATATACTAGCAATTTCTAACAATGTCTACAACCGATCTAAATACATGTGGTATGATAAGACTAGTATTAATAGTTAAAAAATGAGTCGTCTGAAGGATTAAATGCCATGTTTCAGAAAAAAATGATTTTATTTGAGATATGCATACAATGATGTGTTGCAATAAATGATTTCATTACTAGCAAGGTGTTACGTATACTTGATTTAAGGTATTTATTTTTGTTTTAGTTGTTTGTTTGTCAGATTCAAATTTGACATTTTAAGTTTAAGATTCATTCCTTGGGAAATATTTTTTTTAAAAAGTGGGATGATCTTTACTTTACAAATAAACACCAAATGTTGACCTCATTTCTGACCTGGCTTCAGAGTTGTAAACAAGCTTTTAAAATGATTGGTTGACTCCAAGGATATTATGGAGATTTGTTATAAACATCTTTCTATTTTTAGTTCTTGAGAGTAAAACTAACTGATTCTCATCTGGGTCATATGGTGTGTACGAGATTTGTTGAATGTAAATTTGTTCTAAAGATTCTAGAGGATAATGTGACCCTTCCTTGTTTACGTAAAAACAGGTATATAATTATGTTTTGGAGCGAACTATTTGGTAGAAGTTGGGCTGTTAGAATACTAAGTTGTGTGTCGTTTTGAGTTATTTTAAATTACCTCGTACTAGAAATTATTTCAATTCGTTTGGATCAAGAGGGTTTATTTTGTTATTTATCTGGAAAATAATTGTGCTCATTGAATTTCATAACACCAGAACTGACTTCATCACGTGACATCGTCTTCCATCTTGGCTGCTTCACTAAGATTCGAACTGGGAATTATTTGGACATTGTATTACCAGGACCATTGCAATTTCTCTAGTGGATTATATTTTGAATTATTTTTGGATTAATTTGGAATTGAGTCTTAAAACCGTAAGTTTATTTTTCTTTTCTGGAAAATATTTGTGCTCAATAAATTGTTTATTAAGTTTTTACAAGCTTGTTATTTTCACTCTTTTTATGTTACTGTTTATTCGAGCCTAAGCACGTAATAAATAGGTCGATAAACAAGTTGAAAAGAGGCTGAAACTTACTTCTAAGAGGCGCTATGCATGATTGGTCTCTGTTAACTTCAATTATAAAAAACATTGGCGGTGAACCATTTGCATGTACTTTGTGGTGCCTAGAGTTTTAAAGTTTCCCAATCGTAAGGAAATTGCTGTTGAAATGTAGTTAAAAGCATGGTTAATGTTATATACTTACGTACAATGAAGAGTTGGTAATGCACAAGTCGGTTCCTGTAGACGGCGGAAGGTACCCTGATAATGAAAATATGGATTCAAGTTGTATAGTAACGTATCTTGCAACATTTATCAGATATCAGGATTAACATCTATTAAAATTCCACATTTTGTCCACCAACGTTGATGTAAACTAAGGCAATAAGAGACTGTATATGGTGAACACAAAATGACACTGACACTTATGAATCATCCTACTGGTAGTAGAGACAATTAAGGGTTAATAAAGCAATCTTCGATTAATTAACTGCCTTATGATGTTGTAAAATAGAAGATAGAGTATCCATAGTAACAGGGAGAATCAAAGGGTAAAAACACTGGCACTCTTATACATCATCATGCTAGTAGTAGGGAGAATTAAGGGTTAATAAAGCAATCTTCGATTAATTAACATGGAGCTATTCGTCTGCCTTATGATGTTGTAAAATAGAAGATAGAGTGTCCGTAGTAACAGGGAAATCAAATGGTAAAAATACAATCTTGGATTAATTGAACATGACCTATTATTTAACATATGCTCTTTAGAAAAATAATTGATTATACAGTATTCGAACCATTGGTTTTTGTATTCCTCCACAAAATTGTAAAAAGAATACCATCAAGTTTATACAATATGCACACAACGTAGTCATTTCATTCTCTGAGTTGTAATATATATCCGGATTGATGCCAACGAGTGCTTTATAATGTAGACCTGCTGACGGTGTAAAGCACACGAAAGCTCCCGTTGGATACGATCCGAAAGTATGATCTCTTTTTACTTTCTGGTCTCTTTTCCATTTTATTAAACGCGGTGTAATCTGCATTCAGTGTTCATACTTTTAAAATAAACAGAGAAAAAAACAACTCTTGGATACTTGAGATCTAACGGAAATATCGAGATTTCCAGCGATGATCAAATACTGAAAGATAGTTCAGATTTTACGTTCACGTTTACAAACACTTATGTGTCATTTAACAATATAACCCATTGCCAACAAGGCAATGAAGCAGACCGCGATGTCATATCATATGACTTGGCTGATATTGTCCTTTTTAATTTTCCTAACCATTAATACAACCGTTTAACAAACTCAAAAATAATAATTTGAAAAGAAAACGGCGAACTCCGAGCGTACTACATATTCCATTTTCGATTAAATAAGCCATTATTCAGAATCAAAGTTCCTGGTTGAAAACGCTAAGGTAATGATTAAAGCATTTGCATGGTTCTTTCTAAATGGAATCTATTGAAAATCCCACTTATTTTACATGTCCCTGTTACACATTGAAACAGAAATGTGTGTTTGACTTCCCACTAACACAAATAGATGGATTCATAGATCATTGATTCCCATGTGATCTAGCAAACCTGGTTTTTCGCAAACAGATTTTTGTTTCACAAAGATTAACAGATATTTGTAAGCCGGTGAGCATCGTCAGTTGAAGTCCTTCATCACGAGTTGTCTATCTGCGTATCCAACCTCAGTATTTGTTTGCATACAGCTATATAAGGAGAGTGTTGAGAAAATGTATATCTGGACACGGATACGTAAACGCCTTAGACATAAACCTCGATAAATGTTGACTTTACAGGAACCAAAAAAGAAATTGATATAAAAAGGTCTTTGCTGAAATTAATCAATAACAACTGACTACATAATGTTTGCTTTGCTTAAGCTGATATACAGTTAACAAACAATATTAAATTGTAGGAAACGCACTATAAGCAGCCCTTTCAGGTATTTTGTTACAAGCTTTGTATCATTTACGTAGTATCTAATTAATTATTTGAAAACTGGATTATATGCAGTTCCACGAGTTACAACAAGTTCATAATATAATGACATTAACTTTTTGACAGGATTTGACCAGTGTCTTCTCCTTTACTTGTGATATATCCGTGATTTAAAACGAAATTCGATTTGTACTCTCTGCGTATGTAGCTTGTAGATCATATATGGAGTATAATTAATGGCACCTGAATATAAACTTCCTTCTTTTTAACAATGAAAGCATTGAAACGGAACTCATTAGTCTCTCAGGGAAAACTGATTTTAAACAATACATCAATATCACACACATGAAATACGATTATTATTATGGACAAAATAGTATAAACAAATGTATTTGTTCAGCCTGTGGTAAAGACTAACAATGACACAAACACACACACATAATGGTTAATTTAGTTAATTTGCTGCTGTACGCACAACAATACGCGTCGGTTACTTATTGCTAAGAAAGTTGGAGTAAAGTTTTATAACCAAGGAAACTCAAACTAATTAATGACACCTGAATATAAACTAATTAATGACACCTGAAGATAAACTAATTAATGACACCTGAATATAAACTAATTAATGACACCTGAATATAAACTTCCTTATTGTTAACAATGAAAACATTCAAACGGAACTCATTAGTCTCTCAAGGAAAACTATTTTAAACAATACATCAATATCATACACATGCAATACGATTACGTTATTGGACAAAATAGTCAAAACGAATTTCTTTTTTTTCAGCCTGTGCTAAAGTCTAACAATGGCACAAACACACACACAAACGTACACGTCTTTGGTAGAGAATGGTTAATTTAGTTAATTTGCTGCTTTATGCACAGCAATACGAGTCGGTTGCTTATTGCTAAGAAAGTTGGAGTTAAGTTTTATAACCAAGGAAACTCAACGGCACCAAACCTAGGCTGACCCGGTGGTAGAAATCGATCCATCATCCGTTGAACTGAGAGTTCAGGAAGTTAATAATTTCGCAACTGTTGTTGTGATTACATACTACCGTGTTTTGCGTCACATATCTTTCAGTAAATTTAGAAAAATCCCGTTCAATAAGTGACTCAATTTTGAGTACAATGTTCCCATGTATGTTGAATAGTTTGCAGCTCATTAGATATACTTATTTTCTTATCGGATAGTACAATATTTCGTATTGGAAGAGATATTATCATTCTTTCCACAGGTTAATTTGCTGGTCTGGTTGTGTTAATCCAATCATGGCACATGTGTATCAGTATCTTAAATCAAGTTCTTTAGTAAGAAATGTATCATAGGTTTGGTGAGAGCTTAACATGTGTATCAGTTACCTAAATAAAGTTCCTTAGTAAATCAAGTCCCTTAGTAAGAAAAGTATCATACGTTTGGTTTGGTGAGAGCTCAACACATAGTCTTTCCTTTCCTTATTATCTACACACATTAATTTTGATCTGACGTCACATATTCAACGATTTATTACAGCCATGTAATGAAAAGTTTGAGTCACACATGGGGGCATCAGGCGCAGTTAAACTGACCATTTGAGGATCTTACTAAATAATAAGTAAGTCACTTTTAAATACTAATGTTATAAAGTTTGACCGCTCCGTTGGCCTAGTGGTTAGATCGTCCGGCGCGGAAGCGGGAGGTCGTGTGTTCGATCCTCGGCCGAGTCATACAAAAAATGATACTAACAGCTGCATCGCTAGGCCTTCAGCATTAAAAGGTTAGTATTAGGACTGGTCGGCGTGGTCAAGATAATGCGACTGGGTGGGACATCTCCTATGAGAATATGCTGCTCGAAAACTTGTATTTCAATTAAAGACAGATATATATGATTACTCAGTTTATCCATTAGTGCTGCTTCGACAATAGCTAAATTTGATCATGTGCTCCCATCCAAATAAAGTTCTTTAATATTAGGTGTATAAATAAAATGTATCTGTGTCAATTTACGTTCAGATGAGTACATATGTATTGAGATAACTTTTAACTCTTCTCTTCCATTAAGAAACCCACATTTAATACGCTCAACGTATTAAATTTAAGAATGGAAAGATCTGATAGATTAGTCCATGTTTCATGGTTGAAACGTCCACCCAGGAAGGATTGGTCATGTTCATTTGTACCCATCAACGTAACACTCCGTGCATTTGTCAGTAACACAAGAGGACAATCAGTAATGCTGGCAATATTGTTGCAGAGATAATATATTCCATTGACAGTACAAGTAAAAAGTATGAGATCTGCAAAAGGTAATATGGTCTTATTGTTTTGAATGTTTGGATTTATTTTCAAACATTAGTTTTCTTTTCTATTTGATGCTGTTTAGAGACGGTTATTCACAAGTCAGTCACATTTTCCTAAATAAGAATCAAATATATAACTAGTTCAGATGGAAATAAAAATATATATTTCAGTCTACATTTGCACCAACATCGTTGTAGTAGTTTACCGTCCTTAAGATTATCCATATTTCCGTTTGATCTCAAGTGTTCAAGAGTTTTATATCTTCAGTTTGTTTGAATAGCATGAAAACTGGACACCCTCCCGGATCGATTACATCGTGAGATTCCGTGTGCATAAGTAAGTGGACATTATAAGGCACTCGTTGGCAGCAATACGGACATACATTAAAACTTAGTGAATGAAATGAATAAGTTGTGTCCATATTGTATATCCTTGATGTTATTCTTTTTTCATTTCGGTAGAGGCATACAACAAAACTATGGAGTGTTCGAATACCATAGAAGGTTTTTTTGGGTAAACAGTATATACCGAACAATAAATAGATCATGTTCATTTTATCCAAGATTGTATTTCCAACCTTTAATTCCCCCCGCTATTAAGAAGACTGTCGTTTATTTTACAACATGATATGCAGACAAAAAGTGCATGCTTAAATAATCCAAGATTCTTTTATTTACCAGCTCATGGTTAATTAATCCAAGAATTTTTTAATTTACCTATAATTCTCCCTACTACTAGTAGGATGATTCATAAGTGTCGGTGTCATTTCGTGTTAACTATATACAGTCTCTTTATTGCCGTACTTTACATCAAAGTTGGTGGACAAAATATGGAATTTTAATAGATGTTGGTCTTATTAACTGATAAATGGTGCAGGATACGTTCCTGAAATATACTAGACATCACTTTGACTTGTATTCATTTGTTCGTTACCAGAGAACCTTACTCAGTCTACCGGTACAGACTTATGCAGTACCAACACCATATAGCACATCAGTGTATAAGATTGATGCTGCCTGTAACTACAGCAATTTCCTTACACGTATGAAACCTTAAAACTAGACACCACAAAGTACATACAAATGAGTCACCGCCAATGTTTCTTTTACTTAAAGATAACGGAGACCAACATTGCACGGCTCTATTTAGAATTACGTTTCAGCCTCTTTTCAAATCGGCGTATCGACCAGTCGCTAGTATAAAAATCGATCGGTTATTGACTTTGTTATAAATTGCTGGCGTATATCGAAATGGGACCATCATCACAATATAAGACTAAGGCTATGAAGCCGTCTAGCGAAAAGAATATTCCTAAGTATTTACTAATGATTGCGATATAGCTGAGCTTAAGTGGAGTTGTTACTCGTACCATGGAGTGATGAGGCCTTCCACGCATAATTCAGCAATTTATAAATTGGCGAATAACTTTATAATGGTCCGACATTAACAGAGTTTTGGTAAGTAAGTCAAATTATTCAATTATATGGAACAATATAGCATTGTATGCAAATGCTTCACTTTCTCTGAGTGTTTTACATAATTGTATTGGACTTCAGGTAAGGTAAGTTATGACGATATGACAAAGTGCCTGTCAATATTAGGTTTGTGCTCTTGCTAGCTTAACTCCAGCAAATATCTCCTATTTTGCCAAGAAATACTAAGCAAGACTTCCAATCTTTGACTCTTTTCCTAATTGGACAAATATAAGAGTTGGGTTAACAATGAAGATTTCGGTGGAGCTCAACATAGTTTAATTAAAAAACAGAAATATGTTTTAATTATTATTTGTCGTTTCAAATAAATCTTGTTTATCGTAATTGGTGAACATGTTTAATGTAACATACATAGGGTTCTAAATTGATCTCGTCTTTTTACTCTGCTCTAGCTTGAACAAATATCGTTTAATATCATGTCATTTTAGTCTGCTTTATGGCATAAATTATAAAACAAATGTTGGCTTGTCCAATGAAAACCATTCTCTTTCGTATGTTGTAAAATTTGAATATGACAGTAGGGCCAGAAAGGTAGTTATGTATAGGTTATATATACATTATTGTTGCCGTTAAGCAAATAATAATTAAGAAAACATTACATTTGTAAAACGCGCCTTTATAGCAAATGTTTGGACTGCAGATAACCTGGTTTTCGCTCATAATATATTGCCAAATGTAATGCGTTTTGAGTAAAGACATTATATTATCATAATATTTTGAAAACGACTCATGTATTTTCTACATTTATGATTTATCCTACAGGTCGCAGTTGCATGTGAACTGTAAATATACATTTAAACAAAGTATCTGTATGTAGACGGAATGAAATTAATATTTTTCGAGCCATATCTTGTTTAATCAAATTGGCTCTCTGCAATGTTTGCATTTCGCGAGGTTTATACCTGGAACAATGACACCAGTTGAATATGTTCTACGCTCCCCTTTCAGATCTCCAGCACAGTTATATTACTTGCATCAATGCATATCTCCGATGATTAAATTTTTTTCTCTGATATGTAATCTGGTCCAAAAAACTTTGAAGAAAAAAGATATGTATAGGCTTAGGAATGGATATTCAGGTTAGAATAACCAGCGATACACGATCCCATTGTATGCAAGGAACATCAATGCCTAGATGTGATAAGGCATGAAGTAAATATATTTTGTTTCGATGCGCGTGAAATTGGCTGAAGTAAATTAATTAGGAATCTTAACTGATTTCATATTTAAACAGCGACCCCTGTTTTGCTTCAAAACATGCATCGTCGTTACACATGATCAGTTTTGAATATTGGATATCTAACGAGTAATTTACATTATTATTGTTACACGCCAAAGCATATGTTGTCTGGCCTAAAAGACAGGAGTTAAAATAATTCCACGTTCAATAGAGACTTTTATAGTTTCTACAGCGTGAACTGCTGGCTGTACGGAAACCTGATGAAGAGAAACCATGCAGATGTTTGAGTTATATATATTGGGCAGGTTAGAGATCTGTGGTTTTGCATAGAGTACAATTTATTTATAGAACGGATACGTCAAGGTTCAAGTTAAGGCCCCTGGCTTGTAACAAGAAACGTTGCATACCCAATTTATGAATTTATCTGTATTATCTTAAAATGCATGAGAGACAACACAGACACTCCGATAACTAGGAATAAATAAACGATAGTGGTGATGAAACCAAGAGGGAGGAAGTATCGTCGTATACAATTACGGCTCAAAGGACCAATTTATGAGAACGAAGAAGAGTGCGGCATAGAAACGCCAATGTTAAGTTACAAACATTAGTAGGAATCTTAGTTCAGTTATTTGATATTGATCTTTAATGTATATTCTATCGCCTTAGTTAATACCCATGTGTCTACTTATTTACTTCTCAGATCAGCTTAACAATAACGGACTTGGCTGCCTTGATCCCCTCTTAATTTCTGCATCATCTGATATGTTTTCTTTTGTTTTAATATCAGATAGCCAGAACTGAATTTGTCAAATGAATCATGCCACTCCCTTTACACTTTAAAGAAAATTGAAATTACAAGCGACTTTATTGATTTAATTAAGGGGTGCCACCTCTTAGTTCTAAATTCAATATTTGAACGTCGTCTAAACCTAACCTCTTATTTCAAATTACTTTTAAAGCTTATTATTTTCTTACCTTTGACAAGAATTTACTTGTATCTTCTCTGTTACATAATATTGCCACATTTAAAATGTTGTCAAACTCCATTAGTAATCGCAGTGCAAACAGAGTGGATATTACGCATATTGAAGTATATTTTTGCACATGATTCTAAACTTCCTTCTTGTCCGTCATGGAGTATGCGCACAGGTATGTTTATCGGAGGATGAATATCGAATGAGCTAACATGTTTCAGTTCAGTAATGGGAATCTCGTTTTTAAACACGTTACTATCTGATAAAATGCATTTTTTTGTATTTCTTTTCAGTGACCGATCCATGAGAAGACGTTGACTTGCCTAGCGTCTCAACATCTGACTATATTATTTTTTTACCGAATGATATTCGCACGCGTCTACGAACTAAGCATATAACCCTCATTTGCTGATACAATATATATATATATATATATATATATATATATATATATATATATATATATATATATATATATATATTGTAACATTATGAACATTATGATAAATAAGGTCCCCTCATGAATATTTCAACACATTTAGTATACATGAATGTTATAGTAATATCACTGCTATGAAAGATAGAGAAATCATAGTATCATAGATAAATGATTTTAACAAACGTTGTCATTCTTCGAGTTTTCTTTGACAAAAGTTTAAAAAAGCAATGTGAGACTAAATAATATCAACGCATGTATTGAAATCAGAAAGGAAGACTTCATGGACATGTTTTGGAATTTGTATGAAACTGCTCTCTCTGATTTCCATAACCTGAAATGAACACTATTCAAGATGATCGGATGGTTGGTTGAAGTGGGAAGCCCACAAAGTTGTATCTTATATTAATATAAACTACTTAAGCGAGATTTTAGTCTCAATATTTATTGTTGAATATATATTAATCATTTATTTATTTATTGTTGAATATATACTGAAGGATTTATTTATTGTTGAATATATACTGTATGATTTATTTATTGTTGAAAATATACTAAATGATTTATTTATTGTTGAATATATACTAATTGATTTATTCATTGTTGAATATATACTAATTGATTTATTCATTGTTGAATATATATTAAATGAATTATTTATTTATTGTTGAATATATACTAATGATTTATTTATTATTGAATATATACTAAATGATTTATTTATTGTTGAATATATACTAAATGATTTATTTATTGTTGAATATATATTAATGATTTATTTATTGTTGAATATATATTAATGATTTATTTATTGTTGAATATATACTAAATGATTTATTTATTGCTGAATATATATTAATGATTTATTTATTGTTGAATATATACTGAATGATTTATTTATTGTTTAATATATACTAAATGATTTATTTATTGTTGAATATATACTAAATGATTTATTTATTGTTGAATATATACTGAATGATTTATTTATTGTTTAATATATACTGAATGATTTATTTATTGTTGAATATATACTAAATGATTTATTTATTGTTGAATATATACTGAATGATTTATTTATAGTTTAATATATACTAAATGATTTATTTATTGTTGAATATATACTGAATGATTTATTTATTGTTGAATATATACTGAATGATTTATTTATTGTTGAATATATACTAAATGATTTATTTATTGCTGAATATATATTAATGATTTATTTATTGTTGATTATATACTGAATGATTTATTTATTGTTTCATATATACTAAATGATTTATTTATTGCTGAATATATATTAATGATTTATTTATTGTTGAATATATACTGAATGATTAATTTATTGTTTAATATATACTAAATGATTTATTTATTGTTGAATATATACTAAATGATTTATTTATTGTTGAATATATACTGAATGATTTTTTTTATTGATTAATATATACTGAATGATTTATTTATTGTTGAATATATACTAAATGATTTATTTATTGTTGAATATATACTGAATGATTTATTTATAGTTTAATATATACTAAATGATTTATTTATTGTTGAATATATACTAAATGATTTATTTATTGCTGAATATATATTAATGATTTATTTATTTTTGATTATATACTGAATGATTTATTTATTGTTTAATATATACTAAATGATTTATTTATTGTTGAATATATACTAAATGATTTATTTATTGTTGAATATATACTGAATGATTTATTTATTGTTGAATATATACTAAATGATTTATTTATTGCTGAATATATATTAATGATTTATTTATTGTTGAATATATACTGAATGATTTATTTATTGTTTAATATATACTAAATGATTTATTTATTGTTGAATATATACTAAATGATTTATTTATTGTTGAATATATACTGAAAGATTTATTTATTGTTGAATATATACTGAATTAATTATTTATTATTCAAAACATGCATAGTCGTTACATATGAGCAGTTTTGAATATGGGATATTTAATGAGTAATTTACATTATTATTGTTACACGCCAAAAACAATTGCGATTTGTCAATGCAATTATCGTCGTTATAAACAATAATGGTTTGAATATTCCATTAATATCATACAGGAAGTTTAGAATAAAAGACACATGGGCTTAATATCCGAATCTTTATTTAATAGATTATTTAAATGTTTATTTGAGTCAAGGTTTTGGACTTTAAAACGTTTTGCCACGAAATACGAAGCAAGAGTTCCACAATGAAAATTATGACTCTTTTTCTAATTGGACAAATGTAAGAGTTGGGTTTCGGTGGAGCTCAACATAGTTTAATTAGAAAACAGTTATGATTTTCATGTTTCAGGATCATTCTTGAAGGTTATATTTCATTAAAATTAACTTTTTTTAATTAAAAAAATGTTTTTTGTCACTTGACTAGAAAATTATATAAATTTGTGTTTGTATGGCCGTGGCCATTGGTACTTTGACATTTAACACTTTTAATTTGAATATCATATGTTTTAATCAGATGTTTTAGGCTCGCTCCCCGATGCAAATATTGCTGCTGTGTTACTAAAGAATGTCCTGCTTGATTTAAAACGAAAATAAACTACCATTGTAATTAACGAGTAAGTATCAGAGAAGAACGTTTGCTACAATGAATGATGTTAATAAATTTTGAACATTTCTTATATCATTAAAGCCTTTGTCTTTCAAATATGTTGTTCAGTCCCAAACAGCCTTGACAATAATATAATAAGTCGCAATATAAGATTTCCTTAACGTCAACATCGAGATAAGACAACAACTCAACATAAGTTCTCAATCTACTTCGGTAACTATAGTAATAATAACTAACAGTGTTTCGGCCACAAACAGTATGATGATCACTAAGATAAACAGGTTGAAAATTATTCATATGTGCTGCTCACAGGACTTTCTATCGTTCTATTTATTATCTGCCTTTGTCAATCTGTCTATCTATATAATACTAAATCTGAGAAAAATGTGTTGATATTCTAAAATTGACTTATCCTGAATTTGATTAGTATGAATCTCTATCTGACCTTGCAATGGATCAATACCTGTAACTGTATATTACGTTGTCTTGGTTTGTTTCTAATAATACATACGCACTTTGAAGAATATAGCAGGCAGTGCAATGATTTCTTAAAATTATTTATGCTGCAACTAGTACTCTTGACTAGAGCTGTTTATGCTTCTATCTTAATATATAAATTAATGCAAGATAGCAACTCCTACAAAGTTTGAATTTGGCGTTGGTTTGAACGTTTGGAGCACTGAGCTATCGTCAGCTGACATTGCTTTTATTATTATGTAACTTCGGTTAGTTTTAAATGAACACACACACACACACACATATACATACATACATACATACATACATACATACATACATACATACATACATACATACATACATACATACATACATTCGCACCACGTCTTAAGGAATTCTTAGATTTGTGTGATTATTTAAGTGAATAATGGGATCCTTAGCCCAAAATAAGTGAATATTACTAGTAGGAAACGTCACGCAGTAAACTGTTAGTGATTTTCCATGATGCCATTGTTGACTATTGCACAGGCCAAAATTTAATGAATGTCCTGGAGTAACGTAGACTATAAAATCTAGCGGTATACATTGGTGGTGTGACTGCAGTGTCAGGATTTACGGTAGGAAACCGGTAAATTACTCATAGGAATAAATAAGAAGGGACTTGGCAGGTACCGTTTATGTCGCCAGTGTGGCAAATGTGATGCTGGTATATAGCCTGTAAAGCATATGTTTACTGGCCTAAGGAGACGTAGTCAAAGTAGTTATCTGTTCAAGGGAGACTTTTATAGTTTCTACGGCGTGAACTGCTGGCTGTACGGAAACCTGATGAAGAGAAACCATGCAGATGTTTGAGTTTTATATACTGGGCATGTTAGAGCTTAGTGGTTTTGCATAGAGTACAATTTATTTATATAGAACAGATAAGTCAGGGTTTCTAATTTCAACTCAAGTTGTATATAAAGCTTTGAAAATGTGGGGTAAACGTATGACGGGAATCACTCAAGGGTTTGACAACCGCTCGTTCAAGTAAAGACCCCTGGCTTGTAACAAGAAACGTTGCATACCCGATTTATGAATTTATCTGTATTATCTTAAAATACATGAGAGACAACACAGACACACAGATAACTAGGAACAAATAAACGATAGTGGTGATGAAACCAAGAGGGAGGAAGTATCGTCGTATACAATTACGGCTTAAAGGACCAACTTATTAGAACGAAGATGAGTGCGGCATAGAAACGCCAATGTTAAGTTACAAACATTAGTAGGAATCTGAGTTCAGTTATTTCATATTGATCTTTAATGTATATTCTATCGCCTTAGTTAATACCCATGTGTATACTTATTTACTTCTCAGATCAGCTAACAATAGCTGGCTTGGCTGCCTTGATCCACTCTTAATTTCTGCACTACCTGATAATGTTTTTTTTGTTTGTTTTAATATCAGATAGCCCCAACTGAATTCGTCGAATGAATCATGCCACTCCCTTTGCACTTTAAAGAAAATTGGAATTCCATCGACTTTCGTGATTTAATTAAGGGGTGGCACCTCTTAATTCTAAATTCAATATTTGAACGTCGTCTAATCCTAACCTCTTATTTCAAATTACTCTTAAAGCTTATTATTTTCTTACCTTTGACAAGAATTTACTTGTATCTTCTCTGTTACATAATATTGCCACATTTAAAATGTTGTCAAACTCCATTAGTAATTGCAGTGCAAACAGAGTGGATATTACGCATATTGCAGTATATTTTTGCACATGATTCTAAACTTCCTTCTTGTCCGTCATGGAGTATGCGCACAGGTATGTTTCTCGGAGGATGAATATCTAATAAGTTAACATGTTTCAGTTCACGTAATGGGTATCTCATTTTTAAACGCGTTACTATCTGATAAAATGCATTTTTTGCATTTCTTTTCAGTGACCGACCGATGAGAAGACGTTGACTTGCCTAGCGTCTCAACATCTGACTATATAAATTTTCTATAGAATGATATTCGCACGGGTCCACGAACTAAGCATATACTTCTGATTTGCCTGACAAACCTTTAAATATAAGTATGTGATGTTTCATGTATTTTAATGCCTTGAAACTTCTTTACATCATCAATAAATTAAAATAATTCTGCTTGGACGTGAATGCATTATCATTCATTCGAATTGCCTATCTGCTTGCCTTAGCCATTTGTGTGAAAGGACCTGGTTAAGACAAGATTCTTTTCTACCTAGCACCTCAATATCCCAACATTCTTACTGACCATTGAACGTTAGAGATAGATAATATGATTTATTGGGTGGAGTTTATTATACAGATAGCGGGTCATTATCAGGCCTGATCTGTTGGGGGAGGGGCGATGATTTCGCTATATATATATATATATATATATATATATATATATATATATATATATATATATATATATATATGTATAGTAAAATTATGATAAATAAGGTCCCTTCAAGAATATTTCAACATATTTAGTATACATGAATGTTATAATAATAACACTTCTATTAAAGATAGACAGAGCATAGTATCATAGATAAATGATTTCAACAAAAGTTGTCATTCTTCGAGTTTTCTTTGACAACACGTAATAAAAGCAATGTGATACTAAATAGTATCAACGCATGTAGTGAAATTAGAAAGGAAGGCTTCATGGATCTGCCTTTGTCAATCAGTCTACTAAATTTGAGAAAAATGAGTTGTATTCTACAATAGATTCATCTTGAATTTGATTTGTATGAATCTCCATCTGACCTTGCAATGTGTCAATCATTATAATTGTATGTTACGTTGTCTTGGATGGTTTCTAATAATACATACGCACTTTGAAGGATATAGCATATCGAGGCAGTGCAAAGATTTATTGAAATTATTTATGCTGCAACTTGTGCTCTTGACTAGAGCTGTGTATGCTTCTATCTTAATATATAAATTAATGCAAGATAGCAACTCCTACAAAGTTTGAATTTGGCGTTGGTTTGACCTTTTGGAGCACTGAGCTGTTGTCAGCTGACATTGCTTTTATTATTATGTAACTTCGGTTAGTTTTAAATGAACACACACACACACACACACACACACACACACACAAATACATACATACATACACATATTCGCACCACGTGTTAAGGAATTCTTAGATTTGTGTGATTATTTAGGTGAATAATGGGATCCTTAACCCAAAATAAGTGAATATTACTAGTAGGAAACGTCACGCAGTAAACTTTTAGTGATTTTCCATGATACCATGGTTGACTATTGCACAGGCCAAAATTGAATGGAGTAACGTAGACTATAAAATCTAGTGGTGTACATTGGTGGTGTGACTGCAGTGTCACGATTTACGGTAGGAAACCGGTAAATTACTCATAGGAATAAATAAGAATGAAGTTGGCAGGTATCATTTATATCGCCAGTGTGGCAAATTAGCTGCAGTTATATGGTGAAATCACCTTGGGAAGCATATGCTAACTGGTCTTGTAGAACAAGATTTAAGCCTATTGGCACAGAAACTAACTCTCAAGTTGAACATGCAGTATAATGTACGATTTTAATCTCATCCGATTTAATCCACTCAACATCAGAAGCAACAGTTTATAATATTTGGGGCATACCTATTGTACATAGAGATTACTACTGTTTTCGGCCCATTGTTAGAAAAACTATTTCAGTCTCAAAAAGGAGAAAACAAACGAAATAGATCGTGAAACAATAGGTCGCAATCATTATGTAGACCATATCTCCCTTTCTTAAACTCCAACGTTTCCCAACTGTTAGCAGGTCGGTTATGGAACATAGGTCAGTCCATATTTTCAGCCTCTACCGCCCTCCTATTAATAGAAAAAACAAGCTGACTGAATCTCTATTTTTGGAGCAGTTTTCAAATCTTCCCTAGTATGGAAATTCGATAGTTGGCAACCTAATTAATATTGGAAATTTCAACTTTCACTTTGACTGTCCTGGAAACCCATACACGTCAAAACTCCTAGATTCCATTAGGGATGTTAATGTCGTTTTTTTTCCAAAACCGATTATCGTTTGTAGAAATCCGATTTTAAACCGATTATCGGTTTTTGTCCTACATTGAAAATTACAAGAAATATATTCTTATAATGCAAGTTAGTGAATGCCTCTGGCGAATAAAAGATATTCATTACATGCCATAACGTATAGATGCACATCGTCTGACGGCATGGAGGACGATATTGTGGCTCCACCAAAGCCATCAAATCGCGAAATGAATTGGATTCAACAATCGAAATTGGTAGCATGTTTTCAGTGACAAACTACTAGCTACAGCAGCAGTAACTTTTTCTTGATGACTATCAGGACAGTTTCATTGTGTTCCAATAAATGTTGTTAATCGCGGCTGAACATTTGAAGGAGCCGCAATTCCGGGATGTTCGCTACGCAAATGTGCATGCAATCCAGTAGTAGTACCACCGCTCCGACTTATTTGTTGTGAACATAGTTTACAGCGAGCCATGCTTGATGAAATTTTTTCAAAGTTTTCCCATACATCAGATTTATTTATACGACCAGCCATATTTGTAAACTTGAAAAGACACAACCAGCAGAGACCAGTTCTCAACAACAGAGACTGTAGCTATTAACAGTCTATTGTTGTCAATTTCGGACATCAAAGAACTTAGCGACTGGTCGGTCGACTAACTAGTTATATCCTTCAACAATAAATGTATTCATTTACAAACACGCTGCATGGAGCGCTCACAAATTTTAAACAAACACACCTTATCTGCTGGCCATATTGCATTAAAATGTAAACACTAAACAAATGCATGAATGAATTTTTTCTGACATTTTAAAAAAATTTTCACTACAAAAATGGTAAAAAAAATATTGAATTCGATTATCGTTTTGTAAAAACAAAAACCGATAATCGTTTTCAAAACCGATAATCGGATTTCCGATTTTCGTTTAACAACCCTAGATTCCATTCACGTTTTCAACCTTCAACAGTCAGTTAACCAACCAACTCATAAACTTGGTCACATTTTAGACTGGTTTCTTTAAAGACCTGATGACAACACACAGTGGACATTGGGCCGGTTCACATTACTTCAATTATCTCGTGGTGGTATCTCTTTTTTTTAAAATTGACTTTTCCTTAAACAACAAATACTGAAATAAAACATGTTGTTCAAGGCACATGATAATTGACCTCACAAAAACAGAATATTGAACACTGTAAACTTTAGTGTGTCTCGTGAGTTTCTGACTTAGCATTCACTTGACACAGTTCGAAATAAGCAAAACAATAAGGCCACAGTTGAACACATAGTTATATGTAACATAGTCTACGTCAAACTGCGTGAAGTTAATTAATATGCCCTTACGCTAATGTTTCCTTTAAAAGAACATTATGGCTTGGTTTGCGAACAAATTTCGCTTCGGTCTTGCCATACGTACAGCAGGAAATTTACATGTACATTCAAAAAGCAATGACGTCAATATTGCCTAATAATGGAACATCTATATCAAAACCTCCTGTGGAATGAAGCATATTGCTGTATACATCCGAACCTATCCTTCTTTACGGAATAATACGCTGTTATTTTCTTATGATCAAAGGGAGATAAATCAGACAAATTCCAAAGTGTTTCTACCTCTCCTTTTTCCAAATAGCAAGTTTCATTGTCCTCTACTATTGTTATACAGTACGATTTAAAAACTGAGTGCATTGCATTCCACAAAAAGGCAAGTCCTGGCAATAATTTTCAACGTCAGCGGAGAACACACATATAATCTTTACCAACACACCTATCCCAATATCCAAAACGTATTTACAACTATTGATATTTTAATATCATGCAACAGCATGATATTGAATGGTGTATCACAAGATCATATATATATATATATATATATATATATATATATATATATATATATATATATATATATATATATATATATATATATATATATATATCATTGACCTCACTAAATCAGAATATTGAACACTGAAAACTCTACTGTGTCTCATGAATTTCTGACTCTTAGCATTCACTGGACACTGTTCAAAATAAGCTAACCAATAGGGCCACAGTTGAACACATGGTTATATGTAGCATAGTCTACTTCAAAAAAGTTTTATTTCGCAGACTCATACAGGCAAAAAAACATCATTTTGCATAGTTTGGTTAAAAGGTTTATTCAAAAGTATTAGTTTATGCAAGCATTCATAAGCAAATGAATTGTTATCATAATTTTACCCACAAACCGGTATACGGCACACCTATGAATACATTCATACATACATACAGACAGACAGACATACATACATACATACATACATACATACATACATACATACATACATACAAACATACATACATACATACATACATACATACATACATACATACATACATACATACATACATACATACATACATACATACATACATACATACATACGTACGTACGCGCTCGCGTGCGTGCGTGCATGCATGCATCCGTATAAGTATGTATTTATGTATGTTTGTACTCGGAGCGCTTTTGCCATCAACTAATTTTCCTATTGCAAGTTACTATGAAACAATGGAAGAATTAAAGGACCAGTGAGTCGGGGCCCCTCTCTTGGTAATTTGGCAAACAAACTTGTATCCTCAATGGAGATACCTTTAGAAGAAACGGTAGAATGGTTTGAGGAAAAATTTGAGATTAAAGTGGTAAAATCAAGACTCGGAACAGTTCCTGGTTTCTCAATTTGCAACAGAACCAAGATACTAGAAATTGAAAACACCAGGATTAGAACAAGAAAAGTAGCATTCTACCTACCTTCAATTTTAACTATGGCATGGTGCAAAGGGTGCATGTACTACAGGAAGTGCCATAGGTACGAGGAGACAGGGCACAAACCACAAAATATGCCCAAAACAGTAGAACAAATGGTAGAGCCCACAAACATTGCACATTCAGATACACAACTTCAAAAACAGCAAACAGTAACCTAAAAGCAAATACCCTTGCAGATACAAAACTAGCTTCAGAAAAATGTGTAACAATCATGGATCATAGTAAAGAGAAAAGAAAAAAGAACAGGGCAACAAAAAACTAAAAACGTGGAAAAGACACGACCATCCGCAAATACGGTGACGATATTAAGTTGTCAACAAGAACAGGTACCACATAAACAACTGAGAGAGAAGAGAAATGAAAATGTCAAGGAGATATTGAAACCACATCCACCACATCAACAAGAGAGAGAGAGAGAGAGAGAGATGAAAACGGAGACTGTAAACGACAATAATAAAGTCCCACAGAAAGAAGAAAGAAATCTAAAGGACAAAAATAGACAAGAAATAAGGGGAAAATGAGAAAGAAGAATCATAGATAACTGGAACAGCAGAATATATTACAGCAGAAAGAGAAATAAGAAAGAAGAAAAAAGGAGATGGGAAAATGACTAACAAATGATGGAAAAATGCCTATACCAGAATGAATATCTAGAAGAAGGATTTCAAATATATAATTAAAATATTGAAAAAATAAAAAATAACAAAATTTTATTTTTTATGTAATATATATTATTTGTATGTATGAATCTATTATTTTATATATATATATTAATTTTGTTATGTTTTTATTATATATAAGTTATTTTTTTTCTTCAAAATTTTAATTTTATATGTAAAATCCTTCTTCTAGACATTCTTCCTGGTATATATATAATTTTTTATTAATTACAGTAAAATTTACAATTATTCAATCTGTAGCATATATACACACTAACAATAGGGCAGGAGGGCCTCCACAAAGTGGTCTGCAAAAATCAACGCTGAGAGAACCCGCCTCAAAACAACGTTCTACACACACTTGTAAAAACGCCCGTTACTGCCTCACTATTAACAAATAAGGCAATATACACTTGCCTTTCTTCTTTCTAGGTAAAAAATAGTATCAAATGTTAGAGGAAAATCCATGTGTTATTTTAAATTTGGAATCCCAGCCATAAGCCTTTCAACGGTACACGATAAGTATACCCCAGTGTGGTATGGTAGGTAATGTGATCTGGTGCGTTGACAAAATATCACCGTTTTTCAGGTAAATTAATAGACAATTGAGCGAACGACGAGAAAACTGAATGGGTACAAATTTCTACCACAAGTAACATTGATCTAACTTTCAGATAATAATTTACTTCCTTAAAATTATGTTGGTAGACATATTGGGTTACACACACCATATTAAATTAACTTTTCCCATATGTTCCCATGATGTGAGATATGGGTGTCAGAGTCATGATAGGAAGGATGCGATTACTTTCTACTCAAAATGGAAACATTTAGGGATAATAATTTAGGGCTAATGATTTAGGGCTAACGATGTGAACGTGCAATTTGTTAAATGTTGATAATTTAACTATTTTTGTTGAGAACCATTTCAAACAAAACATACCAAACCACGATCTAAGTCCCGTTATGCAGACTTCTCATGCTTAGTTCATTTAATTAATCTCTCTCTCTTTCTCTCTCTCTCTCTCTCTCTCTCTCTCTCTCTCTCTCTCTCTCTCTCTCTCACACACACACACACACACACACACGAACGCACACAATGTTCCGTGGACCTTATCATCTTAAAGATATCAATACTTATGTGCTTTTTAAATGACACGGGTTATAATATGTCTTCACAAATCCCACTCCATTATCCATTTGTCCACCTTTAAGTTACTTTACTTCTTCTACACCGCTTATGAGACATATACACTTAAATCTAGTGAAAACTTCCTGAGAGTTCTGACGGTAAATGTATTGCCGTGTATTTTGCCCTCGCAACACAAGGTGGCATCGTGAGACTGTAAATCAATGCAGCATTACATAGCTTATAGGATGTAAAGAAAACCAAATTAGCCATGGTGCCTCAAACAAACATGTGATAACTATGTTCACCTATTGACGTAATATAGTCTCTCAAATATGTGTCTCACCTCCAACCGATAATTCAATGTTGGTATGCTACCCTACAACTGTCCATTCAAATATTAGTCCGTCCTCTCCTTCCCTATGTTCAACATATTTGGTTGTATCACCCTTAGGTTATTAGCTACAAGGGGGTGGGGGTACAGAGGTTTTCAGATTGTAAGGGGTACAAATATATTACTATTTTAAAAGTGTTTGGATTTGCTATATAACAAAATTAATGTTGTTCTCTTCTTTGCTTCCATTAAGAATGGATTTTCTATAATTATTCCTGATTCTATATCTTGCAATCGATGGAAAATAATTACGATGATATCGTTGTTCGATTGTACATATGATACCATCATATACTTTGATAAAATATACAGGTTTGATCCTTGCCTAAAAAGACAGGAGTTAAAATAATTCCTTGTTCAATAGAGACTTTTATAGTTTCTACAGGTGGCAGGATCCAGTTTCGTAAATTGGCTCCTGGCAAATTTCTTAACTTAAGGGTATGGTGTGAGTTTTTGAGCTGCTATTGTGTAATAATTAAAGATATGGATAAATTTGTGAACTAGGTGTTTCAGGCTTGTGTTGTTCTTGAAATTGATGTCAGACATGTACACTTTCCATAGTTACTCTGCAGTATGTTGATTGTGAAATACCAATAGTCGGCTAGGAAGAAGAGCTAGCCTCTCATAGTAGTAAACACGTGGGTTCAAGGCAAGTAGAATATCTCAAAAACGGCATGGATGACAACTATTATGAATTGCGTCAAGCTATTTAGTAGACAATGTTTTTAAAAATTTTCATCTAGGAAAAGGCCTTGCGTTTACACTGTGAGCACCACATGCTGTCAAAAATGGCCTTCGGATGTGAAAAATGCATGTATAAAATAGGGGTTGGGGTACATAAATATTTTACTCTAAGAATTTCAGTAGACTTGTCAGGTCATGTGTGTGATATGATTATGTTGCACTACATAATACCTATCCAGAAATATATATGTACCTTTTTGACCTCAATCGCGTATTATATTTTTAATAAATTTTTATATTAGGCAGGTGCATGCGACATTAAATTTGTACATAAAAACTGGACCCTGCCCCCACAGCGTGAACTGCTGGCTGTACGGAAACCTGATGAAGAGAAACCATTCAGATGTTTGAGTTATATATATTGGGCAGGTTAGAGCTCTGAGGTTTTACATAGAGTACAATTTATTTATAGAACGAATACGTCAGGGTTTCTAATTTCAACTCAAGTTGTATGGAAAGCTTTGAAAATGTGGGGTAAACGTATGACGGGAATCAATCAAGGGTTTGACAACCGATTTGATCGAGTAAAAACCCCTGGCTTGTAACAAGAAACGTTGCATACCCCATTTATGATATATCTGTATTATCTTAAAATAAATGAGAGATAACACAGACACACCTATAACTTGGAATAAATAAACGATAGTGGTGATGAAACCAAGAGGGAGGAAGTATCGTCGTATACAATTACAGCTCAAAGGACCAACTTATTAGAACAAAGAAGGGTTCGGCATAGAAACGCCAATGTTAAGTTACAAACATTAGAAGGAATCTGAGTTCAGTTATTTCATATTGATCTTTAATGTATATTCTATCGCCTTAGTTAATACCCATGTGTATACTTATTTACTTCTCAGTTCAGCTTAACAATAGCGGATTTGGATGCCTTGATCCCCTCTTAATTTCTGCACCACCTGATTATGTTTTTTTTGTTTGTTTTACTATCAGATATCCCCAACTGAATTTGTCGAATGAATCATGCCACTCCCTTTGCACTTTAAATAAAATTGGAATTACAAGCGACTAATCGATTTATTTAAAGGGTGGCACCTCTTAATTCTAAATTCAATATTTGAACGTCGTCTAAACCTAACCTCTTATTTCAAATTACTTTTAAAGCTTGTTAATGTCTTACCTTTGACAAGAATTTACTTGTATCTTCTCTGTTACATAATATTGCCACATTTAAAATGTCAAACTCCATTAGTAATCGCAGTGCAAACAGCGTGGATATTACGCATATTGAAGTATATTTTTGCACATGATTCTAAACTTCCTTCTTGTCCGTCATGGAGTATGCGCACAGGTATGTTTCTCGGAGGATGAATATCTAATGAATTAACATGTTTCAGTTCAAGTAATGGGTGTGCTATTTTTAAACGGGTTACTATATGATAAAATGGATTTTTTTATATTTCTTTTCAGTGACCGATCGATGAGAAGACGTTGACTTGCGTAGCGTCTCAACATCTGACTATATCAATTTTCTACAGAATGATATTCGCACGGGTCCACGAACTAAGCATATAATCCTGATTTGCCTGACCAATCTTCCAATATAAGTATGTGATGTTTCATGTATTTTAATGACTTGAAACTTCTTTACATAATCAATACAGTAAAATAATTCTGCTTGGACTTGAATGCATTATCATTCATTCGAATCGCCTATCTGCTTGCGTAAGCCATTTGTGTGAAAGTACCTGGTTAAGACAAGATTCTTTTCTGCTAAACCACTCAAGATCCCATCATTCTAACTGACCATTGAACGTTAGAGATAGATAATAAGATTTATTGGGTGGAGTTCATTATACAGATAGCAGGTCATTATCAGGCCTGATCTGTTGGGGGAGGGGCGATGTTTATTATATATTTAGTAACATTATGATAAATAAGGTCCCTTCAAGAATATTTCAACACATTTAGTATACATGAATGTAATAGTAATAACACTATGAAAGATAGAGAAAGCATAGTATCATAGATAAATGATTTTAACAAACGTTGTCATTCTTCGAGTTTTCTTTGACAACATGTAACAAAAGCAATGTGACACTAAATAATATCAACGCATGCATTGAAATCAAAAATGAAAACTTCATGGACATGTTTTGGAATTTGTATGAAACTGCTGTCTCTGCTTTCCATAATATGAAATAAACACCATTCAAGATGATCAGGTGGTTGGTTGAAATGGGAAGCCCACAAAGTTGTATCTTATATCAATATAAATTACTTAAGCGAGATTTTAGTCTCAATATTTATTATTGAATATATCCTAAATGAATTATTTATTGTTGAATATATACTAATTGATTTATTCATTGTTGAATATATACTAAATGAATTATTTATCGTTGAATATATACTAATTGATTTATTCATTGTTGAATATATATTAAATGAATTATTTATTTATTGTTGAATATATATTAAATGAATTATTTATTTATTGTTGAATTTATACTAAATGATTTATTTATTGTTGAATATATACTAAATGATTTTTGTATTGGTGAATATATACTAAATGATTTATTTATTGTTGAATATATATTAAATGAATTATTTATTTATTGTTGAATGTATACTAATTGATTTATTCATTGTTGAATATATACTAAATGATTTATTCATTCTTGAATATATATTAAATGAATTATTTATTTATTGTTGAATTTATACTAAATGATTTATTTATTGTTGAATATATACTAAATTATTTATTTATTGTTGAATATATATTAAATAAATTATTTATTTATTGTTGAATGTATACTAAATGATTTATTCATTGTTGAATATATACTAAATGATTTATTTATTGTTGAATATATACTAAATGAATTATTTATGGTTGAATAATAACTAAATTAATTATTTATTATTTAATATATACTAAATGGATTATTTATTATTGAATATATACTAAATGATGTACTAGGAGGCTTGTGACCAAACCATGAGATTCATTTAGGACGATATCATCGGCCGTACACTGCAAAACAATGTACTCATTATCGAACTTCTCTAAATCTTTGATTTGCAGAAATTTTGTGTTAACTTGGGAGTAATAAAACTCCCAAATATGCAAATAAAGTTAACCTATTCGAAATGCTTGCTTGTCAATGTCATCCTGCTAAAGTACAAAAAATATAGAAAGAAAAAATAATTGTGCTGTCGAATTATTGTACGGGGCTGAAGCATGTATGATTTGTTAAATAACTAGTCCATTTTTGAGTACCCATCTATAGCCATGAAATAAATTGTAAATGTAAAATAAAATTCCGGAAATAAGTGGAATGAGTAACATGTGCACCTGTCTGTCACTTTCATATTTAAACGTTTTTTTCTCTAAATATGGAGATCACGCATATATGTAGGACAGACCTCTTGACTCCCTGACGAGGCAGACAACTTCAATAGGTTCGGCGACCCACATTGTTGCAAATACATTAAGCTAAAAATGGTCGGTAGATGCTATAGATAATGCGTGTGGCACTATTCTATAAATACAAACGTCATTATGTTTGAACAAAATAGAAACAAGAGACGTGTCAAATTTAAAATCAACAAAGTAATGAAATATGGATTGTGCATCAGCAAGGAAACGACGCCATCTTTACCATACCTTCACTGCGCATTACACTTTTGGGAGCTAAAACAAATATATGTGTGAGAGTTTGAATATTGAGCATATTAGACTTTCAAATTGCAATATTTCCATTAATGTATACAGAAGACACATTCATGTCACACATATGCCAATTTAATTCTTTAGGAACAAGATTAGATGAAGATTTAAGCCTATTGGCACAGAAACTAACTCTCAAGTTGATCATGCAGCATAATGTACGATTTTAATCTCACCCGATTTAATCCACTCAACATCAGAAGCACCATTGTATAATATTTCGGGCATACCTATTTTACATAGAGATTACTACTGTTTTCGGCTCATTGGATTGCTTAAAAAACTATTTCACTGTCAAAAAGGAGAAAAAAAACGAAATCGATCGTGGAACAATAGGTCGCAATCATTATGTAGACCATATCTCCGTTTCTTATACTCAAACGTTTCCCAACTGTAGATGGTCGGTTATGGAACAAAGGTCAGTCCATATTTTCAATCTGTACCGCTCTCCTATTAATAAACAAAACAAGCTGACTGAATCTCTCTTTTTGGAGCGTGCGTGTATGTATGTATGTATGTGTGCATGTATGTATGTATGTATGTATGTATGTATGTATGTATGTATGTATGTATGTATGTATGTATGTATGTGTATGTATGTATGTATGTATGTATGTATGTATGTATGTATGTATGTATGTATGTATGTATGTGTGCATGTATGTATGTATGTATGTATGTATGTATGTATGTATGTATGTATGTATGTATGTATGTAATATAGTCTCTCAAATATGTGTCTTCCGTCTAACTGCATATGTTTGCAGAGGTAAGAAACATATTTTGTATATATTAATGAACATAATGTCTCAAAAATATATTAAAATCTGAAAATAGAACACGGCCCGGCACATAGAGACACAGGGCCCCTAGGCAGTTAACTGCGTCTGGGACCCTGTTTTGGTAATTTAGCAAACGAACAAACTTTTATCTTCTGGGGAGATACTTTTCGAAGACACGGTAGAATGGTTTGAGGCAAAATGTGAGATTAAAGTCATAAAATCAAGACCCGAAACAGTTCCAGATTTCTCAATTTACAACAGAACCAGGATACTAGAAGTTGAAAAAACCAGGATGAGAATAAGAAAAGGAGCATTCTACCTACCTGCAATTTTAAATATTTCATGGTACAAAGGATGCATGTACCACAGGAAGTGCCATAGGTGCGATGAGACGGGGCAGACACCACAAATATGCCCCAAAACAGCAGAACAAATGGTAGACCCCACAAACATTGCACATTCAGATACACAACTACAAAAACAGCAAACAGTAACCTAAAAGCAAATACCCTTGCAAACACAAAACCAGCTTTAAGAAAAGAGAAACAATCATGGATTCATAGTAAAGAGAAGAGAAAAAAGAACACGGCAACAAAAGACTAAAAAAGTGGAAAAGACACAACCAACCGGAAACACGGTGACGATATTAAATAGTCGAGAAAACAGGATGGAAGAATGCCTATACCAGGATGAATGTCTAGAAGAAGGATTACAAATATAAAGTAAAATATGGAAAAAATAAAAAATAAAAATATATATTTTTACAAAATACAGTAAAATTTACAGTTACTCAATCTATAGCATACATTCATACTAACAATAGGAGGAGCCCCCCCCCCCACAGTGGTCTGCAAAACTTAACGGGAAGAGCACCCTCCTCAAAACAAAGTTATACTCACACTTGTTGAAACGCCCGTTACTGCCTCATTATAAACAAATAAGGCAATAAACACTTGCCTTTCTTCTTTCTAGGTAAAAAAATAGTATGAAATGTAAGGGGAAAACCCATGTGTTATTTCAAAATTGAAATCCCAGCCACAAACCTTTGAATGGTACACGATTAAGTATACCCAATTGTAGTATAGTAGGTAATGTAATCTGGTGCGTTGCCAAAATATCACCGTTTTTCAGGTACAATAAATAGACAATTGAACGAAGGACGAGGTAAACAGACTGGGTATAACATTTCTACCAGAAGTAACATTTATCTAACTTTCAGATAATAATGTACTTCCTTAAAATTATGTTGGTAGATATAGAGGCTTACAAACACCATTTTAATCTAATGGGTGTCAGATTAATGTTAGTAAAGATGCAATTACTTTCCAATGAAAATGGAAACATTTTGGCTAATCCTGTAAACGTGCAATTTGTTAAATAGTGATAATTTCAGAAATGTTCGAAACTCTAGTTCATTAACTATTTGTTTCGATCCATTTAAAACTAACCATACCAAACCACGATCTAAATCCCATTATGCAGACTTATCATGCTTAGTCCATGTAATTATATTCCTGAAATATAAGCCGCTGTTTCTTGCAGAAACTGCTTTCTTAAAAATTCTGGGGGACAGTCACGAAAACCAGTTTGCAAACTGAGGATTCTGTCATGCTTCAAATTGATACTTTCTTTGATTTGTTGTTTTGAAAAACAAATTAGAAGTTAAAATGAGTATGTGCTGACTTGGAAGATAGTACTAAGAGACTTGACACATCAATGTATAAAATAATCTCTCTCTCTCTCTCACACACACACACACACACACACACACACACACACATACATACACACACACGCACACAATGTTTAGGAGATCTTATTATCATAAAGATATCAATACTTATGTGCAGTTGAAATAACACGGGTTATAATATGTCTTCACAAATCCCACACCATTATCCATCTTTCCACCTTTACGTTCCTTTACTTCTTCTACAATGCGTATGAGACATATACACTTAAATCTAGTGAAAACTTCCTGACACTTCTGACGGTGAATGTATTGCAGTGTATCTTGCCCTCGCAACACCAAGTGGCTTCGATAAACTGGTAATCAATGCCGTATAACATAGTTTATAGGATGTAAAGAAAACCAAATTAGCCATGGTACCTCAAACAAACATTTGATAACTATGTTCACGTATTGTATATGTTTGTACTGTACATATTCAGATCGTGTTTCACACGCAAGCTCATTTTAATGTGTCTAATAATAATCACCTATTCGACAATAAATTAGGTCAAACTCGTGTTTGAAAACCGTTCACCTAGACCTAGATACAACGGTGTTACTTTATCTTTTATTACAAATGTTTACATAGGCAAGAAACGTATTTTGTATATATTAATGAACATAATGTCACAGAAATATATTAAAATCTGAAAGTAGAACACGGTCCGGACATGGAGATACAGGGCCCCTAGGCAGTTAACTGAGTCTGGTCCCCCTTTCTGTGATCTGGTGCGTTGCCAAAATAGCACCGTATTTCAGGTAAAATAAAAGACAATTGAACGAAGGACGAGGTAAACTGAATGGGTACAGATTTCTACCAGACGTAACATTTATGTAACTTTCAGATAATAAGTTACTTCCTTAAAATTATGTTGGTAGACATAGAGGGCTACAAACACCATATTAATTTAACTTTCCCCATATATTCCCATCATGTGATATATGGGTGTCAGATTAATGATAGGAAAGATGCGATTACTTTCTACTCAAAATAGAAACATTTCGGGCTATTCATGTGAACGTTTACTTTGTTAAATAGTGATAATTTTAGAAATGTTCGAGAATCTAGTTCATTATCTATTTGTATAGAACCATTTGAAACTAAACATACCAAACCACGATCTAAGTCCCATTATGCAGACTTCTCATGCTTAGTCCATGTAATTATACTCTTGAAATATAAGCCGCTGTTTCATGCAAAAACTGCTTCATTGAAAAATCTTTGTGATAGTCACGAAGACCAGTTTGCAAACTGCGAGCTTTGTCATGCTTCAAATTGATAAATTATTTGTTCTGTTGTTCTGAAAATCAAGTTAGAAGTTCGAATGAGTATTTGTTGACTTTAAAAATAATGTTAACACACGTGACACATCAATAGATCTCTCTCTCTCTGTCTCTCTGTCTCTCTCTCTCTCTCTCTCTCTCTCTCTCTTACATACACACAAAGACAGGCACACAAAGTATTACTATTGGAAACCTTATACTCATAAAGATATAATCAATGCTTTTGAAAGAATCCGGGTTAAAATATCTCTTCACACAATTCGTCTGTCCGCATTAACATTGCATTACTTTTTCTACATAGCTTTTAAAACATATTCATGATCTATGATTAAATCTGGCACCTACTTCCTCGAAGAACTGACGGGGAATTTATTTCCATGTATCTTGAAACTCACACCACAAAATGGCATAGTCAAACTGTAAATCAATGTAGCATTACATAGTTTATGGGGTGTAAAGAAAACCAAATTAGCCACGGTACCTCAAACATGGCATAGTCAAACTGAAATCAATGTAGCATTACATAGTTTATAGGGTGTAAAGAGAACCAAATTAGCCACGGTACCTCAAACATGGCATAGTCAAACTGTAAATCAATGTAGCATTACATAGTTTATAGGGTGTAAAGAAAACCAATTAGCCACGGTACCTCAAACAATAATTGGATGACTATGGACACATATTAAAGCAATAATGTTTCTCAGATTCGTGTCCTCCTTCCATAAGAAATTTTATATGATATTGGCATAATGGCTGATTCTGATACGTTTGATGGACGTGGTTAAATGATTATGGTGTGACGGGCAGCACGGACGAGTTATTTTGAAAATCTTTTTCGCTCTGGTCTATTAGTTCGTTAAATAGGTTTAGATTCATTATAGAAATCTTTGAAAGTTACACCAGTCTTACTTCCTTAAAGTTACTGTTATTATTGATTTTTTAGAATTATGCCATGTCATAAATGTTGATATGAATATGACGCGGTCATTAGTACTTACCGTCAAGATTACAAAAGGTCGACAGTCTTACAAGTTGTATTGAAAATCTTTACTGGTGCAGTGACAGCTTTATCATGTTATCGTAAAACGGTTTATAGTATATATTTTTGGTCATGCTGAATTAGCATATTTCCGATGACAGCAGTTGTCGGAGAGTGAGAGTATAACACAACCTTCAGCGTTAGCAGATGTACATCGTTCAAGGTAACCTTTTCTCAAGCAATCAGGATGGTAGAAGTTTTCAAAATATTTCTGTGTTTAATAAATGTTTGGAAAATGTTTATACTAATCCATTCTAACATCTGGCTAGTTTGTGGCCAATTTGTAAGAACTGTTGATAAAGCATTGATGCTTTTGTGTATGATTTTCTTTAACAGATTCCACTGATCCTTGCTGATTTAATAGAAGGGCACGGGGTTATCCTAGCAACATGCGATTGCAATGTGGTTCAGTTGAATTCTATTCTCTACATAGTTTCTATTTCCACGGATATTGATCTATCTTCTGCCTATAATATATATTCTACAGCCTTAATTATTACAAAGCCAATTTAATGCAAGAATTTCTGATGGGTTGAACATAGTTGTCCAGTCCATAAATAACATTATATAAGCTTTGTTAATTTCTAATAAATTTACTATGTTCCTTAATAACACTCAATGATGTCACATTGCTTCAGTTCTTATGATCCGTAACGTGAGACCGCTCATGTAGCCGAGTCGTCCGTCTCGAATGCGGGAGATTGCGGGTTCGAACCCCGGTCGAGTCATGCAAATGGTACTAAGCGCTGCCTCGTTAGATGCTTCTCATTAAGATGTTAGTGTTAGGCTTGGTCAGCTTAGTGTTGCAAGCGAATAATAATGTTTGTTTGTCATCCATATTAGTTTATTGGTTTGGTGGCTCTTGCTGTTCTACTAAACCCGTCTGCTTTAGTTGTATTTGTTCGAATTTAGTGCTTGAACTGACTTGTTGTTAGAGAGACAGGGAGAGACGGGATAGCCATGATATGTAGTCCTGTACTCTCTAGAATCCGTTTCTCACAGTCCTGTACTTTCTAGAATCCGTTTCTCACAGTCCCGTACTCACTAGAATCCATTTCTTACAGTCCTGTACTCACTGGAATCCATTTCGTACAGTCCCGTGCTCACTAGAATCATTTCCTACAGTCCCGTACTCAATAGAATCCATTTCTTACAGTCCCGTACTCACTAGAATCCATTTCTTACAGTCCCGTACTCACTGGAATCCATTTCTTACAGTCCCGTACTCCCTAGAATCCGTAAGATTCGGCTAATGTAGTTATGTGAGAAAACTTGCCAGTAGCTTCTAGTTGGCCGGTGGTTCTTTCAGGGGATTTTCCCGGGTTGTTCCTCCACCAATAATACTGGCAGCTATGTGTAGCCCATCGTGTGCTGAAAAATGGCGTTAAACCCTACAAAAAAAACAACAACTAGAATCCGTTTCTCACGGTCCCGTACTCTCTATAATCCATTTTGCACAGTCCCGTATTCTATAGAATCCGTTTCCCATAGTCTAAACCATTTTATTTGCGAATCGTCATGAAAATTTCTTTTAGAATACTTGCATGTCTCAGGTTTATTATTATACAGCCATCGACATTGTTGATATCACATTCAATCGTTTGCTTGGTTGAAAGTTTCCTTTTTGACTCATCGTCAACTGTATCATCCTTACTTTCAAATGGATCAAATAGCTTCTTTAGATCATCCACAGATAAATCTAAAAAATGAAAAGTTATTGCATTTGTTAGATGATTATATGAGTGTATGTTATTTATTTCCAATGAAAAGTAATTCCTAACGCACGATAATATTTGTAAACGCACTTGTCATGACGTATCAAGCAGTGCAGTATGTGCGAAAAAGACGCGAATCTGTAAAGTTATTGGTAACAAAATCAGAATATAATAATATTTAATATTCGACACGCAATTTCAATGTGTAGTGATATAATTAAAGCGCCTTCAGCTACCGATAATTCAAGGTCATCAGACAAACACAACAAACAGCTATATTACTTGTTGTTCGTCCAATTTATGGTAATTAAAAGTGTAACCACACAGATGTATTGTTACTTATATTTACACTTTTCAGTTGAGTTCAGATTCCCTGGTATCGATATTTTAGCGGTAACTCTGTTAGACATACTGTGTATGGAACTAAGTATGCTTACTGAAAATATTACGTTGTATTATAAAGGAATAATACAACTGTCTAACCCGTGGTTGTATTATAAAGGAATAATACAACTGTCTAACGCGTGGTTGTATTATAAAGGAATAATACAACTGTCTAACCCGTGGTTGTATTATAAAGGAATAATACAACTGTCTAACCCGTGGTTGTATTATAAAGGAATAATACAACTGTCTAACGCGTGGTTGTATTATAAAGGAATAATACAACTGTCTAACCCGTGGTTGTATTATAAAGGAATAATACAACTGTCTAACGCGTGGTTGAATAATAGCATAAAGTCAATCACTTTTAAATAAGCGTAAGCCATAAATCAAACAGCACTCTTTGCATTTGCTTTGGCTTTAAACACGTGTAAGATGGTGGAATGATTACATTTGTTAGCATATGATAGGCTGTGCGGTTTTGGAGGGAGTGCAGTATTCATCAGACACGTGAGGGCAGTACTCATCAGACACGTGTGCGGACATCATCCATCTGCGAAAGTTGGTCACTGCTTATCTTTAGTATGTCTACCAAAATGGCCATCCATAAATCCGTATTTTTCCCCCCCAAAAATAATGGGGAGAAACACAACAAAAAATGTGTTATCTATTCTATAAAATATAACAGACTCATCCAATGACGTTTACAGAAGGTATCGCGTGATTTTTAAAAGGTTTACTTGGTCGCTGTGCATATCGATACATGTCAATATAATTGCTTTATCACATAGTACATTTTATATACAATGCATGCAGTTTAATATTTCTTATATTATACATGTGAAATCCCTTTATGTGATTCTGATTGGTCTAAATAAGCCCATGCAATTATTGCGAAGTATTCTCTTTAGTGATTGGCTGCGATTGGAGACATCTTAACCTCGCTTTCAGAAATATTTTGTTTTCATCGAACATTATTTGACCGCAATTCCTTTTATTTGACTCGCAGAAGGGAATTGGGAAAAAATGGTATAGTCTGTTTCAATATTGCCAATTTACTCCAACTGGGTTTTGTTATGTCATATATAAATAACATAACATGAAAAAAATGACAAAACCCCAGGACAAGAGCAATAACAACAAGTATTGCTTAGATGATAATGAGGGTGGTGATGAGGATGGATGACCAGTATGTATGCATGTATATATTTATGTATGTGGAGGCCCCGAGTTTCAGAGTTTCAGAGTGGTCTAAAACGCTCTCCGTTACGGACCACTGCCAGCTCACCTCCGTCTGCGTGGACTCGAGTCTAAGATTCGGCTAATGTGAGTATGTGAGAAAGCTTGCCAGTAGATTCTCGTGGGTTGGTGGTTCTACTCCACAATTAACACTGGCCGCGATGCACAGCAGTGTATCGTGTGTTGCAAAAAGGCGTTAAATCCTAAAACAATAACAACAACAACAACATCACATCATGTGTATCTAATTGAGAATATTTTCGGGCAAGTCGAGACAGCTGCAAAAATAGCCATTAAAAAAACCACACTATTATATCGGACATGGCCATGGGAGTCGCTGATGCATTATTGCTGACAAAGTCTTCTTAGATCTCCTGCGTGTATCAATTAGAAGAAACAAAATATCACATAAACATGAATGTTGAGAAAATATATTATTTACGAGATGAGATATCACAATTCTAGTAAAGGCATGATACTTTTGTTTATACCTTGAGTTTAATAGTAGACAATTTCGATAAAATACGACAGCTAAAGAAACAACGTTTGAAATATACTTCCTCGTTAGTATAAACTAATCGAACGACATTGTATTGATGAAATTCGAGTTAAAGTGGATGAATAACATGATAAATGATAAATAAATCTACATCTTAAATTGCTGAACAAATCTTTTTTTCAGAATGTAGTGTGATCTTTCCACATCAAAAACGATTACTTTATCATAACATTGATTATTATTTGTTGTTGTTGCTTGATTAATATAAAATGGTTATTTACTGTCATGTGACGTCGTTCTTTTATGTTTGTGTAAGTTGAAATTGTCGGCAACACAGTGTCTCATTCATCTGAAGTCAACATGGAAATTAGGAATCCTCAATGGCATTTGAATATAATTTTGTAAACCACCAGAAACTACTTTTCGCCGCTGTCCTGATTGCGCGATGACGACTCGTTTTTGTATGATGGCTCGTTGATAATATCTTCCCACCAAACTGCCCGTGCAATAATAGATACAGCACCAATCCAAATTGTTGCCGCGGGTGCTATAGTGATTCCAGTTACACATTTATAAGGCTGAAGTAGTCGTTGATGCTTGTAGATTTCCATTCGCATTCTGCGTAGTTGATTTTATTTCATCGCCGTGTCCATCTTATGCTAATGCTGACATTCAAATTATTGATATAGTGGAGTATAGTGCCGCTCTGCGCGTCATGACATGATTTTCTATAAAAGTTCATTAACATCAACATACTAATATAGTCTGCTTTGGTCTTCTGGGACGAATTTGAAAACCAAAAAGTAACCAATTTGATTGACCTCTCCGATCATGTCCAGAGATGTTTCAAGTTGTATTAACCCCTGCTGAGGTCAATGGTGGTGTATGTAGTCCCGGGTGGGCGTTGGACAATCTTGGTAAATCTGTCTCAGCGTGTAATGTAACTAGATAAATATTATTGCGGCAAAACGAAATACTCTTCTTGGTCGTATTATCCTCCATGTCTCCATTCCAGATGCAACTGGACGTGGATGTCTTTGCCCAAAGTATGTATTTAGAGTAATAATTTTCCCAAATGGGCATCTCTATTCCGCCGTTCATCGTGCTTATCACCGACTCTATCTGTATCTCAGGAACAGATATTTTATGAATTATTTGGTTGCCACTAACTGAATATAAATTTATTAACATAAAAGCCATTTGGAGATGCATGCACACCACTATAGACAGGTCAGATCGGGTTTTACCTATGCTATTCCAAATCTTCTTTCTAAATGCCTGTTAGGGGATTTCACCAAATCTATCTCAAATTTTATTGATTTCCTTCTTGGCCATAGCATCAATATCGGTATCTAACTATTTAATATAATTCTACAGCTGCCCTGTTTCCACTGATTACAGCATGGTTAATTTCCGCCAAAAATCCATCAATGTGCGCTGAAATCATAGTTGAATTTACTGACGACACCCAGCTTGGTTGTGAGTGTGTTTATACCAGCCTGCATATGTCAGGTTCAAATTGTAACATGTTAGAGCATTAGATTTTCCTAAAACTAAATCAATGGTTTTAGAATCACTCTGGACATTGTTATGAAACAGTTAAGTGCCTTTACATGTTCATCGAGTTCAATTTCTGCACCGCAATTTTGGCTTGGACGTCCACGTATTTCTTTTGTCGCCGTGTCCTGGTTTAGTTCTGGTTTATGACATTTTGTTGTCTTTTATGTTGAGCCCCTCCCCCCCCCACGTGTCTCCAGCAATCCCATAATCTATACACTTTCCTACTATCCCTGGTATTGCAGTATTATTATCAGTAAGTTTAACATTCCTAGATTTTATCTGGCCAAATGATTTTGGAACACACAAAAACTCTTCCTTATTAACAACGATGTTGTCTACTAACACGGCTATATCGTCTTATGTGGCGAATTCGGGTGTCAACAGAGTTTGCAAGCTGTTTTTACGTTTCTTTGATCGTACATAAATATAATGTGGTCATGCTGTTATTACAGCCATTTTTAATTAACCCGTGTTCGATTGTTTTTGAAAAATCGCTTTGCGTATATTGGTGCAACTCGGTCACTAGGTTGGTCAAGTTTGTCACGACAATAAGTGCCGCTATAGATTGTGTCCCGTATATAAGTGGATTTATTGTGCCATGTCTTGGCAGTGTTGATATCCAGAGCGGTTTATAACTCCAACTCGTGTTGATACACTTGATATATTTTCATTTTCATGTGAATCTAGATTATTCTTATTTCATGGGTCCATGGCGCATTAAGTAATTTGTCGCGCATACGAAACACCTCTCTAATACTTGATTTGTTTATTCTTTCCCAGTTCTAGTAAATCAAACCTTTATAGCGGCAACCGTCTAACTCTCTTGTGTATTCTTTGTGGTTAATCTTGGACACCGGCCTCTTTCTGTTTTGCACGCGCCCAGCAAGGCTGAAGCCCCCCCCCCCGTTGATTTTTATACTATTTTAATACCGGCATGTTCTGCAGCACCAAGAGCTAAGGCTTTTGCAACTGCTGGTGCTACATCAAAAGCGACAGCTTTTTCAGCAGAAAGTTTGCGCTTTTATTGCTTTGAAAAAGGTGAATATTCCACTGGACTACAGTTGCTCCCAATGTTTCCATAGAAGCAATCTTTTTAGCAGTAGCTTTAGATTCTAAGTCTATTTTCAGCTGCAGGTTTAGTTGATTTCTCATCTGGAGGTTTAGTTAATTCTTAAGAAATCTTTTTATCCCGCTGAGATTATTATCGCTTACCAAACTGCGACCTTTAGCCTCTTGAGAAATCCGTCTGGACCAGACTCATTTCAATTTGTGTTTTTTCTGCTTCAGTAAATGTTTATGTATGTTCTTATTCTTACTCACAGTAATCTTGTCAGTTCTTTCGAAGCATATTAGATATTAGATGAGCCTCCTTGTTATAAAATTGTACCACTATTCCTATTTCTGATGATTCATACTCTTAGTTTTGCTGGTTCTTCATGAGTAAATATGTCAGCGATATTGCCGACTTAGTCTACAGCGCTCACCTCTGTCTGCGTTGGTTCGAGTCCCATGTTTGGCTAACGTAGGTACGCGAGAAAGCCTGGTTATTCCCGGCTTCTTCCTCCACCATTTTCACTGGTCGCTATGTGAAGAGATTTACAGATATAAGAGCCCTTCTATATCCAGTTTATGCTGAGGTCAGTGTATAATCTATGTTGAGATCAGTGTATGATCTGTTCTGAGATAGTGTATGATTTATACTGCGATCAGTAAATGATCTATGCTGAGATCGGCAAATAATCTATGCTGAGATCGGTAAATAATCTATGCTGACATCAGTAAATAATCTATGCTGAAATCGGTGTAGTTGTTGTCGGTTTTAACGCCATGTGTCCGCACATGGCAGGCTATACATGGCAGCCCGTATAAATGGTGGAGGCTGAACCTAAGAAAACATCGGATAAAACCACTGATCCACGAGAAGCTACTGGCAAGCTTTCTCGCGTACCCACACTGGCCGAGACTTCGACATGAACCCGCGCAGAGGTGATCCGTAACGGTGAGCTCTTCAGTCCACTCGGCCCAGAGATCAGTGTATGTTATATGCTAAAATAGTGGAGGATATATTGTCAAATCCATAAATTTCCACTCAGAAATATCACCAGGGAATGTGCCACCCCACCCCAACAACAACAAAAAATATATAACTGAACAAACAGCAACATCCTGCATATTAATGCTAACACTAGGTGAATTCAAAATCTTCAAACATCTAAGAACGGACAGTTTTTCATATAAATTATTAATAACTAAATTCTTATGCATAAGTCGATCAGGATTTTTTATTATGTTAACTTTCACGTTTATTCTGACAGAATGCATATTCAGTGTTACAATAAATGTTAAGACAGTAAGCAGTTTTATTAATGTTTGCACCTACATGCACACATACACGTTTTACCATAATCAGATCTCTCTTTAGTCATATAAGCACACACACACACACACACACACACACACACACACACACACACACACATGGTTTCTCAATAAGGTTTTACTGTATTATTATTATTATTATTATTATTATTAATATTTACGGCATCTAACCATGAAATAGAAGATAGCGAGGTGTGACCCAAGATATCAGTTAACTATTGAACTAAACAGGATTATATAATATTTACAGGATTATATAATATTTGTTGTAAGGACACAAATTACCATATATACTTGCTTGTAAGGTGGGTCAAACTCCAAACAACATTTACCATGACAACATTTACCATGATAGCTAAAATTTGCTGGCAGACCAGGGTTTATGCTCTTTGTTTTAATAATTATTCTTAAACTTTATTTTAGGTAAGATTTTATTCTTTTTCCTTCTAGTCTAATAAATGATGTTAAAATTTGTCAATCATGATATGTAGATTTGTTTATAACACTGAATTTATTAATTAACGTGTTAAAAATAATCTATTAATTAACGCGTTAAAAAAATAAATTTAACGTGTTCAAAAGAATCTATAAATTAACGTGTTAAAAATAATATATTAATTAACCTGTTTACAATAATCTTTTAATTAACGAGTTAAAAAATAATCTATTGATGTGTTAAAATAATCTATTGATTAACATGTTAACAATAATCTATTAATGAACGTGTTAATAATAATAAATTAATTAATGTATTTAAAACATCTATTAATTAATTAATGTGTTAAAAATAATCTATTAGTTAACGTGTTAAAAATAATCTATTATTTACGTGTTAATAATAATAGATTAATCAACGTGTTAAACATTATCTATTAACTAAACTGTTAAAAATAATCTATTAATTAACGTATTAAAATACATATTAATTAACGTGCTAAAAATAATCTATTATTTAACGTTAAAAATAATCTAATAATTAAAGTGTTAATAATAATCTATTAATATTATTTACGTGTTTTGTTTTTGTTTTATAATTTAACGCTCTTTTTACAGCACAACATAGACTATACATGGCGGCCAGTATTAATGATGGAGGATGAACCCGGAAAACTCCAGAAAGAACCATCGACCCATGAGAAGCTACTGGCAAGTTTTCTCACATACCCACGTTGTGCGAATCCGAGACTAGAACCCACGCAGACAGATGTGAAATGGCAGTGATCCGTAACGGTAAGCCACAGGCACTTGATTATGGTAAATTCATGTATACACTCACCATATAACATATATATTGTGAGTGTATACATGAATTTACCCAGAACCAAGTGCCTGTGCGGTAAGTGCTTTAGACCACTCAGTCACTAAGGGCCCATTATTTACGCGTTAAAAATAATCTATTATTTAACGTGTCAAAAAAGCTATTAATTAACGTGTTAAAAATAAAAGATTATTTAACGTGTTAAAAATAATCGATTAATTAACGTGTTAAAAAGTATTAATTAACATGTCAAAATAATTTATTATTAATATGTGTTAATAATAATAATCTATTAAAGAATAATCTATTAATTGACGTGTTAAAAATATATTAATTAACATGTTAAAAATAATCTATTAATTAAAATGCTAAAATTGGATGCTTTCTCTTTACCGTAACAGCTTATTTCTAATAATGATCAAAATCTTGATAATAAGTAGTATCTACCATTGATTATATGTTGAAATTTTCAGATTCGATAGTATGCTTAGAAAAACCAAAAATGTCCTATTTATCTACAAATTGCATTGGGTAGCAGTGACAAATTAAATTTGGGCATGACTTCAATACCATTTTGGACAATAGCCTTAATAATTTTTTTGGACATGACCTCAATTTTATTTTGGGACATGACCTCATCACTTTTTTTGGACTTGACCTCAATACCATTACAATCATATTCCAATTTTTCAGAGGCTGATGACAAATTTCAGTATTGTATTGAACAATCTGCATAGATGAATAACAAGCAACCACACGCGATTCAAGAACATGTCCACCTAGGTAACATATTAACAACACAAAGTATGATTGGATTTTAATGCATTAATGGGCTTTGACATTACATTCACAGCAGAATATCTTGATACTCAAGTTGTTTCACTGACAGTGTAGGAGACAAGAGGCAAGCAGCTGGTCGATCATGATCAAAATTTGCATAACCATATGGCATTAACTAAATAAATGTTTGTAAAACAAGTCTTTATGTTAAATCTACACAGGCTTGCCTACAGTTCTTATATGATGTATGTGCCTGTAGATTACTATATGTAATTGCACATAGTAATTCTTAAAATGTACATGTATATGCAAAAGATTTTTTATGTGTGAATTATGCACTGGTGTACATAAACAGGAATACCAAAGTTTTGGAGCATTTTTTAAAATATAAAATTCTTTAGATGTTTTTTTTAATTTTTATAGCAATGGCAACCATATTGGGTGGATACAGATCATCTCTTTTTAATGAAGAAGCCATTGAGCTATGATGCTTTCTGTCAGATTCTATTGAACAATACTTTTGATAATATTAATGCTTTCTATCTTCAGTAAAGGCAGCTATATTTGATTGTACAATTACCATACTATGTAACCCCCCTCCCCAATTAAAACTCATAATGTCTGGTTGCATAATTCAAATTTGGTAAATTCTGTCTTACAATATTAGTAAGTCTTTTAAATATCTTTCTAATTCTAGTAGTGATGGCATTATCTAATGGCAGATTGGCATCATATAATAAAGAAAATTGCAAGCCTCTGTCAGATTCTGATCAATAATGTTTGAGAAAAAAATGTAAAGGTCAGTTTATTTTTAGAACTAGTTGTCATATTTGTTGTTAATCATTTGTACAGACTTTGTAGCCATTTACACCAGTGACTCTAAGCTAACTTTAATTTAAATCTGTCAAGTGGTCTTTAAGTTGAATGAAGCAACTGCTTAGAGATGCATGACTGATGACATGGAATGGTTGCTGGGCAACTGCTTGTTGATGATGATGACACAGAATGGTAGCCTGGCAATTGGCAGTTGAGTCAATGAACACACAAAAAATTCATCTGGGCAAGGAACTAAGATCAACTTATTCCTGAAATATTTGCTAAATAATCAATAAGGCTCAGATAACCTATAATAACATTTTGATTTTGAACATCCATTGTGTCGATAATAAAAAGTGGCTACTGTTTTCTCTGATTTCTTTTACTGCTGTATTTTTCTATCACAAAAAAACAAAGCCTTTGTATGCAACATCAACAGGTATCTTAATTGCTGAAATATTTTTATTTTAGAAATGAAATAAGTTTTACAGGCTTTGTATCATTGTGGTTCATTCAGGACAAGTGCCTCCTAACCCCTTTATTTGCAAGGGACAATCTTATATAATTGATGGGACAATCTAATATAATTGATGGGACAATCTAATATAATTGCTGGGACAATCTTATATAACTGATGAGACAATCAAATATAATGGATGGGACAATCTAATATAATGGATGGGACAATCTAATATAATGGATGGGACAAAATGGATGGGACAATCTAATATAATGGATGGGACAATCTAATATAACTGATGGGACAATCTAACATAATGGATGGGACAATCTAATATAATGGACGGGATAATCTAACTGATGGGACAATCTAATATAACTGATGGGACAAATTTAATATAATCGATGGGATAATCTAGTATAACTGATGGGAGAATATAATATAATGGATGGGACAATCTAACATAATGGATGGGACAATCTAATTGCTGGGACAATCTAATATAACTGATGGGACAATCTAGTAATACTGATGGGACAGTCTAATATACTGATGGGACAATTTAATATAATTGATGGGATAATCTAATATAATTGATGGGACAATCTAATATAACTGATGGGACAATCTAGTATAACTGATGCGACAATCTAATATAACTGATGGGATAATCTAATATAACTAATGGGACAATCTAATATAACTGATGGGACAGTCTAAAAAAATGGATAGAACAATCTAATATAATGGATGGGACAATCTAAAATAATGGATGGGGCAATCTAATATAATTAATGGGACAATCTAATATAACTGATGGGACAATCTAATATAATGGATGGGACAATCTAATATAACTGATGGGACAATCTAATATAATGGATGGGACAATCTAATATAATTGATGGGACAATCCGTTATGAAAAACAGATGACCTTTTTAATGCCATTATCATACTATACCAATGAAACGCAATGTTTTTTTTGTTGAAAAATTTATTATCATTTTTACTTATTTTTACAGATGTAAATTCCGTTGGGCCTAATGCAATTTTTCAGTCATTAAGGTGAAATATCAGAACATGTAAAATTCCATCTGTCTATATGAATATACCTCTCTACCTGAAGTCTAGACACGTGATCCATTTCTAATTTTCATAACCAGACAATGTGATTGGTTTCTCATTGTTGAAACCTGGGTATATAATCAGTTTCTGATTGTGGAAATCTGGCATGTGATCAGTTTCTAATCATTGAGACCATAACATGTGAGTTTCTAATTGTGGTAATCTAAACATGTGATTCATTTTTAATTAGTGAAACCTGGTCATGTGATTAATTTCTAAATCTGGTAATCCAAACATGTGACCACTTTCTAATTGCTGAAACATGGTCATCTGATCAGTTTCTAATTTTGTTCTGACCTGGCCATGTGACAAGTTTCTAATCATTTTGACCTGGACATGTGATTGGTTTCTGACTGTTGTAACCCAGATGTGATAAATTTCTAATTGTTTCAACTTAGGTAAGTAATCAGTTGTTGTAACCTGGGGCATGTTAGGAGTTTCTAATTGTGTGACCTGGGCAAATAATCAGTTTCTAACTGATTGTAAAGCTTGGCATCATAATACAGGATAATTTTGTTTTCATTATTGATTCAAAAATTGCAGTAATATATAATTCTAATTATTTTTATTTATCACTCGAAAACTTAAAAACAATTAAAGCTAAACATAATAAGATATACTGTGCATGTTCTGCAAATTCCGTATCAACTTGTTCCTTATGACCTGCCATTTGTACAAATATGGGATATTGAATCACAACCTATCATGTATGTAGCAAACTCTAGTAAAACATAAATAAAACAATAAACTTTAAAAAATTAACATTTATGTAAAACTTCAAATATTTTGGAAAAACAGAAATTTTGCAAAAAATAAATGAAATATTCTGCTGAAAAAAAATGAAATAAATAGCTGTTAGATTAATTGAATAAATTCTTCATACTGTTTTCTCTGTCGTCAATATCTAAATTATGAAAACAGTTCAATCTCAATTAAACTGTGGTATTCAAAGAATAATATTTCACAATGTAAATTTACATAACCTTTTCTTTCATTATTGTATTAATATTTCTTTTACTGTAATTAAATGACCAATATAGAGAAGATAAGCATTTCCAATTTTAAAATTCTTACGTATAAAGCTGTGGTCATCTTTACAAGATATTTCTATAATAAATGCAATCAAGACAACAATATTTGCATGAAGTTACTGTCTGTAATATGCTGCCCTTATTATTACAACACAGTGACAAATTTACACACTTTGATTGTGGTATGAAATCAAATTCCATTCAATTAAGATGTCATAGATACATCTAATTGTTATGATGTCTACATACTATATATTCATGTAAGAGACCCAGATCTCGTCACATGATGTGCTAACACATCTGGGACTCTACAGTTTGCTTGGGGTAACTGGTAATTAACACACAGACCCTGATCTGCTTGTGCATTATGTGAAGGCAGATCAGGGTCTGGTTTTTTGTGCTGTTTGTTTCAACTTGTAAGCGAGTAAATCTGGCAATCATAAATATTACAACAGATGGATGGAGAGACCATCAAATTCATGTGTATCAATAATGTATTATAATGTTGGCTGTGTCTCGTTCATCAGACTGATACGTGGCACAGGTGTATCATTTTACACAGGTGACTCATCTTGATGATGTATATCATGTCATCTTGATCACATTTATTATTAAAATATCATGTCATCACAGTTAATACATGCACAATGAAGTTAGCTTCTTCTCCCACTAAAAAGGATCTTCAAGTGCACTAAATGCTTTAAAAATGTGGAATATAAGAAATTATGCATTTCATGGATTAGGATTCAAAATGTATCAGCAGACAAAAACTATAAACTTCAGTGGCATCTCTCCTCATTATCAGATTTTTGCAAATTATATGAACAATTAGTAAATTATTTATAAGCTTCTGGGAGATTTTGAGTTCTTCCTCACCCATCTTGACAAATTGTGGATTATAATCAGGGAGTGATCTGGCGGCGAGTCTCCCTGGTGATCTGGCAGGGCATCTCCCAGGTAAGGAGATATTACACGGATATAAATTTCTCTACTAAATTAGACTGCATCAGAGAAATCTAGTTTGCTTTTACTCACTAGTTACTGACGATAATTACAAGTACATATGCATTATAATGTAAATAGTTTTATGACAATTGTACCCAATTACTTGGAAGGAAATATTAAGAGAAGCGTTATTTTAAAGTGGATTAGCTTGCTAATTGGATAGCATTACAACTGAATGTAAATTATCCCAAACAATAAAGACCACTAAATTTTCTGCCCTTTCTATTTCTGAATGCCCTTATAATCAAAAATAAAATATAAAGTGTACACAAATACACTATGATTACAGCAATACTTAACTGTACACTGACTTGTCACTTTACATGTAGGAGCTTTACACAATTACATTCCTTGGAAGATCAACTCTTTAACAAAAGATTTATCCATCATTATTATCCATAGTAACCATAATGATTATTAGGTATACATAGATGACAGTTTCAAAGTTATTCTGCATACAAGCCTAGTTATATTTCATGTGATTTTTACATCGTATGACTTGACATATGTTCAGACATGAGAATGTGGTAACATCACAACATTACATTGGTTAGCTTAGCAGAAAATATGTATTTCATGAAAATAATGATATCTACACTTAATGATAACACAAATTTACCATATGTACATGGAATGATCTGAGAATTGCACTATAATTAATCACCTATGGTGTATTAATTATTGCACTCTAATTAGCCACTCATGGTGTCTTAATTATTACACTCTAATTAGCCACTCATGGTATCCTAATTATTACACTCTAATTAGCCACTCATGGTATCTTAATTATTACACTCTAATTAGCCATTCATGGTATTTAATTATTACACTCTAATTAGCCACTCATGGTGTCTTAATTATTGCACTCTAATTAGCCACTCATGGTATCTTAACTATTACACTCTAATTAGCCACTCATGGTATTTAATTATTACACTCTAATTAGCCACTCATGGTGTCTTAATTATTACACTCTAATTAGCCACTCATGGTGTCTTAATTATTACACTCTAATTAGCCAGTCATGGTGTCTTAATTATTACACTCTAATTAGCCAGTCATGGTGTCTTAATTATTACACTCTAATGAGCCACTCATGGTGTCTTAATTATTACACTCTAATTAGCCAGTCATGGTGTCTTAATTATTGCACTCTAATTAGCCACTCATGGTGTCTTAATTATTACATCCTAATTAGTCACTCATGGTGTTTAATTCACTAAAATCTGACAAACTAAATGACAAAAAAAAATGCAAATTCTAACAAGTCATGCACGTGAAAACAAATAACTATTAATAAGATAACTTTTTACAAAGATACATGTCACATGATGATAGCTGTTTGAGATATTTACAGAGGTCTAATCATTTATCAGTATTCAAATACATATCAACATTTTAATAGAAGATTAAGGTACAGTATATGTTCATTGATAAAATGTACAGATAACATAGACCCACATCTTCCATCAAATAAAGCACCAGCAGATCATGGTCCATATTTTTACCAATTATTTATAATTAGCTGAATATACTAAGATCTGCTGGAGCGTAATGTGATGGTCTCTCTGTATTTTGCAGTCGAACTCAACTTAGACGCGAGTATATACGGTAAATGTGTAAACTGTACCACACTCAACCTTTTCCAACTTACCATATATAATACCTGTACAATTTTCTATGTATAGTCATTATCTATTATCGACTATTATTATACTACTTAAAATCTATTAAGAATTCATCATTGTTTACACATATGTATATTAATTTGTGTGGTTGGGGAAGATGTTGTCACAGTTCTGGTATTTGTGAATTAAAGAAAAGGTTGCATTGACTTGACAGAATATTCATTTTTCACGAGTCTTTACATTTTTGGTTTCCCATTAAAATCCAAGAGAATCTGAAATTCATTAGAATTAGTATTCCAAGGAAACCATGAAAACTTATATCCAAGGAAATCCATGAAAACTGGATTCTAAGGAAATACACAAAAATTGGTATTTCACAAATATTTGTTCACAGTAAGTGACAGATAAAAATCTAATTCTGGGCAAACAAATAATGAAATGTTTTTACTTGAAAGACAATCAATCTCTTAAAACCCATATTTTGAGGCAAAATTAAACTTTGTTGTATCTTCTGCTCATCTCTAATGGAAGACCACTTATATTAAAAGTGTCAGCTTTGTTAAATCAATTTTATCTGGATTAAACCAATTACACATAGATTAAATAAATATTAACTGGATTAAATCAATTTTAACTGGAGCTCAACTATACAACTGCCAATTGATAGAAACATTTTATTACCATGTGATTGTATAGCACTATCAATTCTGGCAAGACTGGACTTAAACTGAGGGAAACTCAGTCTAGTATTAAATAATGACAAAAATATTCATTACTAAAAAACAATTCTAATGAAAAAGTTTTAAAGTGATTTTTGGTTATCTGGACCAGTAGCTATGAAAAGATAGTATGTTTTTTGTTAACTGACCATTAGCTGTGAAAAGATAGTATGTTTTTAGTTAACTGATCATTAGCTGTGAAAAGATAGTAAGTTTTTAGTTAACTGACCATTAGCTATGAAAAGATAGTATGTTTTTAGTTAACTGACCATTAGCTATGAAAAGATAGCATGCTAATTGCATGAAAAGACAGTGTGATCCATGGCTCTACTTGCATTATAAGACAGTGATCTATGACCATACTCCCATTATAAGACAGTGATCCATGGCTCTCCTTGCATTATAAGACAGTGATCTATGACTATACACCCATTATAAGACAGTGATCTATGACCATACTCCCATTATAAGACAGTGATCCATGGCTCTCCTTGCATTATAAGACAGTGATCTATGACCATACTCCCATTATAAGACAGTGATCCATGGCTCTCCTTGCATTATAAGACAGTGATCTATGACTATACACCCATTATAAGACAGTGATCTATGACCATACTCCCATTATAAGACAGTGATCCATGGCTCTCCTTGCATTATAAGACAGTGATCTATGACTATACACCCATTATAAGACAGTGATCCATGACTACTTGCATTATAAGACAGTGATCAATGATCTTACTCCCATTATAAGAGTGATCCATGACTATACTTGCATTACCGTATAAGACAGTGATCCATGACTATACTCCCATTATAAGACAGTGATCTATGACCATACTCCCATTACAAGACAGTGATCTATGACCATACTTCCTTTATAAGATGGTGATCCATGACCATACTACCATTATAAGAGTGATCCATGAATATACTCCCATTAAAAGACAATGATCTATGACCATATCCCCATTATAAGACAAGATCCATGGCCATACTCCCATTATAAGACAGTGATCTATGACCATACTCCCATTATATGACAGTGATCCATGGCTTTCTTTGCATTATAAGACAGTGATCCATGAATATACTCCCATTAAAAGACAGTGATCTATGACCATACCCCCATTATAAGACAAGATCCATGACCATACTCCCATTATAAGACAGTGATCCATAAATATACTCCCGTTAAAAGACAGTGATCCATGACCATACTCCCATTATAAGACAAGATCCATGGCAATACTCCCATTCTAAGACTGAGCCATGACCATACTCCAATTATAAGACAGTGACATTATATGACCATATTCCCATAAGACAGTGTGATATAGAGCATCTCATATGGGTATCGTTCTAATACTAAATTTATGAAATGAGTTGAATAATGTCAATATTAAATCACTTCCCATTTTAAATTATTTTTATCACTTTTAATTTCAGTGTAACTTATTTAGAGACAGAATAATTAAAAATTTAATTTTTTTCATTTAGACAGGCATTGCACCAAACAAATTTGATAAAGTAGACTGTACTTTCGTTTTACGAATTATAATTCAATGAATAAGTGTCTTTTAGAATAAACAAAACATTTTACACAGACAAAATCATTTTTAAACACAGAATTTCTAATGTGTGTGATATTACATTGTTTGATATTGTACTGGTTAGATTATATTTTACTATCCATGTTTACCTTAAAGTGTCCCTTTAACAACTTAATATTACAATGTTGCAATATTCATGTCAAAGGAGCATTACTGGATGCAGAACTTTCCATATTACGGTGTAATATAGTTATGACTAGTTATTTGCAATATTTGATCTGGAATAGTAGACTAAAGAAGACAAACAAATATAAAGTCCAAATTGCATCATATATTTACTGCGTAAATGTGGTTGGATGAAGTTCTGTCTATCGGGAGATTGGTTATGTCCATGTTCTTCTGTGAAAAGAGTTAAGTTTATCCTAGGAGTTAATATTTAAACTACGCTTGTATATTGGGTGGCAATCCATGTTACAGCTCACACATACCTTACACCCACCAACTGAGCAATACCCTTAGCTTTACTTGTTTTTGTCTTGGCTTGCGGGACTTACGATATTTTTCATAGCATGATATGATATACTTGCTGAAACGCGCCTCGGTGTCGGTAAATTCGCCGTATTCAAAAAGACTACCTATTTTCACAATTCCTTTTGAGCAGTTGATTTGAAAAATGACCGCCAAAATGTTCATAGTATTAATAGTAGAAAGAAAAAGTTCCATAAAACAGGGTAAAGATAATTTTCCTATGATTACAGGAAATTAGTATAGAGTCTACTGCGTAAGAATTTCATAGGCTTATTTGGACCAATCGGAATCACATAAGAATTTCATAGGCTTATTTGGACCAATCGGAATCACATAAGAATTTCATAGGTTTATTTGGACCAATCGGAATCACATTAAGTGATATGTTAACATGTTTTCATATAAAAAATATTAAACTGCACACACAAAAAGAAAGGTGTAGACTTTGTGATAAATGACTGTAGTTAATCAGATTTTAAAACAGGCAGTGAGGGATACAGGACTATAGTAACATAGTATTCTAGAGAGCAAGGACATTCATTCCTTTAAGATTAGACAGCTGAGAAATATCAAGGAAAAAAAACCCAATCAGATTTGAATTCGGATTGGGATTTTTAACATAGCTTTAACAATTTTCAGTCATATTACTACAATGTCTGCAGTGTGGCAGTTATAGTGATGTCTAGCACTGGGGCATCATGCCACAGAGATGTAGCATGATGTCCCACCCAGTCACATTATCCTGACACCAGGCCGACCAGTCCTAATGCTAACCTCTTAATGCTGAGAGCCAAATGAGGCAGCTGTTAGTACCATTTTTGTAAGTCTTTGGTATGACTCTGCCAGGGATTGACCCCACGACCTCCTGTTCCCGTGGTGGACGCTCTAACCACTAGGACACCGGAGCGGTTGAATCATGAAATACTTTAAGTACAGAATACACCTTATGTGAGTGAAGGATGCTTATTCTGTTTGATTTAGAACTTTTTGTGAACAAATGTTTTAAAATATCATTGGATATATATATATATATATATATATATATATATATATATATATATATATATATATATATATACATATATATATGCATATATATATATATATATACATATGTATATGTATGTATATATATATATATATATATATATATATATATATATATATATATATATATATATATATATAATTTGTTTTTTAAAATTGCTAAAAGCATGCTGTTCATGGTGTGATGTCATTGAAGTAATCTTCAGATGTAAATGGTATTTTAAACTTTGAATTTTTTTATTGACAAAAAACTCATGACATGACATTATAAGAACATCTTATAAATATATGTTCATATATTTAATTGAAAGATGTCTGTACAAGTGGTAAATATATGTTCATATATTTAATTGAAAGATGTCTGTACAAGTGGTAAATATATGATTGTCAGATCTCCGTATGCAATGGTTTTAAGTGCAATCTGAATTTGTGTGCAAGTGACATTATTATTATCAACTATAAACTTGACGAAAATGCAGTCGTATTTAATTTATTAAAATGCAGGATTTGTTTTCTTGTTACTCGCATGATATGATCCAGCAAAATGTATGAAAAGGGCCAAAAGAACAAAACATGTAGCATGGTATTACATATTTATTTCTTTTTAAAATATTTTAAATGGACAACGTTAATGTATAAATAACATTCAGTGAAAATGACGTATGTAATGTACATACACTCATGGCATTGTTAAACATTTGACTGTTGTTTTGCTTACCCACATCCCAACACAAGAGCATGTTTTATCTATAATTTTTGATCATTTTCACGGTGCCACTGTTCAGTTCATAATGCAATCGGTGACCATGGATCCTGACTACAATGTTATAATGAGGACACATTGTATATAAATACGGCATCAATGTTTCCCATATTAACAAACTGAAGTTTTTACATTTTCAACTTCACTAAATCTCTTTGAAAAATGAAGTACTTTTACCACTGTGAATTATGCAAAGAAGATTGTACGCCCATATTAAGAATCACAACGAATCAAATTTTCTACAAATGTATCTGCCAGTATACATGACTGGCACACAGAAAATGAATTTTTAGAAATGTGCTGATTTTACAAATTTTACAAACTATCTTCTAAAATCTTATGTTAAGCTCTAAAACTCTATGGCATAACACTGAGAACTTTTGTTTCACGCTTATCAAAACAAACATGCAAAGCAAGCCTGCAACATTAAATGATTTTAAAAAAAGACACGCCATATCATTCCATCGAACTCGTTTCTTTTTAAACAGTATCATTTTATTTACGGAATCTGTGTATGGTAGCATATGATTCCATTCCAAAAATAAACCCCAGTACTTAGCCTAGATTTGATAGTGATGTCTTAACATGAATTAAAACCCATCCATAAAGATATACAACAGATATTAAAACCAAAAGTACCTGTGAAATTTTGGAGAAAAAAGATAGATTTAAGTGAGTCATATAGCTAAAGTCTGCAACAAGACTGGACCTTATCTTAATTTGCCATTTTTAAGTGCCAATTTTGGTAAACAAGTAAAACTATTTGACCTGCAATGGCAGACTGCTACTGTCCAACATGAACTGTGACTGGTCAAGTAAGCAAAATAGATAATATGTCTCAAAATTAATGTTATGGTACTAAGGACTATTGACCAATTGACCTCCTCTCCCAGGCAATCTACACTAATGTGTGTCACCTTTCATAGCAAGTGTATCATGGCCACCTAGTACAAAACCACTTTCCTCAATGTAATTCAGGCTTGGCCATGGCCAAATGGACAATGTACATTTACATGGCCCATGTAGGGTCTAGTCTTTGACTTGAAATGATCTCCAGAAAATCAATTAATCTGGACGCTAGGTAGCTAAATCTCATGGAAAAACATGTAGACATGACTCCTATCTAGATAAAAGATTTTCATTAGTGCCCTATCTATAATTGAAATGTCTCATTTTATGAATCTAACTTGTATATGCTTTATAACATATATCATGTGAAAGCAAAATATTCTAAAATAAATAAATAAACTATCAAATTGATCGAATAGGAATGTTTTGAAAGAAAATACTCTAAAAAATGTAAGTGTCCAAAAGAACAATGATGAATCATAACTTTACTAATGGCAGTGATTAATATATCTTAATAATAACTATATGGCAATATATCATAACCATTACTAAATATATGACATATCAACCCATTCTAACCATATAGCAATACATGATAACCCATACTACCATATGGCAATACATGATAACCCATACTAACCATATGGCAATATACCATAACCCATACTAATCATATGGCAATACATGATAACCCATACTAACCATATGGCAATACATGATAACCCATACTAACCATATGGCAATATACCATAACCCATACTAACCATATGGCAATACATGATAACCAATGTTAACCATATGGTAATGCAAAGACCTGCCAACCCTAACAAGACCTGCATTGCAAGACAGGTGATATTTTTCCTGTAAATTGGAAAAGTTTTCAGTAAGTTGTAAAAAATATTATGTATTGCTAATTATCATGCTGAAAAATGTGTATTTAAAAGTCCAGATGTATGATAAAAGACTGATGCATTGATGGTAAACACAGTTTAACTAGAAAGTTTTTAAAGTAGACAAGGACAATTACTGCCTACAGTAACTGCAGTACCAAACACTATCGTATTCAATGGCATCATCTCAACATAATCCTTAACAAAATTTAAATTTCACTTGCTGACTGCAATCTTCTTTCCCACCATGAGACTTACTCAAATCAACACATGTATCCAAAATATTTGTCCTTCCTTCTTTTCCCTAAAGTCTGATAATTCCTTTTTATTCTTCTGTAACATCAAAGCTTGTTAGGAGGTTAATTGTCTCTTTTCTCATAAAAATGTATTGCTTGTTGGATGCCAAGTTTGAACAATTTTGAACAGCTTAATCATCATGATGATTTGCATCACAAAATATTTGTTGTTTAAAGCACCTGAGGTACTCGTGTAAAGTTAGTCTGGTTCCCTGTAAAGTTAGTCTGGTTACCTGACCAATTGCACTTAATCTAATACGAAATCTGGATTCAAATCAAAGACAGACAAGCCAGTCTACAGATTTTAGCACACACAATCATATTTATGTAATATGTAAGTCCATATATTAAGCATCATTTCCAAAAGACTTAAAACAAAATCATAAGGGTTGGCATATCTGCAATACATCACAACCAATGCAATCCATATGGTACTACATCATAATCAATAATAATCATATGGTTATACATCATAATCAATACTAAACATGACAATACATAACCCATGCTAACCATATGGCAATACATCATAACCAGCATTAACCATACAGCAATACATCATATACAGTACCAAACATATGACAATAAATCATAACCAGTACTAATCATATGGCAATAAACCATAATGAGCACTAACCATATGGTAATAGATCATAATCAATCGCAACAAGGCAAGTCTAATAAATATTTGTCAGCAACACAACATTTTTAATTTTTTAAATCAGCAAATGTAAATATTGTTACAGGTGGTAATATTGCTTTGCCAACATCATCATCAGTAATGTAAACCTAATTTGACAGAACTTTAAATGTTGACGGAAATTGAAATGTACAAGTTATACAAGGTACAGTAAACTTAAACGGCTGTACACAGTACCATAAAGTCAATACAAAAGCTATACAAGGTAACATAAAATCAAAACAGCTGTACGAGGAACTTTTAGGTCTATACAACAGCTGTAAAGGAACTTTCAGGTCTATACAACAGCTGTACAAGATACTTTCAGGTCTATATGACAGCTGTACAAGATACTGTCAGGTCTATACAACAGCTGTACAATGTACTTTAGGTCTAGACAACAGCTGTACAAGATACTTTCAGGTCTAGACAACAGCTGTACAAGATACTTTCAGGTCTAGACAACAGCTGTACAAGATACTTTCAGGTCTATACAACAGCTGTACAATGTACTTTAAGGTCTAGACAACAGCTGTACAAGATACTTTCAGGTCTATACAACAGCTGTACAAGATATTTTCAGGTCTATACAACAGCTGTACAAGATACTTTCAGGTCTATACAACAGCTGTACAAAATACTTTCAGGTCTATACAACAGCTGTACAAGATACTTTCAGGTCTATACAACAGCTGTACAAAATACTTTCAGGTCTATACAGCAGCTGTACATGATACTTTCAGGTCTATACAACAGCTGTACAAGGAGGATTCAAGCAAAAACTAAGGTCAGACACCATCAGGGATTCCTTATTTGCTGATTACTGTGCCTTCAATGCTGGCTCAGAAGCTAACATGCAATGCAGCTTTGACAAGTTCTTTAGCTCCTGCACTAGCTTTGGTCTCAGCATCAGTAACAAAAAGATTAAAGTCCTGCATCACCCAACCCCTGGAAAGCTCTATGTTGAGCCCAACATCACTGTCAACAATCAAAAACTCAATGTAGTCACTACTGACAATGAGGTGAACCTTCGCATTGCCAGAGCCAGCGAAACTTTCGGCAGATTGTATGCCAATGTCTGGAAAAGAAGAGGCATCAGCATCCAGACTAAGCTAAAGGTCTACATGGCAGTTGTGCTTCCCACTCTATGCATGCAAAATATGGATGGTGTACCAATGCCAAGCCAGGAACCTGAATTACTCTGACACCACAAGTCTCAGGAAACTCTTCAACATCAAGTGGCAGCACAAGGTTCCAGACACTGATGTACTCACCCAAGCAGTTCTCCCCAGCATCCATACCATCCTAATACAGTCCCAGCTATGCTGGGTGGGACATGTTGTATGCATGCCAGACCACTGGCTGCCTCAGCGACTCTTCTATGGCGAGCTCCATCAAGAACAGTGATCCCACGGAGGTCAGAAGAAATGCTTCAAAGACAATCTGAAAGCTGTATTGAAAGCGTTCAACATAAACCTTGATTCCTGGGAGCAAAAAGCAAGCAATAGAGTCACTTGCCATTCCTCCATTCACAAAGGCTCCAAGTTGTGTGAATCTAGTAGGAGAGCAACTGTAGAGCTGAAGAGGCAAGCAAGAAAAGTACATGCCATCAACCCACATGGAGATGTCCCACTCAACCCCTGTCCCTTTTGCAAATGAACATTCCGTACAAGGGTTGGCCTCATTAGCCACCTGTGGATGCACAAAACAGAACCAGCCCCTCCAACTCATGGATGACCAGAGTGATCCTCATCACCCATATAAAGGGAGAGTTGAAAAAAGGGTAGGGGGCAGAAACAGCCATAAGTAAAGTTCAATATTTCTACCAATCAAATTTAGTTTAAGAACTAATGTCAAGTGAAAGTACTGAGATATGTAAACAATTGCCTACCTGAAACGACATAATATTATGACAAGCGCTACGAGACTGCTAACAGTGGTGCAACTTATGCCATGGTGGCCATTATTTTATGAGCAACTGTTAAATATCGGACATTGCTCATAGCAAATTTTATATGCACAAGTTTGAAATTGTGGGAGTTCTCGTGCATCACTGAATTCCAAATGTGCGAATTTGTACAAAATGTTATGAGATTACTTGTTATTTTGGGGTTTAACGCCATTTTTCAGCACAAGATAGGCTATACATGGGGTCTAGTATTAATGGTGGAGGAAGAACATGGGAAAACCCTGGAAAGATCCACCGACCCATGAGAAACTACTGGCAAGCTTTCTCACATACCGACACTGGTTGAATTCGAGACTCAAACCCATGCAGAGGTGAGATGGCAGTGATCCATAACATACAGTGCTTTAGACCACTCGGCCACTTGGGGCCCCTTCAAGATTTGCACATTGGCATGCCCTCTGTACATAATGTACAAATGTAAAATGGATGAATTTTCTATGACTAGATTTTATCCATGTCTATTATACAACCATCCACAGCCCTAGACCTATCCTAACATGATCACATAATCCACTGTCAAGATTAAGGTCTTCATAAGAACTGATTAACTTATAATAATGATCCTCCTAATAGATCGATGTAAAATCAATATTTACAATCTTTGTAAAATGTAGATCAATTTTCCCATGGAAATGTAATTCTCAATTCAATGATAAAGGATATTTTTGATAACATGTTGGCCTTAAGACTGAATACACACCTTCTGTATCAATAATCAATTTTAATATATCAATCAATATATCAATCAATCAAATGATGATCTGATCAGTTGTGCCAGCTCATTTTCAATGTTAACTGTGATGTACATAGGATAGCATAAAAGTCAATATGGTTTGCAGTTTGATACATCCTGTGTATGCAATGTTCCCACCAAGCAATGTTCCCATCCTATGTATGCAATGTTCCCATCCTATGTATGCAATGTTCTCACCAAGCAATGTTCCCATCCTATGTATGCAATGTTCCCATCCTATGTATGCAATGTTCTCACCAAGCAATGTTCCCATCCTATGTATGCAATGTTCTCACCAAGCAATATTCCCATCCTATGTATGCAATGTTCCCACCAAGCAATGTTCCCATCCTATGCATGCAATGTTTTCACCAAGCAATGTTCCCATCCTATGTATGCAATGTTCCCACCAAACAATGTTCCCATCCTGTGTATGCAATGTTCCCACCAAGCAATGTTTCCATCCTATGTATGCAATGTTCCCACCAAGCAATGTTCCCATCCTATGTATGCAATGTTCCCACCAAGCAATGTTCCCATCCTATGTATGCAATGTTCCCACCAAGCAATGTTCCCATCCTGTGTATGCAATGTTCCCACCAAGCAATGTTCCCATCCTATGTAGAGCTGTACCGATTAATCGCCCATACGCGTAATCGGGCCGATTATTAGCACAATCGGTATAATCGGGTATCGGCAAAAATAATCGGTGCCGATGCAAATAATTTTTTTAAATAACCAATTTTTCCTCATAAAAGTTGTATATATAGTCGCATTTTGACTGACCGTAACTTAATCCTTTGTAACACTAGAGCTCGGGATAAATGCAGTATGCAAACAAGTTGCTCATTGACTAACACTACTGTATAGTCGAATAACCATATATCGATATAAACACATCGAACCATCAATTAATCTTTTGTAACAAAGAGATTGCTCTAACAAAGTATTTAAAAAGAATTTATCTTGCTGCCAGTTGTGCGAAATTTTCAACTCCAGCATTCGGTAACATTTGTAAACTGCAGTAAACCAGACTAAAGTACATGTCGCTAACCGCCATTGTAGTGCCAAAGTCATGTGAATAGCCAGTAAGATTAACATCAAAGGGAGTAAGGATGGATAAATACACAGTCAATTTTGAGGTTTGTGTTTTTTCTTTATCTTTATGAAAACTCACAAAAAACACCGATAGTCCTTATGTCCCAGTGAGAAATTGTTTGAAAGGGCTTCAGTGTAGGTTTGAGTATGTCGTCTGTCTTTCAGTTAATCCATAATGCCTGGAGGGTGAACGAACTCATTGTCTTTAATACTAGTAAGTGAGAATCATTTCCGGATTTTTAAAAATTATTTTTTATTTCTTTTGTTAGTGTTTCACCAAGCCACCATCTGGCAGAAGGGGCGGTCTCTCATAAGTCATAACAGGTTTTACTGTACCTTTGAAGCACCGACATATACTAAACAAATAAAACAATTCTATATCAATGTTTTACAATTATCTGATGTTGCCGCAGCAATAACGAGTATTTGTTGTCATCAAAGCAAGCGACGACCTTTGCTCATAGAAAGTCGGCAATAAACTCAAAAGCATTGCCTCAATTTACATAGTGATTAGAACATATTTATTGTGCCGCGAAACTTTCCTGTTTGCAAAAAAATAAAAATTTGTTGGCTTATACCCGAGTACATAATATGATATTCAAATAATCGGTCTCATAATCGGTATCGGCAATTTTGATAATCGGCTATACGCGGTATCGGCATAATCGGCAAAAAATGACATCGGTACAGCTCTAATCCTATGTATGCTATGTTCCCACCAAGCAATGTTCCCATCCTGTGTATGCAATGTTCCCATCCTATGTATGCAATGTTCCCACCAAGCAATGTTCCCATCCTATGTATGCAATGTTCCCACCAAGCAATGTTCCCATCCTATGTATGCTATGTTCCCACCAAGCAATGTTCCCATCCTGTGTATGCAATGTTCCCATCCTATGTATGCAATGTTCCCACCAAGCAATGTTCCCATCCTGTGTATGCAATGTTCCCACCAAGCAATGTTCCCATCCTATGTATGCAATGTTCCCACCAAGCAATGTTCCCATCCTATGTATGCAATGTTCCCACCAAGCAATGTTCCCACCAATCAATGTTCCTATCCTATGTATGCAACATTCCCACCAAGCAATGTTCCCATCCTGTGTATGCAATGTTCCCATCCTATGTATGCAATGTTCCCACCAAGCAATGTTCCCATCCTATGTATGCAATGTCCCCACCAAGCAATGTTCTTATTCTATGTATGCAAAGTTCCCACTAAACCATCCTGTGTATGCAATGTTCCCATCCTATGTATGCAATGTTCCCACCAAGCAATGTTCCCATCCTATGTATGCAATGTTCCCACCAAGCAATGTTCCCATCCTATGTATGCTATGTTCCCACCAAGCAATGTTCCCATCCTGTGTATGCAATGTTCCCATCCTATGTATGCAATGTCCCCACCAAGCAATGTTCTTATTCTATGTATGCAAAGTTCCCACTAAACCATCCTGTGTATGCAATGTTCCCATCCTATGTATGCAATGTTCCCACCAAGCAATGTTCCCATCCTATGTATGCAACATTCCCACCAAGCAATGTTCCCATCCTGTGTATGCAATGTTCCCACCAAGCAATGTTCCCATCCTATGTATGCAATGTTCCCACCAAGCAATGTTCCCATCCAATGCATGCAATGTTCCCACCAAGCAATGTTCCCATCCTGTGTATGCAATGTTCCCATCCTATGTATGCAACATTCCCACCAAGCAATGTTCCCATCCTGTGTATGCAATGTTCCCATCCTATGTATGCAATGTTCCCACCAAGCAATGTTCCCATCCTATGTATGCAATGTCCCCACCAAGCAATGTTCTCATTCTATGTATGCAAAGTTCCCACTAAACCATCCTGTGTATGGAATGTTCTCATCCATTATATGCAATGTTTCCAATAAAAGGGTCCATTCAACTGTGTCAACTTTATTGGATCCTTCTCGCTCTCAGATTACCATTATTATTTCATCACAGCACCATTCACTTATTTCTTGCTATAACATCCATACGATATGAACATTTCATATTTGAACTGATTTTATTCATTATACAAAGAGTGCTTCTCATAAATACATTTAAAAAAAAATTATCATTGGTCTTTCTCAACATAAACAATTTTACAGATAAAAACTAAAATGAAATAACCAAATTATACAGTAACTACATCAAGGGTCTTTTTCTTTGAATTGATGCAAAGTTGTAAAAATAAAAATTAAGTTTTTCATTAGATCACCTTTTTGGGGTGAAAATTAGCAGACTTATTACACCCATATCTGTTAAAATTCTTCTTCGCTGTACTGACTAAACTATGATTATTTTCAATGCTGTTAGCCAGAGTTGTCAAGAACCCCCTTTGTCATTATCTTACATTTAGCTGATTCAAAGGGCCACTATAAACATTGTATTAGGAATTGTATCAGACCATTGACCACTGTATTAGCAAATGTATCATACCATTGACCACTGTATTAGGAATTGTATCAGACCATTGACCACTGTATTAGCAAATGTATCATACCATTGACCACTGTATTAGCAAATGTATCATACCATTGACCACTGTATTAAGAATTGTATCAGACCATTGGCCACTGTATTAGCATTTGTATCAGACCATCTATCCTTGTATTGGCATTTGTACCAGACCATCATTGTATTAGCATTTGTATCATACCACCATTGTATCAGCATTTGTATCAGACCACCATTGTAGTAGCATTTGTATCAGACCATCATTGTATTAGCATTTGTATCAGACCATCCTTGCATTAGCATTTGCATCAGACCACCATTGTATCAGCATTTGTATCAGACCACCATTGTATTAGCATTTGTATCAGACCACCATTGTAGTAGCATTTGTATCAGACCATCATTGTAGCAGCATTTTTATCAGACCATAATTGTATTAGCATTTGTATCAGACCACCATTGTAGTAGCATTTGTATCAGACCATCATTGTAGTAGCATTTGTATCAGACCATCATTGTAGTAGCATTTGTATCAGACCATCATTGTATTAGCATTTGTATCAGACCATCCTTGCATTAGCATTTGCATCAGACCACCATTGTAGTAGCATTTGTATCAGACCACCATTGTATTAGCATTTGTATCAGACCATTTGTCCTTGTCTTAGCATTTGTATCAGACCATCAGTCCTTGCATTAGCATTTGTATCAGATTGTATTAGCATTTGTATCAGACCACCATTGTATTGTCATTTTATCAGACCACCATTGTATTAGCATTTGTATCGGACCATCCTTGTATTAGCATTTGTATCAGACCACCATTGTACTAGCATTTGTATCAGACCACCATTGTAGTAGCATTTGTATCAGACCACCATTGTAGTAGCATTTGTATCAGACCACCATTGTATTGGCATTTTTATCAGGCCACCATTGTATTGGCATTTGTATCAGACCACCATTGTATTAGCATTTGTATCAGACCACCATTGTAGTAGCATTTGTATCAGACCACCATTGTATTGGCATTTGTATCAGGCCACCATTGTATTGGCATTTGTATCAGACCACCATTGTATTAGCATTTGTATCAGACCACCATTGTATTAGCATTTGTATCGGACCATCCTTGTATTAGCATTTGTATCAGACCACCATTGTATTAACATCTGCATCAGACCACCATTGTAGTAGCATTTGTATCAGACCACCATTGTAGTAGCATTTGTATCAGACCACCATTGTATTAGCATTTGTATCAGACCATCAGTCCTTGCATTAGCATTTGTATCAGATTGTATTAGCATTTGTATCAGATCACCATTGTATTGGCATTTTATCGGACCATCCTTATATGAGCATTTGCATCAGACCAACATTGTATTAGCATTTGTATCAGACCACCATTGTATTAGCAGTTGCATTAGACCATCTGTCCTTGTATTAGCAGTTGGATCAGACCATCATTGTATTGGCATTTGTATCAGACCACCATTGTATTGGCATTTTTATCAGACCATCATTGTATGAGCATTTATATCAGACCATCCTTGTATTAGCATTTGTATCAGACCACCATTGTATTAGCATTTGTATCAGACCATTAAAATGTTTGATATTCTGCAACTCCCCGCAAAGAGTTATATAAACCCTGTGTAGGCGTGATTTATGAGAAGTTTGCCAAATTGCCTGAGTGGTAAATCATGCATCTTAATGACATAGTGAACTTTCAAATAATATAGGTCAACTTTGTGCACCTATTACAACAAAATGTCGATATTTACATGTGCACATTAGACTAATACATTAATAAATGGCCTAAACTAAAGAAAACAATGCATCCTCTAGCTATGTTGTGTAAAATTTATTTAAAAATGCATTTCTTTTTGTCACAACATGATCACAATGAATAAAATGCATGCAAGATTCCTATTTTGACATTGATTTAACCCTCAAAAGAAAAGGAATGCATGATTGTAAGTACATGAAAATTACATTGTTGGGCGTGGATTGGTCCCTACAATGGTACTTGTCAATATGTAGATGTAAATTAACAATATATATATTGTCGATCTAAAACTTGGTAACTGTATCCTTATTTAAGCATATGTAAGTAGTAATAATTACAATACAGTGTATACACTAACACAGTTAATAGATTACTCACAAAAATGTTTATATTTTCTTTTAAAAATGACTTATTCAAATCATTTCTATAAATTTCATTTCTAACAATTACAAATATTTTCACTAAAATAGTCTATTGTATATTGACAATACTTTTATGGTCATTCTGTAATGTAAAGGAATTCACATTATTTCTGCTAAATAAATATTCAACATTGCAGTCAATATATTATATCAGTATTTTTTTATGAAACTATTCTCTATTCTTTCATCACTTCTTCTTTGCACTACTTGAGGCTGTAGGTTTCTGAATTGATGAGAGTGGACTTGTAACATGACTCTGTCCGGTTTGTCCAGTACTGCGTCGACTCATAAAGTTAGCAGCAGTTTTCCGAGAATTTCGACGTCGCTTATCCCAGATAAGTTTATCATGTCGAACAAATATTCCATGCCTAGACCGACACTTGAAATACTGTATTCCTTTAACAGAACCATCATTTTTGCCTGTAAGAAAAAGTTAACACTTATCTTAATATAATTAAAATATTAATGTTTATAAATTGAAAAATTGCTGTAAGCACACAAATATCTGATCAGGTTATATATATATATATATATATATATATACTCGCATATAAGCCCGTTCGCGTATAAGCCGACCCCCCAAACTGAATCGGTAAAACTGTTACAAAGTGCATCACCCGCATATAAGCCGACCCATAATTTCTAGACTACCTGTACATCACAAGATGCACAAAGTGAGTTCTGAATATGTTTATTTAGGCAAATCACATTATTAAATAAAATGAAAGTAAGAAAGCTAATTTATATGTTGAAATAAAAACAATTCTAAAGTGTTAAGTCTTAATGGAAATTTAATTAATCCTCATTCTAAAATCATGAATTATAAAAGTTCAATCACTTTTACAATCCTTTAAAATCGGGCTCTGTATCAGACTCGCCAAACAGTTCACAAAACTCAGCTTCTGTTACAGGCGTGCTTTCATCATATATGTCATCATGGTCATCCGATAGTTCGGTTCTTAAAACGAGAGCACCAGCCCGCAGATGCAACAAATTTTGAATCTGCCAACTTATATTTATTATTTTGCGCCATCTGCATAGCACGTTGACGAATTGCCGCCATTCCTGTACTTGCTTCTTGTTCACAAAAATTCACGTGCTGCAGCACAGATATTTGCTTCTGCATATTCAATAACGTTAAATTTGAATGCTTCATCGTATGCAAAACGCTTTCTTTTACTTTCTATACTACTCATGTTATCCGATTGAATTGAATATAAACTTCTAAAGAGATTAAACTGAAATAATTTCTTATAGTGGTAGTGAAATATTTATATACTTTATCCTGTAATTATTTCCACAGTTGATTATCAATTTGTATTTGATAATTATTTATCATTGTTGTTTATTTGTGTTTTTTTTTAAACTACCGGTAGTGTGATTCAATTAATCAAAATATGACTGGTTTCAGCGTGGACATGATTCAAGTATTGTGACAGTTGATAACTTTGAGCAGAAACCATGTCCACTACCATATCTCAGTAAATGATACATCTGAGAGTCGGCATATTTTAGTAAAGTCATTGGCATTGTGCAACAATAAAAACCCCTATTATCCCCGAGGCATTTACCACAGATTAAGCATATGGTAGCTATTGTGCAACACTCTACCGTTGAGAAACCAATTTGCTTTACAAGCAATCAATCAACAGTAGTATATAAACTGTGGCTGCCTATTATGTCTAAAACACCTATCATAGAAATCCAACAAATTATATTGTTTTACAATTATTCACACTGACTCGTATATTGCAATGTTATTTACCCTTCCTAAGCGTGCGCGCAACAAACCCCTATGGAGCCTCTCGATATTGTTTCCTTAAGACTATTGCACATGTATTTCTACTCTCGATCAAAATGTTTGTCGTATATACCTTCAGTATCATAATTCTTTTATTTTTTTTTAATGTAGATTCTTTTCATATTTACACTGAAATCGGCTAGCGTGCATTTCTACGAAACCATAGAGTTTAATTATTAATGCTTAGCTGAGGGTTAAATACTTGAATAGAGATTACTAATATGGCGGTTCTTTTGGAAAATACACGTATTTGCGTAGTTCAAATAACACATATGGCTGTATTTTCTGGTGGATGGACATCTGTCAAATAGACGTCAAGTACGTTAAAACATGTTTTTCATTCATTATCCTACCACTTATGTTAGAAAAAAAATATTTGTTTTACTTCACGACAGGACAAATCTTATCAGCCATGTGGCTTCATTAGGCATGTGATCTCATATTCGGCGATCGACGGAAACAATAAATACTGGAAATCGAGGGGAAAAAGCATTATAAATTTCAGATTTGGAACTTGACCCGCAGATAAGCCGACCTCCCTTCTTCCAGGCCTTATTTTTTTCCTAAATTTCTCGGCTTATACGCGAGTATATATGTTAACTTATATTTACCTCAAGTTGTTTTTGTTAAAAGTCAAAGACTGGGATGTAAAACATTTGAAATAAACACACATGCTAAGTTTCATCACTATGCTTACATAATTGTCAGAGAAACTGAATGAAAAACATTATTTAATGATGTCTTTATCTACAAAAGACAAAGTTATGAAAAAAGTGATATCCATGATTTGTCTGTGCTTCACATGCTTGACAAAAACAGGAAATAAACAATTTGCATTCAAAATTATTTTGAGCCAAATGAGAATCTTGATTTACCTAAACCAATCTATTAAAGAATCATATTATTGTTGCTTTTAATATTCATGTAATATCAAGGAACTTGCATAGAAAAGCACAGCCTTTTGGTTATTATATTGTTTTTCTGTTTGTCTGTCTGCCCTACATTCCATGTCTCTATAACATTGTTGCCATAATTCAGATAGTTTGCAAATATGTTTTAAGTGTTTAAAATGAACTTTAGAAATACACATGGAATTGGTGGTCAAGTGGTCTTTGGCACTTGCCTTTAACAGATCACCAATATTTTACATCTGTCTGCATGGGTTCGTGTCTCATGCTTGGCCAGCATGGGTATGTGAGAAAGCTTGCCATTTTCTTCCTGGGATTTTTCCAGGTTTGTCAGCTGAAAGAATAGCATTAAAGCCACAACAACAACACTACATAAGGCTGAGATAAGCACGAGTTAGAAAAATCAACAATGGTGATTTAAAGTAATTATAAAAATGGAAGTTGAAGTAAAATTTGTCATAAAAATAAATTTTAAGTATTTTATTAGATTTTTAAAAGCAATGCACTTAATATTCAGGTTGTAAAATTATGGAAAAGAGCTATATTATGGGAGAGCTATGTTATGGGAAAGAGCTATATTAACAAAAAGAGCTATGTTATGGGAAAGAGCTATGTTATGGGAAAGAGCTACTGGTTATGAGAAAGAGCTATGTTATGGGAAAGTGCTATGTTATGGGAAAGTGCTATGTTATGGGAAAGAGCTATGTTATGGGAAAGAGCTATGTTATGGGAAATTTCTATGTTATGGGAAAGAGCTATGTTATGGGAAAGAGCTATGTTATGGGAAAGTGCTATGTTATGGGAAAGTGCTATGTTATGGGAAAGAGCTATTATGGGAAAGAGCTATTATGGGAAAGAGCTAGGTTATGGATTTTTATTCCTACCCTCCGGAAGATCGAGTTCCACACCAACCCATGGACCACTGGCAAACTCGACAGTTCCTACATACTGAACAACTCCAGTCATCTTGGTGCCACCTCTTGATGGAATCACCTGTACACTCTCACCGACCTGGACCCAGGACGGTACAGGGGATTCCTGCAAGCGATCCAAGTCAGCACGACTCCCAAAAGAGCAAACGCTGGCAGAATCTTCTGAAATAGGAAGTAGAATATCAAACAAGTGTCTTTTATAGTAAGCTGCCTACTGTGAGTTCTTTTTTATTCATGGATTTCATTGCTGTCTATAAACCTTAACTTTTAAGACTTAACCTTGACCTTGCTTTTGTAAAAACAAATACGATTCCTTGATACCGATAATTAGTGATGGGAATTGGTCAGAAATTCATAATCGATAATCGGTTTCCCTTAACCAACTGATCATCGATTATAATCGGTTACTAAGAGCAAATTTTAATTTTTGTTAAACAGTTATGTCTTTGATCAAGAGTTCAATATGTTTATAAATGTACAGGAGTAATCTCTTTTAATGACATGTATACTTTAACCTGACAATAATATTTCATTATGTGTTACTTTTCTTCTACAACTTTGTTAAATGAACTCAACTTTTAAATGGCTGATCAGACATATGTAACAGAAATACTGCTACAATTCCCTCCCCCCAATTCTTTCATTCACATGTGATGTGTCTAATAATTAAAATATAGAAGTACATGTTTTTCTTGTTTGTCATTGTTTATAAATACTACAAAAGATGTTGCACTTTTAACTGAAACAAATCAACAAAATGTTTTTAAATTTATTAACTCAATAATTTAACAACTTGACCATGCAATAATGACTATATGTTCCTAATTATGAATCATAAGGTTTCATATTTGTAGTTGTGAAGGGAATTAATACATTTCAGGTCAACTTTAGTGGCTGTGAGTTTTACTAACCTTTGTGCATTGCATACACTTAAAAAGTAGTCTCCCTTTACACACAATCGATTATGGAGTTCAAAATCGATTATCTGCTCAACCAACTGATGATCGATTATAATCGATGATCGGAACAACACTACCGATAATGGTGTAACCAAATTTGACTCCTTGACAATGGTCCTTCTATAAAAGATATAAAACCTTAACATGGTTCATCATGGAAAGCAACTGGACCCCTTAAAGACCTTTAGTGGAAACAAGAGGTCTTCTTAAAGGCCCTTTAGTGGAAACAAAAGTCCTCCTTAAAGGCCCTTTAGTGGAAATAACAGGCCTCATTAACAATAAACTAATGTGGAATTGATCTGATTTCTTAAAAATGTTCCTTTAGTATAAACAATATGACTCCTTCCACTGCATACATTTTCAAATAATGAATAATTATTTTATAAACATCAAGAGTTCCCTGGAATACAGTGTCTGGCTTGGCAGTGTCTGTCAATTCCTGTCTGTGACTTGCAACAACGAAAATCCTGTACACTGCCATAACTGTTGCTGGCAGAAAACTGATACCAATGTTCACCGTACTTGTCTAACTGACAATAAAGAAGAAAATAATTGGCAAACCCAGAAAATGAAACTCACCTGACAGTAAAAAGGACACGATCAAGGCAAACCCAGAAAATGAAACTCTGAGACTGTAGTAAAATGGAAATGATTCAGGCATACCAAAACAATATAAATCACCTGACAGAAAATGAAAAGGATTAAGACATATCAAGAAAACACAACTCACCTGACAAATGTTCATCCGAATTACCAACTAAACTATTCCTCTTTTTCTTTTCTTCAAGAAGACTGTCAGAAAACTCTTCGTTCCCTGGGGAAAAAACTAGACATGAAACTGGCCTGGGTCTTTTTTCAGAGGAACCCAACCCAACAGCACTCTTTGGAGTACTTTGGTTTTCTGGTCTGATATGCAACCTGTCCTCTATAATTTCCGTTTTGGTCAAGCTCCTTTCCAACAGAGTCGATCCTGTTGTACTCAAGTTACTCTCATTCCTATCATCCATAGATAAGAATTCAGAATTATCTGGTCCATCATCCTCACCAAGTCTTTCCAATTCCTCCATGGCTTCTTCACTGTATGGATCAAAACTCTCGGAATGGAGAAGACTCCTGGAATATCCTGAAGAACTATCACTAACAACACTAGTATTGGTCTTACTTAACGAGTCATCCCGACCTGTCCTAATTGATATATTATCTTTATATGGGTTACTTTTATCACTGAAAACTTTCTGTAAACTTTTTTCATGCACTGAATCCAACTTACTTTCTCTCTGTTTTTCAGAGATTACACCATCCTTGGATGGGTTTTTTGAGTTATCACTTCCCTTATGTATATCTGAATAGTAACTACCCTTGTTTACGTCTGAATTATCACTACCCTTGGGTATGTTTGAGTTATCATTAACTTTTGTTCTGTTTTTTGAGTCATCTGTTGCTAAAGATATATGTACCTTGTCCCCACCCATTTCGTTATTGGAGGGATCGATTCTTAAATCCTCTTCACTTATGTGCAAGTCTAGAAACTTATCACTTATCTCCGATTCTTCTTCTTCAATGTCATCATCAAATATACTTTGTTCAGGGCCACTGTATTTCTTGATCTCTGCCTTTTTAGTTTGTAATGGATTACTTTTGACTTCAGCAGTCATTACAGTTATTATTGGAGGCATTTTATCCTTCCTTGTATCTTCTTTTTTTGTCTGTGATGCATTACTTTGGGCTTCAGTTTCAGTTTCTTTCAAAGACTTTATATTATCCTCCATTGCAACTGTACCAGTCTGTGACAATACATTTTTAGCTTCAGTTGCTTCTACTATGAAAGATGTTTCATTCTCATTTTGGGCAACATCACTTTTTTCTACCTTTTGCGCAGCATGACTTTCCTTCTCCTTTTGGGTGGCATGGCTTTCATCCCTATTTTGGGCAGCATGACTTTGCTCCTCTTTTTGGGTGGCATGGCTTTCATCCCTATTTTGGGCAGCATGACTTTCGTCTTCTTTTAGGGTGGCATGGCTTTCATCTGTATTTTGGCCAGCATGACTTTGCTCCTGTTTTTGAGAAGTATGACTTTCTTCCTCTTGTTGGGCAGCATGGCTTTCATCTTCACCAAGATCGCTTTCTACACTACTTGTCTGCCCTAACATCTGAGATCGTCGTGCCATTTTGTCCTTCACGGACTCCATGTTATCCTCACTGCTACGAAGACTTAATGAATCCTCTGAAGACAAGGTCAAGGTTGAGACTGCCTGTGAACCATATCCACTGGATGCCATGCTAGGTGTGTAATTTTTGGTCTGAATTTCTGTGAGACTTTCATTGGTGCCAGAATGTGGGATGGAAGTATCATCTTTATTGACCTCCTGTTTCTGTGACTGTTGACTGTGATAGGATTCAAATTCCTGAAAGTCATCTGAGCAAACGCTGTGAGGGTCTGACTCTATCTTGATGGGGGGCATTGGTCTAACTGGGCTGTCCTCATCTTCCTGAAACAAATACAAGGATTCAGTAGAAAACTAGAAAAAAAATACTATGAATTGTGGCATTCTAACACTATTACAATTTTCATGTACTGTATAAATTTCCCATATTCCCCCAATACAAATTTAGTTATAATGGTAACCTGTTTTTTTGTGTGGAAAGTTTGTTTGTTTTTTTAGGGTTTAACGACATTTTTCAGCACACGATAGGCTATACATGGCGGCCAGTATTATTGGTGGAGGAAGAACCCGAGGAAAACCCCCGGAAAGAACCACCGACCCACGAGAAGCTACTGGCAAGCTTTCTCATATAACTACATCAGCCGAATCTTAGATTCTAACCCACGCAGACAGAGGTGAGACTGCAGTGATCCGTAACGGAAAGCACTTTAGACCACTTGGCCACTCGGGGGCCCCTTTTTTTAGAAACTAAACATATCTTTCACATCCCTACCACTATATCCTGGCCCAATAATGTCATTCTGTGACCACAGGTAACTGACAAAAAAAAAGAAAATCAATCAAGGTAAATGAAAGGAAATTTGTTGTAAAGGCAATTTGGAAGACCCGGATTAAAATAAACAGTTTGCACCTAGAAGATGGCAAAGATATTTCTAGAATCTACAGATCAGAACATTTCCATCATCATTAGCTGATACAAGGATTTTTAGCAAAGATGGGTAGTAATAGCTTATGTTATCTTGTAATACTGAAATGTTATCTTGTAATACTGAAATATAATGTTATCTTGTAATACTGAAATATAATGTTATCTTGTAATACTGACATATAATGTTATCTTGTAATACTGAAATATAATGTTATCTTGTAATACTGAAATATAATGTTATCTTGTAATACTGAAATATAATGTTATCTTGTAATACTGACATATAATGTTATCTTGTAATACTGAAATATAATGTTATCTTGTAATACTGAAATATAATGTTATCTTGTAATACTGAAATATAATGTTATCTTGTAATACTGAAATATAACAGGAAATAATAATAGTCAGGACTTTGTATAGCGCCTAATCTTTCAAAACTCTAAGCGCTTTACACCATCAATAATGATGTAACTACACTACAGAAAAACAAATGACACAAACAATGAAATTGGAAAACATAAAAACATGAAATAATGGGAAATAGATTTGCTGCCAATATACATTTAGTCCGAGTAACAATACCATATGCAATATTGGTTTTATACATTGAGTAACAACACCATTTTTAATATAGGCTTTACACATTGAGTGACAACATCATATGGAATATGGGCTTTACACATTCAGTCTGAGTGACAACACCATATGGAATATGGGCTTTACATATTCAGTCTGAGTGACAAGACCGCAATATGGGCTTTACACATTTAATCTGAGTGACAACACCATATGGAATATGGGCTTTACACATTGAGTGACAACATCATATGGAATATGGGCTTTACACTTTCAGAGTGACAACACCATATGAAATATGGGCTTTACATATTGAGTGACAACATCATATGGAATATGGGCTTTACACGTTGAGTGACAACATCATATGGAATATGGGCTTTACACCTTCAGTCTGAGTGACAACACCATATGGAATATTGGCTTTACACATTGGGTGACAACATCATATGGAATATAGGCTTTACACATTCAGTCTGGGTGACAACACCATTTGGAATATGGCTTTACACATTCAGAGTGACAACTCTATATGTAATATAGGCTTTACACATTCATTCAGAGTGAAAACTCTGTATGGAATATGGGCTTTATTTACATAGTCAATCCGAATGACAACTCTATGGAAAAAGATGGTAGCCTTCTTCAAGTAGCTATGATGTCACTACAGTTTATCACAGACCTGTATGTAGGATCTCCTCAGAACCACACATATGTAGAGTCTCATCAACACCCCTATGGTTTATCACAGACCCATATGAAGAATTTCATCAAAATCACTCATGTTTATCACACGCTACATGTAGAGTTTCATCAAGAACACCTAAGTTTATCATAGAGTGATATGTAAGGTCTCCTCAAAACTACAATAGATTATCTAAGGCCTACATGTCTAATTCTATTAGACCACTCAAGTTTATCACAAACCCACATGTAGAATTTCATCAAGAACACTAAAGTTTATCACAGACCCATGTGTAGAGTTTGACTGATAACACTCAAATTTATCACAGACCTATGTGTTAAGTTTCACCACGACCACTCAAGTTTACCAAAGACTGATATGCAAAGGCTCCTCAAAACTACTACATTTTATCATAGACACATATATAGGACCTCATTTTATCATAGACACATATATAGGACCTCATTTTATCATAGACACATATATAGGACCTCATTTTATCATAGACACATATATAGGACCTCATTTTATCATAGACACATATATAGGACCTCATTTTATCATAGACACATATATAGGACCTCATCAATCCAAGCAAAGATTAAGCTTTACGACAGTATCAAGTCCTGAATGTACTCATTTATAAGTCTAATCGAACTGCAAACAATATCTATGCTGATCTGTCATTGCATCATTGGTCAGCAGATAAGGGACTATCTTGTGTTTTATTACAAATTACTTCTAACAAACTGTATAAAGCCTCATCTGCCAGAAGAATATACAATGGAGTCTGACATTTTGGAAAAAAAAAGGCATGTTGTTAGTTTTAAAAATTATTCCTAATAAACTCCATACAGCCTGATCTGCCAATAGATTATACAATGGAGGCTGACATTTTTAAAAATAAGGCATCTTGTTAGTTTTACAAATTACTCCTAACAAACTGTATAAAGTCTCATCTGACAGATGATTATACAATGGAGGCTGACATTTTGAGAAATAAGGCAACAAAAGCTTCATTTGTGTCTGTAAAACACAACGTGGCCACAAAAAACCCAAATCTACATAATTTTTAAACTAAAAGTACAAATCTTTACAAAAATTACAATAATTGCATGGAATTATATGAAGTTTTTGCATATCAAAAGAAGTCTACTAAACTTAATTAGTCTATCTCAGCAGATTTTTTCTCAATGACGTTTACCATGGTTTTCTCAAATGAATTTATTCAAAATGTTGAAATTTATGTTACAAATAGACAAACTGCTGTTGTTACCTGAATTTATAGTTCGGTCATACTTATGTGAAAACAAATATGTCTACTAATTATATTTCTCTATCTCAATCGTACTAACGAAGGGTCCCAACATTTACAGCATTTATTTCCCAAACTGCTCCACTGATGATAATTCAGTCATTTTAGCAATTAACTGTTTTACTAGATTACTAATTAGCAAATGTTTTCTTAAGACAGGTGTGTGCTGGAAGAGTAACTGTCTTTCAAGACCATTGCATGTTGCCTCAAAGTTATATCCATGTATGTTAACCCCTAGCTATTATGTATTACTGAAAAAATATTTTTCCTGTGATTCCATCACTTTGAGCATGACAATAATTGCTAATTTTATAGAAAATAATTGCTAATTCAAAGCCAATTATTACTAATTTGACAGGCAGTAGTTGCTAATTTGACAGGCAAAAGTTGCTAATTTGACAGGCAAAAATTTCTAATTTGACAGTCAATAATTACTAATTTAACAGACAATAACTGCTAAATCGACAGACACTAATTGCTAGATCAACAGGCAATAATTGCTAATTCAACAGGCAATAGTTGCTAATTTGACAGTCAATAATTACTATTTGACAGACAATAACTGCTAAATCGACAGGCACTAATTGCTAATTTTACATGCAATAACTGCTAATTCAGCAGGCAATAAGCTAAAAGTAATCACTGGATAATACTATTTGTGATCAGAAGTAATTTGAAAAAGATTAAAGACATTTATGAAATATGGTGGAAATAATTAGAGCTTAAAATATATAGCTTAGCATAAAACAATTCAAATTGGATTATTTTGGTTAAATAGCATAAAACAATTCAAACTGGATTATTTTGGTTAAATAGCATAAAACAATTCAAATTGGATTATTTTGGTTAAATAGCAATAGTTGGGGTCGTTTGGCTTCAGTGTTGAATGTTTGATATAGCTTAGCATAAAACAATTCAAATTGGATTATTTTGGTTGAGGTCGTTTGGCTTCAGTGTTGAATGTTTGTTGAACTGGATTATACTCTATGTGTTCAGAAGTAATTCAGAAGAAAGTTTGCAACAAAACTCAACGCACACAAAACTCGTAAAAAAAAAAAGAAAAAAATCGTGAATTTTAGTGGATAGAATCAAATTCAAAGAGATATCATAATGAATTGTACCATTCTTATAAGTTGATAAAAAAATTCCCAAATTTGGCCCTGATAGCACCAACCTTGAGCAGTCAGCGATCTGACTCCACCCACAAACAGAAAACAAATCACTTTTTGTGGCGTTGGCTAAGTTGTACTAACATTGCTATATTCCAGTTCTAAAACAGAAAAAAAGCTGAATGGTTCTCTTGATTTGAAGTCAAAACTCCTTTACCAAATTCTGCAATCTCATGACCTGTCATCCTCAGCAGACCTCTCTGTCTTGTCAATGTATATACATTTTTCGTTTAAAATATTTTTTGACAAATTGTTTCCTTACAAGTTTGTGAAGGTTTTGATTGAAAAAATTACTGTACAACTGAAAACGATGCTCAGTGAACTCTCAAAGTATTAACAATACTGAAAACATATCTTGTGTCTTGTATATCGCCTTTGATGTGGTGTCTTGACATTAGTGAAGGCAGGCTTTACTTTACATTCAGCATTACCATTGAAGATCAGAACCCCACACCCAATGTGGGACGGAGAATAAAATGAGATGTTTTTTTCATCTATCTTAAACCTCACAAAGTCATAGCTTTATACAGATGACATTATCCTAAAAGTTGTTGTAGTTTTCATAATAAATAGTCTTCTAAGTAAGGAAATAAATTAACTATCTGAAAGTGTGTGACAGAAAAAGACAGAGAAGGTCTTACTTCCTCTGTATCGTGATAGAGTAGAGGTTTAGATTCACGTCTCTGCTGTTCCTCCTGAAGAGTACGGAGAGGCTTCATAGGAATCATCTTGGCTCCCAATGGACTCATCGATAGCTTCCCACCTACTGGAATTATTAAATGGCAAGTTTAACATCAATGGACTCTTCGATAGCTTCCCACCTACTGCAATTATTAAATGGCAAGTTTAACATCAATGGACTCATTGACAGCTTCCTACCTACTGCAATTATTAAATGGCAAGTTTAACATCAATGGACTCGTCGATAGCTTCCTACCTACTGCAATTATTAAATGGCAAGTTTAGCATCAAAGTATAGATACCTTTCAGAACAGTTATTTCTGGTATGTACCTTTTATCTGCCCTACTAATCATACACTTATTTTTCGCTACAGAAGGGGTAATTTTGGTAAATGTCTAGACATATTTTTCACTACAGATGGGGTAATTTTGGTAAATGTCTAGACATATTTTTCTCTACAGATTTACACTGCAATATGTCAAATCAAATTTCATCTTTCTGTGAAACATTTTTAAGTTATTTCCATGTGTAATGAATCCTTGGGTTTGGTATTGAATTTTAGTATTTTGTTGAAATTGAATTGGCTTAAAATATGCAATGGCATGTACTAACAGTCAAGTTTTCTCTACAGAGCTTCACTACACTATACTTCTGATGTCAAACATTTTCAAGTTATTCCCAAGTGTAATGAATCCTTGGGTTTAATATCAACTTTTAGTATCTTGTTAAAACTGACTAGGTTATATATATATATTGAATAGTACCGGCACTCCTTTTGGAAATCCAATAACTGAGCAATTTCCATTTTTATTTTTACTAACAATTCAAAAGTTGAAAAAATAAAAAATATACGAAATCAACATTTGCCTGCAGTACAGATATACATTCTAAAAAACTTCAGTTTTAACTTGCTTGTCAAAATGTAAAATGAGGATTTATCTACGTCTACTAATGAGAAAATTCTGAAACAATCACTGACAAGGAACCTGACAACATATCTGAAAGATTTGTCTATTACAACTCTTGCAACATTATCAATTATGAAACAAAACAAAACCAAATTCAAGCAAACACTTTCTGACATTCATAAAGAACACTAGCAAATAATCTTGCCTCAACTCTAAAAATAAATAAACATAAAGATGCAAAATGCCAACAACAAAAATGGGAAAATTTCCAGACAATGCAAAAGTGGCTTTTGGAATTTTAAAATATAACCTTATTTTCTTCGGTATTTAAACAACGTTCATTGGGATGAAGTGCTGCATTTCTTTATGGCTATTTATTAATTTTCTGAAAAGGGAGAATTTTTTAACTGTATGGCAAAAAGTGCAAATGATTTCATAATGCAAACAAATGATATCAAATTAAATGTACATTAAAACGTCTTTAAAAACAAAATAATAAAATGTCTCATAAAATTATCTGTATTTGAAATCAAAATTAAATCAACATATATGACTTGTATAATGCCTTTAATATTTAAATAACTTTAATAAGAAAAGCTTGGCCCTTCCCAAATTTTGTTTTCATTTTGATTACCAAAATAATAAAATTAAATGTTCCTTTTTATTTCTTCCAGATTAATTTTCTTGATAAATACTGGCACCCACAATAGTTTATAATCAACCACAACTCTTCTAAGCAGTAATTTTTATTCTGGCTTTCCACCAAGGTGGGTTTGTTTTTTGGGCATACCTAATTAGGGGCATACATATTGATATATATATTAATTCCATGCAGGCAAGTGATCTCTATTAAAAACTACGGATGTGTATGGTACTGGTAATGACTAACTAAAGTACATAAAATTAAAACAGTTAACATTTATATTCTCCTATACAAGAAACATTTTTACATTTCTCAACATTTTAATATTTATCCTTAACTGTTTTGTATCCTTCCAGACACACAAACACACACATTTGAAAAGATGTAAGGACACAACATGAATGAAATATTTAGGCTAGCTTGCTTCCAAGATGGCTCAGTTTACTATACTGTTTAGCATGACTGCTTAATTAGTAAGGGTATGCTCAGTTTCAAAACATGCATAATTTAAGAATTTATAGGTATTTTTGTTTTAACAGGAAAATAAAAAGAGTGAAGGAGGGCAAAACTAGGAAATATAAGCCATATCTGAAATTTCATTTATATCATGCATTCATATACACTTCTACAGTTCTTGCTTGAAATCATGCAAAACTTGTGCATAAAAAGCAAAAGGCTTACGCATGACCTGAAAGAAAAAAAACACAAAAAAACAACAAATCTATAAATATGCTCGCAGAGCTTGAATTACATATTTCAAATATTTCACATGCCACATTGAACATACGTTTAGCCGAGTTACTTCCAGAATTAACTCTGAGATCAAGAAATGTTGGCCGAGCTGGAAAGTAGAAGTAAATGTTGCAGATATCAAGATTTTATCGTTCGTATAATTAAATTTTGCAGATAATGGAATTTTATCGTTCAAAGTTCATTTATTACAACATTCCCATGGTATCACGAGATAACAAAAATTCATATTCATGCTTCCAACACAATAATTGAGAATGCATCATTGTCAATCTTTTACCATAGGTAACTCATATAAACATAACCATACAGAGGTAAAATGTATGTTGAATAGATGCCAGTTCTCTGGCTATTTCAGTAATATATTGTAGATAGGACACACTGTTTAATCTGAAATAATGTTAGTTTTAAAGAGAATGTAATTTCTTTAATGTTGGCAGGCATGATGACTCCACAGTTAAGGAAAGGACTCGTGACCAGAGTGGTGTAGGTTCCATTCCCAATAAACCCAAACTGGTTACCATGGTGTATTTTTTAATGGGATTATGGATGGAGACACAAATGGATAAACATTACACATCAAAACCATTCTGCCATTGTTATGGAAAGGAATTGTGACCAGAATGGTGTGAGTTCTAGTCCCAATCAACCCCGATTGGTTACCATGGTGCATCATTGACCGAATTATGGACAGAGAGACAAATGAATGTACACTATACAGCATATCAAAATGATTCTGCTGCAATTGTACATTAAAAAAAACATGTACATGTATCCAATAAATATATGTAGATTTATCCTTATATGTTCTGTACAACAAAAAAGTGCTTTTCAAGAAATAATATTAGACATTTCTCATGTATGTATGTATGTATGTATGTATGTATGTATGTATGTATGTATGTATGTATGTATGTATGTATGTATGCATGCATGCATGCATGTATATATTTATACACACACATTCTTTGTTCAGAGCTAGGAGAAAATGTCCAGACGCTCCTCTCTGGGACCTGTGAGTTGCAGGAGATTCTCGTGTCCCTGTCCTCGTTATACACAAGACATTTCTGTACTCAACTGCTTATGCTTTTAGTAATTAACCACAGCTACCTGATGCAAGCTTAATATTAAATGGATCCAATCCATGAAGATACTATGTTCTAATACATGGCTCCTTGTATAATTAGCAGTTGCATGCATTGCCCATGATTTCCTATTTGCATTTACAGTGAAATCTTTTCAATAATCTGGGTGTTATAATTTTCATTTTGAATCTGCCCTCACATCAATGTCAGTTAGATTTGGGAGAAGATATAGAGAATGTTAACGTTTTCCAATTTTTGTTTTATTAATCACCGTAACACCTGCTCCAGATCGCTAGAAATTTAAAGACTGCAGCTTATTAATACCATGTAAAGATCCCATGTAAAGATCCCATGTAAATATCCCATGTAAATATCCCATGTATAGATCCCATGTAAAGATCCCATGTAAAGATCCCATGTAAATATCCCATGTAAAGATCCCATGTAAAGATCCCATGTAAATATCCCATGTAAAGATCCCATGTAAAGGTCCCATGTAAAGATCCCATGTAAAGATCCCAGAGGACATTTATATAAGCATGAAATTACTTAGTCATACAGAAAATGCCAGTAATATGCATCTGAAAGAAGAAATCTAATTCCACCAACTTTCATACAAACTCTATTTTGGTCCAACCCTCATTCTAAAGAGCTAAACATGAAAAGGATAATTCTGATTGGTCAAAAGAATTGTACCCTTAACAATGGTAATTACATGCTTACAAGATCTGCTAGAATCTTCGCTTGACAATGGTAATTACATACAAGAAGTATCTGCTGGAATCTTTCCTTGACAATGATAATTACATGCTTACAAGATCTGCTAGAATCTTCCCTTGACAATGGTAATTACATACAAGAAGTATCTGCTGGAATCTTTCCTTGACAATGGTAATTACATGCTTACAAGAAGTATCTGCTGGAATCTTCCTTTGCCAATGGTAATTACATGCTTATAAGATCTGCTGGAATCTTCCCTTGACAATGGTAATTACATTGTCACGGAATGATGTAGTCTTTATTCAGGAAATACATGTACCCAGGTTTCGTTTATCGTGTGCAACGATACCTGAGGGTGATTTATATAATATATATGGGCAGTTGTACTTCGGAATCGTGAGTACATTTTGCTCTATGCCGCACATGCAGGGTGTTCTCGATACGGAGAACGAAAATGTATAAATACTATACTATATGTGAAGGGTCTTCACATTACTAAGGGTTTTGTCAACAAGCGGCTGATTTAAAGGACTGTCACTGTAGGCTATTGATCCGATGGAGGGAGGATTGCACAACTTTAGCTGTAGGGGTAGGTACATTTTTGGTACTGAGTGATAGCTTTTGTATTATTATATTTACCTTTGCATGTATGTTATATAGTTTTTACACAGCATAATGCGTGCATTTTCTACTCTTGTTTGCAAGGCATTTAGATTGATAATGTAAAGCTATATTTTTTAAAAATAAAATTGTTTACTATCAGCATTATCGAACAGGGAAGGTTTACTATAGAACCTGTCATTTTAAAATTATGATAATAATATAGTCTTTATAATTTACTGTGTATAACGTCATTACGTTATGTCTGTATCAAGGTTATTACATGGTGTTGGGTATATTTTCAGCTATTGATCCGAGGGTGTTAAACGTCCGGGGTGTCCGGAGCGGTCAAACGTCGGGAGCTGTGTTTAAATGCACTGGTGTGTCCAGAGCTGTTAAATGTGCCGGAGTATCTCATGTCTAGCGTCCGGAATGTCTAATGTTAAGAGTGACAAGGGTGACCCAGCTGTAGAGCTGTCTACATGACCAGAGTGTCTGGAGGGTCTAATGTTTCGTAGTATTCCGAGTGTCCAGAGTCTGTAGAAATTGTGAAGTTTAATTGTACCAGCTGTGGAGCTGTATACTAATAGTCGATTATATCTATTTATTTGTAATTTGTTAGCCATGGGCTAATATGGGTTTGTGGAACCCAGGATATCTTTTGGGACTGGAAAGATAAGTCGTTATCTGTCCCTTTATTATTTTCAAATATAGTTTCGCTACTTGAGCATATACATTTTTACTATACGAGTAATCCTGCATTGTTTACTACGTGAGTGAACTGTATTCATCTCTTTTTTGTATATTTCTCTGGGTTTTTTGTATCATTGTATCGTTGATTTGTATCATTGTATAATTTGTTAGGATCTTTGAGTCTGTGCGTAATTATGTTTAAATAAATCAAATATTTAGATTACACTACGCCTGCATTTCATTGTTTTGCTTATATATAAATATATATATATATATATATATATATATATATCGCCATATTAAACCATAATTTTTATATCTGTATCATAAAATGTGTTCTGTTATCAATCCGAAATATCCGTCTCGGTTATCTTGTTACATACATGCTTATAGGATCTGCTGGAATCTTCCCTTCACAATGGTTTTTATTTAGTTTTTTTTAAGGATTTAAAGCCATTTTTCAGCACACGATAGGTTATACATGGCGGCTAGTATTATTGGTGGAGGAAGAACTGACAATGGTAATTACATACTTAGATAATCTGCTGGAATCTTCCCTTGACATTGGTAATTACATGCTTATAAAATCTGCTGGAATCCTCCCTTGACATTGGCAATTATATGCTTACAAAAACTATTTGCAGGAATCTTCGCTTGATAATGGTAATTACATACTTATATAATCTGCTGGAATCTTCCCTTGACAATGTTAATTACATGCTTATAAAATCTGCTGGAATCTTCCCTTGATAATGGTAATTACATACTTATAAAATCTGCTGGAATCTTCCCTTGATAATGTTAATTACATGCTTATAAGATCTGCTGGAATCTTCCCTTGACAATGGTAATTACATACTTTTAAAATCTGCTGGATTCTTCCCTTGACATTGGCAATTACATGCTTACAAGAACTATTTGCTGGAATCTTCGCTTGATAATGGTAATTACTACATGCTTATAAGATCTGCTGGATTGACAATGGTGATTACTTTAGCTTCCATCTTGAAAATCCTGCTGAACCGCAGCAACTATAGCATTGCAAATGAAAAATCACACAAATTTTGACATTTTCTGTCTCCAAACTTCTCACAGATCAATAGCACTGTAGATGAAAAATTACATAAATTCTAAATCTAAACTTCTCCCAGATCTGACTTGAAAAGATGTGTGATATCATGGAGAAAAGAGATCTTTCTCCACATCTGAGTTACTTAAACACGTCCCCATAAATTCATTTAAATACCATTATGAAAAAAGGGTTAAATGCGAAAATCCACATTTACCCATTTTAGTAACAATCTCACATAGGTACCTGTATAAATAAAGGAAGTCTTTAACATTGCAAGCATGTCATAGACTGACAGAAAGTAGACAAATTAGGCAAGGGTTATTTATAACTGACACATGCCATTTGCTGAGTGATGCTAAACTTTGGCATTTGTTATAGGTAGAAAATGCACTCAGAGATCTGTTCTCAAGGTATGACTCAGCAGATCTGATGAATCAGATCTGATGAACTAGCCTGACTCATGGTTTTGAGTATGACTATGTCAAGTCTGTGTGAATTCATCACGACTACAGTTCACATCTGTGATTTCACGATTCTAACTTCAAATAATGCACCTGTCCTTAAAATTAAATAATTTTTCTATATAAATCCCATAGTCAATAACAGGACTAACTCATTTGGAAACTGGCACCATTAACTAATTCATATTTTGTTTTTATTGCTTGTTTCATTTAAATGAAGTGCATTTATGTTGATGTATATTCACACACACACACACATCAGGCCTGCACAAATTCTTGTATATGCCAGAAACATTTGGTCATCATGATGACCAACAGCAAGGATTCCCAACGGACATTCAATGGCCAAATTAACCAAGCAAATTGTAAACTACTTTTGACATCATGCATCTGAAGTTCAACATTCTGGAGAAAACATGGTTCACACAACCACTCAGATTTCAGCTTCCAGCTTTCTGAGTTGCTATATTAAAAATGCAATTACAAAGTTTGCAGGTTTATTTCAGTAATGTTTTAGTCTGAATACTGACTAAGACAGTTCTACGCACAGCTCAACAATGTCATAAAACTGTGGTTCCCCCACCCCCAATTAAACTCCACAAGATAACATTTTCTTAACCCTTGGATGTACATGTGACATGAATAGTCCTTCTATTTTCTGCATCTTTTATCAATAATAATAATAATAATAATAATTCTTTATTTCAGATTTCAAAGTCCATACCTCTAAATTAAAATATAAAGTAAAAAGACATTGTAAACATAATAAGTATATATATATATATATATATATATATATATATATATATATATATATATATATATCATCCCTACAAATACAACAAAATGCACAACACGCTACTTACCTCATTTGAATAAACCTACATAAAATTGTTAGAATTATTAAAGTAATAAAGTTTAAAAGCTTTAAAAAGTAAAACGAAAAGGACGTAACACTGCATACATTGACATGAAAACCATTGCCAAAGCTGTGTGAATGAATCATGCACTGAACAAAAGAGCCCTATCCTTCATAAACTGGACTTGACACCGAAGTCAAAAATATTCCATGAAGATAAGAAACTGCATTAACCTGTGTTATATAAGGTTCAAACGTTTGTGGAAACATTTAGTATTGAATATTGTGAGGGGTCTTAGCACAGAATGGAAATGTAATAGTGACAGCGACATGCCTGGATAGAATCTAAATCAGATATCTTATGAAGAATGTATACAAATGCAACCATGCTCTGGATAAAAATACATCCACATACATTGCATCCAACCACACACTGCAAATAAAATATAATTACACACAGAGTAAACAAAATACAACCAGACATTGCATACAAATACATCCACACATATTGCATACAAATATATCCCCACACTTTGCATACAAATATATCCCCACACTTTGCATACAAATATATCCCCACACTTTGCATACAAATACATCCCCACACTTTGCATACAAATACATCCACACATATTGCATACAAATACATCAACACACATTGCATAAAAATACATCCACAACACTCTTTGCATACAAATATATCCCCACACTTTGCATACAAATACATCCCCACACTTTGCATACAAATACATCCACACATATTGCATACAAATACATCAACACACATTGCACAAAAATACATCCACACATATTGCATAAAAATACATCCACAACACTCTTTGCATACAAATATATCCCCCCACTTTGCATACAAATACATCCACACTTTTTGCATACAAATACAACCACACATACATTGCATACAAATATATCCCCACACTTTGCATACAAATATATCCCCACACTTTGCATACAAATACATCCACACACATTGCGTACAAATACATCCACAACACTCTTTGCATACAAATATATCCCCACACTTTGCATACAAATACGACCACACACTTTGCATACAAATATATCCCCACACTTTGCATACAAATATATCCCCACCCTTTGCATACAAATATATCCCCACACTTTGCATACAACTACATCCACACTTTGCATACAAATACATCCCCACACTTTGCATACAAATACATCCACACACATTGCGTACAAATACATCCACAACACTCTTTGCATACATATCCCCACACTTTGCATACAAATACGACCACACACTTTGCATACAAATATATCCCCACACTTTGCATACAAATATATCCCCACACTTTGCATACAAATACATCCACATACATTGCGTACAAATACATCCACAACACTCTTTGCATACAAATATATCCCCACACTTTGCATACAAATACGACCACACACTTTGCATACAAATATATCCCCACACTTTGCATACAAATATATCCCCACACTTTGCATACAAATATATCCCCACACTTTGCATACAACTACATCCACACTTTGCATACAAATACATCCATGCATATTGCATCCAAAAACATCCACACTCATTATATACAAATATAACCACACACATGCATACAATCACACACATTACATACAAATACATTCATGCATATTGCATACAAATACAACCACACACATTGCACACAAATACATCCACACACATTGCATACCAATACAACCACACACATTGCATACAAATAGAACCACACACATTGCATACAAATAGAACCACACACATTGCATACCAATACAACCACACACATTGCATATAAATAAAACCACACACATTGCATACAAATAAAACCACACACATTGCATACAAATAGAACCACACACATTGCATACAAATAAAACCACACACATTGCATACAAATAGAACCACACACATTGCATATAAATAAAGCCACACACATTGCATATAAATAAAACCACACACATTGCATACAAATACAACCACACACATTGCATACAAATAGAACCACACATATTGCATACAAATACATTCACACACACTGCATACAAATATGTCCATACACACTGCATCTAAGTACAATAACATATACTGCATACAAATACATCCATACATATTACAAGCACACATAGTGCATATAAACATCAAAACACATTGCATATAAATACAACACACATACTGCATACAAATTCTCTGAAAATTATTTTTGGGGCAGAACATCCCAAGTATTTAGTTTTCTTCTAATATAAAGTTTAAATATAAAATGAAAGAATTTTGTATTATTCAATGACAGCTGTTCCAATTAAACAATGCATATATTTTAAATATATGCTTGACTGTTCTGATTACTCAAATAATGAATACCCAATAATAGAAGATACTAAAATGCATGTATGGGTGACTTGTTTTATAAAAGAACTATTTTGTTATGGAGTGACATGTAACTCAGATTGGCTTAATTTTTCAAATTAAATCTGTTTTCGACCGACATAGCATAAAAATGAACATGCCACAGTAAATAAATGATCTAAGACATTTGTCTCAAAACCATGCTTCATGGGTCACAGATCAGTAATAGTCACAGATCAGTTATAGAGTCACAGATCAGTTATATTAAAATGCAGTTAAAATTTAAAAAGTAATAAGTTATCTGATGTTTACCTAAAACTTTAACAAAGGTGAAAGAGCTTCTAGAAATCACTAAAACCTTTGAAACGATTCAAAAGCATGACAAAGAAGGACTTCTGAGCTGAAACTAGTTTAGCAAATAAAATTTTGGCGACAGTCTTTGTGTAAGCTTAAAAGCAAAATCAGCGAATGGGATCTGAAGGCTAAATAAAGCTCCACAATGTAGATTTGTTGGCCAAAGAAAATTATCATCAACCCACCTAAAGTTGCAGAGCATTTATAAGTTAACTCCTTGGCAATGGTGACTATGTCAAGGCCAATAGCAGAGTACGCCCTTTTTCGGAAACTTGACTCACCGGGTGAGAAGGACCGATCCGCTGCTGATAAATCCTGGATGCTATCAAATCGCATCTGTAAAAAAATATGCCAAGAAGCAATGAGAATTATAGAATGTAAACACAGTTTGCTAATCACTAGCCAATAATTATTTTAACCAATTAGAATCTCAATGTAGCTTGCTAATGACAAGCCAATAATCCTATTTTATCCATTTAGAATGTCAACATAGCTTTCTCATCACTAGCCAATAATCCTATTTTTGTCAACTAGAATGTCAACATAGCTTATCATACTATTATTATGATTATCCAGTCAACTCAAAGAATGTCAAAACTGCATATTAATCATAAGCTTGCTAATCCAACTTATAATAGTAATAATAATAATAATAATAACTTTGTATAGCGCCTAATCTTTAGAAGCTCTAATCGCTTTACAATATCTATAATCATTATGATGACACTACAGAAAAACAAAAAACAAAAACCATGAAATTGGAAAACATAAAAACATGCTGAAAACATATAAGACCGTACCTGCCAAACCTAACAAGATCATATCAGTACGGCAATTGATTCTTTTCCATAAATTTGACCAATTTTCAGCAAGGTCTAACAAAATATTATGTACTGTCAAGTTGAAAATGTGTATTACAACGAAAGTTCAGTTTTGCATTTCAGTTTAAGGAAATTGTTAAGTCAACACATAGCCTATATTTTTGATAAACTGGTCGTTGGTTTTCAACAACATTCTTTAGCCACCTGTACAAGTTACAGTATTGCTGGCACCATTATTCTACATTTCCTTACCATACTGGTTTTTAATATCAAGTTGATTAAGAACCACATGAAATTATGACCACTCCCTTCTCTGGATGTAATTAATGAATTTAGCTATGGGCATTATTTTTATTGCTAACACATGTATGTGGCACATTAGATATTCCCAGGTTGCACTTTGGGTTAAGTATGCACAAGATATGGTTCCTAAATCGGCTATTGTAAATGGATTTGCAGAAATTGTCAGTGGGATAGAGAAGCTTGATGAGGATGCCGAGATGGAGAGAGACAATAATGAAAACATTTCTGAGCCCTTAGATAGCTGCCGTTTTTTTAAATTCTGATATGGAAGACAAAGACTTTGAGGGATTTTCAGATATTGGAGATCATTAAGTGAACTCGTAATCATTATTTTGTTAATTAGAATGTGGAACAGTTCTATTACAGGTACAATGAAGTACAACATGGATGTACTTTGTTATATTTTACATGATAAATAATAAGTATTATAAAACTGTTCATTTGTGAAAATTTGAAACAGCATTTCATACATATGTTAAAGTAAAATAAAAAAATGTTTTATTTAGTTTTTGTTTGTAACTTTTCTATTTTCTCTGTTAATTTTCTTCACATTTCTGATTTCCCTATTGACAGCCTCATTTCCCCATTATTGACCTCGCTGATTTTATCTCATCTGTTGAATCTTGCACTCAAGCCTGGTTTCAACTGGAATAATCAGGTTAGACCTTTATATAACATGTACATAGCATGCACAGCCATGTGGCTGTTGTTGCAATGAATATCATAATCATAATAAAGACAAATATGGATTGTTTAATCGGCTGTGTCAATTAATAATGGAATATAGTACTTGTACTGAAGTAGAATCAGAACTGTCTGGTAAATGTACTATACTGATAATAATTGTCCTGAACTCATTCCATTCCATCGAAATCAAAACTGAAACATGCACATTAGCATCTGTGATGCAGCATCATGATTGCTGGCAATATGGAATATCATACAGTGATACCATTAATATTTAGGATACCAGATGTTATTATAGTGTAAAAACAAAGCCAAGATATTGACATTCCAAATCAACTTATATATGGACGAAGGATGAAAAATTGACAAAATTAGTGAATTCGACTTACAATCCACATTGACTTATAGGACTGCAAATACGGTAGCGATTAATTCCAATAACGGAAATTATGTTTATGAATATAACTTTGGATCAACACTGTTGGAGGTTTCTTAGTAAAGACAAAGTCATCCAAAAGAATTCTTCATGGTTCCCATGCTTTTAAAAAACATAAATTTTGAGATCATTTCCAGGACAAAATCAGAAAAGACGATGCATTAAACAACAAAATGTGTCACAAGAAAAAGTTCAATTACTGTATATTCCTGTAATATGGCATATAAGTCAATTCAATATACAGAATACAAGTTTAATTACTGTATATTCCTGTAAGTTGGCATATTGGTCATTTCAATGAACAGAAAAAGTTTTAACTTTACCTGGCTGACCTGCATTACCTTAGTATGAGGGAACAACATAAGGAACATAAATTACTTTTGTTTCCATTCAATCATTTCATTTTAAATAGATCAGAATAATCAGTTGAAAATCACGATAACAATCTATAGGTATGTTATTAAAAAAAAACATTTCCTATCATAGAATGAAAAAAAAAACCCAATAAATGGAAAGTATTAAAATCTTATCTTGTAAAAGAAAATATTTAAACCCGTAATTAATCTGTCTCAATAAAATCCAAAACAAGATTTTTAAAACAACCTAAATTTGATTTGGTAAAATCCATGAATTAAACAATCATTTACAAAAAGGGTTGATTAAATTTTGACAAAAAGACCTTCAAAATAATAAACTAAATAAAAAAGAACTAATTTTCTGTAAAATGTCTGCTTATAGAGTGATAAACCAGTCCCAAAAACCTGTACTGATACAGAAACTTGTATTGTTTTGTAATATTCAATACAAGGAATGGCAATCTCCCATTTCTCCTGAAACCTAAATAAATTTGAAACCAATGCTTTAAGCTACATGTCAGAGTTTACATGTTTAGCACCACAATTCAGCTTAGAGATTCTATATTCTGGACTACAAATTTGACTTAACATGAATGTCAATCTTTTTTCTAATCCAGGTTTACTCTGAATATTCCTACCATATTTTTCCCAGTCAGACATCGAGGTTGGAATGTGAAGTCATATAAATTGCTTATACTATAAAACTAATTAGAATTTGCAACCATGGGTAATGGCATAAAGTATTAACTTAATCTAGCAAAGTTAAATGATGTTACGTCAAATCATACCTGCATGAAATCAATAGGAAAAATTATTTATTTCTCAGAAAGGACAAGCATTCATATGTCTTTAATCCATTGACAGACTAGAGAAAACTACATCATAGATGAAACCTTAAAGAGTATTTGCCATTTATATTATTGATATCACATGACTACTGGATCAATGATGTCATGAACATTGGGGTAGCAAAATGTGCGTACTTGTGTGATAAGGCCTTGCAGTGCATATCACAATTACCAGGTCAAATTTCATCAACGCCAAAGTTTCATTTCATCTTTCAGAAGATTAAAGACAGAACGATGTAAAATTTCTCCAAAAATAAATAATTTTCACAATGATTTCAAGAAGATATGACATGAGAGGATTTAAGTTTGCTAGGACATCTGGTAAATGGTGCTGCTTTGCCGACACACTGTTGGCTTCTAGTGATGATAGACAGGCTTTCAACTTTACATTTAAGAAAGGAAGCCGATATCAAGCTGTCGGTACAACAACCAGAATACTAGATAAATCTAATACACTGATATGTTTGGACTGGCATGACAAATATGTTTATGGCAAGCACCAAAATGATACATTCTCCAAACTCTGAATATTCTAGTCAGAACTCCATAAATTTAACTCATAATTAGTTCTGTTATGACTCAATTAAATAACTGTTTCTGGCATCAAGTGTTGGCGGAAAATCCCCAGACTTTCATCAATATTTGCAATATTCAAGGACTTTTCACGGTTGGGAAAAATGTGTCATTTCTCCGTATTTGTTCCCAATTTCCTGGTAGTATGGGAACCCTGATACTTATGCACTGACTATATCTTTAGCCAAGCTTTAAGAGAATTCTGTACACCACACAGGCACTGATAGGTTCTTTTTTTTCCTGTGCATTCTGTACACCAATTAGGCATGGATAGGTTCTTTTTCCTCTGCATTCTGTACACCATAATTATTAGGCACTTATAGGTTGTTTTTCCTATGCATTCTGTACACCAATTAGGCACTGATGTTCCTTTTCCTATGCATTCTGTACACCAATTAGGAACAGTTTTTTACTTTTTCCTATGCATTCTGTACACCAATTAGGCACTGATATGTTCTTTTTACTATGCATTCTGTACACCAATTAGGTACTGATATGTTCTTTTTTCTATGCATTATGTACACCAATTAGGCACTGGTATGTTCTCTTTCCTATGCATTCTGTACACCAATTAGGTACTGATATGTTCTTTTTCCTATGCATTCTGTAAACCAATTAGGCACTGATATGTTCTTTTTCCTATGCATTCTGTACACCAATCAGACACTGATATGTTCTTTTTCCTATGCATTCTGTACACCAATCAGACATTGATATGTTCTTTTTCCTATGCATTCTGTACACCAATTAGGAACAGATTTTTTCTTTTTCCTATGCATTATGTACACCAATTAGGCACTGGTATGTTCTCTTTCCTATGCATTCTGTACACCAATTAGGTACTGATATGTTCTTTCTCCTATGCATTCTGTACACCAATCAGACACTGATATGTTCTTTTTCTTATGCATTCTGTCTGATTATTTTACTTTCATGAATCACTTCTATATATTAAACATCATCATTAGAATGAAATGCAAATAATCACCCTGAAAATATTAGTTTAAAAGTTATTTGAATATTCCTAACAAAGGTTTTATTTTCCTGATCATAATAAAACTGGAATGTATGTTTTAACATTTTTAACCAACACCTTCGAGTCCAATCTAATAAATTTCAAAGAAATACAATCACTCCAAAAATGTTCAGACATAAAAATAGTCTGATAAAATCTTGACCCCACATAAAAATAGAAAAAGGATCATAACATACAATACTTATCTCAGTATACGACTAGGGAACTATAAATTTATCAAAGTTTTGGGGGAGGATTTATTATTGGAGACATCTTCAGCAGCATAACTCTCATGCAAATTAAAGGTAAAATAGATGTCCTTGTCATTAAGCATGGACTTCTCCTGAAGCACTGGACTTATCGTCAAGCATGGGCATGTCATTAAGCATCGACTTGTCATCTAGCATGGACTTATCATAAAGCATGGACTTATCATAAAGCATGGACTTATCATAAAGCATGGATTTGCTGTAAAGCCTGGACTAATCATTAAGCATGGACTTGTCATCCAGATTGGACTTAACTTCAAGCTTAGGCTTATCAAGCATGGACTTGTCAAGCATGGACTTGTCAAGCATGGACTTGTCATCAAGATTGGACTTTACTTCAAGCTGAGGCTTATCAAGCATGGACTTGTTGTTACACCTATTATTTCATAAATAAGATAATGCATTTTGCCAATTAGCAAAATGCCAACACAAATGTACTGAATAAGAAAATATTGCAGAAATTAAATGACACTACAAATATTAGGAATGAAACTATTTTTAATAATCTAGACCCCAAACTGATTTCATTAAAAACTAATACTAAAAGGATGTTAAGACCAATTTTTGGCAGGGAAGGTTTGTCTGCTTTAAGAAAATATTTTTGCCAGCAAGATTGTGTTTTAAGACCGATTTTCATCAGAAAGGGACTGTCTGTTTTAAGACAATATTTTTGCAGCGAGGGTCTCTCTGTTTCAAAATCAATTTTAGGCACAGAGAGTCTGTCTGTATTTACTCTATTACTGTCTTGATTCTTGACATCGAAGACACAGAAACTATCTTATTATAAGGATACAAGACGGTGATTAAGAATCCTGGATACCTTTTGGGGATATCGAACCATAGACCTAAATAATATTAATAATAATAATAATGATCATTATAGTACAGCTTTTGTGTTAGGCTACATTTACTGAGGGAAACATTTATTTGAACAACCAGTAAAATATAATTACTTCTTGATCCAGTAAAATATAATTACTTCTTGATCCAGTTAAATATAATTGCTTTTAAAACTTGCCAAATGTAATTACCTTTAAAATAGCCAAAAATAATTGTCTTTCATGCAGTCAAATAAAATTACCTTTTGATCCAGTCAAATATAATTACCTTTTGATCCAGTCAAATATAATTACCTTTTGATCCAGTCAAATATAATTACCTTTTGATCCAACCTTGGAGGAGACATGAAATGCTAGGGGAAAAAAAAGCAAAACATAATGAACATATTCTCCTTCATTCCTTTAAACTCCATATCAAATTTTCAATACCTCATTTTATCACTTCCTTCATGATACAAAATAAAACTAACAAAACTTTCTTACATAGTCCAAATTAAAGTCATCTTTCTGGCTGTCATTGATAGCTCTTTATATTTTATTTATATAGACTGATATTTGATCTGGCCAGTTATATTGGTATGCAGTCATTGTACCTGATCTGGCCAGTTATATTGGTATGCAATCATTGTACCTGATCTGGCCAGTTATATTGGTATGCAATCATTGTACCTGATCTGGCCAGTTATATTGGTATGCAATCATTGTACCTGATCTGGCCAGTTGTACCAGTACGACATTTAGAACTAGTAAGAACTACATATTACATATTCGTACTTGACCTGGCTAGTTATAGAACCGGTCTTGAAAGACCACTATATGCTAAAAATTATTTTAACTTGGCTGTCACATCAAAGAACAACTAAAATGAAGAAACCCCAAAACACATCTAGTATATTTGTTTTCTGGTACAGTGTTTTCTAGATGACAAGAATAACTCATAGTTTGTAGCCCACATTCAGTCACATATTCACACCATCATACAGTCCATATTCCTACCACCACACTGCTTATATTCACTGCCATACAGCCCATATTCATTCCATCACATATTTGTACCACCATACAGTCCATAATAATTGTCACACAGCCCATATTCACTCCATCACATATGGAATCACACCACAATTAATACTTCCAGTTCAGTACCCATGAATGTAGTTCCAGTCTATTTTTAGAACATTTTTTCCTCTCTCATTTTGGTGGTGATAGAAGAGTTATATTGATGCATATTTGGTAGGGATTTAAAGGTAATTGTTTATTCTTGAGAATATGAGCAGAGAGAGTGGTTGTCAGTGTGTAATTTGGCGACAGTGCAAATGGAGTAATAAGGCCTTGGTGATGATCCGGAAGTGAAATATGTGTTCTGTTTACATGCTGCTCTGTTTACAGTGCAGCAGCTCAAAAAAATGCCGATCAACCCTTGACAAGAATTTCACCGTGAAGTCATCTTTGGAGGTATTTTAGATTAACATATGATTTGTATTGATTGTCACACTGTGGAAAGGTCAGTACTGAGAAATATATGTAGAGAACATATAGTAAAATTAATTGTGGTCTATGTCCTGTACAGGCAGTATTGATGAAACTTTAATATGCTATAAAAATTTTATTATTAATGATAAACACATGAAATTTGAAGGTGTTATATATATTAACATTTAAAATAGAAAAATGACATTAGAATTTAAAAATTAATTTAATTTTTTAAAATTTTAATAATTTTTTTTAAAAAAATTAAAAAATTAAAATTTGCCCCTTAAAATGCACATAGATAATATTTTTGGAAATTATATCAAATGATATCAGCATGTTTATACTCCTACACCATATACAAGCTACAATGATGGATATTTGTCAAATTTTGTCAGAGAAAATATCTTTGTAAGTCAAAATGAGACATACATTTAAAATGTATGAAAGACAGATTCTATTTTGTATTGATCATTCAAACTATTTATTAGGGGTCCAATCAGTTAATTTATGTGTTTATGATGGGGTGACTTCCTGAGTAACACATATCTGCTTATATAGCTTTTAGTAATTGTTAACAAATATAGTTACAGGGTGTTTAGTGAGAGGACAGTGATGAAAACTTTATACTAGAACCTACTCAAGTTCTCTACTAAATCAGTTTAAACTTTCTGAGAATGAAATGCAGGCTGAAAGGATAAAATATACTTCCCACATGTATATTTACCCTTGGATGTAAGAAAACAGCAAAATGATGTAAGTTGAACACAAAATGCATTCAATTTTATTGTTCAATTTGGTTAAGATATTGATTAGTGAAGTGCGGCATTGTGGCCTGTATGATGTTATGTGAATTCTAATGATCCATCTTAATTTATGCATTGTTAATTACTAATAATATTTGTTAACTGACACTCTAAAGATTGCATAAGATATATTCAAACAGATATTTTGAGTTTAACTGTGTACAACTGATCTTAGCATGGTTACATATCCCACATGAACAAATATTCACATATTTTAGACTGTTTGGGATCCAAAATTCACATTCAATATATCATATAGGCTGACATTGTACCTACAGTGAATCTGTAAGACACTTTTCTGGCTGTGTGCACTAAATGTATCCCAAAATGTTATTTTCTTCATTAATATGCCCATGTATGGTAACATATTTCAATTCAGTACTTGGATAGAGTGCGGTATTATAATATCAGCTGATATCTGATTCTATTGAACCATTGAGGTTAATAATTGGTATCAAACACCCTTAAAAATACACTTTAAATGTTCAAACAGATCATTGCCATTATTTTTGCACATTTGATCATAACAATTACATTGTATATGTCCCACATATGCAAATTTCCATTCTTGTTTACAAGTTTTGATGATCAGAATTTCACATTTAGTTTATGATATAGGATGTATTGGTACCTGTAGTTGATATGTGTGGCCACATTTGGCTGTATTCTCTTGCAATATCCAGAATTATTATTTCCCTCATGAATAAGATTGCTTATAGTAATATATTCTTTTTTACTACATTATCGCTCGACTTCCTGTATACTGGCATGTACTAATGTTACCACCAATGATCAAACCTCACCGTCCCCGCATTTCCTTAAAGTTTGTGATGCATAGTCTACCTGATTAGCTATTTAACCTGTAAATGACCAGATATGCGTATAGAAACTTCATATACTTTTAGGATGAATTTATTACTTTAATACATGACTATTACTTCACATTTCTTAGTGTCACTCTGTCAAGTTTAATATTTATTTCCTATGCTTGCAGCCTGAATGTTATTTGTAAATCACTATATCTAACACATTTTAACTTTATTTGCATACATCTTACTGTTTCTAGATATAAGTGAAACATTTTATATCTTTTCAGGTCTAGGCTGGTATCTGGAACAAAGTGTTAGTGGTGGATCAGCTTGGAAGCTCTCCAGTAGTCTGGTGGTGATAGCAAGGTTTCATAAGGACATATGCAGTGTACTGCCATAAGTGATCATAACATCACCACACTAATATAAAGTACCTCAAGGACATGGTTTAAATCTTCATGAGAGAGATTAGCACCATTGTTCAGTAAGGTAAAGCCTGCCTAAAAACTGTATTTTCCTATCTTATTGTCGCTTTTTGTAGTTATCGACACTGAAATGTAATGCAATTTTCCTATAAAACATGGAAGTGGTCCCATCAGATTTTTCAATCTGAGTGCACTATTAGTTATACAAATAACTGCCTAAATATCTGACACAATAAATATGGAACATAGCACCTATTGTTGCTTCTTTAGTGTGTACACCTATATGCACCTTGACAGGCATATTGCGGTTTGTTGCCAAAATCACTATGAGTCATGCTACTTCATTACCCCTGGGAAAAATGTTCTCAGTTACACAGACCCAAATCACCATTTATTTTAAAGACCATTGATTGATTAACTTTTCTGTCTAAACTTTGACAAAATCTGTTTTCAAACTTTTATGAAAATTTAATTTTTCAATAAAATTTAGTTTATAAATTTAAATGTTTATTTAAATTTCCATTAAAATTTTAATTGATCAAAATATATAAACTTTAAACATATTTTCAGACAGACCTTATCTTGTAGTACAATTAGGTTTTTACAGCATTGAAAAAGTCCTATAATTAAGGAAGATATAGCAAATTTAGTTTTGGTTTCTCAAGAACACATGGATCAGCATGTGCACCCTGTGGGACACCAGCACTACACACCTTCCAGCAGGTGTCACATGTCTTGTATGCAAGGAAATTCAAAAAGACTTCATGTATAAAGTTCAAATAGGTGTGGCATTCAAATATAAAAGTTTTACTAAAATTTGCCCCAAAAAGTTGGGCCTGTCAGGAATCACACCACAATTAATACTTCCAGTTCAGTACCCACGAATGTAGTTCCAGTCTATTTTTAGAACATTTTTTCCTCTCTCATTTTGGTGGTGATAGAAGAGTTATATTGATGCATATTTGGTAGGGATTTAAAGGTAATTGTTTATTCTTGAGAATATGAGCAGAGAGAGTGGTTGTCAGTGTGTAATTTGGCTACAGTGCAAATGGAGTAATAAGGCCTTGGTGATCATCCGGAAGTGAAATATGTGTTCTGTTTACATGCTGCTCTGTTTACAGTGCAGCAGCTCAAAAAAATGCCGATCAACCCTTGACAAGAATTTCACCGTGAAGTCATCTTTGGAGGTATTTTAGATTAACATATGATTTGTATTGATTGTCACACTGTGGAAAGGTCAGTACTGAGAAATATATGTAGAGAACATATAGTAAAATTAATTGTGGTCTATGTCCATATGTGTACCACCACACAGTCCATAATAACTGTCACACAGCCCATATTCACTCCATCACACAGCCCATAGTTGTACCACAACAAAGCCCATATTCACTGTCACATAACTCTAATTCACAACATCACACAGCCCATATTCACACCATATCATAGCCCACATTCATAATATCAGACAGCCGACATTCACTGTCACATGATCCATATTCACACCATCACAGTCCATATTCAAACCCTCATACAGCCCATATTCACCATCACACAACTATAATTCACACAATCACACCCCCCATATTTACTGTCACAAAGCATATATCCACTGTCATGCAACTCTAATCCACACCATCACACAGCCCTTATTCACTGTCACACAACTCTAATTCACAACATCACAGCCCATATTCACTGTCACACAACTCTAATTCATAACATCACATAGCCCATATTCACTGTCACACAACTCTAATTCATAACATCACACAGCCCATATTCACTGTCACACAACACTAATTCATAACATCACACAGCCCATATTCACTGTCACAAAACTCTAATTCATAACATCACAGCCCATATTCACTGTCACACAACTCTAATTCATAACATAACATAGCCCATATATACACAATCACACAGCAGATAGTTACACCATCACACAACCCACTGACACACAGCTTTGAGTCAAACTGCTTTATATGTACCATATTTATTCTGATGACTAGATGACATTTTCCTTATCGATAAAATCTAGGCACAATCTAGCCATGTTGTGTTTTCAAACTCTGCCAACATTTGATTTTCATTTCTGTTTTCTTGTCAGGTGAATTAAGAGTATAATTTTTTAATATAATGACTATATCTAATGGCATTCAGGCAAAAGTAATTAGATATATTCATAAGAAACATACCAGTTACTTAACGCAATTCAGCAGCATTCCTCAGTTACAATTAATTTTAAACCAATTCAAATGTTGCTCCAGAAGAGCATCATAGTACACAAACTAAACATAATTTCTATGGAATAATATGTGCATGATTCATGAAGATGCTGTACCCGATCTGTTTTCTGTATGATTATGCCAACTCCGATTCAAAAATTGCCATAAAAGTTTCAATTTTATTGGGATTTTCAAAATTGTGCATGCTAGATGCAAACCTGCATTTGCAGGAATCAGAATAAATAGTCTTCATTACCTTTATCAAAGAATACCTTGACAGAAAAGTAAGAAATAATACAGAGAATACATGAAAATGACATTAAACTCTAGTTTGTTATATTCCAAGTTATGTAAATACAAGTTCATTACGAATTAAAGCATTAAAGAAGTCCCAAGAAAGTAACTGTAGTTTTACTGTTAACCATTTGAAAAATATAAAAAATGTTGGTTTACAGTGTTGGTTGGCAAATGGTATACAATGTTAGCCAGCAAATAGTGTACAGTTTTGGGTTGGTAAATGGTATACAATTTTAGCAGACAAATAGTGTACAGTTTGGGCTGGCAACTAGTCTACAGTTTAGGCTGGCAAATAGTGTACAGTGTTAGCAAGCAACTAGTCTACAGTTTAGGCTGGCAAATAGTGTACAGTGTAAATAGGTAATTAGTCTACAGTTTTTGGCTTGCAATTGGTATACAGTTTTAGCAGGCAACTAGTCTAAAGTATTGGCAGGCAAATACGTGGCAGTCTGGTCTGGTAGCTACCTGATTGATATTTGGAACACTTGTTGTTTTAGTCAGATTTCTGCCCTGAATAGCCATCAATTCTTTCACAGCAACTTCCTGAAATTTTAAAAAAAACCATCATGTCATAAGATTCATGTGATGTCAATTTGCTTCAATTGAATGACAATTTGTTCTACAGACTGTAATGGTTCAATTACCAACCGACCATTCTGGTGGCCTAAGTGGTGAGTACATTGCCTCAGATGTGAGAGGTTGCAGGTTTGAACCCTGAATATGTCATATCACAGACTTGTAAAAATGGTATTAACAGCTGCCTCACTTGCAGTTCAGCATTAAAAGGTTAGTGTTAGGACTGGTTGGTGTCAAGATAATGTGAATGGGTTGGACATTCATGCTACATGTCTGTGTCATGATGCCCTAATGCCAGACATCACTATAAATGGCAAATATGTAGACATCATATCAATATAACCAAATCACACACACACACACTTAACAACCAAGTAATATCATTAATGTACTATGTATGAACCAAGCTATACCACAGATACACTGTGTATACAAGGTATGCCACATATGCAGTGTGCAAACTAAGCTATACCACAGATGCCCTGTGTACAAAGCAAACTATGTCACAGTTGTAAATATTAAACTGAGTTACATTCATGTCAGTATTTTAAAGCCCCAAAACCAATACTGCTATGACAAACTGTATCAGAATTTTTTAAACGTCTTTGACTCATTTCTTACTAAAGAGTTAAACAATGACAAATCATTTAAAAAAATACATTTTCCAAAATGTCTAACCATGATATCACTGACACCAAAGACGTGCAACATCTGGCCCATGACCTGATTTTATTAACTTATTATGTTATAGAGTTTGGCTATTAATATCACTTACCTGGCCCACACCCTATAAGAAAGTTGAACTTGCTTGACTTAGACAGTCAGATGATGTTTCGACTAAATGTACGGTGTTCCTCGATAGAAAATATAACCCAACAAAATAAGTAACCATCACTCAAAATCATTTTTCCACATAGCCATATATATACAAATATGCTTTAAGCCAACTGCATATACATAGATCTGATGTTTTGTGGCAGATCTGGGTCTTCACAATCTGTCGATCAGTAGAACAGATTCTTATTGGCAGATGGATCAAACTTATAAGTGAGAATTTATGGTTCCTGCATTATTTTTTTTAAAGCAATGGCCACCAAGGTCTTCTTTAATTCCTACTACAAAAAGCATAGGCAAACATTTTTTTTGCATTTGACAAAATAACTGAAATATTAACAAGATACAACTGCTAGCATCTCTGACAAATGTACTGTAAATTGTCATCTACAATGCATTATTGGTAAGATCAATGCCATCAAATACGCACGTTATTGATTACAGTAAAACTGTCTTAAGGGACCACTGCAATGAGAGACCACCTGTTTTGAGAGTCCGGAATCTCCAAGCACAGATGTATTAATTAAATAGTGTTATGACCTGTTATGAGAAACCACCTGTCTTCAGAGACCATTATTTTAGGGCAGGATGGGTGGTCTTTCAAGACAGGTTCTACTGTAATTGCTTATAAGTGTATGTGTAAGAGTGTGTGTGCATTTTGGAGTTTAATATAGCTTGAAGATTTTAGGTCATACAGCTACGATGTCTGCAGTGTCGGTGTTTACAGCGATGTCTAGAACTGTGATGCACACATTTGATATCATATCCCCACCCAGCTAAATTATCCTGAAACTGTGACCAGTCCAAACAGTAAACTCTGCTGAGTGCAAAGTCAGGAAGCTGAGAGTACCATTTGTATGTTTTTCGTATCATTCAGCCAGGGTTTGAACCTGTGATCTCCTGCATCCAAGGTGGATACCATTACCACTTAGGCCACTGGAGGGGTCATTTGCTCAAGCAAAAGGAAACAAATTTAAAATGCTAAATGCTGAGATATAATTATTAGGTGGCATAACATATGTATAATTGGATTTATGTAGTCAAAACATTATACTTTTGACCATCACTATAGTCATCATATACTTTATGTGTGACTTATCATCTTATGTTTATGACCCTTTGACCTGTAAAGATTCTGCCTCTGCATGTCCGATTTAGGAAAATGAGATAATGCTGTCTTATGGTAATATATTACCTTATGTCATATCATTTTGGGTCAGGTTATATTAAATTGAAGAATAAAAATATGAGATTTATCTTCATTCCATCTGTACCTGTCATATAATTATGTGAGATTTATCTTCATTCCATCTGTACCTGTCATATAATTATGTGAGATTTATCTTCATTCCATCTGTACCTGTCATATAATTATGTGAGATTTATCTTCATTCCAATTGTACCTGTCATATAATTATAATATGAGAATAAACTTTATTCTGTCTGTTCTTGTCGAAGATAAGGAGATATCTATTCCATCTGTGTCAGTCACAGAATAATAATGCGAATTTTACTCTATTTCATCTGTACCTGTTGTGACATTAATTTGTCTGTACCTGTCATGAAATAATAATGTCAGATTTATCTCTATTTTATCTGTACCTGTTGTAGCATATTAATGCAAGATTTGTTTTCATACCATCTGTATCTGTCATAGAATAATAATGTGAGATTTATCTTTATTCCATCTGTACCTGTCAAAGAATAAAAATGTGAGATTAAACTTGATTCTGTCTGCACCTGTCATAGAATAATAATGTGAGATTTATCTTTATTCCATCTGTACCTGTCAAAGAATAAAAATGTGAGATTTTCTTTATTCTGACTGTATCTGTCATACAATAATAATGTGAGAGTTTCTTTATTCTGTCTGTACCTGTCGTAGCCGATCAAGGGTCAGAATACTTTCCACTGCAGACACCCCCTTGATATACTTCTCAATGTAAGTCTCGCCATCGGTATCATTAACCTCACTGGATGAGGCAGCCATCTGGGCCAGTGTCTCCATGTTCTCCAGATCTTCTGAGGCCTGAAAAAGTCACAGCATCAGTTCATGTTAGCCAACACAAAATCAGTCAAAGTTTAAAAATGACAACATTTTGCTAGCTTACCAAATTGCTATCAGTAGAGACTAAATGTTCTTTTTGACATTCCACAAAAAAGCTGTGCATTCCTCGAGTCAGCACATGTCAGTGCAGAGGTAAAATCTTTCCCTATTAAATTTCTACCAAGATTAGTTGTTCCCTATTTCTTTTCTCATGGGTCTTAACTCATTCAGTCCTTACACGTGATCTGGTTTCTGCATTCAATGCCGAACCCGCCAGTAGTCAACAGTTGTTGACTGCATGGCCGATCCAGTCTTTTGAAAGTGTGTTAGATACAAAATCTCTGATTCGTTAAAATAAATTCCTCTAAGAATCAGAACAATATTAACCAATCAGAAATGATTTTAATTACCTTTGTGCAAATTTGAATTGTTCAGAAACCAAGGTCTACTAACTGAGGGCAGTTTCACTGCATGTGTTCTGTTCATGAAAAATCGTAAAGTATGGTGGATGTAAAATTGATTTTTGATGATGATGATGAGAGCGAAAATGAGGAGTTTCTTGGATTTGATCTAAGAAATAATGAGGAAGAGGAGAAAAGATATATCCAGCAGTTGGATATTTTGCGAAATTTAGATTCGGACATTGATGCTTCTTAAATTGAATCGTCAGAAGAATAGGATACTGATAGTGATGATGATAAAGTTTCTGCCAATCTAGCAGACTGGAGCGATCATCTTTGGCCACATGGATGAGGAAAACAGAAATCAATTTTTTAAAATTTGTTTTTATCCAGAGGAACTGTACACAGCCATTGCACAAAAAAACAATGCATATGCCATAAAAATGCATCTGGGTATCACCGAACAAAATGTGGTATCCAGCAACACCAGATGCGATAAAAGCACTGATTAGGGCTCATGTTGTTATCTTCTATGGAAGGACTTCTTCCTTCCATGACCAGTCCAAGATATGTAATTGGTATAAGTACAAACTTTTCCAGCAAATTCAGTCATGCAAGATTTAAAAATCTACAAAAATATTTTCATGTGACTGACACCAGCAACAATCCACCTCGAAGAACACCTGGTCATGAAAAACTGGCCCATGTTAGACCAATATTGTAGTGCATTTGCAAAACATGCATCATAGAATACTACCCACATTGTGAGGTATTCATTGATGAAGCAATTATTGAATTTTCAGGACGACTGGGGTTTAAGCAGTACGTGCCTTTAAAACCAACCAAATGAGGCATCAAAGTATGGGTTCGAGCAGATCCTCGTAATGGATATGTTGGGGTCTTTCAAGTTTATACTGGAAGGATTGCTATCAATCCAGAAATGAATCTTGGGAAAAGGGTTGTTCTCGATTTGATGGAACCTTTGTTTCATTGTGGACACCATGTCTACACTGACAGTTATTTAATTACATCTTCAGACCTATTTCTTCAGCTTCGACAAAAAAGCTGCAGAACAGTTTGATCAAATCAAAAGGGTGATCCATCTGGAAGACACAGAGTGAAGCTGAAATAGCAGCATCCAAAGCATAATTAAACAGAAAGGATAAGCGAGTGTTACAGTTTGGCAAGACAAAAAGAATATCACTTTGCTTTGTACCAACTGTGATGGTAAGGCAACATCTTTTAACCAGATGTCTGGGCACAAGTTCATTTGGGGCAAGGTTGAAATAGTTTCGAAAGGTCCTGACAAGTTGATTATTAATTTTAGTCGATATCTGTAACCAGAAGGGGAGTGTATTTTTCTTGTTGAGAGACTTTACAATCTGAATACAAATCTGTATGATACCATGTCTACCAAATCACCTAAATCTATGTAATAATACAAATCTGTGTGATACCATGTTCTAAGGATACCAAATCACCTAAATCTATGTAATAATACAAATCTGAATGATACCATGTTCTAAGGATACCAAATCACCTAAATCTATGTAATAATACAAATGTGTATGATACCATGTTCTAAGGATACCAAATCACCTAAATCTATGTAATAATACAAATCTGTATGATACCATGTTCTAAGGATACCAAATTCACCTAAATCTATGTAATAATACAAATGTGTATGATACCATGTTCTAAGGATACCAAATCACCTAAATCTATGTAATAATACAAATCTGTATGATACCATGTTCTAAGGATACCAAATCACCTAAATCTATGTAATAATACAAATCTGTATGATACCATGTTCTAAGGATACCAAATCACCTAAATCTATGTAATAATACAAATCTGTATGTTACCATGTTCTAAGGATACCAAATCACCTAAATCTATGTAATAATACAAATCTGTATGATACCATGTTCTAAGGATACCAAATTCACCTAAATCTATGTAATAATACAAATCTGTATGATATCATGTTCTAAGGATACCAAATTCACCTAAATCTATGTAATAATACAAATCTGTATGATACCATGTTCTAAGGATACCAAATCACCTAAATCTATGTAATAATACAAATGTGTATGATACCATGTTCTAAGGATACCAAATCACCTAAATCTATGTAATAATACAAATGTGTATGATACCATGTTCTAAGGATACCAAATCACCTAAATCTATGTAATAATACAAATCTGTATGATACCATGTTCTAAGGATACCAAATCACCTAAATCTATGTAATAATACAAATCTGTAGGATACCATGTTCTAAGGATACCAAATCACCTAAATCTATGTAATAATACAAATGTGTATGATACCATGTTCTAAGGATACCAAATCACCTAAATCTATGTAATAATACAAATCTGTATGATACCATGTTCTAAGGATACCAAATCACCTAAATCTATGTAATAATAAATGTAGTAATGCAGGGATTTGGAAGAAAAAAAAATCTCAATCAGTACACTAAATGATTACATTTGTCCCAATGAAAAACATTACAAAATCTGGCAAAATTCACAATTTCAGAAAATTACCCATTAATAAACTCTTCCCAAATTTCTCAATTTCAATACCTATAAAAGTGATTGATCCGACACCCAAGAACATTCCCTGCATCAGAAAATCAAACCTTACCTTTGGAATATTAGACACAACATCATATGTGATACCACTGGCTCTAAACACATCCTGAAATGAAATGTTCAAAAAAACAAAAATATTTTGGTGAAGTATGATAATGAAATCACATACACACACACACGACCTTTGAAAACAACTCTATCTGCCAGACATAACAAATGAGATCAAAAAACAATTTACCAGCTTCATATGTCAGACTGTATGTTAGGTTTCATAATTATAGATAGCAACTGTTTGGACATAACATTTTTTGAATGGTTGTAACACCATATAGCTATATATAGCACAGGTCAAGATCATATTCTAACTGAATGAAAATCTCAATTTAAAAAAAAACAACAATACAAGCAACTACAGTTCAGTTTTATTATCCTTCACAAAACTTGTTTGAGGACCTATACAATCAATCTTTACCACCGAACTCAAATCAACATGTCCACTGAACCAAGGTTTATGTAGTACTTAAGTAATTGTCCAGCTTGTTGTCAATTAGTTATTAACTTTTTAAGCAATATAATAATTAAGTATATCAATATTTTCTTTTGTGGTACAGACTTCATACCTCACTGAATATTTGTGTATAAAATTTGACTACCATAGTACTAACTTTTAAATGTCTTGCAAGAACCACCAGAAATTCAGGATCATTGACACACACCATATATGTAACATATAAATGAGACAGCATTAATTTTCTTGTCAAAAATCAGTCTGATCAGTTGCATAGTTACATTTGATTTTTAAATGTTTGTAGCTCAGAATTCATAAAAATTTAAAAGGCAGTAAAAACTTTAGGACAAATAACAGAGTTTACTCCCAAGGTTTTGATTGGCAGTACTTGTATAACAAACTCTATAGAAGTTTGAACACTGACAAATCCATCTATTAAAAAGGCTGCAAATCCATTATATAGGCTAGCCATTTATTACCAAGGCTACCTGTCCATTATAATGACTATCCATCGATTACCAAGACTACCTGTGCATTATAAAAAGTAGCCATCCATTACCAAGGCTACCTGTCAATTTTAAAGGCCGAAAATTCATTATAAAGGCTAGCCATCTATTACATGGGCTAGCTGTCCATAACAAAGGCAAGTCATTCATTACCAAGTCTACCTGTCAATTATAAAGGCTATCCATACATTACCAAGGCTACCTGTCCTTTATAAGAGCTGCGGATCCATTACCAAGGCTACCTATCCATTATAAAGACTACGTGTCAATTAAAAAGAATTCCCATCCATAACAAAGATTATTGCTTAGAATTGACAGATCAGACAGATTAGACTGCAATATCAACAGGTAGATAGAGTAGATAGATACGTTAGAAAGATGATAAATACATTGATCACAAAGACATGTATCTGGAAAACTATAAGATGGAGGATAAACACTTACAGTGCCTATAAATCTCTGCTTTAACTTGTCAGTAAAACTGGAGATGGTGTGTTTGGTGTAAATGTTGATGCATAATCTCTTTCGTAGAACAAGCTCCATTGAAGCTGGATGGCTTAGTCGAACGATAGCCTTTAGTATCATGTAGACACGCTCATTCGAACTTGTCAAGCGATTCAGGTAATTTGAATCATGGATTGAAGAGTCCCAAGATACCACTGCACACACCTATGACAGAAAAAATTGCATTTAATGATTTCCCTACAAATAAGCCTTCACCATTGATTACAACCTCAAAATGGCTGTTTGGATTATTATCTGATGCTAGCATTTCCAAGAAGGAATGAAGTTAATTGTAAACCATTCAATATTAGAGCAATGAATAAACAAATAATTATTGAGATAAGAGTGTAGCAGTAGATAAATTTAATTTCTGAGCTCAAAGTGTAGCATTGAATAAATTTAATTTCCAGAACAGAATGTAGTAAAAAGCAACTATTCCAATGTGTTACAAACTACAAAGACAACAAAGAAAAACACAACTTTCTATTTTTTATTTTTATTATATTAAAAAAATTTCAGATATTATTTAATGCTATGTACAGAAAGATGATGATTTTTATGATATTTCTCTTGTTTTCTTAAAGGTAGCATTGGTTTTAAAGAAATCAATGCGTACATTTTAGGACGGTGTAAAGGGCGTACAATTATTTTTATTTTGAAATATGAAAAAATAATGGTTGAGTAGGGCTCATCTTTTGAGGGCCTAACTCCTCCTGCACATATCTCAGAAGAATGCTAGCTCTGCATACACATATCTCAGAAGAATGCTAGCTCTGCATACACATATCTCAGAAGAATGCTAGCTCTACATGCACATATCTCAGAAGAAAGCTAGCTCTGCATGCACATATCTCTGAAGAATGCTAGCTCTGCATACACATATCTCAGAAGAATGCTAGCTCTACATGCACATATCTCAGAAGAAAGCTAGCTCTGCATGCACATATCTCTGAAGAATGCTAGCTCTGCATGCACATATCTCATAAGAAAGCTAGCTCTGCATGCACATATCTCAGAAGAATGCTAGCTCTGCATGCACATATCTCATAAGAAAGCTAGCTCTGCATGCACATCTCAGAAGAATGCTAGCTCTGCATGCACATATCTCAAAAGAATGCTAGCTCTGCATGCACATAGCTCAGAAGAATGCTAGCTCTGCATGCACATATCTCAGAAGAATGCTTTCTCTACATGCACAATCTCAGAAGAATGATAGCTCTGCATGACCAATTAATCTTAGACAGCAACTTAAAAAAGAAGCTCATAACTTTTCTTTTTATTTTAATATAGTAGTAACACCTATACTATGAAAATATACTTGTATATTTAGAAGCGCAAACTTAGTGTCAATTATGTTATTTTAAGTTTATTTTTGAGCACACACAATGGGTAATTTTCATCTGCACTAGACCCATGGCTGATGGAGCCTGGATGGACTGGTGTTTAGCACTGCAGATTTGTGACCAAATCGGTGCAGGTTCAAATCCTCAAGTTGGCTAACATGGTGTATTCTTGGGTAAGATACTTTATTCCAGTTGTCTCACCACTTAATAGCCTACTTGTGCTGCTGTGCCATTAAAGACCAAACCAAGTTAAACAAAACAGTCATCAAATACAAATGTTAACCCAATATGAAAAACACACAGGTAAATGTTAAAGTCTCTACAGTTTACCATTTATACATAAAGTGTCCAAAAGCCTTGAATTGCTGCAGGAACAAAATTAAAGACCTCATAATGTGTCCTACCTTAAATATTTTCAGTATTTATTGTTTTCTAATTTCATGGTGGTTTTGTTTTTCTTTCTGGTATTCATATCATTATAGATGTTGCACAGCACTTATTAGGTGCTATACAAAGTCCTCATTATTATTATTATTATTATTATTATTTAATGCCTGCCTGTGTAACACCCACAATGCACTAAATCAAGGGAAGTAACTCCTAAAGTTATTCATTTTCAAAATGACCATGAATCATTATACTGACCGTGAAATATAGAAATCTTGAAATATGTATAAAATTATGTACTTTAATTTCAATGGCGGGATATTACTCTGAAATTTCTATACCTATTACAATACAGCTATGATAAGATTTGCCCATTGGAAAATGAATAAAACTCGTTTGAATCAGAATATTAATAATTTCAGTAATTACTTACATTTTCTTTTTCAGTGTAGGTCTTGATAATGGGAAGCGATAAAAAGGTGGAAGGCTGCTCCCTAACAAGAATAGAATTTACCCCTGCAGCCTGCAAACCCTCTTTTGCATTAGGGGTACTCATGTCATCAGCTAAAGATAGAAATAAACTAGATATGTCACAGTAGAGAATTATGGGTACTTGTGTCATCAGCTAAAGATAGAAATAAACTAAATACAGTATGTCAAAGTTTAGCATTATGGGTACTGGTCTCATCAGCTAAACGAGAATCAACCTAGAATATAAATAGTCATACAGGTCATTTAAGTGCATGTATCTATCTTAAATATAAATTGTTTTAAAATATAATTCAAATTTTGCTTAACCAAAGTCTATTTAGTTCTGATTACTGAATGATCTGCGCTTTGGCTGTCATAAAGAATCTTCCAGACAGAAACTGTCTATCACTATGAACTTTTACAAAGGTGGGATTGTATTAAACTGGATAGAGTAAAGATTATGCAGAGTTTAGCCATCACACTATAGGGTAGAAAGAATGTTTATTAACTTGTGAAGCCTTTCACTGTTACATCACAGTGCATGACATTCAATTTGTATTGTACCAGATCACACCTTCAGTTTGATCTTGTCCAAATATTTCCAAATATTTTAATATTGATTATGTACTTTTCAGGGTTTTTGAATAATAAATAATGACCTTTCATAGTAATATGTATGTATCAGGATCCAAGAACAGTGACAATATGCCATTGAAATGTATGAAGAATAAAATTCTAAAAAACTGAAAACCATTACTGAGATAATCAGTGTTGAATGCCAACATGACCTTTATGACTTTTATTATAGAATGAAACAATCCTGTGTCTCTATAGCTGTGCATTCATGCCAACACTAGAGAGGTATAGGTGTAATTCATTCAACACTAGAGAGGTATAGGTGTAATTCATTCAACACTAGAGAGGTATAGGTGTAATTCATTCAACACTAGAGAGGTATAGGTGTAATTCATTCAACACTAGAGAGGTATAGGTGTAATTCATTCAACACTAGAGAGGTATAGGTGTAATTCATTCAACATTAGAGAGGTATAGGTGTAATTCATTCAACACTAGAGAGGTATAGGTGTAATTCATTCAACACTAGAGAGGTATAGGTGTAATTCATTCAACACTAGAGAGGTATAGGTTAATTTTTCTTATCTGTAATCTATATCTTACAGGTATAAGTACAGGAAACTGTATCAAAAATATAGTTTTGGTACTGACTTGGATCTGCAGCTGGTTAAAATTCTTGCCACAAATGTGCAAAATTGATGTGGATTGGTAACAGAATACAAACTCAAAACATAGTGACAAATTATTTATGTTAAAAATAAACATTTAACCAGTCTACATGGCTCACGTTCACAAAATGGAAGTCAAGTTCACAAATTCTACAATGAGCACGATGATATGCTCTGTGTGCTGTATTAAATCTCTCACATTTTTCTTTTCAAATTTGTAAAGTACTATTGTTTGTCATTTTTCCAATCCAGCATCTTTAAATATAAATAGTTTCCTATCATCCAACATTTTTCAGTCATATAACATCCACAAATCACAATGATAATGCCCATTTCGCTTAGCATCTGGCACAACTTATTTTAAAAGTATTGACTGGTTCATAACCTAAACATATTTATTACATTATAACAACAAGGTTTCTAAAATTTAACAAATTCAACATACATACCATTTAAATCAAGAAACAAAACTGGCATATGTCGTTCCATATCTGGGGGAGCATCCCTGAAATGGCAAGATAAAATAATGAGTACAAATGTATCATTGAAGATTTATGCACTAATAGTGAAATATCCATAATGAGTTTAATGCTCTAGCTACCACAGTGAACTAAATAATGTATCCATGGAGAGTTAATGCCCTATTTGTCAATGACCTAATTAATATATCCACAGAGAGTTATGCCCTAATTGTCAGTGACCTAATTAATATATCCATACCCTATTTGTCAGTGACCTAATTAAAATATCCATGGAGAGTTGATACCCTAATTGTCAGTGACATAATTAATATTTCCATGGAGTGTTGATGCTTTAGCTACAATAGTCAACTAAATAATGTATCTAAGGAGACTTAACGTTCTTGTTTCCAATGTGAACTAATTAATATATCCAGGGAGAGTTAATGCCCTAATTGTCAGTGACCTAATTAATACACCCAAGAAGACTTAATGCTCTAGTTGCCAATGTGAACTAATTAATGCCTCCATGGAGAGTTAATGCTCTAGCTACCACAGTGAACTAAATCTATCCAAGGAGACTTAATGCTCTAGTGTCTACAATGAATAAGTTACAAAGCCTGACCGTGGGGCCCCAAATGGCTGAGTGGTCTAAAATGCTCTCTGTTATGGATCACTGCCATCTCACCTCTGCATGGATTCCAGTCTCAGAGTCGGCCAATGGGGGTATGTGAGAAAGCTTGCCAGTAGCTTCTCATGGGTCAGTAGTTCTTCCTCCAAAATTAATACTGGCCACCACGTTTAGCCTATAAATGGTGTTAAACAACAACAAAACCTGACCAAGGAGACATATAAAAGAGGTAAACAATTCCATGGGACATGGCAATAATTCTGTATTTGTGTGTGATTTAAAGGCAATGTACATTAAGGTCATGTATATCAGCCTACAATTTCAGATTCGTGAGTTGTTATTTCAAGTACTGGTATATACAGATTTAAAAGGTTGAATTGTGTACAAATCAAATTCTGGCATTCATGTGGCACTTATCTTTGATTTTTCTGTTTTGCATTGAATGAAATTTCAGACATGGCTTAGAAAGCAACAATCATGTTTGCTAAAGATTGCTAATGGACTGCATACAATATGTATGGGAAAAAGTTGGAAACAAGCCAGGATACAGTTAAAGTACTACCAGTCGGCAGGTGCCCCTGGAATGCCACTTCCTGCTGCAGGGACCATGACTGCATTTCTTTCCTCTGTAAGACACACCCACTGCTCTATCAGTGCCCTTTCTCTGTCGGAATCGGACTCAGACTTGTCTGAAATAAACAGAACTGGACAAATTCAAACTTGCCTTGACCAATCTTTGTCTGAGCTGTTGTAATAAGTTTCAACTCAATTTCATGTCAACTGACCTCCACTTAGCACTCTATATTTCATCAAAACTCATGTTATGATCATTAAAAATGAAAGAAGAGGTCCAATTGGCCTGATATTGCTCAAGTGATGTAAGCTATGAAAGCAAATTCACTCATATGAAAACTGCGGTGCAAAGATAGGTTTGGAGCATGTAGTGAATTTTTTTTAGTTTATCCTCATCCACCTTGATGTTTGGTAACTTACTCAAAATAGAAAAACTTTTAAATAATTTTCTCTTTATGCAGCAAACATGCACAAATGAAGTTTCGGCCATTACTATAAGTATAACAATACTGTACATATTAAAAGTGAAAGTAATATATGATTGTCCTAATCATGTACTTCCATTGCTTTAATATGTACAATTTGGTTTTCCATATTGAGAACCACAGACTTAGAATTATGATGATCCCCCCCCACCTTGTGACAATGAAAACATAAAAAAAAAAATTCTTCAGAATACATGATTTATAGGTTTCAATAAAACAAGTTCTGTAAATTAATAAAATAATATCACCGTATTACCTGAAGAAGAATAAAATAGAAAATAACAAGTAACACTTGCATACATCGACACCAGATTTGTATACCCTCTCTATTATAATACATCTCTTTTATAGTATATAGTATGATAGAGAGGGTCCTCTATCTGTGAATGGGTCATGGGGTTAATCTATGGTATTTATTTCACTTTACAATTTTTTTTAACTTAAGATTATTGTTAGTTTCCTCAATATCAAGCTCGCATCAAGCAACGGGAAAAATTATTGCAGGCAATAAGTTGATATAATATTAATTATACAAAAATGTGAATACATGAACTTTAGTTATTATTTACAAAGTCTTATTCATACAGATTTATAAAAATTAAATCGACACATCTCTTATTTCTGGGAATACAGGATTAGTGGTGGTGATGACTAATCAGAACTTCAATATTTCATGCTTACCTGTAAATTTATTGAAACATTACCTGTTTTATTAATCAGCTTCTGTATCTGTTCATCCAGGTAATTTTTCCTTCTGGCCAGGGCTTCAGACCATCTGTCCCTAACAAGATTTAAATCCTCTTCCTGGTAGGAATCTAAGCCCTTCTGCAACTTAAATCTTCCACAGATAGATCCTACAGATATGTTAGTTATGGCCTCACAAATTAGTGGTAGTGTGCCTGAGTGGGCCACAGGCTTTACTCGCACCTGAATCCTTCGTGAATGACCCTGCAGAGACCATGAAATCAGTGTACATAACATTAATAACAAATGCTAGGAAATGATGCTAAGGTATATATGTCTAAATGTATAGAGCATAAAAACTGACACATAAATGTAGTATACAATATACCTGTTAATGACAATGTATATATACTACATGTATACACCACCTTCTCATTTTTGCATTCTTGTTTAATATATGAACTGACTCGTCTCTCAGAAGACAGGTGTGAATCATATTTTGTCTCAGAGAAAATACAAAAAAAAACATTGATTATACTTGCTGAAGAACAAAACTGAAAATTGGTCAAACCTTGATATAGCCCTCATTTCTACATGTAGAATAAATCAGCATAACCCTCATCTTATGATTCTTCACAAAGGTTACTTCCCTTACTTTTTAAGACCAACTGGCAAGAACAGTATTTTCTTATTTTAGTGATATTTCATGGCATCATCATTTATAAAAGTTTTAAAGCCCTCCATATCCAGATAATTTGTCAAATTTGGTTAACTTCTGCTACATCTTATTTTAGATGTCATCAAGATATATTTTTAGTAATGGCGGGCATATCTGATGGTAGATTAACATCAATGGTAGCAAATGTAAAAGTCAGCAAGCCAGGATTCTGTCAAACTTGCTTGAATTCTACTCAGCATTTCTTCAAACATCATTTAAATTTTGGGGTATTTGTTTCTGTGCAGGTCTTCTTTTTTACTAGCAGTAGCAAGTTCTTAAGGTGGATCAGAATTATTTTGTACAAACATATATTTTCACTGCCTGGATACCAAGCTTTTCCAAATTCTGCTCAGTGGTTATTTTTAATAAAAGTTGCCAAAATTAAATGTCAATAAATAATAACTGAAGGATGTGAACTTGTCAGTGGGATTCAAGATACCAATGGGCACACTCATATCAAGATACAAATGAGCACACTCATATCAAGATACAAATGGGCACACTCATATCAAATACAAATTGGCACACTCATATCAAGATACTAATGGGCACACTCATATCAAGATACTAATGGGCACACTCATATCAAGATACAAATTGGCACACTCATATCAAGATACAAATGAGCACACTCATATCAAGATACAAATTGGCACACTCATATCAAGATACAAATGGGCACACTCATATCAAGATACAAATGAGCACACTCATATCAAGATACTAATGGGCACACTCATATCAAGATACAAATTGGCACACTCATATCAAGATACTAATGGGCACACTCATATCAAGATACTAATGGGCACACTCATATCAAGATACAAATGGGCACACTTATATCAAGATACTAATGGGCACACTCATATCAAGATACAAATGGGCACACTCATATCAAGATACAAATGAGCACACTCATATCAAAATACAAATGGGCACACTCATATCAAGATACTAATGGGTACACTCATATCAAGATACTAATGGGCACACTCATATCAAGATACTAATGGGCACACTCATATCAAGATACTAATGGGCACACTCATATCAAGATACAAATGGGCACACTTATATCAAGATACAAATGAGCACACTCATATCAAGATACAAATGGGCACACTCATATCAAGATACAAATGGGCACACTCATAGCAAGATACAAATGAGCACACTCATATCAAGATACAAACTGGCACACTCATATCAAGATACAAATTGGCACACTCATATCAAGATACAAATGAGCACACTCATATCAAGATACAAATGGGCACACTCATATCAAATACAAATTGGCACACTCATATCAAGATACAAATGGGCACACTAATATCAAGATACAAATGGGCACACTCATATCAAGATACAAATGGGCACACTCATATCAAGATACTAATGGGCACACTCATATCAAGATACTAATGGGCACACTCATATCAAGATACAAATGGGCACACTTATATCAAGATACAAATGGGCACACTCATATCAAGATACAAATGGGCACACTAATATCAAGATACAAATGGGCACACTCATATCAAGATACAAATGAGCACACTCATATCAAGATACAAATGGGCACACTCATATCAAATACAAATTGGCACACTCATATCAAGATACTAATGGGCACACTCATATCAAGATACTAATGGGCACACTCATATCAAGATACAAATTGGCACACTCATATCAAGATACAAATGAGCACACTCATATCAAGATACAAATTGGCACACTCATATCAAGATACAAATGGGCACACTCATATCAAGATACAAATGAGCACACTCATATCAAGATACTAATGGGCACACTCATATCAAGATACAAATTGGCACACTCATATCAAGATACTAATGGGCACACTCATATCAAGATACTAATGGGCACACTCATATCAAGATACAAATGGGCACACTTATATCAAGATACTAATGGGCACACTCATATCAAGATACAAATGGGCACACTCATATCAAGATACAAATGAGCACACTCATATCAAAATACAAATGGGCACACTCATATCAAGATACTAATGGGTACACTCATATCAAGATACTAATGGGCACACTCATATCAAGATACTAATGGGCACACTCATATCAAGATACTAATGGGCACACTCATATCAAGATACAAATGGGCACACTTATATCAAGATACAAATGAGCACACTCATATCAAGATACAAATGGGCACACTCATATCAAGATACAAATGGGCACACTCATAGCAAGATACAAATGAGCACACTCATATCAAGATACAAACTGGCACACTCATATCAAGATACAAATTGGCACACTCATATCAAGATACAAATGAGCACACTCATATCAAGATACAAATGGGCACACTCATATCAAATACAAATTGGCACACTCATATCAAGATACAAATGGGCACACTAATATCAAGATACAAATGGGCACACTCATATCAAGATACAAATGGGCACACTCATATCAAGATACTAATGGGCACACTCATATCAAGATACTAATGGGCACACTCATATCAAGATACAAATGGGCACACTTATATCAAGATACAAATGGGCACACTCATATCAAGATACAAATGGGCACACTAATATCAAGATACAAATGGGCACACTCATAGCAAGATACAAATGAGCACACTCATATCAAGATACAAACTGGCACACTCATATCAAGATACAAATTGGCACACTCATATCAAGATACAAATGAGCACACTCATATCAAGATACAAATGGGCACACTCATATCAAATACAAATTGGCACACTTATATCAAGATACAAATGGGCACACTTATATCAAGATACAAATGGGCACACTCATATCAAGATACAAATGGGCACACTCATATCAAGATACAAATGGGCACACTCATAGCAAGATACAAATGGGTACACTCATATCAAGATACAAATTTGCACACACATATCAAGATACAAATGGGCACACTCATATCAAGATAGGTGGCGCTCTACAGTTTCGTACTTTGCATAGGGTTAGAATTTTAAAGAAAAATAATTTTCTGGGATTTCTTCACTGGTTATACTGGCAATATAATAAAGACTTTGTATATCTTAGGTGTTGGTAGAAGAACTTTCAATTCCCTTTATTTTGATGATTGATGGGTGTACTTTAGGTTCTAGAGTATACAGCTTGGGCTAACATAAGATGTACTCATGTAAACAAACTGCTAGCTCCACATGGTCATTTTCACTCCCTGGACTTCTGAGGTAAATTGTAGAAAAATGGTATGATAACTTTTTTACTTTTCAGATATTTTGTAATTTGTTCATTGCACTTTCAGAAGCTGCTATTGTCTACTTCAGCAAAATTCGTTTTCCCTAGTTTAATAACTGCTAAAGTTAGTGTACTTTTGATTAATTCTGGCTAATTTTTCAAGCACATGGGAGCATCCATTTTGTTATACCATGCGCTTAGATCATTTACAATTTCCACAAGTGCAGTATCCAAAGAAATATCAGCCACATTACATCAAAGTAGCATTGAGATATGCCAACATTATCTCCATTGTGCATGTTACAAATGCAAACAACTTCACCTCACATACGTCACTATCTGAAAAGTACATATTAACTGGTGAGCGCCCCCATACAAATGGGCACACTCATATCAAGATACAAATGGGCACACTCATATCAAGATACAAGTGGTCAGACTCGCATCATGATACAAGTGGTCAGAGAAACATCAAGATAAAAGCAGTCAGACTCACATCAATATACAAATGGTCAGACTCACATCAATATACAAATGGTCAGACTCACATCAATATACAAATGGTCAGATTCACATCAAGACACAAATGGTCAGACTTACATCAAGATACATGTGGTCAGACTCTCATCAAGATACATGTGGTCAGACTCTCATCAAGATACAAGTTGTCAGACTCTCATCAAGATACAAGTGGTCAGACTCTCATCAAGATACAAGTGGTCAGACTCTCATGAAGATACAAGTGGTCAGACTCTCATCAAGATACAAGTGGTCAGACTCTCATCAAGATACAAGTGGTCAGACTCTCATCAAGATACAAGTGGTCAGACTCACATCAATATACAAATGGTCAGACTCACATCAAGATACAAGTGGTCAGACTCTCATCAAGATACAAGTGGTCAGACTCACATCAATATACAAATGGTCAGACTCACATCAATATACAAGTGGTCAGACTCACATCAAGATACAAGTGGTCAGACTCTCATCAAGATACAAGTGGTCAGACTCTCATCAAGATATAAGTGGTCAGACTCTCATCATGATACAAGTGGTCAGACTCTCATCAAGATACATGTGGTCAGACTCTCATCAAGATACAAGTGGTCAGACTCTCATCAAGACACAAATGGTCAGACTCTCATCAAGATACATGTGGTCAGACTCTCATCAAGATACAAGTGGTCAGACTCTCATCAAGATACAAGTGGTCAGACTCTCATCAAGATACAAGTGGTCAGACTCTCATCATGATACAAGTGGTCAGACTCTCATCAAGATACATGTGGTCAGACTCTCATCAAGACACAAATGGTCAGACTCTCATCAAGATACAAGTGGTCAGACTCATATAAATGTTTTGAAAATTACCTAAGAGCTGTAGATGAAGTAAAACTAAACTACAACTTTCTATGTTCCAGACTATTTATACAAACTCAGAGTAGCTAGTTTATAAAGCAAAACGAAATCTGTCATGAAAAAGTCTCGAATTCAGTAAATTCAGAATACCTGTCTAAGCTGAAAAACCCCAGAACAAGGTACATCAGGCTGTGGCTTAACTTCTACAGGGGCATACTCCCCCTGATCATTCAGCTCCTGGATTTCTACACGTACTTCAATCTTCCTCATCACCTCACTCCATCTGTGATGAAATACTTAAAAGTCAGCAAACCCTGTATTTGTCTGATTGTAGGTCCATGCAAGATGTATTATTACTATATGGTCCCACATTCTCATTATAAGGTGGTCTACTCTAAAGTCACATAGTCATGATAAGATGGCTTCCTCTATGGTCCCATATTCTCATTATAAAATGGTCTACTATATGGTCCCACATTCTCATTATAAGGTAGTCTACTCTATGGTTACAGTCTCATTATAAGGTAGTCTACTCTATGGTTACACAGTCTCATTACAAGGTAGTCTACTGTATGGTTACAGTCTCATTATAAGGTAGTCTACTCTATCGTTACACAGTCTCATTATAAAATGGTCTACTGTATGGTTACACAGTCTCATTATAAGGCAGTCTACTGTATGGTTACAGTCTCATTATAACGTAGTCTACTGTATGGTTAGAGTCTTGTTATAAGGTAGTCTACTGTATGGTTACACAATCTCATTATAAGGTAGTCTACTGTATGATTACACAGTCTCAATACAAGGTGATCTATTCTATGGTTACAGTCTCATTATAAGGTGGTCTACTCTATGGTTACACATTCTCATTATAAGGTGATCTACTCTATGGTCACAATAAGAGTCTCACTCTAAAGTGGACTACCCTATGGTTACACAGTCTCATTATAAGGTGATCTACTCTATGGTCACAATAAGAGTCTCACTCTAAAGTGGACTACCCTATGGTTACACAGTTTCATCATAAAGTGATCTACTCTATGGTCACAATAAGAGTCTCACTCTAAAGTGGACTATCCTATGGTTACACATTCTCATTATAAGGTGATCTACTCTATGGTCACAATAAGAGTCTCACTCTAAAGTGGACTACCCTATGGTTACACAGTTTCATCATAAAGTGATCTACTCTATGGTCACAATAAGAGTCTCACTCTAAAGTGGACTATCCTATGGTTACACAGTTTCATTATAAGGTGATCTACTCTATGGTCACAATAAGAGTCTCACTCTAAAGTGGACTACCCTATGGTTACACAGTTTCATCATAAAGTGATCTACTCTATGGTCACAATAACAGTCTCACTCTAAAGTGGACTACCCTATGGTTACACAGTTTCATCATAAAGTGATCTACTCTATGGTCACAATAAGAGTCTCACTCTAAAGTGGACTATCCTATGGTTACACATTCTCATTATAAGGTGATCTACTCTATGGTCACAATAAGAGTCTCACTCTAAAGTGGACTACCCTATTGTTACACAGTTTCATCATAAAGTGATCTACTCTATGGTCACAATAAGAGTCTCACTCTAAAGTGGACTATCCTATGGTTACACAGTCTCATTATCAGGTGGTCTACTCTATTCATTCAACATACTGTGCTATAAGTGGGTACTTAATTTACAAATACATTTTCTGTCTGAAAATATGCTGACCCATAACACTATGAAACATTTATTAAGCTGGTCCCATGGTCATATGATACAAGAAATAATCTACCATACAAACTGTAATTAGGCCTTTCATATTGCCATCGTTACCAACAACCCAATTAACCTTTCACAAGGAACTTTATATATATATATATATATATATATATATATACATATATATATATATATATATATATATATAAATGGTAACAATTTCTATTATCAACTTTTTGTATCAATATATTGCTATCTTATACTATATTTACAAGAATTTATTTTTTTCATTAAAATATTGACAAATTTATACTCAACCAAAGATCTTAAAGTTGCGTTTTTTTACTATATCTGTTTAACAAAACTATTACACTCACCTGTCAGTAAGAGACAGGGTCTTACTCTCAACATAGGACACCTGGGAACCAAACCCCACAATGCGATGACCCCAAACCTCTATTGATAGTGCCCTGTCATAGCAGTGTTCTACAAATTCATCTATAACATTTATCTTAAAGTCCTGAAAAATAAATTAAAAAAGATAAATAACAGATAACCCCCCAAAAACTTAAATTTTCCTGCACATTAGAATAATCTGAAATATATCATGCAAGTCTGAACAAAGTTTATCCAAAAGAAAATTCCTTACTTTGAAATGTCTGGAGTTGACTGTTTAAAAAGATTTCCATGTTCAAACCTGCATTAAGTGGCAAAACCAATGTTCAGACATGCTTTTGATGTACATGCTTGTTTCATAATGTACAGTTAGATACCAAATTAAAAATAATTTATGTTCCAGGAAACATCCGAACCTTCAACATTATATATAAATGAAAGCTGTTTATGTTCCAAGAAACATACGAACCTCTTAAATTATATATTAAATTATATATAAATAAAAAGCAATTTGTGTTTCAGGATATTTTCTTGCCAGAAAATATGATCTTTCTGAGGCAAAAGTTACTTTAACAAAACAAGAAATAAAAAAATAAAAGCAATTTATGTTTCACAATACATTTGATAATCATATATTACATATAAATAAAAGCAATGTATGTTTCATGATACAATTGATAATCATAATTTATATATAAATAAAAGCAGTCCATCTTCCAGGAGACAAACATACACCTCATAAATTGTATATAAATAATAGCAATTTATGTCCAGGAAACATTTGAACCTCATGAATTATTCTGAATTAAAAGCAATTTATTTTCTAGGAAACATTTGAATGTAATTAATTACAATATATAAGTACTTTATAATTAGAGTTCAACAAAATTACTGTTTCCAGCTTTACAAGAAATCTTTTTTTAAAATCTTTATTAGATAGTGACAATCTTAGGATACTGTACCATATGACATTAGACTGACATTCTTAGGATACTGTACCCAATGACATTAGACAGTGACAACTTTTGGATACTGTACCCGATGACATTAGACAGTGACAAATTTTTTTATACTGTACCAGATGACAATAGACAGTCACAAATTTTGGCTACTGTACCAGATGAAAATAGACAGTGACAAATTTTGGCTACTGTACCAGATGACAATAGACAGTGACACATTTTAGATACTGTACCAGATGAAAATAGACAGTGACAAATTTTGGCTACTGTACCAGATGGTATTTATAAAATACTGTGAGTCATAAAAGTATGGACTTGATTTATCTGACATGTGAAATTATAATATTCTGAGATATTCTGAAATGGATCATTCTGGGCTGCTATTTTTATACCAGTATATGACTTACAGTAGAATTTATGAATTGATAATATAAACAGATTTAGAAAATCAAACTGTATGGATTTCTATGGACTTTATGACATAAAGATGGCAAAAATGTTAAGTTGTCAAGTTTTGGAGACATATTCCACTCAATAACATCCATCCGTCCAGTCGTTATTACAAAGTGTAACCCTAGCTCACCTTCAGAACGATCTGACTTGCAAATATATCCCAAACTAGATGAGGGTCAAAGTGTAATTCCCACAACCCTTAAATGAGAGGTGGGTGGGTCGACTTATTATTTAGCTGACTTTAACTAGTGTGTGCATATATATATTCCCCCACAGCTGGATGTGTCTGCCAACCGTAGATCTGGTTTATGTAGTATACAATTAGATACTTGTTCTCTGCCAGTGACCAGTGTGAATAGTGTTACGTATATTTGATTTAAATCATTTATTTTTAATTGTCAGATCCAAATCTGTCATTTTGGGTTTAAAATTCATTAATTGGGAGATTATTCTAGAAAAATCTCTATGACCATACTTTATCTGTAAACATGTTTTTGACCTTGACTTGTTAACCTCATTTCTGGCCTTGCTTCAGAGTGATAAACAGGCCTTGGAAGCGATTGGCTAAATCCAAGGACATGTTTTTATTTTTAGCTCTTGGTGGGGGAACAGTGGCTGAATTTTTCTTCTGGGTCATTCTATAAGTACGTGGCTTAGTGAAGGTAGCCTCTTTTATTGACCTTCCAGAAAATCATGCGATACCTTGTTTATGTAAAAAAACGGGTATTTAAATTATTGTTTGGGAGAGAACAATTCAGTAGAATTTCTGGGCTTTAAAGTACTAGATGTGCTTTGAGTTATATTGGAAATTGTGTCAATTTCTTTGGAGCAATAATAATTATTTTATTTATCTGGAAAAGAATATGTCCTCATAGATTTTTATTTGTATTATTATAAAAACAAGAACTGCATCACGTGACATCATCAGCCATTTTGGATTACATCGTCAAGATTCGAACCTGGAACTATTAGAACATTTATATATCAGGACTCTTGCAATGCCATTAGTGGATTATTTTTGTGAATTTTATATTGGATTAATGTTGGAATTGATTCTCTAAAACCGTAAGTTTAAATATTTTCTTTTATGAAAATAATTGTACTTAATAAATTTGTTTGTTAAAGTTTTACAAGCTTGTTAGTTTTCACTCTTTCTGTGTTGCTGCTTATTCGAGCCTAAGTAAGTAACAATAGTATCTTTGCCTCTTACCCTTTTATGATCAAATCGGAAAGACATTGTCCCTTTCTTGGGATTAATACTGCTGGCCTCTGGGTTGATGACAGGGGCCACAGTTATGGGTTCTTCCTGACCCCAAAAGGTGTATTGGCAGAACACAAAATGTGATAACTCTCTTGGAAGGCCCTTGGCTCCATGGATACACACCTACAATGGATTTAAGATTGTTAATGCGATATAATGTGTGCGTGTATATGAGAGAGACATAGAGAGAGATGAATCTGTTGCATATATATTTTATATCAAACATCTAATACAAGAAAGGATATGTCTTAAATCTGTGTGACTAGATTCCATTTAGGATTGAATTTAATTATAAATTTTAATTACTGAGGCAAAGCAAAAATTTGGGCACTATCATATTTCATCACTAAATGATCTCTTCTTAAAGAATAGCTAGATAAAATATTAATATTCTGTAATTTTTTCTGATAATTAAATTTCATCTGCATGCTTTAAAAATAATTATTTTAAAATCTAACTAAGATCATCATATAAGATCTTATAATTGAGAAAAGACTGAAGACACAGGGTTTATTTCAAGTTCTGCAGATTTTTTTGACAACATTTGTGTTTTAAATGAAAGCTGTATACAGTTTTCATCATTACAGAAATTAGCAAGTCAGCAGTGTCGGAGATATCTTCCCAGCAGTTATGTAAATACTTTCACAGTACCCTGTCATATATAGCATTCTGAATTTTTATAGTAATGCTAGTACCCTAATGGCAATTACCCTCAACTAAAAAAAAATGGATGGCATAACCTCATTTTTATAATAATAATAATAATAATAATAATAATAATAATAATAATAATAATGACTTTGTATAGCGCCTAATCTTTCGAAGCTCTAAGTGCTTTACACCATCAATAATGATATGACTACACTACAGAAAAACAAATGACAAAAACAATGAAATTGGAAAACATAAAAACATGCTGAAAACATATAAGATACAAAACATGATTAGGTTGCTAAGTTTGTCCCTGCAGTCGAACCAGGTGAGTTTTAAGACCACTCTTAAAAGGGACCACTGTGTCTTTGCGTCTAATTTCAATGGGCAATTTGTTCCATGTCGCCGGGCCCTGGTATGCAAAAGAATGTTGTCCATATGACTTTGTTTTCACCTTGGGAACAATGAGTATATGATTATCAGAAGAAGAGTGTAAGTATCTAGCTGGTGTATACACATGGGTGAGGCTGGATAGGTATGTTAGACTGGAGTCTGTCATTGAAACATAGCACAGAGAACAAATTTTGTGTTTGATTCTGTATCAAATCGATAGCCAGTGTAGGGTACAGAGCAGTGGTGAGGTGTGCTCTGATCGAGGTACTCTAAAGATGATCTGTGCAGCTGTGTTCTGAACTTTTTGAAGTTTCTGGAGCAAATATTGTGATGAACCAGACAGAATTGAGTTACAGTAGTCCAGTCTTGAAAGTACTAATGAACACAAAAGTGTTTTAGTGGCATCAACTGAAAAATGTTTACGAATGGAACTGATGCGTCTCAATTCAAGATATGCAACCTTGCATATGTTCAGGACATGTTGGTGCAATGTGAGAGTACTGTCCAGAGTAACGCCTAGGTTCCGTACTGACTGTGAGAATTTAATGTTGGTGTTGCTGATATTTATTATCAGAGGTAAAGGATGTGAATGAGAAAGATTTTGTGTTGTGATCAGAATAGCCTCAGTTTTATCATTATTCATTTGCTAGTACACTGCTATAGTGGTAGTACACTGCTATAATGCTAGCACACTGCTATACTGCTAGTACATTGCTATAATGCTAGTACATTGCTATAGTGCTAGTACACTGCTATAGTGCTAGTACACTGCTATAGTGCTAGTACACTGCTATAGTGCTAGTACACTATGGGCAATTACCTTCAACTCATAGAAAATAGATGGCATAACGACCTCCTTTTTATACTTATTTTTATGCAAATCCCCATGAACATATACCCTTAAATTTGCACAGGATGAAAAACTGACTCCTTTTTTTAAATAGAATTATAAATGGGAATATTGATGATGAATTTTGTTTCCTTTCTTAGTATGACACAAGAACTGAGATCACATGTTTTCTGTCACAGAAATCCTGCAACGCCAACTAACAGCAAGCCACAAATCACTAAAGTTACCAAAAATCTCTTAATTGATTTTCTTAGCTTTAAGATAATGTTATCGTGATTGTTAAAAATAATATTTCTTTCCTGATTCAAAAAGACAGAATCAGCAACCATGTTGTTTTAATTAAATTGTATTCTAAACCCAATCTCTGTTACAGCTAATAGCACCACATTACACTAAAATAAAAGGTGACATCATCATGTAACTATCATGTCATTTCAATCATCACATAATAAGGTACTCATGACATTTCAAGTTGAGCATTAAGTGTTGATTTCACTATAAGTGTCTTAAATCATACGACCTTTCATTAACTTCACCTTAAAACTTGATTTACAGAAAAATTTGAATAATGTTCAAATAATGCTGCTGTCATCAAACTGAGACTGCAACAAAGGCAAAAATGGATAAAACATTTTTGATAAGCATATAAAGGAGTGTCCAACATTATTGCAAGAGAGGTCACAATGAAATATTTTCTTCTCTCAGTGAGAAAAAGTTCAAAAAGAAAAAACAGAAGGCACAAGATTAGGCCCAAGTTGTGAAAGGCTGGCAAGCTTGATTCCGGCTCAAAGGCTATGTATGTGTGATTTGACTTTTTAACATAGCTTTAATAATTTGAGCCAGATCTCTACGATGTCTGCAGTGTGACAGTTTATAGTGATAGCAAGCACTTGGGGTATCATGCTACAGACATGTATCATCATGTCAAATCCTGTCACATTATCCTGACACCAGGCTGACCTAACACTAACCTCTTAATGCTGACCAGTCCTAACACTAACCTATTAATGCTGAGTGTTAAGCATGGCAGCTACTAGTACCATTTATATAAGTCATAGGTTTGACTCTGCTAAGGTTCCACCGAACTCCTGCATCTGAGGCAGATGCTCTAACCACTTAGGCTACTGAAGCAGTCTCACGTCGTAGGTTGACAACGTTAAATAGCAGAAATTAAGATTAAAACAAACAATATCTAGGGACCAGACAGAAAGAAATAAATTTCAAAGGGAAGCAGAATCACCAAGAATTTTTAGTGTCATACAGTGGTGATTCTGCTTCCCTTTGAAATTTATTGACATGTCAGTCCAAAACGTTTGGTTAAATTTATGCTTTAAGTTCATAGTGGTAGGGAATTCATGCTTCATGAAATTATTCTGATTTCTATTATGTGTGAAGAAACTGGGTGTGAAATCATCCACTCACCCTGACAATCATTGGTGAACCAGCTGGAGTACCTGCAACTGTGGAACTCTCTTCATCCGAGTCTTCTACATGTATATCAGCAAACCTGTCCAACATGTCACCTCCAAGCTTGGAAATTTCGACATGAAGTTTTCCTGCCACCTATTAAAATATAACATTTTAAAATACAGTGTGAGAAATTTTCACTCTGGCAAAAACACAGCTGTTTTTATTGCAATATGAAACCTCATTAGTTTAATAAATTAGAGCATTCATGAGTAGAAAAAACCTCATTAGTTGAATAAATGACACAAGTAAAATGCCATTTTTTCTTATTTTTTCTAGGTTCATTATTTCAATGTTCTGAAAATAAAATACTACAAATGGAAGGAGTGTTTTTCAATTCTCTATTCTTTTTTCTACAAAACTAAAGTGACTGTATAAATGAAATAAAGAATTAACAGTGCAGACTGACTCACATATGGAATTGATTAATACAAAATATTTTTTACTTAAAGACTTTCTTTCCTACAGTAATGACAATGAACACTAAGAAGGTCAAGTAAAATAAGAATAAAACAATAACTGACAATTTTATGAACAGTAGACCAGGCTGACATACAGTTGATGGCTAATAATATGCAAATCAAACATTACCAATACAGCAAATATTTTTCAAGTTATGAAATTACCTTTCCTTATCCACTGAACAGAAGGGCAGATATCTGTTAATAAGTTCAAGAAAATGTACCTCCTCCTTCTAAAAACAAGCATTCCAGCTGAAGAATAAATTTCCCTTACCTTCTGAACTTATGGGGAAACAATCTTGTCTTATTTCAGAACTTACTTACCTCCCCTTCTTTTTCACACTGCAAGCCGATCCTTGCAACATGGTAGTTCAATTTAATAAGTTACATGAAAAACTCTAAAAAATAAATGCGGTAGTTGCAAATTATTATTTAATTGAATGTATGAGGAAATAATATTGGTGTGATATCGTGACTTACCTCCCCTTGCTGGCTGATGATGGGCACATGGTAGTCAAGTTTAACATCATAGAAGAGACATTCCAAGAAAACATTTGCCACTCCTATCAAATTATGGTTTTCTTGCGATTCATAAAATGGGTCACCCCTCTGTAGTGGGCCATCATCCTATAAAATGTACATAAAATGGGTCACCCCACAGTCTGTGTTATCATCTTTAAAGAAAAGAATAAAATGACTTGTACAAAATGTATCCATTTTAATGATTTTTTTCTGGATCAGCATGCCCTGTACAAGGCATTACCAACACTTCTGGTTCATAATGCTATGTAGAAGTCAATATTAATACTGCTGATTCAGCATTCCCTATACAAGTCAATACTAGTACAATAACATCGGACCACTCCAGTGCCTAATGGTTAGAGTATCTGCTACAGATATGGGCGGTGACAGGTTCGAACCCCTGCTGAACCATTTGAAAGATTTATAAAAGATTGGTACTAACAGCTGCCTCTCTTGATGCTCAGCATTAAAAGGTTAGTGTTAGGACTGGTTGGCCTGGTGTAAGAATAATATGACTGGGTGAGACATCATGCTACATGTCTGCAGCATGTTGCCCCAGTGCTAGACATCACTACAAACTGGCATATTGCAGACATCATGGTGATACTATTGAAATGTTAAAAATCCAAATCACACACACACACACACACACACACACACACACAACCACATGTATCTCTGGTTCAATATACCTATAAAAGTTAATACTAATACTTACTTGAAACATGACTTTGAATTTCTCATTCTATTACTTACTTGATAAAACATTGTACTATAAAAATGCCACCATTATACAAATGTATACCCAATTTCCCCATGATACAAATGTATACCCAGTTTCACCATGATACAAATGAATACCCATTTTCACCATGATTCAAATGTAAACCCAGTTTCACCATGATACAAATGTATACCCAGTTTCACCATGATACAAATGTATACCCAGTTTCACCATGATACAAATGTATACCCAATTTCACCATGATACAAATGAATACCCAGTTTCACTATGATACAAATGTATACCCAATTTCACCATGATACAAATGTATACCCAGTTTCACCATGATACAAATATATACCCAGTTTCACCATGATACAAATATATACCCAGTTTCACCATGATACAAATATATACCCAGTTTCACCAGTTTCACTATGATACAAATGTATACCCAGTTTCACCATGATACAAATGTATACCCAGTTTCACCATGATACAAATGAATACCCATTTTCACCATGATTCAAATGTAAACCCAGTTTCACCATGATACAAATGTATACCCAGTTTCACCATGATACAAATGTATACCCAGTTTCACCATGATACAAATGTATACCCAATTTCACCATGATACAAATGAATACCCAGTTTCACTATGATACAAATGTATACCCAATTTCACCATGATACAAATGTATACCCAGTTTCACCATGATACAAATATATACCCAGTTTCACCATGATACAAATATATACCCAGTTTCACCATGATACAAATATATACCCAGTTTCACCAGTTTCACTATGATACAAATGTATACCCAGTTTCACCATGATACAAATGTATACCCAGTTTACCATGATACAAATTTATACCCAGTTTACCATGATACAAATGTATACCCAGTTTCACCATGATACAAATGTATACCCAGTTTCACCATGATACAAATGCATACCCAGTTTCACCATGATACAAATGTATACCCAGTTTCACCATGATACAAATGTATACCCAGTTTCACCATGATAAAAATATATGCCCAGTTTCACCATGATACAAATATATACCCAATTTCACCATGATACAAATATATACCCAGTTTCACCATGATACAAATATATACCCAGTTTCACCATGATACAAATGTATACCCAGTTTCACTATGATACAAATGTATACCCAGTTTACCATGATACAAATTTATACCCAGTTTACCATGATACAAATGTATACCCAGTTTCACCATGATACAAATGTATACCCAGTTTCACCATGATACAAATGCATACCCAGTTTCACCATGATACAAATGTATACCCAGTTTCACTATGATACAAATGTATACCCAGTTTCACCATGATACAAATTTATACCCAGTTTCACCATGATACAAATGTATACCCAATTTCACCATAATACAAATGTATACCCAGTTTCACCATGATAAAAATATATGCCCAGTTTCACCATGATACAAATATATACCCAATTTCACCATGATACAAATATATACCCAGTTTCACCATGTATACCCAGTATACCAAGCTATAATAAACATATATCAAACAGTTCATAAAACAGCATCATTGCAGGAAGGATGGAAAGACAATTCTTAGGAAGAAACATGTTGAACTCATAATCGAAGCATTCCTATATAAGCATTCATGTGACTTTGATTCAAAAGTCAAAGCCAAGAACCATTTTGCTGAATGTATCATTTTAGCTTTACAATAATTTATCCTAAGAATGAAGAATACACAGCATAGTACATCATAATAATAATAATAATAATAATAATAATAATAATAATAATAAAAATAATAATTTGCATAGTGCCTAATCTTTAAAAGCTCAAAGCGCTTTACAACATCTATAATGATATAACAAAAACAAAACAAAAAACAAGAAAACACCATGAAACTAGAGAACATAAACAATGCTGAAAATATTTAAGGTAGGAAACATTATTAAGTCTTTAAGTTTGTTCCTGCAGTTGAAAAAGGTATGTTTAATCCATCATGATTCTAGCCATGACTGTGACCTCCGACCTTTAGACCCCATATTTATTGATTTCTGTAATTAACCTACGTGCAAGCCATCTACAAAAAACATGCAATAGAATAGAAGTTATTCTACAAAACCAATTTTCCTCTAAACCTCAATGACCCTGATCTTTGACCTGATGACAAAATATCAATAGATTTCTTCCACACCTTGAAGGTATATAAAATAACTTAACCAAAACCTACTGGGACATGTTATATGACCCTGATTCTAATGTCACAGGCAGTGCTGAGTGTTCAATGAATGGTGTCAGCTGAGTATTACAGATTATCTTTGTAGAATAATGATCTATCAAGGATTTGGCAAATATCTGTAACAGTTGTAAGAGAGCAGGTTGTAGAATACAATTCCTAGCTTTGTTTGACAAACAGTATGAGAATTTATAAAACAGTTAAGAAAATATTATACAATTAAACTTTTTTAAAATCCTAAAAAAAACCTGTTAATGATGACAATGACACTTTTGCACTGACAACAACAGGAAAGTAACTGTTAAGTCTAACAACTGTTGTATCACTGTCCACTAATGTGTATATGTAATGTCCTGCTGACCACTAATATGATCAGTACAAATGGGGTTAACCCTTCAAATGATCAGACAGACAGCCAGCTTTAACAGGTCATCAGGCCAGTCATCATACAGGTCAGAATCTTCCATTAATATCACAAGGAGTTCAGGAGATATTAGTTAAGTAGGATGGATGGATAGATGGAAAAACAGACAAACAAACACATGCACTGTCTCCAAACTTTTTTTGGGAGATGGGATATAAAAAGCCATATTACACTACAAGCACTGACTGCCCATGGAACTACAAGCAGCTATCACTTCTAAAATTGACTGAAGAAAATCTTTTAAAGGAATACATAGTATGCAAAAAAAAAGCAGAAATGATATGATATTAGCTGAAAAGAATAATGTCTCACTACCTGAACATGGTAGTCAAAACTATTCTAATAGCCTGTCCTGAACACAAATTTACTTGGCTGTCCTGAACACAAATTTACTTGGCTGTCCTGAACACAAATTTACTTGGCTGTCCTGAACACAAATTTACTTGGCTGTCATGAACACAAATTTACTTGGCTGTCCTGAACACAAATTTACTTGGCTGTCATGAACACAAATTTACTTGGCTGTCATGAACACAATTTTACTTGGCTGTCATGAACACAATTTTACTTGGCTGTCATGAACACAAATTTACTTGGCTGTCATGAACACAAATTTACTTGGCTGTCATGAACACAATTTTACTTGGCTGTCATGAACACAATTTTACTTGGCTTTATGCCTATAGTTTTACAAGTAAAACTATTGACATAACCTGATTTAATCAACCCAACACAAATTTACTTGGCTGTCATGAACACAAATTTACTTGGCTGTCATGAACACAATTTTACTTGGCTGTCATGAACACAATTTTACTTGGCTGTCATGAACACAAATTTACTTGGCTGTCATGAACACAAATTTACTTGGCTGTCATGAACACAATTTTACTTGGCTGTCATGAACACAATTTTACTTGGCTTTATGCCTATAGTTTTACAAGTAAAACTATTGATATAACCTGATTTAATCAACCAGTATATTTCAAGAAAATTTACATATCTACAATGACATGGAATGGACAAATAACATGTCCAAAGCAAGGTCAGAATCAGACTAAAGCCTTTACTGACTCTAACAAGTATCTCAGTGACACAGAGCATAATTGTTATGATACAATTCCATTTTGTAACAGATACATTTCATAGATGCAGACTTTGTTTTCAAATTAAATAGGTCAAGTACCCCCCATGTTAAGAAGGTCAAGTACCCTTCATGTCAAGAAGGTCAAGTACCAACATGTCAAAAAGGTTAAGTACCCCCATGTCAAGAAGGTCACGTACCCCAATGTAAAGAAGGTCAAGTATCCACTTGTAATAAAGGTCAAGTACCCAAGTAAAACCCACAAGAAAACCATTGCATATAGCATAACTTGATTCCAATCATCTTTAACTCCAATGTATAGATAAAATACATCCAATCATTTAGTACACATATGCAAATGAAAAAATGTCAACCAAAAACCTTAATGCACATTTTTCATATGACTCTGACCTTGAACAGATGACATGTCACAGAATAAAATGTTTAGCTTTCAAGGTCATAGTGGTAAGCAAATGTATCGTATAAGAAAGCCTCCATAACTTATAAAACTTGTAATAAAAAAAACATAGTCTTCATAACTTGAAATCATAAAACAGTCTCCATAACTTGTAATCATAAAACAGTCTCCATAACTTGTAATCATAAAACAAAGTCTCCATAATTTGTAATCATAAAACAAAGTCTCCATAACTTGTAATCATAAAACAAAGTCTCCATAACTTATAATCATAAAACAAAGTCTCCATAACTTGTAATCATAAAACAAAGTCTTCATAACTTGTAATCATAAAACAAAGTCTCCATAACTTATAATCATAAAACAAAGTCTACATAACTTATAATCATAAAACAAAGTCTCCATAACTTGTAATCATAAAACAAAGTCTCCATAACTTGTAATCATAAAACAAAGTCTTCATAACTTGTAATCATAAAACAAAGTCTTCATAACTTGTAATCATAAAACAAAGTCTTCATAACTTGTAATCATAAAACAAAGTCTTCATAACTTGTAATCATAAAACAAAGTCTTCATAACTTGTAATCATAAAACAAAGTCTTCATAACTTGTAATCATAAAACAAAGTCTCCATAACTTGTAATCATAAAACAAAGTCTCCATAACTTGTAATCATAAAACAGTCTCCATAACTTGTAATCATAAAACAAAGTCTCCATAACTTGTAATCATAAAACAAAGTCTCCATAACTTGTAATCATCTAATACAGGTTTTTTTTCAAAGATGAGATCCGTTAAGATTCATCCCATGTAGGAAAAACATCCATGATGACAGCAGAAACGCCATCACTATGTCTTCCTTTCCACAAATATGAGCAAGAAAACTAGCTATACCAATATAGCTGGATTGCAAAGACTGCCAAGAGCAACATGGCTGGATTGCAGACTGCCAATAGCAGCATGGCTGGATTACACAGACTGTCAAAAGCAACATGGCTGGATTACACAGACTGTCAAAAGCAGCATGGCTAGATTGCACACATTGCCAATTGCAACATGGCTCGATTGCATACACTACCAATAGCAACATGGCTCGATTGCACAGACTGCAACAGGGCTGGATTCAATATGGTTCAAATGAAAAGATATGTTATACCTTAATGGTGTAGTATTCCTCTAGCGTATCAATGTAACAAAGTAGTTTAATCTGTAGGCAAGGAAACCGAGCTAAAGGAAAATGTTAATACAGATCACTGGAGGGTAAGATTATGCTCACAATAATCTATGTGATTGAGGTATTAAATCGAGGTCACAGTGATCTGTTTGATTCAAGTGAAAAAGATGATGCAGTGATCTGTTTGATTCAGGTGAAATTGAGGATGCAGTAATCTACTTGTTTGAGGTATTAAGTAGAGGTCACAGTGATTTGTTTGATTCAGATGTGTATTACTCCTCAATTGACATTTAATACCAAGTGATAAAACTAATGGCAGAGTTGTTTCCAACACTTAAGTAAATTTACTGGTTAATCACTGAAGCATGAAATTCAGGTCATAGTGACCTACATTTTATTGACAGATCTATTACACCTCATTATCAATCTATATTTCATGCAACTGAACAATGCTAAATGCATACCATAACCAAAGTATCAACACCATACACATGGATAGACATCAAACAATCAATACAAAGGTCAAAACTGCTTTGCAATACAGCCAACAATGGCAGCATATGTTCAATTTTCTATTTGCAGTTCATGACAGATTGAAGGCATAGATTCTGCAATCACCAATGGCTATAGAAAAAATATGATACCCATATAAAAAAAAGCATGAAAAGCTTAAAACTTTCTATTTACCTGTATATCTGTCTATCAGAAAAAAGAGAATTACAATAAAAAATGAGTATTATTGGTTTATAAAACAGGATTATAATGTCAATGAAACAGTATGTGAAAAAAATTAAAATTCAACATCATCTAAAATGCATAAATCATACATATTTTCTTATTACTTCAACTGTGTCTATGCATTTATGTATGAATATATATATATATATATATATATATATATATATATATATATATATATATATATATATATATATATATATATATATATATATATATATATATATATATACATACTGTTCCCTCATCTTTGTGATGAGTGGGGGATATGGACTACATTTTTATCTGGTAGAAAATATTTCATTCAAGTTGAACATGAAAATTTCATCATCAAAACTGGTAATCTTGATATACATTGAAAATGTGGTATGTGCCAGACATTTGGAATTAGCAACATAAAATTTGCAACTTTTGAAAAAAAACATGCACTTTTGTAAAATTTTCTTTTTAAAAAATTCAACAAACTCTATAAATTAAAATATTTAACAAAACATCAATAATATAATAATTACGTCTGCAAATCAGAGATTAAAATAGAGTAGGTAGTTAATGAGGTTTTCACAGCGATCTCCATGGACAGAGCTCAGACAGTGCATTGAGACTGTTTACATTTGAATACAAGGAATATCACAGCTAAGATTATTACACTGACCCTGAATTAAAATGTATGACAAAAAAATATTTCACCGACAAAACTTATTTCATTGCTATTTAATTCTTAAAGCTGTCAGTATGCATTAGTGATAATTGGACTGATTTACAAAAAAGAAATTTAAAAAAAATAATTTACTTCTTATTATAAACTGTCAGTATGCATTAGTGATAATTTGACTGATTTACAATAATGAAATTTAAAAAAAAAATATTTCACAGACAAAACTTATTTCATTGCAATTTAATTCTTAAAGCTGTCAGTATGCATTAGTGATAATTTGACTGATTTACAATAATGAAATTTAAAACAAATAATTGACTTCTTATTATAAACTGTCAATTTCAATATGTTGATTAAAATTAACCAACACTAACTGCCGTGTCTGATAATGAAATCAGCAATATATCATTTCATTTCCCAATTTTGACTGCAAACAAAATAAAGTAAATTCTTTTGGACATTTTTTATAATTTTTAATTTTTATGAAAAGAATGGGATCCATGCCAGACCCTAATTAATAAGCGGGTTGACGATTTATCCAGGCAAGTGTTATCAACTGAGCAGTGTAAATATACACATGAAGAACTAAAAGCTAAAATAAAGGTATAATACATTCTGTAACATGCAAATAAATAAAAATATAAACAATAAAAAGCTTTAAAATAAACTGTCAAAATATGTTGCATAAATTGTACTCCTTACACGAGTCCAGAGATTTTATAGGTAGACTTTCATCATAAAATTCCTTAATCGACTTCACATAATATTACAGCAAGACTGGAACACAGATGGACAAACTAGTAGATGCAAAACTAGATTAAAAATCTGGACTATATTTAAAATTTTGCACTAGATTCATGCCAACTAAATTATAATACAACTGAGCAATCATTCTTCTACATTCTGCTCATGTACTCTACTGTAGTTAATTCCCATTTGCTACCTTGATTACTAGTGATATAACTGTATCTTCCAAAGTTAATCCCAATTTTCTACCTTGATTACTAGTGATATTTCTGTATCTTCCAAAGTTAATCCCAATTTTCTACCTTGATTACTAGTGATATAACTATCTTCCAAAGTTAATCCCAATTTTCTACCTTGATTACTAGTGATATTTCTGTATCTTCCAAAGTTAATCCCAATTTTCTACCTTGATTACTAGTGATATTTCTGTATCTTCCAAAGTTAATCCCAATTTTCTACCTTGATTACTAGTGATATAACTATCTTCCAAAGTTAATCCCAATTTTCTACCTTGATTACTAGGGATATTTCTGTACCTTCCAAAGTTAATCCCAATTTTCTACCTTGATTACTAGTGATAGAACTATCTTCCAAGGTTAATCCCAATTTTCTACCTTGATTACTAGTGATATAACTATCTTCCAAAGTTAATCCCAATTTTCTACCTTGATTACTAGGGATATAACTATCTTCCAAGGTTAATCCCAATTTTCTACCTTGATTACTAGTGATATTTCTGTATCTTCCAAAGTTAATCCCAATTTTCTACCTTGATTACTAGTGATATAACTGTATCTTCCAAAGTTAATCCCAATTTTCTACCTTGATTACTAGTGATATTTCTGTATCTTCCAAAGTTAATCCCAATTTTCTACCTTGATTACTAGTGATATTTCTGTATCTTCCAAAGTTAATCCCAATTTTCTACCTTGATTACTAGTGATATTTCTGTATCTTCCAAAGTTAATCCCAATTTTCTACCTTGATTACTAGTGATATTTCTGTATCTTCCAAAGTTAATCCCAATTTTCTACCTTGATTACTAGTGATATTTCTGTATCTTCCAAAGTTAATCCCAATTTTCTACCTTGATTACTAGTGATATAACTATCTTCCAAAGTTAATCCCAATTTTCTACCTTGATTACTAGGGATATTTCTGTACCTTCCAAAGTTAATCCCAATTTTCTACCTTGATTACTAGTGATAGAACTATCTTCCAAGGTTAATCCCAATTTTCTACCTTGATTACTAGTGATATAACTATCTTCCAAAGTTAATCCCAATTTTCTACCTTGATTACTAGGGATATAACTATCTTCCAAGGTTAATCCCAATTTTCTACCTTGATTACTAGTGATATTTCTGTATCTTCCAAAGTTAATCCCAATTTTCTACCTTGATTACTAGTGATATAACTGTATCTTCCAAAGTTAATCCCAATTTTCTACCTTGATTACTAGTGATATTTCTGTATCTTCCAAAGTTAATCCCAATTTTCTACCTTGATTACTAGTGATATTTCTGTATCTTCCAAAGTTAATCCCAATTTTCTACCTTGATTACTAGTGATATTTCTGTATCTTCCAAAGTTAATCCCAATTTTCTACCTTGATTACTAGTGATATTTCTGTATCTTCCAAAGTTAATTTCAATTTTCTACCCTGATTACTAGTGACATATCAGTACACTCATTATGTCAATAATTAAAATTTTATTGTTTAGCACAAAAGACCGATTTAAAATTTCCCAAGACAACTATTAAATTCATTATACATATTTCTGAGATTATTAAATATCATAAAATGGTTTCTTATAATTCTTAATATTGAATTTTGTTGTTCCTCACAAATTCTGTAGATTTAGAATATTGGAAAATGCTTGTAACGGACTCCTTTCATGACCAGTACCTACATTTTCTAATGCAGATATAATATGTTGTTCCGAAAAATTTACTCATATAAATTATGAAACTTTGACAAGTCAAAAATCAATCCCTCTGATACCTGACTTTACTGAAAGTTTTCAAAGTTACTTTGTCGATAAATGCTCAAACTCAAATGCTTTATTTAAATTATTATGAATTCAAAAATGTAGATTCAAATTTAACGAATCTGTTATTTTGAACCAAATTTTTTTAATATGAAAGGATATTTTGTAAACAAGCAAAAATAAACCTACTATAGCAAACTCAATCTTAATTATCAAAATGTTAATCACGTTTTTAAGAATGTATAAAACATCTCAATGACCACAACTAATTTAGGATATATTCAATTAATGTATGGGTATATTTTAGAGCTGTACCGATGTCACTTTTTGCCGATTATGCCGATACCGCGTATAGCCGATTATCAAAATTGCAGATACCGATTATGAGACCGATTATTTGATTATCATATTATGTACTCGGGTATAAGCGGACAAATTTTGAAAACAATAAAGGCCTGGAAGGGGGAGGGGGGGGGGGGGCTTATCCGTGGGCCAATGTAAAAACTTTACAGGTTTTAGGTGTTTTTGTTGTCTATTGTAACGGCAGTACATCTTGGGACAAAAATAACCGTGTTCTAAGACATAGGCATGTTAAAAAAGTAACTTTCGGTGACCCGAAAATTATTAAACTTTTATAAAGTACTATTTATTATTGATTTTGTTATTATTTTGCATGTGCATATTTTCTAATTTCCACAACACGAAATTACATAAAGGTAAAATACAGCCTTCATAATTCGCGGGTCGGTCGAGTTTACCAGGGAGACCATATACTATAATGTACAGTACTTACGAAGTGCAAAGTGTGCATAGCGTCACTTAAATCCTTTTTATTCCCAAATAGATTAGTTGCAGATTTTGCTTTATTCGTTGTTTCGACCAAAGTGTATTCTTTCAGATAAAATTTCAGCTAATCTGTAATAGCTGTTTCATTTACTACGAATCACCTCTCACGAGTTACTCATTTTCAATGATATAAGTGATCCTACAAAATGAGGTAATATTTTGAGTGTACAAGGGACACAACCGTTATAATTTACATCTTTACGCAGCGTGGTAATAATAAAGGCTAAATTTCGACATTATGCAGAGCCGATATTAACAATCCAATCTATTCGGGCTTTTGAAACAATGTGTCCAAATAAATTACTACTCTGTTGTCCACAGACCGTGGGGGTGGGTGATTTTTTTTTTTTTTTTGCAAACAGGAAAGTTTCGCGGCACAATAAATATGTTCTAATCACTATGTAAATTGAGGCAATGCTTTTGAGTTTATTGCCGACTTTCTATGAGCAAAGGTCGTCGGCTTGCTTTGACAACAACAAATACTCGTTATTGCTGCGGCAACATCAGATAATTGTAAAACATTGATATAGAATTGTTTTATTTGTTTAGTATATGTCGGTGCTTCAAAGGTACAGTAAAACCTGTTATGACTTATGAGAGACCGCCCCTTCTGCCAGATGGTGGCTTGGTGAAACACTAACAAAAGAAATAAAAAATAATTTAAAAAAATCCAGAAATGATTCTCACTTACTAGTATTAAAGACAATGAGTTTGTTCACCCTCCAGGCATTACGGATTAACTGAAAGACAGACGACGTACTCAAACCTACACTGAAGCCCTTTCAAACAATTTCTCACTGGGACATAAGGACTATCTGTGTTTTGTGAGTTTTCATAAAGATAAAGAAAAAACACAAACCTCAAAATTGACTGTGTATATATCCATCATTACTCCCTTTGATGTTAATCTTATTGGCTATTCACATGACTTTGGCACTACAATGGCAGTTAGCGACATGTACTTTAGTCTGGTTTACTGCAGTTTACAAATGTTACCGGACGCTGGAGTTGAAAATTTCGCACAACTGGCAGCAAGATAAATTCTTTTTAAATACTTTATTAGAGCAATCTCTTTGTTACAAAAGATTAATTGATGGTTCGATGTGTTTATCTCGATATATGGTTATTCGACTATACAGTAGTGTTAGTTAATGAGCAACTTGTTTGCATACTGTATTTATCCCGAGCTCTAGTGTTACAAAGGATTAAGTTACGATCAGTCAAAACGCGACTGTATATACAACTTTTATCAGGAAAAATTGGTTATTTAAAAAAATTATTTGCATCGGCACCGATTATTTTTGCCGATACCCGATTATACCGATTGTGCTAATAATCGGCCCGATTACGCGTACGGGCGATTAATCGGTACAGCTCTAGTATATTTCAGTGTTATTACACCCATCAAGTACTATCATCTCAAAATTTACGTGAAACATTGAGAACTTGTTTCAACAGCACAGTTTATGTCGTACACTGTGCTAAAGGAAGATGCTATATGCTAACATTAAGTCTTTTTGTGAAATTTAAACGAATTTTGAAATGTATGCGTTTTAACACAAATAGCATAATTATACAAATATACTGCTTAACAGTTATGTGAATCCCATTAACTGGTTTACTTCCAAGGTTTCTGTTGTTATGAAACCCAAAACTTTTACATGGTTTACTTTGAACAAGTTAATTAAGTAGTACATGCATGAAAGATGGAGTAATATTCTGGCATTTGTTTCCTTCTTTATATTTAAGAAGACGAAGTCAATTTTTGCGGTTGAAACTTTTAAAGGTGACATTGACAGGCAAGTCAGAAGAAATGAAATTATAAATAAGCCATGCAAGAAGCAAACACAAACCGAATCAGAGTCATCATCGTTCTCCTCTACCCGCATTGGAAGTCCCTGATTCTTCCTTTCCTCGTACATGTCCCGCATGTCAATAATTTTGTTCTCAAACTTTTCCATGGACCAGATCTGACTGCCACGGCCTTTGCGCCGTACTAAAATGGCTGGTTCACTCACAAATGCTCCTCTCTGTGAAGGAAAACAGACAGCATTGAGTACATGGTAATTTGGTATAGACTGGATAAACTGAAAGCTGTAAGTCCTATAGTGATATGGATTCATTACATGAATCTGATCTGTCTCCCTTTACAGCACATGGAAAGCAAGAAAAGTATCAATGTATGGTTTAACACAATATGTTATAAAAGTGAATCAATAATCAATGGTCTATACAACTTATCACATGTCTGTGATGGTGGTTACAATTAGAATCAATGGTCTATACAATTTATCACATGGTTACAATCAGAATACAACAAATTTGAATTACAAATTAAAGATTATCAAACATTTAAATAATTCAATAATCTAGGTCACTTTGACATTGGGGATCTGCTGGTACACTCAAACTAATTAATTTTTCTCTGAAATTCTGTGAGGTAAAAAACATGGAACTCCTTTTTTAGAACTTTATCTAACAGGAAATTGATATATACTCAAATTAGGAAAAACCATTGTCATTGTGGATGTTGATGAATTTCAACCCCATTGCTTTTATTTAAGTTTGATACTGACTTCCTTTGAAGAAAAGGTTCTTGTTTTAAGATTGTAATCAGTTTTCTTTCATGAAGGATGCATGCATTATTGAAGTCACTACTAAAGAACATCTCTGAAGAACCAAACAAATGCCAATTTCTTATTGTGGCAGCAACATCAAATAATTAATTGTAGTGCATGATTGAGACTGATTTTTTTTCTCATTAGCTAATTACATTTTCTTAACTGGTGCTTCAAAGAAAATCTGTTTTCTTTGAAATTTCAGCAAATTATTTTATCTGGGTACATTTTTAAAAAAGGAATTTGCCATCATTTGGTTGATAGTAGTTACTTATTATTCCTCCCTGCCTGCTGAATAGACAAACATGTAAGATCTTGCTTTTTTTTTATTTTATTTTTTTATATTATGTTTTTTTTTTACATTTGTGGTAGCTGAGTGATTCTGTGTTCCATGCATGCATCAGAAATTTAAAAAAGGGTCAATGGACAATAGAGACACTGGTGTTCTGGTCTGATGACAGGGATTACTGAAAAACATGTGAGTGGATTTAATTCTGAGTGAAAAGAAGAGGAAGTTTACTTACCATCCACAAACAAATGTCAGTCTACCGGTATCTAAATACTGTATATTAATTACTAGTGAGCAGCCAAAAATCTAACAAAAAATAGATCATGAGATAATGCTATGTCCAGTTGATCTCCGCTACCAGAAATGTCAACAACAAAAAAGCGGATGTCACAGCATACAGAATGATAGATGTCAACATAAGCAGATTATGATATAACAATGCACTGTTAAGATGGTTTGTCAATATGGACAAAGAATTTGTTCATGTAACAATAAATAAACTTCAGTGCATTTTATATCAAGTTTGCAGCTTCCTTTCATGGGGTCTCTGAATTTCTCCACTCCAAACCAATGGTTGTATATACAAGTTTAAACAGCTAACAATGTCAACAACAAAAAAGATTGCCAGATGGTATTTTTTGCTCCCAATAAGGAAAATGAATCACAATTTGCGACATTGGCAAAGCCCAAAACAATCCCTGAATAAACCTTTTACATGTTATTTTTCATACCCTTAAGGAGAAAAATATTTTTCATGTTCTTGAAAATTATGTTAAACATTCCACGAGCCATGCCACAATCATCTTGCATTCTTCATATGCTCTTCCTTATAATGATAATTAACATTTTACATTTTTTTCATACTTTTATGTATGAGAAAATACATGTGCATGAAATTTGGGAGCCATGCCATGACCATGTTATTACTAAATTGCCATCAGCACTGGTATAGATGTACACTCCCTTGCTACAGTTACTGCTGAATTAGTGTTATAATGAAGTATGCTATAATGGGGGCACACTATTAATATTTGCAGTTTTCAAACTCTTATAATATTACAAGGAAATATGAGACTTTTATAATATTACAAGGCAATATGAGACTTTTATAATATTACAAGGCAATATGAGACTTTTATAATATTACAAGGCAATATGAGACTTTTATGATATTACAAGGCAATGAGACTTATAATATTACAGGCAATATGAGACTTTTATAATATTACAAGGCAATATGAGACTTTTATAATATTACAAGGCAATATGAGACTTTTATAATATTACAAGGCAATATGAGACTTTTATAATATTACAAGGCAATATGAGACTTTTATAATATTACAAGCAATATGAGACTTTTATAATATTACAAGGCAATGAGACTTTTATAATATTACAAGGCAATATGAGACTTTTATGATATTACAAGGCAATATGAGACTTTTATAATATTACAAGGCAATATGAGACTTTTATAATATCACAAGGCAATATGAGACTTTTATGGCAAGTATGATTAATTATATTTATATTTCAAACTATTACAAAGCATCAATTATACTTTGGATTTTTATTTTTTCAAACTCTTATAATATTACAAGGCAATATGAGACTTTTATGATATTACAAGGCAATATGAGACTTATAATATTACAAGGCAATATGAGACTTATAATATTACAAGGCAATATGAGACTTTTATAATATTACAAGGCAATATGAGACTTATAATATTATAAGGCAATATGAGACTTTTATAATATTACAAGGCAATATGAGACTTTTATAATATTACAAGGCAATATGAGACTTTTATGGTAAGTATGATTAATTATATTTATATTTCAAACTATTACAAAGCATCAATTATACTTTGGATTTTTATTTTTTCAAACTCTTTATAAGGTAATTCACTATATCACATATAAGGTAATTAACTATTCCTGTAATAAGGCAAATATGGCAATGTGCCAAAGAATGCAAGAAATTATAGGCATCGGTAGTAATTTGTCACAATACAAAACAAGATGGCAAACTTACCCTTCTGTTTGGACTTAAATTGGAAGCTGGAATCTGTAGGGTGACATGGAATTCTGTCTTTTTGCCCATCTCTTGTGCCAGAAAATTGGCTTCTCTGACCAAAGAATTGGCTTTTACAACCTCCTCTCGTAGCTTGGCCAAGCTCTGCTTAAATAATTTGTCCCTGAAAAAATATGATTGACTAATTACTAATGCAATGAATCTTATATGGTACCGCGGCAATTGGAGTAAAGTCTTGGCCAGGGGTATTCCACAGTGGTCAATTGGAGTAAAGTCTTGGCCAGGTGTATTCCACAGTGGTCACAGTGGCCAGTTGGAGTAAAGTCTTGGCCAGAGTTATTCATAGTGGTCAAATGGAGTAAAGTCTTGGCCAGAGGTTTTCCAGTGGTCAACCCAATCTGGCCATTCAGGTGGTGAGCCCAGTGTCCACCATTCAGCCATAAGAATATTTGGTATCAATCAATCAATTTGATTGAATATTAAAACTTTTGGACATCTTTGTTACAAATAAAAGAGGATCAGCAATGGATAGACAGTTGGTTGTCAAAGAGTAAAACTATAAGTTCACATGGACTTACAGACTGGTGAGGTAATAAAACATTGTGACTATTGATTGGCGGCATGTAAATTTAATTTATAGCAATTCATCATTTCTACTTATATACAAGTCAATTCCCTTGTTCAAACATTAAATGATTTATCTATGGTTCTTTATTAGTCTGGGGTAAATGCTATGAAAAATACTGGCCGTCAATAATAATCATATTAACTGATGTACAAGTCGAGGTTTCATGCAAAGGTCTAGCTTTATTTAATTCAGTAAGGAACAGTATGTAGGGTTCTCTGAAAACTTCTTAACATCAATCAGTGGCTTCAATGATGTTCAAAACTGCCGTGAATTTAAAAAGATTTTTAACAGCTATCTGGCTGACAAGTTGACCATCTTTCTGTGTAATTTAAATATTTATGGAAAAAAATCTAAACTTAATGTATATGTAAAATATCTGCATTTGAATTAAGATTCTAATGTTTCAAATTTTACTTATCAAGTGACTTCAACATAGACAGTAACAACCAAATTAAATTCAAACATTTAATAAAAGTATTTATTCTGATGATGATGCTAGCATAGTGGCTATAATTGGATATATAACCAGTACAAATTAGGTTATTTTAATTGTCTATATCTTTATAGCTAGTGTCAACAGATACAAGCAGTACAAATTGGGTTATTTTAATTGTCTATTCATTCTAGCTAGTGTCAACACATACAACCAGTACAAATTGGTTTATTTTAATTGTCTATTTCATTCTAGCTAGTGTCAATGCATTTATTCAGTATAAATTTAGTTGTATTAACTGTTCACATCATTCTAGCTAGTGTCAATGCATATACCCAGACAAAACAGTTATTTTAATTACATTCATATCATTCTAGCTAGTGTCAATGCATTTATTCAGTATAAATTTAGTTGTATTAACTGTTCACATCATTCTAGCTAGTGTCAATGCATATACCCAGACAAAACAGTTATTTTAATTACATTCATTTCATTCTAGCTAGTGTCAATTCATTTACTCAGTATAAATTTAGTTGTATTAACTGTCCACATCATTCTTGCTAGTGCCAATGCATCTGACCAAATAAAATAGAAATACATGTACTTTAATTATATCTACATTATTCAGTTACTGTCAATGCATTGCTGTAGAAAATTAGTTGGTTGAATAACTGTTACATTAATTACAATAATAAGAATAAATAAATTGTATAGCTACAACTTGTAATGGAATGTATATACATGTAGATACAAATGAACACATCTGAAGAAATGCCATTGATAAAGCCTACTTTATGAACATTACAGGTGTAAAATTTGGGATAGTCTTTGTACCTATCTTGTGCCCACTGTTGATATTTTTTTTGGATTGCACTCTGTGAGCTAGTTGGGGTAAGACGGTTCATGTCAAGGGCCGGAAATGGTCCAGATGGTGTTCCTGGAGACATCAGCTGATTGCGTAACATTTGCATTTGTTGTTCATACATCTGACGCTGTTTCTCTAATGCCTCTGCAAGAAAATTATGATTATTATTGAACAGACAAAACACATTCTTGAGATAATAAGGGGGGGGGGTCATTTTTTGTACATATGAACGCCTGCAATGATTGGAAAATTTGTGAGAAATGTAATTTGAGTTGGGATGCAAAAGAATAAACAAATCTAAATCACACCTTTGAATACCATTGACTGATTCATAGTGGCCAACTGGTATCCAAAAGTGAAATCAGGGACTGATTAATTTATTGACTTATTGGTATCAAAATTGTTGAACTAAATGACTGATTCATTTATTGACTGACTGATTGATATCAAATGTTAAATTCAATAATGTATTCATTTACTGGCCAAATGGTACCCAATGTCGAATTCAATGACGAATTCATTTACTGACTAACTGATACCCAATGGTGAATTCAATGGCTGATTCATTTCCTTAGACTAACTTGTATCCAATGTTCAATTCAATGACTGATTCAGTTAATGACTGAATGGTTTCTAATGTTGAACTCAGTGACCAATTCATTTATTGACTGACTGATTGATGTCAAATGTTGAACTCAATGACCGATTAATTAATAACCAACTGATGTCCATTGTTGAATTCATTGATTGATTCATTTATGATTGACTGATATCCAATGTTCAATTCATTTACTGACTGATTGGTATTCAATGTAAAATTCAATGACTGATTCACTGACTGACATCCAATGTTGAATTCAATGACTAATTCATTTAATGACTGACATCCAATGTTGAATTCAATGACTGATTCACTGACTGATATCCAATGTTGAATTCAATGACTGAATCACTGTCCACTATCCAATGTTGAATTCACTGACCTATTCACCGAATGATTCACTGACTGATATCCAATGTCACATCAACACATAAAAGACCATATATAGATGCAGAGGCAAAATGGAGTAGAGCATCTTACAGACAAACCATAGCATGGACATCTCTCTTCTGGTCAAAAAACCAGATACTTTCTGGAAAAATATCCAGCACCCTTCTGGTCAAGAGCCCTGCATGCAGACCTGTTTACTATGACAAATATTCATCAGTAGCTTCCCAGATTTTAACCAGTACATTTATCATCCTTGTCCATTTTATGCCACACAAACATTAGCTGGTACTCAGTCAACCAGTAAATTTAAACACCTTGCTTGTCCATTATTTTGGCATCCCAACATACATGTATTCAGTCAACCTGTAAATGTAGCCACAAAGATTATTCATTATTTACCACAATGACCCAGACATCTATTTTATCAACATCATACAACATCTGGTATTCAATCAACAGTGCAAAGATACTAACTCAACATGCATAGTACTATTTATAGCATCAATGATCCTCTGATCAGCTGACACCTCTTTCTACTATTGATAGTCATATTTTCTACTATAATGCTATTCATATAATTCTACTACTACTAATCATATATTCTACTATTGCTTTTCACCTATTCTACTATTGCTATTCATCTATCAATAGTAGTTTGACATAATCATGTTAAGACTCTAGGGTGTCAAACAAAGTAACAGAACTGAGTGAAAATGGTTATAGTTCTGATTAACCGCTCCGGTGGCCTAGTGGTTAGAGCATCCGCGCAGAGGTGGGAGGTCATGGGTTCGATGCCCTGGCTGGGAGGGATATCATGCTACATGTCTGCGGCATGAAGCCCTAGTGCTAGACATCACTATAAACTGCATCACTGCAGAGATCATAGCAATATGACTGAATTTTTTTTTCAAAGCAACATTAAAAATCCTAATCAAACAAACAAAAAAAAGTACTGATTAAACTTTAGCATTCCTTCAAAATAAATATAATTCTGAAAATGTCAATATGCTAGTGATGGCATAGTAATAAGCCAACAATACTTTGTTGAATCCCAATAATAATAATAATAATAATAATAATAATAATAATAATAATAATAATAATAATATTAACATCCAAGAATACAATCCTTATAATATAGTTGCTGAATTTATCCAAGTCTATTTCCAAGAATATTGTTTTAGATGAGCACTATGCATTTCCAGTGAATAAATAAATTTCAAAGGCAAATGAAAAACTGCACTTAACAATGAGACTGATTTCTGACTCATTTAACAATGAGACTGATTTCTGACTCATTTAACAATGAGACTGATTTCTGACTCATTTAACAATGAGACTGATTTCTGACTCATTTAACAATGAGACTGATTTATGACTCACTTAACAATGAGACTGATTTCTGATTCACTTAACAATGAGACTGATTTCTGACTCACTTAACAATGAGACTGATTTCTGATTCACTTAACAATGAGACTGATTTCTGACTCACTTAACAATGAGACTGATTTCTGACTCACTTAACAATGAGACTGATTTCTGACTCATTTAACAATGAGACTGATTTCTGATTCACTTAACAATGAGACTGATTTCTGACTCACTTAACAATGAGACTGATTTCTGACTCACTTAACAATGAGACTGATTTCTGACTCACTTAACAAAGAGGCTGATTTCTGACTCACTTAACAAAGAGACTGATTTCTGACTCACTTAAAAATGAGACTGATTTCTGATTCACTTAACAATGAGACTGACGTCTGACTCACTTAACAATGAGACTGATTTCTGACTCACTTAACAATGAGACTGATTTCTGACTCACTTAACAATGAGACTGATTTCTGATTCACTTAACAATGAGACTGATTTCTGATTCACTTAACAATGAGACTGATTTCTGATTCACTTAACAATGAGACTGATTTCTGACTCACTTAACAATGAGACTGATTTCTGACTCACTTAACAATGAAACTGATTTCTGACTCACTTAACAATGAGACTGATTTCTGACTCATTTAACAAAGAGACTGATTTCTGATTCACTTAAAAATGAGACTGATTTCTGACTCACTTAACAATGAGACTGATTTCTGATTCACTTAACAATGAGACTGATTTCTGACTTATTTAACAATGAGACTGATTTCTGATTCACTTAACAATGAGACTGATTTCTGATTCAGATGCTATTGCAAGAATAAAAAAGTGACACTAATCATTTTTTTAAAAATGCCAACAAACTATTACCCTAAAATAATTTTTAAAAAAACTAATTATAATGTCTGTTACTGAAAATATAATAAAAGAATGTGGAACATAAAATGTCCTTGATTCAGTTTACGATACTAACCCTAATATTTATTCTTGTCAGAAAAAGGTAAACACTATTGCTTACATTTGTCATTAATTTTAGACAAGGTCAGCTATACAATTTTACATTAACCATAAATAACAAATAACAAAATAGTTTTGTTTTTAAAAAAACTTACATACAAACAATGCAAATTAAATATATATATAACAATTAGCTGAAGCAAAGTCACTATTTTATTATGTCTTTTTTAAAACCATTTTCCTTTCAGAGTGATGTATTTTATTTGTCAATAGTTCAATTCAACACCACCAAATTCACAGCATTTACAATTAGTGGTCTTGTTCATGATCATGTAACTACATTAGCTGAATGCAGCACAGCATTCCCAAGCACTTTAGTGATAGAGCATTAGTTCCTAATTAAAGAGAAAAATATCTGACATGCTGCATTTCTTAAGGCAGAAAATCCTCTTCCGGTAAAATTGATACCATAATCTCTTAATTCTGTAAACTATTTCATAAAATTATTGTGAAATCATAGACATTAACAGCTCTGTGTTTGTTAAACTCTAAGCCACTACTTGAATTCAAATAACTGGTTGACATGATGATAAAGTTATAAATGTGGAAAAAATATCCCACTTTTTAAAGATAAAGGAAAACAAAAAATATCCATTTTGTTAGCCATGCAACCAATTATTACCTCATGCTAATTGGTGCCAACTGTGCTGACTCTGGGTCTACTGTATTTTAATTTCAAGGCAACAAGGCTACAACCTATCATCACATAATGGACTTTAATGTCAGGGTCACCCATACTTGTTCTATTTCCAGTCTGAAGGCAACATAATCAGGCTGTTTTCTACCACAACACAATGGATCACCAGATTTAGCAGACACATGTCTATCTTTCAAGAGTCATCAGAAACCAATTTAAAAGTCTGTTTACTTGTTTCTGAATATCAGTTTTCCAAGCAATTTTGAAAAATTAATAGCCAATTACCCTCCGAGATGTCCATTTCTGATACTGATCCAGCACATAAATTGCCTGTCACACTATTTTCAAGAGAAATATTTTGCTTTCGTTTGTGTAGTGCTTCTCGACAAGTCATTGTTAGTTCTGAAAAACTGAATTGATTTAAACTAAACAGAATTAACATTAGATACACCATTCCATTATTGACTAAAAAGAATTGTTACAGTAATATGCTTAGACACAAATTTGTTTGCAAATTTGTAAATCAATTTTTAGTCACGTTTAGTTGACATAACTAAAACAGAAAGTTTGATTATCATTGTGCTTCAAATGCTAACTTTCTCAGCTTTTATCTGAAAGGACTCTTAACTTGAAAAAAAGGATTTGTCTTCCTCTCCTCCTTGATATGCAAATGTAATAAACTCAATTATGTTGCAAGTTGACCTAATTTAGGACAATAACAATGCTTATGTTGAAAACAGAAGAGTTTTATTCTACAAGGTTGAATGCAAAGTCCAGTTATTCTGTCTATTGATCTGACTGTGTTTTATTTTCTGTTTCCTTAACAACTCCATCAGTTTATATTAAGGCTGCAGCAATCAACCCAGTAAATGTGACCCTAAAAAGGGTTCAATACCACATAATGATTAGTACTGTATATGCTCACATACATAAGTTGGATCCATGTGCAAACTGCCCAGATCAAAATCTGTTTCTGGTTCTATGCAGTTTCTTTGGAATAATCACACAGACCCTGATCTGATGACACATTAAGTAACAGCAGTTTAGGATCTATGCTATTTGTAGTTGGATCTGCCTTATAAACAGGTATATACAGTACTGATAAGCAACATTTCCATAATTAGGTAGCTATGGTACTGATGGGCAATATAATTTCCATAAGCAGGTAGCTATGGTACAGATGGGCAACAGAATTTCCCGAAGCAGGTAGCTATGGTACTGATGGGCAACAGAATTTCCATAAGCAGGTAGCTATGGTACTGATGGGCAACAGAATTTCCCGAAGCAGATAGTTATGAGGTACTGATGGGCAACAGAATTTCCCTAAGCAGGTAACTATGGTACTGATGGGCAACAGAATTTCCCGAAGCAGGTAGTTATGGTACTGATGGGCAACAGAATTTCCCGAAGCAGGTAGCTATGGTACTGATGGGCAACAGAATTTCCCTAAGCAGGTAACTATGGTACTGATGGGCAACAGAATTTCCCGAAGCAGGATGACTTCATCCAAGTCTGAAGCTATCAATTGACATGTCTGTTTAAACTAACAATTGTCATGTGTTTTAAGCTAACAACTGACATGTCCATTTAAACCAAGTACTGACATGTCCCTTGAAGCAAACAACTGACATGTCCATTAAGCTAACAACTGACATGTCCATTAAACTAACAACTGACATGTCCATTTAAACTAACAACTGACATGTCCATTTAAACTAACAACTGACATTTCCATTAAAACTAACAAATTATAGGTCCCTTTAAGCTAACAACTGACATGTCCATTAAACTAACAACTGACATGTCCATTTAAACTAACAAATTACATGTCCCATCATGAAACTGTTTTGTCTAAAAAACATATAACAATATTTTCAAGCAGAGAATGAAGTAACTGGAGCACAACAAGTCTATTTCAAGATTTTTTTTTAATCAGAACAATTTTTTGTTTTGTAAGAATTCCAATTCACTGCCGACCAATTAAATCTGCAGTATAAATCCTGGAGTCTTAAATGGATTAGAACGTTCCTTGAGGAAATAATGATCATGATGATAAATGGAAACTTCTAAAATCACACAAAGAGCAATACACAATTTTTTCAGTTATTTTCAAGTTGCAAATTCTGTCACCATCAATTAAATTACCAAACTGGAGGTAAGACACTGGAGAAAGAATAAGCTGAAATAAAATGGGAAGTAAATTCTGTAAAACTTCAATTCCTTACTAGTATATCTGGTATTCTGTACAATTTCAATGCTGTACTGGTATGTCTGAGATCGGTACAATTTTAATACATTTACTGGTATATCTGAGATTATGTACAACTTCAATACCTTTACTGGTATATCTGGGGTTATGTACAACACAAATCAATGCTTTATTGGTACATGTATATAGGAATACTGTATAATTTTAATACCTTTAGTGGTATATCTGGGATTCTGTACAGCTTCAATACCTTTACTGGTATATCTGAGATTCTGTACAACACGAATCAATGCTTTATTGGTATATCAGGAATTCTGTACAATTTCAATACCTTTAGTGGTATTTCTGGGGTTCTGTACAACACAAAAATCAATGCTTTATTGGTATATCAGGAATTCTGTACAACTTCAATACCCTTACTGGTATATCTGGGGTTCTATCATGCTAACTTTGTAAGGTATAAAAGTCTTTCTCTTAAAGAATATCATGACATGAAAGGTTATACTGTGATGTAGCAAACAGAGAAAATTACCATGCTGACATGGCAGTAGAACTGGACAGGAGTTCTGCAGTAATCAAACTGCACCTTTGCAGATTCACTTGCATATAAAGACTTCAAAGGCAGGATTTATTTCAAAGTGAGTCTTTTTCTCTTCAAATTTCACTTTTTTAAATTACCTCTGAAGTATTTCTTGGGCCCAAAGTGGCAGAGTGGTCTAAGGCACTCACCATTACAGATCGCTGCCATCTCACCTGTCTGCATGGGTTCAAGTCTTGGGCTTGGCCAGTGTGGGTATGTGGGAAAGCTTGCCAGTAGCTAATTGTGGGTCAGGTGTTCTTTTCAATTAGGTTTTCCCGGGTTTTTCCTCTACCAACTATACTGGCCACCATGTATAGCCTATATTCTGCTGAAAATGTCATTAAACCCTATAAAAACAACACCAACATTTCTCAGCTTAGTTTGATGAGCTATAAAAGTTATTTTCTTGAAATAAACATCCGTTATTTCAATCAAAGGAATACAAACTCAGACCTTAGTTTCCATTAGCTAATAATGTCCGTAAATTTGTTTTACAAGCATGAATTTTTTAAAATATATAAATGAATGTAGGATATAGGTTTTAGCTTTACTCTTCTGTGTTGAGAGGGTTTTTCTATTGCTGGGAAAATGTTAAGCATTTAAAAAAAAAAAAATGTCCTGAATTTGATATTTCTTTTAGACAATGAAAGCATAAAACAAGATGTATGCCATGCCAATGATCAAAGCACTGCAGAAAAACTTTGACCTAAATCCTAAACACACTTCAGTTGGTTGGTTAGTTGGAGGCTAAAAAACAACTAGAAATATAAAATACTCTAGAAATGAACTTAGTTGGAATTTGTTTGGATTAAAGAAAATTATATTCCTGTCAAGAAAAATTTCTGAATGATGGGATAAACATAATATGGAAGCAAACTACTGTCAAAGATGGCACCATCCATTAGCTGTGTATGAGACATAAAAAATTCCATTACTACTGCAAAGAATGCAAGCAGACAAGTTGATTGCCTGTGATTTATTAATGCCTCCCTTAAACTGTAATAAGAAGCTTACACTTGTTTATCTTGAAATATTTGCTTTTTATGGCACATCAACACTTTGAAGGTTATATCACGCCAAGCACACTGAATCAAGTACCTTGCTAAATGACACACCTTAGCAGCACAGATGCTTAAGAAGCGACACTACTTTGTTGGGACTTATTTCTACTTTAAATTGGGTAAAAAATTGTTGAGGCACATCCTCTACTTTCTAGAGTGAACAAATATAGTGTTAAAGCAAATCCTCTACTTTTAATTGGGAGAGTAGCATCACTATGTTCAAGCATTTCTTCTAAACCGTATTTAAGCATATCCTCTAATTTAAATTAGGAATAAATTTAACTGTGTTTAACCATATCCTGTAATTTAAATTAAGACTAAACATAACTGTTTAAGTATATCCTTTAATTTAAATTAGGAATAAATATAACTGTATTTAAGCATATCCTCTAATTTAAATTAGGAATAAATTTAACTGTGTTTAACCATATCCTATAATTTAAATTAGGACTAAACATAACTGTTTAAGTATATCCTTTAATTTAAATTAGGAATAAATATAACTGTATTTAAGCATATCCTCAAATTTTAAATGAGGAATAAATATAACTGTTTAAGCATATCCTCTAATATAAATTAGGAATAAACATAACTGTGTTTAAGCATATACTTCAAATTGGGAAGAAACATCAGTTTATAAGCATGTTTTATACTTGAAATTGTAAAGAATCAAAACTGCATTTAAGCATATCCACTACTTTAATTTGAGAACAAAAATGCATTTAAACATATCCATTACTTTGTACTGGGAAGAAACACAACTGCATTTAAGCATATCCGCTATTTAAATTGGTGAAAAAAACATTTGTTTCAGCATATCCTCTACTTGTAAACTTGGAAGAAATATTGCTTTGTTTTCACATACATAGTAATGTAACAAAGCACCATCAAACTCTTGTCACATACATAGTAATGTAACCAAGTACCATCAAACTCTTGTCACATACATAGTACTGTAACAAAGTACCATCAAACTCTTGTCACATACACAGTACCGTAACAAAGTACCATCAAACTCTTGTCACATACACAGTACCATAACAAAATACCATCAAACTCTTGTCACATACATAGTAATATAACAAAGTACCATCAAACTCTTGTCACATACACAGTACTGTAACAAAGTACCATCAAACTCTTGTCACTTAAACAGTACTGTAACAAAGTAATAAGGAGTGTAAATTAAATACCAAATACTAATAATTATGAGTGTAATTACACCAAATACTTGTAATGAAGAAAGTAAATAACACCACCAAATGCCTATAACAAGGAGTGTACTTAAATACCAAATACCAATAATGAGTGTAATTAAATACCAAATGCCTACAGTGTAATTAAATACCAAACACCAATAATGAGGGGTGTAATTAAATACCAAATACATATAATGAGTGTAATTAAATACCAAATACCTATAATGAGGGGTGTAATTAAATACCAAATGCCTATAATGAGGGGTGCAATTAAATACCAACTACTAATAATGAGAAGTGTAATAAATACCTAATACCTATAATGAGGAGTTAAATTCAATACCAAATACCTATAATGAGTGTAATTTAATACCAAATACATATAATGAGGAGTTAAATTAAATACCATACACCCACCATAAGGAGGGTTTATAACATAAAATAATGATAAATTTCTTGTCAGCATGTGCCGTTTCAATGTTTTGAATACAACAACCTATAATGGCATACAATAAACAGTCTATCCAAAAAAATAATCCCAAAGAGTTTAAGAAATCATATAAAAGTGTCAACCATTCTGCCCAACTAATAATACCTGAAAGCATCCAAATTATCAGAATGTGATCTAATTTTCAACTGAGACATTATGTGAACTCATCCTTAGATACTTTGCTCAGTGTGTTTTATATAACATAGTGTCTACGCTTAGCTGGATCTAAATCAATTGACAGGGTTTATGAGGCAAGATAATTCATCAAAGTTTGTTATTTCCCACATCTGACTGGATATTTATAATATAGTATGAATCCTTCCCCATCCCCCATAGATAATTTAAGTAGAATAGAGGTTTAGTGGAAGAATATGTATGCCTTGAAATGGAGATACTTTATTAAATCTAATTAAGTGAGTACCTGCTGACCTGTCTGTCCACTCAACCTTGACCTTTATAAATTTTATAACCAATTAATGGCTCCAGATTGAAGTATATAATCAACACAGTGATCTACTTGTCTGAAACATACAGGTTTCATATCTGGATGAAATCCCTTCTACAGAAATATACAGGGTCAGAGGTCGTAATCATAACACAAGATTTCGTATTAATATGGCTAAAACCTTCCATATATCTCACACTAAACTATGTATTTTAATAAGATTTATTTTCGATAATATTTAAGATTTATTATGATGCCTCATTACATCATTAGTTATAATTCAGGAAGAGGCGGACCTTTGACCTTTCATTAGTGAAATGTATTACTGTAGTGATAACTTAACAAACAAATTTTTATAACATTAACTTTCTGATATTAAACCTGCAGATGGCTAAAATGCCCCCCACCCGCCATTTTCAGAGCTAAGATGTTTAATTTTATGCCACTATTAAAGTTTGTGTTATGTCATAGCAATGACTTGTACTTCTATGATTGAGCCACTCAAAAATAATGAGAATACTTCATTACATAACTACACAATTATACTGTGAGTAAATTCATTTATTTTTATAAAAAATATATTTATGTTGCTTTTACCTAACAAAATATGCAAGGTATATATGGAACATGGGGTAGGAAAAATGGTAGGTATGGACTGGTACTAGAGATGGGTACAGTGAAACAATTCATACAGTGGTATTTCTCAATGTAATGTACTATATACCATGTTATACCACACTACATTCCATGTTATACCACACTTCATACTATGTTTTACTGCACTACATACCATGTCCTAACACTCTAAATACCATGAACTAAATACCATGTTATACCACAATACATACCATGTTATAACACACTAAATACCATGTTATAATGAACTAAATACCATTATAATGCACTACATACCATGTAATACCACACTACATACCATGTTTTACATAGTATGTTATACAGCAATTGTATTTAGGACCCCAAAATTAAATATTCTGGTACAGAAGCCTGATGTATTTGTTGTTAATAAGTTGAAAAAACATCAAGCTCTAATTAACAGCAACATAAAATGTTATACCCATGAGATAATCAGGAAAAAATTTAATATCTTGAAATACAAGAATAGAAAATATTGTAGCTCAAAAGACACTTACACCTAACCCACACCTACCCTACCCCCATAATTAAATGGCCAGTACCTCAATAGAAAATATTGTAGCTCAAAAGTAAATTACAACCTGCCCACCCACACATAATTAAATGGCCAGTACATTAAAAGAAACTGAATTTGCTATGTGTTTGTTAAATGTTGTCAAGTTGCAATAAGTTATTTTTAGTGGAATACCACCACCTGGGCAAGATATTTATCAGAGAGGAACAGTAAACATTAAACAATTACTCATTGAACAAGAAAATATTTAGAGGGCATGGTAAATTATGTAGAGTTCAGACAGAAAACAACTGCTCTCCTGAAAATCATTGGATGATTCACAGTCTTACAAAGGAATACACATACTTAACACATCTATATATGATAGAAACAATTTAAACATGTGTTTGTTTTGGGAGATGAAATTAATCTGAAATTGTTCTGTAAGTTGGATTGTGCCTACTCTGTTTCATTAAGCTAACATGTTGGAATATGTGACAGATATAATTGTTTTGTAAAAAGGATATATTTGAAATCTGTTTTATCATAAATATTTAAAAACAAGGCTGTTAATATCATTAAACTTGTAACACGATTCATCGGGAGTTTCTTTACTGATGAAACTACCAATGTAACGGTACATTGAAAAAGTAATGCGGTATGTACCACAAGAAAAAAATACCACATTAAAATGGTATTTGTACTAGTAATACCACACACCTCCAGCAGGTACTAAAAAGTACTAGAAAAGGCACAAACAGACCTTAATATGTATCACCTGGTTTACATAACTTTGTCATTGATATTTAATTAATCATTTTAATGGATTATGGTAATGTCTGATTTGTGTCAGAAGTGACCAGCATCCAAATTATTTTGATAAAATAATTACTTTACACTTGTATCAATGACTGCACTCGACAAATAGTAAACACCAATGACCTCTATTTAATCATTTGCAACCATAATTGTTAAGTTCAGTCTGCATTCCACCAAACCCAAATGCATTTAGAAATAAAGAGGTGGAGTCTGGTTACCGGTTCATTAGATTTAAAGAACTGTCATGTCAAAGGTAATAAAGCCAGACCTGTACTTGTCAAAAGCCACAAGTTGTGGTGCCAGAGTATAAAATTTCCAGCTAGATTGAACCATGATGTCTTTAAATGATGTACAATAATGCATATACATAGCTGAGTGCATTTAGAAAGAATGAATTTTGTTCATTTCTATGAAAAATTAACAAGAGATTCATACTAATTGGTACATTTTCAATGGATTAAAGATGAGAAAAAAAAACTGCTTTGTTTAATTATTTGTGCTGCATTAGGTCTCTTTTTGAAAAACCTGGCATAAATGTTCTTATAAATTCAACAAATGCAAAACTAAGTAGAAGCCTAAAATACAGGTGGAACAGAGCAAAAAATGTTGATGCATCCACAAACATAAGTCCTTCAATGCGACTGGTGCTCTACCGGCAACAATACTTTATGGCAAAGTAAGAATTTGTTTTCGTGAAAAAACCTGCTTGTCACATTTGCTCAGCTCCATTTAGTAAGTTTGGTATAATCTAAGGCATTATTACAAGGTCTGATGTCTCAACATTGCCACTGGCTAGAGTTAATCTCTTTACACAAGGTTACCGTGACCAGGGAGAAGACCCGACATCTTGAATCAGCACAGGTGTTAGGTGCTCAACTTACCACCTATGTGTTACAGCTTAGTCCCAAGATCACAGGAACCAGGACGTGTTCTAAATCTCTCCCCACAGGGACAGACAGTGAGAAGGACCTGGTCACAGCGACACCCAATCAGAATTGAGATAGAAGGTGTAATAACAATTTAGATCCAAATGATAACTCATACCTCACAAGCAAAGGGTCAATTATTCCTAGACAGACTGCTATGGATAAGGGTTACTCCGAGAAAGCCACTTGTAATTGCTGACTGGGGGGGCTTGTTTGCTAATTTAACTTCCAACCAAAATCGTATATGTACTTGGGTGGGACTTTTATAATAATTTATTTAGAGCACTCCACCTTACTGCTCATAACATGTGTAACCTAATGTCTATAGGTGGCACTCGTTTTGTTCATTTGATAATTGAAGCCAAACATTTTATGTATGTACATGATCAATGTCAAGTAAAGTTTTTCATCTTCTATTGAATTTTCACTTTAAAAATTTTGATTGCAAAGGCAGCACCCTCTTTAGTTTTTGCATCTGACAACCCTTTGATCAAGCTGTGAGTTTGATACTTGCTCAGTACCAAGTAAATACAGTGGTTATCTGAAGTCTGTGATCATGCCATACATTTGACGCATGTTCAGTTGAAACCATAGATAGATTTCACAGACTGTTACTTATAGAGCCCAAACTCAGCTTTTTAAAAGCACTGACAATCATGCAGAGGAAATGGAGTCAGACTATTTTATAACAAGATGACAATTTGCAATAACTAGATGACAAAAGAGAACTTTATCCAACAATGAGAATGATTTTTTTTATATCTTGTACCAGATGACATAGATACTGACATTTTTGGATATGAAACATAATGTTGGCTTAACTTGCAATGTTTATTTGTAAGATATAAAAATGTTAAGAGATATGGTAAATCAGATCATGTGACCTGTATTTGAATTTATGGATTATCATATAAATGGATTGAAATTCAAGGATTGTGTTTTTTAATGGATTCAATTTGAACGTCAAGTTGTAAATTGTTAATTTCTTTTGTGTGTGTGTATGTGTGGTTAGAATTTTTAACATAGCTTTAACAATTTTTCAGTCATATTGCTGTAGCACGATGTCCCATCCAGTCACATTATCCTGACACCAGGCTAATGAGTCCTAACACTAACCTCTTAATGATGAATACCAAAAGAAGCAGCTGTTAGTATAATTTTTGTAAGTCTTTAGTATGAATGTGAGATCAAATCCACGACCACCGGTTCCAAAGCACACGCTCTAACCACTAGACCACTGGAGTGATCTAATTTCTATTGTGACAAATTCCACTCAATAATATATCCCTACACTGGTTCTGTCTTTCTCCATTTTGGCTTCTTTCATTTTCCAAAGTACAACTCTGATTCACTAACAAAACAGATGAATCTGACTCACAAAATACATTTTGACTCAAAGAGGCTTTAACAACCCCAAAAATGTTGGGGGTGGGGGTGATTTATAAATGAGAATATGCATTAGTACTGTAATGTGCAAATGGATGGATGTTAAACAGACACCAGACAACAACCCATCTTAAAACTCTTAAAGTCTGTGGATAATAAAAACTTCATGATTTTACTATCAGTGGTGCATGTGAAGCTGACCAAAATACTAAACCAATATGTGATGGATAGATCAATGGATGGATGAATAAAGACAACACTTTATCTTCTTTCCATGTCTATATTTTGATTCAGCATAAAAATTGGTATAAATTTGCATTTTGTAATTTGTGAAGTTTCCTAACATCTCAAAATCACGTACTAGAAACTGTGTAATTTACACTGAGAACAGTAGAATTGAAGTTCCTTTTACAACTGTCATGACACTTAAAAAATTGTTCAAAGCTTGTACATAAAATGCATGTTCCAGCATTTAACATTTAACTTCTTCACAAAAATGACCAATTAAAAGTTAAGTTACAAAAATGTAAAAAATGAAGACTAAAACTTTAAATACAGCCATACAAATTAAATCCTCAATTACAGTAAGATTAGCTGTTTAGATATTACAATTCTGCAAAAACTATATAAAATAAAAATGTAAGTTAAATATATAATTATCAAAATTCATTATTTTAATGCTTGAAAAGATATATGATTTCTACACATGCTACATATTGTGACGAAAATCAAATCACTCCCAGTTGGTAAAACTCAAGTTGTGTCTGATACCACCCAGGCAATTTCTGCTGAGCTCCTTTTGTTTGCCTTTGAAAAACAAAATTAGCTTCCACTTCCTTGTCATGATAACACCAGCGTGTTAAAATTGCTGTTAAATACCATTCCCTATTAGATGACTTGACGGGCTGATAATGATTCAAATTGAGATGATTTATTAGATGACTTGACGGGCTGATAATGATTCAAATTGAGATGATTTACAAATGAGTTCAACCAGCACATTCTCTGGAAAATATAATGGTATTTATCTCTTGATAAGCCCAGATAGCTGGCTTTAAAAATTAGTATAAAAAAACTAAAAAAATAAAAAAGAGGTGAGGGATACCACTCAACAAACCTTCAAGGCTTTCGTTCGGAAATATCTGCCAATATTTAGAAAGCACTGAGAATGGGCTTATCAGAAGCTAATGGCAATTTAAGTACACATCAGAAACAAAATGTGACATTTTTCATGTTTTTGAACTTGAAAGGTTTCAACATAAGACTTCAAGTTTACTTGGGTGCAGAACATTTACAAGCGTCAAAATTGACCTTGACTGGAACTGCAAAAAACTTGTAACTAAAACAAAAGCATGCACTAAGATCACACAAAAGTCTGCAGTCTGCACAAATGTTCCCACAGCACCATGTCTGTATGCTTTAGTAGCTTCTCATGGGTTCTTCCTCCACCATTAATACTGGCTGCCATGTATCATGTGCTGAAAAATGGCATTAAATCCTACAACAGCTGTATGCTTTGCACCTCATGTAAATACCATATAGCATGCTTTATATAAAAATGCAAACTGGGTAACTCCTTACCTACCATCCCGTTATGTCACCCAAAATTAGAGGCTGTACTGTAATTTCCTCATAATTTCAAGATACCATTGTAAACCCTGGGATGCTGCTGCATTGTGAGATGGCAACTCTACATATAGGTCATACACAGCAAGGTAGACATTATGCACAATAAAATATGGTATATGAATCATTATGCAAATAAACAAAGCACATGTCCTACCCTGTTTGTCCTCTTCATACTGTTTCTCCATGGCCATGATGGCTTCGGATATAGGGTCATTGCTGTATTCATTCATCATCAATTCCTGCTGGGCAAAGTCAAAGTCAATTTTCTGTTCTGGCTCCATAGTATGGACACCTGAAATACAACACATAGTAAAGTAGAACCTCTCTTGAAAGACCAATGTGTTTTTCAATGTAGTTTTAACAGTTTGTCATATCGCTACAACGTCTGCAGTGAGGCAGTTTATGATGATTTTTAACACTGAGGCATCATGTCTTGGACATGTCCCACCCAGTCATATTATCCTGACAACATGCTGACAAGTCCTAGCATTAACCTCCTAATGCTGAGTACCAAGCAAGGATGATGCTTATGCCAATTTTATTTATAACTCTTTAACTCGGCTGGGCTTGAGGCCATGACTTATGACATTCGAGGTGGATGCTCTAACCAAGTAAGATACCAGAGTTGTCACCAATCCTTCTGTCCCCAAAAAAAGAAGGTCTCTCAAGACAGGTCCCTCCAAAGTTACTGCATATGTTCGAGTCATGTAACAACTCCATACAACACTTATACTTTTATTTGACAATATCTGATATCATGGGCTTCAGCTCAAAACAGATAAAATTTCTTGATCAATGTCACTCTTTTAAATGAAACTAAGTTTTGTCCATAGGAGAGAGAGAGAGAGAGAGAGAGAGAGAGAGAGAGAGAGAGAGAGCAAGATTTGCATTAGGTTGCCATGGATTTCACTTAACCTCCTGGGTAATACTGCCATATTTGGCATTCTAATCCTTAAAGTATGAATTGAATTTAGAAACTAATACTAGAGCAACAATTCAGTTAAATAGAGTGAACTGTGATGTTCTCGGAATTTCAACTATATCTGCTATAATAACAAAATAAAGGAATGATCAATTGATCCCAAATACCTTCCCAAGGCTGAAGCCATTACTGTCAATTTATCAAGAGCTCTTGATACTAGTTGATCCACAGGGAATGATAAATATCACAACAAAAGAGCTCAAATTTTCCCATACAGAAAGTTAGATAAATGGGATTTCAATAAAACAAATATCCTCCTATTCAACAATCAGATCCACAGAATTCGCTTCTTTGCTAGTTTCTTTTTATTAATATATGTCATCCATTGCAATCAAATGTCAGTAAGTTTTGCATCTATTGTAAGCAATTGTCAGTAGGTTTTCATCCATTGCAATCAATTGTCAGTGCATCTATTGTAAGCAATTGTCAGTAGGTTTTCATCTATTGTAAGCAATTGTCAGTAGGTTTTCATCTATTGTAAGCAATTGTCAGTAGGTTTTCATCTATTGTAACACCCTGTCAATGCGTTTCCATCCATTGCAATCAATATCAATAATTTAATTTTATAATACTGAATCTAATTTAATGTTCAAATGCTGAATATAATTCAATAATTAAATACTGAATGTAATTTAATATTATAATACTAAATGTAATTAAATATTCTAATACTGAATGTAATTAAATATTCTAATACTGAATGTAATTTAATGTTATAATACTGAATGTAATTTAATGCTATAATGCTGAATGTAATTTAATGTAATAATTAGGGTTGTTAAACGAAAATCGGAAATCCGATTATCGGTTGTGAAAACAATTATCGTTTTTTTTTTTACAAAACGATAATCGAATTCAATATTTTTTTTATCATTTTTGTAGTAAAAATTTTAAAATATGCCAGAAAAAAATTCATTAATGCATTTGTTTAGTGTTTACATTTTAATACAATATGGCCAGCAGATAAGAAGGTGTGTTTGTTTAAAATTTGTGAGCGCTCCATGCAGCGTGTTTGTAAATGAATACATTTATTGTTGAAGGATGTCAACAGTTAGTCGACCGACCGGTTGCTAAGTTTTTTGATGTCCGAAATTGACAACAATAGACTATTAATAGCTACAGTCTCTGTTGTTGAGGACTGGTCTATGCTGGTTGTGTCTTTTCAAGTTTACAAATATGGCTGGTCGTATAAATAAATCTGATGTATGGGAAAACTTTGAAAAAAATTCATCAAGCATGGCTCGCTGTAAACTATGTTCACAACAAATAAGTCGGAGTGGTGGTACTACTACTGGATTGCATGCACATTTGCGTAGCAAACACCCCGGAATTGCGGCTCCTTTAAATGTTCAGCTGCGATTAACAACATTTATTGGAACACAAAGAAACTGTCCTGATAGTCACCAAGAAAAAGTTAATGATGCTGTAGCTAAGTTTGTCGCTGAAAACATGCTACCAATATCGATTGTTGAATCCAATTCCTTCCGTGATTTGATGGCTTTGGTGGAGCCACAATATCGTCATCCATGCCGTCAGATGATGCGCGTCTATACGTTATGGTATGTAATGAATATATTTTATTTGCAAGAGGCATGCACTAACTTGCATTATAAGAATATATTTCTTGTAATTTCAATGTAGGACAAAAACCGATAATCGGTTTAAAATCGGATTTCTACAAATGATGATCGGTTTTGTTAAAAAAAACGATATTAACATCCCTAGTTACAATACTGAATGTAATTTAATGTTACAATACTGAATGTAGTTTAATGTTCAAACACTGATTGTAATTTAGTGTTCAACACGGAATGTTATTTAATGTTATAATACTAAATGTAATTTAATATTCTAATGCTGAATGTAATTTAATATTCTAATGCTGAATGTAATTTAATATTCTAATACTGAATGTAATTTAATGTTCAACAGTGAATGTAATTTAATGTTCAAATACTGAATGTAATTTAATATTCAAATACTGAATGTAATTTAATATTCAAATAGTGAATGTAATTTAATGTTTAAATAGTGAATGTAATTTAATGCTCAAATACCCAATGTAATCAATGTTTTAATACTGAATGTAACTGAATAAGAAATACAGTAGCAGAATTTGGAAAAAGTAGCAGGGAGTCCGAGACAAAACCTACCCTTAGTGGTTTGGTGGGGGCTTTGTTGTGGGGTATCGGGTTAAATTGTGTCAATATTTCCGCTCTCAAGTTAGATCATCTTTCTTCTTGGGAAAATTTTGAAATTTGTTTGAATTGGGGGAGGGGGGATTCTGTAATTCTTTTATTAATTTCCATTACATTAATAAGGAAAACTGTATCATGCTGAATCATCAGGTACATTGATACCGATATGTCTGTGGCTCACTGAAATTGTCTATACATGCTTTTATGTCGAGTATATAAAAAGCGTTTAAAAAAAGAAGCATGGGAAAATCCAAGTGGCCAGGAAAATCATCAAACTTATGGCTTTATAACAATACACAAACTAATAATAATACACAAACTAATATTAATACCCAAACTAATATCAATACACAAACTAATATTAATACACAAACTAATATCAACAATACACAAACTAATATCAACAATACACAAACTAATATCAACAATAAAATGAATCAGCTAAGAAAGACAATGTATTGTGGTGTGGAAACAGCCCTGGATACTGTTAGTTTATGATAGTACATATGTGCTGAAAAATAAATTACAGACATGGTTCAAAATAAATCGAGGTAGCCTATCTTTCAATAAATATTTAAAATCTGTGTTGAATTCAGGCAGTATTTTATTGTCATCAGATGTTTTTATCTATTGTATTTAGCTAAAACTGTAAGTATTACATCTATCAAGCTCTCCCCTGTGTACTGCATAATTTACAAAACTTGGATAACATTTTACACAGCACTATCTGAATATTGTATTCATTGATGTCAAGTGTCTGCCTTCCTTGCTTCATTATTGCAAAATGACCTGCACTGCAAACCATGATCCATTGTTCGTGTAAGAAAAGAGACTGAAATATCTGGTTCCTTTGGCAAGGATTGAATTGTGTGTAAGCCAAGCACTTTCAATGATACTGATTCAGAAATATAAAACATCTTCGAGACATGGACCAATCTGTATTGAAGTTGGTGCTCATCTTAATGGGATGAATCATTTTTTACAAGTCATTGTGATGTATTTTTAAACTTTGTAAACAAATTGTTTTTGAGATTTTAGAACCATGTGAAGCAATTTCTGTATAAATATATAGTGAAAATTTGCAAGCTACATGCTTTTTTTAAAATTCCTGTTATTGATTATTGACTTATTTTAATCATGTTAATGTATTTTTCAAAAACAAGTAGTGCTATAGTTTTTCAATAGATAAAAAAATCAATAAACACACAAATGTGGGGTTTTAATTGGTGGTGGTGTTTTTTATATGTTAAATGAAAGCCATGACTGCTGTATGTATTCACTTATAAGTTGGGTCCTAATTCAAATAACACAGACCCATATCTGCCAGCATATAATGTACCTGTAGATGAGAGTCTATGCTGATTGTTCTACTGATTGCTCTTTAACTGTACAGACCCAAATCTGTCTACACAATATGCGATGGGTGATCTTGGTTTACAAATCTGTTTCTGTCTTAGTTTCCATTTTTTTTTATTCATGACCTCAAACATTTTCCAACAAATTGGTTGGCAACATATTCAATTTACACTTATCTTGAAAGGGTTTATTTTATTTTTTTTTAAATTGGCACTTGGCCAACAAAAATTCTTTCAACTTTCAGAGAAGCATGAATTAGGTTGAATGAGTTTTTTATGTTATCTCGGAAAATGTCAGAACCAGAAAAACTATACAGTAGTTTTAAGGTAATGTTATACTTGCTAGGGTTTTGACTTTGAGATAGCTGATATAAATGTGACCAATTAATGAAAAATTTGTGTAATGCCGATTCGATGAGAATAGAAAATTGTATGTGATGTCAATCGAATAACTGATAAAAACTTAATTTTTCAATCTAATGACTGAATAGAAACTCCTTTTGTCAATATGTCTTAATAGAAATTGTATATTTCAATATGTCTTAATAGAAATTGTACATTTCAATATCTCTTAATAGAATATGTCTTAATAGAAATTGTACATTTCAATCCAAATGAATAGAAATTGTACATGTCTTAATAGAAATTGTACATGTCTTAAAAGAAATTGTACATTTCAATCCAAATGAATAGAAATTGTATGCAATGTTAATATGATCACCAAACAGAAATTGTATGTGATGTCAATCTGATAATGCAATAGAAACTGTATTTGATGTCAATCTGACGACACAACAGAAATTGTGTGTGATGTCAATCTAATAATGCAATAGAAATTGTGTGTGATGTCAATCTGACAATGCAATAGAAATTGTATGTGATGTCAATCTAAGAATGCAATAGAAATTGTATGTGATGTCAGTCTGATAATGCAACAGAAATTGTATGTGATGTCAATCTGATAATGCAATAAAAATTGTATGTGATGTCAATCTAATAACGCAACAGAAATTGTATGTGATGTCAATCTGATGACACAATATAAATTGTATGAATCTGGATGTAATGTTGATTATTTCAATGATTTAAAGTTTTGGTTAATATTCAATTAAATGGCCCGCTAACTGTTATTTTCAGAAATAATCCTTTAAACTCGTTCCATGTTTTATTCTGACTCAATTATACAAACACAAAATTTTAAACAACTTACTGTTTTTCTTGGGACAATTTAGTCTGAAGAAATGATTGTTGCCCCACAGAATCCTATTACCATGTTTCACACGAATGCGCTCATGGATTACTGACCCGTTAACACAAGTTCTGCAAATAAAAAAAACACAATCAGCTATAATATATGTATGCCTTCTGGGGACATCTAAGCTAAATTGGCAACATATAGCCAAGACTGTTCTGATGTGCCATTAAACACACACATGCACACACCAACCAATCAAAATATATTCTAATCCAGTCTTCCACTAATATGCACATTAAGGTGTATACTGCAAAACATTAATTATCCCATGATGTCATCTATACCGTCATGCAAACAGTCAAGCATAAAAAGAATACCATGATCCCATTTAAACTGCATTGCATGCTGCTAAACATTAAAAGAATTCCATAATCCCATTTATACTGTCATGTATACTGTCAAGCATTAAAAAGAATCCTGTGATCCCATTTATACTGTCAAGCATCCAAAGAATCCTACAATCCCATCTATACTGTCCTGTATACTGTCAAGCATTAAAAAGAATCCTGTGATCAAATTTATAATGCTATGCATACAAAGAATCCCACAATCCCATCTAAACTGATTTGCAAACTGATAAGCATCAAAATGAATCTCCAGCATACAATGTCATCAATGATAAAATAAATACAACTACAGCTTTAAATGATTTAGAAAATAGAAATCAATAAAACAAGCAAAGCATTCCATGTTTTTTTATTTGGTTGTTCACAGCAATAAGATCAATCAAACACATTTGTCAGCATAAATTGCCAGTGATTAAGTATTTCATAATTACTAAGATCACAAGACAGGAAAAACACAGCATTATTATTTCTTCCCCTGAATTGTCATAAAACATAAAAATACCTGTCAGGCATCAGCCAAAAATAGGGTGGCAATCTGATGAATTTTTCTTGTCTGTACCATTTCTCTAGACCTATTCTAATGGCTGGATCAATTCTTATGTATGTACCATTTCTCAACACCTATTCTAATGGCTGGATGAATTCTTATGTCTGTACCATTTCTCTAGACCTATTCTAATGGCTGGATCAAATCTAGGTCTGTACCATTTCTCTAGGCCTATTCTAATGGCTGGATCAACTCATATGTCTGTACCATTTCTCTAGACCTATTCTGGATGAATTCTTATGTCTGTACCATTTCTCTAGACCTATTCTAATGGCTGGATCAATTCTTATGTCTGTACCATTTCTCTAGGCCTATTCTAATGGCTGGATCAATTCTTATGTCTGTACCATTTCTCATGGCCTATTCTAATGGCTTGACAATGTCTCATTGCTGAGACAGGAGGAAAACAATGTGATGCTTTTGCTTTGCAAGATTTGTTTCTGCAGAAGACTTTTTTTTCTTCACACAAGGTGTTTCACATTTTTAAATGTCATTCACTGTCTGTCATTATGCATGTAATGAACATGTAGATTCCATGAAAGCTACACATACAATAAAAAGCAACCCTGTTGTTATTATTCTTTGATTATTACAGAAAGATATATACTCTTATCTATTCTTAGATTATTACATAAAGGTATCTATTCTTAGATTATTATATAAAGGTATCTATTCTTAGATTATTACATAAAGGTATCTATTCTTAGATTATTACATAAAGGTATATATTCTTAGATTATTACATAAAGGTATCTATTCTTAGATTATTACATAAAGGTAAATATTTGTTTGAAGCTACCTGAGTTTTAATTATCAAATTATACTAAGCTAAGGTATAAACAATTAAACCTGTGTTTAAATTATCTAATTAAATTAAGCTAAGGTATTAGCGCTTTAACTCATGTTTCAATTACCTAATAATACTAATCTAAGGTATTAATGCTACAACCTGAGTTTCAATTATTTAATTATATAAAGCTACACAAGCATGGTCTCTTTCTTCATAACTGTGAAAGAACCAGCACATGTTAATTAACACATTAACCACTGGAGGTTTTTGCTGTTTCGCATAAAATGTGACTATGAAACACACTTTGGGGACTATTTCTGAAAATACATTGAATTCTAAGCAATTTTACATTAGCCCAATGCCAGTTTGTGCTATAAAAAAAAAAACAGCAGCTTCCATTGGTTAGTTTGCTGGCACATGAGCAGAGGTGAATATTGTGGGTTTTTTTTTTTGCTTAACGGACCCATAATTTTTGTATGGAAAAGATTCTGTATTCAAAATGTCCACCTTATCCTACTTGTTGTACAGGTTCACCTGTCTGTGTGCACTTCAGACTGGTCTGTCTTATATCTGAGGCCATGGTGTCTAAAATCTGATTGGATTCCGACCACAGGCGAAATTTAGGTAAAAACGGGTCCAAAAAATTAGGTTTTTGCCTCTGTATTTTGTAGTGCAACAAAAATGTCCAGATTATTTGGTAACATTGTAGAGCTAAATCTGTCTACCTTTCTATAATACCACCCACTTTAGTGTATCATGCACGACCTCGATGCTAACATTTTTCCGTAATGTTAAAAATTCTATAATCAACAGTTTGATCATGAAGATGCTTTGCACGAACAAATAAATTCATAAATAAAGCCCAGATCCGAATAAAACACGGGTGAACCAATTATCCAGATTTTTCAGCATTGATCATTTTTCCATAGATTTTGCTAGTATGCAGTAAGTCTGTATTTTAAGGGTAACCTTCATAAGACTGATGGCAAAATCCTAAGGATTGGCAGGTCTGCGTTAGTTAACACTGCTTTCTCAATCGGCACAGGTTAGTTAATATTGCTTTCTCAGCCTTCATCACCTAGTTAAAGGAGGGATGGTCATTGCATCACCATCCTACCAGTCATCTCTATATAACTCCTCCTACAATGATAAGCTGTGTACATTGGTTCCCTCTGTGACAACCATCTATAGTAAAAGAATTTCCAGGAATTTAAGAGATTTGAAACCAGTTTCATGACTGCAGTCTCAATGAAGAATGCACCCATCAAGTTTCATGACTCTCCATAACAGTACACCCATTAAGTTTCATGACTGCCAGCAGTCTCCATGATTACCACACCCATCAAGTTTCATGACTATCCATAACAGCAGTCTTCAAGTTGAGTACACCCATTAAGTTTCATGACTATCCATAACACCAGTCTCCATGATGAGTACACCCATTAAGTTTCATAACTGCCAGCAGTCTCCATGATTACCACACCCATCAAGTTTCATGACTATCCATAACAGCAGTCTTCAAGATGAGTACACCCATTAAGTTTCATGACTATCCATAACACCAGTCTCCATGATGAGTACACCCATCAAGTTTCATGACTATCCATAACAGCAGTCTTCAAGATGAGTACACCCATCAAGTTTCATGACTATCCATAACAGCAGTCTCCATGATGAGTACACCCATCAAGTTTCATGACCACAGCATTGTCGGAAAATCTGAGCTAAATGGAAATGCTTTTATGTTGACATGAGTCACTGAAAATAATAGAAACAAATGCTTACCTGGCACCTTCAAAAGGAATTAGAAACACTTCATTGGATACAATTTCTACAAGGCAATGCCGAGACTGAATACCCAGACCACTAAGCTGAATATCATGTTCTATATGCTCCGGATCAGGACCGCCTGGGCAACCCACTAGTGTGTGTTCCTGGAAAGAAAGAAATAAAAGTTAATGGTACATTTTATTCATAAAAACAAATTTAATAATTGCTACCATCAGGAATCAAACCTGTGTTTTGTCTGTTTCCAGTCCGGTACACAGGCCATCTGACTACTAAAAGTCCAGACCAGGTAGAATGCATAGTAAGTGGTCTTACATACCTCAATCACTGGACACAAACCCTAGCATACTTTGACATTCATGCTCACTATTTTACACACCACACCATGCTATGCCATACCTAACCATACCATACCATGCTATACTGTATTGATGGCAAAACTAGTTTGCATTTTTATGTGAGTTCATATGTCAGTGATATGTGGTCTTGTAAGTGGAGGACTAAAAGACCCCACCCCACCCCCCAAAAAAACTAGCCACACTGAATCATAAAATACAGCCTGCATAGCTACACAGAATCATAAAATACAGTCTGCATAGCCACACTGAATCATAAAATACAGTCTGCATAGCCAAACTGAATCATAAAATACAGTCTGCATAGCTACACTCAATCATAAAATACAGTCTGCATAGCTACACTGAATGAGCAAATAGTCTGCATAGCTAGATTAAGCAATGAGCAACAACTTCATTTTTAAAGTTCAATCTAAGCTACATAATTCAAATCTGAATATGTACATATGCAAAAATAAATATGTACAAAAAGCAACATCCCATGAAACTTTATGGAAAAAATATATTCATTACAAAACAGTCTAAGATACAAAAATGGAACTGTATATTCTTTTTAAGTAATTAATGGAAGCATATATTCCTTGTAAATGATTAATGGCATTGTATATTCTTTTCAAGTTGTGGGCATACTAGATGTGCTAGCAGACACAATGTTCAGTTCAGAAAGGTATACCTACATGGGGTATGTGTTCATTGAAGTTTCATCAAAATCCTACAGGTAGTTGATGATACCCAACTTATGCTGATAGACAGACAGACGAATGATGAAACTAGTCTCCTAAGCTCTTCTAATGAAAAAAAAAATGAATGTGTATGACAACTGCTAATTTCAGTATATTCATATATATGTTAATTGTCCATATTTTACATTTTATATTGCTTATTTATAACGTGGCTAGTACCGATCTTGACTACATCTGAGCTGATTCATCACTGCAATGATTCAAATTCAAGATTTTTTCTTTCTTTTTTTGTATGTGAAAAAAACATTGAAAGAGATCAGGAATATTTTATTAGACATAATGACAGGTCCAAAGTGCAAATGCAGGAGAGTTGTTTATCAAATGTAGCTGAGGAGAGTTGTTTTTCCAATGCAAGAATATATATTTTTGATTCTGGAAATTTGCATTTCTAATTCCAGTGATTTGTTATCAATATATCAACTTGTCCAAGATAAAACATCTTCATCAAAATATCAACCCTATCTGATGTTACAAATAAGGAATGGAAAGAACAATAACAATAGTGAATGGTATATATGTTTAAATAAATGTTTAAAAAAAGTATAAATGTTTGTTTCGAATGGTAGTTCATAGTGCTGAAACCTAAAAAAAATCATCACTGAGGATATTAATCCATTTCCAAAGCCAATAATTATTTAGATGGTATTCTATGTCAGCTTCATTATCAAAATGATAATGTTATCTTTGTCAGCCCCATTATCATTTTGATGTTATCCTATATTAACCCAATTATCATTATAATGTTATCCAATGGCAGCCACATTATCATTGTAATCATGTTATCCTATGTCAGTTCCATTATCATTATAATGTTTTTATTATATGTAAACCCCATTATGGCTTTAATGTTATCCTGTGTCAGCCCTATTATTGTTATAATTATGTTATCTTGTGTCAGCCCTATTATCGTTATAATGATGTTATCCTATGTCAACCCTATTATCGTTATAATGATGTTATCCTATGTCAACCCTATTACCATTATAATGATGTTTTCCTGTGTCAGCCCTATTATCGTTATAATGATGTTATCCTGTGTCAGCCCTATTATCGTTATAATGATGTTATCTTGTGTCAGCCGCATTATCACTAGAAAGTTGTAAGATGCGCCCAATTTTTCACTATAATGATGTTATCCTATGTCAGGCCCCTATTTTTATCTCAACACATCATAACATGAAGAATTAAAACAATGGCAGATTTTATCTCTGCCAAAATATAATTCAAAATTTTTTAATGGACTGAAATACATTTGTACTAATATCTTCCTGCTTGAAATCGGATTGTAAATAATCCATACTGATTAAGTAAATCACTACAAAATGTGACTAAATAGCATTATTTTGTAATTCACTTTCATTAAATTTGAAGAATCTGATGAGACATCTCAAGACAGTAAAGAACTTTCATTACAGCGATAGGGTGTGGTTCAGTATGGTACTATTGATTATTCTGCCATGCATTTCTAATTCACAGCATTATTTGAAGCTGTTCTTTCTACAGGATACCAGCTTTAGCAGCAAAGACCCTAATTGCTTCATCTGTCATTCACAGAGATTCTGTATCCAAAGTAATTTGTAGGAATAATTTAGTGTGCATGTCATGCCTCAAAACAATATGTACTGTAATCTTTAAAGTTACTGATACCCTCCCTGTAAAGATTGACATGAACCACTGATAATATGCCTCAGAAACAATTCCAGCCAAACACAGTGTAGTATACTTGTAAATGGCTTTGCTTCTTAATTGGCTATTAATAAAACCTCTGAATATATCTATTCTTAAAAGGGACAATAAATCTTGACTTTTTTTTATTCTTCTTAGGTGGTGCTCTACAGCTTCCTATCTGCATAGAGCTACAATGTTTGTATCTTCAATGCATAGAGCTACAATTTTTGTATCTTCAATTGCATAGAGCTACAATTTTTGTATCTTCAATGCATAGAGCTACAATTTTTGTATCTTCAATGCATAGAGCTACAATTTTTGTATCTTCAATGCATTAACCAACATATGAACAAAATGATGACATGGTTTACTTACAAATTAACACCTTTTGAGGTTTTACAAGGCCAATTTTTTAATTTTTTTAAAATTATTTTATAAATACTTTTATCACATGACTGCTGAACTATCAAGTTTGATAAAACAAATTATAATTTTGTTATACAACATTATGTTATAAACCTAATGATGACATGAAGAGCAATAAAGTCTGAGGTATTCCAAATGCACCTGAATGTCTTTCACCATTACACCTGTTTTAGGAAAGTATTTATGTACAACATACATGAAATTTTTAAATTTCAAATACTGGATGTGGTATGACCTCAAATTACTTTTCTGTTTCTAGTTCTACAACAGAACTACTATCATTTAGTGTAACCAACAATAAATACAAGAAACAAATCATGAATATTAACTGTCTAAAAAGATAGGGTACTTGCAAGAAAAAAGTTTAAACAACAAATTTAAGAAGGAAGTGGCTTTCTGGAACAACTATAGGAAATAAATTGTCCTTCTGGAATAAATTTAAGAAAACAAGTTGACACTGAAACAATTTAGAAAAATAGGTCCTTTGGAACAAATCTTGAAAAAACATGGGCCTTCTGGAACTATATGAAAGAAATCAGCTTCCGGAACAAATGGGCTTTATGGAACAAGCTTATGAAAAAAGTGGATATCCTGAAACAAATGTTCAAAACATTAGGCTTTCTTGATCCATTTAAGGAAAGAAATAGATTGTAACAAATTAAGGAATGAAATGGATTGCCCAGGACAAGTTCAGAAAAGAAATAGACTCTCTGTAACAGATTAAGGAATGAAACGGACTGCCCAGGACAAGTTTAGAAAAGAAATAGACTTCCAGGGAACAAAGGAAGTACATAGGCTTTCTGGGACACTTAACAAAAACTAGCCTTAAGCTTATCGAAATCTGAACTGATCAAAGATGGTGACAGAAGTTTGCCGCAGAATGAAAAGAGTAGCTTTTATGCATTTTATTCCACTCCCACCCACCCCATTTCCCAATAGCATGTCATGTGCTAAATGTGGCATAAAACATGGACATCTGGGGAAAAAAAACAATTAACTAATGGAATTTCTATGTTTATAGCTTAGTCATAAAATATAAGGCACAGTATCAAAGATAGAATTTCTCCAATGCATTTCACAGACAAAATGTCAGATATATATAAAAACTTATGAATTATTACTGATCACAATAAGTTCCATCCAAATAAAAGTACACATATTTTAAATGAAACTATTAAAACACATAGTCAGTCAAACTTCATATATATATATATATATATATATATATATATATATATATATATATATATATATATATATATATATATATAAGTGTATGTGTGTGTGTGTGTGTGTGTGTGCTAGGGAGGGCAATTAACAGTGTATATATTCAGCATTAGAATTTTGATGCATTTGTGTAGCGCATTTGAACAAGTCTTTGGGGTACTGTGACAGTATACCATATATACTCAATTATAAGTTGAGACCAACTACAATTAACATAGACTCTGATCTGCCATCTATAATGTGTCTGCTGATAAGGGTCTATGTTGTTTGGTCTATTGATTTCTGATAAGGGTCTATGTTGTTTGTTCTATTGATTTCTGATAAGGGTCTATGTTATTTGTTCTATTGATTTCTGATAAGGGTCTATGTTATTTGTTCTATTGATTTCTGATAAGGGTCTATGTTGTTTGTTCTATTGATTTCTGATAAGGGTCTATGTTGTTTGTTCTATTGATTTCTGACAAACTGTACAGACCCTGATCTGCTAGTGCATTACAAAAAAGCAGATCTGGCCTTGTACAGTTTTGAAGAGGGACCTGACTTATAAGCAAATACATACTGTATCACAAGATTAAGGGATTCTCAGGTAGTCTGACTTATAAGCAAGTACATACTGTATCACAAGATAAAAGGATTCTCAGGTAGTCTGACTTATAAGCAGCTACATACTGTATCACAAGATAAAGGGATTCTCAGGTAGTCTGACTTATAAGCAAATAAATACTGTATCACAAGATAAAGGGATTCTCAGGTAATCTGACTTATAAGCAAGTACATACTGTATGACAAGATATAGGGATTCTTAGGCAGTCTGACTTATAAGCAAGTACATACTGTATCACAAGATAAAGGGATTCTCAGATAGTCTAACTTATAAGCAATTACATACTGTATCACAGAATAAAGGGGTTCTCAGGTAGTCTGACTTACAAGCAAGTACCGTACATACTGTATCACTATATAAAGGGATTCTTGGATAGTCTGTTTATATAACTATTATGTGATTTGCATTCCATCCATGATTTTATATCCCTCAAAAGGAAATGTATCAGACATGTACATCAAAGGTTGAAGTGAAGTGTAGGGGACATGTATATCCAAGGAAATGGATATTAGCACACAAATGGAAATGCATCAGACATGCAAACCTAAGGATCAGGACTTTCAAATGGAAATGTTTAGGATGTGTATATATAGGAAAATTGACCATCACCACAAAGCATTATGTCTGCACAGAACGGCTCAAGAAATCAATCAAATCTATAATCGCTGAATGGAACATTTTCAAGGTTTAAAGACACTATTAGCACATTATTGGCTACATCATGTCCAGTAATTGATAGCTAAATGTCTTTCCCATGGCCATCAAGGCAGCTGACCCATGTTGACCTAAAATCATCCACCATGGTAAACATGTAACCCCCACTGCGCTGTTCCATAGATTCGTAGCGTTGATGATTAAAAAAATGGTCATACTAACACCACTGTACAAGCTGTACCAAAAGCCCACTATATTCTAACAGTGAAAATGAATGTAATAATTTAAGGGTGAGGCTAAGAGAAATCAAGTAACAACATAATTCAGAAACTGACCAGACATCTAACTAAACTTCCAGATAAGGATTTATTGCAGTAATTAAAACTGAAGTGTGACTTGGAGCATAACTGGGTTTGCACACTATGGCTGACTTTCTTAGGTGCCCTAATTACAAATATAATTGCCAATTTTCCCAGATCAATGTGAAAGAATCGTCATGTATTGTAACAAAAACTGCATAATTTACACTACCCAAAATAATCTTAGCAGAGAACAACACTCAACTGCATACAAGTTTTTCACTGATTTATAATATTTCAGTGCCTTTAAACTTACTTTTAACACAAAAGAAAAGAAGCATTAAACTTAGGTCACAATGACCCAAATTCTGCACAGTAGTATAAACCATTAATTGCATATCAAATTTTCTTAAAGTCATGAAATACTATAGTCAATTAATGACTCCACAAAAGATGTCAAATGAAACATTGTTGCTATTAAAATAGAAAGGTTAACATAATATGACAAACTAAAGCTTTTATATAGAACTAAAGAAATAATCCATTCTACCCAACATAAATTAAAGTAATGATACTAGTGCTTTTAAAAAATCGCAAACTTCAATTTTACGTAGACAGTCATATATACGGCTAGATAATATTGCTCACTGAATCCTCCCTTCAAATAAGGGATGCAGAGAGCTATCCTTATTACAAAAAAAAAACAACAACAAACATGAAATTAGAAAACATAAAAACATGTTGAAAATATTTAAGGTAGAAAACATTATTAGGTCTTTATTTGTTTGTATGTATGTTCTTGCAGATAAAAAAGGTGAATTTTAAGAGCATTCTTGAAAAGGATCACGGTATCTTTGTGTCTAATTTGAATGGGCAATTCGTTACACGTTGCTGGGACCTGGTATGTAAAATAACGTTGTCCATATCACTTCATTTTCATAGTTGGAATAATGAGTATACAATTGTCAAAAGAGGAGCATAAATATCTTGTTGGTATGTACACATTGGTGGGGTCAAATGTGTAGGTTGGACTGGAGTCCGTCAGTGAAATATAGCCCAGAGAAAAAAAAATTGTGTCTAATTTAAATGGGCAATTCGTTCCATGTCGCAGGGCCCTGGTATGCAAAAGAATGTTGTCCATATAACTTTGTTTTTACCTTTGGAGCAATGAGTATATGATTATCAGAAGAAGAGCGTAAGGATCTAGCTGGTGTATACACATGGGTGAGACTGGATAGGTATGTTGGACTGGAGTCCGTCATTGAAACATAATACAGAGAACAAATTTTGTGTTTGATTCTGTATCAAATCGATAGCCAGTGTAGGGTACAGAGCAGTGGTGAGGTGTGCTCTGATCGAGGTACTCTAAAGATAATGCAGCTTTGCATATGTTCATGACATGTTGGTGTAATATCAGAGTATTGTTCAGAGTAACACCTAGGTTTCGTACCGACAGTGTGAATTTAATGTTGGTGTTGCTGATATTTATTGTTTGAGGTAAAGGATGTGAATGAGAAGATCTTTGTATTGTTATCAGAATAGCCTCAGTTTTATCATAATTTATCTTCAGCTTGTTACATGTCATCCATGATTTCACATCAGAAATGCACATCTCTACTTCTTGGATAGTAGCATCAACTTCAGTTGGGTGTCTAGATTTGTATATTTGGTTGTCATCAGCATACAATTGGTGAGACACTGGGTGATGATATATGACATTTGAGAGTGGCTGAATGTATAGAATGAAGAGAACATATCCAATAACAGGTCCCCATGGAAGACCACAACATTGATCAACTGGGCTGGAGTGTATTACATTTGCAGATACAATTTGTGTCCTGTAAGGCTGTATTGTGAATGCCAAATATATTCTGGTGAGATAGTTAAGTATTATATCATGGTCTACTGTGTCAAATGATGCATTAAAATCAAGGAGGGTGAGGACTGTAATCTTTAATCTATTCAAAGCAGAGAATGTCATTAACTATGCAGTTCTGAAAAATGATGGGAACTACCCAGATGAGAGATAGGTATTAAAAACATCAGTTAGTGAAGGCAATATTGGATCTAAGCACATCATTAGTGATGTTGGAATTGGATCAAGTTCCCACCAAATCTGTCCACTCCAATCTCACAACATGGCTACTTTAAAAATCTAATCTACTCTACCTGATACTTTAACATTACTACAATAGAAAGGGGAAAATACATGGCCACACTTCTAGTGTACAATCGATAAAAACATTCCCACCCTTCTCATATTTTATAAGTTATTTGCTTACATGTATTAGTGTAACATATTTGAGTGCAGATTTTATTTTTTCCTCAGTACATTTGTGCAGTGTTAAATTGATGAATTCGTGTTGAAAAACATAAAGCGTGTTAATCTCTTTCAGATCTGCCCTTCTTCACTGCCCTCTTAGTAATGAATACATCCAAGCTCCCACATATCTTTACCATCACAATTCTTTACATACATGTAAAAGGAATTCTTTTGTTCAGGTTGGGTGTACACTACTCCACTGTCTATGCCTTTGTTAATATATGGCATGCATGTTTTAACCACGAGTTTTTTTCATATAGCATTAGTCATATACAGTAGCAGGTCTTCAGGCAGGCAGTGTGATGAATTCATGTAACACTGAGCTATGCCTGTGTGTTTTTTTTTTACATCAGAAGAATAGATTTATGAATGGTGTTAAAAACATGTAAGAATAGATTTATGAATGGTGTTAAAACATGTAAGAACAGGTTTATGAATGGTGTTAAAAACATGTAAGAATAGGTTTATGAATGGTGTTAAAACATGTAAGAATAGATTAATGAATGGTGTTAAAAACATTTAAGAATAGGTTTATGAATGGTGTTAAAACATGTAAGAATAGGTCTATGAATGGTGTTAAAAAACATGTAAGAATAGATTTATGAATGGTGTTAAAAACATGTCAGAAGATTTATGAATGGTGTTAAAAACATGTAAGAATAGATTTATGAATGGTGTTAAAAACATTTAAGAAAAGGTTTATGAATGGTGTTAAAACATGTAAGATTAGATTTATGAATGGTGTTAAAAACATGTAAGAATACATTTATGAATGGTGTTAAAACATGTAAGAACAGGTTTATGAATGGTGTTAAAAACATGTAAGAATAGATTTATGAATGGTGTTAAAAACATGTAAGAATAGATTTATGAATGGTGTTAAAAACATGTAAGAATAGATTATGAATGGTGTTAAAACATTTAAGAATAGGTTTATGAATGGTGTTAAAACATGTAAGATTAGATTTATGAATGGTGTGAAAAACATGTAAGAATAGATTTATGAATGGTGTTAAAAACATGTAAGAATAGATGTATGAATGGTGTTAAAAACATGTAAGAATAGATTTATGAATGGTGTTAAAACAGGTAAGAACAGGTTTGTGAAAAACATGTAGGAATAGATTTATGAATGGTGTTAAAACATGTAAGAACAGGTTTGTGAAAACATGTAAGAATAGATTTATGAATTGTGTTAAAAACATTTAAGAACAGGTTTATGAATGGTGTTAAAACATGTAAGAATAGATTTGTGAATGGTGTTAAAAACATGTAAGAATAGATTTATGAATGGTGTTAAAAACATTTAAGAATAGGTTTATGAATGGTGTTAAAACATGTAAGAATAGGTCTATGAATGGTGTTAAAAAACATGTAAGAATAGATTTATGAATGGTGTTAAAAACATGTCAGAAGATTTATGAATGGTGTTAAAAACATGTAAGAATAGATTTATGAATGGTGTTAAAAACATTTAAGAAAAGGTTTATGAATGGTGCTAAAACATGTAAGATTAGATTTATGAATGGTGTTAAAAACATGTAAGAATACATTTATGAATGGTGTTAAAACATGTAAGAACAGGTTTATGAATGGTGTTAAAAACATGTAAGAATAGATTTATGAATGGTGTTAAAACATGTAAGAACAGGATTATGAATGGTGTTAAAACATGTAAGAATAGATTTATGAATGGTGTTAAAACATTTAAGAATAGGTTTATGAATGGTGCTAAAACATGTAAGATAAGATTTGTGAATGGTGTTAAAAACATGTAAGAATATATTTATGAATGGTGTTAAAACATGTAAGAATAGGTTTATGAATGGTGTTAAAAACATGTAAGAATAGATTTATGAATGGTGTTAAAAACATGTAAGAATAGATTTATGAATGGTGTTAAAAACATGTAAAAATAGATTATGAATGGTGTTAAAACATTTAAGAATAGGTTTATGAATGGTGTTAAAACATGTAAGATTAGATTTATGAATGGTGTGAAAAACATGTAAGAATAGATTTATGAATGGTGTTAAAAACATGTAAGAATAGATTTATGAATGGTGTTAAAAACATGTAAGAATAGATTTATGAATGGTGTTAAAACAGGTAAGAACAGGTTTGTGAAAAACATGTAGGAATAGATTTATGAATGGTGTTAAAACATGTAAGAACAGGTTTGTGAAAACATGTAAGAATAGATTTATGAATGGTGTTAAAAACATTTAAGAACAGGTTTATGAATGGTGTTAAAACATGTAAGAATAGATTTGTGAATGGTGTTAAAAACATGTAAGAATAGATTTATGAATGGTGTTAAAAACATTTAAGAATAGGTTTATGAATGGTGTTAAAACATGTAAGAATAGGTCTATGAATGGTGTTAAAAAACATGTAAGAATAGATTTATGAATGGTGTTAAAAACATGTCAGAAGATTTATGAATGGTGTTAAAAACATGTAAGAATAGATTTATGAATGGTGTTAAAAACATTTAAGAAAAGGTTTATGAATGGTGCTAAAACATGTAAGATTAGATTTATGAATGGTGTTAAAAACATGTAAGAATACATTTATGAATGGTGTTAAAACATGTAAGAACAGGTTTATGAATGGTGTTAAAAACATGTAAGAATAGATTTATGAATGGTGTTAAAACATGTAAGAACAGGTTTATGAATGGTGTTAAAACATGTAAGAATAGATTTATGAATGGTGTTAAAACATTTAAGAATAGGTTTATGAATGGTGCTAAAACATGTAAGATAAGATTTGTGAATGGTGTTAAAAACATGTAAGAATATATTTATGAATGGTGTTAAAACATGTAAGAATAGGTTTATGAATGGTGTTAAAAACATGTAAGAATAGATTTATGAATGGTGTTAAAACATGTAAGAATAGGTTTATGAATGGTGTTAAAACATGTAAGAATAGATTTATGAATGGTGTTAAAAACATGTAAGAATAGATTTATGAATGGTGTTAAAAGCATGTGTCCTTCATTCTGGGTGTAAATATATGTGTAAATAATTAAAATGATAAATGTACATGCTATTAAACAATACTTAAATTGGATTTCTTTTCTTTGTCTAATTGAAAATAAAATATGGTGTCCATGATGCTGATCTGAATTTTCAAAAATGCATGCATCACTGATCTCTTAACTTTATAATGGATGTCAGGTTACATAATTAAAATTATTGTTTTTTGTTTTTAAAGACCAAGCTGCCAAACCATTTTTCTCAGCAAGTAATCAATTCCCATGACTAGTTAATGGCATGGAATGTCCTGCATATTACTTGAAAAGTGTTATTTTAAAATTTAGGGTTGAAACAAATAACGATGCAAATACACAATTACCAAAACCACCAAAACAGACTAAGACAATAGCAAAATAATATAGATCCCCCCCCCCAAGATAGCAACACCAAAACAGACTAAGACAATAGCAAAATAATATAGACCCCCAGATAGCAACACCAAAACAGACTAAGGCAATAGCAAAATATTATAGACACCCTGATAGCAACACCAAAACAGACTAAGACAATAGCAAAATATTATAGACCCCCAGGATGGCAACACCAAAACAGACTTATTATAGACCCCCCAAGATGGCAACACCAAAACAGAACAAGACAATAGCAAAATACTATAGACCCCCAGATAGCAACACCAAAATAGACTAAGACAATAGCAAAATATTATAGATCCCCAAGATGGCAACACCAAAACAGACTAAGACAATAGCAAAATACTATAGACCCCCCAATAGCAACACCAAAACAACCTAAGACAATAGCAAAATACTATAGACCCCCAGATAGCAACACCAAAACAGACTAAGACAATAGCAAAATATTATAGACCCCCAGTATGGCAACACCAGAACAGACTTATTATAGACCCCCAAGATGGCAACACCAAAACAGACTAAGACAATAGCAAAATACTATAGACCCCCAGATAGCAACACCAAAACAGACTAAAACAATAGCAAAATATTATAGACCCAAGATAGCAACACCAAAACAGACTAAGACAATAGCAAAATATTATAGACCCCCCAGATAGCAACACCAAAACAGACTAAGACAATAGCAAAATACTATAGACCCCCAGATAGCAACACCAAAACAGACTAAGACAATAGCAAAATATTATAGACCCAAGATAGCAACACCAAAACAGATTAAGACAATAGCAAAATATTATAGACCCCCAGATAGCAACACTAAAACAGAATAAGACAATAGCAAAATATTATAGACCCCCAGTATGGCAACACCAAAACAGACTTATTATAGACCCCCAAGATGGCAACACCAAAACAGACTAAGACAATAGCAAAATACTATAGACCCCCAGATAGCAACACCAAAACAGACTAAGACAATAGCAAAATATTATAGACCCAAGATAGCAACACCAAAACAGACTAAGACAATAGCAAAATATTATAGACCCCCAGATAGCAACACCAAAACAACCTAAGACAATAGCAAAATACTATAGACCCCCAGATAGCAACACCAAAACAGACTAAGACAATAGCAAAATATTATAGACCCCCAGTATGGCAACACCAGAACAGACTTATTATAGACCCCCAAGATGGCAACACCAAAACAGACTAAGACAATAGCAAAATACTATAGACCCCCAGATAGCAACACCAAAACAGACTAAAACAATAGCAAAATATTATAGACCCAAGATAGCAACACCAAAACAGACTAAGACAATAGCAAAATATTATAGACCCCCCAGATAGCAACACCAAAACAGACTAAGACAATAGCAAAATACTACAGACCCCCAGATAGCAACACCAAAACAGACTAAGACAATATCAAAATATTATAGACCCAAGATAGCAACACCAAAACAGATTAAGACAATAGCAAAATATTATAGACCCCCAGATAGCAACACTAAAACAGAATAAGACAATAGCAAAATATTATAGACCCCCAGTATGGCAACACCAAAACAGACTTATTATAGACCCCCAAGATGGCAACACCAAAACAGACTAAGACAATAGCAAAATACTATAGACCCCCAGATAGCAACACCAAAACAGACTAAGACAATAGCAAAATATTATAGACCCAAGATAGCAACACCAAAACAGACTAAGACAATAGCAAAATATTATAGACCCCCAGATAGCAACACCAAAACAACCTAAGACAATAGCAAAATACTATAGACCCCCAGATAGCAACACCAAAACAAAGACAATAGCAAAATATTATAGACCCCCAGTATGGCAACACCAGAACAGACTTATTATAGACCCCCAAGATGGCAACACCAAAACAGACTAAGACAATAGCAAAATACTATAGACCCCCAGATAGCAACACCAAAACAGACTAAAACAATAGCAAAATATTATAGACCCAAGATAGCAACACCAAAACAGACTAAGACAATAGCAAAATATTATAGACCCCCCAGATAGCAACACCAAAACAGACTAAGACAATAGCAAAATACTATAGACCCCCAGATAGCAACACCAAAACAGACTAAGACAATAGCAAAATATTATAGACCCAAGATAGCAACATTAAAACAGACAAAGACAATAGTAAAATACTATAGACCCCCAGATAGCAACACCAAAACAGACTAAGACCATTGCAAAATATTATAGACCCCCAGATAGCAACACCAAAACAGACTAAGACAATAGCAAAATATTATAGACCTCCAGGATGGCAACACCAAAACAGACTAAGACAATAGCAAAATACTATAGACCCCCAGGATGGCAACACCAAAACAGACTAAGACAATAGCAAAATACTATAGACCCCCAGGATGGCAACACCAAAACAGACTAAGACAATAGCAAAATACTATAGACCCCCAGGATGGCAACACCAAAACAGACTAAGACAATAGCAAAATACTATAGACCCCCAGGAATGGCAACACCAAAACAGACTAAGACAATAGTAAAATACTATAGACCCCCAGGATGGCAACACCAAAACAGACTAAGACAATAGCAAAATACTATAGACCCCCCAGGATGGCAACACCAAAACAGACTAAGACAATAGCAAAATACTATAGACCCCCAGGATGGCAACACCAAAACAGACTAAGACAATAGCAAAATATTATAGACCCCCAGATAGCAACACCAAAACAGACTAAGACAATAGCAAAATACTATAGACCCCCAGGATGGCAACACCAAAACAGACTAAGACAATAGCAAAATACTATAGACCCCCAGGAATGGCAACACCAAAACAGACTAAGACAATAGTAAAATACTATAGACCCCCAGGATGGCAACACCAAAACAGACTAAGACAATAGCAAAATACTATAGACCCCCCATGATGGCAACACCAAAACAGACTAAGACAATAGCAAAATACTATAGACCCCCAGGATGGCAACACCAAAACAGACTAAGACAATAGCAAAATATTATAGACCCCCAGATAGCAACACCAAAACAGACTAAGACAATAGCAAAATACTATAGACCCCCAGGATGGCAACACCAAAACAGACTAAGACAATAGCAAAATACTATAGACCCCCAGGATGGCAACACCAAAACAGACTAAGACAGTAATGACAAAAAAGTCCAAGTAAGATATGCAGCAAATTTCAAACTTTCTAAAAACTTAATAAGCAGCAAGCATTGTGTCATGTCGTTATGGGTTGATTACAGTAGTATACATTTTAAAAAAAAGTGATGTTTATTTTTTTTTCATTGTAAGATTATAAAAACTGTAGACGTTTAAGATGAAATTGCCTATAAAAATAGTTGTGTCTTTATTCGCTACAACTTTTTCGCTGCAAACAACCGATAGATGGCGTGTATCCAAAATGAATCAGAAAATCCTGTTTGCTGTGATAATATAGAGCAATCGATAATACAGCGTTGAAGTATACACTGAAATAATGATACATTAGTTTGAGCTTGTCGGGCATTGAGCCAGGAATAGAATATAATCTTAACTGTATGTTTTATCAAAACATTTAGAATGATGGTCCCAAATTCAAAGAAGAGTCAGTTATTGAAATATAGCATTTTCCAGTTTAATATCTTGTTTTAAGAACTAAAGGATTCCAAACATGACTTGTAAATTTAAGACTGACAATAACAGTTATGTTATATGCATACTGTTTGTTTTATTAATTCTTCACATTTTATATTTTCAACATTTTTTTTACAGAACTGATCCAAAATAAATGGCAGAATATCAAAGAGGTCATGATAAACAAGAAAATCAGTGAAGTGTTAAAGATTTCATGAAACGAGTAAAAAGATGGATAGATTTTCCAAATAAATGGACAATTTGGCACTAAAGGAATCCTATGGGCATTCCTGATATTTGTACATGTTGAACAAATTAATAGTGTTCTAATATTCTGTAATATTTGCTTCATTATTGTTGGTCCAATGTTTTATGCCAAGGAGATGTCCAAAAGGAATCCTTAGACAATATGTCTGAGGAAATCTCAAAATTTTTGAAAACCATGGACATGTCTGAGGATTCCTAGAAAACCTCAGAGTATTGATTACAAAAGCCATGGATGTCCAATGTCAAAACTTGGATAGTTGACAACTATTACCTCAGAAAGTCAGCAACCAATACTTCATAGTTTTTCCAAGGAACAATTGTCACAGTACAGATATTACATTTCAAGATACATGTATCTGGAAAATTACCATTCATACCAAAGTTTATGATATGCGTTTAAATGTCTTTGTTATAAGTGGTGCAGCAATCTTAAGAATCTGTCGACCAATACTCCGAGATTTTTCAAAGGAACATTTTCCCATTTTAAGAATCTGCCGACCAATACCATCCAAACAATCAGATTTATTACTACTCAACTTACTGAGCATGTCTAACACATCAGCTTTACTAATATTACTGACAAAATATTTATAATCAGGAGTTTTTAGCTCTCATAATGAAAAAAAGAGCATCAATCTCAATTGGACTGTTAGTCCGGTTCTGTACAGTTACGGAGATGCTTGTGAAGAAGTTATTGAACATTTCAGCAATGTCTTGTACAGATGTTGTTATGTCATCACACAGTCCAGGGTGAAAACAACTGTTTTGGGTGGCTTCCACAATGTGTTAAGTGTTCTTATTTTGATCAACAGCTTGTTTATACTATTCTATTTTACCTTATCTATGAATTGAAATTGGTATGCTAAAATGTTTATATTTTAAAGCATTCTGCCAGAAGAATAATCACTGTAAGTGTTCTTTTTATGCGAAAACAAATTCAATAGGATATTTGGTGCCATTTAAAGAAAAACATTTCAAGAATTCTTTACAACAAAAAGGATTAACCTAATGTCTATAACTTTTTTTGGAATATGATATTTGAAGATAATTCAACATTTTTCATTGGTTCCATATGGTACATACAAAATATTTGAACATATGCCTTTAAGACAACATTAGTAAATCTAGAAATCCAGGGTGAAAACAACTGTTTTGGAGTCGATTCACCTCTTTCATTGGCATCAACAATGTCTTAGTACTCTTACTTTCATCAATAGCTTGTTATACTATTCTTATTTTACTTTATCTATGAGGTGCTTAACTTTATTCCTCCATTTTCTATATCTTTTCATGTCTTTTTCTTGTGGAAATTATCTTGTAGGTCCCTAGCCTCATTGATCTATGGAGTAATCCACTTGGGTGTAGCTTGGTGTTTAACCCTGACCCCTGACAGACCCATTTCTCACACCTCACAATGACAGACCCCCTTTTCACCACTCACATTCACAGACCCCTTTTTCACAGCAAACAATGACATACCCCTTTTTCACCCCTCACAAGTCATGACATTGTTTTGCTCGATGCAGACATAACCAAGAACATCCACTGATTGTATGACATCATCATCATCATCCTTTTACTTGTACAAGTAATAAAGTTTGCTTACCAATACTCAACAAATGTGTTTTTGCTGCAGATGCAGATAATTTTAATTTAATTTAAAATCAATTCTGACATTTTATACATTTCTGCAATTCATTTAGAACATGTGAGTAAAAAGCTACAGTAATCATCTTCTTAACAGTCAAAATTGGGAAAAGCATTTCAGAATTGTTGTTCCGAAAGTGAAAACTAGACGATGGAACCGCTCCGGTGGCCTGGTGGTTAGAGCGTCTGCCTCGGAAGTGGGAGGTCATGGATTTGACCCATGGTCGAGTCATACCAAAGACTTACAAAAATGGTACAAACAGCTGCCTCGCTTGGTGCTCAGCATTAAGAGTTTAGTGTTAGGACTGGTCTGCCTGATGTCAGGATAATGTGACTGGGTGGGACATCATGCTACATGTCTGTGGCATGATGCCCCAGTGCTAGACATTACTATAAACTGCCTCACTGCAGACATCGTAGTGATATGACTGAAAAATTGTTAAAGCTACGTTAAAACACCTAATCAAACAAACAAGATGGACATAATAAATGCAGAATCAAAATGAATTTGAGAACACGAGCAAATAGCTGAGATGAAATACAAATATTAATAGAATGTAACAGAACAAAAGCTAAATGCAAACAAAAAGTGATTGAAATGTAAATGAAATGCAAATTTGATCAAATTAGCCATTTTGGGATCTGTACCTCCAATATACTTAAACATCAGCTTACCTTCCTTAAAGTCTGATGTCATCACAACTTGGGAAATCAGATATTAGATCTTTCCATACATGCATTTATCTATTAGATCCTGTTTTCCTAAACTAGATGGAATAAGTGTACCCTATACACCCACATAAAACTTTAAACTACATAGACACAAATCTGCAGTCACATGACAAAACAGCTGATCTGGGTCTTGCAGTTCGTTTAGAGTAATTAGTAAACAAACAGTACAGTCCCTGATCTGATCATGTCACATGACTGTCTTTATTTATCATGTCACATGACTGTCTTTATTTGCAGCTAGACATGACATGTAAGTATGTACTGTATGACCTAGTGTGACATGGAAATTTAACACCTGACCCTTGCCATGCTGGTTTTGTCAACCCTGATTTAGTATAAAACCCCATAGGCAAGTTACTTTTAATTATTGTGACAAGGAATTTAACACCTGAAATGAATCACTCTAGCAGAAGAAAATTATATATATACCAATTAACTTCAATTCTGACCATAGGTGTTATACATAATAATTTTAACAAGTATTTATATCGTGTTTCTTTTGTGTTTTTTTTTTTTTTAATCCTTTTTATTTTGCGGATTGGAGTAGGTTTTAAAATACTTCCCCACAAGGATTTATTTTGTTTTGACTGTAAATTCCTGGTGATGTAAGTTCAATTGGAGGTCACTGTTTCCACACAAGGATATGTTTTATTGGGTCTCTAAATTCCTGGTTAATGCAACAATCACCAAAACCAGCAATTTATTTTAATCCATAACAATTTTTTTCTCATAAATATTTACTATATAGTAGTAGGCAATATTGACATGGTATTGAGTTTCAAGCTGATCTCACTGACTTTATACCTGGTGTTAGTTCCCATCACACAACAATGAGGAAATATGTGCCACCACACCTCACAGACTCCCACACACAAGAGATAATAATACTCCTGTTAGTCAGACCATATACAGTCAAACTGATACCAAACAAATTTAGTTCATAAATCAGTAATAGTCCAGATTCTGAGACACATTAAATAGTGATAATTCAGTTCTTCTTCATACCAGAGACACATTCATATAAATTGTCATCATTCAGAGGGTATTTTTACATGGAAAATTGTATAGCTTCCTAGCTGTTCTGAATCATTTTAATTCTCCCAAAGTATTGCAGTTATTCTAATATATGTCCTGGGGACTGTGCAGGTTCCAAAGGTGGGAGGGGTGTTAAATACTGTACATCAGTTTAAAAAATTTAAAAACTTTCGTAAATTAAGTTATTTTAATTTTTCTCTAAGTCATCAGAATACTTATGTGCTTGTTTAAAAAATTATATGGATCATTTCATCAACACACCATATTAGGTTCATTTCTACCATCATCAACACACCATATTAGGTTCATTTCTACCATCATCAACACACCATATTAGGTTCATTTCTACCATCATCAACACACCATATTAGGTTCATTTCTACCATCATCTTCACAACATATCAGGTTAATTTCTATCATCATCAACACACCCTATTAGGTTTATTTCTATCATCGTCATTCCATAATATTAGGTTTATTTCTACCATCATCATCCATTCACAGTGCCATGATGGAGGCAAGATGTTTGCCATTTTCATTAGACATCATGTTCATACTGTTACAGTGTATTTTGTGAAAATCCCTTCTTGATGAAAACCAACCATTCAGTAGTAGTAGTATTACGATTTTCAATGAACTAGCATCTACAAAATTTTCATAAAGGCTACCAGGCAGCCATATTTGAGGTCGGATTGGCTTTGTTTTCATTAATGACAATTTTGTCAAACCATACAAAGTGTTGCTGTGAACGTATTTGCTAGATCTATCCATTCAAGATGAATAATGATAAGGTTTTCATGCTGCTGGCTAAAATGATATGGTGGCAGTCTAAATGTCATTAATTTAAGACCTACTAGTTTCGATAAAAATAAGCCTTTAAAAGTAAATCCAAAAAACTAGAATCACACTTTAATTTAAGACCAGCTAGATATAAAAATAAAACTTTTACAGAAACCACACACATCAACTTTACCATTGTAATTTATGATCAACATGATCAATATGATAATTAAAACAATTTTTTTTTTTTTTAATTTTTTTACAGAAAATAATATGCATCAACATTACCACTGTACTTAAGGGCCAACTACATATCAAAACAAGTTTGGTTTATCAAAGAGAATCCCTGCATCAGTATCAGCATTTGATAAGCAGAAGGTGTAACAGACTGTAAAGATGTTGGAGATGTAAACGTTTCATTTCTAATCATCTACCTTTCATTTCCAATCATCTACCTTTAAGTCGTTAAGTGAAAATCTAAGTCATCAAGATCATCTGTTCAAAAGTAGTGTTAATATTTTCACTGTTTATTTAAATGACATTCAGCAGTGTCCTTTTCAGTTATGCTAAACAAAACAACAAGTCTTTTAGTCAAGTCCCAAAACAAGTCTTTTAGTCAAGTCCCAAAACAACAAGTCTTTTAGTCAAGTCCCAAAACAACAAGTCTTTTAGTCAAGTCCCAGACCCGCATGATGCCCCAGTGGTAGACATCACTATAAACTGCCTCACTGCAGACATCGTAGCGATATGACTGAAAAATTAAAGCTACGTTGAAAATCCTAATCAAACAAACAAGTCCCAGACACTAAAGGGGTGTGTGTTATTGGCATTTTTAACGTAGCTTTAACAATTTTTCAGTCATATCACTATGATTTCTGCAGTGAGGCAGTTTATAGTGATGTCTAGCACTGAGGCATCATGCCGCAGACATGTAGCATGATGTCGCACCCAGTCACATTATCCTGACACCAGGACGACCAGTCCTAACACTAACCTCTTCATGCTGAGTGCCAAACAAGGTAGCTGTTAGTACCATATTTATAAGTCTTTGGTATGACTCGACCGGGGTTCAAACCCACAACCTTTCGCTTCCGAAGTGGACACTCTAACCACTAGGTCACCAGAGCGGGTTAGTCACTAACGGCAATTTCCATTTAGAAGTAACTAATCAAGACGAACAAAATGATGACCACACTGGTGGTGGTGGGTAAAATCAGTGCCATTTTTTTTACAGATCAAATAAGCATAATAAGAACTTTCTGGTGAAAAATCCATGTCAATATGACCATCTTTTTCCAGAGCATTAAGATTTTCAAGATGACCATCCTGTTGTCCATTTTTGATGTTTATAGAGCATCATTATTGGTTTGGACCAACCAGATGCAGGGATGAATGTGTGTCAAGTTTCATGGCAATTTACTCATTGGAGCAGCAATGACTTATTTGTGCTAAAGGATGGATGATGTATGGATGGACTGATTACAAGTCTGTGACCAGTAGTGCATAAGATGACATGCATGTGACCAGTGGAGCTAAAGATTATATATATGTGACCAGTGGAGCTAAAGATGACATGTATGTGACCAGTACAGCTAAATATTACAATTATGTGACCAGTACAGCTAAAGATGACATGTATGTGACCAGTACAGCTAAGTATTACAAGTGTGTGACCTGTATAGTGAAATATTACAAGTCTTTGACCAATAGAGCTTAGAATCATTATGAGTGTGTGACCAGTATTGCTAAATATTATGTGACCAGTACAGTTAAATATTACAAGAGTTTAACCAGCATATCTAAATATTACAAGTCTGTGACCAGTATAACTAAATATTACAAATCTATGACCAGTATAGCTAAATTTTAAAAGAAAAGATAACTGCAAATTCTGCCACAAATCAGCAAACATGGTGCAGAATCCACAATTTGTGGAACATGCACAGGTCTGGTAACTATGAAACTCAATACTGAGGTATCTATTACCCTAAAACACCTGGAGCACCTGTTCAGGTATATCACCAAATTATCTGTAAGTGACTAAGCAACTAGAAGACAAGGTAAAGGTCATATATGACTGGCATGTCCAATACAAAAATCAGAAATGTGTAGCAATACAAATGAGATATATCACTGTACCTGTACAGCATTATATTAACAAAACTTAATTACATAGCTAACTATAAAATTCCTTTCCATGTAAAATGGTGACATGCAACTGTCATTGGTTTTATTTTAAAATTCTTGGAAATTGCACAATGGATTATTTTTTAAATGTAATGTACATGATTACCACAGAGTATAAAATAGTGTTTATCATTCTAATTTACCCTGGCCCAGCAGTGATCTGCAACAGTGAGCACTTTAGATCACTATGCCACTCTGGGCCACCCACATATAATAGTGATTATAAAGTATCAAAATTGATCAATTAATATAACACAAAATAGTGATTATCATTCCAATTTACCCTGACCTGTATATAACATGAAATAGTAATTATCATTCGAATTTACTCTGACCTATGTAATAGGGATTATCATCTAATTTCTCCTGGCCTATGCAGCATGTATTAGTGATTATAATCTAATTTACCCTGGCCTACAGGGCATGTAATAGTTTTTGTCATTGCTGCTGTTGTAGGATTTAATACCATTTTTCAGCACAAGATTGGCTATACATGGTGACCAGTATAAATGGGGGATATAAAACCTGGGAAAACCCCAGAAAGAATCACTGACCCACGGGTAGCTACTGACAAGCTTTCTCACATACCCACATTGGTATAGTTTGAGACCCGAACCCATGCAGACTGGTGAGACAGCAGTGATCGCAACTGTGAGCACTAAGACCACCGCATATACTAGTAATTATTAAGTATCAAAATTGATAAATTAATGTACCATAATATGTAAAAATGATCATAAATATACCATAATATATGTAATGGTTAGTGATTATAAATATACCATAATATATGTAAAAATTATCATAAATATACCATAATATATGTAAAAATGATCATAAATATATATGTAATGGTAAGTGATGATCAATTTGAAATAGCATGGTCTATGTAATATGAAATAGTGACTATCAATTAAAGTTATCATAATCTATGTAGTATGTAGGAGTAATAATCAATTGAACATAAAAGAAAATTGTTGCTGAATGCTGGTGAAACAAACATTACCAAATTATTCTTTTTGGTACAAGTTACAATAGGAAACATATCTAGCCTCTGTCATTGTTTTTAAAATCGCAAACAAAGTCAATAGAACAAGTAAAATGATGGAATTAATTGCAAAAAATAAACACAATCACTGATGCGCATATAATAGGTCACAATGACCTGCCTTTATCCCATCTGAGTGAGTGATGTCCACCATGATGTATGCACCCATTATGTTCCATGTGATAAGGAACAAATTCAATCCATGAAGATAATTTACATAAAATATAGGTCACTATCACCTGGTTTTCTATATGGTGAGTTGTATCCCTAATGATGAATGCAATAAGTTTCATTGCTGTGCATACAACATTGTGTGTGTGTCTCTGTGTGTTTGTGATTTTGAATTTTTAATGTAACTATTAATTTAATCATAATACTATGATGTCTGCAATGTGATAGTTAATAGTGATGTCTCCAGCACTGGTTCATCATGTCTAGTCATTTAAACAGTGTTTGGAGCTAAATGCATATTAACATTATCACTATCATATGAAGTCACTGTGCTCTGTTTTCTCCAGATTAAATTCCCTCAAAATTGTCACCACTAGATCAAGGCCATTGTGACACTTTTGCTAGAAGTGACAAGTACTCTTCAAAGTGACAAGTAGTCTTCAAAGTTTCATGATGCAGAAGTGTCAGAATAGATGGGAATGCAAAATTGACTGATAACCTCATAGTAAAAGAGATATCAACTATTACAACAGCAATGATAATAAACAACAATGATAATAAACTAAAAAGAAAGAATATGGCTACTATTAAAAATTGGCATTTGAAACCAAAAAAATAAGTTACATACATATTGTGTCATTTCTTTACTTTGGCTGCTACCATTTGAAATTGCCTGTAAGTCAGGTACACCTAAAAACTGCATAGACCTTGACTGGCAACTGCAAAACACACCCACAGACCTAGGTCTACACCCACAGACCTAGGTCTACACCCACAGACCTAGATCTACACCCACAGACCTAGATCTACACCCACTGACCTAGATCTACGCAGTTTGTCAGGCGTAAATAGTAGAAAAAAGTTAAGATAGAACTTAGAATCTGCTACTGCTTTGTAATGTAGGTTGGACTCAATGTATAACCATGTATATATTGCACATCTGATTATATATATATATATATATATATATATATATATATATATATATATATATATATATATATATATATACATATATATAAATATAAAATAAGTCAAATCCATATATACCTGCAATGAAAGATTATTTTAAATTAGAATATGCAGTATACTCATTGACAGACAATTTATGTCTTTTTTATGTCTGTGACTTTAACACATTCTCTCAATTACAATATCTAATGGAGTCAATGCATTATGGTTCTAAAATCTAATCCAAAACAACCTCCAACAAACCGAAGCCATTTTCTGTGAAACCAATAACCATTACAGACACGTATATCAATATAATAAGCATGTCTTTATGTAATCATTTCTTATGCCTGAACTCAAAAAGCTTTCAAACAATCAGATAATGCTCCAACAAAAACATAAAGATAATGCAAGCAAAGCAATTTTTATAAACTTTTCCAGTGTACTTACACTCAAGACTTCCAATAATTGAATTCTTAATACGCCTAGCTACCAACTTTGCAAAGCAGAAAGATCTTAAAAGCTGATATCACATACATCTATAATGTCAAGTAAAATTAATCCACATGGATCCATCCATATCATAATATCAAAACAAGCTTCCTTCATCTCAATATGTCTGAAGCGTTAAACAAAAGAACAGTCCCATGATGGAAATTACATTCATCTCTCAATATGACTGAAGAATTGAACAATGTTTGTTTTTTATGGTTTAACGCCATTTTTCAGCACAATATAGGCTATACATGGCGGCCAGTAGACTACTCAGCCACTCATGGCCCCCAAGAAGAATTGAATAAAACAGAGTCCCAGAATAGGAATGACACTGTTTAATTGGACATATTTTAAAGTCTTTTCTCAATATGTCATTTTTTTTCTTCAGAAGTTTAAATTGTGTACTGTTGATACTGACTGAAAATCTGGTATTCTGATAAAAAATATGCTAATAAGGTTATATTTGAATGACTTTCTCACCAAGTCTTGTCATGAATTCAGAACATTGTAGATGTAACTTTAAAATTTAAACATTACAACCAGGCAAGAAAAGTAAATATTTGACAAATTTGAAATTAATGAAGTATTTTCTTTTTTACAAGGAGCAAATAAAACCTCCATATCCTGTCCCAAAATGGTTGAGACCAGATCATGCACTTGTGAACTAAAATGACAATGCACATTCAAAAATGGTATGTCTGTGTGTGTAAAGCAGTATAATCTAGAAAAAACAAAACAGTAAAATAGAAACCTCTGTCAAAATGGGGATCCAAAGAACACCATAACCGAGTTATGTCATCTGCAGAAGCTTCAATTCACCAATCAAATTACAGCTGTTACAAAAGCAAAAAAACTTCATTTGCAACAAATTGTTTTAGTCATAACATGAAATGCAACATTTAGGCTGATATGTTACTTATAAGAGTCTGTGGACCTGAAATTCTAAAAGAATTTAAAAATCGGAACCTTTAAAAGTGTCTGATGAATCTACTTACTAATCAAACTGGTTCTAAATAAGTTTCTGAAAATAAATTAATCCATGCTGTGAAATCAATTGCATGTAAATCTGTTTCTTCTTTATCCAGCTAAGGGTCTTTGAAAATTCTGGCAAATCAAACACACTTAACAACTTCAATAAATGGAGCATCCATTGATCTATCATAAACATAAAAAAAATCTTTTCTTGTCACTGGTCGACACTATTTACTGCAAAATATAACAGTGGCCCTTGTCATGACAGGAAGCAGGAAGTTATTTCTTCATATTAAACACAAAAAAGCAATAATCATATTATGACCAACATCACCAAACACGCAACAGAGTCTAGATTGACCATAATTATACTTTAACAAAACAGACAAAAAAGTAAATACTTCTGCCAGAAATTTTTATTACCTATAAAACACTAGGCAGTAGAATTTTGTTTCCGCTGTCGAACTTTGAAATATATTTACACACTTAAGAATGACTCTAATAACACTTATTAATTCCGAGTGTGGAGAAAAAAAGCCATTAATTAAAATCAACAGTAGCATGTATTTCTGAAGAGAAGTGGGACAGTCAAATCAATAACATAGAGACAAATAGCTATATATACAACTGTATACATATTTCTAATTACTATAAATGATCTCAATTCTTAAATTAAAATTCTATGTAATTTTATATAATGCTTTGTTGCCATGGCCATTTGGATACAAAGTATAAAAATGATGACACCAGTGACTTTCTTTAATCAGTCTCCCCATTCACAATAATAATCAGTTTGAAAGTAAAATCATGTCAAGAAAGAAAATCATGTCAAGAATGAAAATCATGTCAAGAATGAAAATCATGTCAAGAATGATTATTTGTATTGAACTGTACCATAACATTTTGAGGAAAACTTCAAGTTCATAAAAAAAATCAAAATGAAATTGGTGATTTCTATGTTTGTTCAAATTGCTGCATGCTACATTTTTTCTCAGGTTATCAAATGAATTATATGTTGATAAGCAACTAGTAAGGAAAATAACAATTAACTCTCTAAACATTCAATAAATATTTTTTTTCAGAGTCAGACAAAATGACAGACAAAAATGTAATACTTGAAAGAACATGCACTTCTAAAATTTGTACCAATTTATAAATAAAAAACTATTTTTGGTGATAACGCATCAGATTGGCATCATTTTCATTCAAGACAAATATAAACATGAAGAGAAGTCTTATGACTCTCTGTTATTATAGAATTATTGCTGTTGTTGTAGGATTTAATGCCATTTTTCAGCACACGATTGGCTTTATATGGCAGCCAGTATTAATGGTGGAAGAACCTGAGAAAACCCCCCGAAAGAACCACCAACCCACGAGAAGCTACTAGTAAGCTGGCTCACATACCCACATTGACCAAATCTGAGACTGGAACCCATGCAGACAGAGGTGACATGGCAGTGAACCATAACGGAAAGTGCTTTAGACCACTTGGACACTCAGGACTCCAATGTGGAGTTGTGATTACAAGATGACTGTCTTGGCTGACATATTGGATGTCTGATTGGCATCATTTTTATTCTGGACCAGCTAGACATCATGAGAAAACTTTTAGCAAAACCCCATGTTGATATTACCATCCATGTAAGACGAAAAGTAAGAATATTTTCAAGATGGATGCCCTCCCTGTCAACCATACTGGACTTGTATCTGCATCATTTTCATATAAGACAGATCAGGTAACATAAGGAGTCTTCCAGCGAAAAGAGTAGATGCAGATTCATACCTTTAGAAATCTAAATGCATTTTCTACCCTTAATAAGGCACTGAATGTTAACATTGCTTAATATTTAGGGTCTGTCAGTTATAAATAACCCATTCCTGATTTACCTTCTTGTTCTAAGTCGTGTGTGTGTGTGTGTGTATGTGTGTGTGTGTGTGTGACATGGAGTTTTAACGTAGCTTTTTAAAAAATCAGTCATATCATAGGATGTGTGCAGTGCAGCAGTTTATAGTGATGCCTATCACTAGGGCATCATGCTGCAGACATGTAGCATGAGGTCTCCACTCAGTCATGTTATCCTAACAGCAGGTTGACCAATCCTAACACTAATCTGTCAATGCTGAGTGCCTAGTTTAGGCAGGTGTCAATGCTGAGTGCCTAGTTTAGGCAGGTGTCAATGCTGAGTGCCTAGTTTAGGCAGGTGTCAATGCTGAGTGCCTAGTTTAGGCAGGTGTCAATGCTGAGTGCCTAGTTTAGGCAGGTGTCAATGCTGAGTGCCTAGTTTAGGCAGGTGTCATGTGTTTGTAAGTTCTCAGTCTAGAATGTGTTGCAATGTAAAGACTTATTTTTTATATCTGATGAAAGATTGCGGATGAAATGGATAAAATATGCAGTTTCACACTTAGTCCTCAATTTCTTAATATTATTTGCATTTTACAGTGACACTTTTCAGTAATTCAGACGTCATTTTGATGTGGAGAAATATATTCTTTTGATGAGATATCACACATATTTACAAGTCAGATCTCTGAGATGTTATGAAGCTGAGAATGTCAAAATGTGGTTGATTTAGTCAATGCTATAGTTTTGCAGGTCACATGTACTTTAAAGAATGAAGATTATATGACAAAGGTCCACACCATAGGGAAATGCCAGCAGACATTTCTATAAGCATTGTAATTACTTTTCTCAAGATAAATTTTGCCAACTTACATCTGAAATAAGCATTTTAATTGGGTCAACTGATTCCCACCAACTCTAACACCATGCATGCTGTTGTAATCTATTTACAAAGCAGACAATGTTCAGCCAACAGCCAATTGGTCAAAATCAAATTAGGGTCAGATCACTAAAAATTGTTCCAATAAACCAGTAGTCTTCCTTTTCATGGTGTATTTATGTAGCTTTATAAAATGCATTTTTGACCAGAATTGATTATTTAGTGCGAAAATTGGGGACACCGGAATTCTTTCCTATGCAAGCTACGGACATTTTTCTTGTGAATTGTAAAGACATGCCTGTGCAGACATACTTACCATGGCCTGACAATAAATAAATAGAAATACACAAGCTTGACAATTCTGGAGCAAGTTTTACAATGTCAGACCAGACGAAAGTCATAAAATTTTAATTTCTCTGTATCTTAACTTCTCCATAATCTAGCTCATGAAGTCATGTGATAATTTATTGAAAGGAAAATTACATGTACTACACTAATAAAAGGTTTCACTGTTAATGTGAAATTAATTAAGACATGGCATCTGGGTCAATGCAGTTTGTTCTGAGAAATCAGTACAGTAAAACCTGTCTTGAAAGACCACTGCTATGTGAGCAGAGACCACATTCTCAGTGTACAGACTTATTGATTATATAGCATTGTGACCTGTTATGAGACCTGTTATGAGAGACAACCTGTTTTGTGAAACCATACGTTTTTGGCAAAAGAGGTGGTCTTTCAAGACAGGTTCTAGTACTACTGTAGTACAAACATCACAGATTCTGATCTTCCAGTGTATTCTGCAGTAGCAGATCCAAGTCTGTGTTGTATGTCATTTGATTTATAAGCAAGCGGCCATGATAGACATACATATAAGACCAGTCCAATTGAAAACTGCACAGACTCAGATCTGATGCCGCATAATCCACCAGCAGATCTGGGTCTGTGCAATTTGTTAGGAGTAATCAGTAAAATAAACAACAAAGACCCTGATCTGCAGGGGCATCATGCCTTGACATACAACAAATTTCTTTGGTGTTTCCGATTGGTAAAACAGACTGTCCTTTATCCATTAAACTTTGATCACCTGCACATGTACTAATGTATGATATATAATGTACTAATGTTTGATATATAATGTACTAATGTATGGTATATAATGTACTAATGTATGATATATAATGTTCTAATGTATGATATATAGTGTACTAATGTATGATATACAATGTACTAATGTATGATATATAGTGTACTAATGTATGATATATAATGTACTAATGTATGATATATAATGTACTAATGTATGATATATAGTGTACTAATGTATGATATATAATGTACTAATGTATGATATACAATGTACTAATGTATGATATATAATGTACTAATGTATGGTATATAATGTACTAATGTATGATATATAGTGTACTAATGTATGATATATAATGTACTAATGTATGATATACAATGTACTAATGTATGATATATAATGTACTAATGTATGATATATAATGTACTAATGTATGATATATAGTGTACTAATGTATGATATACAATGTACTAATGTATGATATATAATGTACTAATGTATGATATACAATGTACTAATGTATGATATATAATGTACTAATGTATGATATATAATGTACTAATGTATGATATACAATGTACTAATGTATGATATATAGTGTACTAATGTATGATATATAATGTACTAATGTATGATATACAATGTACTAATGTATGATATACAATGTACTAATGTATGATATACAATGTACTAATGTATGATATATAATGTACTAATGTATGATATACAATGTACTAATTTATGATATATAATGTACCGGTACTAATGTATGATATACTAAAGTATGATATATAATGTACTAATGTATGATATATATGAACAGATATACAAACCAAGAAATTGCTTCATCCGTAGAACTGGTAAAACATGTAATGCAAGGTTAGAAATTGATAAAAACTATAAAAAATACATTAATAAAAAAAATATTAATAAAAATATATTAATATAAAAATATTAATAAAAATATATCAATAAAAAAATTGAAAAATAGCAAAAGGCATATGTCTAATGCATGCACTAATTTTTTTTTTTATCTTGAAAGACTTTTACTTTGAATCCACAAATGAAAGTGAAAATGTGAATGACAGATAGATGGATAACATAAACAGGTTGGCTGGTTGTTGATTTTACACAGCATTATTAACACATTCTATTAATTTGTATCATGCATAAAAAAGAGTGAAATCAATTGCCGTTTCCAAGGATATACAAAGACATCATATCCTTTGAGTGGGTATCAAACCCACAACCCTTCAATTTTGAGTCTGATGCTCTGATGCTGACATAGTGGTTCCGTAGAAAACAGATAAAAAAATGACAAATATTGAAACTTTCAAATTGTACATAATAAAAGGAGTGTGTGTGTGTTTCTGTGTGTGTGTTTGTGTGTGTGTGTGTGTGTGTGTGTGTGTGTGTGATTTGGATTTTTAATGAAGCTTTAAGAATTTTTCAGTCATATCAATAAGATGTCTGCAGTGAGGCAGTTTATAGTAATGTCTAGTACTTGGGTATCATGCTGCAGACATATAGCACGATATCCCACCCAGTCACAATATCATGACACCAGGCCAACTAGTCTTAGCACTAACCTCTTAATGCCAAGCAAGGCAACTGTTAATACCATTTTAAGTTTTTGGTATGACGGGATTCAAACCTGTGACCTCCTGCATCCAAGGCTAATGATTTGACCACTTAGGCCGCTGGAGTAGGCCACAGCAAAAGGCACATCTTGACTACTCATCCAACGTAGGTTTCAATTTTCCTTGTTGTACCCTAACTGATTTTCTACCAGCTCCATCAAGAAAAACATTTACAGACAGATGAACAATGCAAAATCTGTATCTCCCTGTTTTGCAAATAAAAGCCTATTATAAATCCACAATTAACAACATTAACAACATCACTCTGCAACACTGGCACAGATATGGATACCTGATGCAAGTTATGAAAAACAGAAATCCACCCAGTCTGAATCACATTTTTGCAATTTCACTTATGATTGTGTTAATATGGTCTTTTAAATGACAAAATCACAAACTCATCCCAGCTACCAGGAGCTAACATTCAACAAGTTGTTTATTCAGCATTTTACAAATACCAAAGAGCTGGCTATGTGTGAACTGTTGTGCAATTATGCCTGAGGCAATGAACTGGACAGGCTACCTGTATAACTTATGGAGCATATATATATATATATATACCAGTAACTTATATATATATATATACGTTACTGGTATATATATATATATATATATATATATATATATATATATATACCAGTAACTTTTTCATTGAATGTTTAAGATATTTTCACAAAAATCTGGAAATGGCATCTGTATAAAATGATGAGATTTTACAATAAACATCTTTGGTTTTAAAGAAAGTAATGTTCAGCTCAGTGTATGTGGTTATCTCAGTCCTGGAGATTTATTAATGACCATATATATTCAAGTGATTATACCAGTAACTTTTTCATCCAATGTTATCAGATATTTTCATAAAAAACTGGAAATGACACTCAGTGCATATGGTTGTCTCAGGCGTGGAGATTTCTTAATGACCATAACAATCAAAGACACACATCGGAGGACACAAAAAAAATTAATTAGCAACTAAACCATTTACATTGGGGAAATTTCTGAATTTACACTGACAACATGACATATTGGAATGTTCATCTATTTTAATGAAATTTACATAAACTGACATCAATTTTTACACATTTTCATCAATGCCAATTTAATGTATTTTATGTTAGAAAATTACATCATTGTGCTCAATTAAAAAAATTTGATATGTAATTATAGTCATAGTTTGAGTCAATTAAGACCATGAATGGATAGGGGTGGGGTGGGGGAATCAATGAATTATGTGACAGGTCACACATATTGACCCCCAACAACGTTCATTGTATATTACGTTATTTAGAAGTTCTTCAAACAGAAAATGACATGCACTAAAGAATTAAAGTTAAGGACATTTTCCTCCACCAGTCATACTAACTAGCCTATCATAAGATGAGAAACGAGTTAAACTCACAATTGACAACATTTTATGAATTGTCAATCTTATCTCTTAAGCTATAAGAGTTAAGTAATGACCCTGCTAAATTTGACTCCTAGTCCAATTTTTTTACATCTGGATTTAAAACATAGTTCATCTTTATTTTTTACATCTGGATTTGAACCCAGTTCATTTTTATTGCCTTACATACATTTGGTTTTGAAATCTAGTTCATCTTTATCGCAATACATACATCGGGATTTGACTCCTAGTCCAACTTTATTACCATACATAGATCTGGATTTGAAACCTAGTTCATCTTTATTGTTTGTTTGTTTTTTATGGTTTAACGCCATTTTTAAGCACAATATAGGCTATACATGGCAGCCAGTATTAATGGTGGAGTCATCTTTATTGTAATACATACATCTGAATTTGACTCCTAGTCCAAATATATAGACACCTGTCAAGTCATTTATAATGACAGATTTGGGTACAGTTTATTACTTCTGCAAGCTCAGTGTCACATGTCAAGGATCACACATTTGGATACAATTCCTTGGACTTTTCTCAGGACATTTTTGAAATTTTACCTGGATAGAAACATTTCTTCTAGGTTATAACAAACACTATACAGGAAGATCTGACTCTCTCTCTCTCTCTCTCTCTCTCTCTCTCTCTCTCTCTCTATATATATATATATATATATATATATATATATATATATATATATATATATATATGGTTCTATGGTATGATATCAGGTAACAAATGGGTAACATGATGACATTACAATAATCAACACAGGCAGCAAGACAGATTGTACAGCTTCCAAAACCACGAGCCTGTTAGGCTATTATATAGGGGAAGCCTTAAAGGTCATACAATAGACATATTGATATGGTGTCTTGATCAGAAATCAGATGCTCTGATTGTGACCTAGCGCAACTAATATGCTTTTTTGCCACAATCAATTTAAATAAAGACTCTTCAGAACCAGCAGAATCCACAATTTGGGAATCAAATACAAAAGTTGTAAGCATTACAGACACTGCTGGCAGAATAAAATCCAGAAACCATGCAAGTTTCTTATACATTTTGATCTTGGAAACGAACATGGGTATTCGACAATGAAGGTATTCATGTTTTAAGTTAATGGGAATCAAAATCTAGAAATCAATAGTGTGTGTGTGTGTGTGTGTGTGTGTTTGGAACTTTGAACATGCTTTTATCTGTTTCACTCATTTCTCAATGATGTCTGCATTGCTGTAATTTATAGTGATGTCTAGCACTGAGACATCATGCTCAAGTGGACATGTAGCATCGCTTCACACCCATTCAAATTATCATGACACATGGCTGACTAGTCCAACCACTAACCTCTTAATTCTGAGTACTAAATGTGGAGCCGCTAGTAACATTTTATTAAGTGTTAATTTAGTAATACAGTGAGCCAGGATTTAAATCCATGATCTTACGCATCTGATATCAGTAACAATAACTGTGACTTGTGAAGCAAATCTAGAAATAATAATCATATCAATAACAATAACTGTGAATTGTGAATCAAATCTAGAAATAATAATATAAGTATCAATAACTGAATTGTGAAGCGAATCTAGAAATAAACTCATCAGTATCAATAACTATGTGAAATGTAAAGCAAATCTAGAAATAATATTCATATTGTATCACTAACTATTTTATGAATTGTGAATAAAATCTAGAAATAATATTTGTATTTGTATTACTAACTAAATGAATTGTGAAGAAAATCTAGAAATAATATTTGTATTTGTATTACTAACTAAATGAATTGTGAAGAAAATCTAGAAATAATATTTGTATTTGTATCACTAACTAAATGAATTGTGAAGCAAATCTATAAATAATATTCGTATTTGTATCACTAACTAAATGAATTGTGAAGCAAATCTATAAATAATATTCATATTTGCATCACTAACTAAATGAATTGTGAAGCAAATCTATAAATAATATTCATATTTGTATCACTAACTAAATGAATTATGAAGCAAATCTATAAATAATACTCGTATTTGTATCACTAACTATATGAATTATGAAGCAAATCTATAAATAATACTCGTATTTGTATCACTAACTATATGAATTATGAAGCAAATCTATAAATAATATTCGTATTTGTATTACTGACTAAATGAATTGTGAAGCAAATCTATAAATAATATTCGTATTCGTATCACTAACTAAATGAATTGTGAAGCAAATCTATAAATAATATTCGTATTTGTATCACTAACTATATGAATTATGAAGCAAATCTATAAATAATATTCATATTGTATCACTAACTATTATATGAATTGTGAATAAAATCTAGAAATAATATTCGTATTTGTATTACTAACTAAATGAATTGTGAATAAAATCTAGAAATAATATTTGTATTTGTATCACTAACTAAATGAATTGTGAAGCAAATCTATAAATAATATTCGTATTTGTATCACTAACTAAATGAATTGTGAAGCAAATCTATAAATAATATTCATATTTGCATCACTAACTAAATGAATTGTGAAGCAAATCTATAAATAATATTCATATTTGTATCACTAACTAAATGAATTATGAAGCAAATCTATAAATAATACTCGTATTTGTATCACTAACTATATGAATTATGAAGCAAATCTATAAATAATACTCGTATTTGTATCACTAACTATGAATTATGAAGCAAATCTATAAATAATATTCGTATTTGTATTACTGACTAAATGAATTGTGAAGCAAATCTATAAATAATATTCGTATTCGTATCACTAACTAAATGAATTGTGAAGCAAATCTATAAATAATATTCGTATTTGTATCACTAACTATATGAATTATGAAGCAAATCTATAAATAATATTCATATTGTATCACTAACTATTATATGAATTGTGAATAAAATCTAGAAATAATATTCGTATTTGTATTACTAACTAAATGAATTGTGAATAAAATCTAGAAATAATATTTGTATTTGTATTACTAACTAAATGAATTGTGAATAAAATCTAGAAATAATATTTGTATTTGTATTACTAACTAAATGAATTGTGAATAAAATCTAGAAATAATATTTGTATTTGTATTACTAACTAAATGAATTGTGAAGCAAATCAACAAATACTACTCGTATTTATATCACTAACTAAATGAATTGTGAAAAATATCAACAAATACTACTCGTATCGGTACTATATGAACTGTGAAGCAAATCCAGGAATAATACAATAAATATGTTGTGAACAACAGGAACGAACTGGCAATGAATTCCATAACTACATTTTTTTCAGGTATTACTGACTACAAATTCAGTGATAACAATGCAGAATATCCTGATGCCAGGAAGAAATAAAAAGAGGGATAAAAGCCATCAACTAGACTTTGTCTTTGTAAAACATGAATTATTTAGTCTGATTAGTTCATACAACTGGAAATGTCTGATAATGTCTATAATGTCACGAACATCTAATGAGGTCATTTTGAAATAGTTTCTTGTATTATGCCTACAATATCTCATTTGGCTACCACAAATGGGTTTTGCTCAACATTGCTAACAAGGTTTTTGCCCCTCCAAAAGTCTTTAAGTTAACAATTTTCAAAAACTGTAAACCCCCCAAGAAAGAAAAGCTATGGCCTGAAAATTTAATCAGGTCATGTGCATATAGATATAAGTATTTCTACTAAATTACACTACCATAAAGTGAAATGTTTTTTTAAAAGCAGTCTTACTAAAAAATGCTTCTCATGTCATCCATGTAATCCGATTTTTAAAAACCAATTTTTCATTTAAGAATCATTATCTACAGAACCCAATGATCCAAAATGCTGCAGTAATGTCCATCCCTAAGGAACAATTTGCAAATGTTAATGTCTATCCCTTGCTTTAGTTCATCAAATATTAACCAGTCTCTATTTTCTATCCATTTATCATTAAAGGTTCTTTCAACCCTATGTTTTTCATAATCCTTTTTCTTTTCTTTCAATTCTTCATAAGATAGTTTTCTTTTTTTCCCAGGTTTCGCTCCGTCATAATATTTTAACGATGCCATGCTGACAGATGAGCCGCATAACTTTTATAATAGGCGTAGCGATTGGATCGCTCAAAAGCTTGTAACCAATGAAAATCTGTTTAACAAACTAGATTCAAGAAGGACTACTCGAGCGGTGTAGAGTGAGAAAACTGCCGGACAGTCGGTACGATGCCGACTAACAGACTGTCGGTCCGTGTAAAAATTTGTCGGTCATGTCCGACGGTCCGACGGCTTTCGGGAAGTCTGGTTTGCAAATGCTAATGTCCATCCCTAAGGAACACAGTTTGCTAATGTTAAAATGCCCAATCCCAAATGAAACACACTTTGATAAAGGTAATGTCGATCCATAAGGAAAACGGTTTGCAAATGTTAATGTCCATCCCTAAGGAACACAGTTTGCTAATGTTAATGTCCATCCCTAAGGAACACAGTTTGCTAATGTTAATGTCCATCCATAAGAACATGGTTTGCTAATGTCAATGTCCATCCCTAAGGAACGTGGTTTGCTAATGTTAATGTCCATCCCTAAGGAACGTGGTTTGCTAATGTTAATGTCCATTCCTAAGGAACACAGTATGTGAACACATTAAGCCCTGGAGGTTTTTGCACAGGTTCACCTGTCTAGGTATGCTTCAGACCGGTCTGCCATAGATCTGATACCATAAAAACTAAAATCTTGAACACAAATTTGGAATCCGACAATGGGCGATTTTAGGGTTTTAAAAAAAAACACGGGTCCAAAAACTTTGGTTTTTCCCTCTGTATTTTGTAGTGCAACTAAAATGTCCAGATTATTTGCTATCATTGTAGAGCTACATCTGTCTACCTTTCTATGATACCACACACTTTAGTGTATCATGCATTACCATGACGCTACAGACCTTGGAAGTAGGCCACTACCTCATGCCCCGTAAAGTCGTCGCTAGGGGTTCATGTGTTAATGTTAATGTTCATAGCCTTCAGTGGGTAGAAGAACTTTCTCTGCTTTTGTACAAAAACATTATTGTGCTCATATGATGAAATTGTGCTGTGCAATAAATTATATTCCATGCAGTTAACATTTCAAACAATTATCAAATTTTAGGTCAACACAGCAGAACTGTTAAATTTTCATGCATTTACAATCAATGTAATTTTGAATTTTCTTGAAAAAATATGTCAAAGTAATAATATTTCTCTAATTGTTAGGTGAATGATATTGCAAGATTTATCTGAATGCCAGAAATTTCTTGTTTTGTTTTATATAAAGTATGCAACTGACATGATGATTACACATACAATTGAAATGAATGATTACATATACAGCATGAACATGATGATTACACATAAAGCTGAGACATGATGATTACACATAAAGCTGAGACATGATGATTACACAAAGCTAAGACATGATTACACATAAAGCTGAGACATCATGATTACACATAAAGCTGAGACATGATGATTACACAAAGCTAAGACATGATTACACATAAAGCTGAGACATGATGATTACACATAAAGCTGAGACATGATGATTACACAAAGCTGAAACATGATTACACATAAAGCTGAGACATAATGATTACACATAAAGCTGAGACATGATGATTACACAAAGCCTAAACATGATTACACATAAAGCTGAGACATGATGATTACACATAAGATTTCTCTAATTGTTAGGTGAATGATATTGCAAGATTTATCTGAATGCCAAAAATTTCTTGTTTTGTTTTATATAAAGTATGCAACTGACATGATGATTACACATACAATTGAAATGAATGATTACATATACAGCATGAACATGATGATTACACATAAAGCTGAGACATGATGATTACACATAAAGCTGAGACATGATGATTACACAAAGCTAAGACATGATTACACATAAAGCTGAGACATCATGATTACACATAAAGCTGAGACATGATGATTACACAAAGCTGAAACATGATTACACATAAAGCTGAGACATGATGATTACACATAAGATTTCTCTAATTGTTAGGTGAATGATATTGCAAGATTTATCTGAATGCCAAAAATTTCTTGTTTTGTTTTATATAAAGTATGCAACTGACATGATGATTACACATACAATTGAAATGAATGATTACATATACAGCATGAACATGATGATTACACATAAAGCTGAGACATGATGATTACACATAAAGCTGAGACATGATGATTACACAAAGCTAAGACATGATTACACATAAAGCTGAGACATCATGATTACACATAAAGCTGAGACATGATGATTACACAAAGCTGAAACATGATTACACATAAAGCTGAGACATGATGATTACACATAAGATTTCTCTAATTGTTAGGTGAATGATATTGCAAGATTTATCTGAATGCCAAAAATTTCTTGTTTTGTTTTATATAAAGTATGCAACTGACATGATGATTACACATACAATTGAAATGAATGATTACATATACAGCAAGAACATGATGATTACACATAAAGCTGAGACATGATGATTACACAAAGCTGAGACATGATTACACATAAAGCTGAGACATGATGATTACACATAAGATTTCTCTAATTGTTAGGTGAATGATATTGCAAGATTTATCTGAATGCCAGAAATTTCTTGTTTTGTTTTATATAAAGTATGCAACTGACATGATGATTACACATACAATTGAAATGAATGATTACATATACAGCATGAACATGATGATTACACATAAAGCTGAGACATGATGATTACACAAAGCTGAGACATGATGATTACACATAAAGCTGAGACATGATGATTACACATAAAGCTGAGACATGATGATTACACAAAGCTAAGACATGATTACACATAAAGCTGAGACACGATGATTACACATAAAGCTGAGACATGATGATTACACAAAGCTGAGACATGATTACACATTAAGCTGAGACATCATGATTACACATAAAGATGAGACATAATGATTACACAAAGCTGAAACATGATGATTACACATACAACTGCGACAAATGATTACACATACAACATGAACATGATGATTACACATAAAGCTGAGACATGATGATTACACGTAAAGCTAAGACATGATTATACATACAACTAAAATGAATGATTACACATATAGCATGAACATGATGATTACACATAAAGCTGAGACATGATGATTACACAAGGCTGAGATATGATGATGATTACACATACAACTGAGATGAATGATTACACATACAGCATGAACATGATGATTACACATAAAGCTGAGACATGATGATTACACGTAAAGCTGAGACATGATTATACATACAACTAAAATGAATGATTACACATATAGCATAAACATGATGATTACACATAAAGCTGAGACATGATGACTACACATACAACTGAGACATGATGATTACACATAAAGTTAAGACATTTAGAAATTACTTACACATACATGTAGTTTTCATTTAGTATTAACCAGTCTGCAGTGTAACAACACAATAGCTGATCTGGTACAAGTATGACACAATATATCCAGCTATGCAAGCTATTTTATTGAACCAGAAAATCGTGTTGTTCATTTAATGGTTGACATTGGTAAATGTTCTTTGTCTGGAATCTTTAGCTTGCATGTTGACTCTGAACTGATGGCATGGCAATTTGTTAGACTATGTTTGGTTTGTTTTTGTTTGCACTTTGGACGTTTCTACTTGATGTGTAGGGCACAAAGTTTTATTGATCCAGTCATTACTAATATGTTATGTTTAGTTTGTGAATCTGGAAAGAGATCTCACATTTTAATCCTATTAGTAAAATTGTATGCACCAATCTTGATAGACAGGGATTTTACTAATTATGTGCTTGCTGCAGAGAATGAACAGTTTAAGTTGCATAATCAGTGTGCAATATTGATCAGTTTGTTGAACTTTTTAGAAAAATCAAAGAAATATAAAGTTGTATGTGTTCTGTTTCATAATGTTAGAAATGTTTAGTGTGTGTGTGTGTGTGTGTGTGTGTGTGTGTGTGTGTGTGTGTGTGTGTGTGTGCCCTTTGATGAATCCATGTGGACCATTGATGATAGTAAAATATGTGTATTTTATTTCCCGTAAAAGAATAATATTGAAAAACAAGACTCTGGATTTTATGTTTCATGTACAAGGACAAACCATGTCTGATTGGTTAATAATTACATGACCTTCTGATTGGTTAATAATTACATGACCTGTCTGATTGGTTAATAATTACATGACCTGTCTGACTGGTTAATAATTACATGACCTGTCTGATTGGTCAATAATTACATGACCTGTCTGATTGGTTAATAATTACATGACCTGTCTGATTGTTAATAATTACATGACCTGTCTGATTGGTTAATAATTACATGACCTGTCTGATTGGTCAATAGTTACATGACATGTCTGATTGGTTACTAATCACATGACCTGTTTGATTGGTCAATAGTTACATGACCTGTCTGATTGGTCAATAGTTACATGACATGTCTGATTGGTCAATAGTTACATGACATGTCTGATTGGTTAATAGTTACATGACATGTCTGATTGGTCAATAGTTACATGACATGTCTGATTGGTTAATAATTACATGATCTGTCTGATTGTGAATCAAACTCCTCAAACAGAGTGAATACTAAAAGCATGTTCCTAGGACTACATCACACTTGTTTTATTTTCATATCTAGACAACATGTTGGGTGTTATTTTTGTTGTTGTAAGCATGGTGTGACTGTAAAGAAGCCTAATTCCTAGCAGATGCAGGAAGTAAAACCCATGTACCCATTTATTGCATAGGCAATTTTTCTGAACCTATAGTATAGTTTCCTTGGACATACAATTTTACTTTTTTAACCCTGTGACCTTGAATTTAACCTTTAAATCCCTCCATTCCTGTAATATATGACAAATCTGACTACAATGTAAATATACAAACAAATATGCCGTCCTCCACCTCATAGACCTTTTAATTCCTTATCCCCAAAAACTAAAGAAAGTACTACAAGACCTTGACATTTGAGGTCTGGGTCCATCATTCCCACAGGTACATATAATACAAGTTGTTTTCCCCAAGGATATTTAAAATAAGGCAATGATGTCCTTGAGTTTCAACTTCAGCTTTAACTTCCACACCAGTATAGATAGCTTTAACATCCACAGCAGTAGTGATAGATTTAACTTTCACACCAGTAATGAAATCATTAACTGCCACACCAGTAGTGAAATCATTAACTCCCACACCAGTAGTGAAAGCTTTAACTCCCACACCAGTAGTGATAGTTTTAACTTCCACACCAGTAGTGAAATCATTAACTCTCACACCAGGAGTGAAAGCATTAACTCTCACACCAGTAGTGATAGATTTAACTCTCACACCAGCAGTGATAGCTTTAACTCCCACACCAGCAGTGATAGCTTTAACTTCCACACCAGGAGTGAAAGCATTAACTCCCACACCAGCAGTGATAGCTTTAACTCCCACACCAGTAGTGAAAGCATTAACTTCCACACCAGTAGTGATAGCTTTAACTTCCACACCAGTAGTGAAATCATTAACTCTCACACCAGTAGTGAAATCATTAACTCTCACACCAGTAGTGATAGCTTTAACTCCCACACCAGTAGTGAAATCATTAACTCTCATACCAGGAGTGAAAGCATTAACTCTCACACCAGTAGTGATAGCTTTAACTCCCACACCAGCAGTGATAGCTTTAACTCCCACACCAGTAGTGAAATCATTAATTCTCACCCCAGTAGTGATAGCTTTAACTCCCACACCAGTAGTGAAATCATTTACTCTCACACCAGTAGTGATAGCTTTAACTCCCACACCAGTAGTGAAATCATTAATTCTCACACCAGGAGTGAAAGCATTAACTCTCACACCAGTAGTGATAGCTTTAACTCCCACACCAGCAGTGATAGCTTTAACTCCCACACCAGCAGTGATAGCTTTAACTCCCACACCAGTAGTGATAGCTTTAACTTCCACACCAGTAGTGAAATTATTAACTCTCACACCAGTAGTGATAGCTTTAACTCCCACACCAGTAGTGAAATCATTTACTTTCACACCATAAGTGATAGCTTCAACTTCCACACCAGTAGTGAAATCATTAACTCTCACACCAGTAGTGATAGTTTTAACTTCCACACCAGTAGTGATAGATTTAACTCCCACACCAGCAGTGATAGCTTTAACTCCCACACCAGTAGTGATAGCTTCAACTTCCACACCAGTAGTGAAATCATTAACTCTCACACCAGTAGTGATAGTTTTAACTTCCACACCAGTAGTGATAGATTTAAGTCCCACACCAGCAGTGATAGCTTTAACTCCCACACCAGTAGTGATAGCTTCAACTTCCACACCAGTAGTGAAATCATTAACTCTCACACCAGTAGTGATAGCTTCAACTTCCACACCAGTAGTGAAATCATTAACTCCCACACCAGTAGTGATAGCTGTAACTTCCACACCAGTAGTGATAGCTTTAACTCCCACACCAGTAGTGAAATCATTAACTCTCACACCAGTAGTGATAGCTTCAACTTCCACACCAGCAGTGATAGCTTTAACTCCCACACCAGTAGTGAAATCATTAACTCTCAAACCAGTAGTGATAGCTTCAACTTCCACACCAGCAGTGATAGCTTTAACTTCCACACCAGCAGTGATAGCTTTAACTTCTACACCAGTAATAACTTGACCAAGCTGATGAAATTTATCTCATTTATAGTGAGATCCTTTGCTCATCATATGACACTGACCTTTAATAACATTAACTGAAACATGCTGTAGATCCAAACTACAATGATTTCAGAACACTGACTTGTAAAGCCTGACATAAGATAAGAATAAAGTGTTGAGGAGGAGGTCATTGTTTTAACTTATAATAATTGATTTTATTTCTGGGTGTTGAGGTGAAGGTCATTGTTTTAACTTCTAATGGATGATTTTATTTCTTAGTGTTGAGGTGGGTGGGTTGGGGCTTATGATATTATAGTGTAATGCATTAGGTACAGAAAAAGCTTGAAATAAAATTACCTGGACAAAGTCCTCAGAATTTATAAAATGTATACAAAATTCCATATCAGTATCGGATTGTAAAAACCTCAGTCAATCTTACAATCTGGAGGTATTGGGATATAATAAGCTTTTGTGAATTAAACTAGAGCAAGAATATTTGTTTCAAACTATTTGAAAGCCATAAATTGTTTTCCAAATTGGTGGCTTCCTCATTAATAAAGATGTATTCTGTAGGACCTAAGATTAATCTGTGTACTGTACTATGAGCAGAGCAAGCTAAAATGGTTGCTTACAGTCCAGTAAACAGATGAATATTATGTCCTAGAGCGTGCATCTTTATTGTACTGACCTTACCAGACATGATAAATTGCAGATTGAATTAATACTGTCAGACCAAATGAAATTTCTGGTGTTCAAAACTGAGAACAATTATTAATTCTGAATGCAACATTGCAACATCAAGGGACCACACACTCTTGTAACCAAAAAAAAAAAACAATCAATTCAAGGACTCGTATGCTATTTTCATAATGCATCATCATTAGTTGTTACATTACAGAACAATATGTGGGGCACAGTCCATAAGCATTCACCAGTTCCAGACTGGCTTTAAATCTGGTCAAGAAATGCAAAGATTCATTTAAATGTATTATTTTATCACATTACCAAGATCTCCCACAAGGGCACTACTTTTTCATGGCAATTACTATGAAGTTTCCCAGAGGAAGCTCTTGTATCACATTTTCATGTCAAATGTCTATTATGGACTGTTTTGCTAAAGTTTGTAAGAAATCAAAAACAAAATACAATTACTGATTTCACCACCTCAATCAATCTTTGACAAAGCATTCTTATTTTTTTTATTCTTTTCACATTTCATGATGCTGAAGGAACAAAAATAATTATCTGACTGCTGAAGAAATCCTTTTAAATTGTTACTGTCGGATCCCAAATAACATTTGATTTCTGAAATTCATCTAAACTGCTACTGTCTGACCCCAAAATGCTGATATCCCTTCTAAATTGAGACTATTTTATCCCAAAAAGACATTTGTCCATTTGAGCTTTGCAATGTTTTAAAAGAATAAATTGCAATGGTAACACCAAGCCAAAATAAACACATACTGTAAATGACAGATCGTAACATTCAATACCAAATTTAACATATCTTGACACGGCAAACATTGCTAAAATTCCTCAATCTTGCACCTATAATAATACATGTACTAATAATAATAATAACCTCTAATAATGACCTCAATGTACACATTATTCTATACATGTACACAATACTGAGAAAAGAACAAAGAGAAAGTATTATTTTGTGGGTTAATGACACACAAATATTTAGCTCAAAACCTACATATTGTACATACATGTACAGGTACATCACTTAATTGCTTAATTAATTGCTTACCTTAATTAGGTACATCACTTAATTGCTTCTGTAACCATTTCAAATAAACATAAGAACAAAGAAGAAACTGAAAGAATATTTGCTGAGAGATTTACTTTTTATAAAGTTGAAACATCCCAATTGGAACAAGATTGTCATTGTGATTGAAGTTCCAGTGGCTGTCGAATGATTCTGTATAAGTAAATGACTTTTTCAATGCATTATTTCTTGTATTTGGTAGTTTTAAACAGCTATCTAATGGTGATCTAAAAGTTCTCCTCAGTATAATGTACCTCATTGTAATGCAGTTCTGTATATACCATGGTATGTCTATAGACCCTTTGACCACAATCATCAAAATGTATGGGGCCCCGAGTGGCCGAGTGGTCTAAAGTGCTGTCCTTTACGGATCACTGCCATCTCACCTCTGTCTGCGTGGGTTCGAGTCTAAGATTTGGCTAACGTAGTTATGTGAGAAAAAAGCTTGCCAGTAGCTTCTCATGGGTCGGTGGTTCTTTCCGGTGGTTTTCCGGATTTTTCCTCCACCATTAATACTGGCCGCCATGTATAGCCTATATTGTGCTTAAAAATGGCATTAAACCATAAAAAAAATAATATAAAAAAATCAAAATGTATAATAAGAGTTGAAAGAAAACAAGGTAAAACATAGTCTAATATCTTCATTCCTTTTCAAAACACCATTATTTAACAACTTTTGATAGAGCTCAATATACCAAGGTTATGCATATTAGCCGAATTATCAATATATCATTGTTTTCTACATAATTAAGATGTCAATGGACAGACAGACACACAGACAGACAAAAGCACACAATATCCTTGACATGTTTTTAATAAGGCTGTGGATAAAATTAGGAGTAAATAATGATTTCCACCCTGTACCAATGCTGTAGGTCAGTTGCTAAAGTGATACATGTAGTTGCTGTTGATATTGTTGTGTGCCTGATGCCATTTTTCAGCACATGATAGGCTATACACCATGGAAACCAGTATATCTGGTAGAGAAAGAATGTAGAAAAAAGTCCACAAGAACAACCACTGACCCATAGGTGGCAACCAACAACCTTTCTCACACACGCATGTTGGCTGTGCCAGGACTCAAACCCATACTGTAGAGTTCATAAATGGGATCAAAGTGTCGTAGGTTTAATACCTAGCAAGGACAGCCCCAAAATGGCTGCACTCAGCGTGTCCTTGGGAAAGGCTTTCCTATACATAATACAGACAATCATGAATTCAAAAAGCAACAACAAAACTCACCATGATCATAATTCCTCGAGTCAGTCTCAAAATTAATATTAACATTTACTGAATAGCTCTCAAAATACTTTGTTTACATAATGTGATATAGTTACTGAATTCCTTCCCTTGTGGTTGGTATCATTCATATATTCTGCAATACATTTCCCTGAACAGTACAACTAATTCATGGTTTTATTCAAATGATCATAAAGATAAATACCCAGGGAACAAGCATCCAGTATATATCTCAATAAAATAGCAACTTCATTGATTGTTCAACCTTATCAATTCCATAAATATTAAATCAAATATTTATTTGCTACATGGGAACCAAATATATACGATATAGCCAAATCTATATTAATAATACATTCTGTTTTATGAACTCTTAGAATCATCAATAAGAAAAACAAGAGATTCAATCTACTTTCTATAGTATACATGTATACATGTTGTAAAATATTTTTTGACACTCAATTTTGGTTAATCAACGTTTAAGAAATATTTGAAGAATACTGTGAGCCGGCAGCTTTCCTGTAATTAAACAGTAAAAAATGTATTAAAACAATCATATCAAAGTCTTTTATGCCAACCAGATTTAGCCTCTCACTACATACTTGTGATTCCTCCACTCATAATTTCGTTAAGTATTGATGACCATGTCAATTGTTCTCTCTAGGCCAGCCATAATGCAAAACAGAAACTAGTGGTGTTTCCAGTCAACTGACCACACCTACTTTTTGTTGCTCACCCTAGAACTAAACATACACACACACACCCACACACCCCAGGGTAAAAAAAGGGAAAAAATATTTTTGTCAATACCAATTCCCAAATTGATCTTTGAATCTAATTGAGTTGGTTTAGACCAGTACTAGTCATTATATATACAGAATGTTCTAAATAAGAAATTTTATCTAAACACAATTTTTTTAAAACTGTAAAAAATATGTATATAAAAGAACCATATACCTACCTTAGTAACCTAGCCTGATCATTATATGTATATAATGTAATGTTTAAAAAACCTACCTACCTACCCTAATCATATATATATATATATATATATATATATATATATATATATATATATATATATATATATATATATATATATATATGTTTAAAAAACCTACTTACCTACCTGCCCTGATTTAAAAACCAGTTCAGTAAGAAACACATATATTTTCTTTGTGTGGCATAATGTCAGATTGTCCATGTTACCAAACTGGCACATCATTTAGAGGAAAAGTGTGATTTAGGCTTATCCTTTAAAAATTGCACGCTCAAGAAATCTATCATATACATTTGTAAGAACAATCCACCCATGCTGTATTGCTCTGGATGGCAAGTCATTGTCAGTGACAATGAAAAATCTAACTGCAGAGGGGGCTAAATATCGGTTTGTATCTCCCACAGGTACTCGACTTTCATCTATGTTAAAATTCCATCAACATGATGCTTCATAGTATAGCAAATCTCTTGTATGCAAACTCAAGTTCAAGGCTGTTTATTTTCCCCAAAACACCATGAAGTGGGTGCAGCAGAAAAAATGAATTTGTAAGGCGTCCTGTTATGTTCTAATAAATATGCTGTAGTGTCTCGCTATCTCTTGATATGAGAAGAGTTAAGGATGCTTAACCAGATTACTTAGTGCTATAAAGACTTCAGGCAGTTTGTTTTGGTTTTGTTTTTAGGGTTTAATGCCATTTTTCAGCACAAAATAGACTGACACTACATTGGATCCAGTATTTATGGGTATTTATGGTGGAGGAAGAACCCGGAAAACCACAGAAAGAACCAACGACCCATGAGAAGCTACTGGCAAGCTTTCTTACCATCACTGCGATGTGAAAAATGTCACTGTCAAATACAATTTATCATTGATACTACAACAACTCCCACACTGCAATGTGAAAATGTCACTTTCCAATAAAATTTAATATAAATAATACAACAATTACCATCACTGCAATGTGAAAAATGTCACTGTAGAATAAAATTTAATATTGATGCTACAATAATTACCATCCCTGCTATGTGAAAATGTCAGTCAAATAAAATTTAATATGGATGCTACAAATAACTAGCATCACTGCAATGTGAAAAATGTCACTGTCAAATAAAATTGAATTTTGATGCTACAAATAACTAGCATCACTGCAATGTGAAAAATGTCACTGTCAAATAAAATTTAATATTGATGCTACAATAATTATCATCCCTGCTATGTGAAAATGTCAGTCAAATAAAATTTAATATGGATGCTACAAATAACTAGCATCATTGCAATGTGAAAATGTCAGTCAAATAAAATTTAATATGGATGCTACAAATAACTAGCATCACTGCAATGTGAAAAATGTCACTGTCAAATAAAATTTAATTTTGATGCTACAAATAACTAGCATCACTGCAATGTGAAAAATGTCACTGTCAAATAAAATTTAATATTGATACTACAATAATTACCATCCCTGCTATGTGAAAATGTCAGTCAAATAAAATTTAATATGGATGCTACAAATAACTAGCATCACTGCAATGTGAAAATGTCAGTCAAATAAAATTTAATATGGATGCTACAAATAACTAGCATCACTGCAATGTGAAAAATGTCACTGTCAAATAAAATTTAATATGGATGCTACAAATAACTAGCATCACTGCAATGTGAAAAATGTCACTGTCAAATAAAATTTAATATGGATGCTACAAATAACTAGCATCACTGCAATGTGAAAAATGTCACTGTCAAATAAAATTTAATTTTGCAATATGGAATTTAGTATTCATGCTACAATAATTACCATCACTGCAATGTGAAAATGTTGATGTCAAATAAAATTTATTATTGATACCACAATAATCACAATCATTGCAATGTTGAAATGTCACTGTAAAATAAAATTTAACATCAAAGCTACAATTATTACCATCATTGAAATATGAAAAATGCCATTGTCAAATAATTGTATTATTGACACTACAATAATCACCATCATTGCAATGTTAAAATGTCACTGTAAAATAAAATTTAATATTGATACTATAACAATTACCACAATGCAAAGCAAAAAGCGCTGTTCAGAAAATAAATATTTAACAAACCTTGTTATGAAATTATTGAACTAGTATTAAGATTTCCTTCATCAGAATTAAGTGTTGATCGATGTCACAATCTAAACTACTTGTACCAACACAAAAGCCTCTGGTCAAGTTACTTTCTCACCAGCAGAAAAGAGAGGCTGCCTGTTTACTGGCCTCAACTGGCAAGCAGTTCAATCAAATCCATTCCAATCAGACCTCTGTTCCTTACTTCCATAATCCCTGTTCCACACTGGTGTTATTACTATTAACTACTCCACTCCTGTTTCGGAATCTGATTTCTTTTGTTGGAGCAATTTTGATGGATTGTAGGTCCAGTTAAAGCCAATGTGAGTCAATGTAGTATCTGAACATCTCATTTTCTCACTAAACAACAAATATAATACCTCCTTCCCTTTCTGCTGATCCAATACCAATTATGCCCATCTATCATGAGGTACAATATTTTGTCCTGTAGGACATAGAATAACAGTCTTTAAATAAACAAGATCTGACACCATTGGTTTAGATCTCCATGGCTTACAGAATATTCAAACAACTGTAATAATTCATTTTAAAATTTCATGTTCAATAACTCCCTTTAAGATTTCAAGTTTCTTCTTCAATAAAGTTTGAAAAAATGTGTAAAAAACATTCTGTCCACCAATTGCCCTCAAAATGTAATCTTAATTTATGTATCGGCATTGTTTTGGCAAGTTTCCTCTGAACAAATTAGGTAAGAAAAACATTATATTTTCCAGTTTGCAAAAAATACCTTTTTCTTTATAAAAACAAGATTTAATAAAACTTACTAAATCTGAACCCTGAATACTACCAATACCTGTCAAATCAGAAAGAAATACACAGCCCAACAATTTAATTTTAAATACAAATCTCCATGACCAATGCCAAGGCTATTAACTGCTTAGGTAGTCATTTAGACCAGTCTAAAGGTATAGTGATTTACAAATTAGCCTTGCTACTCATTACATAATCATTTAGACCAGTCTAAGGGTATAGTGATTTACAAATTAGCCTTGCTACTCATTACATAATCATTTAGACCAGTCTAAGGATATAGTGATTTACAAATTAGCCTTGCTATCAATTACATAATCATTTAGACCAGTCTAAGGGTATGCTGCTGTGCAAATTAGCCTTGCTACTCATTACATAATCATTTAGACCAGTCTAAGGGTATAGTGATTTGCAAATCAGCTGGGTTATCAATTGCATAATCATTTAGACCAGTCTAAGGACATGCTTATGTGCAAATCAGTCTGTGCGAATAAAGTCTGAAAAAATGCCTTCAAAAATACTGTTCACCATTTGCCCTCAAAATTTAATCTTAATCTATTTATCGGCATTGTTTTGGGCAAGTTTCCTCTGAATAAATTTGGTAAGAAAAACATTCCATTTACCAGTTCAAAAACACCTTTTCCTTTATATAAATAAGATTGATTAAAACTTGCTACTGTCAAGCTTTTTCCCATAACAATATTGGCTTACTACAATACTCTATGGACAGTAGTTCAGATTGCCGTGATTGGTAGAGACCAGTGCTTTAGACAACTTGGCGACCCAGGGCACCTGAGAGACTTCAAAAAATGGTGGTTTTCAAAGATGCCAAATCAATATTACCAGTCTAAGGGCATGCTGAAAATCAAAGGCAACTGCAAAGTCACATGACTATTTTGACATCAAGACATTATTTTAATTCTAATGAATTTACCATTTAAGGTTTACAACTTGCACATTTCAAACGACATCTTCCAAAGTTGAAAGTTACTATAAAAAATTTTAAAAAGAGGGGGGGGGGGGATACAACACCATTTTTCAGCACTCGCTAGGCTTTAGTTGATGACCAGTATAACCTCTAGTAAGAACCATGCACTAAGAAGAAGCTATTGTCAGCTTTTTCACATACATGTTCCAATACTGGCTTACCACAAGACTCAAATTACATGGACAGCAGTTGAGAGATTTCATTGATTGGTAGAGAGAGTGCTTTAGACAACTTGGCTACCCAGATCCCTTGAAATGTTTCCAAAAATGGTGGTTTCCAAAGATCACATTGAAAATTAACATTTAACTGACATGATGGATTAGAATATCTTCTTTATTCTCGCAAGAAAGATTTTTTTATTTTTTTACTTGTTTGAAAAATGGAAAGGCTCAAGTAGAAGTCATCCATTTTAAGATATGTCGTAAATTTTCAATCACCATTACCTGATGAATTTTCATGCACCCATTTCCTCGTTTATTTTCCTTGATAAAGATTCTTTAATATATTTTTTTAAAATTTATATTACATACTTTTAACGATACTTAATGTAAACTGTAATAATGCCTGAATAGGTTTTAAATTTCAGAAGGAAGCACAAAAGCCCCTAGAATTCAATTACACTATCCTTGCTGAAAAGAAGTTACAGGAATAAAAAAAATACCTTTTCTTCTGCAAATTTATTTCAACTTTCAGAACCACTCTGGTGGCCTAGTGTTTAAATCATCCGGCCACAGAAGCGTGAGGTCATGGGTACGATCCCAGGCCAAGTCATACCAAAGACTTACAAAAATGATACTAATAGCTGCCTCGCTTGGCATTCAGGTAAGTGTTAGGACTGGTCTACCTGGTGTCAGGATAATATGACTGGGTGGGACATCATGCTACATGTCTGAGGCATGATACTCCAGTGCAAGACATCAATATAAACTGCCTCATTGCAGACATTGTAGTGATATGACTGAAATTGTTTTTAAAGCTACTTTAAAAATCCCACTCACACTCCACTGCATTTTAATCTTTTATAACTGCTGAGTACTTAAACTATCTCTAATATTTTGAAGAAACTCAAGCATACTAAATTTGGTGACAATGTTATTTCTTTGCATGAACTGGTTAATATTTTCACTTCATAACTTGAAGTGCAGTAAGTACAACATTGTACAAAATATTATGTGATGACATTTGACTGTTGTCATAGATAGAAAATCACTCAGCCTAATTTGAACAATGTTAATTAACCAACATGCTAAGGTCCGTTACAAATAATTTTCAGAGAAAATACTAAGTTATTTGATCATGCAAAGTATTCATTAGATATGTCCACAAACTGGGTTATATAAAAAAAGATGTAATCACACCTGTACTATAACTTGCATACAGCTAGAACCTAGATGTTTTACCTTAAATCAATTTTAAAATGGTGAGTAACAACTTGCTACATGAAACACAAACTAATTACGAAATCTGGTCAAAGATCACTTGGATCTTCACAAGTCCTTGTGTTCATAAGCTCACTGATGTATAAAATGCAACCAATGTCCTGTGATAGGTCTTTGTTCATACATTTACGATCGGATCAGTACCATTTTTAACCAATTAAATATTTTATGATATGTCTATTGAAAACCCGATGTTAACCCTGCCACTCTAGCAAGTGAAGCAGTGATAAGATTTCAAGGTAGCTGCTACAGTGCCATATAAGAGATAAGATGAAAACTATTCAATGAGAACTAGCAACATACTGCTATAAATGGTTTAGTGAAGATGCCATATAAGAGATAAGATGAAAACTATTCAATGAGAACTAGCAACATACTGCTATAAATGGTTTAGTGAAGATGCCATGTTAGAGATCAGGTGAAAACTATTCAATGAGAACTAGCAACATACTGCTATAAATGGTTTAGTGAAGATGCCATGTTAGAGATCAGGTGGAAACTATTCAATGAGAACTAGCAACATACTGCTATAAATGGTTTAGTGAAGATGCCATATTAGAGATCAGGTGAAAACTATTCAATGAGAACTAGCAACATACTGCTATAAATGGTTTAGTGAAGATGCCATATTAAAGATCAGGTGAAAACTATTCAATGAGAACTAGCAACATACTGCTATAAATGGTTTAGTGAAGATGCCATGTTAGAGATCAGGTGAAAACTATTCAATGAGAACTAGCAACATACTGCTATAAATGGTTTAGTGAAGATGCCATATTAGAGATCAGGTGAAAACTATTCAATGAGAACTAGCAACATACTGCTATAAATGGTTTAGTGAAGATGCCATATTAAAGATCAGGTGAAAACTATTCAATGAGAACTAGCAACATACTGCTATAAATGGTTTAGTGAAGATGCCATATTAGAGATCAGGTGAAAACTATTCAATGAGAACTAGCAACATACTGCTATACATGGTTTAGTGAAGATGCCATATTAGAGATCAGGTGAAAACTATTCAATGAGAACTAGCACCATACTGCTATACATGGTTTAGTGAAGATGCCATATTAAAGATCAGGTGAAAACTATTCAATGAGAACTAGCAACATACTGCTATAAATGGTTTAGTGAAGATGCCATATTAGAGATCAGGTGAAAACTATTCAATGAGAACTAGCAACATACTGCTATAAATGGTTTAGTGAAGATGCCATGTTAGAGATCAGGTGAAAACTATTCAATGAGAACTAGCAATATACTGCTATAAATGGTTTAGTGAAGATGCCATGTTAGAGATCAGGTGAAAACTATTCAATGAGAACTAGCAACATACTGCTATAAATGGTTTAGTGAAGATGCCAGGTTAGAGATCAGGTGAAAACTATTCAATGAGAACTAGCAACATACTGCTATAAATGGTTTAGTGAAGATGCCATGTTAGAGATCAGGTGAAAACTATTCAATGAGAACTAGCAATATACTGCTATAAATGGTTTAGTGAAGATGCCATGTTAGAGATCAGGTGAAAACTATTCAATGAGAACTAGCAACATACTGCTATAAATGGTTTAGTGAAGATGCCATATTAGAGATCAGGTGAAAACTATTCAATGAGAACTAGCAACATACTGCTATAAATGGTTTAGTGAAGATGCCATGTTAGAGATCAGGTGAAAACTATTCAATGAGAACTAGCAACATACTGCTATAAATGGTTTAGTGAAGATGCCATGTTAGAGATCAGGTGAAAACTATTCAATGAGAACTAGCAATATACTGCTATAAATGGTTTAGTGAAGATGCCATATTAGAGATCAGGTGAAAACTATTCAATGAGAACTAGCAACATACTGCTATACATGGTTTAGTGAAGATGCCATATTAGAGATCAGGTGAAAACTATTCAATGAGAACTAGCACCATACTGCTATACATGGTTTAGTGAAGATGCCATATTAAAGATCAGGTGAAAACTATTCAATGAGAACTAGCAACATACTGCTATAAATGGTTTAGTGAAGATGCCATGTTAGAGATCAGATGAAAACTATTCAATGAGAACTAGCAACATACTGCTATAAATGGTTTACTGAAGATGTTATGTTGGAGATCTGATAAAAACTATTCAATGAGGAATAGAGGGCCCCAAGTGGTCTAAAGCGCTGTCCAGTACGGATCACTGCCATCTCTGTCTGCGTGTGTTCAAGTCTAAGATTCGGCAAATGTAGTTATGTGAGAACGCTTGCCAGCAGCTTCTCGTGGGTCGGTGGTTCTTTCCGGGGGTTGTCTGTGATCTTCCTCTACCATCAATACTGGCTGCCATGTATAGCCTATATTGTGCTGAAAAAATGGCGTTAAACCATAAAAAAAAAAAAAAAAAAAAACAATGAGGACTAGCACCATACTGCTATAAATGGCTTAGTGAAGATGTCATGTTGACAAGACCATTTCTTCAGAGGCAGAAGAAAATAGATTTTGAGAATGGTTATCAAGAATGCCATTTAGAGGTTAGATCACTTTAATATAGGGATATCTATTTCTGAATAAACTGTTGGGATGTTTAATGTCGGTATGACAGGTCACATTGGCATCATTTCTATTTAGGACTGATACATATAATGGTGTAGGAGCTTTAGTAAAGATGATATAAATACTGTTATAATTTACAACTTGTATCCTCACTAACAAAACAGTTATAAACCAAATTATGAATTCTAAGTAACTGTAACCACATTTGGAATTAGTCATTTCTAAGCCACTTTTATTTTTCCATGAGCACATCATAATTTCATAAAAATAAGAAATAATTCAAAATTGAATTTGACCCTTTAATCAGTCATATTCACAATAAACTTGACAAGTCTCTCACAAAGCTATGATCCGATGTAAGATAAATGAGCATGGAATGGCAGGATCAATATAAGAAAGACATGATGCATTGACAAAATTTGTAGAAAATATCAACAGGGGAATCATTTACGGATCTAATATAGTTTTACTTCCTCTTCCCTACTTCATGATGCCATTTACCTACTTGCCCAGGAAGAATAAAAGTAAGGATGATATTGCATAATTAGTTAATTTGTGACAGTGTGGAGGATATTGTATAGTTAGTTAACTTGTGACAGTGTGGAGGATATTGTATAATTAGTTAATTTGTGACAGTGTGGAGGATATTATATAGTTAGTTAACTTGTGACAGTGTGGAGGATATTGTATAATTAGTTAACTTGTGCCAGTGTGGAGGACCGCTCCGGTGGCCTAGTGGTTAGAGCGTCCGCCCCGGAAGCATGAGGTCGTCGGTTCGATCCCCGGCCGAGTCATACCAAAGACTTACAAAAATGGTACTAACAGCTGCCTCGCTTGACGCTCAGCATTAAGAGGTTAGTGTTAGGACTGGTCGGCCTGGTGTCAGGATAATGTGACTGGGTGAGACATCATGCTACATGTCTGCGGCATGATGTCTCAGTGCTAGACATCACTATAAACTGCCTCACAGCAGACATCGTAGCGATATGACTGAAAAATTGTTAAAGCTACGTTAAAAATCCTAATCAAACAAACAAACAAACCAGTGTGGAGGATATTGTATAGTTAGTTAACTTGTGACAGTGTGGAGGATATTGTATAGTTAGTTAACTTGTGACAGTGTGGAGGATATTATATAGTCAGTTAACTTGTGACAGTGTGGAGGATATTGTATAGTTAGTTAACTTGTGCTAGTGTGGAGGATATTGTATAATTAGTTAATTTGTGACAGTGTGGAGGATATTGTATAGTTAGTTAACTTGTGACAGTGTGGAGGATATTATATAATTAGTTAACTTGTGACAGTGTGGAGGATATTGTATAGTTAGTTAACTTGTGACAGTGTGGAGGATATTGTATAATTAGTTAACTTGTGCCAGTGAGGAGGATATTGTATAGTTAGTTAACGTGTGACAGTGTGGAGGATATTGTATAATTAGGTAACTTGTGACAGTGTGGAGGATATTGTATAGTTAGTTAACTTGTGACAGTGTGGAGGATATTGTATAGTTAGTTAACTTGTGACAGTGAGGAGGATATTATATAATTAGTTAACGTGCGACAGTGTGGAGGATATTGTATAATTAGGTAACTTGTTACAGTGTGGAGGATATTGTATATTAGTTAACTTGTGACAGTGTGGAGGATATTGTATAATTAGGTAACTTGTGACGGTGAGGAGGATATTGTATAGTTAGTTAACTTGTGACAGTGTGGAGGATATTGTATAATTAGTTAACTTGTGACAGTGTGGAGGATATTGTATAATTAGTTAACTTGTGCCAGTGAGGAGGATATTGTATAGTTAGTTAATTTGTGACAGTGAGGAGGATATTGTATAATTAGTTAACTTGTGACAGTGTGGAGGATATTGTATAGTTAGTTAACTTGTGACAGTGTGGAGGATATTGTATAATTAGTTAACTTGTGACAGTGTGGAGGATATTGTATAGTTAGTTAACTTGTGACAGTGTGGAGGATATTGTATAATTAGTTAACTTGTGCCAGTGAGGAGGATATTGTATAATTAGTTAACTTGTGACAGTGTGGAGGATATTGTATAACTAGGTAACGTGTGACAGTGTGGAGGATATTGTATAATTAGGTAACTTGTGACAGTGTGGAGGATATTGTATAATTATAACTTGTGCCAGTGTGGAGGATATTGTATAATTAGTTAACTTGTGCCAGTGAGGAGGATATTGTATAGTTAGTTAATTTGTGACAGTGAGGAGGATATTGTATAATTAGTTAACTTGTGCCAGTGAGGAGGATATTGTATAATTAGTTAACTTGTGACAGTGTGGAGGATATTGTATAGTTAGTTAACTTGTGACAGTGTGGAGGATATTGTATAGTTAGTTAACTTGTGACAGTGTGGAGGATATTGTATAGTTAGTTAACTTGTGACATTGGGGAGGATATTGTATAATTAGTTAACTTGTGACAGCATGGAGGATATTGTATAATTAGTTAACTTGTGACAGCATGGAGGATATTGTATAATTAGTTGAATTTGTGACAGTGTGGAGGATATTGTATAATTAGTTAACTTGTGACAGTGTGGAGGATATTATGTAATTGGTTAACTGGTGACTGTGGAGGATATTATACAATCAGATGAATTTGTAAGTGTTATGGCTTACTGTTGGTCAAGTTTGAGTCAATTATTAGTGTGATCTTACCATTTGTTATGGCTTAATGCTAGTAAGGTTCAAATCAATTACCAGTTGCAAGAAACCATTTGTCAATTACCAGTATCAAATATCTACAAAATGCCAGTCTTCTTTATTTCATCATTGAGGCTTCCGCTAGCTATGATTTCGTAAGGATGACTAACATTTTGAGTTATGGTCTGATGGGAGTAATAGTTAAACCTCTTTTCAATTAAATCTTCCTTTATTTAGCATTCTCTAAAGGGGAAGGGGGGTGCATGGCCATTGCTCTTGTTTTCCTACCTAGCAGAACATGTTCCATGTTATATTATTATTATTAGTATTATTATTATTATTATTATTATTATTATTATTATTATTATTATCAGTTATTGCTATTGTAAATTTTACTACAGTTTATTATTATTATTATTATTATTATTATTATTATTATTATTATTATTATTATTAATGATGTAGTTGTACATTTTTACTGCGATGTTTATTATCTTCATTAATATGTTGATAATCTAATTTTCTTTTTTGTATCTGTTAGGTAACACTCTCTTTCCCATTCAGAATTACTCCAAGGATTTCCTTTCAGGTATTGTAATTACTGAGAGAGAAGGTAAGGACTTTACATCAAGAGGCAGTTAGAGTAATTTCAATGTGCAGTAATGACCAAATTTCCTTAGTTTTTTTTTTATAGAACTAAATTATTGATAATCACCCTTTCAACAATACAGCTGATGAAATAATAATTAAAACTTTTTGATAAAATGCAATACGAGTTGTATGAATTCATTTGGTTACTACCATTGTTTGGAATTAACAAAATTTGCTGTTTTAATTTTAATTTCACTATTACATTATTATTTTCTTTAAATAAACCCTAAAGCTGAATGTTCATACTTACACAGTATCTTGCAGAGGCTTTTTGTTAAAGGCTCCATTAAGTATCCTGACTGAAAATATTCAAATCAATCCTTTTATCCATAAAAAGAACTTCTTCCAGGATTCTGTTTTTCTTCACAGCTGCACCAATAACTCAAAAATAATTACAGTTATTCCTCTATCAGGCATTTTGAAAAGCATCTTTAATAGGCAACATCAATTAAAGTGTATGCAGTCCAATTCAAATGATTAATGACCAAACCTTCAAGTATAGCATGTCATGTAAAAAAATCTGGTATCCATCCATCCTCTTCAACAAGGGCTATTTATTTAAATTAATCCAGAAACCAGTCCTACAAATCAGACAATATTGAACTTTGATAGGAGAATATTGGTCTCAAAGCACCATCGATTCTTTTGTAAAAAAAAAAAAGCTGAATAATGCCTGGAACAATGAAATCTCTTTATGGAGACGATGTAAAACCAATTCAGAACCTATGACTGACTGGTACTTCTTCCTCTAGAAAACAAATTAAAATACAGCAGTATTATATAAGAAAACTAACTGTAAAACCAGTCCAAAATAAAACAAGATCTGTGGCCAGTTGTCATCAATACAATGGCTGCTGAACAAGTCACACTGAAATCCTTTTCTGTTGCCATTTTTAAAAAAAATGAGTTCCCAATTAAAAACTTAAAATTCTTAGTTTCTCTTCCTTTGTAAAGCCAACAATAACATCTGAATATTTACCAAAACTACTCCCACAAATCCTTTTCTTACAAAGCCAACAATAACATCTGAATATTTACCAAAAATACTCCCACAAATCCTTTTTTTACAAAGCCAACAATAACATTCGGCTGTTTAACTGGAATTAAGACCAAAATCCCTTTTTATAAAGCCTTCACAAATATCTGGATGTTTAACTAGAATTGCAAGTAAAAATTCTTTTTTTTACAAAGTCATCAATAACCTTCTTTTGTTTACCTAGAATTACCACCACAAAACTTTTTTTTCTGAAGCCAATGGTTTGGATAGAATTAGTACCATATTGTGTTCTTAGTCCGACTTGATGACTAACCTCCAGAGAAAGCCACAATTGAGACTAGTGTCTCCATTCCATCCATAGCTATAATTCTGAGATCTGTATGATACATCTTGGATACTCAAAACTTTTTTTTCTTTTTCTCCTTTCTAATCAGATTCACTGTGTGCTGTAGCTGAAGGATAGACCGAGTAATTTGAAGCTTAATAAAAGACTAGATAGGGAGAAGAAAAAAAATCAATGGTACAGCAACCTGTTGTTGGTAGAACTATCATAAGGATTTATGAAGCATGTTCAGTGCAACACCCCAATAAGAACACCTATTAGCCATGATAAGATTACTCCATTTAATGCAACACCCCAATAAGAACACCTATTAGCCATGATAAGATTACTCCATTTAATGTCCCTAAACTAGGAAGTATGGCTGTAACCATTTTGTATTTTGTATTTTCAAATCAACATTAAAATAATTTCTTGGTTAGATAGCTAGATTTCATTGTTGGAGTACCAAGTTCAAATCCCAGGCCAGGCGAGGATACATACTTACTCTCATTGCTCATTGCTCAAAAAGTTAATAAAAAGCCTCTTGGCAAAAACATCTTTAAAAACACCAAAAACAAAAGACCTTAACACCAAACCAGAACACCAGAAAGCCCCAAACACCTTTAAAACACCAAATGAACCCAAATCACCTTCAAAACACCAAACCAAAACACCTACAATGCACAAAACCAAAATGATGCCAAAGCGCCTTTAAACATATCAAGCCAAAATGTTGCAGTGAATCTTTTATGCACACCAATAATTTTAAATACAAAATCTGATTTGATGGAGGGATAGATTGAAGGAGATAATGACTGATGGGGAGATATCCTGAAAGAGAATGTTAACACTACAACACTAGTTTAAACATGATTCATTGCTCAATAGAAACTTCAGGACTGAAGACAATGTTAACACTACAACACTAGTATAAACATGATTCATTGCTCGATAGAAACTTCAGGACTGAAGAAGGGAACATGGGTGAAAGAAACCACATCTGAATAAGTCTATCACGTCTCCTTTTGGTAGAAATGTAGTTCTGGATATAAATAAAATGGCAAAAATCCATTAAAAACTATAAATATAAATATGCACATGCAATCAGAAGATGCCCTGCCCTGTGCTCAAATGGAAAACTCAGTTCTATAATTATAGTATATTAAATATAATATATATCATGCATGACCCATGAACATTACAATTTTGATCAATGTGGTGAAGATGTTAGACCACCCTACAATAAAAAACCATATGCCATACTGGCAATCAGAAATGAAACAGTGGCAATCAGAAATGACACACTGGCAATCAGAAATGATACACTGGCAATCAGAAATGACACAACTGCTCTCAACTAAGTGTAAGGCCCTGTATAAATCTATCAATAAGACCCTGTAGTAGACCATGTATAAGGCCGTATATAGGACAATTTATAAGACCCTGTTTTAAATCACAACTGCTCCAAGTGTTGAAGGTCACATTGTCCTTTAAAAACACTAACATTTCCTTTCTTTCAACAATACACATTTGAGTCATGAACTAAATATAATACACTGCACATTACCCGAAGATGGCAAACAAGATGCTATTAAAGAGTTTATATCTTTATAAACAGTCCACTAAATAAAGCCATGTGTCCTGAATAAGACCCTGTAACAAACCATGTATATGGGTATAAGACTCTGTACAAGCCCCTAAACAATATCCTGTGTAAGGCCCTGTATAAATCCATCAATAAGACACTGTAGTAGACCATGTATAAAGCCCTAATTTATAAGACCCTGTTTAAAGGCCCTATACAAGACTCTGTATAAGACCAAGTATAAGATCCTTTATAAGGCCATGTATAAGGCCCCTTCTATGAGACCTATAAAAGGCCCTGTATAAGACCTTGAATGAGACCTGTAGTAGAGAATGCACAAGACCTTGTACAAGGCTCTGTGCAAGGCCCCAAGACTGATCCTGTATAAATTCCTGTAATACACCAGGTATAAGGCCCATTTTATAATACCCTGAATACAGTCTGCATTGCCAAGTGTCACTGTCTTTCAATGCACACACTATCTTACACAACACATATATTGCTTGTATTAGCAGACAAATCCAATTACAACAAAGAATTTTAGAGATCTGAGACAAAGTACAAAATGTTTCATTAAAAGGAAGTCATAGCTTGTTCCAAGTACAAAATTATTCCAAATGTGAGAGTAGAATTTAGTATACCGCATAATATTGTTCTTCACATTAAAAACAAATTACATTGATGACCTTACTCTGTTTTTTTTTCTAAACAGAACATGCTGAATTCAATGAAGTACTGACTTAATGGTACTGACACAGAATAGAAAAATTGAAGCTGGTTAAAAAAAGATAAAGAAACAACAGTTTTCGCATCGAACTTGTTTTGAGTCCTCCGTCAGTCATAGGGAGAAAACCTGGCTGTAAGTGCCATTGCTAGGTCAATCCAATCCAACTATGAATAACCCCTGACCTATGACAATATTAAAACACATATTCAATAATGTAATACTGCTGTCAGGAGGAAACTGTGGCCATAATTTGGACAGCTACAAAATTAATTAGGCTGATTAATTAGTGAGACAAATTGGAAGGTGAGGGAATTACCCAACAAGTCATGAAAATTTAATTACGAACAAGATTAGTTTAATCCTTGCTGATTTAATTGTGTCCAGACCAAACTGGACAGCAGAAATTGATGATAGGTGCTAAGAAAACTTCAGTTCCATTAATATTGTCTGTGACAGGGACAATAAGTGAAAGAAAAATTAGATTTTTTCTTCTTCTTTCTTCGAGTTACGGAATAATTGCAAGTCTAAACAATTTGATCAACAAGGTTTCCCCTTAACGATCAGAAGAAAACAAAACTAGCCCAAGAGCTTTCTGGTCAAACAGATGTGACCTAGTCAAACATATGTCACAGAGTACATAAAATTTCCATATATATTCTAAAGACACATGGACAAGAAGGTAAAAAGTTTGGTAATCAATAGAACCAATGAAAAATTTACCATTACTCATTGATTCTGCAGACCATTATCATGTGTATTCTGGTTCTCATTAACAATCGTAGACATCAAAAGAAGTGGTTCTGATTCTGACAATTCTAGAAATTGTATTTTGGACACCTGTTTTTTCCCTGTTAATACTTGACAGCGACTGATGTCATTCTTAACTAGTGAAATAAGATTTCTTTATACGTTGAAATCTGACAATGTCTTTCTATGTCACTTTTTACCCTGCCCACACCCCTTCCATAAAACAACAAACACAAATATAGGGGGATATCTCAATCTTGACCTTCCTCTTTCTGACCATTCATCCATGAATTTCCACATAACTTTAATTTTCTGTGGTAACCCATGGGTAGAAACAAATCCATTGGTTTGGGGGCTGATATGTCAAAAAACAAAGCCACTTGCACTAAAACTGATTTTCCTTTCAGTTGACAAGTCAAATATTTGTTAACCCAATTTTATAAACCTTTACACAGGCAGCACCAGTTTCTAAATGATTCAGAGTCTGTGGTAAAAGGTCAAGGTCAAGGTCAAAAGTCAAAATTACAATTGGTTTGATTTTGCTCAATGAGTCCTGGATCCAATTTCAATCAAACTTCAATATTAATTTACATCTGGGTAAAGGCACATCACAACTGATTCTCAAGTCCAAAGGTCAAAGACACAGCCAATGGAGTGAAATTTGTCAATTACACATAAGTTTACTTTTGCCAAGTTTCTTGCAAACAATGCTTATAATAGTCAAGGTCACTGGCAACAATTTGATCTGTAATAACAGCAATTTGTTAGTGTTGATAAAACTTTCTTCTGATAGTTATATTTTAGTTTCCATTAATCCTTTAGGGGGGTCCTGAGTGGCCGAGTGGTCTAAAGCGCTCTCCATTATAGCCTATCATGTGCTGAAAAATGGCATTAAACCCAACAACAACAAAAACTCCTTTATGGGCCTAAATATTTACTTTCTTTTAAAGTTTTCTTATCTGGTGTCTTATTATACTGTGGGAGAAGTGTAATAATATTGAACCAGCATGAGGTAAATCTTTCCCATGGAAATACCCCCTTCCTGAAAACTAATTTTCTTAACAGGCATATACTGAATTCCTCTGAGATAATACTGTCTGGTTTAATTAGTAGATGTCAATATAGGGCTAAAGTTTGAGATGTGGTCAAATTGCAAACTCAACTCTGTTTGTGCCAGAAGTGCCTAGATAGCAACAACACACTAGAATATGCATTTTGAAGATGTGTTATACATGCAGATCTAAAGCATTAAGTAGCTTAATTAATGTCTTGCAATAAAATCTATGAAACAATGACTCAACTTCCAGACATTACCATGTAATCTAAAATGTTCCTTTTAAAGAAGAAAAAAAAAGAAAAACAGTAAAGGCTATATTATAAAGTGTAGGGATCCTACTGAACAGTAAGGGACCATTATGAAGACATAAGGCCCAAGTGGGTCTGAACACACTCATCTGACATCTACATATTGCCAAAAGCAGAGTAATGGAAAAGAGATACTGGTCAGTATGATGAAATTTCTTCCAATGCTGTTGATTCCAAATGTTATAAAAAAAACATTGGTTTTAAAGTTTCTTAGTTTTATTGTATCTCTATCTGTATCTGATCAATATCATTTGAAAAAGTGAAAGGTCTTTATACAGACATCACTGTTCAAAATTGGTAAAATTCTTTTGAGCCGTTATTAGTAAACAAAGTTATTAAAATGCTGCTTTTTATTTTTTATTTTAAATTTTTTTAAATAGCAATTATGTCAAGATTTGAAGGCATACAAGCGCCATTTATCTAAGACAGAAATGTCTTAAAGTTAGGACAATTTTGCTTAAATATTAACAACAGAAGCCATGACTGCTGAACTAATGAAATCATGGACAGGAATGCTTTCTTTCAAATTTGATAAAGTTCGGTTAAGTGGGTCAGGAAAAGAAGTCGCTGAAAGATCAATCTAGAAAACACTGGCCATATTTGGTACCAATAACTTGAATGTCCTTGGAGCTTTGATGCTTCTGTCAAACTCAAATTCTGATACATATTTGCAAAATATGATTTGACAGTTTTTGGATACAGCAGCCTCATTGATAGCAAATCTACAAAACTGAAAGCTTCCAGCATGTTGATTTTTCTCAAATCTGGTCCAAATTCTTCAAGGCATTTTTAGAAATGTAATTTCAAGGTTTTTCTTTTTCAGTTACTATGGCCATAATTAATTGAAGATGGGCATCAATTGTGCAAAACTGTCCTCATGTACTGAGTCCTCAGTATTATTATTATTATTATTATTATTATTATCATTATTATTGTTGTTGCTATTATTATTATATTGCTATTATTACATTTATTGTTCTTGTGATTATTATTATTATATTGCTATTACAATTTATTATTATTATTATTATTATTATTATTCTATTATACTGTAGTAGTAGTAGTAGTAGTAGTATGTATGCTTACACCAAATTTGATAACATTTGATTAGCAGTTTTTGAGAAGAAGTAATTTAGAGGCTTTTGTTGTTGTTAGTACTTTAAAAAGTATGGAAAACCTTCATGTCCTAATCCTCCCTGTAGAATTGTGTGCAAATTGGTCAAGGGACTCTGAGATATTGCAAAAAGTAACTGTGAATCTTGGATTTTTGTTTTTATCAATGACACTGATAACATTTTGATTCCTTGTTGCATATTGACACTGATTAAAAAATCTTTAACGATTTCCAGCATACTTACTGACTGGTTCAAACCAACACTTAAAAAGTTTTAAGCACTAGCTGTGGCTGAGAGACACGCAATACAAAACCTGTAATTAACATAAGCAGTTCAGTCAAAATTTGTGAACAAACAGTTGACATTGATTACCAACTGCAATTCAATTTACATGTTAAAAAATATCTTTCCAGGAAATTTTCCAGGCAACTATACATACTGGTCAGAGCCGCTCTGGTGGCATAGTGGTTAGAACGTGCACTTCGGATGCAAGAGGTCGTGGGTTTGATCCCGGCAGTCATACCAAAAGAATAAATTTTTATGTTACTTCATTAATTTATGATACTGAAAGCATAGTGTTTACTTATTTTAAAGAAATCTATCACAATCCAGCATAGTGTTTATTTATTACACTGAAAATATTGTGTTCATTTATTACACTGATAGCATTGTGTTCATTTATTTATTACACTGAAAGCATTGTGTTCATTTTTATTACACTGAAAGCATAGTTAATTTACTTATTACACTGGAAGCATTGTGTTCATTTATTTATTACACTGATAGCATTGTGTTCATTTATTTATTACACTGAAAGCATTGTGTTCATTTTTATTACACTGAAAGCATAGTTAATTTCCTTATTACACTGGAAGCATTGTGTTCATTTATTTATTACACTGAAAGCATTGTGTTCATTTACTTATTACACTGGAAGCATTTTGTTCATTTATTTATTACACTGAAAGCATTGTGTTCATTTATTTATTACAATGAAAGCATTGTATTCATTTGTTTATTACACTGAAAGTAGTGTTTATTTATTTATTACACTGAAAGTAGTGTTTATTTATTTTAAAGAAAGTTATTGTACTGAAAGCATTGTGTTCATTTATTTATTACACTGAAAGCTTTGTATTCATTTATTACACTGAAAGCATTGTGTTCGTGCATTGTGTTTATTTCTTTTGAAGAAAGCTATCACACTGGATTTTTGTGTTTATTATTGAAACCTTGTATATACAGTACTGAACAACTTAGTGATGCTTTCTAGAAATTAGATGCAAAATGTAATAAAAAAGACATGTCACCGGCTTAATACATCTTTCAAAATGGATCTCACAGATTTTTTACTATTAGTCAAAATGCCTGCCACAATGTTGACAATTATTTCTTTAAAATAACTTGGAGAAACTGTCTATGGGTGAATTTATTCTGTGTGACTGGGATAATGGATGTGATAATGAAGTTTGAGAAGCCTAATCCAAAAACCAGTCTGTAGTTTTGTAATGATCACATTTGCAATGTCAACAGATTACAAATATATATCCCTGTAAAGAGACAACAACTGAAATAAATTCATGGGTTAAATTACAAATTAGCTAATCACCTATTCTGCACCAATTCATCAAGTACATGACAGCCATGCACTGTGTACAATAATTAGACCCACTCTTTTGCAGTATTACTAAATTTCTTTACATGCAAAGAAGACTATTAACAAGCTAGTCAAAAAAATGCAGTGTTCCCTCTTTATAACACCATGTACAATAGACTGAGGTTTGCTGCAATAAGACTGTTATAATAACCATAACAACACATACAATGGGTAATGAATGACACTAAACCACACCATATTTGGTTCTTACTTGCCAAGAAATAGAACTGATCAAATAAATTAGGGAACAATCATTATCAAACAACATCAAACCATATTAACTGCAACCCATAATAACACACACTCACTACAAGGGAAGCTTCATTACACAGGGTGGCATTAAAAGATGGGACCACTGTAGAGCTATTGGATGGACATGTTGGCATATAAAGTACGCGTTACGTTATTCAGAACTCATGGTACTGATGATTTGGAAAATGGGAACCATTCTAGAAATGGGCGAACATAAAATAGTGTACCGGTATATATGAATTTAACCATTCTAGAAATGGGCGAACATAAAATAGTGTACTGGTATATATGAATTTAACCATTCTAGAAATGGGCGAACATAAAATAGTGTACCGGTATATATGAATTTAACCATTCTAGAAATGGGCGAACATAAAATAGTGTACCGGTATTTATGAATTTAACCATTCTAGAAATGGGCGAACATAAAATAGTGTACCGGTATATATGAATTTAACCATTCTAGAAATGGGCAAACATAAAATAGTGTACCGGTATATATGAATTTAACCATTCTAGAAATGGGCGAACATAAAATAGTGTACCGGTATATATGAATTTAACCATTCTAGAAATGGGCGAACATAAAATAGTGTACCGGTATATATGAATTTAACCATTCTAGAAATGGGTGAACATAAAATAGTGTATATATGAATTTAACCATTCTAGAAATGGGTGAACACAAAATAGTGTATATATGAATTTAACCATTCTAGAAATGGGTGAACACAAAATAGTGTATATATGAATTTAACCATTCTAGAAATGGGTGAACACAAAATAGTGTATATATGGATTTAGCTGGCCAGGACTGTTCACTAAAGAAAGATTTGAGAAAAAGAACAAAGTTATAATTGACAAAAAACAAGAGAGAAAATGCTTTAATGATGGAATTTCTGTCTTTTTATGGACCTGAGTGTGGAAGACTCATTATTGCACATCACTCTTGGTATTTGCAGCATAATTCAAACCCATGTAGATGCAAAACAATGCTACAGCACATATGGTATTCTGTAAACTGACGCTGTCATCAAGGATATGTCTATAATGACAAATACAAATTTAATCATGTGCACTCAGAAATTAAAAGTTATTGAATTTTCAAAGCCATGGTATTTGCATATGGGAACTGAATAAATGCCATGAATCCAATGAGGTAAATCTGACCTACAATGATTTCCCCTATGCTTGCAAAATTAATTTTACTATAAATGCAAAATTATGGTTCTATTTATGGAAAATAAGCAAAATGAATAATTTTTCTAAACCTCTGAGTGTCTTTCAGTAGGATATTAAACAAAAGTTTCAGATATGACAACTGCTGCCTTGAAAGGGGAGGTGGTAATGTCTGTAGATTTGCAAAGCTAAATCTAACATTTAGCCCATTGGTTAATTGTCTATGCACTCGAATATATACTTTTTATATAATTTACCATTTAGAGAGTTATAATGGTATTACATTTCAAATATGACCACTTATGTCTCTACCCCCATGGTTAATGGTGGTAACCTCTCTGACTTAGTGACCCACCGATTTCATTCAGTGAATGTTTTGGAACTTCATTTTTTTTATTGGCTTATGCATACCTTGGTTTTAAGGTAGTTTTATATTATATATGTTCTGTGAGAATTTTACAACATAATTTCCATCATTTCAATCTCCTTCTGTATTATTACAGGAACATAACATTTTACTCATTAACTGCATAATATGACAAACTGAGATAATTGGTATAGTCAAGACAAGGCTGATAATATATTTCAATCTTAAACTGCTGAGATAATTGGTATAGTCAAGACAAGGCTGATAATATATTTCAATCTTAAACTGCTGAGATAATTATTATAGTCAAGACAAGGCTGATAATATATTTCAATCTTAAACTGATGAGATAATTGGAATCGTCAAGACATGGCTGATAATATATTTCAATCTTAAACTGCTGAGATAATTGGTATAGTCAAGACAAGGCTGATAATATATTTCAATCTTAAACTGCTGAGATAATTATTATAGTCAAGACAAGGCTGATAATATATTTCAATCTTAAACTGATGAGATAATTGGAATCGTCAAGACAAGGCTGATAATATATTTCAATCTTAAACTGATGAGATAACTGGATTAGTCAAGACAAGGCTGATAATATATTTCAATCTTAAACTGCTGAGATAACTGGATTAGTCAAGACAAGGCTGATAATATATTTCAATCTTAAACTGCTGAGATAACTGGATTAGTCAAGACAAGGCTGATAATATATTTCAATCTTAAACTGCTGAGATAATTGGATTAGTCAAGACAAGGCTGATAATATATTTCAATCTTAAACTGCTGAGATAACTGGATTAGTCAAGACAAGGCTGATAATATATTTCAATCTTAAACTGCTGAGATAACTGGATTAGTCAAGACAAGGCTGATAATATATTTCAATCTTAAACTGCTGAGATAACTGGATTAGTCAAGACAAGGCTGATAATATATTTCAATCTTAAACTGCTGAGATAACTGGATTAGTCAAGACAAGGCTGATAATATATTTCAATCTTAAACTGCTGAGATAATTATTATAGTCAAGACAAGGCTGATAATATATTTCAATCTTAAACTGCTGAGATAACTGGATTAGTCAAGACAAGGCTGATAATATATTTCAATCTTAAACTGCTGAGATAACTGGATTAGTCAAGACAAGGCTGATAATATATTTCAATCTTAAACTGCTGAGATAACTGGATTAGTCAAGACAAGGCTGATAATATATTTCAATCTTAAACTGCTGAGATAACTGGATTAGTCAAGACAAGGCTGATAATATATTTCAATCTTAAACTGCTGAGATAACTGGATTAGTCAAGACAAGGCTGATAATATATTTCAATCTTAAACTGCTGAGATAACTGGATTAGTCAAGACAAGGCTGATAATATATTTCAATCTTAAACTGCTGAGATAACTGGATTAGTCAAGACAAGGCTGATAATATATTTCAATCTTAAACTGCTGAGATAACTGGATTAGTCAAGACAAGGCTGATAATATATTTCAATCTTAAACTGCTGAGATAACTGGATTAGTCAAGACAAGGCTGATAATATAGCTTCATAAAACCATTTTCATCTATGGATTACATTCAGGATTATTGTTAATCCCAAATTCTGAGATTTTGCAATAATGGAGAATAAAAAAACTGCTTTGTCAACTGGCCAGTTGAGTTCATGAGACTGCATACCTGCCAACCCCTAGAGTGATTAAAATGAACTCCAAAAATCCTGCAGCGAGCATTACCATCATCCAAATCAGACTACTATATTATGTAACAGGAAGGGAGACAAATTTTAACTGTTGCTGGTGGGAATCAAACCTGGTTTATCTGTCTCACAACTGGGTTCACATGCCACTAGACAAAAAAGTCCAGACCAGCTATGTGTGTAAGTAAAATGACTAATATACCTAGACAACTACAATGACATCGTTTTATGTTCTTTTTGAATTAGAAAAGCACTTCTGCTGTGACCTTTCTCTGATCGAACATGTTAAAAGGTTTTAAAAAACCTCTCTAACATATTTCAGTCATTTATCATCCATGAGTCACATTGATAAAGCCAGCAAATTTTAACAAATTGCTCAATTTTCTTTCCAAGTATACACTGGTCTATAAAATGATTAATGTAATTCCTTAAATAAATAGAACATATTGATAGTGTTTGAAAAGTAGATTGAGGTTTTCGATGCTATCACTATTCATCAACATTCTTGCCTAGATTGTTTTCAATTTTATACAATGTGTGGCATTAACAGAACGTTATGAAACAAATTTTTTGATGCTTTTTCTTGGTAAAATAACTTTTTAATGTACCAACTAATCCATATAAGACAATTCTGACAGCATTATGATCTTGCTAAAAGTTCAATGTTTGGTTTGTTGGTTTGTTTTTTTATGGTTTAATGCCATTTTTCAGCACAATATACGCTACACATAGCGGCCATGGTGGAGGAAGAACCCGGAAAACCCCGGAAAGAACCACCGACCCGCGAGAAACTACTGGCAAGCTTTCTCACATAACTACATTAGCTGAATCTTAGACTCGAACCCATGCAGACAGAGGTGAGATGGCAGTGATCCATAATGGACAGCGCCTTAGACCACTCGGCCATTCGGGGCCCCTCAATGATTGGCAGGTATGGATTAAAATTTAAAATTAAAGTCTAACTACACTTTTCAAAATCATTCATTTCCTCATTCAACATACCTATACTTTCAAGCAACTGTATAAAGCTTAAACCTTCTAAAAGTAAACCATGCTTCACAAAAGTCTGAATGTGATGCTTGGACAGGTTTACCACTAAGTCTGGATAACAGCCTATTAAAAAAAATGCATCAGTTCTGATTATGTAGCAGTCCTGTCTGAGAATTGTTTCTGTCATGCATGGATCTTTTGGCTATCATTTATTACGATGTCTAGAATTGCTTTCTTGACAATTCTTTGTAAAAATGTGTCAGATGCTGTATATTGGCAACTGGAAAAGATTCTATTTGGCTTTTCCTTGGCATTTCCTTGGCATAAACTTTGGGAGTGATTAAATAAAACAAAGTTTTCTGATAATGGTCTGGAGACGAAGGTCGCTGATTTTGTTCCGACAAATTTGTTTGCAATAAGGCTTAAAGTCATGATCAGTTGAGGATTCTTTAATAAATAGTTACGAAGACTTACTACTATGGAATTCTCCACTATCCTTATTTCAAATAGGCTCATGTCAAGTGGGAAAATGCTGCTATAATTATTAATATGGTAATACAGGTTTCATAAAAACATTTAAATATCATAATAAAACAATCTATAAATTAATATTGTGATATTCAGTTTATCATGTTTATACTGCAATATACTGAAAATTGGTATGTATGTATGTATGTATGTATGTAAGTATGCATGTATGCATGTATGTATGTATGTATGTCTGTCTGTCTGTCTGTATGTATGTCTGTCTGTATGTATGTCTGTCTGTCTGTATGTATGTATGTATGTATGTATGGTCAAGAACTAAAGTATCAGTGAAGAGCTACTACATCATAAACAAGCTTGAAAGATATTCATCTGGTAATTAGTGAATGGAAGCAGTAACTAATGAAGTGACCATGAATGTAGTGAAGATTACGTTAGATTTACCATGTTGACGGATGCAGAATTGGTCCATGGGAAGGGATGGAATGAGAAATCCTTGCCTGTAAGGTTTACCACTGTGACAGATGCAGTATGGGTTCATGGAAGCGGTGGGATGTAAAATCCTTGCCTGTATGATTTACCACTGTGACAGATGCAGTATGGGTTCATGGAAGCGATGGGATGTAAAATCCTTGCCTGTAAGGTTTACCACTGTGACAGATGCAGTATGGGTTCATGGAAGTGGTGGGATGCGAAATCCTTGCGTCTAAGATTTACCACTGTGAGACAGATGCAGTAAGGGTTCATAGGAAGGGATGGAATGAGACATCCTTGCCTGTAAGATTTACCACTGTGACAGATGACATGGGTTCATGGTAAGAGGGTGGGATGAGAAATCAATGACTGCAGATTTACCATTGTGATATATGCAGATTGGGTTTATCAGAAGGGGTGAGATGAGAATTCCTTGCATGCTAGATTTAATACAGCAATGTATGTAGAATGGGTTGATGGTAATGGGTTTGATAAGGATCTAATGTGATCAAGTCCAGCTTACCTTTAAATAATATACAAGCAGTTCATTAAGGGAGGGGTCAGCATTCAGGTTCACCAAGAAATATTTTCCTTGCTCAACTTTAATACCTGAAGTCTGCACTGATATCCCCATTCTCTCTAGGGCCTGATGGCGATCCTGCGATAAGTGAAGAACACCTTAATAATTAAATGTATGACTACATTTCATTGTCAAACATATCTTAAAAATCTAAATTATTTGGATTTTTTAATACAAATTTAAATTATCTGCAATTTTTATTATTTGCTAAGTAATATATTGGTAAGTACAATTTATGTTGTACACATATACTGTACAGTTGAAAATATTTTTTAAATTAAATTTTCTTAATTAACAAAACAATAAAATGTATGCAGGTTAAAATTGTGTAATGTATACAGAACGATATTCAAATTTCTGTGATTTCAAGGAAATTAAATTTCTGAAAATTCTGTCCCATTAATAGTAGCAGTTTTTCTTACATATTTTGATATGAGCAAATGGCAAAATGTTACATCACGCAATAGAAAAAGCAACTGAATTTGTATTTTTTTAAAAATCCATACCACTAACATGTCATGTACATTAATTCCATACCATTAACGTGTATAGTAATTCCATACCACTAACATGTACAGTAATTCCGTACCACTAACATGTACAGTAATTCCATACCACTAACATGTACAGTACATACCACAAGCTTAGACCTCTGCCAACTAAATATCAGAAGCCATAACCTGATACCAAACTAACTCTAACTTAAAGCTCTACCAGCTAAATATTGGCAACAACTTCAGACATTCCTAACTCCAACTTTGGTCTCTACCAGCTAAATATTGACACCAACACCCTGGCAAAACTTTGACAAAAACTACTTTGATGAAGTACAATTTACACAATAATTTCCATAGTCACTGACCAATCAGCTACCAACCTAGTGTATCAATGTGCATAATGCTTTCTACAAACCTTGAACAGTCAGCCACAGACCTAGTATACTTTGTACACGATGCATTCTATAGACCCTGGTCAGTTAGCTACTGCCTTGGTTTATCCTTATACCTAATGCTTTATATTGACTCCGACCCATCTGCTACAGACCTGGTGTATCCTTGTACATAATGCTTTCTAAAGACCCAAACTTGTAAAGTACAGACCTAGTGTATCCTTGCACAGATGTTTTCTAAAGACCCAAACGTGTAAAGTACAGACCTAGTGTATCCTTGTATAGATGTTTTCTAAAGACCCAAACTTGTAAAGTACAGACCTAGTGTATTCTTGTATAGATGTTTTCTAAAGACCCAAACTTGTAAAGTAAAGACCTAGTGTATCCTTGTATAGATGTTTTCTAACGACCCAAACTTGTAAAGTAAAGACCTAGTGTATCCTTGTATAGATGTTTTCTAAAGACCCAAACTTGTAAACTACAGACCCAGTGTATCCTTGTATAGATGTTTTCTAAAGACCCAAACTTGTAAAGTACAGACCTAGTGTATCCTTGTATAGATGTTTTCTAAAAAGACCCAAACTTGTAAAGTACAGACCCAGTGTATCCTTGTATAGATGTTTTCTAAAGACCCAAACTTGTCAAGTACAGACCTAGTGTATCCTTGTATAGATGTTTTCTAAAGACCTAAACTTGCAAAGTACAGATCTAGTGTATCCTTGTATAGATGTTTTCTAAAGACCTAAACTTGTAAAGAACAGACCTAGTGTATCCTTGTATAGATGTTTTCTAAAGACCCAAACTTGTAAAGTACAGACCTAGTGTATCCTTGTATAGATGTTTTCTAAAGACCCAAACTTGTAAAGTACAGACCCAGTGTATCCTTGTACATAATGCTTTCTAAAGACAACTCTATCTACAAACCTGGTGTATCCTCTCTGTCTCCATCAGCTTTTCCTCCCATGTCTTTGTCATCTCTTTAATCAATTTCTCAGATTCTTCAAGCCTGTCCTTAAGGTCAGGGGCCTTCATGCTCTGCAATGTACACAACAATCAGGCATTACTATTGTCATCACAGTCTTCAGCGGTGTCAACAACCACGTTATGGTTAAAATACAAAAACAAATGATACTGGATCCTTAAGGGCATAACACAAGAAGCAGATGACATTGACTTATTATGGGCATAATACAGATACAGATAAAATCGGTTTCTTATGGGTATAACATAGAAACAAATGATACTGGATCCTTAAGGCCATAACACAGAAGCAGATGACATTGGTTTATTAAGGGTATAACATAGAAACAGATGAAATCTGTTCCTTTTGGACATAACTAGAATTCGATAAATTTGGTTTCTTATGGGTATAACATAGAAACAGATGATACCAGTTCCTTCTGGGCATAACACAGAAGCAGAATACCTTGGTTTATTACAAGTATAACATAGATTCAGATGAAATTGTTTTCTTATGGGTACAACATATAAACCGAAAATTGGAGAACTACATTCTCTGTCTACCTTTCTAATTCTCTCTCTCTCTCTCTCTCTCTCTCTCTCTCTCTCTATATATATATATATATATATATATATATATACTTGAAAAACTGTACAGTTTCAAGCTCTAAAAATCTGGATTATAATCATTTACATACAAACTACTTTCTAGAGGCTGCTAACATACATATTCAATTTTTAAAACTTTTAAAATAATGTAAAGAAAATATTTAATGTAATCATTGTATTTCTCTCCAAACCTGAACAAGAGGCACAAGTAAGGTTCATGTTGCTCACATCTGCAGCTGACATTTGTCGGTTTTGAATACAAATTTAAATATAATTGAAATTATAGAGGGATTAAAAAAAACTGCTTGGACTGCAATATGTATGGATGTCAAGCATATCTGAAAGATCTTGATGGTAGAACTTCACATTCCCAATATGATTAGGTTCTGATCAGAAATATGGATGGACAACAGGCTATCATATCATAAGCTTGACAGGCCTTATGTTCCCAGTTTATGCAAAGTCTTTTTCTTAAAGTACACAATGTTTGTTTGTTTGATTAGGATTTTTAACGTAGCTTTAACAATTTTTCAGTCATATCGCTACGATGTCTGCTGTGAGGCAGTTTATAGTGATGTCTAGCACTGAGGCATCATGCCGCAGACATGTAGCATGATGTCCCACCCAGTCACATTATCCTGACACCAGGCCGACCAGTCCTAACACTAACCTCTTAATGCTGAGCGTCAAGCGAGGCAGCTGTTAGTACCATTTTTGTAAATCTTTGGTATGACTCGGCCGGGGATCGAACCCACGACCTCCCGCTTCCGCGGCGAACGCTCTAACCACTAGGCCACCGGAGCGGTTAAAGTACACAATGATAAAGCAATGTAAATTATTTTACAACTTATGCTAGTACCCCTTGGCATTGCACTATCAATTCATACATTAATTATGTTAAAATCCATGATTATGCACTATCAATTCATACACTATGTTTATGCACTATCATTTCATACACTAATTATGTTAGACTCTATAATTATGCACTGTTAATTCATACACTAATTATGTTTATGCACTATCAATTCATACACTACTTATGTTAAAATCTGTCATTATGCACTATCAATTCATACACTATTACATTAGAATCTGTCAGTATGAGCCATCACAATATATGATATGGTAAAAATACCAGATAAGCTAACATCAAGTATAGGCCTTCATGATATGGTAAAAATACCAGATAAACTAACATCATGTATGGGCCTTCATGATATGGTAAAATACCAGATAAACTAACATCATGTATGGGCCCTCATGATATAGTAAAATACCAGATAAACTAACATCAAGAATAGGCCTTCATGATATGGTAAAATACCATGTAAACTAACATCAAGTATAGGCCTTCATGATATGGTAAAAATACCAGACAAACTAACATCAATTATAGGCCTTCATGATATGGTAAAAATACCAGATAAACTAACATCAAGAATAGGCCTTCATGATATGGTAAAGTACCAGATAAACTAACATCAAGTATAGGCCTTCATGATATGGTAAAAATACCAGATAAACTAACATCATGTATGGGCCCTCATGATATAGTAAAATACCAGATAAACTAACATCAAGAATAGGCCTTCATGATATGGTAAAATACCATGTAAACTAACATCAAGTATAGGCCTTCATGATATGGTAAAAATACCAGATAAACTAACATCATGTATGGGCCTTCATGATATGGTAAAAATACCAGATAAACTAACATCAAGTATAGGCCTTCATGATATAGTAAAATACCAGATAAACTAACATCAAGAATAGGCCTTCATGATATGGTAAAATACCATGTAAACTAACATCAAGTATAGGCCTTCATGATATGGTAAAAATACCAGATAAACTAACATCATGTATGGGCCTTCATGATATGGTAAAAATACCAGATAAACTAACATCATGTATGGGCCCTCATGATATAGTAAAATACCAGATAAACTAACATCAAGTATAGGCCTTCATGATATGGTAAAAATACCAGACAAACTAACATCAATTATAGGCCTTCATGATATGGTAAAATACCAGATAAACTAACATCAAGTATAGGCCTTCATGATATGGTAAAATACCAGATAAACTAACATCATGTATGGGCCTTCATGATATAGTAAAATACCAGATAAACTAACATCATGTATGGACCTTCATGATATAGTAAAATACCAGATAAACTAACATAATGTATAGGCCTTCATGATATGGTAAAAATACCAGATAAACTAACATCAAGTATAGGCCTTCACAACAGTTTTTGTTTGCTTTAGAATTAGAGTAGTCCATCTTAGAATCAATTCTCCAATCATAGGGCTAAATCAGTTTTATATTTAGTAAAATATATAGTCCTTTACTATTGTGGTGCAAAATAGGAAACAGTACTTCTGTGCGTACCAAAATGATTTTAAGAATATTTTGTTTTTAAAAAAAGAAATAATGCATGATACCTATGCTCTCATTTTCTGTTTCAAGTCTATCAATATAATAAAGCTCTGAACCAAAGAAAATTAATGTTAAGCCTGAACAAGTACTATGAACCCAATTTTAACAAGTATTACCATCTCAGTGTACATCATTACAAACGCGGCTATACAGTGACAATGAAAAGTGAAATTCAAAAGATGTAAAAATGAAGAATTGCACACAAATTTCAGGAAGATAAAACATTCCACATGTGTTAACATTAAGTACAAGACACAATTTAAAAAGTAAAGTTATTAAACATATGCTAAAATCATTTTATTAAACACTGTACATGATCCTAGCAATTCAATAATACAAACTGACCTGTGCCTCTTGTAGTTCCTTCCTAAGCATATCAACTTCATTCCGCAGTTCCCGTATGATTCTTGCATTGGGATCTTCATTGACAACAGCATGGTTGACAATGCGTTTGGCACGATCTGCATAGCGCAGTGTAGACAATGTTTCCTCAAAATTGTCAGCAGCGGGACTGATTGTGGCTATCATCACAGTTTTACTGTTTCCTCCCAAGTTGTCCTGGAATTAAAAAGTCTTACTTTTATAAATTTTGTTTGTGCAACAATGACATGTGGGATAATGGTTTCTCACACATCACCCTGGCCATGTGGTCTAAGGGGCAATTCTTTACAGATCCCTGACATCTTGCCCAAGTCTATCAGGGTTCGGGACTAAAGCTCAGCCAGTGTGGGTATGTGAGAAAGCTTTCAGTGGTTCTTCCAGAAACATCAGGTTTGTCACCCCATCAAATATAATGGCTGCCATGTGTAGCCTATCATGTGCTTAAAGATAACATTAAACCCAAAACAACAACACATGTGCAATTAATGCCATAGAGATATCACTATGCTAATAATGTCAAGAATGTAAACAATGTTTGTTAAGGTTTTATACTAAAAAGACAACATTTTGTCAGCCCATGAAGAATAATTCTTGTTTTTAGCAAACAAATTCTGTTATGTATGTTTAATTAAATTGTTTGTTAGGTTTTTTTATTTGAAAAAATTATTATTTCCACACATGCCATTGTAATGTAACAGTGTATGCTGGACTTGACCTTGTCCTAAACTGAGTTCATTTCTGCTTGACCCAAATAATTTTTTTTATTTTATTCATTGTATACAATACATAGCTAAATTATTCTCTGTGTATGGGTTTAAAACAAGTATTATTATTAACAGAAGAAGAAACTATGTTCATTTGGGTCTAAGTTTTGGAATTTCCAAAGTAAATTGTACACAATCCAGGTTATTGTACTGTAAACATCAGGATCATTCCAGGTTATTTTCCATTAGGTAAAGGTTTTCTTTTTAGAAAATGCTAATTGTGACATGAGGTCAAGTAAAGAATTATATAAAGTGTACATGAGAGGAATTTTATCTGTTGCTTTTAAGATCTAGCACCTTGAAATTGTATTGTGCCCAGTACTTGGGCTGAAAATTATATTTCTTCAAATTAATGAATTCAAGTTACTATTTTCCTTAAAAATACAAATTTGCTCTGATAAAATTTTGAATAAAGACAATCACTGGAATTTATTGTGTATTTAAACCTTGAATTATATTTTTGTGATTCAACAAAAGACTGTTGGCACATCAACACACTAAGAGCTTCAACATCTGTCATCACCTTCAGTTCTGGGATTTATTCTGGACGTTTATTGAATTTTTTATTCAGGACTTAAAATTACAAGGACCTGTGTCTGGAATTCTTGGATTTTTGGTGGCTTTAACTTTCAATACCGTAAGTCATTTTTTCTCATTTTCACTTTGTATTAAAGATTTTTTTAGTCTTGTATGTATTACTGCCCCCAACATGGAGTATGTGACTCTAAAAACATGATGTTGAAGTGTATGCAAATTACTTACATCGATCATTCTGCAAAAAAAACAATGTTCAAGATGAGCATCCCAATTTTTTCTTATATTCAATTTCAAGCTAATTTTTCCCAGATGAAATATTTATGTGGCTTTTGGCCTGCATAAGACTTAAAGAAATGGATTCCAAGGAATTGTGTCCCATATGTGGCAATGATTTCTTGGGATTGTTTTCCTGTATGAGACATTTTTACATAGAATTCAATGGGATCATCTCCTCAATGACACATTTTTAGGATTACATAAGATTTTGCCTTTAATGAGTCATTTTAAACTGGATTCCATGTGATTTTATCCTGAGTATGACATTTTTACCTAGGAATCAGCGAGATTTAATCTGAAATGAGACATTTTTACCTAGAATTCAGCGAGATTTAATCTGAAATGAGACATTTTTACCTAGGATTCTGTGAGATTTGGTCTGGAATGAGATATTTTATATTATTATGAGGTTTATCCTGAATGAAATATTACATAGGATTACTGACATTTTTACAACATATAATTTATTTTATTGTATCAGATTTTGAAAAGTTAAATAAAAACTAAAGCAACATTTTAAGTCAAAACATGAGAAAAAGTACACTGAAAATAACAGAGATACCAAGATCGTGGTCAGAATATTTTTGAAATTTCCATTTGCACACTTCATGTGCCATGTTTATTTTGAAAATGAATAAATAAATAGTGAAAAATTTACTAAAAAAGTTTTGTATGTAAATCCAAAATATCAAACACTTATGGCCAAGATAATTTAAGTGAACTAATTGACACAGATCAATTAAAGAACACATCACAAGAGAAATTATTCATTGTATGTTTGTAAATAGCATGCTGTTAAAATATTTAATATTATCCTATATTATTTTGTTCTTTTTATTTCACCAGAAAATGTATATTAACATCTGAAATATTATTGAGGTGAGCTTCTTCAAAAAGTATTTTCTACCATTGTTCCAAGTATTAGGAATATGACCAAAGTCCAAGGGAGATAACTATCAAGTCTTTAATATTTAAATTTGTTTCCTCCCTTGATATAAAATTCATGAAACTCTAGTTAATCTGTACTGTCACTAATTTTGGTAATGCCATAGAGTAATTTTGTGTACCATTATTTTCTGTTAAGAACTTAAGGGTTTGAAAACTTTTGTAACTATTTTTATTAATATCATTATTGAGTATGCATTTATCTTTCTAATGTTGCAAAAGAAATATATAAATATGAGAGAGAGAGAGAGAGAGAGAGAGAGAGAGAGAGAGAGAACACAAATCATATGGCGAATAACAGTCCTTTCAAGTGCATTGGATATGGTAAGGGATTGTGTTTGTCAGGGATTAAGATAAATGTAATATAAACTGACAATGAACAATGCAAAACTAGTATCAAACTAGTCTGAGCTCTTTTTATTCTTAATGAGTCTTTTTCAAAGGCAAATACAAAACACAGGCAAGACAAACAAATAAAAATGAAAACAACATTTGCATTTGCAATACTTTACATAACAGTTTTTCTGTTTCATGCTGTTATGGAATACCATGTTGGAAGGAATGGCAAAAAAAAACATATGTCCTGTCAATGATTGTACAGATCACTGGAAATTAAATCTGTTTAAGATCAATCTAAAGCTGAAATCCAATTTAACTGAAATTGAATGGTACTTAGTACAGCTATAGAATGGACTAGAAGTACAACTATTCTAAATGGTCAATGGACATTAAGTAGGTACAACTCCTGTAGATGGTCAACAGAACACTGGAAGTTTGCTCTGATAAGGTTAGGTTAAAGACATTCACTGGAATTTATTATGTATTTAAATCTGGATTTATATTTTTGTGATTCAACAAAAGACTGTAGGCACATCAACAAGCTAAGAGCTTCAACACATGTCCGTTTCTGGATTTATTCTGGACTTTTACTGAGTAAGCAGTTAAATTACAAGAAAGGATGTTCAATCTATTTCAAGGCAGGACATGGTCTGATGTTTTCAAGATGCAGTTAAAAATTGGAATTACTTCCTTTGTATTGGCAAATCACTGTTTAGAAAACATAATAAAATAAGAAAATATTTTATTTGGAAAGAAGCTTAAAATAAACTATTTCTTTTGTATCCCCAACAAAGAATCCCAATCTGAGTCCACAAATCGTTTTTAAATTACATAATGAAATGTTTAATTTTATCAAAGATGTTTGAATGAAATTATCTCCCTTGCATTAAAAATGACAAGTTATTTTAATATAACACAATGAAAGATCTTTAAATCAAATTATCTCCTTGTAGTTTAATCAATTGCCATATTATTTTATATAACATAATGCATAGTTCCCATGCATTTCTAAAAATAAATTTCCAGGTCATTTACAGGGTTTTTCCACGATGAAATTAATGTTTTCAAGGTTCACATATGACCATTACTGAATAGAATTAAAGAACATTTACAAGCTAAAAAACATGTGTTTTAAATCTAGAGATGTTTCTCAGTCAAGACACTCCAAAATATCTAAGTCAGAAAAGATGATCATGCACAAAACCACAAAATATATCACACAAAATAAGCTTGATTATGTTCCTATAAATTATCATGTAAAGTCATTTCAATGTACAAAAAAATTCTAAGAAACATCAATTAGTTTTGTTTCTTCTCAAACTTTTAATTCTAATGAATTCTATAGCACTATATATATATATATATGTGTGTGTGTGTGTGTGTGTGTGTGTGTTACAGTATTTTTTTTAAAAAACATTAAACACAAATAATTAGAATCTTCTCTTATAAGAACAAGGGTTTAAAGAGTTTAACCCTGAAATTATCTGTGCCAATAAAATCCCAAACAAGATTTTCCAAACAACCTCCTTAAGACAATCTGGTTACAAATCCATCATTTAAAAAACATTTTCAAATGGGTTGATTTAAATCAGAGGTCTCAAACTCAAACTATTCTGTGGACCACATGAGGATATTTTCAATGATCCAAGGGCCGCACCACAACCGTCATTTCTCATGACATCTTGTGACATCAGTCACTTTGTGGGCAGGCCGTGTGCTAGAGACCCCTGACAAAAGAATGTCAAAATTATATACTGTTGTATAAACAAGGAATGAATTTTCTATAAAATCAACTGTCTTCCTGTAATTCATTAAACCAGTCCCCAAACCTGTACTGATACAGTGGCTCATATCAGTATCAATTTATAATACAAGGGATGACAATTTCTCCTTTCATTTCATTGATTCTGCAATTTGGACTACAAATTTGGCTTAAAACGTATAGCAGTCTGTTTTCTAATTCGGGTTTCCTCTGAATATTCCCTTATACCGGCATGAAATCGATAGAACTATGATTAATTTTTTCAGAAATGTTAAGTATTATCATTATGTCTTTAATCCACTGACAAACTAGATGAAAATATGGCATAGATGAAACCTGTCCCTGTACTCATAATCTGTATTACCAGTCTCATGACTTCACAAATCTCAACCGACAACATCAGAAGTCAAAGGATAACAACAACATATTCCATTTTAATGTTGTTGTACAGAAATTAAATTATATTAAATGAAAGTCAGATAATGTTTGTAAAAACCAGCATTCTGGCCAGTCTGATTTATCAAACTGAGAACTCGTGTCAAAGTGAAGTCACGTGATACAACGAAACTAAAGAAGTTGTTCTTGGAATACATAAACATGGAAAATTGTTGTATTCTTTCAGTTTAGGTTTTTTATTACAACCAGTATATAACTTTCATTTAATTTTTTTTTTTTTAAATGTGGTATGTTAAATTTATGTACTCATGCAACTAGCAATGCAAATCATGAGTACCAGGTCACATTTCATCAATGCCATAGTTTCGTCTTGTCCTTCAGCTGATTAAAGACAACGATTATAATAGTCACAATTTCTGAGAAAATAAGCCATTTTCATATCGATTTCATGCATGTATGGGGCCCTGAGTGGAAGAGTGGTCTAAAGCACTCACCATTACGAATAACTGCCATCTCACCTCTGTGTGAGTTAAAGTCTTGGGCTCAGCCAATGTGGGTATGTGAGAAAGCTTGCAGGTAGTTTCTCATGAGTCTATGGTTCTTTCCCGGGGTTTCCCAGGTTCTTCCTCACCATTAATACTGGTCGCCATGTATAACCTATCTTGTGCTGAAAATGGTGTTAAACCCTATAACAACATCATCCATGTATCACTCGTTTAACAGCATTTAAAGTTTGCTCGGCCATCCAGTAAGCAGCTACGCTTTGCCACCACCATGATGGCCTCCTGTGATGCTAGACTGGTTTTCATATCTTCCAAGAAAGGAAAGATACAGATATCGAGCTGACTTTGAAAATAAAAGTCTACTAAACGAATCTAATCCAATGAGCATTTGGATTTACTGTTTATTGCAAACACCCAAATGATCCATACTGCACCCTCCAAATATTCTGGTTAAAACTTGATATATTTAACTCACTATCATTTTAGTTATGATAATTACATGATTGTTTCGGCATCATGTGCTGGCAAAAAATTCCCAGGTTTTTCGCAACTTTTATGATTATTTGCGAAAATTCAAGGATTTTTCATGGCTGAGAAAAAAATTATTTCTCCTAACTTTTTCCCGATTTCCCAGTAGCGTGGGAACCCTGACAATAAAAACTGAGCATAATAATAAGATTATTACTTGAATCTTGATCAAGTGAAGGATTTGAAAATTATTGGAATTAATGAATCAATTAAGGAGTGATTTTTGCATACCCACTTCGGAAATCACACAGTAAATGTAATGCTTTATATATAAAATTCTCTACAACACCCTACTGGTGAAAACAACCCACAAAAGAACCAGGCCTATATAACATTTAAATTTTCTTTTTAAATAAAGCAATCCCAACTACTATGTCCCTCAAAGAAAACTATGTTAAATAATTATTAACATTTTTGCCACATTGTATCCTTATGTAAGACACATTTAAAATTACCTTCAAAAGCCATGTTAACACAGAATCTCGATATGGCACAAATTTATCTTTCTTTCTTCCTCCAGACTGCTCTGCCAGGGCTGAAATCACCAAACCTAAAGTTGTCAGAGATCTGGAAGATAATAAAAACATTTAGGTATACCCCTTCTTGATGATACTCATAAAAAACAACTTATGCTGTCCATTTTTCATCATTAAACTCCTATCTAGTCCTGTTTCAACATTAAACTTTTATCTAGTCCTGTTTCAACATTAAACTTCTATCTAGTCCTGTTTCAACATTAAACTTTTATCTAGTCCTGTTTCAACATTAAACTTCTATCTAGTCCTGTTTCAACATTAAACTTTTATCTAGTCCTGCTTCAGCATTAAACTTTTATCTAGTCCTGTTTCAACATTAAACTTTTATCTAGTCCTGTTTCAACATTAAACTTTTATCTAGTCCTGCTTCAACATTAAACTTTTATCTAGTCCTGTTTCAACATTAAACTTCTATCTAGTCCTGTTTCAACATTAAACTTTTATCTAGTCCTGTTTCAACATTAAACTTTTATCTAGTCCTGCTTCAGCATTAAACATTTATCTAGTCCTGTTTCAACATTAAACTTTTATCTAGTCCTGTTTCAACATTAAGCTTTTATCTAGTCCTGTTTCAGCATTAAACTTTTATCTAGTCCTGTTTCAACATTAAACTTTTATCTAGTCCTGTTTCAACATTAAACTTCTATCTAGTCCTGCTTCAACATTAAACTTCTATCTAGTCCTGCTTCAACATTAAACTTCTATCTAGTCCTGTTTCAACATTAAACTTTTATCTAGCCCTGTTTCAACATTAAACTTTTATCTAGTCCTGTTTCAACATCAAACTGATATCTAGTCCCATATCAATTACTTGTGATAACAACTTAAAACAGAAGTGAAATATGGTACCAGCAATATGATGCTGTTTTCTGCTGACACTGGCAATACAGGAAATTCAAGAATATACCAGAACTAACTTAAGCATACAGTTAATATTGTACCAACAGTACAAACTTTAGACCTACAGTTATACTGTACCAGCAGTACAAACATTAGGAATACAGTTATACTGTACCAACAGCACAAACTTTAGGCACACAGTTAATATTGTACCAATACAAACTTTAGACCTACAGTTATACTGCACCAACAGTACAAACTTTAGGCCTACAGTTAATACTGTACCAACTGTACAAACTTTAGGCCTACAGTTAATACTGTGCCAACTGTACAAACTTTAGGCCTACAGTTAATACTGTACCAACTGTACAAACTTTAGGCCTACAGTTAATACTGTACCAACTGTACAAACTTTAGGCCTACAGTCATACTGTACCAACTGTATAAACTTCAAGCATACAGAAAATAGTGCAATATAAGTGCAAAGCTGAGACACATTTTTAACACTGCACCTACAGTACCAACTTGACACATACAGTTAATACCTTATTTGGTACCTATAGTACCAACTTGACACGTACAGTTAATACCTTATTTGGTACCTATAGTAACAACTTGACACATACAGTTAATACCTTATTTGGTACCTATAGTAACAACTTGACACATACAGTTAATACTTTATTTGGTACCTATAGTAACAACTTGACACATACAGTTAATACCTTATTTGGTACCTATAGTAACAACTTGACACATACAGTTAATACCTTATTTTCTACCTATAGTAACAACTTGACACATACAATTAATACCTTATTTGGTACCTATAGTAACAACTTGACACATACAGTTAATACCTTATTTGGTACCTATAGTAACAACTTGACACAGACAGTTAATACATTATTTGCTACCTACAGTAACAACTTGACACATACAGTTAATACCTTATTTGGTACCTACAGTAACAACTTGACACAGACAGTTAATACCTTATTTGCTACCTACAGTAACAACTTGACACATCAGTTAATACCTTATTTGGTACCTATAGTAGCAACTTGACACATACAGTTAATACATTATTTGGTCCCAATCCCTACTATACTCTTGACCAATATTCATCATTCAATGACTGATGAAAGATATGTTTGGCAGTTGGATATTTTATGAGGTTTCGCATGAACATTGATGTCTAAATTGTAAATCTAAAAATGATGCACATATTTTAGTCAAGACTGTATAAATAATATGTGAAAGGCTTTGGTGAAATTTCATGGAACTTAAGGTAAGAATAAATGCATGTGTATGACGTTTACAAAACTGTCCAATTAATTTAAAACTTTCTGGGGTACATAGTGATGCTGGGGCATAGCATCAGTAATGTTGCTAACTGTAGACGGAGGCTGAATGAGATACCGTACCAACAGCACACATGTTAGGCAAACATTAATAGCAATACAAACATGACCAACTTTAAAAATACAGTTAATAATGTACTAAAATATAAAATGACTTTTTCATGCAGCATTTAATGTAAAGATATGTCATCTTCTTAAGCTTTACTTTAGATGTGAACATTACTGATGCCAATCGCCATCAACATTGTCATCAAAGTTTTACATGTTACATACTAAACAATAACAGCATACATATATCAATTTGTATTCATTTGAAACTAAACCGGTCTGTAACTTACCAAAGTCTGAATGACAATTTTTCTTGGAAGCAAAGAGCATAAAAGAGGACTATAATCAATTGTAGCAACTGAGAATCCATTTCCTTGCAGGACTTTATTTGTTATTATTTTGGGCAGAAACAAAAGATGAAACTATGATAAATTAAAAGATATGCCACTGACTAGCAGATAATCCTATTCTATTTTATAATTTTGTTTGTCATATAAATATATATACTGTGGCAACCAAGAAATCCACAAATACAGGCATTCAACGAGAAACACAATCTGCAGTGCAATTTTGTACCGTGGAATTGAACTACCGCTATTAGGCAAGTTGACGGGATATACAGCATCCTCCACCTATGCTCTATCAAACAGCTATATTAACATCGACTTTTCCATCTTTATAACAATACATTTTTATTTTTATCACTTCACTAACTTCCGATTTAGACCTGTACTTTTAATAAGATAATGAGAATGCTGGATAAATGAACACTGTCGATTAAAACTGAGTTGTGACGACAAAGTAAGTATATACTCAATCTCAAGGTCACACCAGAAATTCTGAGTTTACTGTAAAATGGCTCCAAAACCATTATGTGCAAATGGGAAATGGGTTTGGTTACAAACTGGAGATGTGTCACGACATAGGGGTGGATATGGTCTTTAGCTACTAACTGGAGATGTGTCATAGCAATATGGGAGAGGGGAAAGACCTTATCTAGAAAGTGAAAATGTGTCATTGAATAAAATTTCCCATTCCTGTTAGGTATTTCTAAAGAGGAGGACATAACTTGGTTAAATAATGATAGAAAAAGATGATAATCTTGACATCGACATTGTATGGAGCTCAAAATGAATTCATGCAAACAGTTCATTACGTTTATCAAAATCTACCAAGTAAAAATTAAAGCTGTAAACAATAAGATGTACAGAAGAGTAAACAAATGGAGGATCAATACAAGTTGGACTAAAGTTTTATACAATATGATAGACAGAACAAGGAGCAACTAATTTAACATATAGAACACTTGAAATAGGTACATAACATCTGGATACATATGGCAACAGAAATAGGTACCATACCACCCAGGATACATATGGTAACTGAAAAAAGTACCATAACACCCTGGATACATATGGCAACTGAAATAGGTACCATAACACCCTGGATACATATGGCAACTGAAATAGGTACCATACCACCCAGGATACATATGGCAACTGAAAAAGGTACCATAACACCCTGGATACATATGGCAACTGAAATAGGTACATAATACCCTGGATACATATGGCAACTGAAATAGGTACCATAACACCCTGGATACATATGGCAACTGAAATAGGTACCATAACACCCTGGATACATATGGCAACTGAAATAGGTACATAATACCCTGGATACATATGGCAACTGAAATAGGTACCATAACACCCTGGATACATATGGCAACTGAAATAGGTACCATAACACCCTGGATACATATGGCAACTGAAATAGGTACCATAACACCCTGGATACATATGGCAACTGAAATAGGTACCATAACACCCTGGATACATATGGCAACTGAAATAGGTACCATAACACCCTGGATACATATGGCAACTGAAATAGGTACCATAACACCCTGGATACATATGGCAACTGAAATAGGTACCATAACACCCTAGATACAGAGCAACTGCAATAGGTATAATACCCTATGGTAACATCAGTCTTACTTATTGATATTGCAATAGGTATAATACCCTATGGTAACATCAGTCTTACTTATTGATATTGCTATGGTAACATCAGTCTTACTTATTGATATTGCAATAGGTATAATACCATATGGTAACATCAGTATTACTTATTGATATTGCTATGGTAACATCAGTCTTACTTACTGATATTGCTATGGTAACATCAGTCTTACTTATTGATATTGCTATGGTAACATCAGTCTTACTTATTGATATTGCTATGGTAACATCAGTCTTACTTATTGATATTGCTATGGTAACATCAGTCTTACTTTTATTGATATAGGTATGGTAACATCAGCTTGAGTCTTACTTATTGATATTGCTCCCTTCCCTTAGCCTGTCACCAACAGCTCCTGTTTTCTGAGCACGCTCACTGCCTGCCAAGTCCACCAGACTCAGTTTGCTCACCTTCTCTCCTGACACCTGCATACAAACAATGTTTCAATTTTTAAAAGGTTCTAGAACAATTTATATTTATTTGTTTCAGGCACATTTCCATTATAACTAGAACTGATTTTTAAATTTGTTCCAAGAATCTTGAATATAACCAAACTATTGTGTAATGAATATAAAAGGACACAGTAACCTTCTACCACACAGGTACATAATAAATATTAAAAGAAAACATTACACATCATCCTTCTTCATCTCAGGTACATAATAAGTATCAAAATAACACATTACACATCATACTTCTACACCTCAGGTACATAATAAGTATCAATAGAACACAATACACATCATCCTTCTACACCTCAGGTACATAATAGATATCAAAAGAACACAATACACATCATCCTTCTACACCTCAGGTGCAAAATGAGCATGCTGTTCACATTTTACTGCCAATATGAAACATCTCAATAAAATTTCAATGTTTATACGAGTACACAGAACAAAATATTTTTAGTTTTATCAGATTCAAAGTTACACAAATACAATGAATTGAAACTCACTTAAAAACTTGAAATTGGATTTCAGCTGCTGAATTCCATAAAATGATGATAGTTATGGTCAAGAAACTGCCTTTGGTCTTGCATTAAGTATAACACACCTTGCATTAAGTAGCATTAAGTATAACACACCTTGCATTAAGTATAACACACCTTGCATTAAGTATAACACACCTTGCATTAAGTATAACACACCTTGCATTAAGTATAACACACCTTGCATTAAGTAGCATTAAGTATAACACACCTTGCATTAAGTATAACACACCTTGCATTAAGTATAACACACCTTAACAATCTGTACCCGATTATTTCGAGTCAGCACATAAGAGTAAGTTTATCAGTCAGTCAATGACCCAATAATAGGCAAGGGAAAAACATTACTTCACATGCAGCTTAGAGAAATTAGAGATGATCTTGGCTAAATCTAATGTCTTACTAACTTAAAAAGTGCCAGCTTGTACTTGTTGTCGTGTTAAGCACCATTTTTCAGCACTTGATAGGCTATTCATGGCGGCCAGTATTAATGGTGGACGAAGAAACCGGGGGAAATCCCTGGAAAGAACCAACCGACCCACGAGAAGATACTGGCAAGCTTTCTCACATACTCACATTGGCGAATCTGAGACTCGAACCCACGCAGAGGTGAGATAGCAGTAATCCGTAATGGAGAGCGCTTTAGACAAGTCGGCCTCTCAGGGCCCCGAGCCAGCTTGTAATGTAAGCTCTTGATAACCAATTGCATGTAGATTACCCAATTTAGAACAAACACGTTTATCTGCTAATTACTGATTTGTGATAGATTCTATTCATTTAAATATGATAACACAACATTGTTTTTAAAATTGGAAATACCTGGATTTTAATAACCAGGCATGCTGCCACAAAATTGCTACTTTGCCAACATGGACCAATAAAATAGTATTTTAAAAGTCAGATTCACTCAACACTCGACTTACTTTCAATGTGTGTGTGTGTGTGTGTGTATATATATATATATATATATATGGCTGTAATCTGTCTTTCTCGCAAGTCAAGATGTTAGAAAGATCTGTAACGCAAATCTGACATACTCAATGATTTTGGTGTATCAATGGTTTTACCAAGCTAGGACCAATATCATTCCAATCAATGTAAAAGCAAATATTTTTTCTGTAAAACAAAGAATTGTGAACCTTAAAGGATTTAGTGGATGTTCTCACATAATTGGTCTCTCATTCTCTGTCTATCTTAAATCATATTTATGATTTCTCTATTTCCCAGATGCACATAGTAAAATTTCTGTCTTCAAATCGTACATTTCAGTGGTTTTAAAATAATGGAATTTAGTCTTCAAATCGTACATTTCAGTGGTTTTAAAATAATGGAATTTAGTCTTCAAATCGTACATTTCAGTGGTTTTAAAATAATGGAATTTAGTCTTCAAATCGTACATTTCAGTGGTTTTAAAATAATGGAATTTAGTCTTCAAATCGTACATTTCAGTGGTTTTAAAATAATGGAATTTAGTCTTCAAATCGTACATTTCAGTGGTTTTAAAATAATGGAATTTAGTCTTCAAATCGTACATTTCAGTGGTTTTAAAATAATGGAATTTAGTCTTCAAATCGTACATTTCAGTGGTTTTAAAATAATGGAATTTAGTCTTCAAATCGTACATTTCAGTGGTTTTAAAATAATGGAATTTAGTCTTAAAAATTGTGCAGGTGTGCTTGTACATCTATATGAATATAAATTACAATTTTTCACATCTGCCAATAAACAGATAAACTATCAAAATAAAACAAATGGAATCAAAATATGTAATTTGGTCTTGAGTGTGTTCACTGAATTAAATTTGTCAATAATCAATTACTTTTTTCGTTTTTACATCTATGACAAACATTCAAATATTTTTATTCTCTAATGATAATCTTTTTTCCTTTTAATCACATATGATATGAAAATATCTTAAGGAAATTACAATGAAACATAAATAAAGCCATTGTAAAGCAACAAAACCATTCTTGGGAGGTACAAAGATCATAGACTCCTTCTTTGTACTTAAGATTTAGAATAAGTTAATGTAAGACAAGATCTCTCTTTTTTCTTATATTTATTTCCCATTTAGAACCATTTTCATATTAAACCTATAAAACAGTCATCTCGTACATTTTGATTATTTGAAAGAAAAAAAACAAACAACTAAAACCTAAACAATGGATTTAAACTTTCATCTCAATCCATCTTATTGCCTTTTTGTATGTCATCAGTTACACCTGTCAATAAAGGTGATCACTCTTTGTAATGAATACCTGTCATTCCCCTTGGGGCTATAAACTCAAGGTACATATTGTTGAATCTTAAATAAATCAGATTATTTATGAAAATCCTCTTTCCTCTAAAAACAAATATGGTGATAAAATGTATCTCTCACCAATTGTTTCCATCAAGAAATTAACAGTGTACAATATTCTTCATCCAAAACATTAACACATTAACACCTGAAGATTGTTGTCATTCTCACCTGAAAAGGAGGTAGGAAAAGCATGGGGGAGTTAACTTCTGAATGCATTAAAATACATGTTTCCTCGATATTTTCTTGGAAAATTGTCTAAATTCTAGTCACAAAATCCAGTTACAATAACCGATAATTATTGGCCCCAAACTTCAGGTCTGAAAAATTACATCTGTCCTGCTATGCTCTGTACCAAGAGTATAAATAAAGTCTTTATTGCTTGGTACCACTGTATAGCCTGATCAATTTTTCTGTAATACAACCCACTTTGGCATATCATAAATGATATACAGAGTTTAAATACAAACTCGTGATGTGCAAACATGGTCAATAATTTAAAATGACGAGAAAAAATATGTTATGAAACTTGAAGACATACTAAATCTTATTTTTTAGCTTTGGCATTTTTGCAGCAGATCTTTGTAGTGTGAATCATCGTAGTTTCTCTTTTCTGCAGAATGAAAAGTGAATTCATACTAACCAATAAGGTTAGCAATGGTGTTTCCTGAAGACATTGCTTAAATAATAACAAAAACGAGAATAGCCAATCAGACTTCACATCCTACAGTAATATTTTCACTGTCATGTGAGATCTGCACTTTTATCATTCAGAGCCAACTAGATATTAAAATTATGGTGAAAAATCCATGTCAATAATACTTTCCATTTAGAATAGTATTAACAGGATTTCAAAATAGCTGCCATGCTTGCCATATAAGTTGTCATATTGGCCCAATGTTCATTCCAAAAAAACTAGAAAACATAAAAAGTCTTTTAATGAAAATAACACAGCATTATGACTTTCCATTCCGGAGAAGTAGCAATAAGACAATTTTCAATATGGCCGTCATAGTGGCCATCTTGGATGACTGAACAGCACCATTATCATTTCAGACCAACTTGACCTTGGGAAAATGTGTGTGTGAAGTTTCATGGCCTATCATCCAAGCAGTGTAGGAGTAGTGACAATAAACTGATCCCGATTCCAGACAACATGCAATTAAAAACTACGGATTTATGTGTTAGTGTAATTTGGATTCTAAGGTAGCTTTAACAATTTTTCAGTCATAATCGCTACAATGTCTGCAGTGTGGCAGTTTTATAGTGATATCTAGAACTGGTGCATCATGTCACGGGCATGTAGCATCATGTCCTACCCAGTCTGATTATCCTGATACCAGGCCAACCAGACCTATTAATGCTGAGTGCCAAGCGAGACAGCTGTTAGTACCCACTTTTCTAAGTCCCTAAGGATTTATGACCCACAGTGCTAAAATAAAAACTATAACGGAATCTTGATGTCCCTTTTGCCGTAAATGAGACAAGATAAGACAATCAAATAAACAACCAGCAAAGATTTCTTATAATGTTTAAATGTTATTGTGTAAGTAAATAATTTAACATCACTCTATGTTAACTTTCTTGTCATGACAAAAAATAGATTTCATCATAATAAGTAAATTAATTATTTGTATTTAAAAATATTATTTGTACAAAAATGATACAGTCCTTTTAAGTAATGATGACAAAAATGGGGTACAATTTTTAAAGCTGACAATTAATCCTTATATTACAAATGTCATTTTGATTTACAAAAATAAGATACTAGTTCTTTATTTGAAAATATTGACATAAAAAATAAACACTGAAAGCCCACAAGGCTAATCCTGGGATGAATAAAGACTTGTTTAGCTGTAGTGATCTTGCACCAATGACATAATGGGAATCATTCATTACCTGACAATTAAACATCGACACCTTACAGATGTAACCATTGTTGCCTATGGTAAGAAAACCTTATGTGTTCAATTCATCAATGACAGAAGAAAACATTGGATTTTACAAATATTTTTCTTTGATCACTGATAACCATATCATCAAACAAGATTCATCATTTTCTACATGTATCAGACCCTTTAACAAACTCCATTCTAGCTGCAATTATGAGGAACCTCATTCTGTTGACAATATTTCTTCTTTTCTACAAAAGTTATGGAAAATCTCTATCACAAAGCACAGAAGACATTGACAGGTTAGATGCTCATGAACTTGTAAGGCGTCAAGCATTGAGCCCACAAGAGGGGGTCATGGTACCAAGGTCATTAACAAGAGGAACTGAATTACATTTGACTACAGAAAACACAACATCTATTTCCAAAGAGGGAGAACTATTGAGAGAAGTTTTCTTGGCTTCACAAAATCCTGAGTTACCTTCACCTAATGAAAAGGCAACATCTGATTCCACTCCAGACGCACAGTATACAAATGGAGCTCAACATGTTCTTGGAGGAAACAAAGGCATCAATACAGATAGCACATCCCTCCCTCAGAATAAAACTACACGGATTAGGCAGTCTGATGAAGGCTTAAATTTTGATCACAGGACCAATTCACCACAGTCTTCTGACGGAAAGCACCATGACTGGACTCCAACAGTAGAAAGTAAATACTCTGCAACCATGGCCTTTCCTCAATCACAGGGGCTAGAACATCCTAACACACACAATGGAGCTAGTCAGATAGATATGGTTGGCTCTGGACCTATCGCCCTCCCACAAACCCAAGGATCAGAGAGCACAGCTTCTAAAGGTAGATTCTAAATACAGATTTTTTTCATATTAGCATACACTGGTCTGTCTGTCTCTCTCTCTCTCTCTCTCTCTCTCTCTCTCTCTCTCTCTCTCTCTCTCTGTATTTCTCACTCTTTTTTCTCAATTTAATTCTTACTAAAGGAATTAGTGTTACCGTTTCTTTGAAATGAAACAAAATTGAAATCTGAATTCAAATAACCTTCTTTTAAAAAAGAAACTCTCTCTCTCTCTCTCTCTCTCTCTCTCTCTCTCGCTCTTATTTACTCAATTCAATTCTTACTAAAGGAATTACAGTGTTACCAACATTTGTTTAAAAAGACAAAAAATTGACAAAAAAGAATCTGTATTTAAATAACACTTTTATATAAAAAAAACACATTCTAAACAAAGAATGTCCTTCTGTGATATAAAAACTGAAAAAGCATTGAGCTGGATAATAATGTCATGTTTAGTGAAACGATTTTTGGAATTTACAATCAAAAGTTTTGTTCTATGTCCTATGTAAACCTTATTTGGAATTTACAATCAAAAGATTTGTTGTTGTTGTTGCAGGGTTCAATGCCATTTTTCAGCACATGATAGGCTATACATGGCGGCCAGTATAATTGGTGGAGGAAGAACCCGGTAAATACCCCTAGAAAGAACCACCAACCCACGACAAGCTATTGGCAAGCTTTCTCACATAACTACATTAGCCGAATCTTAGACTCGAACCCACGCAGACAGAGGTGAATAGGCAGTGATCCGTAACAGAAAGTGCTTTAGACCACTCGGCCACTCTGGCTCACCTCCCAATTAAAGTTTTGTTTTATGTCCTATATAAAGCAAATTGTCCTTACATTCAGCTCTATATGGTCTTGTAAAGTTTGGTTGTTTACATTTTGTCACTGGAAAAAATCAGATCATACTCATACTTTATGGATGTTTTCAAAATAATGCTTGTTGTCTGAAATTGCAAACAATACAGCTTATATGTCTTGGGTTTTATTTTTATTTCATTGAGGTGACAGAGGTTTGCTGAGGTGAAAGGCATTTAAAGTTGGCACAATTTGTATTTAAAAAAATACAATGGAACAGTGAGCTCAGGTACAATACAGTTTCACTGCCAACTATTAAGACGAGGCTATGGGTGGCCTAGTGTCTGAGGCACATTCACACATCTCACATGTCAACCCAAGTTCCAGTCTTGGCTCAAGCATCATGTGTATGTGACAAAGCTTGCCACTGGCCTCCCATGTGCTGATAAAAAGTGTTAAATTCAACAAAACAAAACAAAACCAATCCTAACAAAACCACAAAAAAAACTACCTTGAGCTAACTATGAGTTGACTTTTCAGTTGCATGTGACACAATGATCTTTTTACCATGACACAATGATCTTTATCCCATGACACAATGATCTTTATACCTTGACACAATGATCTTTATACCGTGACACAATGATCTTTATCCCGTGACACAATGATCTTTACCTTGACACAATGATCTTTATACCATAACACAATGATCTTTATACCATGATACAATGATCTTTAATACCGTAACATAATGATCTTTATACCGTGACACAATTATCTTTATACCATGACACAACGATCTTTATACTATGACAATGATCTTTATACCATGACACAAATAATTATAATTTGACACAACGATCTTTATATTGTGACACAATGATCTTTATACCGTGACACAACAATCTTTATACCTTGACACAATGATCTTTATACCAGTTTCTTTGCATCATGATATGAATGCCTGATAAACAACATATAGGAAATCATCATGTTAATTCTTTTGGCTGACAGTAAGGGCCAAAGAAAGTCATGTTAATTCTTTTGGCTGAAAGTACGAGTCCAAAGAAATGGTCACAATAATTAATTTGGCTGACAGTTAGTGCCCAAAGAAATGGTAATTTTAATTATTTTAGCTGACAGTAAGGGCCCAAAGAAATAGTCACAATAGTTCTATTGGCTGACAGTAAGGGCCCAAAGAAATAGTCACAATAGTTCTATTGGCTGACAGTAAGGGCACAAAGAAATAGTCACAATAGTTCTATTGGCTGACAGTAAGGGCCCAAAGAAATAGTCACAATAGTTCTATTGGCTGACAGTAAGGGCCCAAAGAAATAGTCATTTTAATTCTTTCATCTGATAGTAATTGCCAACAAAAATAGCTTTATTAATTCTTTTAGGTGACAGTAAGGGCCTAAAGAAATACATGTAGTCATAATAATTATTTTGGCTGACAGTAAACACCCAAAAAAATAGTCACATTAATTCTTTTGGCTGACAGTACGGGTGAATGTCAAGGTCAATGCCAGACTAAAGTAGGTGAGGTTGTACCTTACTTTCTTACAAAAAAGAACTTAAAGATAATTCTGCAGTGTATAAATGTCACCTTTATTTGAAATAAAACTCAACTTAATACCTAGCATTTAACATGGATAATAAATAGGACTTAGAATTCACTTCATCCCGAAACACAACCTAATATCAAGCATTTAACATGGATAATAGATAGGACTTAGAAGTCACCTGATCCCAAAACCTAACCTAATATCAAGCATTTAAATGGATAATAAATTGGACTTAGAATTCACCTCATCCTAAAACCCAAATTAATACCAAGCTTTTACATCAATAATACATTTTTGCTATATACAAATACCAAGCCTTTACCATCGATAATACTATATACAAATACCAAGCCTTTAACATTGATAATACTACATGTATATACAAGTACCATGCCTTTAGCATCGATAATACATTTATTACTAAATACAAATACCAAGCCTTTAACATCAATAATACATTTATTATTATATACATATACCAAGCCTTTACCATCGATAATACTATATACAAATACCAAGCCTTTAACATTGATAATACTACATGTATATACAAGTACCATGCCTTTAGCATCGATAATACATTTATTACTATATACAAATACCAAGCCTTTAGCATCGATAATACACTTATTATTATATACAAATCCACCTCCAACAAGATCATCTGCTGCAATAATCTCTTCAAAAATCTCCTAATTAGGATTAATTATTTTAGTGGATCTATTTTCCCTTTTAGCTTGTAATTGCTTAATTTTCTATGATGCTCTATAAATCCTGTTTTAATTGTAAATTGTTATGTGAATCGAATGGAAAAATAGCCTGTTCTTTCTCAATGTGAAAATATTTTGCAGCAGATAGTGAAGGATATACAGTGTACTTGGTACCAATAAAATATAACAGATTTCTGTAGTGATATAAATAAAGTCGGTTTCTGCTACAGGTAACTTTGACTAAAGCAGAAACATTGCCCTTGTTCTTATTTACATTTGACCCTGAAAGTTATGGCTTTTGTAATAAAATTTATTCAGTTACCAAAGGTTTTAAGATTTAAAAAATAAATGTGCAGGAAACCAATATTTCTCTGAGTTTCTTTGGTTCTTCCATTCTCTATGTCTGGTTATCTTTAATCCAAAACAGACACAAAACAAACCCAACACAAACTTTTTAATTAAGGTAAATAAACACACACACACACAAAACACAAACACAAGCCTCCTAAGCTATTGCACAAAAACTTTACAAACATACAAGTATATCCACCTAAGCATAAACAGAGATGTATGTCTCATTGTTTTTTTTGTGCCATGCCAGGTTCGACTTTATTCTTGATGAATTCTGTTTCAGATGGTCCATCTGCTGGCCAGCCTGAGAACACCCCACAATCACCTATTGGAAGGCAGATCAGAATTTCTACTAGGGGACCAAGTCAATCACCCAGAATGCCATCAACAGGTGCTGATGGTCAGCAAAATTTGAGGTCTCCTTTGCATGGAGGGCAACAGAGCCAACCTCCTAGAGGATCACAGGGTCGACAATCGGGACAGTTGGAACAAAGGCTTCCACCGAATCACATAAATCAACAAGAATCTCCAGAGGGACTTCAACCCAAACATATGAGCCAGCAAAGCCCTAGAAATCAGCATGACTCAAACAGAAGAGACCCACAAGAAAGATCTGACAGGCCCAGTGAGCGACTGGCACAAGGCTGGGACCAAAGAGGTCTTGGGTCTTTTGACAGTAGAAGCTCAACAGGAGGATCTGGGATTGACCTAGCAGGAGCAGCATTGCTGAATTCAAATATTGGAGATACTATTGGAGACCGTATTTCTGATGGACTGGAACCAATGGCAGAACGGCAAATTGGAATGAATCAACAGAGAGGTTCTGGAAGGGGCTCAAGCTGGTCCCAGGGGGACTGGTCAGGAAGGGATGCATCTAGATCTGGCCTGGCCCCTAGGCGCCCAACTGATTATCCAATCACAGGAAATGGGTCAAGTTCAGGTATGACAGATATGATAGACTCTGGACCTCAAAGAGGAGACAGTAGAGCTGGACTAGATCCAATAGCCGATTTTAATAGCAATCAGTATAACACACAGTCGAGTGACCAAATAAATTCCAGAAATATGCCAATAAGCCCGTACAACATAGACAGTTATGACAGAAGGTTCCCATATGACCAGACATTTGCACCTGGCAATGCAAGGGATACTTTGTATCCACCAAACCAGAATTTCAGAATGAGGATGCAGTATGACCCCCACATCAGGATTGGAGAGGACATATCAAGGTATGAGGAGATAGACCCTCGATACATGTGTCAAAATCCAAATGACCCATTATGTATGCGTTATCAAAGGAGAGGAAGAGAGATGGATATTGAGACAGGTAATAGTGAGATGGATATAGAGGGAGATGAAATGGATATTGAAGGGCCAGATGCCATGAATTTACTGACCTCTCTAGGGATGTCCCCTACAACAACAAACCTGCATGCTCTAGATATAAACATTAAACATAATGTTCTAAAAACACTCAGAGAAAGATTCAATGTTACTTCACCACAAGATATGGTCAAAACATCGGCAGATCCATTGTTCAAGCAATTCATGTTTAGTGCGCTGTCCAGATCATCAATTGTGGCACCAGGCGAGTACAAAGTAAACTTAACTGCACAGGAGGTAGAACATCTTCTGGCTAGTAACAACACAAGTACTGACCCTCCTTCTCTAACAAAAACAGAAAAGGGAGCTTTGCAACCAAAAGCAGAAAGGCTTGTTTATAACCCATTGGAGGAAAATGACACAGCAGAAAAACCTGAAAGTCCAGTAATGGGATTAAATTTTACTAATGGGCATGGTAAAGGTGAAACAGAATCCAATGCTCAGGAGGCAGAGCATCCTGCAACAACTGATGAAAGGTCTGAGGCCGGAGAAGATACTGGAACCGCTGAAAAGGGCGAGGCCAATGGAGCAGCAAAGTCAGTGACACAAATAGGAAGTGCATCCTCTGATGTTAAAGGCAACACTGAGCAAGCCATATCAAATCCATACAACCCTGACACATCAGACCCTAACGGCCAAGAAGCACCTGGGTCAGGAACTAATGGTAACTCTGGATCTGGAACCGGATCAATTAGCCAATCAGATTCTGGCAATCAGGCAGGTAGTAATTCAGGTCATGAGAAGACAAATCAAGTTCCTGCCTCTAATGAGCGTTTTCCTGCTGGTCTGACCTTTGGCATAATCGTTGCTGCTCTTATAGGCATGGGAATAATAATCGGACCAATACTTTGTCTTCTGTGTAAATGGTGGAAAGAAGCTCAAAAGAAAAAGCGAAAAGAAGCAGCCTTTAAAAATCGTGATTTATCTTGTAACAAAATCTATGATGATATGATTTTAAATGACCTGGGTCCAGATATTCCCTTAACAGCAATAAATGAGAAAGCATACCCATACGGGATGTCTGGTCATCACAAGAGATACACTGATATAACGACAAATACACCAGAATCAGAACTACTGCAGAGCTGTCGTACTGATCCAAGAGGCAGACTGCCATGAACCTGTGCCAAGTCCACAAACTCTTAACTCATAACTACAGACTGCCATGAACCTGTGACAAGTCCACAAACTCTAAACTCATAACTACAGACAGACCGCCATGAACCTGTGACAAGTCCACAAACTCTAAACTCATAACTACAGACAGACTGCCATGAACCTAAGACAAGTCCACAAACTCTTAACTCATAACCACAGACAGACTGCCATGAACCTAAAAAAAGTCCACAAACTCTTAACTCATAACCAGACAGACTGCCATGAACCTAAAACATGTCCACAAACTCTGAACACATAACCACAGACAGACTGCCATGAACCTAAGAAAAGTCAACAAACATTAAACTTGGCTTCAAGCAATTTCTTTCTGCGATGGATCAGGCTGGTTGGTAGACTTGCAACAAGCCTAATGTAAATACATTTATATTCACAAACAAGATTTAAGAAGTGTTTCTTTAAAACTTTTGAAAATAACAAATGCAATAAAACCTGTCTTGAAAGACTAATTTATATGTGAGACAACTTGTCTTGAGAGACCTTATTCTCAATGCAAATATCTATTATAGAGTGTTATGACATTTTACGAGAAACCAACTGTCTTACCATACATGTGGTCTTTCAAGACAGGTTATATTGTAAAGGAATCTGGAAAATAATGCAGATTTCTACTAAGTGACTGAAACGAAAATTTAAATTAATGTGACCTTTCATTTTGTCTGTACATAATTATTTTTACTCTATTACTTCATAATGAATTTAATAAAGCCAAATGCTTATGGGGAAGTTTTCACATTCCAGTTTTTCATTCATTCATGATTTACAGCATTATTTGTACATTTATCAGAATGGGAAATGATGCCATCAGCAACTTTCTCTAAATTACCTCCTACTGCATAAAATAATAAAGCTAAAAGCAACAAAACTGAAATAGCTACTTCAGAATTTGTGTGGAATAATCTTTGCCATCTTAAATATATCTTAATGACCAGTCGGAATTGGTGTGTAAAGAATATTTCCTGTGAACAGTATAGATGATATCCAACATTTAGCAATCAAGTCTGAATTCATTCGATATTTAATGTTTTGCTAGAAAGTAAAGAATAAACTAAGCTCTATGTAGAAAACCTGCATAATTATCAACATGAATTCCAAGAAACTACTTTGTAGATCTAAAACCATGTCAGGACTAATGATTATTAATGGAGTCACTGTGACCTACATTGTACAGTATTGATAGCCACTACCTATTGATAGTAAGTATATGCACTACCTACTGATAATAAGTAAATGCACTACCTATTGATAAGTAAGTAAATGCAATACCTACTGTTAATAAGTAAATGCACTACCTACTGATAACAAGTAAATGCACTACCTATTGATAGTAAGTAAATGCAATACCTACTGTTAATAAGTAAATGCACTACCTACTGATAACAAGTAAATGCACTACCTATTGATAGTAAGTATAGGCACTACCTATTGATAATAAGTAAATGCAACAGTATCTATACATATGGCTTTATAGCACTTGACCACTAAAACAGCTAAATACAGCCACCTTGACCAACTTTGGGACAATGCTGGGGAATACTATATTTTCTGCACATTTCTTGACCCTGATATTTGACACAAAAGACTGTTCACCAAAATATTTTCATACTTTTAATTTTCAGACATTGTGTTACAATATATTGTACCTTGTTTAGAAACACAACCTAAAATAATCATGTTTCAATGCAGACGTCTCAGTTCACCAGTAATCACAGTGGCTTGCATTGCAATACTGGTAATCATCGTAGCTTGTACGTGTTGCCAATAATCACACCGGCTTGTAACTCTGTTGCCAGCAATTACATTGGTCTGTATTGTGGATTGCCAGCTATCACAATGACTTGTACTGTGTTTGCCAGTTATCACAATGACTTGTACTGTGTTTGCCAGTTATCACAATGCCTTGTACTGTGTTTGCCAGTTATCACAATGACTTGTACTGTGTTTGCCAGTTATCACAATGACTTGTAATGTGTTTGCCAGTTATCACAATGACTTGTACTGTGTTTGCCAGTTATCACAATGACTTGTACTGTATTTGCCAGTTATCACAATGACTTGTACTGTGTTTGCCAGTAATCACATTGGTTTGTACTGTGTGTTGCCTGTAAAAACAGAGGCTTCTATTGTGTTTCCAGTAATCATCATGGCTTGTGTAATGAATGTTGCCAGTAATTACTATGGCCTATACATGTGTTTACCAGTAAGCATAATGGCTTTTAAATATCTTTGCCAATAATTACAGTGGCTTGTACTGTGTTGCCAATTTATACAATGGAAGCTGGGCCATGGTAAGCTCTCTTCACCTTACTGGAAATTGAATGGAAGATGCCAATATATACAATGGAAGAAGGGCCATGCCATAAAATCTCTTTACCTTACTGGCATGTAAATTGAAAATGTGAAGTGCTTCAACCTAACATTCATAAACTGTCAACTGGATGTGAAAGACCGAGTTTTGATTAACGAGAACAAGACTGCAATTATCAGCCATGATCCACTAATTTTATCAAATAAGACAATAAATCATAGAATCAGTATGGATCAGCAACTTAAAAGAAATCTTTAAACAACACAAAAAATCTTTGCTAGTATAATATAAAGTTGATTAAGTGTCATTATTCTATAGCTAATTAACCAGTTTCTTTTCTTGATAAACAAGTGAAATACATTCCACACATAAAATGAGAGGAAAAAACTTCCAAAAGAGCATCAGCTGATGATCCATGTTAATTTTAGGATCCAAAAATAATACATTGCTAGAGACAATACAATATTGCTAGTCGTTTACTGTATTTAGACTTGTGATTTCAAATACAAGACATGGTCTTATGGAGCCTACATGAGCGACCGTCTTACATTCGTACATATGGGGCCCCCGAGTGGCCGAGTGGTCTAAAGCGCTCACTGTTATGGATCACTGCCATCTCACCTCTGTCTGTCTGGGTTCGAGTCTAAGATTTGACTAATGTAGTTATGTGAGAAAGCTTGCCAGTAGCTTCTCGTGGGTCGGTGGTTCTTTCCGAGGGTTTTCCCGCGTCCATCCTCCACCAATAATACTGGCCGCCATGTATCGTGTGCTGAAAAATGGCGTTAAACCCTACAACAACAAGAACGTTCATACATGTATGTCTATCCTTGATAACTAAATTTTCATCCATTTTTCTGTCTTTAATACCTTGAAAAAAATATTCAATCAGAATTCTTTGTATTTACTTTTTGAGTTGCACACTGTAATTCATAGTGCTAATTTTCATCACGCCTAATTATCTTGATGGTCTGGTACAGACAAGGCAGCTCTATTGGAAAAATGTATGGTACTAATATATTACTTAAATTTTAGGCGTCTGGAATTATATCATATACAAGGCAAGTATGCCTGTTTATCTTTTATTACCTAACTATATCATATACAAGGCAAGTATGCCTGTTTATCTTTTATTACCTAACGTCTAACATGCAAAGACAGATAAGATTTTTTTTTATTTCACGGCTAGTATATTATATATTATATTAATATTTCTGCTGGGTAAATTTATTCTACCTTTGTTTTAAGATAGCATACAAATTAAGTTTTGCCATTTGAAAGCGTACGAACAATACAATAATTGCTTAAAATGTTTCATATAAGAGATTTAATTAATTTGTCAGAAAACTTAATCAACAAAATGCAAAATGGGAACAAAATCTTCTAATTGTGAAAAACAAAATCTCATAATTGTGAAAAAAATTGGTTACTGGTATCCTTCTTTTTATTTTGCTAGAGTATTACTAAATTTTCCACAAAGAATGGTAACACAGAGTGTACATTAATCAGTCACATGATCTGACACCTGGTAACACAGAGTGTACATTAACCAGTCACATAATCTGACACATGGTAACACAGTGTACATTAATCAGTCACATGATCTGACACATGGTAACACAGATTGTACATTACTCAGTCACATAATCTGACACATGGTAACACAGAGTGTACATTAACCAGTCACATAATCTGACACATGGTAACACAGTGTACATTAATCAGTCACATGATCTGACACATGGTAACACAGTGTTAATTAATCAGTCACATGATCTGACACATGGTAACACAGAGTGTATATTAACCAGTCACATAATCTGACACATGGTAACACAGAGTGTACATTAATCAGTCACATAATCTGACACATGGTAACACAGTGTACATTAATCAGTCACATAATCTGACACATGGTAACACAGACTGTACATTACTCAGTCACATAATCTGACACATGGTAACACAGAGTGTACATTAATCAGTCACATAATCTGACACATGGTAACATAGAGTGTACATTAATCAGTCACATAATCTGACACATGGTAACATAGAGTGTACATTAATCAATCACATGATCTGACACATGGTAACACAGAGTGTACATTAATCAGTCACATGATCTGACACATGGTAACACAGAGTGTACATTAATCAGTCACATAATCTTACACATGGTAACACAGAGTGTACATTAATCAGTCACATAATCTGACACAGTACTAACTTTGGCATGACAAGTCATTCTTTATCTTCTCAAACATAATGAAAATAAAAACTGCCTTCATTCAAATTTAAATTTCTTATGCTCAGATCTTGTAGTTTTTCATCTAAATTCTAAAAAAAAGTTTGTCCTAAACTTACAGTTTTAATTTCTGACTTTTATCACCATATTTTGGGTTCATGAAATCGTTAAATTAAATATACTTGCATCATATCTTCTTATTAAGTTAGAACTTTCTGGCACCAATTAATACTGGAATACAATTTTCTAATTTCAGTTTTGCCATAATTTTTTTGCCAAAGCTGAACTGTCAGTTCCTTTTTTGATTTGTGATGGATCTGATAATGTTAATATTCTTTTAGCACTTTGCATTTCCATCAAAGACCAAAGCTCAAAATACCACCTGCTCATTTAAACAAATCTCTGGTTCAAATTAATTTGTAATTTACTACTTGGAGGTTTTAGTAATATTTGTCATCATCACCCTATGCAATCATTAGGTTTATATTCATCAAGTAAACACATTTATCTTAACGCCAAGCCTTCACAAGCGACTCGCAATCTGACACTCTTAATCCGACTTGAAATCCAGTACAGAACAATAATAATGGTTTATATTGATCCAACCACTACAGATTAATTAGACTTTTTGTAGGCATGCTGCTTTCTGACATTTAATTCAGGCATTTCAATCAGATAATTTTCTCACAGCTTCATGCCCTAACTGGCTATTTGCCTGTCAGGGCATGAATAAAGCATGGCAAAATCTCTTCTGGGACACTCTTCATTTGAATGGACGTCCCCATACCATTTAGGCCCGGGCAGGGTGCTTGTTGCCCATCAGGACAATTTAAGCATGGTAAGACATCTTCTGGAGGCAATTTCTTCATAACACAGGGCATTCTAATTAATGCTTTCCTCTAGTGCAGTTAAAGTAGTACATGTTAATGGTACCAAGTTAGTGGTACCAATTTAATGGCACCAAGCTAATGGTACCAATTAATGGCACCTAGTCCTAGTTAATTGCACCAAGCTAATGGTACCAATTAATGGCCCCTAGTCCTAGTTAATTGCACCAAGCTAATGGTACCAATTAATGGTCCCTAGTCCTAGTTAATTGCACCAAGCTAATGGTACCAATTAATGGCACCTAGTTAATAGCACCAAGCTAATGGTACCAAATTAATGGTACTATTTTAATTGTATAAAGTTAATAGCACCAGTTTAATGGTACCAAATTAATTGAACCAGTTTAATGGTACCAAATTAATTGAACCAGTTTAAAGGTACCAAATTAATTGCACCAATTTAATGGTACCAAATTAATTGTGCCAGTTTAATGGTACCAAATTAATTGCACCAATTTAATGGTACCAAATTAATTGCACCAAATTAATGCCAGAAATGCATAAGCTTGGAGTTACTGCAGTATATACTTTTCAGTCAGATCTTAATAATTGGCTACACCCAAACGATTTGCTAAGTCCAGTGTAAAGCACTCTTAACTCTCTGAAAATTCAATATTACAAACAGATGGATACAAGAAATTTGTCCCAAACACCTCTTAAACATTTTTAATTCTCTATGGAAATCATGTGATAATTTAACAGATCATAAAGCCTGCCATTATAAACTAATTATAAACTAAGCTGTCCATTAAAACAGATGGGTGTACCAAGAAAATACCACTAAGAAAAAGGAAGATAAAAAAATATTTATTTGCTCAAGTCAACAAACACAAATGAAAATCTATGAAAGATAAACATATGGTAATATTCTAAATATATAAACAGTAATTGAAATGTCCAATATGTAATAACTATAAAGCATGTATCACAGATATACAATAAATAAACATCTATTTACAATTAAAAAACATCTTAATTATTTACAATAAATAAAATTTACAATAAATAAACATCATAATTATTTACAATAAACATAATTATTTACAATAAATAAACATCCTAATTATTTACTTATCATCCACAACTAAAACGGTTGCTTCTTTGCTTTGAATCATTCATGATCATTAGTAACTTTCCTTACTCAGAGAGCTTAAATATCATGAAGAGTTCCAAATTTTTTGGCAATATCACACTGCCTTCACCATGTGATCAACTTTAATCTTAAGATATTTATGCTCTGAGAATGGGAAATTACTAATGATATATATATATATATATATATATATATATATATATATATATATATATATATATATATATATCATTCAGTTAAATGTACATATAGTAACTCAAATAGAAACAATATTTTTATGCTCAAATAAGGTCCTGAAAAAGTAATCCATCAAACAAACCCTGGAAACTAATATAATAATCCATAATCCTTGAATAGATAATCTATCAAATTCTAGAACTAATAATCCATATCCTTAAATAGATAATCCATCAAATCCTGCAACTACTACTCCATAAAATCACAGAAAATATACTAATATACTAGAACTGATAATTCAATAAATCCTGGAACAAAATCCATAAAATCACAGAAAATATACTAATATACTAGAACTGATAATCCAATAAATCCTGGAACAAAATCCATAAAATCACAGAAAATATACTAATATACTAGAACTGATAATCCAATAAATCCTGGAACAAAATCCATAAAATCACAGAAAATATACTAATATACTAGAACTGATAATCCAATTATTCCTGGAACAAAATCCATAAAATCACAGAAAATATACTAATATACTAGAAATGATAATCCAATATTTCTCATGAAAAGACATCAATCATTTTAAGTGCCCATTTCTCATGAAAAGACATCAATCATTTTAAGTGCCCATTTCTCATGAAAAGGTATAAATTATTTTAAGTGCCAGCAAAGTTTCCTTGCCATGATAACCCAATAAAATGTTTCTGTTAAATATATTTATGAAAAACAAGAATGTGATAAAAGATCATTGCAAATTGTCAGCCAATGTTTGCAATGATGGTGTCATGGATGTTAATGAAACCAATAATTACTTAATAATTAATTAATTAATTACAATATTTTTTTTTAAATTTAATTCTTGAGAACAAGCTCTTGCCAAATCACAAAAATACAAAATTCACTTGTCCAAAATTAAAAGGAACAATACAATATTTGAATGACTTGTTGAAAGTGTAATAAAAGTCACAGATAATAAAATCTTAGTTCACTCAATACCTGGACAACAAAACTACTCTGTGCTTTCTCTGAAAGGAATAAAACTAATCTATTGACAGCAAATGTGTTGCACAATCAATTAAAACTTTGACATGGGATGTTCAATACCACTGTCTGCTGTAAAACGGATAAAACAAACAGCATGATCGATGGAATAGCCAGCCAATCCAATAATACTTGACTTCTTATTGACACAGGTCAGTGCATAATGCTAATCAATCGGAATATGAAATTATCTATGCAGGTGAATACTGCAAATTTTAGCGCCATTTCAATCCGACAGACAGAGATAATGATTTGTAGGCATTCTGATCCTAAAAAGCTATCTAGAAGGAATCTTCTCATTATTTAATTTAACAAAGGTAGGTAGATCTATATTTAATTTTAATGACAAAGAATGACATGTTGGCCATCAAATCTACTTTTAATTTTAATGACAAAGACTGCCATATCGGCCATCAAATCTAATTTTAATTTTAATCACAAAGTTTGCCATGTAGGCTAACACATTTATTATTAATTTTAATGACAAAGACTGCCATGTTGGCCATCAAATCTACTTTTAATTTTAATAACAAACACTGCTGTTGTTGACCATCACATTTATTATTAATTTTACTGATAATTACTGCCACATTCGTTGTCAAATTTTATCTTTAATTTTAACGAAAAAGACTCCTAATGTTGACCACCATGTTCAAGTATTTTTAGTATTTCATGTCACCTTTCAGTATTCTTCACAAGTGCACACCAATAGTAACGTACATTATCGACAAACATACATTATTGACATCTTTTTTATATCTTGTAACCAAACTGTCAATACAAGCAATGATCCATACTGCAAAAATGATGCAAAATATTTTATATTTACAATACTTGAAATGTATAACAGTTGAAAATAGTGTACTAATAATGGTCACTAGTGTTGAGCTTAGATGCTGAAGGTTACAGCAAAGTAGTGTCAAGTTCAATGCTACATGTATGCTGGAATGAAGATCATTGACTTAACATAGATGGCACTCTTCAACTTCTGTAGCTGTTCGACTTAGTAAGGATCCATTCTTTGTTTGTTTGTTTTTGTAGGGTTTAACACCATTTTTCAGCACATGATAAGCTATACATGGCGGCCAGTATTATTGGTGGAGGAAGAACCCTGGAAAACCATGGAAAGAACCACCAACCCACAAGAAGCTACTGGCAAGCTTTCTCACATAACTACATTTGCCAAATCTTTCACTCAAACTCACGCAGACAGGTGAGATTGCAGTGATTCGTAATGGAAAGCGCTTTAGATCACTCTGCCACTCGGGACTCTGAGTTTTAAAGTAAAAAGAAATGTGCCATGTGAAAATTTCTTTCTGTAGAAAAAATTATATCCATTTTGCTCTATCATTTTCCAATTAGGTACCATCCATTTTAGTTTTTGATAATCATAATTACCAACGTAGTAAAATTGACCATCGAGTACCCGTTTTTTTTCATGTATAAAAAACCCCAACATGTTTCCGTGTTCAGATCAAATATTATATCTGGTAATGTCAGGACTGACAGAGACACATAATAATGAGATTTCAAGGTTTGTGCTTAATGTGAAATGGCGGCTAAGCCTTTATCATTAGTAGACCTCAATCTACTGACCTTATATTTTCAAGATATATGACCATTTGACCATGTATATCACACTTTCCTTATTTTCTATTCATTATAACTGTACACAAAATTTATATACATGTATTTCCAACTCGTGTACATCCTGAACACAAAGCCTTAAGGAAAACTTTCATAATGCTGTGATTCTAAGCATCATTAAAACCAAAATTTTAAATCTTTTAAAACCTAACTTGTCTTTTGTAATTCAGACACTTCAATATATTTCAATTTGTTTTTTAATATTATGAATTCTTTAATATTTCTTTCTAATCAATATAGCAAGAACAGAGCAACAGTTGTGTGTGAACTATTTGAGGCGGCAAAGAATCAACACAAAATGACTAGCAATATCAACTTGACGTACCATCAAAACAACTACAGTATTAACGAACACGACGCAAAAATAGCCATCATCATTGGCTCCCTTCTCCTTACCCTTATTATTCTCAACCTTCTTTTCTATCTTCTTCACAAAAGAGTCAGAAACCCTCGACATTCTTCAGAACCTGACATGTCCAAGCTCTATGCATCTGTGTACAGTAGAAAGATTTCTGTGGTGTCTACACTTCCAGATGTTCAGTCTGGCATGGAGGTGGCAACAATGAAAAGATCCTACAAAAGTACCGGAGAGCTTGAACTGCAACCAATAGCGGCAAATCGGATAGGACACACAAAATCCCCATCAGGAAATCAGCAGATGCATCTCTTCATGACAGCATAGAGAAGAACCGTTTTATGTGATGGCTAATGTTTTTATAACTACATCATTAATTACGTTTTTTAGCAAACTCAAATGCAATCAAGTTTCATGATTTCTAAACTAAGCTGGTCACCAAAATGTTTCCCAAACATTCAGAACTTCGTTTTACAATGCTCTTCAAAAAGCCATACAAATCACATGTTTTAAGCGAAGGAGCCTTATAATGATATTTCTTCGTCAAGTGCCTCGACAACTCATTTCAAACGAACAATCAAACAAAAGTTTTTGGAAAACGTGATATAATAATTCATGGCTCTCATTGACAGCATTAAAAAAACAAGTACAAGTATATTAGTGTTAAAAATAATTTAAACATACCACACCTCAATCTGCCTTATTATTAATTATTTATTAAGTTTCAAAACACATTTCACTATCATGACGTTATTTCACTGTTCAAATTCTGTCATACCATAGTAATCTGGCCTTGTGCCATTTAGTTCATGGATATAAATAAATCATTTATAAACTTTACCAAAGCTGTTGATAATGACTTTACTTAATATACAAAAGAACGCATCAATATTTATCAAAGGCTTTTAAAAGCGACATTTGATTTTAGGTCTTTTATGAAGCTTAAAATCAAAAACTACCAAAATCTTAACAGATAACAGTTTACCAAAAATTCTCACTTATAAGTCGAGACCAACTGCAAACACCACAGACCCAGAGCTGCTTTCATTAAATGCTGCAGCATAGCTGAATCTATACAGACTGTTAGGAGAATATTCAGTAAAGCAAACAGCATAGACCCTGAAGTGCTGGCACATTATGTGATAACAGATTAGGGTCTATCCTGTTTGCAGTTGAACTTGACTTATAAGTGAATAGTTATGGTGTCTGTAAACAGGTGAATAGAGATAAATACAAACATGCCAACCAGATTCAAATTACTCAAATCCAGTTTCCATGCTGAGATTACAGTAAATAATACCATGCCAATGTTGATAGGAGAATGTGGACGTGGAATTACGTCTTTCATAAAAGTTAAAATATCAATCTGACATGAATGTTACTGTTTACAGCAGATAAATTGAATCTTTACTTAAAAGTTACAAAGGTCTATGAATCCAAATGAAATACATCAAACGCAAAACGTAAAACCTTTATTATTTTTAAAAAAAACTTTGCACAAGGATTTTAGTGAAGTACAAAAGTGAATTTAAAGACTGATTCATGACGCAGTTATTATTTCCGGTGGAGAAACAAATGTCTGCATACATGCGACAATATCAAACTGACTTTGTAGTTGATATTCAACTATTTGCAATCATTTAAGAAATACTGTGCTACAAGACTCACAAATCTTTTCATTCAAACCAACAAGGAAACAGAGATCGTTATTTTGGATTACTAAAAACGAGAGTTATTCAAAGACACAAGGTTTAATTTTAATGAAAAAACAAAACTATCCAATATGATTATCAAAAGTGTTTTTTTGTGCTTCAATCTTCCAAGTGATTGTACATCTTACTTTGAAAAACAACATCTTATCCTGGATACACCAAACTGTCTCAAAAAGAATAGCAGTTAGATCTGATATAAGATATTAATTTCCAAGACTTACTAAATTCCAGAATGGAAGTGGAAATTTGCCTCCAGAATTATACGTGGATTACAAATGGATATATGAGAACGCATGCACAGATGACAAAAAATGCCTACCTATGGTGAGACTAATTAAATAGTACTACTACCAATTTGTCAGCTTACGTATAAAAATCCAGTTTGATTTGACAGCCTTCATTTTTTCTATCTAAAATGTGACAAGAATTAAATCACATGACCATTTATATGAAGTAATACAAATGCTGACTTATCTATCAAACAGATTATACTGAGAAAACGAATATAAAAATAATAAGAAAAAAGACCACCAAGATAACAAATATATGAAAACGCAAAGACTTATAGGACCAGATACCAACAATATCTAAGTTAACTTTCTTATGTCACCTGATACAATCTCAAGACATTGTAACATTTTTTTGGCATTCCATAGTGACTCAAGACATTGTTACATAACTTTGGCATTCAATACTGACTCAAGACATTGTTACATAATTTTGGCATTCAATACTAACAAACAGATGTGTTACCATGTGTAATTATTAACCAATGTATAACACCAAGAAGGACATCAGAACTGAATGCATAGCAATGAATTCTCACAAAATAAATTATTATGTACTTATCATCCTTGTGACTCTGCCAATATTTTATGGAGACCAATGCCCAAATAATTGTACAAACTGTGACTCTGACACAAATGGCCATGTAATAAAAGTTGTTTGTCAAGATGTTAAAATCCAAACTCTTCCAAATTCTCTTACGGAACTTTGGGTTTCTTCTGATGGTCGTCAACTCTCTCTAATTCCATTGGGGAGATTGCAGCCCTTTATTCTTGCAGGCAAAACACAACTTCGAATCCTATCTATACAGAGATACAACATTCGACAGCTTGTAAATGGAAGCTTAAGCATTTGTACAAATCTGATAGTTCTGGATCTAAGTGATAATTTAATTTCAAACCTGCCAATGGGTATTTTTCATGGTCTAATATCATTAAAGACTTTAAACCTCAGCAAGAATGCACTGACATCGCTGGATTCAAGTACAGGATTATTTTCACATTTACGCAGCTTGACTCATTTGTATCTGGGATTTAACAAACTGACCAGGATTAGTAATTCTACCTTCAGGAACTTGACAGGATTATCTCAACTTGGTCTCGAGTCAAACAGAATTTCAACAATTGACAGTGACACATTTCAAGCAATTCATTCTCTTCAGACAATCAATCTGTCAAATAACACCTTAACAAATATTCAATCTGAACTATTCAAAGGTTTGACCAAACTTCTTCGAATCGAGTTAACAGGAAATTTGCTTCAAATTCTTGAACAAACTACAATTATTGAACCAAGTGTACGTCTAATATCTTTGTCATCAAATAAGTTCACGGAAATTCCAACAGGTTTTCTACAGCACCTTCAAAATGTTCAAATTGAAGTTAATCTTGCAGAAAATCAGATCCATAACATATCAGAAGGTTCACTGGATAAAATACATATACAAAAGCTAAATTTAAGTTTTAATTTGATCGAATTTATACAGTATACTGCTTTTAGTGACTGCAAAATTTCTGAATTAGACCTAAGATATAATCATCTCAAATCTCTCCAAAAGGAATTGGAAGGAAATTTGTTGAAAATAAATACCATTCTATTGGACAATAATACTTGGACATGTGATTGCTCTTTACTCTGGTTGGTTGAATTTATCAAAATTAGCCAATCAAACCATTCTGATCCAGTCTGTGCTGAACCAGTACAATATAATGGGAAAACGATGATTTCCATAGCAACAGATTTATTCTCAGACTGTGTTCCAACAACTACCCAGCAATCAACTTCAACACAGAAAACAACATTCATAACTAGCACTGATACGAGTCAGACAACAGCAACAACAGGAATGCAAACAACAGGAAAGGATCTGATAACAACAGCAAATATTGTTGAAAGTATCACTGGTGGCATGACTACTGTTACAACTACTAAGCAATCGACATCAACAGAGAAAATAACAGTCCCAACCACCGCTGCCAGAATTCAAACAACAACAATAGGAACAAGCAAAATAACAACAGGAAATGGACTGACAACAGAAAAGGTCAATGAAAACACCCATAGTAATATGGCTACTGTAACAACACAAGCAAAATCTAAAAAAGACAGTCCTTTAACAGTGGAAGATGATTCAAGTTCTACAACTGTTGACATAACTGTAGGAATATGTGTGGGAGTTATCTGCCTTTTAGTTCTAATGGCTGCACTGGTTAAACTCAAGCCATGGAAGAAGCTTGGAAAATCGGCAAAAGTGGGTGTTCAATGTGTGGAATCATATTCAACACATGGTGACTGTAATGCAAAGCCACAATTTAACATGCGTTCCCTCTGGCACAAAGTCATTCCCACTGATTATGTTCCACGAGAAGAACTGATAAATGAATTGTCAGATTGATTTGTTAAATTCTAAGGCTTTCAAGGTTTCACATTTATATATATATATATGAAGATGATGAGATGAAGTACAAAATGTATGCTTGTAAAAAAATCTCAACATAAAAATTAAATATTTCAGGAATGAAAGAACAGTGCTAATAAATAACACTAAAAAAGCTAATCAGTGCTTTCTCCAATTTAAACAAAAATGGGGTCAGGCATGTTGCCTCTGGCATATTCATGATAGAAAGATTTCAGGGTGGTAGAAGGCACTTTCTTTATGAGACCAGCATCATGAAAAGATCCCTTGTACATTCAAACCTGTCTTGAAAGACCACTGCTATGTGAGACCACCTGTCTTGAGAGACCATATTCTCAATGCACAAATTTAACGATTACATAAGATTGTGACCTGTAATAAGAGGCCACCTGTCTTGAGAGACCATACTTTTATGGCAGAAAGGGTAGTCTTTCAATACAGGTTCTACTGTAGTATCTTGCCAAAAATAAGGTAAATACTTGTCAATGAGTAAAAATCCAACTGATGGTTCCTTATCTTTATACAGCAGCAATGACACATGTATCAAAGTCTATGTCACATGCATCAGAAGTACATGTCACATGTATCAGACCCTATGTCACATGTATCAGTGCCTATGTCACATGCAACAGAAGTACGTGTCACATGTAACAGACCCTATGTCACATGCATCAGCACCTATGTCACATGCATCAGAAGTACATGTCACATGTATCAGACCCTATGTCACATGTATCAGTGCCTATGTCATATACATCAGAAGTACATGTCACATGTATCAGACCCTATGTCACATGCATCAGCACCTATGTCACATGCATCAGAAGTACATGTCACATGTATCAGACCCTATGTCACATGTATCAGAACTACATGTTACAAAAGAGACCTTACCAGTGAATACTGAAAACTAGATGTTGGTCAATGTATAATAAGTACACTGCCGATAACTTGATGATCAATGACTGCATCTCACAGCATAACTCCAAAAAATAACTTAGTAAGCGCTTGATTGTGTCCGTGCAAGCATCTGCATGATCTGACTGAGATCTGTTCATATTAATTACTGTTACCAGCCTCATTATGCTGATGGTAAATCAACTGTGTGACTTTTGTGCACTTCATTTTTAAGATGTCCTACCATAGCTCATAGATAAAACAGCTGAATTTTTATGTAATAACAGGTGCTTGTTTTGATCTACAAAGAAATTTCAGAGAAAAAAAAGTATAATAAACCATTATACATGCATACAAGTTCGGTGGAACTGCAAGCAAAACAAGCCCTAATCTCCTCTAGCATATCAAGGTCTATGTTGTTTGTTCTATTGATTACTCCTAACAAACTGCCCAGACCCAGACCTGCTGGCAAATCATTCATAGCATTTCTGGATCGATGCAGTCAGCAGTTGATCCAACTTGTAAATATATACTGTATGTTGGCAAGCAATTGTACAGTTATGTGGTTGTTACATTTATGCAAAATAATAATGTAGAAACTTGCATATATGTAAAATAACAATCTGTGTATACATGTACAATATCAATGTGTGCATACATGTAAAATAACAATCTGTGTATACATGTACAATATCAATGTGTGCATACATGTAAAAATATCAATCTGTGCATACATGTATAATATCAATCTGTGCATACATGCACAATGTCATTTGTGCATGTACAATGTCATCTACAAACTACTGTTGCTAAAGAGTTTTTTTCCAATATGGAATATATAAAAAAATCCAGTGTACCTTTGTAATCAATCTGTAGATGTATTTATATATAATATGAAACATGGAACTACTTTGTTGTCCATAGCTTTTTTGTTGCATTCATACTAACAATAAATTAATAAGTACTTGAAAATGATAATACTATAATTACTTCTTAACGACCATAAATAAATATCAACCTGAAAATCAATATTCATCATGACAATGAAATATGGATTTGAAAATCATATTACTGTAATTACTTTTTCATGACAATGAATTATTTTGAACTTAAAAATCATAATATTGTAATTACTTATTCATGACAGTTGATAAGGACTTAATAACAATAAATCAATATTGACTTCAAAATCAGAATACTGTAATTACTTCATGACAATAAATTAATTTCATCTTGAAAATCATAATTATGTAATTACTTCTTCATGACAGTCAATAAGGACTAAATAACAATAAATTAATACAGAATTCAAAATCACAATAATGTAATTACTTTTTTTTAAGACCTGATGATTTGTACATTTGTATAGAATCTTCAGTTTAACAAACTACCCCAGTAATAAATTTAAAGATCTTTAATTCTCATATCTTCAAATTGCTCTGCTTTCTTTGTAATCCACTGCTGAACAATGTGTCAACTTGACACTGCTAGGGTCCAAGAAATTTATGCTTTTTTAGTAGTAATACTTGTATATATTTTTGCCCCTATTCTATCAATTAAGCTTTATATGTAGACAGTGGATCAATATAATGTCCAAATAAATTAAGATTATCTGATTTACCAGGTGATTTGAAATTATATATATATATATATATATATATATATATATATATATAATGCCTTGGTGTAAAATTTAAATCTCTGGGTAATTGTTTTCTAAATTATGTGTACAGATAGGCTGGAAATGTGCAATTATACATGTCTGTTTTCTGCATCTTCAACTACCAGTATGTCTATATTTGAAACTGATCAGGTTAAGCTATTTGCATTTATGTGAATTGAAATATTTTTAATGGAAAATGTCAATAAAATAAATTTTTCAATTCAAGCTGTTGTTTCAATTACACAACACTTTTTATCCATGTTTTACATCACACAATGTCTGTATCAAAATTTATAGCAATGAAATCTCATGTAAGAACATACTTTCTTAAGATTTACTGAATGACATGGAGAATCCCTTCACTGGGAGAAGTGTTGATTATCCGTGGATATTTGAGGAAGCCCTGTAACCACGATAAAAAAAATGGCCAACAATACAATGTGACAGCAACTATCCTTTCAGATTGTCATTACTGAAATTAATCAGTATTTATTTGAGAGTAGGCTTCTTTCATGCAAGAGCCTTTTCATTTTAAACTCTTTTAATGGGGGTTGAAATGAGATCATCAGTCTCATGTAATACAAAAGAAACATATCCAAAACACAGGTAGTAATGCCACTGGAATTTTGACTTGTCTCCCCTAATGACAATGAAGACAAAAAATATTAACAAAATGCAATGCAATAGTCGAAAACGTGACTTAAACCAAGTACAGAGCTTTAACCTGAGACCTACACAAGGAACAATTACTACATTCACAACTTTTTCATGACATTAAAAGTGGTAAGAATTTGTAATGAACCAACTTATCTTAATGAAGAAACACATTTACTCTGACAGGATGCCCAAAATGTGTACATTTGATTTCTAAATGATACAGTTGTCTTGAGATTTCAAACTGAAAAGCCAAAATAATGTACAGGATATCCATTAATAGTGCTCCTGAATATTTACAATCACTATTCCAGTATAGGCTACCTGGCAATACTCCCCACCTGTAATCCATGTCTACCAAATTGTAAAAAAAATACCAAAACCTAATAAGGAGGTTTTCTTTAAAAAAAAGTTTCCAATATTCTGGATTTTGGCTCTGGAATAGTATTCCAGTTGAGATTAGAAATGCCCCCTCAATTTCCATCTTGCAAACCCAATAAATATGCAGTGGCTTCAGAGATGCAGCTAAAATAATACAAAGGAATTTATTTAGTTTAGCCACCTCTCTCAAATAAACATTCTCTACCAAACTTCATTCCTTGCTCCATGCCTGTTAACTGCATAGGTATGGATTGTACTGCTAACCACAATGCAGGGTCTGAATCTAATTTCCTGACCTTAACTTGAAAAAGTATTTCTTTAAAAAAATAATCTATATGTTCTCTAATTACTTCATAACAAAGATATATCACTAAAAGTTAAACCCCACTGTTTTCTGAAAAGGCTCTTACTTAGCTATTGCTGCCTGCAACTGCATCTCATTTTTAATGATCTGTCCCAAAACAAAAATGTCAAATAAGACAATAAGGTTAAATCAGAGAATGAGCTCATCTTGAACTTTCTGAAAATTATCTCTGATTCAACCGTTTTATCACGTCTTTGGAGAAGTACAGAATATCAGATAACTTTATTTAATCTGGTGAGAACTTAGACAAAACCAAAAAGCATCAAAGATGTAGGCAAGGTTTACAAGTTATGCAATGCCTGGAGTAATAAAAGCTGGTATGCAAAGTCAATTTGTTACAGGTCAAAATTTAAAGTCAAGTTGAGGTATCATTGATTGCAGATGACAGCAGAAGGAAAAATAAAGCCATTTTTAAGTCATTATGAATAATTTTCTGGCAAACATGTACAGTCTCATTATGAATTATATCTGAAATAATATTGAGCTGTTAAGGTCATCTACAAACTTCAAGGTCATTATATGATCACTTGGATCAGAATTTATATGGTAGACCTTTTAACAGTGATAAATTAACATGGACTTCAAAATCATTCAATGATTCTTGGATCAGAATTTATATGGAAGACCTTTTAACAGTGATAAATTAACATGGACTTCAAAATCATTATATGATCACTTGGATCAGAATTTATATGGTAGACCTTTTAACAGTGATAAATTAACATGGACTTCAAAATCATTATATGATCACTTGGATCAGAATTTATATGGTAGACCTTTTAACAGTGATAAATTAACATGGACTTCAAAATCATTATATGATCACTTGGATCAGAATTTACATGGTAGACCTTTTAACAGTGATAAATTAACATGGACTTCAAAATCATTATATGATCACTTGGATCAGAATTTACATGGTAGACCTTTTAACAGTGATAAATTAACATGGACTTAAAAATCATTATATGATCACTTGGATCAGAATTTATATGGTAGACCTTTTAACAGTGATAAATTAACATGGACTTCAAAATCATTATATGATCACTTGGATCAGAATTTATATGGTAGACCTTTTAACAGTAATAAATTAACATGGACTTCAAAATCATTATATGATCACTTGGATCGGAATTTATATGGTAGACCTTTTAACAATGATAAATTAATATGGACTTCAAAATCATTATATGATCACTTGGATCAGAATTTATATGGTAAACCTTTTAACGGTAATAAATATAAGTTAAAATCATACTATGATCACTTGGATCAGAATTTATATGGTAGACCTTTTAACAGTAATAAATTAACATGGACTTCAAAATCATTATATGATCACTTGGATCAGAATTTACATGGTAGACCTTTAAACAGTGATAAATTAACATGGACTTCAAAATCATTATATGATCACTTGGATCAGAATTTACATGGTAGACCTTCTAACAATGATAAATTAACATGGACTTCAAAATCATTATATGATCACTTGGATCAGAATTTATATGGTAGACCTTTTAACAGTGATAAATTAACATGGACTTCAAAATCATTATATGATCACTTGGATCAGAATTTATATGGTAGACCTTTTAACAGTGATAAATTAACATGGACTTCAAAATCATTATATGATCACTTGGATCAGAATTTATATGGTAGACCTTTTAACAGTGATAAATTAATATGGACTTCAAAATCATTATATGATCACTTGGATCAGAATTTATATGGTAAACCTTTTAACGGTAATAAATATAAGTTAAAATCATACTATGATCACTTGGATCACAACTTATATGGTAGACCTTTTAACAGTGATAAATTAACATGGACTTCAAAATCATTATATGATCACTTGGATCAGAATTTATATGGTAGACCTTTTAACAGTGATAAATTAATATGGACTTCAAAATCATTATATGATCACTTGGATCAGAATTTATAAGGTAGACCTTTTAACAGTGATAAATTAACATGGACTTCAAAATCATTATATGATCACTTGGATCAGAATTTATATGGTAGACCTTTTAACAGTGATAAATTAACATGGACTTCAAAATCATTCAATGATTCTTGGATCAGAATTTATATGGTAGACCTTTTAACAGTGATAAATAAACATGGACTTCAAAATCATTCAATGATTCTTGGATCAGAATTTATATGGTAGACCTTTTAACAGTAATAAATTAACATGGACTTCAAAATCATTATATGATCACTTGGATCAGAATTTATATGGTAGACCTTTTAACAGTGATAAATTAACATGGACTTCAAAATCATTATATGATCACTTGGATCAGAATTTATATGGTAGACCTTTTAACAGTGACAAATTAACATGGACTTCAAAATCATTATAAGATCACTTGGATCAGAATTTATATGGTAGACCTTTTAACAGTGATAAATTAACATCGACTTCAAAATCATTATATGATCACTTGGATCAGAATTTATATGGTAGACCTTTTAACAGTGATAAATTAACATGGACTTCAAAATCATTATATGATCACTTGGATCAGAATTTATATGGTAGACCTTTTAACAGTGATAAATTAACATGGACTTCAAAATCATTCAATGATTCTTGGATCAGAATTTATATGGTAGACCTTTTAACAGTGATAAATAAACATGGACTTCAAAATCATTCAATGATTCTTGGATCAGAATTTATATGGGAGACCTTTTAACAGTAATAAATTAACATGGACTTCAAAATCATTATATGATCACTTGGATCAGAATTTATATGGTAGACCTTTTAACAGTGATAAATTAACATGGACTTCAAAATCATTATATGATCACTTGGATCAGAATTTATATGGTAGACCTTTTACAGTGATAAATTAACATGGACTTCAAAATCATTATATGATCACTTGGATCAGAATTTATATGGTAGACCTTTTAACAGTGATAAATTAACATGGACTTCAAAATCATTATATGATCACTTGGATCAGAATTTATATGGTAGACCTTTTAACAGTGATAAATTAACATGGACTTCAAAATCATTTTATGATCACTTGGATCAGAATTTATATAGTAGACCTTTTAACAGTGATAAATTAACATGGACTTCAAAATCATTATATGATCACTTGGATCAGAATTTATATGGTAGACCTTTTAACAGTGATAAATTAACATGGACTTCAAAATCATTCAATGATTCTTGGATCAGAATTTATATGGTAGACCTTTTAACAGTGATAAATAAACATGGACTTCAAAATCATTCAATGATTCTTGGATCAGAATTAATATGGTAGACCTTTTAACAGTGATAAATTAACATGGACTTCAAAATCATTATATGATCACTTGGATCAGAATTTATATGGTAGACTTTTTAACAGTGATAAATTAACATGGACTTCAAAATCATTATATGATTCTTGGATCAGAATTTATATGGTAGACCTTTTAACAGTGATAAATTAACATGGACTTCAAAATCATTCAATGATTCTTGGATCAGAATTTATATGGTAGACCTTTTAACAGTGATAAATTAACATGGACTTCAAAATCATTCAATGATTCTTGGATCAGAATTTATAAGGTAGACCTTTTAACAGTGATAAATTAACATGGACTTCAAAATCATTCAATGATTCTTGGATCAGAATTTATATGGTAGACCTTTTAACAGTGATAAATTAACATGGACTTCAAAATCATTATATGATCACTTGGATCAGAATTTATATGGTAGACCTTTTAACAGTGATAAATTAACATGGACTTCAAAATCATTATATGATCACTTGGATCAGAATTTATATGGTAGACCTTTTAACAGTGATAAATTAACATGGACTTCAAAATCATTCAATGATTCTTGGATCAGAATTTATAAGGTAGACCTTTTAACAGTGATAAATTAACATGGACTTCAAAATCATTCAATGATTCTTGGATCAGAATTTATAAGGTAGACCTTTTAACAGTGATAAATTAACATGGACTTCAAAATCATTCAATGATTCTTGGATCAGAATTTATATGGTAGACCTTTTAACAGTGATAAATTAACATGGACTTCAAAATCATTATATGATCACTTGGATCAGAATTTATATGGTAGACCTTTTAACAGTGATAAATTAACATGGACTTCAAAATCATTCAATGATTCTTGGATCAGAATTTATAAGGTAGATCTTTTAACAGTGATAAATTAACATGGACTTCAAAATCATTCAATGATTCTTGGATCAGAATTTATATGGTAGACCTTTTAACAGTGATAAATTAACATGGACTTCAAAATCATTATATGATCACTTGGATCAGAATTTATATGGTAGACCTTTTAACAGTGATAAATTAACATTGACTTCAAAATCATTCTACGATCACTTGGATCAGAATTTATATGGTAAACCTTTTAACGGTAATAAATATACGTTAAAATCATACTATGATCACTTGGATCAGTGTGACGATTTTACACCAACCCCAGTATTAGTACATGTATGTATAAATTGTAAGTCTGCCTGACCAAGCTTTGATGTTTCAAATTGTTCTAAAGGTTAGCTAATCCCCTTACGTAAGATGGCCTTTGTTAGCTCGAGAGCGAACAACGTATCGGGAAGGTGTTAAGTTATGACCGCATCAAAGGAAGATGGCCGACGCCAGGTAGACTGTAACAATTTCTAGACATACAGACAGACAGTGGGATGATCGACAGTTCAAACGACTGACTGAGTCAAGAGCCATCCAATCAGAATGCGATGAGGGTGGGCCCTTGATTGGAACCCGAGATAATAACTTATGTTTAGTAAGAATTCGTCAGTGCGCTAGAATTAGTGAATTTGTTCAGAGGTTGAGCGACTCCGATTGCCAGTCGTAAATTGGCGCCAAATTCAGGGAATTTGGGGATAGCTTCAATCAGGTCAGTGATATAATGTTTGATTTCTGCTTGATACGGCTGCAGTTAATTGAAGGATTGTCGTATGTATAATTTTATTACTAGTATCGTAGTATGAATAATTAATTATGATCGTAGTATTTTACCTTTTTCGTGATGCTAATTAGTACATTTGCTTACAATTGATTAGGATGTTAATTCGTCGCATCTTATTTCATGATGTTATTATGTTACACCTTGTTTTTCTTGTTAGTAATATGTGTGCATATTATTTCGTGAATTATTATGTTATGCCTTTTGAAAAGATGAGTGATATTTGTGAAGAATTGTATGGCTGCTAGCCGCTGTAAGAATTAAATATTATAATTCTGTGTGTAATTATATTATGGTAGACCAGCACCTTTGTGTACGTAATGGTATATTTTGCCATTGTTGAGTTAACTGGTTGCAATGTAAAAAGTTGAATGTGAATAGTTGATTGGGGCGATTGTGTATAAATATATAGACAGACATATAATCGTAGTAGTAATATTATAGTACGATGATATTTGATGTATTTGTATGTATATACTGATAGGGCTCGGTATATGAATGTTTGGAATTATTTGTGAGATAGCGTTGTGGCGCCATTTTGTAAGCGGCGGAAGCGTATGGGAATTTCGATGTGTGCGCATGCGCGACCAAAAATGTACAGCCGTAGCTGATGATTCGATTTATCGATTTAGTGTGAGGTAGGATTTTATGACCCTATGCTAATGCCTTGAAAACTTCAATTAGGAAGCTTTGAGGGACAGAAGGAAGGAATAGGGAGTTTGAGGGACAGAAGGGAGGAATAGGGAGTTTGAGGGACAGAAGGGAGGAATAGGGAGTTTGAGGGACAGAAGGAAGAAAGGAGGAATAGGAAGCTTGGAGTGACAAACGAGGAGGAAGGAAACGGAAGTAGAGGGACTGGAAAGAGGGATACAGATAGAAGGAGGGACGGAAGGAGAGAAAGACAAGAGCAAGACTAAAGAGGAAAATAGGAAGCTTTGAGGGACAGAAGGGAGGAATAGGGAGTTTGAGGGACAGAAGGAAGAAAGGAGGAATAGGAAGCTTAGAGTGACAAACGAGGAGGAAGGAAACGGAAGTAGAGGGACTGGAAAGAGGGATACAGATAGAAGGAGGGACAGAAGGAGAGAAAGACAAGAGCAAGACTAAAGAGGAAAATAGATGAGTAGTTCACAAGCAGAGGGGAGAATCTTACTCACACTGTGGAATCACATGATGATTTAGACATTCACTTGGTCAAGAGAGACAGTGATTAATTTAATATCTTTAAAGTTATCATTTCATTAAATTGTTATTATTTGAATTTATCTTTGTATTTCTTTATAATTTAACCGTTGGCTTTGCTGACTGGGGGCTCGTAGCTACCAATATATTGTCAATACTTTAACATTCTAAATACGAACCAGGGGAACTTCCTCATAATTCTTTAATGTCTATAGGAAGAACCCCACCCCTAGTAAACGACACTTCACAATCAGTAATTCTATGCTAAACCTTTTAACAGTGATAAATTAACATGGACTTCAAAATCATTCATGATTCTTCGATCAGAATTTATATGGTAGACCTTTTAACAGTAATAAATGTACGTTAAAATCGTACTATGATCACTTGGATCAGTAATTCTAAGGTAAACCTTTTAATGCTAATAAATCAACATCGACTTCAAAATCATTCTATCTATGATCACTTGGATCAGTAATTCTATGGTAAACCTTTTAACAGTAATAAATGTACGTTAAAATCATTAATAAATTAAATAATAATAAATTAACATGAACTTCAAAATCATTCTACGATCACTTGGATCAGAATTTATATGGTAAACCTTTAAACGGTAATAATTGAACAAGGACATCAAAAACATTCCATAATCACTTCTCTCGAGATGCGAGTTGTGTATACATTTACATTGAACTCTGATACATAGTAATCTTCTCATTACAATTTTAGAAACCTTAAGCTCCCATAACTCGACACATCTCTACTTTACCCCCAGTATCTTGACCTTTCTATGAATTCTATAGAATAAATTGCTCCCCAATGTGATAATTTGACACCCGCAAGGTCCAAGAAAATCAATGCTATTGTTCAACATGGAGTGTACTGAAGTCAAACTTAATGTCCAATAATATAACCATGATTCCCTAATACCTCGCATAAAACATTATTTGCTATTCCGATAAATTTAATATTTAAATGTAAATACTAGAGAAATCATATTCTAGTAATTTCTACAATCTTTCATTTAAATTATTACACCACTGTAATACTGTCAAAATTTGAAAATTAATTTTCTTGAGATTTATTCTCCATAATTTACCATCCTACCAAATTAAGATAGTGTACCGGTAACTTTACCAGCAAGAATGGCAGTATCTTTGTTAAGGAAGGCTAAGAATATATTATGACAGAATGCCTTTTGTGTAACTTATCCACCAAGACCTGTAGTATTGTTAACAAAGCTAAAAATATATGGTGACAGTATGTCATTTACGTAATTTTACCAGCACGACTTGTAGTATCCCTGTTAACAAAGCTAAAAATATATGGTGACAGTATGTCATTTACGTAATTTTACCAGCACGACTTGTAGTATCCATGTTAAAAATGCTAAAATTACATGGTAACAGTATGTCATTTATGTAATTTTAATTTTTAATGAATACAATGTGAATAAGAAATAACCTTTCCCAATCCAGTTCTTGTTCCAATTGTTAACCACATTTTATCCATGTTTATATCAGCAAAACCTGCATCAAAATTTATGATAGTGAAATCACAGGGTGTAGATTCCTTATTAAAGACTTACTAAATCCTGAGATGACATGTAAAGCTCCCAAACTGGGAGATATTTTCATTAACCATGTATATATGAGGAAAACATCAATCTATATTAAAAAAGGTTAAGAATATATCACACTCGCTACTTACCATTAAACCTTTTATTGGTCAAATGTATCAATATAGTAATGTAGGATTCTTTCAAGGAAGGGCATTTTTTTCTTATGTATCAATCAATTACATGTTAAAAGACTTAAATGTGACCATTTGAATGAAGACGTGTAAAAGGAAACCAAATCAAATAATACCACTGGAATTTTTATTTATCTCTCCTTGAGATAATGCCAAGAAAAAGTTCATTAGATAATGCTTCCTAATATAGAGGTGACTTGTGTATAGTGCGGACCCAACAGACTTCAAATCTTCAGAAGGAACAGTTGTGACCACATTCACATCCTTTCATTGGGATATCAAGTGACAGTAATCTGGACATTGCCAACAATCTTTGTAAATTTCAACAAGACATCTGAGAAAAATTTCTCAAAGATTGGTCGATTAATTGGCATTTGATACTGAGAAACGGACGTGTTACTACATATATCAGCCACTGATTTCAGCCAAGAACATCAGAACTTATTGCATCACGATGAATTTGTGCAAAATAAATTATTCTGTACTGATCATCCTTGTGACTCTGCCAATATTTTATGGAGACCAATGCCCAAATAACTGTACAAACTGTGACTCTTGACACAAATGGCCATGTAACAAAAGTTGTTTGTCAAGATGTTAAAATCCAAACTCTTCCAAATTCTCTTACGGAACTTTGGGTTTCTTCTGATGGTCGTCAACTCTCTCTAATTCCATTGGGGAGATTGCAGCCCTTTATTCTTGCAGGCAAAACACAACTTCGAATCCTATCTATACGGAGATACAACATTCGACAGCTTGTAAATGGAAGCTTTAGCATTTGTACAAATCTGATAGTTCTGGATCTAAGTGATAATTCAATTTCAAACCTGCCAATGGGTATTTTTCATGGTCTAATATCATTAAAGACTTTAAACCTCAGCAAGAATGCACTGACATCGCTGGATTCAAGTACAGGATTATTTTCACATTTACGCAGCTTGACTCATTTGTATCTGGGATTTAACAATCTGACCAGAATTAATAATACCACGTTCAGGAACTTGACAGGATTGTCTCAACTTGGTCTCGAGTCAAACAGAATTTCAACAATTGACAGTGACACATTTCAAGCAATACATTCTCTTCAGACAATCAATCTGTCAAATAACACCTTAACAAATATTCAATCTGAACTATTCAAAGGTTTGACCAAACTTCTTCGAATCGAGTTAACAGGAAATTTGCTGCAAATTCTTGAACAAACTACAATTATTGAACCAAGTGTACGTCTACTATCTTTGTCATCAAATAAGTTCACGGAAATTCCAACAGGTTTTCTACAGCACCTTCAAAATGTTCGAATTGAAGTTAATCTTGCAGAAAATCAGATCCATAACATATCTGAAGGTTCACTGGATAAAATACATATACAAAAGCTAAATTTAAGTTTTAATTTGATCGAATTTATACAGTATAATGCTTTTAGTGACTGCAAAATTTCTGAATTAGACCTAAGATATAATCATCTCAAATCTCTCCAAAAGGAATTGGAAGGAAATTTGTTGAAAATAAATACCATTCTTTTGGACAATAATACCTGGATTTGTGATTGCTCTTTACTCTGGTTGGTTGAATTTATCAAAATTAGCCAATCAAACCAATCTGATCCAGTCTGTGTTGAACCAGTACAATATAATGGGAAAACGATGATTTCCATAGCAACAAATTTATCCTCAGACTGTGTTCCAACAACTACCCAGCAATCAACTTCAACACAGAAAATAATTACTCCAACCAGAACAGGAACAATTCAGATATCAAGACCAATGACAATAGGGATGGGCCAGATAACATCAGAAATGGGCCAGATAACATCAGGAATGGGCCAGATAACATCAGGAATGGGCCAGATAACATCAGGAATGGGCCAAGAAAACACCCATGGTAAAATGCCTACTCCACAGAATCAACCAACACACAGGCTTGCTACTATTCTTGCTTCTAATTTTACCATTTTACCTACACCAGCAAAATTTGAAACAAACAGCTCCTCTACTGAGGCACATGATTCAAGTTCTACAAATGTTGGCATGATTGTTGGAGTAAGTGTAGGAGTTGTCTCCCTTATAATTGTGACTACAGCACTAGTCAAACTCCAGCCATGGAAGAAAATTGGAAGATTTACAAAAGTGGGAGTTGACAATGTGGAGTGATATCCACACGTGGTAACTATAACACAAACCCAATGTTGATGCTGACAATTTGTAGTCATAATAAACACATGGTAACTATAACCCAAACCCAATGTTGATGCTGACAATTTGTAATCATAATAAACACATGGTAACTATAACCCAATGTCAATGCTGACAATTTGTAGCCATAATAAACACATGGTAACTATAACCCAATGTCGATGCTGACAATTTGTAATCATAATAAACACATGGTAACTATAACCCAATATCGATGCTGACAATTTGTAGCCATAATAAACACATGGTAACTATAACCCAATATCGATGCTGACAATGTGTAGTCATAATAAACACATGGTAACTATAACCCAAACCCAATGTTGATGCTGACAATTTGTAATCATAATAAACACATGGTAACTATAACCCAATGTCAATGCTGACAATTTGTAGCCATAATAAACACATGGTAACTATAACCCAAACCCAATGTTGATGCTGACAATTTGTAGTCATAATAAACACATGGTAACTATAACCCAATGTCGATGCTGACAATTTGTAATCATAATAAACATATTGTAACTATAACCCAATGTCGATGCTGACAATTTGTAGTCATAATAAACACATGGTAACTATAACCCAATGTTGATGCTGACAATTTGTAATCATAATAAACATATTGTAACTATAACCCAATGTTGATGCTGACAATTTGTAGTCATAATAAACACATGGTAACTATAACCCAAACCCAATGTTGATGCTGACAATTTGTAGTCATAATAAACACATGGTAACTATAACCCAATGTCGATGCTGACAATTTGTAATCATAATAAACATATTGTAACTATAACCCAATGTCGATGCTGACAATTTGTAATCATAATAAACATATTGTAACTATAACCCAATGTCAATGCTGACAATGTGTAGTCATAATAAACACATGGTAACTATAACCCAATGTCAATGCTGACAATTTGTAATCATAATAAACATATTGTAACTATAACCCAATGTTGATGCTGACAATTTGTAGTCATAATAAACACATGGTAACTATAACCCAATGTCAATGCTGACAATGTGTAGTCATAATAAACACATGGTAACTATAACCCAATGTCGATGCTGACAATGTGTAGTCATAATAAACACATGGTAACTATAACCCAATGTCGATGCTGACAATGTGTAGTCATAATAAACACATGGTAACTATAACCCAATGTTGATGCTGACAATTTGTAATCATAATAAACATATGGTAACTATAACCCAATGTTGATGCTGACAATGTGTAGTCATAATAAACACATGGTAACTATAACCCAAACCCAATGTCGATGCTGACAATTTGTAATCATAATAAACATATTGTAACTATAACCCAATGTTGATGCTGACAATTTGTAATCATAATAAACATATTGTAACTATAACCCAATGTTGATGCTGACAATTTGTAGTCATAATAAACACATGGTAACTATAACCCAATGTTGATGCTGACAATTTGTAGTCATAATAAACACATGGTAACTATAACCCAATGTTGATGCTGACAATTTGTAGTCATAATAAACACATGGTAACTATAACCCAATGTTGATGCTGACAATTTGTAGTCATAACAAACACAAGGTAACTATAACCCAATGTTGATGCTGACAATTTGTAGCCATAATAAACACATGGTAACTATAAAATAAACCCAATGTCGATGCTGATAATGTGGAATAATACCCACACATGGCAACTATAATACAAACCCAATGTCCATGCTAACAATGTGTAATCATAATAAACATATTGTAACTATAACCCAATGTTGATGCTGACAATTTGTAGTCATAATAAACACATGGTAACTATAACCCAAACCCAATGTTGATGCTGACAATTTGTAGTCATAATAAACACATGGTAACTATAACCCAATGTCGATGCTGACAATTTGTAATCATAATAAACATATTGTAACTATAACCCAATGTTGATGCTGACAATTTGTAGTCATAATAAACACATGGTAACTATAACCCAAACCCAATGTTGATGCTGACAATTTGTAGTCATAATAAACACATGGTAACTATAACCCAATGTCGATGCTGACAATTTGTAATCATAATAAACACATGGTAACTACAATTCAAACCCAAAATTCAAACTAGCTACTGACACACAAAAATCACATTCCTAATGGCTATGTTCAAAGACATGGCATATTATGGTGTTAAAATTTGCTTTTAAGATTTCAAGTCAGTGCTTTGTATTATGACTGGAATTGAAAAGGATGAGATGAAATCTAGATAAGCTAAAAGTGATGTCTAAAAATGCATATTGGTATAATGAACACCTGAGAAAAGTACACCAAGTTTGTTTAGAAGATAATGAAACTATTTATACTATCGCATGTTTCCAATTTTGCACATGCTGAAATGTAAGCCTGATCCCAACATTGACCAACTTGAAAAAAAAAGATGAGCAGTTTTCCCAAAATAAACCAACTCACACTTTTGACCAATTGGTGAACAAAAATGTTTGCAAACATTAAAATTTCACTCACTGAACAATTAAGTATTAAAGAAATTAAGTATTAAAGAAATTAAGTATTAAAGAAATTGTCCAAATTTTCTTGTATCAGTGTCATGAGATACATGACGCAAACAATAAATCATTTAATTAGAAAATGTTTCTATGTAAGAGTGATAGAGTTCATTGTTTTTGTGTGTTCATGAGTGATCTCCCTTTACATACTGCTATGCATATCAATATTGTCTGCTCAAATTTTATCCACGATTTTAGGTTGTAGTTTTAGCTGCCATATGTAAATAAATGTATGGCTAACTTTTGTCCATACTTGTGGGTTGTATCTGTAAACATGCTGACATGGCCTTTTCACCATAGGAAAATTCTAGAGGCAAGCATCATAACCATCTTATTGATTGTGTCTTCGATTTTTGTATAAGATACTGACAAAGAGAATTATGTCTTTACTTCTTTATGTTCAGTCAATAAAATTATTTACTGTTGTGTTCAGAAAAATTTAGAGGAATCATTTATTTAAAATTATTTCATTAAAATTACAAAGTGCTCAATGACATTTTTGACTAAATCATTATTTTGGGATTTTTATGAATTTTGTCAAGGACATTCTGGATTATATCAATTTTATACATAAAGACCTTTGGCACAGTTCGTACAAAACAAATCTGAACATTTAATACTGGAATATAAGTCTGAAAACTATACTTTCGACTTGTGATAGAACTTTTAGGATTATTTTGAATTCAATTCACAGAACTGTTATACTGTAAGTTCCTGTTACATTTTCACTTTCTGTTCACAGAACTAACTAATGTTCAAGTTTACTAAACTTGCTGGGTTTGCTTTTAATGTTACTTAGCTTTAGACCATAAAGTTGGAACAATACAAAAAATCATTTCCATCTTAAAAAGACATTAAGTATCCTTTTTTATAAAGTCTAGCAATGACATAATTGACAATTTAATATTTTTATAATTTCCTTTCTTCATTAGATAAAAACCAAATTGCAAGTTGTTGTTTTGGGTTTGCAATGCAAGATAGGCTATGCATGGCAACCAGAATAAATGATGGAGTATGAGCCAGAAAAACCCTAGTATGAACCACCAATCCATGGAAAGCTACTTGTAAATTGTAATGACATATAGAGCCATTCTGCAAGAGTAAAAAACTGTATTCAAAGCAATTAACCAATATGGCTTGTCTATTGCCAAAAGCATGCATCAATGATATCAAAAAAAGTACTGGCAACTTGAAAAGGATTCTGTTTAAAATAAAAAGTGATATGCTCTCCAAGTGAGGTTATGCTATCACTGACTGCAACCACATTTGAGGTACACCCAATTTTGAATGATCCAACGCTGACATGACAAGGATACATCTGACAATGAGACCGACTCCAATAATGACCCAATAACCTCACTATGTGAAAATTAATCGATGAACTGCTTATAATAAATACACAGTATTTTTCTTAAGAACACCATACCAATGTAAAATTCAAAATATTTCATACATATTCAGAAGGTCAGAAGTATAATATATTGCAGATGACAGTAAATCTGGAAACTACTGTACAGATCAACCATTTTTAAAAGCATTTAAGTGTAATTTTCTGCAATGTATTATGGGTATTACTAGTATCATATTTTTCTTTCAAACATTTTTAAATGTTATGGGGGTGAACTCGTAAAAGTGGACCAGTTTCATCCACAATAACTTGTAGAAATGCATACAAAATGAACAGACTCGTTAATTATACTTCTAATTAGAATTCTTATTAATTTGCCTACTCAGAATTTTAAAAAGACAAGGGAGGTAACTGCTGCAACTAACCTGTTTCTTTGTAAACAACAGCCCTATGCCACTATCAAAGACAGCCAAGAGAATTATGATCTAAAAAAACATTTTATATTCACTAAATGAGATAATAAATTAACATTATGTAAGTTTACAAGGGAGAATGGAATGTTATGTGTATCTTGAACTGCAATTATCCTGTGACTAACAACAGTGTTTCCATTAAGGCTGCAAGAGTGGAGAGTCAAATATCCGATTGGTGTCGAAAGTTGGAAGTCTGTGTAAAGAAAAACCTCTGATGTCAGAACTGGGGGTCAAATTTAAAATGAATGGGGGTCTTTAACACACATGGGAAACATTGTAAATGGCATTTTAGTAATAACATTGTGGTCTTTATGAACCACAATTACCAGCTTACAGTAATGGTAGCTGAATACAACACACTTAAGTTTTCAGGTCCACAAAACTTAGTTAATTGGTCTTTGTCACTGTATATATTAATTAATGATGGGAATCAGTCAGAATTAATATTATTAATATATATTAATGATGGGAATCGTTCAGAATTAATATTATTAATATTAATTAATGATGGGAATTGGTCAGAATTTCATAGTCAATAATCGGTTCCACTTAAACAACTGATAATCGATTGTAATCAGTTACTAAGAGCACATATTTTAATTGTAGTATATTATAGTTTCATCTATGTTAATAAACATACCGGAGTAATCTCTTTTAATGACAAAGATACTTTAACCGCATAAAAATAATATATATTTGTCAATTGTGTTGTGTTATTTTTGTTCTACAACTTTGTTAAATTAAAGCAACTTTTTATGGCTTATGTAATGTTGTTGTGTTATAGGGTTTAATGCCATTTTTCAGCACATGATAGGCAATACAGGGCTGTCAATATTATTGGTGGAGGAAGAACCCGGGAAAAACCCCCAAAAGAGCCACCGACCCACGAGAAGCTACTGGCAAGCTTTCTCACATAACTATATTAGCCGAATCTGATGAAATATTGTTACAATCCACCAAAATCCTTTTGTTGCATATGTGATGTTTCTATAATATAAAGAATTTAAGGCCATGGTTATCGTGTTTGTCAAATATTAGAAAGGATTTTACATTTAAACTGAAATGTGTGTTTATATTTACTAACTCAACAGTTTAACAGTTTATATAAATATATGAAGATTGCACCAAAGGAATATGGCATGGTTTTATATTTGTAAGTTGTGAATGGAATAAACAATTCAATGCAACTTAATGGTCCGAAAGTCCTTTTTAACTTATTTCTTCTAACCTGTGTTGTGCATGCAAATAAAAAGTATTGGTTTGCTCAAACAACTGATGATCAATTATAATCAATAATCTGAACACTAATATATACCTTCAATAATAAGATATTACCATCAAAGGGAGAGAACTCTATGAATGCATTTATGTAAATATTCAGTTTAACAACATTTGCACAATCCTGTTTTATATATTGCCAATTATTTTTTTTTTTAAATTTTTGGTAATTAGTTTAGATTTTTCTTTCAAACATTGTCTATGTAAATAAATTATTGTTGTAAAGTTTATTATTGGTCTTCACAAATCAGGTTATTGACAATAAATGAATCTTATTCATATCACTACAGAAGCTTAATTGAAAATTGTGTTTGGAAACAGGAAACTAACCAAACTTAACTGAAATCAACACAGTAAAAGTACTCTTGAAGGAAACTAACAGAACTTAATTGAAAACTATGCAGTAAAATTAGTCATAGAAGAAAATTAAGCAATAATTATCCCAGATGATATAGTTCACATTGTGTCTCCATGGTTAAATTAAATTAAAATTAGTTAAAAGATGATACACATGAGTTTTCATTTCAACTCATCTTTATAAAACAAGTCAAATAATTTTCAAATTGGAATACAGATGACAGGCAAAAGGCCCACATTATTCAACAAATTAGTAAACTTCATTTTAATTAAGCATAAATACTGATTCATATATATAATACTGAACATACTGCCATACAGGAAACTGCCCATTACAAACATGTGTAGCATACCCGTCATATCCCAGTCATACCCCAGTCATATCCCAGTCATACCCCAGTCATATCCCAGTCATATCTCAGTCATACCCCAGTCTTTGATAAAGTTGCTTTGTACACTCTAGAGGTATTAACATGTTACATAAATGTTGGGCAAATTGTACTTGCAAACTGACCACATCATAAACTGTAACACTGAGGTGTGGTTGGTATACGTACAGACATATCACAATATAAAGTTTGCACTTTACTAAAATGAAATGTAATGATACTGAAGTGCATTCAGATGTCTCAAACATTATGTTCCTGCCTTACATGATATCACCATGCAATGTGTGACATCATGAGGTTTTTTCATTACATAATGTAATATGCACATATCTTTTATGGATTTGTTTACTCAGAATTGTAGCCATACAATAAACAACTGTATTCAACAAGAAATCAATAAGACTCAACATGTTTTACCTCCAGCCTTTTCACATTTCAGATTTTTAGTTTCTGCACATTTCTGGTTTCTCTTAATTTACCTCCCCTGCTGCCTATTTATTATATTCTCTAAGGAGTTGCCTCCCTCTAACATAATGAATATATGAGCCTAAAGGAATTGTACAGGATGTCATTGGCACAAGAAAAATTCACTTGAACTTGTGCCATTAATAAAAATAAATTACTGGAATTAAACTAAATTGACATTAATTTGTTAGCTGAATTTAAGCCTTGAAAAATAATGTAGAAATCATACCAATCATTTCTGAAAACAAAAACAGAACACAAGTTACTATTTTTGTTTTTCTAAGGTTAAGAATGGTGATTTGATTTGCAAAATATTCTGAGAAAGTTTTTAAAAAAGGGAATTTGACTTGTAGATGGGTAAAGAATTTCAAGTGATTTATTGACTTTTTGAAATATGAAATTTACCAAAAGAAACTGATAAATAGCCAAGATCATGAGACAGATTCCTGTTTAGTTTCCAATCTGACCTCATTGCAGAAGTCTGACTGGCAATGCATGATGCCACATAATCTATGCCAAAATACACCAATATGCCAGTCATACTCCTAATGCCAAAATATATCAATATGCCAGTCATACTCCTAATGCCCCAATACACCAATATGCCAGTCATACTCCTAATGCCACAATACAACAATATGCCAGTCATACTCCTAATGCCCCAATACACCAATATGCCAGTCATACTCCTAATGCCACAATACAACAATATGCCAGTCATACTCCTAATGCCACAATACACCAGTATGCCAGTCATACTCCAAATGCCACAATACACAGATATGCCAGTCATACTCCTAATGCCCCAATACACCAGTATGCCAGTCATACTCCTAATGCCACAATACACAAATATGCCAGTCATACTCCTAATGCCCCAATACACCAATATGCCAGTCATACTCCTAATGCCCCAATACACCAATATGCCAGTCATACTCCTAATGCCCAAATACACCAATATACCAGTCATACTCCTAATGCCCCAATACACCAATATGCCAGTCACAATCCTAATGGTCACCAAACATAATCAGATCAATAATATCCAAAAATTAAATCTGGTCTGGTTTGGCTCAACAGCTTTTGAGGTAACACGAAAGTGTGACAAAAACATGCAACACATGGATGAAAGAAAGCTTAAAACTAACTTACTCTTCGAGCAGACAACTTTAAGAAAACAAATCAATTGAAGACTTACCATGGACTCCCTGTCAGTAAGCGTCTGTGTTACTATGATATTAAAGACTGCATGAGATCGACTACTCTCGCTGTTCATGTTTGTTGCAGCAACTGTCCTGGATTTGTTACCCTCACTCATCAGATTATCTATATCCTGGAAATGAATTATGATTAAAGAATCAGTCTGCATGATGCATCATGGTAAACTGGTCAAAGGTCAAAGGTGAATATGAAACTACCAGTAAATTGTTTTTGAACAACTGTTTAGTATCATTTATCAAAACATCAATAAGAATTCAAATGCAGCATTTAGAGAGCTGGATTATACTGACTTGAATGTAGAATTAAAGATTAAAGAGGCTTAAATCAAGCCGATGCTATGGATTATCAAGATTTAAGTGTCAAATAAACAAACATGTCACAGTGCTATTTTTGTACAAAATAGACCTTCAATGGAAGGAAACGAGATTATCTGAAAATAATACTGTATTTTTCATAGATCAATTTTTCGATTTTGATTTTTTTGAAAATTAATTTTGGGTAAATTAATAATATGGCTGTAGAGAGAATATCTGATGTTAATGTATGACCTTTATTATAAGGTATAGAGTGACTGCACAATTAACACTACAATAAAGACAATAATTGGATATGAATAAAATTACAGACATACAAATGATTATACTATTGAAAATTGAAGTTTTTCCTACCTATTATGCATGAAAGTATGATAATTAGTCTTAATTTTCCCTTTCTAACATTTATTCCATATTAAACTTAATTTTAAGTATAGAATATCATATGAAGAAAGAAAACAGACCTTAAGTAAATGTTGCTCGCATTTTTAAAAACTATTTTTCATCAATTTTTGGATTTATTCGTTTAAACAAATGTATTTCACTGGTATTTCAAGCCTAATAATTTTGTTGCTGTTGTCGTAGGTTTTAACACCATTTTTCAACACAATATAGCCTATATATGGCGACCAGTATAACCCCTGGAAAACCCTGGGAAGAACCAATGACCTATGAGAAGCTACTGGAAAGCATTCTCACACACCCATGTTAGCCGAGCCTGAGACTCGAACTCATGCAGACAGAGGTGAGATGGCAGTGATCTGAAACAGTTGACACTTTAAACCACCTGGCTACTTGGGGCCTCCTAATAATTTTGTATCGATCCATTTAATTTGCTGAAGGCCTGAAGTCCATCACGAGTCAAGCCAGTGATAATATCTTCACTAAAAATAATATGTATGATAATTATTTTGGTATCAATCACTGGAATTCTTGCGAAGGACTTGAAATTATCAGGTTAAAAAACATTCAAACATGCATTAGCTAAAATTAAAAAATACACCTGAGTAGACAAGAAGGACATTAAATATTTGCTTCAAGTTCTTCCTCAAAATTTAGCAAACGTTCAATGGACTACTCAAGAAGGACTTGGGGGACCTGAGTGGCCGATATGGTCTAAAGCGCTGTCCGTTACGGACCACTGCCATCTCACCTCTGTCTGCGTGTGTTCGAGTCTAAGATTCGGCAAATGTAGTTATGTGAGAAAGCTTACCAGTAGCTTCTCGTGGGTCGGTGGTTCTTTCCGGGGTTTGTCCGGATTCTTCCTCAACCAATAATACTGGCCGCCATATATAGCCTATATTGTGCTGAAAAATGGTGTTAAACCATAAAAAAAAACAAAAAAACAAGAAGGACTTTAACACACAGGCTCAAATTCCATTCCACTCCCACCCTTCTTTACCCAACATTTACTGGACTTCACAGGAAGGACTTTAAACTCTAAGGCTAAGATTCTTCCCACATTCTCAAGTAAACATTTATACAATGTAAACCATATATGATCCATGTGTCTGGGTACAAAAACAGAGTTACTGCAACAAATAATCAAGGTTTTGTGCATTAAACTTGTTGCATCATTTAAAGAGTAATGTTTCTCATCTCTTCACATCCCATTAAATGATGAAACATTAATGGACAAAACCATTGACAGCAGATGAAATAACAATGTGTATGGGGGCATAGAAAGCTGTAAAACACTGCCTTTACACCGTTCTAGTCCCAGGTTTGACACTGGGCTCTAACATCTGTAAGATTGAGTGGTAGGCCATCCAGATTGTCTTTTTTTCTGACTGCTTGTTTCCTCCATGTCAATGATCATTTCACACTAGCATCTCAGCAAATACTGATACAAGTTAATTTTACACTAGCATCACAGCCACTGATGGTACAATGTAAAAAAGTTGTCTATTTCAAACTATGACCAGTCACTGATGATGCATTGGAAAGAAATAGTCTATTTCAAAATATTAATAGTCACTGATGATGCATTGGAAAGAAGTACATTTTACACTAGGATTACAACCACTGATGATCTATCGCAAATTGTTTCAATTCAAACATCAGCACTCACTGATAATACTCTGGAAAAATTAAACTTACACTAGTATCACTGCCACTGATAATACACTGGAAAGAAGTAAATTTACACTAGTATCAGCAGTCAATGATAATACACTGGAAAGAAGTAAATTTACACTAGTATCAGCAGTCACTGATGATACACTGGAAACAATTAAATTTACACTAGTATCAGCACTCACTTTATACACTGGAAAGAAGTAAATTTACACTAGTATCAGCACTCACTGATAATACACTGGAAAGAAGTAAATTTACACTAGTATCAGCACTCACTTTATACACTGGAAAGAAGTAAATTTACACTAGTATCAGCAGTCACTGATGATACACTGGAAACAATTAAATTTACACTAGTATCAGCACTCACTTTATACACTGGAAAGAAGTAAATTTACACTAGTATCAGCACTCACTGATAATACACTGGAAAGAAGTAAATTTACACTAGTATCAACACTCACTGATAATACGCTGGAAAGAAGTAAATTTACACTAGTATCAGCACTCAATGATAATACACTGGAAAGAACTAAATTTACACTAGTATCAGCACTCACTGATAATACACTGGAAAGAAGTAAATTTACACTAGTATCAGCACTCACTGATAATACACTGGAAAGAAGTAAATTTACACTAGTATCAACACTCACTGATAATACGCTGGAAAGAAGTAAATTTACACTAGGATCAGCAGTCAATGATATACACTGGAAAGAAGTAAATTTACACTAGTATCAGCACTCACTGATAATACACTGGAAAGAAGTAAATTTACACTAGGATCAGCAGTCAATGATAATACACTGGAAAGAAGTAAATTTACACTAGTATCAGCACTCACTGATAATACACTGGAAAGAAGTAAATTTACACTAGTATCAGCACTCACTCATAATACACTGGAAAGAAGTAAATTTACACTAATATCAACACTCACTGATAATACACTGGAAAGAAGTAAATTTACACTATGATCAGCACACACTCATAATACACTGGAAAGAAACAAATTTACACTAGGATCAGCAGTCAATGATAATACACTGGAAAGAAGTAAATTTACACTAGTATCAGCACTCACTGATAATACACTGGAAAGAAGTAAATTTACACTAGTATCAACACTCAATGATAATACACTGGAAAGAAATAAATTTACACTAGGATCAGCAGTCAATGATAATACACTGGAAAGAAGTAAATTTACACTAGTATCAGCACTCACTGATAATACACTGGAAAGAAGTAAATTTACACTAGTATCAGCACTCAATGATGATACACTGGAAAGAAGTAAATTTACACTAGTATCAGCACTCACTGATAATACACTGGAAAGAAGTAAATTTACACTAGTATCAGCACTCACTGATAATACACTGGAAAGAAGTAAATTTTTACACCAGTATCAGCACTCACTGATAATACACTGGAAAGAAGTAAATTTACACTAGTATCAGCACTCACTGATAATACACTGGAAAGAAATAAACTTACACTAGTATCAGCACTCACTGATAATACACTGGAAAGAAGTAAATTTACACTAGTATCAGCACTCACTTATAATACACTGGAAAGAAGTAAATTTACACTAGTATCAGCACTCATAATACACTGGAAAGAAGTAAATTTACACTAGTATCAGCACTCACTCATAATACACTGGAAAGAAGTAAATTTACACTAGTATCAGCACTCACTCATAATACACTGGAAAGAAGTAAATTTACACTAGTATCAGCACTCACTGATAATACACTGGAAAGAAGTAAATTTACACTAGGATCAGCAGTCAATGATAATACGCTGGAAAGAAGTAAATTTACACTAGAATCAGCACTCACTGATAATACACTGGAAAGAAGTAAATTTACACTAGTATCAGCATGCACTGATAATACACTGGAAAGAAGTAAATTTACACTAGTATCAGCACTCACTCATAATACACTGGAAAGAAGTAAATTTACACTAGTATCAGCAGTCACTGATAATACACTGGAAAGAAGTAAATTTTTACACTAGTATCAGCACTCACTGATAATACACTGGAAAGAAGTAAATTTACACTAGTATCAGCACTCACTGATAATACACTGGAAAGAAGTAAACTTACACTAGTATCAGCACTCACTGATAATACACTGGAAAGAAGTAAATTTACACTAGTATCACTGCCACTGATGGCACACTGGAAAGAAGTAAATTTACACTAGTATCACTGCCACTGATAATACACTGGAAATATTAAACTTACACTAGTATCAGCACTCAATGATAATACACTGGAAAGAAGTAAATTTACACTAGTATCAGCACTCACTGATAATACACTAGAAAGAAGTAAATTTACACTAGTATCACTGCCACTGATGGCACATTGGAAAGAAGTAAATTTACACTAGTATCACTGCCACTGATAATACACTGGAAATATTAAACTTACACTAGTATCAGCACTCAATGATAATACACTGGAAAGAAGTAAATTTACACTAGTATCAGCAGTCAATGATAACACGCTGGAAAGAAGTAAATTTACACTAGTATCAGCACTCACTGATAATACACTGGAAAGAAGTAAACTTAAAATTAGTAAAGTAAATTTACACTAGTATCACTGCCACTGAAGGCACACTGCAAAGAACGTCATTTCACACAAGCATACCAGGCAGTGATAATACAGAGTGATAAACCACTGTTAAGAAGCTGTTGAAGTTTCATTTACATCCAAAATCAGAACAATTAAAGACAGGATTCATGCAAAGAAAACCTTTATCACCGATTCAACTGCATCACACTCTGTGTAAAAGCACTGTGTAGAAGATGTGAAACCGCTAAATACAATTAAACCAACCTTTGCAAACATCTCCATTTAAAGGACAACTAATCATAAAGTACAAACATAGTGAATTTCAAGTTTTCTTACCAATGCAGTACAATATGCCTCAATCCTATCAGGGGCCCAGAGTGGCCGAGTCGTCTAAAGCGCTCTCCATTATGGATCACTGCCATCTCACTTCTGTCTGCATGGGTTCAAGTCTCGGATTTGGCCAATGTGGGTATGTGAGAAAGCTTGCAAAGTAGCTTCTCGTGGGTTAGTGGTTCTTTCTGGGGTTTTCCCATGTTCTTCCTCCACCATTAATACTAGCCACCATGTAATTAGCCTATCTTGTGCTGAAAAATGGCGTTAAACCCTATAACAACTCAATCCTATCATGTTTTGTGGGAGGAAAAGGTTTTTAATATCTGCATAGATTAAGATTTTCTTGTATTCTACCACCACCACATGCCTGTTGTCTGTTACCTTTCCTGAAATCTACCACCACACATGCCTTTTGTTTCATTACATTTCTTGGAATCTACCACCACACATGCCTGTTGTCTCAATACCTTTTAACTTATGGAGTTATATCAGTTTCTAGCAAGCACATTTAATAGGCGGATCCATATTGGGAAAGAAAATTAAAACCACTGATATTGACAGCAATCAACACAAAGGGAGATAATTCTTTGAATAGGGATATACAACTGATGTAGCACTGTTTGAGACATCAATGTGTGCTTATTATGATCAATTTTAAACTCTATATAATGGTTGCCTGTCAAAAAAGAACAAGTAATTTTTTGAGTGCCTTTATAGACAGATTTCTTTGCACACAAGTTCAAAAACATTTGCTACTAGCAAAATGAAAGTGGAATTATAGGAGTAAAATGCAATGACACTATTAAAACAAAAGTACCTCAAATGATGAAACTACCAGTGTTGACAATCCATCTACATAAGGTCCAAGGATATTGTGTTCCCGTACCTTCAGGTTGTGTTTACTCCTGGAAGAAAGTTGGGAATTCATTTAGATTAATTGATCTCCGATTCTATGAATTATCCAAAGCAGGAAGAGCAAAATACACAAAGTGCTTAGGTCTAATAAACACAAACTATACGTGTGATAAAGTATGAATTTTACAGAGGCCAATTATCCTGACGTTTTATTATTTGTTTCCTCAGAGATTGAATACAGAATTGTATTATATTTAGGACAGTGGACATAAATTTCCACCTGACCCAAAACTGACAGTAAAGTATGAATATTGCAGAGGTTATTATACTGACGTTTTATTATCTGTTTCCTCAGAGATTTAATACAGCAGCATTTTGTGTTTTGGAGTCAACTGTCTTGAATCTCAGGATTTGAGTATTAAGTTGTTTACAGTCACAGCTTACTAGCAATGTATTAGGCAATATGCATATTTTATTTTTAAGAGTACACAATTATTTAATTTTAAAAGATCCTCAATCAAAAGAATGTTATCCCTGTACTAATACATTTTGAAAAATGTGAAAAAATAATCTAGAATTAATTCTCTTGGGATCCAGCACTATTTTATCAGAAATTCACCAATATAGCTTTCGTGTCTGACTTTCCGGCTACTGAGTGCAGCTTACTGATGCAAATTCTTACTTTCTACAGATCAGAAAGTATTCTCCGATTTAAAAAAAACAAATTATCTGGTAAAATGGTTGTCTAAACATGTGAGCAAATTTTGAAAATGGAAGCAAAACTTGAGGTTCCAATTATGTCCTGAATTTCTCAAGCCATTATTTCAGCTTTGTAACAATGTATACTATTTGAACTTTGTAACTGTGTACAATATTTGAACTTGGTAACCATGTATAATATTTGAAATTAAAACAACGTACAATATTTAAACTTTGTAACCATTAATAATATCTGAACTTTGCAACCTTATTTATCAATATATTAAAAATAGTCACCCAAACTATACTTGTAACATAAATGCTTGCAATACAAGTTATTATAAAATATCATTTCTGGACATGTGTAATGTACACATGCAACATTAAAGCTTATGTCTGTGTATTTAGATCTGGTGCAGTGTACACACGCAACATTTACCATTTTTTTCAAATTCTATCAGCAACAGATCATACAAATGTTTTGCATGTAAAATATGAGCAGTTCAATGAGTCTGAGGTCGTCTATTTAGTCTGGTTCCCTGATCAACTCTGCTAAATCTAACCCTAAAATCAAACACAGGCAAACCAGTATGTGCATTTTAACCCCAACAATCATATTTCAATGATCATTGCTTATATTCCATAACCCAAGACTTGCAGTCAAATCGTAAATCTGGGCAGTACAGCCAGAAAAGTGACTCTTATGTCTTGCTTGCCAACTAACAATGACTCTACACAAGAAACTGCCTTTTTTCTTCACAGTCCATACAAGTATAACACAAGAAACTGCCTTTCTTCTTCACAGTCTATACAAGTATAACAAAAGAAACTGTCTTTATCCTTCACTGTCCATACAAGTATAACACAAGAAACTGTCTTTCTTCTTCACAGTCCATACAAGTATAACAAAAGTAACTGCCTTTCTTCTTCACAGTCCATAAGTATAACACAAGAAACTGTCTTTCTTCTTCACAGTCCATACAAGTATAACACAAGAAACTGACTTTCTTCTTCACAGTCCATACAAGTATAACACAAGAAACTGACTTTCTTCTTCACAGTCCATACAAGTATAACACAAGAAACTGACTTTCTTCTTCACAGTCCATACAAGTATAACACAAGAAACTGACTTTCTTCTTCACAGTCCATACAAGTATAACACAAGAAACTGACTTTTTTCTTCACAGTTCATACAAGTATAACAAAAGAAACTGTCTTTCTTCTTCACAGTCCATACAAGTATAACAAAAGAAACTGTCTTTCTTCTTCACAGTCCATACAAGTATAACACAAGAAACTGACTTTTTTCTTCACAGTTCATACAAGTATAACAAAAGAAACTGCCTTTCTTCTTCACAGTCCATACAAGTATAACAAAAGAAACTGTCTTTCTTCTTCAGAGTCCATACAAGTATAACTCTTTTGAGTTGCCTAGGCAACCCCACAGCACAACCGACTCTTTACCTTGGGACATACAGGGATAAGCTAATGAAACATTACAAAAAACCTTACTACTTGATGACAATAATGTTATAATATGTAAAAGTATAAGTTTTTGATGCCAGTTGCTGGCAGCCAATGAGAAAGGTCAATTTATATAATGTTAAATGCAAGAAATGTAATGTAAATATGAGGACTATTTTTCCATTGGTTTTAATAAGGATCCAATATCAAGAAAGCTGGAACAAATATGCTCAGGGGAAGAAAACAGAATAGACCAGGTGTAATTACATTCTGCTAGTTGCATGTAATAAAGGTGATGCCAAGTCTGGTTCCACCAGTCTGCAGTTTAATGTAATCAGTGTTTTTATACCATTTCCACATCTAAATATTCAAATCAACAGATGCATTGCAATCACTAAAAAGCTTATTATACAGCTGAATATACTGATCAAGCATCTTTGCAATTTGGATCAGCACTTCATTCGGGAAATACAAACACTGAAGTACAAAAGAACAAAGTTTCCATAACAGTCTACATTAATATTTTCTGTATTTTTTATATTATTTTACCTGACCCAATTTATATTAACTTCACAAAAGAATTAGGGTAAAGTTGTGTACATTTTTCCAAGAAGACATTTAGATTTGTCTCACCCTTTTAAATCCAGCAAATCATGAACTTTTTCATTATAGATCTCCATATAGGACACTTCCACCTTATACGAATTATCCTCATCCTGGTTGACAGCGATCTTCTCAAACAGCGAATCACACAGTCGTGGAATAATCCCCTTTTCCTCCATTGTACCCATCATTGTGTAGGATTTCCCTGACCCTAAAGGGAAAACAAACCATTATTTTTAAAATCCAATATAAATTAATTACTATGTATTCCAGACACCCTCCAAACTAACATGAAATAGGTATTACTGTATTTAACTAAATTAGAAATTATGTTCAGAACTAACAAGACACGTCTACTACTTTATTAAACTGATAAAAGAGTGTACAATTCTGTAGCATATATCACAGTACATTCTTTTGTGGTCAGCATGACATGTAAATATTAAGACTGCTGTATTGGCTAGGTCTATTATAATGAAACATTTCCTGTTGTGAGGCATACATTTAATTTTAATTACAGTCCATTGCATACCATATTAATATATATATATATATATATATATGTCAGTGTAACGTTGAGCAGTGTGTGTGTGTGTGTGTTTGTGTGTGTGTCCAGTTCAGCTGGTAAATTTACAGACCACAAAGCATGGTGTGATGGTTCATCTAAAGTGGTCTAATTATGTCATGGTTCAATGGAATGAGGTAGCCACTAACAAGACATCAATTTATGATATCAGGGCAGTGAGTGTGTATTAGGTGTGAAATGACCATAGCTAGTTCTTTTTCATTTCAAGAGATGATATATGACACAAGAGAGTGGGAGTATTGTTTGAATCCAAGAGAAGGGAACCTGACATGTATTTAGGTTGGATACCTTTTTTTGTTGTTGAAGGAAAGAAAATAGCTCTACACTCTCTTGTATTGTACAGTGGTGAGAAAAGCAGTCTGTAACCGTGAGGTTGAGGATCTAGTTGTAGTGGGGTTTAATACCATTTATCAGCACAAGATAGGCATGGCAGCCAGTATTAATGGTAGAGGAAGAATCCGGGGGAAAACCCAGGAAAGAACCACCGACCCACGTGAAAAGGATCTAGAGATGTTAAAGAGAGAAAGAAAAGGAAAGACATGCGGAAAATGCTGTCAAACCACCAACAGTGATTTGGAGAGGACCTGAAGCACCAGGTGATGCCATCATGCTGGCAATTTTGAGTTTGATCAATCACTTAATCATATGAGTTGTAGGGGAGATCACTCATCTTCACCACCTCCTGACACTCAATTAGCAAATATGTCTAACATGAAATAGGTACTACTGTATTAAACTCAATTAGAAAATATGTCAGGAACTGACATGTAATGGGTACCATTGTATTAAACCCAGTTAAAGGAACAGCGAAATGTGTTCATATTCAGCAAAAATGTTGGAATAGCTAGCTATTTCATAGGTTTTCAAAAGCGTCTTTAGAATTTCCCATCTGCTTGTACAATACAGCATTATGACAGATTTTCAAAATAGCCTTATGAAAGTTTTCAATACACCTTTATGACAGATCTTCAATACATACCAATGACAGGTTTTCAATACATCTTTATGACAGGTTTTCAATACAGCAGTATGACAGGCTTTCAATACAGCCTTATGACAGATTTTCAATACATACTTATTACAGGTCTTTAATACAGCCTTATGGCAGGCTTTCAATACAGCCTATTGACAGGTTTGCAATGCAGCCTTATGACAGGTTTTCAATACAGCCTTATGACAGGTTTACAATACATCCTTATGACAGGTTTTCAATACAGCCTTATGACAGGTTTTCAATGAATCCTTATGAAAGTGTTCAATACATCCTTATGACAGGTTTTCAATACAGACTTATGACAGGTCTTTAATACAGCCTTATGACAGGCTTTCAATACAGCCTATTGACATTGGAATGAACCTACTATTTGTACAATACAGCCTTTCTTTTGTATAATTTTTTTAGGCAGACCTGCTCTGATCCAGAGAGAAATAACACATAAAAAAAAAACTTTTTTCATTACTTCAAATTTTGACTTAATGCTACCTGTTTAACTGATAATATAAAATTCCAACCCACAATTTTTTTTGGCTGAAAATACTGCATTACCAATCAAATGATATGACATTATTATCTACTGCTCAAAGAAAATGATTCCAGTGAAGTTATCCTGAAACATGTTGTAATCAAGACAAGATGGATAGTACCTGAATGTCAAGTCTATGATCATTGCCTTGCCAAGACAAGATGGCCTCAGTCAGAATGTCAAGCCCATGAACTTTTGTGTTGGGGCTTGTGGGGGGGATAGGCAAAACTGTTGATATATGCCTTGCCAAGACAAGAATGCCTCAGCCAGAATGTCATGCCCATGATTTATGCCTTGCTAAGACGAGAAGGCCAAGGTCTGAAAGTCAAACCCATGATCAATACCTTGCCAAGACAAGGACAAGGTATGAATGTCAAGTACATGATCTTTATGTTGCCAAGACAAGAAGGCCTGGGTCTGATTGTCAAACCAATGATCTATTCCTTTCCTAGACAAGAAGGACTGGGCCAGAATGTCACGCCCATGATCTTTAGCTTACCAAACATGTCATGGGCCAGAATGTCAACCCCATGATATTTACCTTGCAAAGACAAAAAGGCCTTGGCCTGAATGTCAAGCCCATGATCAATACCTTGCCAAGACATAGCCAGGGCCTGAATGTCAAGCCCATGATCTTTATGTTGCTGAGACAAGAAAGCCTAGGCCAGAACGTCAAGCCCATGTTTCAATACCTTGTCTGGACTGGGCCAGAATGTCAAGCCCATAATAAATACCTTACCAAGGCATGGCCAGGGCCTTAATGTCAAGCTTATGGTATATGCCTTGCCAAGACAATAAGGCCTGGGCCTGGATGTCAAGCACATGATACATGTATATACCTTGCCAAGACAAGAGGGTCAAGGCCTGAAAATGTCAAGCCCATGGTCTATCTAATTAGTAGTCTCTTTCAGAACACATCTGAATGTCAATACTAAACCATACAATCCTATGCAAATATTTATTCATATGGCAGTAATGACATTTATTGGATGAGGGAGAGTAGATGGTGATTCTCTCTTGCTGTCCAAGGTCTTTTTCTACAACTGAAAATTTAGGAGAAAAATTTCCTGTCATTGCAAAATGAGAGCGAATTATTCTAATCACAAGGGTGATCTAACATTATTCTAATCACAATGAAAGTGAGACTTTCACATATTTCAAGGATTTTTCTGCAGTTCTGTTAGAATGTCTGGCAAATCCTACAATCACATGTTTCTAGATAGACCCTAGAACAAATATAAGGGGCTTTCATATAAAGGTAATGTGGGTTTATCCTCTAAAATAAAGACCCTAGAAAAGCACAGGAAGCTTTCTTATAAATGTAACGTGGGTTAAAATCTATTATCACATAACCTACAATAGACCCCTAAATAAGCACAGAGGGATTTCTTATAAATGTAAGTGAATAACTCTACTGATCCAATCTGGTGTCAAGCCCACGCCATTATTTTCAAAATTCTGACAAATATTTACTAATTATATCTAACAGTAACGACACTTCTGGGTAATATATTGGGATGATCTTATCTCAAGGGTAATTTGGTATGAACTTTAAAACAGACTTTTTTAATTATTAATTTATTACTCTAATCACTCTGTTGTCACAACAACTCACACAGTGTTAGTATGGTTATTTGTCATAACAACATTTCATCTACAGCAACAAATTAATCCACTTTCAAATGTATGCATGAATGCACAGAATGCATTTATGCATCACATGTCCATCCATCACCCTAAGTAGATGATTACATGATACCATTGAGAGAGATGTAGTGTTGATACTTTATGCATGAAGTTGGAGGGGGGGAGTAATTTAATTGATTTTCATTGAATCATCTTACTTATGTGCCTTTTACAGTGACAAAAAATACAATTGCCATAGGACAATTCCAGATATAGTTTGGTCTAAATATGTAACTGTTGGCGATAAAGAAGCCTAGATATAATAGAACTTGGGGTCGGAGTTTGACATGGCGATTCCAGCATGAGCCAATCAAAACATCCATGGGCATTTCAAAAATAAGATTCTTTTTGACTGGTTTACACAATATCTCATGTTAGCTATGATATAATTTACACAAAGCATCAAGCCAATCAAAACACCCATGGGTATTTCAAAAATAAGATTCTTTTTGTCTGGTTTACACAATATCTAATGTTAGCTAGGTTATAATTTACACAAAGCATCAAGTAGCGGTTAAAATATTTTTAACAATTCCTGCACATTTTTATAAATCATAATTCAAAGTACTTGGGTAATGTCAATACGTGTTGTATAATATTACGACTTTAGACAGATCCTGAAACAAGGAAAATACCTGTCTGTGAATTAGCCATTGTGTCAACTTCACGTTCACGGTTACTAGTTTTGAAGAAACTTGCCATGGGGCGAGAAACTCTGTTCGCAATTGCAGTGATGTCACCAGTCGGCATAGACATGGGAGGCTGGAAACCCAACACCTCAGAGATACCACCCCAGACCATTTTTAAAGAGACCACACCAGTATCCAATCAGAACTAAGATAATCAAATTTTATACGAGTTTCGCAAGCAGCCAAACATTAATCAGCTTAATCCATTGTGAAAGAATCAGTACATATCTGGACATTGCTGAAGCAGATTATAGGAAGTTGGAGACACTAGTGTGTGCTCTGAGTGCTCAAGTTGTGTGCTCATTAAAAGGATTGAAAGTTAGTTTTACAAACTTCAAACAAGATTGCAACAAAGGCTTCTGAGGTAAAATATCTTTGCCTGGATCTGTCTCTTTCTTAACTAGATTATACTCTTTCTTAACTAGATTATACATTATTATGTGCATTTAATTTAGTAGAAATTTAATCTTACATGTATAGCTGAATTATCAACATATCGTAATGTAGTATATAGCGAATTAGTAATAAAGATTAATGTATGTAACGGTAGTTATGATAAAATCGAAGTGGATGGTGTAATCTGCTAATATTGCATCATGGTGCAGATCTGAATATAATAGTGAGTAGTCAAACCATGTACTTATTTGTATTTGAATATATAGTTGTGGATTGTGTGGAGTTGGGCATTGTTGGCCTTGTGCACATATAATTAGGCACTTATATGTCTTTTATAATTTGTAAGGTATGCTGATAGTTACTACTGAAATAGGGATATGCATGTATGTATCGAAAGTCGTGATATTATTATTGTTGTAGCCTTTATTATGTTTTTTTGTTTTTTTTAGGGTTTTAACGCCATTTTTCAGCACAAGATAGGCTATACATGGCAGCCAGTATTAACGGTAGAGGAAGAACCTGGAAAAACCCGGAAAGAACCACGACCCACGAGAAGCTACTGGCAAGCTTTCTCACATAACTACATTGGCTGAATCTTAGACTCGAACCAACACAGACAGAGTTGAGATGCCAGTGATCCGTAACGGACAGCACTTTTGACAACTCGGGGCCCCTGTAGACTTTATTATAAAACAAGTCTGTGTGGACTATTTAGATGTGAGTGTATGAGTTGATTTATTGATTTAACTGCCATTATGCTGATGAAATATCTGTGAGAGTGACATGTTAATTCTCCTGTGTTCGAACAAGGAGGCAAAATTGTACACCCCTTCTAATCCACAAGACACATTCCAGGTGGAAACGGACACCACCCAAAGATTTGAGAGGAGATGTGGAGAGCATGTTAAGATAGGCTGTTGTATGAGGAAGGGCCAGAGATGGAAACAAGGGTACCAAAAGTACCAACAACAAGGAAGACCACAAGAGACAGACATGAGGGTACCAGAAGTACCAACAAGGATGGCTGAGAGAATGGAAAGGAAGGTACTGGAAGTACTGACAAGGTGAACCAGAAAACGGAAGTACCAGAAGTATCAAAAGGAATACAAGGCAGAAATTACATGTGAGCAACATAGAAGGGCCACAGGAAGGAAACACTCTCACTTTTAATTGTGTGTGTGTGTGTGTGTGTGTGTGTGTGTGTGTGTGTGTGTGTGTTATTTGGATTTTTAACGTAGCTATAAAAAATCTGTCATATATGTCTGCAGTTTATAGTGATGTCTCGCACTGGGAGATCATGACACAGACATGTAACATGATGTCCCACCCAGTCACATTATCCTGACACCAGGCCAACCAGTCCTAACACTAACCTCTTATTGCTGAGTGCCAAGCATGGCAGATGTTAGTATCATTTTTTAAGTCTTTGGTATGACTCAGCCAAGGAATGAACCCATGACCTGCATCCAAGGCAGAAACCACTAGGCCACCTGTAGCAGTGTAATTTTGTGGGATGAAATAGTTGGCAATTTGAATAGATCATGGTTTGAGGACTGGAGGAAATTGCATTGAAAAATTGTCCTGTAATTGTGCAATACTGTGATACAATTTATTAAACTGTTATACCTTTCACCTTATTAATTTTATATTTTAACACCTAGACTGTCGGCTTCGTTAACTGGGAGCTTGGAGCTATTTAGCCTTTAAATTGGCCGTCCTTCTCCAGGGTTAGTAATAATTCTGTTGGTGGCTCATGACAGTGGCATTGCATAAATCCAGTCTGTATTAATTGGAAAAATCAGCACGAGTATTTAAATGAAAATCCTATCGCACATAGGAATTCATTGTAGGGTTGTGGCAGTTTTGGTGTTACTGGTGAACAAAGCGCTTTAGATTATATCACTGAACTGCTTCTCAGTGCTGTAGTCTGAAATGTTTCTGCTCCTAAAGTATAATGTGTTTGTTGATTGGATCTGATCATCAAGTGTTATTGAACCACAGCTGCCATAAATAACATGATCAATGCGCAAATAGCATGGTGCCTGCTTGATTAAATACCACTCCACCCCACTTTCTTTTCAAAATTTGCTGATCTCAAAATTAATGTTTGTGACAATTAAATTGGCAAATACAAGGAAAATTATCACCCTGAAACACAATCTCATATATAATATGATCTTTAGAGCCCAATAATAAAAACCGATTTGCCTCATTTTCATATCTGAAACAGCAACCACCTGCATAGCTGGATCACATATTTATTATAACTAAGTTTAATAGGTGGAGTAATAAGGAAGGACCCCTATTATTGGGATTATGACCCTCACTGTAACACTGTTCATAACACCAATTAAATTTATACCATGATTGAGGCAGAAACGCCATACACTGGAATACAAAAATAAGTATAAATAAAATGCAACCAGAACAACAGGATCCAAGACAAAGTTCTTTTTGCATCCAATACCATGTGATACTAAATTTTTTTATGCCGAGTGTCTACTTTACTAACACAGATGCAATCCAAGTGTCCAATGTACTAACACAGATGAAATCCAAGTGTCCAATGTACTAACACAGATGCAATCCAAGTGTCCACTGTACTAACACAGATGCAATCCAAGTGTCCACTGTACTAACACAGATGCAATCCAAGTGTCCAATGTACTAACACAGATGCAATCCAAGTGTCCAATGTACTAACACAGATGCAATCGAAGTGTCCAATGTACTAACACAGATGCAATCCAAGTGTTCACTGTACTAACACAGATGCAATCCAAGCGTCCACTGTACTAACACAGATGCAATCCAAGTGTCCAATGTACTAACACAGACCTGATCTAAGTGTATTAGGAACCAGAAGATTTTTCCTCTAGGCAGTGTACAATTTGATGCACAGTATACACAGGCCTAAGCTGGAAATCTAAACAGTTGTACACAAGTGAAGGTATGAAATATCAACATCATTATACACAAGTCAAGGTAGTAAATATTTAAAACAATATTAAGTAGCACTTGTGAATGATGACAGAAATGCATGAAACTCTCTAGAGAAAAAAATTCAACCGAATGCACAAAAATCATTGCTTGTATTTGCATATCGTACTTTTCTTTTTCTTTCTTTGCTATATCTCTCCTACATTTAGAAATATTCTACATATTGATACATAAGCTATAATTATACGAACTAGGACTAAAATACACTAAGTGTTCGGAATCTTACATTCCTCAGAAGATTATGCAATTAACGATTCATGCCATAAAAATAATTAAATCTTGAAATGCATTGAAGCCCAAAATCTCTAAATGATTCTGGACTAAAATGCATTAATTCTTAAAGATATTCCATCTGTAAACATATTTACAACTCAAATGCATTCAGCCTTAATGCTCATCTCTGGCCAATTCCTGCAGTAAAAATACATAGGACTTCACCCTCAATGATGCCTAAGACTTTAGGGCAATGGCAATAAAACATACTATATGATTTTAGGACTTCACCCTCAATGATGCCTAAGACCTTAGGGCAGTGGCAATAAAACATACTATATGATTTTAGGACTTCACCCTGAATGATGCCTAAGACCTTAGGGCAGTGGCAATAAAACATACTATATGATTTTAGGACTTCACCCTCAATGATGCCTAAGACCTTAGGGTAGTGGCAATAAAACATACTATATGATTTTAGGACTTCACCCTCAATGATGCCTAAGACCTTAGGGCAGTGGCAATAAAACATACTATATGATTTTAGGACTTCACCCTCAATGATGCCTAAGACCTTATGGCAGTGGCAATAAAACATACTATATGATTAGAACCCAATGAACCCTAACAGAAACTATGACTGAAATGGTAAACCTTTGATAAACTTATATTGGTCCATATGTTAATATGGATCCAATAACCAACAAGAATTTTATACTGTATTTCAGGAAATGTAAAAGTTCCACGCCTACTTGAATTGTCAAAGTTTTTTATAATAAACTGAATAAATGAAGCCATTTTCCACACCAATGATTTAATCAGCAGAAAGTCAACACAATGGACTAAATAGAGCTAAATGTCTTCATCATAACTTTGCATCTGCATTACTAACATTTATATTCTTAAATGTAAGATAAATGAAGAGTTTGTGTGTAATAAGACAAGGCAAACACAACAATAATTTATATGCAAACCTGACAAAATACATTAAAATGTGTGTTATCAATACAGATTGCATATTGGAAGCTAGCTGCCGATATCCAGCTCAATCAGAAGCCTTGGCAGTTGCAATGACAAATTGAACTAGATTTTATGTGTAGCTTAACCCTCATCAAAGCCTAACTGCTCTAGACAGATTTCTGTGGTAGCATCATACAGTCACAGGCGGCTGAAATGTACTGAACCCACACAGAAACCCAACATTTCTGTTTGTGGCAATCTCAAGATTAAAGCATCTATTTTTGAGATAAATGCTTTCCAGGATCAATAAGCTACATTCTCATTGAGAAACAATCCAATGAGTAAGCATAAACCCCATCTGTCAAAGACAAATATTCCAAGTGGTCCCATGCACTTTTGATCAAGCTGACCTTTATTGCTTGACCTATTGATTTGATATTCATTTTTTGGAAAAAAGTTAATCAAGTCATATTTGGACATGAATCAATTCAATATTACAACTCTCCTAATTGATATCATATTTGTTTTTCAATATGCCACACTGGCAACATATATTATTTATTCAACAACACTGACCACTGCTGTTCTTTTATTAGAGTTTTTTACTTCACAGTTCAACAGGAGAGCAGGACTCATCATAATTACAGTCTCAAAATCACCAGCAATAATGAGAATCCCATCTGTAACAGCAGATCAATTTAAGCACTGTATTTGAAGAAATTTCATTCTAAATCATACCTTGTCATAAGTATACATTAACATACATGATACTATGAAAATAGAGTCCAAATAAATATACATAAACACATGTATACATACATGATACTATGAAAATAGAGTCCAAATAAATATACATAAACATACATGATACTATGAAAATAGAGTCCAAATAAATATACATAAACATACATGATACTATGAAAATAGAGTCCAAATAAAAACTGCATAGACCCAGCTCTGACATATATTCAGTTGCTAGGAGCAACCATTAAGACAGACCAGAGACACTGATCTTCCAGCACATTAAGAGCCAACAGATCAGGTCTTTGTTGTTTTGTAGATGGACTCAATTTAGCATGTGTGTACAGCAAATGGCATAACAAAAAATACTGGTAAATACAGATCAAGCTCAATTCAGATGAAGCTCAACTATCAAGCTCAATTCAGATCAAACTCAATTCAAATCAAACTTGATTCAAATCAGCTCAATTCAGATCAAACTCAATTCAGATCAAACAACTCAGATCAAGCTCGGTTCAGATCAAGCTAAAGCTTCAAATCAAACTTGATTCAGATCAAACTCAATTCAGATCAAACTCAATTCAAATCAAGCTCAATTCAGATCAAACTCAATTCAGATCAAGCTCAATTCAGATCAAACTCAATTCAGATCAAGCTCAATTCAGATCAAACTCAATTCAGATTAAGTTCAAGCTTCAGATCAAACTTGATTCTGCTCAAGCTCAGTGCCCATGAGCAAACTACTGAAAACTTTAGTGGTAATTTCATTTTCTGTAACCAGGTCCTAATAATGCAATCACAACAGAAAACAGAAATTCATGAAGTTCTGAGGGCTTTTATGGTCCAAGATGACAAAAAGTCAACGTTTTAGATAAAATATATTAAATAAGTCAATGTTTTAGATCAAATATATTAAAGATTAATTAATATAAAAATGAGGTTATTTTAAAACCTAGTTGCATTTAACAAAACTGTCAACAGTTATTATCTCCCTCAAACTCAAATTCACTATCTGGATTAGTCGATTCATCTGGAGACATACTTCCATCCTCAAATTCGCTGATAATGGGCATTAACATTCATGTACCTCTGATAATACTTAATATTAAAATCAGAACTTAATCATAATGTCACACTTGCGTTTGCAGCATTAGGACTGACAGCAATATTACTGCCTCCTAAATTTTGCATAATTTTCATCACGTCTGCATTTTGTCCAGATCTGAAGCATCAGTTGTACTTTAGACTGATCATTTTAAACAGACTGTGAACCAGACTATGTCACATGTAAAGCTGGCACTTAACAACAAGAACAGTCAGCTGGCACTTAATACAAGAACAATCAGAGAAGCATCATACTGTGAATTCAATTGCATTTCCAGGATGCATATAGCACAAAAATATTGCATATACCAAATGTACTCGCTTATAAATCCAATCAAACTGCAAGAACAAAGATCCTGATATACCATAGTATATTGCAGATCAGGGTCTATGTTTATTTTACTAGTTACTATAGTTACTCCTTACAAGCTGCATTGACTTAGATCTGCTGGTGAATTATGCACTGGCATACCTGGCTCTGTGCAATTTACAGCTAGACTTTACTTATGAATATATATGGTATATTTAATTTAAAAGTGCTGGTATCATTTCATAGTTGCCCTGTCATAATACTGAAGGTCAGCAGAGGACAGACAGTGAGTGGGCCATTGACACTCAACAATTCTGAATATTTAGACACAAATGTGACCATTACAGCCACAATTTGGAATAATGCATTATAAACTATTGGGCCTGTTCCTTGTCCGATTTCACACAAATAACACCTCATGTCCTAGCTAAGGAAGTTAACTTTTTCCAACTAATTACAGCATCCTGAGAGATGCATATTGATCAAAAGAGAAGGATCGGCCACATGATCATCACAGGCCAGCCTGCCTCCGAAAATTTTCCAGGATCAATAAATTCTGTATACATAACATTCAGGAGTTTTTAAATTATCCTACTTCTTATAGCTTAGGAGGGTTTCTGAGTAGTTAGCGTGTAGATTTGAACGCCAAAGTTATTGGATCAAAACCTGCCCAGACCACTGAAGTGCATCTATTTACATTATATAACATATCATATATTGATTGACATTAAACTAACTAATCAATACAATCAATTATTGTACTTCATAAATATAGTACAACCTTCCAAAACAACCATCTAACATTACTAGTGATCTCTATACAAGCCTTCAAAACTTGGAAATTTTACTTGCATATTAAAAATCCCACTTTCTCTGCCCAAGTATCTGAGGTGACAAGAAACAATGTAACATTTTAATTTATAAGACTTAATTAATGTTCAATAAAATAAATTAACAAACTTGACTGAATATCATTGCATGCAGATTTATGTCAATATGCAGGAAAGAGAATGACAAATTTTAAAACTCCCTTTAGTGAATTTAAATGGCTCAATGTAACTCCCTCACAAAATCCTTCCATTCTGGTCATGATGATTCAATGAACAAACATGGAAATGTTTTTGTGGGGCAAAAAATTCCTGAAATCAGGTAATTTCTTCCAATTCTCATATTTGACTATGAATATCAGTCTGAAAGCAATGATCAACAAGGACCAAATTGTATTAAATTAGTTGCTCCCTCTAACAAGCCAATGTTTGGATTACATTACATACTCTTTGCAAATAGTTCAGTTTGTTGTTTTACATCAACACAATTTATTTAAGGCATTGATAATATGCGTTAAGTGCACTGCCTAGAGATACATCCCAGTAGCTAACCCAATGGTAGGATTCAAAAGCACACCTTGTCATTCAAACCAAGTCATATTGGTTGCAGTCTCCTTTAGTTACCTCAGGAGCTGTTCTAAATGCCTAAGCAGACAGGAGTTTTTGAAAATTAAACATTAATAAGTGGGTGTCAAGAAAGGCGAGATGGATCCATATCAAGGCTTGTAAAGGTATTACCTTAAATATGGTAAAGAATTACCTTAAATGTGGTAATGGTATGACGTTAAATAATAGTAAAGGTATTACAGTCGACTCCACTTAACTGCACATCGGATAACTGTACGTAGTCACGCCAGTCCCGTTTTTTCCCAATGCTTTTCAATGGGAGCAAACCTCAGATAACTGCACATCGCTTAAATGCACACTCCAGATAATAGCACGATAAATTTTCTGCCCGAGGCACATTATTCAATACAATTTTACTCCAGTTAACTGCACAATGTATAGTCATGATCAGTTATTGCCAGTCTACTGCTGTAGCGCTTCAAATAAGCCGACAATTAGGCCAGTAAATGTGACTTTGTAACTGATTGACATGTAAAGGACGCCATATGTGGTATCTACATGTATATCCGTGCCCACTAGGGAGTAATAGCATGGGAAAAATCATAGTACAACATGGGAAACATTGCTCTATACCGTTTGGGTTTGTATGATTTCAGACCAACAAATGGATGGTTGGAAAGATGGAAAATCCGCAACGGAATTCAATTTAAACGACGACACGGCGAAAAACAGGATGCATAAGACTTTGGAGCTGAACACTTTTTCTTCGGGAGACTGCCCATCAATGTCTGACAGCAGTTTTCGAATAACAAGCGATCTATAGAATTTCTTGAAATTCGCTATAATTCCTTGATCCATTGGTTCAATCAGTGAAGTTGTGTTCGGAGGAAGGAAAACAAGCTTAACATTTAAGTAAAAGTTGAAGGAGTGGATTCTAATCATTGTTTAACTTTATTCTTCACATATATTTGTGTCGTGCTGATTTAAAGCTGTACTGTACCGTGCTTTGGTTAACTGCACACTCTGGTTAACTGCAGTCTCGTGACAGGCCCGAGGCTGTGCAGTTAACCGGAGTCGACTGTACATTAAATAATGGTAAAGGTATTATATTAAATAATGGTAAAGGTATTACATTAAATAGGGTAAAGCTATTGCCTTAAATGTGGTAAAGGTATTACATTATATAATGGTAAAGGTATTACATTATATAATGGTAAAGGTATTACGTTAAATACGGTAAAGGTATGACGTTAAATAATGGTAAAGATATTACATTAAATAATGGTAAAGGTATTACATTAAATAATGGTAAAGGTATTACATTAAATAATGTAAAGGTATTACATTAAATAATGGTAAAGGTATTACCCTAAATATGTTAATTCAAAAACTGATCAAAATATTAAACTGGTATTTCAGCATAACACAAACCAGTTAGTCCTTCTTATAAAGAATATCCATTTATACATCTAGTGTTAAAAAATATAGGTAAAACTATGATGATGAAGATGATGCAGGGTAGTTTAAGATTCACGCATACTGATTTTTCAAATCTTTCATTGCTAAAGCAAATGCTTCTCTCTGATGGTTTTTTGAATGAAAAATTTAATAATTTACTTGAAGAGTGTCATAATTTGCACAATCTGCCTTGCAACCAATTTAACAGCCCATAAAAATGCCACAACTTGACAGTTTTCCAATAGTAAAATAAGGACTGTCACTGAGGATGAGTTATGTGCCAACTAGAAGAAAATATAGCTTTTTATTTTCATTAACTGACATTTCATTTTTTCAAGAAAACATAGAATGAGTTTATTGCCCCAAAAGGATATTGTTTTCTAAGTTTTTTCATATTTTTGACTGTGGCAATAATATTCAATTACTGCATTCTCCTAAGGCAATCATATTTCAATAATGTTTGGTGAATACATTGCAAGAGACAAAAGCTCTCAACAGTTTTAGGATAGGGAATCTTGCACTATTCTCAAGGGTACTTGCGCTTTTTCACAGAGCATTGGCATAAACTTGCAAGTCCATCAATTTCGAAAAGAGGAAAATGAAATAGTATCTTTATTTTATTAAACAACTAGATAAAATTATCATTCTCATAAGATCATATTAGAAACTATATTTTCATAATTATCAAAAGCAACTTTACATCATACTGAACTCTATTATCAACAAAACTATATTTTTAATGGAGTCACATTCTTTACTTTTTCTTCTTCATTGACATTACAAATGGTTGCATGCATGTATGGCATTATGGTTATCAAATTCATCAAGTACATAACCCTCCTCTAATATTATTCCACTTACAATTTTTTTTTTAATTTTTAATTTTTAATTTTTAATTCTTTTTCAACTTTAATTAAACCCAATGAACCATTTCTCCTACTCAGTTCACCAAGTTGTTATGTTCGTAGTTTTGGAACCATTTTTATCAGTAACCTTAACCAAACGAAGATGGAGTCAGCATTAAATATACATTAGAGTTTTAATTCTCTTGCCATGTTCACTGCATGTTCTTACTATGATAATTTGTACCCTATTATTTGCATTACGGTCATTCACCAAACAATTTACAATACAAAGCAGTTTGTTCTGCACTCTCAAAAAGTAACCATGGATACTGCAGTGCCCCTGTCTAAATCACAAGTACATGTATTTAAGTTCCAATTACATGTATCATTATTATTATTATTATTATTATTATTATTATTATTATTATTATTATTTATTGCACAGTATTGTACAACTATAACTCTAAAATAGCTTTCATTGCATTCATTATTCACATCATCACCAATTTAAATCCGAATAAAAACACCAACAAGCTTGCAGTAGAACATGTTTCTTTGAAGTTGTCACATCAACGAAGGACTGTCAATTATTCACACAGGCTTCATGTCTATTTAACTCGGTCTAGTCATTAGTTACTCCACAAAGTGGCTATGGCTGAACAAAAATAGCAAAAGGAGAGCCTCAAAGGGAAAATGAGATACATCAAAGCGATGCCTTACATGAAGAAATGTCCTCTGAGAATTTCATGCATATTTGACCTGGAAGCACTGCCCATCAGACATTATTGTAGAATAACAGCTCGTAAGAAAGAAGCCAATATTAGAAGGAAAGAATCACGTCATAAAATGTGGTGTTATAAGCATGACATCACTGCATGGTAACTGTGCCCACTGGTTCAATGTAATGAATGAAGCCATATGAATGACTTTTTTTTTTGTTTTGTAGGTTTAATGTTATTTTTCAGTACATGCTATGATATATATGGTGGCCAATATATTTTTTACTGGAAGAAGAACTTGTCAAGTTCCATGGAAGAACCAAATGGGACGCTGTTATCTAGCTTCACATGTACCCATGTTGGCCGAACCAAGACTTGAACCATCATGGACAGAAATGAGATACATTAGGAATCAGTAAAGACAAACGCCTTTGAGAATTCTGCCACTCAGAGGTCCAGACAATAAAATTTCCCAGAGTCAAAGGAAATACATATATTACTAAAATAAGATCCTAGAATTTGCCAATCAAAACTTAAGACTTGATTATGTGATGTAATGCACAGTACATCTCCTATGATCTGTCTGGCAATTTTGTTCATTTTTTAGTTATAATATTATTATTTTTATTTTATGTGGGAAGCCCTTGTCATCAAAAAAAAGCATTATGATGTAATATAATTCACAACTTTGTAAAAGAAATTGTCATAAAGTGTGAACTTCTCAAAGGAGAAATACCAAATTAACAAGTTTTACCTTTTCTCAAATACGGGACCTGGTCTGGTGTTATTTGGATGAAAAGCCAATTCAAGAATGGGTAGAGTCTTGTATTTTATCAGATAGGCAATAACAGTGTAGTACTTGACAATTTACAATCACGAAATGACAAAGTCTTGTATTTTATCAGCACTAATAGGCAATAACAGTGTAGTACTTGACAATTTACAATCACCAAATGACAGTATGTGTATCTAACTCCTATCTTACCAACAATAATTTGCCGTGTATGTGTGGAATTCGATATTTTACTATCACCAACTGGCAGCATGTGTTTAGAACTTAATATTTGGCCAGTACTAATTCACAGTGTATGTGGAATTTAACTCTTTCAACACCATGTAACTAAAGAGAAAGACAACCATTCAAAATTAAGTAATTAAAAGAGAAAGACAACCATTCAAAATTAAGTAATTAAAAGAGAAAGACTACCATTCAACACGAAGTAGGATTTATGATACACAACCTCGTATTTTCGGAGTCTTTTCATCTTTAGAAGGTATGTCACTGGTAGGGTGGTGTCATTTAATATTTGCAGCCATACTGGTTATATTTCAAGTATGCGAATCAAACAGATTTTCATGTCATATGTGAATCACCGACAGACACAGATTTATAATCTGTTCATATGTGAATCATAGACAGACAGATGAATCATCTGTTCATATGTGAATCATATACAGATAGATTTATCTTCTGTTCATATGTGAATCACAGATGGACCAAGATTTATCATCTGTTCATAAGTGACTCAGGCAGACAGATGTATCATCTGTTCATATGTGGATTATACACAGACACAGATTTATCTTCTGTTCATATGTGAATCACAGATGGATACATTTATCATCTGTTCATAAGTGACTCAGACAGACAGATGTATCATCTGTTCATATGTGGATCATACACAGACACAGATTTATCTTCTGTTCATATGTGAATCACAGATGGATACATTTATCATCTGTTCATATGTGACTCAGACAGATTTATCGTATGTTCATATGTGAATTGCAGATAGGCATAGATTATTCAGATTTATCATCTGTTCATATGTGAATCACAGGCAGGAACAGATTTATCATCTGTTCATATGTGAATCACAGACGGATCCAGATTTATCATTTGTTCATATGTGAATCATAGACAGACACAGAGTTATCATCTGTTCATATGCGAGTTATAGACAGATTTATCATCTCATATGCACATCATAGACAGACACAGATTTGTCATCTGTTCATATGCCATTCTCATCCCTGACGATACATAAACAAATTCTTCCAAAAAGACAGCCTGCTAGGTGTCAGTGACTTAATTCAACTTTTTACCCTATTTCAGGCACCATCTCATCAGATGCAGGACTCATCTTGGTCTCTATGTCATTTGTTTTGTACTGCATGAAAAAAAATCTTAATACTAATTTTCATGTCATCAAAGTTTGAAGACATTACAGTGTTATCTTCAAAACAGAAGAAATAGTGTTATTTTCTTGTACAAGAAAAACCTTATCTGGAACAAGTCTGAATGTGTAATCAGCGATAACTAACAACAAAACTCTTCAATGTGTATTTCCAACAGATGCAATACAACTGCAGTGGCCACAGGCATTTATTTATATCACTGTAAATGGACATTACTGACAATACCCACTCCGCTTCAACAAATTAACAATGTGGATATAACTCATACAGTTAGGAATCTGTCCTTTTGCTGACTGCTAATATCTTTTTTTAATACCAATGGCACATTCAGTTGCTGATTACAAAATTTAAAGCCATTTTGCACAACAATTCTATGTTGCTTTGTTTGGCTTGTGTCTGCTAGTCAATACATCCAGTGTGCGACACAGTGAACAAGTTACTGTTAATTCTGATTGGGGGTTATTGTTTTACCACGGACTTAAATAATTACAACCAATCAGAAGTAAAAGTAACATATTTCACTGCATAGCACACTGAGAGTGTATCGTTCAAATTTGACCCAAGAAGATACAAAGCAACATATAAAAGTGGTCATTAAATGACATGTAAGAAAATTATACATGAAGGACATACTTTTTACTGACAAAAACGAGTGCATATGCCAGCTATGGCTGTCTCAGATGAAATATATTTAAAGAGTAAAAAAGGTAGATAACTAATAGAAATTGATGACTACTTAAGATTAAAATAACTTTGACTGGGTAAGTAGTTTTTGTATTGATTCTTCATCTCTTGCATCGATATGGGTATCGCTATGGAAAAATTATCAATACATTGTTATACTGATGAATCAATTCAGCCCTACTTTGCACAACATTAAATTAATAAAAGGTCCAAGACAATTTAATGTCAAGGACATCATAAAACTGTATCGTTTACATCGTTTACATCTATGCATATAATAGTTTACCCGGACAAACCTGTCAAATGACATAATAAAACTGGATCCAACAACGCCGAAATTACAGTACTACCATTACAGTTCAAATCAGTTAAATTTTCATACTTTTCAATACCGTATTTTCCGGCGTACAAGTCGAGACTTTTTGACTTAAAAGTTCGGTCCTCGTCTTATACTCCGAATCGACTTATATATGGATTTTGTCATTGAAATTGCATCGACTTATATATGGATTACAGTATCCGGTATGCTATTGATATTGCTCTATAATCGGCATAATCGAAAACAGGTCACATAGAAGTACAAATTCATATTAAATTACTATGTCAATAAATTGTCATAAAATAATATGACTGCATTTATATTTGTAAGTTTTGTCATTTATTTTTTTTGCATTCTGCGTGTTTTTTCTTATTTCTCAAACATAAAATAAAAAAACCAATTACCGCTAAAAACTTCACCGGGCCACATAGCACACTTACGGTCTATACTCTATAGTGTACTGTACTAATTCAAAGCATATTGTTTGTTCCTAAAAAAAGAAAGATATGAAATAACTGGTCCATTAATATTTGATTTTCCAGTATAATGTTGGACACACGTGAGCAATTACCGGCATCGCTTTTTTTATTGATCCAATTGATCCTACAAAGGGATGTAATCCATATTAACTCGAGCGTTCTATGATTATTTTTAAAATAATGTAGATCATGCATTCTACTGAATACCCCAAATCATATGTTTCAACGGTACTTTATCATTTTAGCTGTGCTGATATTTACAGTGACATAATTCAGTGTTTAAAATACAGCCAGTTCTGCCTGCTGCATTTATTTGAGTACATCAAAAGAACATGACGCAATAGCTGGGCGGCAAGTTCAAAGAACTTTGACTAGCAGCTTGGGTGGGAAAATGTGCTGAAATTTACAATGACTGAATTCAGAGACAGAAAGATCGAGATGTACATGTAGTTATTATAAGAATACACTTTAGCTTCCATTATTTAATCTACGGACATGTACTATTTCATCATTCATTACGTACACCCGTTACGTAATTTTTGTTATTTTCTTTTCATTGAATTCAGTCACATAATGATCTGTGACAAAATTATTGAATATTTTACATCCGTGTGTGGATATTTTCGATGGAAATATTTGTATTATGGATTCAATGTATGTTACAAGATTCGCTGGTGAGTACATGGTGTTGATACTCTTTTTCATGCAATAGATTATACATGTATATATAAATTAGAAACGTGTATGTACCAATGCATGGTTCTCTGAATAAAGTACCATAATTGTATTTGACATGTTGGGACTATGCATTTGAAAAATGTCTGAATATTACAAACCAACACTAACTGACAGCATCTGTATACCAAACTGACAGTATCTGTGTAGAGTTTAATATCTTACCAACACTAACTGGCAGTATCTGTGTAGAATATAATGCTCTACCAACACTACATGGCAGTATCTCTATCGACAATAACACTTCAGTGTAGATATCATGTCTAAGTCTCATGTATTACACAATTTTTGCAAGCAAAAGTATTTGTTGGAACTCAGCAACAAAAATACAATATCAAAAATCAACAATGAGGTTTAGGATACATCATAATGCATGCCACATACACAGTGCCAATGTGTAATTTAAACCAGTTACTGGGTTAAGAATGTATCTTGTTTTAAAGATTCTTTGGATGGAAGATCTAAGTCTTCCAATTTTTAATATTTAAATGCAAGCTATTCAGGTAAGCTCTAATATTTCTTTACATATAAATGTCACCTGTTTGCAATGGCAACCTTGTTATACAACTACCTGTTTCCAATGGCAACCTTGTTATACAGCTACCTGTTTCCAATGGCAACCTTGTTAAACAGCTCCCTGTTTCCAATGGCAACCTTGTTATACAGCTACCTGTTTCCAATGGCAACCTTGTTAAACAGCTACCTGTTTCCAATGGCAACCTTGTTATACAGCTACCTGTTTCCAATGGCATTCTTGTTATACAGCCCACCATAATGGAAACTACACACAGTGATCACTATGTAATCCATGTGTCTGTTCGTCTGTATGTCAGACTATACCCAAGATTATCCTCAATGCTAATCTTTAATTTCTTTTATCCTACCCACTTTAAATTTAAAATGTTGCATCACTATTACAATATGTTTTACCTGTCTGACCATAGGCAAAATATTACAATATGTTTTACCTGTCTGACCATAGGCAAAAATGCATCCATTGTACCCTTCAAAAGACCTCTCCAGTATTGCACTGCCCAAACTGTTGAACACTTTATCTTGACCTGCAAAAATGGAGGCACATGTCTTAACTCGTATGATTTAAATTATTCTACCATTTTAATCTCAAATTTACATATAGCATTAGTCATATACAAACTAACTCGCATGTTTTAAATTATTCTACCATTTTAATCTCAAATTTACAGCTCTCCTTTATTTTAATATTCATAACAACAAATAAGTTTTGAAAATTTAGGCAAGTCGTGACGTAAGATACTTGGTGGTATAAAAATTATATAACATAATATTAACACAATGTCTTGCAAAATTTATTGCAACAATTGAAAACGTCATCTCATATAAAACATGATTACTTTTGATGCAGTGTTGCATGTTTACTTTAACTTTAATTTCTTCCATCTGAATGAATTATGACACCAAATAATTTTTTTAAAAATCAGTTTCATATTCATAGGACACAAAAAGCAAAACAATCTTACAAATTGCACATTAATTCTTCTTTCATACAACTCTGCAATTAGAAGTGCCATTCATGCAACTTTAATTTGATTCTTTAATTATACAATTACATAATTTACATTAACATTCATGTAATGTTTGAAGACAAAAACACAATAAAATCAGTCGATATTGCAGCGCACTAATTTTGTACACTTGCATCCATGAATATTTTCAAAGGGGAAAATACATTGGGTGCAAAACCTGATCACATGCCTCAAAACATATTCAATAATTTCCATGTGGGTGTTATCTTTTTTTATACTCCACAAAGCAAACAAGTTTATACCCTCAATGAAATTTTCTAAAGCAACATCATTAAAACATGAATAGAACTAGGATTAGCAGTGGGGGATGGCTAAGTGTTCAAAATTAGGTTTACCATCAAATTGAAATCTTCTGAAAGGCATTATGAGGACATTAAGGTCTTAAGATTTTGCTCTTTTCCTTACCTGCAAATCTTGGGTCATTCTTATCTATAGTCCAGAAACAATGGTCAAAGGCAAAAGTCTGAAATAAGAAAAACACAATTTATAGGTTCAAAACTGTTTACATAAAAAAAAAGAGCATGAGACCCACGCGGGCAAGAGGTCACTCACCTGTTACATCTGCCTTACAGACCAAAAAGCTGTTGTTGAAAAAGACTGGACCACAATGAACTTTTTTGTCTTGCCTTTGACTGCATGTTTAAAACATGTTTCATTAATTCAAATCTGGCCCAGTCATTACTAATGGACAGGAAAATACCAATAATGTGTGAGCCACCTATGCAATTAAATCAAATTAATAAAGTCGTAAAATTTGTTTAACTATCTTAATTTTCCAATATTTCTAGTACAAAGTGTACATCTATTAAGTCCCTAACAAGTTTGAATACTAAGATATCTATGTGCCATGAATATATAGTCACTGAGCAGCATGTCTAAAGAACTTCAATGTGTTCTGAACGCTTAACAAATTTCCGAAATCTGAATTTACATTGGCTAATTCAAAATTCAGCAGAACATAACACCTAAGCAGTCACTTTCATATCTTTATGTACAACAGTGGACATCTGATTTTAATCTGATTGAGAAATGTTTTAAGATTTCTCTAGTTTTTAAATAGCGTCACTCATTTCTCTATATGCTACAGTTGGGAAATTAACAGAAACAAGGATGAAGATAGACAACCTTGAGGCTGGAGATAAAGACCAAGCATTTAATGGGGTCACAGGTGCAACAATTGGAATTATCATTCATTATTAAATCAAATATATTTTCAAGTGAAGTTTAAATCAGAATGTCGTTTTTGCAAAATATCAGAGCAAGACAACTGCTTCCAAGCTTTCCAACATCAATCCTAATTCCTTCTTCCCCACCCCTCTTTGAAACGGGAATGGGCTGTCCCTATGAAAGACTCTAAGACTTCATCAGCAAGTCATAGCATTTGCCATTATACTTATAAAATATTGACAAGAATAAGCAACAAATGACTGTCAATACTTTGGCTTGTGTAGTGTCATTAGTATTACATGAAGTCATCAAAATGTTTTTAGCATAATAACCCAATTAAATTACAATTATGAACAACAAAATTTCAATGCACAATAAAATAAAAATTATCTTAATTCCAAGATGAATCCCTCTCCTAGTTAATTTCCAACTAAGGATCAACACCTCAGACCATAAATTAGAGTTATGTCCCTTGCATTTTTTTGTTTTGACTTAAATTATACAATGGTTGAGACTATCAGATTTCATTGTTTGAAACATTAAGCCCTCAATAAATTCAGTTTTATTTAGTGTAATGTTTGATGAATTGTGTGTGACACTACAAATGTACAGCATTTATTTTGTTTTGGTATAAATTATACAAACTAATGTACAGTATTTTCATGTTTTGGTTTTAATTATTATTTTAGTACTAAATGTACCAACTACTGTCCAGCACTTTGTTGTTTTTGGTATTAATTATTATTTTAGTACTAAATGTACCAACTACTGTCCAGCACTTTGTTGTTTTTGGTATTAATTATTATTTTAGTACTAAATGTACCAACTACTGTCCAGCACTTTGTTGTTTTTGGTATTAATTATACAAACTATTGTATAGCATTTTCTTGTTTTAGTATTAATTATACAAACTATTGTACAGCAATGTCTTGTTTTGGTACTAATTATACAAACTACTGTACAGCATTTTCTTGTTGTGGTACTAATTATACAAAACTACTGTACAGCAATTTCTTGTGGTGGTACTAATTATACAAAACTACTGTACAGCATTTTCTTGTTGTGGTACTAGTTATGCAAACTAATGTCTAGTTTTTCCTTGTTTGGTATCAATTATGCCAACTACTGTATGGCATTTTCTTGTTTTGATATTAATTATACAAACTACTGTACAGCATTTTCTTGTTTTGATACTAATTATACAAACTACTGTACAGCATTTTCTTGTTTTGATACTATTTATACCAACTACTGTACAGCATTTTCTTGTTTTGATACTAATTATACAAACTACTGTACAGCATTTTCTTGTTTTGATACTAATTATACCAACTACTGCATAGCATAATGTTGTTTTGGTAATAACTGCACAATATAGGAGGTTTTCAGGTATCACTATAGAAAACGTTGTTAAAAGCACTTTTAGCACATTGTTAGCTACACCATGCTTTGGAATTTAAAATTAAGTGCCCTTTTTAATGATACTCTGAAAAAGAATAACCCAGGTTGGTCTAGGTTACTTTTTTCAAGAAATATGTGTAGCTATATAAGCAAGAGAAGTGTGGATCATTGTCAATTTTAAAATTAGAATTTGTGTATTGTTTCTTAGGCAAAAGAGTCTCTGTATGTATTCAGATTTTTAATGTAGCTTGAAAAAAGAATCTACAATGTTTGCAGTGTGACAGTTGATAGTAATGTCTAGCATGGGGGCATCATTCTGCAGACATGTAGCATCATATCCCACCCAGTCACATTATCCTGACACCAGGCTGACCAGTCCTTAAACTAACCTCTTAATGCTGACCAGTCCTTACACTAGCCTCTTAATGCTGACCAGTCCTTAAACTAATCTCTTAATGCTGACCAGTCCTTAAACTAACCTCTTAATGCTGACCAGTCCTTAAACTAATCTCTTAATGCTGACCAGTCCTTAAACTAATCTCTTAATGCTGACCAGTCCTTAAACTAATCTCTTAATGCTGACCAGTCCTTACACTAATCTCTTAATGCTGACCAGTCCTTAAACTAATCTCTTAATGCTGACCAGTCCTTAAACTAATCTCTTAATGCTGACCAGTCCTTAAACTAACCTCTTAATGCTGACCAGTCCTTACACTAATCTCTTAATGCTGACCAGTCCTTACACTAATCTCTTAATGCCGAATGCCAAGCGAGGTAGCTGCCAGTACCATTTTTTTCGAAGCCTTTGGTATGACTTGGTTCGGGTAGAAACCCACGACTTCATTCGTCCAAACGGACGCTCTTGCAGTCCTTAAGCAAACAAATATTGATGTGTAATATGCAGTGATACACAAAAGAACGCAATCCATCTAAAACTGCCACGGCACCTAAGATTGACAGTGTGGGGTGTAGTTCCAATGGCAAGACCATCTCTTTGATCGACCCTTACTTCCTGACCCTTACTACCACAAACTGAATGCATCTCAAAATGAATTTATAAACAAAAACAAGAAATACCAGACCAATATCAAATACTGTTTTATGTAACTTTTATCCACTTAATTGGAGGTTTAGCATAATCAACTTGCAACCGAAAGGGTACAGGTTTTAATTCCATAATTCAATCAGCCTCGATTGGCAACGCTGGTGTATCCTATAATTCAATCAGCCTGAATTGGCTACCCTGGTGTATCCTATAATTCAATCAGCCTGAATTGGCTACCCTGGTGTATCCCATAATTCAATCAGCCTGGATTGGCTACCCTGGTGTATCCTATAATTCAATCAGCCTGGATTGGCTACCCTGGTGTATCCTATAATTCAATCAGCCTGAATCAGCTACCCTGGTGTATCCTATAATTCAATCAGCCTGGATTGGCTACCCTGGTGTATCCTATAATTCAATCAGCCTGGATTGGCTACCCTGGTGTACCCTATAATTCAATCAGAATGGATTGGCTACCCTGATGTATCCCATAATTCAATCAGCCTGGATTGGCTACCCTGGTGTATCCTATAATTCAATCAGCCTGGATTGGCTACCCTGGTGTATCCTATAATTCAATCAGCCTGGATTGGCTACCCTGGTGTATCCTATAATTCAATCAGCCTGGATTGGCTACCCTGGTGTATCCCATAATTCAATCAGCCTAGATCGGCTACCTGGTGTATCTTCTACATGTAATTCAATCAGCTACCCTGGTGTATGTATCCCATAATTCAATCAGCCTAGATCGGCTACCCTGGTGTATCCCATAATTCAATCAGCCTAGATCGGCTGCCTGGTGTATCCTATACATGTAATTCAATCAGCCTGAATCGGCTACCCTGGTGCATCCTATAATTCAATCTGCCTGGATCAGCCTGGATTGGCTATCCTGGTCTATCCACATGATGTACTGACCTTGAACTTTAAAATTTTCGATGAAACTTGATATAGAAAGCTACAATGGGAGAAGTATCTACACATCTAAAAAGTTAACAAGGTATTAAATATTCACGACACAAAAACTATTTAACAAAGATTTATATTTCTCATAATTTACCTTTGGTGCTTTTCTGCCCCCTCCACCACCCCTATCTTTTCCACCACTTCCTCCACCTTCATCATGGGGTCTGAAAAAAATAGGAACAGAAATAAACCTTAAAGAATGCATGTAAATTTATTTCACTGTGTCAAAACACAAAGCATGGAAATTATGTCATGGTGTCCAACTTTTGGCACACTAGTATATCATTGCTCTAGATGCTGAAGAGGATAACAAGGCACAAAACTAAAATCAAGAATGTGGGAGATGGATGCAGACAAGAAAGTATTACACTGAAGTAACACTGTACACATACTTATGTCTCCTCTGAATATAAGATGAATGGGCCAATGGACAAACAGATGATATTAATCTATAAACTACAGTTATTGTGCAATCTGGCTAATACATGTATTAGCATCAGTACTGTAGCACGAAAATGGCACAGTCTGGTGGGTGGGGTGTATTTTTCACAACTATTCAACTGACTGCCAAACAAAAATATTTTTAAATATAAAACATGGCAACACAGGCAAAAACAAGAGATAAAATGCATTGCATTATCAATTACTCTTCACTTTAAAAACCAAATTCAATCATGAACTGATCTCTAGTGGAAAATATTGTTTTCCCATAATTTGGGAGCAGATAGGAACTGTTCATCTTAAAGTAAATATTCAATTAAATAAACTACTATGTAGGAGTTGTAAAATTGCAATGCAATTTTGTGTCTTTGGTTCATTTCAGCTTTTCAACATGAAAATGATTCCCACATTAGCATTCTTTGATGATTCTGATGAAAATAGACCTCCTCTGCCAGTAAAATGTGCTCAATTGAAAGTAGGTGCTCTCTCCGATAAGGTTATTGTATCATATACTACAAAATGATCTCTTTGCATGAAAATTCTAGACATTCAAGACAGATGGTCTTCTGTAAAGGTGTCCTTTCAAGACAAGCTTAATTGTAAAATGAGCACAGACCCAGACACATTTGTGCATTACACAACGTCAATATCAATATATAATCCCTGTACATTTTACCACCTCAATATGGGCCTCTACTGCTTGTGCAATATGTTATGGCAATGTGGGTCTTTACCGTGTGCATTATGCAATGGCAGTCTGGATCTATAATGTTTGTTCATTATGCTATGGCAGTGCAGGTCTATACTGTTTGTGCATCATGATATTGCAATGTCGGTCATTACTGTATGTGCATTATGCTATGGCAATGTGGGTTATTACTGTGTGCATTATGCTATGACAATGTGGGTCATTACCGTGTGCATTATGCTATGACAATGTGGGTCATTACCGTGTGCATTATGCTACAACAATGTGGGTCATTACCATGTGCATTATGCTACAACAATGTGGGTCTTTACCGTGTGCATTATGCTATGACAATGTGGGTCATTACCATGTGCATTATGCTATGACAATGTGGGTCATTACCATGTGCATTATGCTACGACAATGTGGGTCATTACCGTGTGCATTATGCGATGGCAGTCTGGATCTATAATGTTTGTTCATTATGCTATGGCAGTGCAGGTCTATACTGTATGTGCATCATGATATTGCAATGTCGGTCATTACTGTATGTGCATTATGCTATGGCAATGTGGGTCTTTACTGTGTGCATTATGTTATGGCAATGTGGGTCTTTACTGTGTGCATTATGATATAGCAATGTCGGTCATTACTGTGTGCATTATGCTATGGCAATGTGGGTCTTTACATTGCGTGCATTATACTATGGCAATGTGGGTCTTTACATTGTGTGCATTATGCTATGGCAATGTCGGTCATTATTGTGTGCATCATGATATAGCAATGTCAGTCATTACTGTGTGCATTATGCTATGGCAATGTGGGTCTTTATATTTTGTGCATTATGATATAGCAATGTCGGTCATTACTGTGTGCATTATGCTATGGCAATGTGGGTCTTTACTGTGTGCATTATGCTATGGCAATGTGAGTCTATACTGTTGGGGCATTATGCTATGACAGTGTTGGTCTATACTGTTGGGGCATTATGCTATGGCAATGTGGGTCATTACTGTGTGCATTATGCTATGGCAATGTGGGTCTTTACTGTGTGCATTATGCTATGGCAATGTGGGTCTTCACTGTTGGGGCATTATGCTACGGCAATGTGGGTCTATACTGTTGGGGAATTATGCTATGGCAATGTGGGTCTATACTGTGTGCATTATGCTATGGCAATGTGGGTCTTTACTGTTGGGGCATTATGCTATGGCAATGTGGGTCTTTACTGTGTGCATTATGCTATGGCAATGTGGGTCTATCCTGTTGGGGCATTATGCTATGGCAATGTGGGTCTTTACTGTGTGCATTATGCTATGGCAATGTGGGTCTTTACTGTTGGGGCATTATGCTATGGCAATGTGGGTCTTTACTGTTGGGGAATTATGCTATGGCAATGTGGGTCTATACTGTGTGCATTATGCTATGGCAATGTGGGTCTTTACTGTGTGCATTATGCTATGGCAATGTGGGTCTTTACTGTTGGGGCATTATGCTATGTCAATGTGGGTCTTTACTGTGTGCATTATGCTATGGCAATGTGGGTCTATACTGTTGGGGCATTATGCTATGGCAATGTGGGTCTATCCTGTTGGGGCATTATGCTATGGCAATGTGGGTCTTTACTGTTGGAGAATTATGCTATGGCAATGTGGGTCTTTACTGTTGGGGTATTATGCTATGGCAATGTGGGTCTATAATTGTGTGCATTGTGCTTTGGCAATGTGGGTCTATCCTGTTTGTACATCATGATATGACAAGACAATTATTATTATTATTATTATTATTATTATTATTATTATTATTATTATTATGACCATTGTATTAGGACTTCTACAAGACAATTATTATTATTATTATTATTATTATTATTATTATTATTATTATTATGACCATTGTATTAGGACTTATTCTCTTCTACAAAACAATTATTATTATAATGACCATTGTATTAGGACTTATTCTCTTCTATAAGACAATTATTATTATCATTATGAACATTGTATTAGGACTTATTCTCTTCTACAAAACAATTATTATTATAATGACCATTGTATTAGGACTTATTCTCTTCTATAAGACAATTATTATTATCATTATGACCATTGTATTAGGACTTATTCTCTTCTATAAGACAATTATTATTATCATTATGAACATTGTATTAGGACTTATTCTCTTCTACAAAACAATTATTATTATAATGACCATTGTATTAGGACTTATTCTCTTCTATAAGACAATTATTATTATCATTATGACCATTGTATTAGGACTTATTCTCTTTTACAAAACAATTATTATTATTATGAAAATTGTATTAGGACTTATTCTCTTCTACAAAACAATTATTATTATAATGACCATTGCATTAGGACTTATTCTCTTCTACAAAACAACTATTATTATAATGACCATTGTATTAGGACTTATTCTCTTCTACAAGACAATTATTTTTATAATGACCATTGCATTAGGACTTATTCTCTTCTACAAAACAATTATTATTATAATGAACATTGCATTAGGACTTATTCTCTTCTACAAAACAATTATTATTATAATGACCATTGTATTAGGACTTATTCTCTTCTACAAAAGAATTATTATTATAATGACCATTGTATTAGGACTTGTTCTCCTCTACAAGACAATTATTATCATTATGATCATTGTATTAGGACTTATTCTCCTCTACAAGACAATTACATGTATTATCATTATGACCATTGTATTAGGACTCATTCTCTTCTAAATGTCATTTGGGATTTTTTTTTTAGTTGTACGGTTTAACACCTTTTTTAAGCACATGATAGGCTATACATGGCAGCCGGAATTATTGGTGGCAGAAGAACCCAGGAAAACCCACAGAAGAACCACTGACACACGAGAAGCTACTGGCAAGCTTTCTCACATAACTACATTAGCCGAATCTTAGACTCAAACCCACGCAGACAGAGATGAGATGGCAGTGATCCATAATGGAAAGTGCTTTAGACCACTCCGCCACTCAGGACCCCTTCATATGGGTGATGTGACAATGTAATTATCATGTAATTAGTATGTAATTTCTATATCATGGAGAACAGAAAGAAAAAAGTACTCTGAACATCCCATGTTTCACTACATCCATTCAACGATCTATTCCCCACCCCCTGCATACATTTTTCTTTTGGTATGAATAATTCTGCCATATGCAAAGCTGTAAATTTACACTATAATCATAAAATACGTGTTCTTCAACTTGTGTTTTACAAATAATGTAAAGTTGTATTTTCCAGCAGTGGTCGGAACTGTCAAAAGAAATTTAGTTTATTGCAACAGAAACCAATAGAGATAATGATAGCGTGTGTGTGTGTTTGAATAGACAGACAGTAATTAATGGTGGTTTATGTGTCTGCATGAGCTAACAAAAATTATTCTGTTCCAACAAGGACCATCTTAATGGATCTACATAACACAGACATTGTTTACTACTGTAATGAAAAAATGTGGGACCCATGGAGATCATGAAAAAGAATGATTTAGAAAAGACCTGGGGGCAAATATCATAACCTATTTTTTTGTTCATTCTGGAAATTTTACAAAGATATAACATGAACAGTCTTTGGTACCAGGATTTAAATTCTTCTTCCTCATGTGTAAGTAATGAGACTCATTTAGAATTTATTTACGACATATCAGTCTATATTTGACTCTCCCTGTACACTACTTTGACAATAAATGCAGCTGTATTTTTACCGAAGTTGCCAGCTCTTCTTCTCTACATTTATTAGCCACAATCATTTAAAGGTCTTTCCTTATCAGCAACACACCATGCAATTTGCCAGGATCCTTTACATGAGCTACTTTTCTAACAAATTTAAATCTGTATTTCTGGTCAAGAATGTCCCCCAAACCCACAACTTACTTTGGACACACCCTCCAACTTAAATTCTGATGGAAAGCCATAATGTAACGTTATTCTCAATTAGCGCTCAAGCTAATTAAAATCTGTACAATGCTACTGACATTCAATGAAATTCAAATCGCTGTAAGCTTTTCTGAAGAGTACACTCCACTGAGTGCACCATCTCATGATGTGTGTGATTTCATCCCTCATAAATCAGACACACATAACGATCTTTTTATCTTTTTTATCATTTGGTCCTTTTCAGGTACCTTGTGGGCAACCATACAGGACACATACTGAAATAATCTAGCCATTAGACTACTGAAATTACGAAATCTAGAAAACTACTGAAGGGGAATTTACTAGCCTCAGTCTAGCAGTCTACAATCACATTCAAGACTTAGTACTGTATGTTCAATTGAAATTAGACCTGAATTAGTACAATGTAAATGACAAAGCCAGATCTGCCTATCTTATTTGGGCATGTTTTGGTTTACAGCATACAGGGTCTACAGTTGGACATGCATACAACAAAAACATTTATAGCAAATTCTCAAGTATGGGCAAATTAACCTTACTGTCACTTATTCACCTGTCTCCCACACCTACAATCTGACCCATTACATGTCAGCTGTGATTGTTGATAAGACCCAATTAAGTACATGTGTAATCATTGGAAAATTGACATCAGTATTCACAGGAGTCCCTCTAAAGTCATACCAGTACCAGCCATAACACAATGTGCCATGTGAAAAACAATTTTCATTTTTTTTAAAAACTTAAAAAACCCAGAATTTTTTACCACCACTATATATGTCTTTAGCATGTCTGTATAAACAGTAAACAGCCCTGCTTTGAACTCAAGTAAAATGAACCTCAGGCAGTTTATATAGATGATAATAATAGAGGCAATTAATTAAAGGTGAGTTGGTTACAAATAACCATAATTTCACATACTACTAAAATGGCTCTTGATAATTATTGTGAGACAATCCATTACATTTAATTGCACATGTAAAATGGAACAACCTAATTCTTTTCTTGAAATTAAACGTATAAACTGGGACTTTCAAGGAACAATTCCCAACAATGGTTTAAGTGTACCAAAGTCAAGTTTCCGAGACAGTAGTCTCTGACATAAAAAATGTAATTAATGAATTTCAGAAAGAGAATGGAAAATACAAGCGAATATTAAAAGGTTAATTATATATATATATAGTAGAATTCATAAGGACTGAAAATGGGAAGTATTATGGGCACAATAGTGCAGGAATGCTCAGTAAATCTGACATTTGTCGAAAAAGATAATTTACTTATTATTATAACTAAACCATTTGCTGTTGATATAGCTTCACAGAAAATCGTGACACTTTACTTGAAGCATGTAAACTGCACTAGTCCTGAATTCATGTCTGCCTGTTAATTCCTTACAAAGCAGCTCCATTTAAATGTTATTAACTTCTTAATAATAAGCAAATGATGGACATTATTGCCCAGAGAGCATATCTGAATTATTGTTATCTCATATGTGAATAATAAATATTCGAATGTTGTCTTCGTTACAGCCAGGAAAATTGCAATCATAATGAGAAACAAAGGTCACTCTGCTGACCTTAAATCAATTGGTCTAGAATTACATATAAAATATAAAAGAAAATCTTAATTTTTCCCTGCAACTTCATGATTACCTTTAATAAGTTCAAGTGAAGAAAAAAAAAAAATTTCTTGTGCAACTAGAGAACAGCATGGAATCAAAATATGGTTCACAAGAGATTGATTTTTTGGTTCTTTTGTTAAGAAGCTCTAAGAACATCCTTCAGAAATGTGTATGCCAATAACTCCATGAATGATTGCTTCAGACTAATTATTGCTGCACCTCTGTTATCCCTTTGTAAGCTAAATGACTGACTTTACAGTACTATAGTGTATCATTAACTGCCAAATATTACATGCAAGTACTTGCTATTTGTCTTTATTACAGAGGCTTGTATAAAGATCTCCTACTAAATAACACAGTAATTACCTGCTAGCTAACTATACTGTGTTGTTTCTGTATTATAAAAAGCCATCCAAATGCATGCCACATCAGCACGAAAAAGGTGATCTATGCCATTAGATTTGTACTGTTTGTGCTACACATAATTTTGGAGCATAATTACAACATGGACCCTTAGTACATTATCTGCTGAAAGAAAATGCAAAATTACAGAAAGGACCCTTAATAAATCATGTACTGAAAGAGAAGGCATAATTGTAACATGGAACCATAGTTCATAAGCTGCCAAAAGAGAATACATTTTTGTATATAACAAGTCACTAAATATTCTATGCAGTTGGCGCTTGAGTGACCTTCAACCCCCATCTCCCAAACCAAATACTGACAGCAACAATATCTGCATGTAATAAAGAAAATATTCCAAGTGATATTTGGCAATGTCAGTCTGGTTGTTATTATGTAAGTATTGGCATGTATTATGTGTGTGGTAATAGTATTGGCCAATGCAAAATCTACCATGCATTTTTTCTTTATATTCTTTAAAAAAATGTTTTCTTTCTTTAATCAAATTTGAATTTTTAGTAGTATTCTATAAGCTAATATGAAAATGTAACTTAATTCTTAATTGGACAGTTTCAAATTTTTGGGTCACGTGCACTAGCCCCACCCCTTTTGAGACTTGAAAAAACACTTCCAGAGTTTCAAAGAAAATGTCTGGGAATATGGCAAGTGGCACAAGTTTCCAGAATCTGGATGAGACCATTTCTTCTCTTAATTTGCCATGTGTTGAGACATCTCAGATATTTCTGAGTACATCATAAGAAATTCCTGTAGTCAAAAACCCCATCCCACAGTCTACAGACATCTTTTCAAGTGGAGTAGCAGTAACAAGATTCTAAAAATAACCATCTTGAAACAGAGGCAAAATGCCTTTCAAGACAGATACTGACTGGTGGTCATATTGGATTTCTTGGTGTCACCATTTTTATTTAGAACCAAACCGACTTCATAAGTTGTCTGGTGATAACACATGCCTGTATGATTTTTGATCATTAAAGTAGCAATATTTTCAAAATGGCTACTGTGGTGGCCATATTGGATATCAAAACCAACTGGTTATCATAAGAACCATATAGTGAAAACTCCATGTTGCTATAATCCTCCATTTAGGAGGAGTAAGATTAAAATTTTCAACATGACTACCACGGTGGCCATACTGTAAGTCTTAAGCTATATCATTTTCATTTACAACCAACTTGACCCATGATAGAACGAGTTTATAATATTTCAGAGCAATTGTACAAGTAGTTTAGGAGTAGAAACTTGTGTAATTGGATGTAAAGACCACGACAACTGACTATCCCATAAGCTCTTGAGGCCCATGACCATCTTGTAGAGCCAATGCTATCTTCAATTAGATATCTTCATGGCTCCAGAACAATGATTCCAAGTAACAAACTAAAATCAAAACTGAATAAATCAGTTACAAATATTAGAAACTCCAATGTAAGGCACAGCAAAATGACCTAAGCTTTAACTCTATGTAAAATCTGCTGAAAATATTACAGTATTTAAAAAGAGATATCATGAGCATGTATGTAATACTAATAGATAATGGAATTTAGTATTTGAATGCAAAACATGTTAAAAAAGACAGTAATAATTGTTATCTTCACATGTATATTGTGTATTGTTAATAGCATTCTTTAAGAGGGCTGCAAGACAGTCCTTGTGTTATGAGTCAGCCTCTATACATAAAGTATTATTATTAGTAGTATTAGTATTATTATTATTATTATTATTATTACAGAGGCTTGTACAATAGATATCCACTAAATTACACAGTAATTACCTGCTAACTAAACTGTTGTTTCTGGCTATAAAAAAACAAAGTCATCCAAATACATGAAGCATCAACCCATAATGGTCAAGTATGCCATTGGGTTTGTACTGTTTGTACTACACTTAATTTTGGTGCATAATTACAACATGGACCTTTAGCCCATTATGTGCTGGCAGAGAAGACATAATTACACTGTAGACCCTTAATGGCTGGCAGAGATGACATAATTACACTGTAGACCCTTATGGGCTGGCAGAGAAAACATACTTACATTGTAGACCCATAGCCCATGATTAAGTGTGGACACAGAAAGCAAATTCATAGCCAGACCTTTATGAAGTACTTGATGAAATAGAATGCATATTTGAGTACCCTTATAGATTCACAGCCATTATGTGCTGGCAGAGACCAGTCGACTTTCTTAAAGCTGCACGACTTGAATACATGCTATTATCAAAATGTTGCCCTTTTGTAAAAGTTGAATAAAGGCAAAATTATGGTAAATATCTCAGTGTTTGCCTCCAAATTACCAACTTACAAATACCAACAAATGTACAAGCTGTGTCCCTTATCTGTCTGTTGGCTTTATTTATAAATTGGTAGGATATGATGTGCAAGAATCACTAATTGCTTCACAAGTCAAAATACATTTGGGTAAAAAACAAGTAATAAAATTTGAAAAGCAAGCCAAAGGCAACGTAACTTCTGAGCAGTTAAAGAATATGATTTATTCCATGGGAATGGGTGGGGTGGGGGTGAGTGCTGAAGGTCATCTACTTCTACAGTCTTTTTCTCTGATTATGACAAATGCAACTTACTACAGTATTATCCACACCTATAACAATTTTTGTAATCTCATAAATAGTGAAACAAGTTATTGTAAATAAAATATAAATATTTTCAAAGCATCTACTGACAACCAAAATAAGGTCAAGGACACTACATTTGCAAGTCAACACATTACCATCTTACAAGCTGGGTCCATGTTCAAACAAAACACTCTTTGATCTGTGTCTACTCTGTTACATGTTAAGTCCACATTGAAAAGGTTAAGTCAGATGGGAGACCATGCTTTTACAAGCAAGATGGGTCAATGTTCAGACAGATATAGAAACAGTCAAAGATGTTCAACTGCCAACTGTGTGTGTGATATGGATATCCATACCATGTCTGCAGTGTGGCAGTTTATAATGATATCCAACAATTGGGACATCATGCTGCACATCATTACTGTGGTACTTTTTTCTGGATATGCATGGTATTATTGGTAAACCAGTTTACTGTGGTACTTTTTTCTGGTGGTACATACCATTGTTCTCTTTTCCATCAGTACAGATTGTATGGAATTTTTTTTATCAATCTTATGATTTTAACCACATTAACAGCATGCTTTCATTATTAATGACGAAACAGTTTTTCAAGTATTACTTTACAAAAATCCTGTATCTGTCATAAATTAATGGTATATATTACAAATATATTTATGATCTATCAAAATTAATCACATATTTAACATGTGGCTATGCAGTGGACAAATGGAATACTGTGACACATATTCAGGCCAAACCAAACTCTTGAAAAAAATTTAGATCATAAAAAGACACAAAACAAAAATATCACGTCATAACATTTTTCATCATGAAGTGTCTGGCCCTTGCCAAATAACATTAAAGTCCTTAATATAAGTGTGGTACACTGTGCTACATAGCGCAGTACATTCTGAAATACCACAGTAAAACTATGGTACAAAATTTTCACTGTATCTAGCTCTACAGGCAACACATTATTGCAGGGCTTGAGTTTAACTCAAATTTCTTTGTAGCCAGAAGGACTAGTATACTGAGAAATTTACTAGTCCTGCTAAACATTTACCAGTCCTGTCGACAAAACAATGACACTCTTTTATATCATTTTCATTCAACTTTTGTTTTTTTGCCAGAGGCTGAACACATTTTGCCTGTCTTATAAGGCGGGAATTTTGCCTTGTTTTGAAATACGAGATCTTATAGTAAAGCTGACGTGAATTATTTAAAGTAAGAAAAAGGTATGGCACAGTTTCTTTATATAAGAAAGTCCGAGCAAGAAACACATTTCAAAACATGAGAATCTGCCACCACCACCACCCATTAAATGGCCTTAAAAAAGTCTTGTCTTCAGCGGATGTTCTTCATGATCAAAGCAGTGGTTATTGTAAACACTATTATAAAATATTAGCATCAAAAGAGTAAACAAACGCTGACGTTGATAAACAAAACCTACTAGCCGTTCGGACTAATAACATTATGATAATTCCTAGTCCAACAGGAAATCTACTAGCCTCAGGCTAGCGGACTGCTGCTAATTTCAAGCCCTGTTATTGTATGTTGTTGTAATATGTTTGTTATAGGGTTTAACACCATTTTTCAGCACATGATAAGCTATACATGGCGGCCAGTATTAATGGTGGAGGAAGAACCCAGTAAAACCCTCAAAAGACCCACCAACCGACGAGAAGCTACCGGCAAACTTGCGCACATACCCACATTGGTTGAGCCCGCATTATGGTATAAGCTGTTATCAGTTTGGTATGTGCTTTATTCTGGTAGATACAAAAGAACACAACATTAAATATCGCAAGCATACTAGTAACTATGGTAGTCACATGATCTGAATAATCCAAGCCAATTACTCCTCAGTGTCTACAAATCCAATTACATTTATGTAACTCCTCTAAAATTACAATTTTATGAAATTTATGAATAATCCAAGCCAATTACTCCTCAGTGTCTACAAATCCAATTACATTAATGTAACTCCTCTAAAATTACAATTTTATGAAATTTATGAATAATCCAAGCCAATTACTCCTCAGTGGCTACAAATCCAATTACATTTATGTAACTCCTCTAAAATTACAATTTTATGAAATTTATGAATAATCCAAGCCAATTACTCCTCAGTGGCTACAAATCCAATTACATTTATGTAACTCCTCTAAAATTACAATTTTATGAAATTTATGAATAATCCAAGCCAATTACTCCTCAGTGGCTACAAATCCAATTACATTTATGTAACTCCTCTAAAATTACAATTTTATGAAATTTATGAATAATCCAAGCCAATTACTCCTCAGTGGCTACAAATCCAATTACATTTATGTAACTCCTCTAAAATTACAATTTTATGAAATTTATGAATAATCCAAGCCAATTACTCCTCAGTGGCTACAAATCCAATTACATTTATGTAACTCCTCTCTGTAACCGCTCCGGTGGCCTAGTGGTTAGAGCGTCCGCCGCGGAAGCGGGAGGTCGTGGGTTCGATCCCCGGCCGAGTCATACCAAAGACTTACAAAAATGGTACTAACAGCTGCCTCGCTTGACGTTCAGCATTAAGAGGTTAGTGTTAGGACTGGTCGGCCTGGTGTCAGGATAATGTGACTGGGCGGGACATCATGCTACATGTCTGCGGCATGATGCCCCAGTGGTAGACATCACTATAAACTGCCTCACTGCAGACATCGTAGCGATATGACTGAAAAATTGTTAAAGCTACGTTAAAAATCCTAAACAAACAAATAAACAAACAAACAAAGTAACTCCTCTAAAATTACAATTTTATGAAATTTATGAATAATCCAAGCCAATTACTCCTCAGTGGCTACAAATCCAATTACATTTATGTAACTCCTCTAAAATTACAATTTTATGAAATTTATGAATAATCCAAGCCAATTACTCCTCAGTGGCTACAAATCCAATTACATTTATGTAACTCCTCTAAAATTACAATTTTATGAAATTTATGAAATACTGAATCTCATAAGGACTAGATAATCCTCTAATATGCAGATATAATCCCAGAAGTACTAGATAATCCCCTTATATACAGATATAATCCTTTATTTACAGATAAAATCCTGCTCAAGAGAAGAACACATAATGGATTCTCACAAAAGTGACCCTTCCATTTATAAAATGCAGAATGCTGGTAATGAATGATTGCTTAAGAAATCCTGGTGTCTTTACAACTTTCAAATTTGAATGCAAGAAAGTCCCAAAGAAATCTGAAGAAACATGAAAGCAAATATCATGAGTTGTGTGTATTCTGTTGCACAAACCTAAAGTAGGTAAATGTATAGTCAAAAAGAAACAAAAACAAGCAACAGAAACTATATCCTGTCACCAGACATTGATAAAATACATCTAATATCCCTCTGTAGTTTGTCTCATTAGCACTTGATGGAGATAACCAACTCCTGCTTTGAGCAAACAAATTAAATGAAAAAAGAAATATTAGTGAAATTTAATTCTTTCTCTAAAATTTGATTGTTGTAAAAATTTACATTCCTGTACCTTTCAGAGTACATGTAATTATAATTAGGACAATAGGTAAACAATATGTCGTGAATTTTGGGATCACCTACTTCATAACTTTCAAAAGACTTCCATACTCATTTTATCAAATCAGTTCTGTGGCTGAAAATTCAATCAGGATTGTCCAGTGGTCAGGTGAATTTTCCAATCAATTGCCAAATCAGGAAAGCACTGATCCAGGACTGACCAGTGATTCTCTCTTGTCTCAATCAAGCTTATACAGTTTTCATCTCATTCTTCAGTACTAATATAACTGCTCCAGTGGCCAAGTCATACCAAAGACTTACAATGATGGTACTAACAGCTGCCTTGCTTGGCACTCAGCATAAGAGGTTAGTGTTAAGACTGGTCAGCCTGGTGCTGTGGTGGACATCATGCTTTGGTCCCCATCTCCTAACCCCACCAACAGCAAAACTTCCTTCTAGGGTACCGTCTTAATGAATAGATGATGTTTCATGGGAATCTTGGACACCCCCCTCCTTCCAATCACACACAAAGAGTTGTGGAGGTTGCTCAAACAAATGCTATCCCACACTCTTATCATTCCTTTGACTACTTAATCATTTCAACATAAAATTAAGTGGGTCAGTGGTTCTGTGGGCGGTTTTCCCCGGGTTCTTCCTCCATCCTCCACCATTAATACTGGCCACCATGTATAGCCTATCATATGCTGAAAAATGGTATTAAACCCTACAACAACAACAACAACAACATTAAAATCAAAAATACGTTGAAACAAATGTGCATATACACAAATTTTCTCCACACTGGTTGATATTTACAATACATATCAAATTATCTATTCTCTCTTGCAAAGATATTTCTAACCCTTCATGTGGAAGTTTTTGACTGACATTAACACTAATTAAATTTATGCAATACTGCTCGATTTCACACTTCTGCTGTCAAAATATTATAAAAGAAATGACTTATTCCAGAAAGAGCATGAAATTCATCTCTAGTGTTAAAAGATGAATTCCCAAGAGATTTTAGCGCTAACAGGTTTCTTGTCTGATTAGATTTTCACAGCTGAATATTACATCACTCTCCAAATACTGTAAAACAAAGTTGGGAAATGTCAATACATGAATAGATAATAAAGATAAAGGACTGGCTCAGCAATCTTGTGAGATTTCCTATTTGCTATTCCAAAACTCTATGCACTACTTTCTGCATGATAAAACAAGAGAAAACACAGGGCCTGGATGGCACAACGAGACCAAAAACAATAGAAAACACAGGGCCTGGATGGCACAAAGAGACCAAAACAACAGAAAACACAGGGACTGGATGGCACAAAGAGACCAAAACAATAGAAAACACAGGGACTGGATTGGCACAAAGATACCAAAATAATAGAAAACACAGGGCCTGGATGGAACAAAGAGACCAAAACAATAGAAAACACAGGTACTGGATGGCACAAAGAGATTAAAACAATAGAATACACAGGGACTGGATGGCACACAGAGACCAAAACAATAGAAAACACAGGTACTGGATGGAACAAAGAGACCAAAATAGAAAACACAGGGACTGGATGGCACAAAGAGACCAAAACAACAGAAAACAAAGGGACTGGATGGCACAAAGAGACCAAAACAATAGAAAACAAAGGGACTGGATGGCACAAAGAGACCAAAATAATAGAAAACACAGGTACTGGATGGCACAAAGAGATTAAAACAATAGAAAACACAGGGACTGGATGGCACAAAGAGACCAAAATAATAGAAAACACAGGTACTGGATGGCACAAAGAGATTAAAACAATAGAAAACACAGGGACTGGATGGCACAAAGAGACCAAACAATAGAAAACACAGGGAATGGATGGCACAAAGATACCAAAACAATAGAAAACACAGGGACTGGATGCCACAAAGAAACCAAAACAATAGAAAACACAGGGACTGGATGGCACAAAGAGACCAAAACAATAGAAAACACATGGACTGGATGGCACACAGAGACCAAAACAATAGAAAACACAGGGCATGGATGGCACAAAGAGACCAAAACAATAGAAAACAAAGGGACTGGATGGCACAAAGAGACCAAAACAATAGAAAACAAAGGGACTGGATGCCACAAAGAGACCAAAACAATAGAAAACACAGGGACTGGATGGCGCAAAGAGACCAAATGAGAACTAGTATGGATGTGATATAAAGGTTTAGCTGACTTCATGGTTATGTGGGGCATCAGTGTTTTCCAAACGATATTAAATGGGGGGTCCTGTTAATCTTTATTTATGTTGGGGATGCAAAACACAACTTTGGTGACCAAATGGGTAAATGCAATTAATTTAAAATCTGCTAAATATAAATAAAATTGAAAATAAAAATAAAGATTCAATACCAGTGCTGTGTTTTGTTTCTAATGATTGTAGTTATAAGAGGGATATCACACAGACACACGCACACACACACAAAACATTGGATCTTAATTTGATACAATTTCAGCCACAGTAGTAAGTTAGCCACTTACAAAAGAACTTAAATACTGTGTACTTCCTAATATTCAGAATCATGTGACTTGACAATGAATGACTGTGACTGATAAAAAATACAAACCAGCATATGTTGAGCCACTTTTTATGGTCTATGACCTGGTGACACTTGCCCCTATCTAACATTTAATGCATGCATTCAGTTGAATGCTGATTTTCTTTTATATGAATATGATTGAGACAGTCTGTGATCATTATTTTGGTTGCCAAATGCTTAAATTTTTATTTTTATTTCTATACCTTGAAATAACATACAGTATTTGACTTATTTATACTTAATACGCAGTGAAATATTGATAACCCAAACTCAACAATTGCCTGAAATACTCAGGAATAATGTCTTTTAAGTCAGGGCAAAGATTTATTCACCAAATGCTCCAGATAGTTTAACAGTTTTACTAAATGCATAAACAAACACTCCAATTGCAAGTGTTGCTAACACTCCATCAGAGACCCTGACTGACCACTGTATTATATGCTGACAGATTAGGATCTCTGTTCTGATTACTCCCAATAAGTGGCATATGAGGCTGAGGCACATTATGCAACAGTCTATGTGCTGTCTACAGTGTATGTGCTGTCTACAGTCTGTCTACAGTCTATGTACTGTCTACAGTGTATGTGCTGTCTACAGTGTATGTGCTGTCTACAGTGTATGTGCTTTCTACAGTCTGTCTACAGTCTATGTGCTGTCTACAGTATGTATATGTGCTGTCTACAGTGTATGTGCTGTCTACAGTCTCTTTGCTGTCTACAGTTTATGTGCTATTTACAGTGCATGTCCTGTCTACAGTTTCTGTGTTGTCTACAGCTGGATCTGACCTGTACATGAGTATATATGGCAGGTTACAAAATACCAACAACAGGCCCCTTCAAGTTCTCACTGAGGAAAAAAAATGCATAATATTTTGCCCATCTTCCTTATTGAAGAGTTCTGATTACTATATCATGCTTTTGAAATGGGAGTGAAGAGCCAGCCCCCAAGATCATAATGGGATGGTATCAAACCAACTTGACCTTTGAACTACAACACTCAACCTACTGGGTTACTGCACTGAAAAGATGCAAACCTTCTTGTATGCATGTGTATATCATTCTTGTTAACTGTGAGATAGCGTGTAGGTGTATATCTCTAATAAGTTTGAACATGTATGTATTTGTCATTCTCTGTTAAGTGACTCTATACAACAACAAAAGAATTAACTAGAAACATTTTCACAAAACATGGATGCCTTATCACTATTGTATAAAACCAACTCTGATGCCATATTTAGCCAGAAAGATAGCCTGGTGGACAGTGTATTAAAAGTGTAACTCACAAAATAGCAACATTCAATTGTAGTGTATCTTTACTTTTATCATACTATCTACATCACTTTACAGGGCCCCGAGTGGCAGAGTGGTCTAAAGAGCTCTCCGCTACGGATCACTGCCATCTCACCTCTGTCTGCGTGGGTTCGAGTCTCAGATTCGGCTAATGTAGTTATGCGAGAAAGCTTGCCAGTAGCTTCTCGTGGGTCGGTGGTTTTTTCCGTTTTTTTTCACCGGGTTCTTCCTCCACCAATAATACTGGCCGCCATATATAGCCTATTGTGTGCTGAAAAATGGCGTTAAACCCTACAACAACAACATCACTTTACAACTCTGTGGATAAATAAAATGAACTTTTGATGGCTGTTTAACCTTTTAAAAGAAAAGATAAAGTTTTATGTTCACAAGCTATTACATGGAAACACCGTACAAAGTAAATCTGCTTTATTTTAATACAGGAATTTCCAGCAGATAACCTTTGAACTTAAAAGGCATTTCATTTATATAATTCAACTTAACTTAGTGAAATATTTGGTTATTTTCAGTTTTAAATGATTGTTAAAGTAAACACAAAAGCAATTCAACTTATTCTTTCCTGTGTCATGTTTATTGCCTTATTTAGACAGGTATTGGTTTCAATGATTTCCGACCACAGATGTGACTGTCTCTACTAATTGTGTTCATAACAAAACCTTATTTCCAACATGTTTATTTTCTGCCACAGATTTATCAGACGTTGATTCCACAGGTTTATAACTTAAATAGTAGAAAAAACTTCTTACCATCGATGTCATGGCATATAAACCATCGATGTCATGGATTGAATTTCATTAGACTTGAGCTAAACAACAATTTAAAGTAATCCATAAAAATTCAAGCTTCACAGATTTTCTCTTTCATTTATATTTTTCCTGGCATTCAATGCATCTGTGTCTGATATTACCTGAAAGCCCGACTTCATGAAATACATGTGCAAGAAATTTTTGCATCTTTTTTGGGGGGACTGATTTACCATATTTGTTCACAAGCTAAAAATGTGCTTTTTCGATTATTTTCATCAATAATGCAAGTGACACCAGGCAATATAGTAAGATTGGGTATTTAAATAAGGTGATTATTGACACAAAAAAAACCAACAGAAACATAGATTGTTTAATTAAGTGAAAGATAAAATGTTTGCATATCTGGTACACGTAAAACAATTAAGTATTTTACTGTTTTAGTTAAGTGAAAGATAAAATGTTTGCATATCTGGTACACATAAAACAATTGAGTATTTTAATGTTTTAATTGAGTGAAAGATAAAATGTTTGCATATCTGGTACACATAAAACAATTGAGTATTTTACTGTTTTAATTGAGTGAAATGTCAACATGCTGCATATCTAGGGCACTTTCTAGACAAAATACAATAACAAGATGGATGCAAAATCATTGAAAAATCAATCATCTTGAAAAATCAATCATCTTGAAAAATCAATCTTGAAAAATCAATCTTGAAAAATCAATCATCTTGAAAAATCAATCATCTTGAAAAATCAATCTTGAAAAATCAATCATCTTGAAAAATCAATCTTGAAAAATCAATCATCTTAAAAAATCAATCATCTTGAAAAATCAATCATCTTGAAAAATCAATCTTGAAAAATCAATCATCAAGCAACACAGTTCCATATACATGTAATCAGTTGACTGTCCTACCAAGAAAAAGTGGTCATTAAAGACAGGTGGTCAATCATAACAGATCTGTGCTTGATGGTCAGTTTTCAAAGTTGAGAGATTCAAATGAGTGTGTGCATGAGTGTTTGATTTTTAAACATAGCTTTAACAACTTTTCAGTCATATCATTACAAGGTCTGCAATGTGGCAGTTTATAATTATGTTTAGTACACCTGGGGGCATCATGCCACAGACGTAACATTAAATGTCCCACCCAGTCGCATTATCCCAACATCAGACTGACCAGACCTAACAATAACTTCTTAACGCTGAGTGAATGGTGAGGGAGCTGTTAGTACCATTTTTATAAGGCTTCAGTAATACTTATAGAGTTCGAACCTGTAACTTCATGCACCCAATACTCAAACCACTTAAGGCATCAAAGTGGTCTGAGATTGAACTAAATCTTTATTCCTAGTTTCTGTTAAAATGGCCATGTATGACATAATGGAGAGTTAACTTTATTCTAGTTCCTGTTAAAATGGCCATGTATGACATAATGGAGAGTTAACTTTATTCCTAGTTCATGTTAAAATGGCCATGATGACATAATGGAGAGTTAACTTTATTCCTAGTTCATGTTAAAATGGCCATGTATGACATAATGGAGAGTTAACTTTATTCTAGTTCCTGTTAAAATGGCCATGTATGACATAATGGAGAGTTAACTTTATTCCTAGTTCATGTTAAAATGGCCATGTATGACATAATGGAGAGTTAACTTTATTCCTAGTTCATGTTAAAATGGCCATGTATGACATAATGGAGAGTTAACTTTATTCCTAGTTCATGTTAAAATGGCCATGTATGACATAATGGAGAGTTAACTTTATTCCTAGTTCATGTTAAAATGGCCATGATGACATAATGGAGAGTTAACTTTATTCCTAGTTCATGTTAAAATGGCCATGTATGACATAATGGAGAGTTAACTTTATTCCTAGTTCATGTTAAAATGGCCATGTATGACATAATGGAGAGTTAACTTTATTCCTATTTTCTGTTAAAATGGCCATGTATGACATAATGGAGAGTTAACTTTAAGGTAAACACTTGTCATGTCCATAATGCTGAGTGATAAGTTTATAAGTTTTCAGTCAGATACAAAAAAATATATACAATAATACATATAAAATATAGAAGTTGCTATGATAGGACATTAAAATTTGATTTTACATTTATATAGTAAATTGAACCAAAGCAGACAATTTGAACAAAAGTGACAATTGGTTGATCAAATTGTGTTTTATTGTATTTTATCCTTAACATAGCCCTTGTGAAACTGTGGCTAGACATAGCCCTTATGAAACTGTGGCTAGACAAAGCCCTTGTGAAACAGTGCTAGACATAGCCCTTGTGAAAGTGCTAGACATAGCACTTGCAAAACAGTGCTCGATATAGACCTAGTTAAGCTGTGGCTAGACACTGTCTTTGTGAAACAGTGATAGACATAGCCCTTGCAAAAGTGCTATATATAGCCCTTGTGAAACATTGCTAGATATAGCCCTTCTGAAAGTGTGGATAGAAACAGCCCCTATGAAACCATCGCCAGATATAGCCATTGTGAAATTGTTGCTAATATTATCCAATTTCAGTTACAAACACCCTGCACTCACCTCCAGGCAGTCATTAACATTTACGACACAAGTACCATTTCATCCCGAAAATAAACATTTGACAATTCTTTGACTAATCCCTGATATGTATGTATGTATGTATGTATGTATGTATGTATGTATGTATGTATGCATGCATATATATATATATATATATATATATATATATATATATATATATATATATATATATATATATATATATCTCATAGTCATTCTTTACTTCAATCTTTTTAATCCATTCTATTCACACAAGTAGCCAGTCACAGGTACCATAGGTCAACAGCCAAGAGCTACATCAAAACAACCATGTAATTAACACAGACTTTCTTTCCTCACTGTCCAGATTGCCATCAGAAATCTATGCAGCAAAGATGTATTACAAACTAACAATAAGTAAAGGCAGAGGTTTCCTTGACATCCAGTCAATCCAAAACAATGACATAATATAGAGTCTGATTTTATCATGTTATAATTAGTTACGTTATCAACCTACTGTAAGAGTATTTACACCTGAAAGTAAAGGAAAAATAACTCTGTCATCATCTGAACTCTAAACGGCAAATGAATGATTGCTTAATATTGCAAAGATTTTGATCTGATTATGGCACATAAACATGCTTATCAGGAAGCCAAACATAACAAATAAATAAAAATAAACTTCAAGGCAGCCCACCAAGAATATGTGAGTGTGTATATGATTTGAATTTTTAATGTAGCTTTTAAAAAAAATCAGTAATATCATTACAATGACTGCAGTGTGGTAGTTTATATACAGTGATGTCTACCACAGAGGCATCATGCCACAGACATGTAGTATGATGTCCAGGCACATTATCCTGACATCAGGTCGACCAGTCCTAACGCTAACCTCTTAATGCTGAGTATCAAGTAAGACAGCTGCTGGCACCATTTATACAAGTCTTTGGTATGACTTGGTCAGGGTTTGAACCTGCTACCTCCCAAATCTGAGGTGGATGCTCTAACCACTTAGGCCTCCAGAGCAGTCTCCAATATGTACAATATATTTATTAAATAGAACAACAAAAAACATAAAAACATGTTGGATCTTCTTACAGGCTTGACATACATGTACAGACAGAAACAATTAAGGTCCACTGGGAATAAGTAGTGTATCCATTTCTCAAATTACAACACCTCAAATCTTTTTCAAAATTCATGGTCAAAATAACAGCTTCCATTTTAGTTTTCCTTGCAAAACTATATGCACCTTTATGATCTTCTGATATCTTACTCCTACCAGACTGGTTCTCGTTATACCATTTTACTGCATTTGTGTTGATATTTGCTTTTTACTCCAATCAGAGTATATCTGACTGGTTTCTCGTTACACCATTTTACTGCAATTGTGTTGATATTTGCTTTTTACTCCAACCAGAGTATATCTGACTGGTTTCTCGTTACACCATTTTACTGCATTTGTGTTGATATTTCCTTTTAACTCCAACCAGAGTATATCTGACTGGTTTCTCGTTATACCATTTTACTGCATTTGTGTTGATATTTGCTTTTTACTCCAACCAGAGTATATCTGACTGGTTTCTCGTTACACCATTTTACTGCATTTGTGTTGATATCTGCATTTCACTCCAACCCGAGTATATCTGACTGGTTTCTCATTATACCATTTTACTGCATTTGTGTTGATATCTGCATTTCAGTCCAACCCGAGTATATCTGACTGGTTTTTCATTATACCATTTTACTGCATTTGTGTTGATATCTGCTTTTTACTCCAACCCGAGTAGATCTGACTGGTTTCTCATTATACCATTTTACTGCATTTGTGTTGATATCTGCTTTTTACTCCAACCCGAGTAGATCTGACTGGTTTTTCATTATACCATTTTACTGCATTTGTGTTGATATCTGCTTTTTACTCCAACCCGAGTATATCTGACTGGTTTCTCATTATACCATTTTACTGCATTTGTGCTGATGAACCTTTAACCCCACCTGTGTCAATACAGAACCTCCAGTTCAAGCTTTTATCAGAAAACCTTTTATTTTATTAAATTTTGTCAGTACATTTTGCAATGTGGAATTTTCCCTCCTAAATAAAGCAACTGTAAAAAACTGCAATAATTCCGGAAAACCGGAATGGTTGGCAATCAGTCTGATAACTTGATTTCTAGATGCATCATCAATACTGAAAGTGGACATCCTGAACTAACAGTGATGAATGAGCCATTTGTGGAGCATTGCATGACAAGAACAAATCCGACACAGAGAAAAGCCATCGCACTGTGTACTGATTATTATTGGAATTGCCTGTAGTATATTTCTTCATATTTTGATACAAAACCAGATACTATCTATTGCTTCCCAATAAAAGAAATCAATGAGTTTAGTACCAAACTGACATTTCTATAGTAAATGAAGGCAACTTTTCTACTTAAGTATACATGAGAATGAGCTACTTGTAACAAACACACAAATTAAAATGCCTGAAAAACTCTTGATATTTTTAGCACCTGCAATAACTTCATTCAAAATTAGGGCTAAATTGGAACTGAATTCTAAATATATACAACAGATATAATAATCCTATAATATATATATATATATATATATATATATATATATATATATATATATATATATATATATATATATATATATATAATACAATGGTACTTTGCAATAATATCTCATTATACCACACTGTCATGTATCTCATAAAATGTCAAATCTGGTTTTCTCATTGATACTTGAATTATTTCACTTTTTTTTAGTGACTGACTACTTTCATTTTATGTTACTAAATAGTCTCATTTCAAATCTTTGTACACTTGAGGAGTCAAGTTTTAAGTCTTTATATGCCTTGATGAGTCTAGTTTTAAGCCTTTATACAGTTAGTATTAGGACTGGTCGGCCAGGTGTTAGGATAATGTGACTGGGTGGGACATCATACTACATGTCTGCGGCATGATGCCCTGTGCTAGAAATCACTACAAACTGCTTCACTGCAGATATCGGAGCGATATGACTGACAAATTGTTAAAGCTACATTAAAAATCCTAATCAAACAAACAAACAAACAAACAAACAAACAAGGAAAAAGAGATGAAGTCGAAGTCAGTGACATCCTCAGTTAATTTGTTGACCCCACTAAAAGTTAGCACAGATGGAGTCAAGTCAATGACATCCCCAGCTAATTATTGTGACACTCCTACAGGTCAACACAGATGATGTCAAGTCAGTGACATGCCCAGCTAAGTTTTGTGACACCCAACAAGTCAACACAGATGGAGTCAGTTCAGTGACATCCCCATCTAATTTTTGTGACACCACAAGTCAACATAGATGGAGTCAAGTCAGTGATCTCCAGCAAATTTTTGTGACACCATGACAAGTCAACACAGATGGACTAAAGTCAATGACATTCCCAGCTAATTGTTTGACATCATTACAAGTCAACACTGATGGACTAAAGTCAGTGACATTCCCAGCAAATTTTTTGACACCATGACAAGTCAACACTGATGGAATAAAGTCAGTGATATTCCCAGCTAATTTTTTGACACCATTACAAGTCAACACATAAAAAGCACATAACTGTTGCCAGACTAATTTAGTTAACTTCATAAATAAAAACACGGACTGTCCAACAAAAAGGAAATGATTCCGACATAAATGTTATGCTATACTATACAGCAATTATACATGTACGGGATACTCTGATCAATAAAGCTAGTGCCAAGTCAGTAATAACTTGTGCTGTTCATAATAACTGGCTTTAATTCATTACAAATTAATTTCCTTTTCTTTTTATCCAGACAATTGGTGTGCTAAATGAAAATCATATTGCCCAAATATCTTGTCCAGAAATTATTATCTGTGTTTTGATGTGCAAAAGTTCTTCAATGCCTTTTGTGGTAGTAGTAGTAGCAGTTACTGTTGCTGTTGTGATTTATGGAATTTAACAAAACTTTCTTGTAACAATTCAATAAAATAACATGTAATATCGACAGCCAATACATTTATCTCTATTCACTTAAAAATATACATTCAGGCTGCACGATAACATCAGGGTTCACAAAGACAGACAAAAATGACTCGCATTGTGACCCCAAACTTTGGGTCTTCAATGGATCGGAAAGTCGCAGTCATGTGCTTTAATCAAAAATTTACCATTCTCATTGACAAGTCAAATGATTAAGGGGATAATGAAGTCCACAAGATTCAATGAAATCCCAGCTTGTAACACTGAATCATTATTACATGTACATGTATTATTATTAATAATAATAATAATAATAATAATAATAATAATAATAATAATTACAACAATAATAATAATAATAATAATAATAAAAATAATAATAATAATAATATTTACAATAATAATAATAATAACAATAATATTAATATTAATAATAATAAAAATAACAATAATAATAACGATATTAATATTAACAATAATAACAACAATAATAATAATACTGATAACAATAATAATAAAATAAATAATAATAATAATAATAATAATAATAATTTCAATATAGAAATTTATCCATAATGAACGAGATATTGCTCTTGATCTAGAATAGAGAGGTAAGCGATAATCATTTTCTGGATTTCATTGTTATTGTTAAAGGAAGGTGATGAGAATTAAAAGAATGGCTTCGGCAAAAATTAAAGTCACAAATTATCAGATGGTTAAATGCTTTTGGTAGACAATCTTCTGACACTAAAACTACATTTGATGCCTGGAATAAATACTGCCTACATGTAATCTGATTAAATAGGTTTTCTTACTGGCGATGATTATTGATGTATGAACAATAAAATAGTATTATCATTGTTCCGATATGACTGGAAATGGCTACATGTAAAGGGAAATTTCACTCCAGTAGACATTTGTAAGATTCCTCTTGATATAAACATAATTTCTGGATTTAAACTTCATGAAACCATGGCAATAGATTCTAAAATAACCTTGCGCAAATTTCAATGGTTATGATGCAAGTGATGATTGGAAGAAAAAGGTGTTCTGTCAAAAAATAAACCATTTATTTATTGTAAAATCAGAAATTAGTTCTAACATCTAGAATGTTTATTGACATGTAATTTTTCTTTGATAGCAAGATAAAGTAGATTTTGATCACAACTTTAAACAGAATGAGAGAAATGATCCAGCAGTCAAGATTTACTAACATTTTGATTTGGTTATTTCAAAATAAAAATACTAGGGCTGCCAACAGACATGGGTCAACCAGATTACTAATAAAACAGAATTATCCTCATTGTTGAAAAAGAGAATGAAAGCATAAAGATGTAATATAAAAGTTAAAATAATCAGCCATTTCTAATTTATTTTTAAAAAAATATAATTAACATGTATTTATTCAAGATATGTACTATTATAATAAAAGTAGAATGGATGACATTTTAATAACCAATAAAATTATAGCTTTCAAATTTCTGAAAAGGCAAACTGTAAACTGGAACATATTGAAATTAAATCTTCCAACCAGAAAAGCAATGATATGATACTATACTGTACTAATGCTGGGACAGAAAAGCAATGATATGATACTATACTGTACTAATGCTGGGACAGAAAAGCAATGATATGATACTATACTGTACTAATGCTGCGACAGAAAAGCAATGATATGATACTATACTGTACTAATGCTGGGACAGAAAAGCAATGATATGATACAATACTGTACTAATGCTGGGACAGAAACATGTTCAAAAGCCAAGTTTGTTTTGAATAAACTGGCTTGTAAAACAGTGCAGTGCCCCCCAAAATGGCTTGAACAAATGATTGTTGATAAGTTACTAGCTCACGATCAATCCTGCTAATGGGAAGTGTTACAGATGTTTAAACACTTCTCTAATAACCACAAATATGAATAAAGGTTTTAGGCCTAATTTATCGGATTAGATTTCTTGTTATCTATCAGCATTATAGTGCCTGACTGAAAACTTAATGATATTTTATGTTTATCTGAGTTTATATCATTATGGTTTGCATTATCGCAAATGTGATATTGTTACTGGTTTACACCGTTATGGATCAGGCTATCATTAATTCAAGATTATTACTATGATAACTAAATTGTAGGATAATGTAAACTTTATATGAATGACATTTTGTTTAGCCATTATCCTAGAAGCCAATATACAATAAGAATTGTAATTAATTTCTTTATCCTTTCCGTATGGTACAGGATTTAGGTCATAAAATAAATGTTACATCGATAAAAAAAAACTTTCAGTATTTCCTGAAACAGGCAATAAAGTTTAATACTGGTACTTGTGTCACTTGAGGTTAGCAGAAAGATAAGTGATAAATATTTGACTGATTACTAGTAAAATAAGTTTAAAAACTAAAATATTCAAGCCAAATGTTATGGACATTTCCAAGCTTTGTCATGCCCACAATGAGGCTATCATTATATGGCTCAACTGTTCAATAAGAGAGTGGTCAGTGGCATTCATTTTACTTAGAAATCAGGACTATATACATCAGAAATCATGCCGAGATCCTCAGAATGAAAACATAAATTATCAAATTATTTTCTTCACCATGTTAAAATGTAATATCCATGACAAAAGTGTTACATTCCAGAATTCCGATAAATTTTATGTTTCATATTTTCATGTGTTGACCTATTTCATGATACATGTTGTTAAAAGACTGCATCAATGTAACTTGTAAAAAAAAAGTATGTGTTGACTCAATTTATGATACATGTTTTTTAGACTGCATCAATTTAACTTGTATAAAAATGTACATGTGTTGACCCAATTTATGATACATGTTTTTTAGACTGCATCAATTTAACTTGTATAAAAATGTACATGTGTTGACCCAATTTATGATACATGTTCTTTTTAGACTGCATCAATTTAACTTGTATAAAAATGTACGTTGACCCAATTCATGAAACATGATTTTTAGACTGCATCAATTTAACTTGTATAAAAATGTACATGTGTTGACCCAATTTATGATACATGTTTTTTAGACTGCATCAATTTAACTTGCATAAAAATGTACATGTGTTGACCCAATTCATGAAACATGTTGTTTAAAGATTGCATCAACATAACTTTATAATGTAACTTCTTACAACCTATTGGTAGCAACTTGAAAAATAAAGGACATCCAGCACTGTTCATTTTATGATAGATATACACTACTCCTATACAATAGTCTGATATCATATAAAACACTTGCTTTTCAGTTCAGGGGAGACAAAAGGTTAAGAATGACTCTTTTCCTGCCCTAGTTCCTCTGTATAAATGTAAAATAGCATAAATACTTGTAGCTATAAATTGATGAACAAGTTAAATTTGATACTACATTCTACTTTCTTTGATTTATGCAGAAGCAGTTCCAGTTCTGACAACTAATTTAAACCACTTTAGTTTTTCAGTTTGTGTTTTTGTTAAATTATCACTTTTGTTCATGTCCATTGTTGCATAATCATTATATTGTAAAGTTTAAATGACACCTCATAATACTCGATCAAGGATGATTTCATAAGGTTTATTATTTCAGGGGAAAAAAAGAACAAGAAGTCTTGAAGTGAAAGCCTATGTTGATAGTACTAGTATTTCCCATTTTGTAACAGTCATGACAAGATTTCAAGATGGCTGACATGATAGATCAAATGCATCGCATTTCAATTTTGGACCAACTAGACTTCATAAGTTTTCTCGTGAAATGTCAATAGAGCTACCATCTAGGGCAAGGGTCTTAAATTCAAACCATCATGAGGGTCACAAGGGCATTTTCAAAGGTCGAAGGGCCACCACCTTTGCTATATCTCATGACACCTTCTGATGCAATCATTTTGGGGCCACAGAATATGGCTTGGCGGGATGTATATAGCACACATGCCATATGTTTCAGACCCCTGATGCAGGCTTAATAAGATTTCCAAAATGACCAATATGGCAGCCATATTAGAGATCTCTATGAAACCACTCATTTAGCATCAATAGACTATAGTCTTTTAGTGAAAACCCCATTTCAAAAGAGTAGTGATGACAAGAATTTCATTGGTGAGATGGCAAAAGAAGTGCATTTGCCAGTCGGGTTTTTATCGAAGGTTTCAACCTGAAGGGGCTAGTTGTATTGAGTGTGGTTATATAATCTGGTAATGAGTAGCTCACACATGTGGATTATTGAAGTTTTTATCAACACAAATCACCCAACACTCAATAATCCAGGCAATCTGCTATAAGTACCCAGAAGTATAGCAGCATTTTTTGGTTCCTGAGCTCTCAGCCTCTCTGGCAATGGACTGTGAATTCAAAAGATCACATGATCTCTGTGTGTTTTAATATCTGTTTTAACCCAATTGCTTTTTTTAAATTATGTATATGTAGGTGTTTGTCTACATTTACCTCAAAAGGTTTTACATTTACTATGTTAGACTAGACAAACCACTTCACACATGAGAAGCTTGAATCTTCTTTTTTTTTCTTTCTTAGGTGTAACTGTTTTTAAGCTCAACAATGCATGAATAATTTGTATGTAGGTGGATGTTTGTATGACTGCACTTTCCACACCAGTTACCATGCATGCCACGAGTGTCATAAATGAAAAACACTACTAAATTTTCATTACATAGTCTTCATGTACATGTGTACAGATGTATACAGGTATAAGGTCACAGTAACTTTTAACTGTTCAATCATCAGATTTTTGTGTACTTCGTGTCAATTTTTAACACTAGACTTTCCACAAACATTTATAATGTATTACCAAAATTTCCATTACATTAATTATAAGAGGTGGATTTATTACAGGTAAATATACAATATAGTATGTATTAGTATTCCATTCCATATAAACAGAACCCCAACTGCTCCCCATCACCTAATCCATAATCAGTGTCATTACACCTCCATATCTCTGCCTTCCATGGCCCTACCCCATGCCTTCAATGTCCTCGAATCCTCCCATCTCCTGACCTCTTAGCCCACCCACACACCCAGCCTTTAGTATCCTCGCCACCACCCTACCTGCACACTAATCTCTCAAGATCATTATCTGTTCATAGGTCATAATCATGTCTCTTCCTGCATAGCATGTGTGTATGTTTTTAATGCAGCTTTAGCAATTTTTCAGTCATATCACAATAATGTCTGCAGTGTGACAGTTTAAAGCAATGTCTATCAATGAGGCATCATGCCGCAGACATGTATCCTCACGTCTCACCGTATCACGTTATCCTGACACCATGCCGACCAGTCCTAGCACTAACCTTTTAATGCTGCACGCAAAGTTAGGCTGCTGTTAGCATTATTTTTGTAAGTCTTTGGTATGACTGGACTGGTTCGAACCAGCAACCTCCTGCATCCGAGGCGGATGCACTAACCACTATGCCGCTGGAACAGTCAATGGATGAAATTACTAGTGTAGGCAGGAGCTGAGGTGGATTAGTGGTTAGTATGCCAGACTGCTGACCAAAAGGTTGCAGGTTCAAATCTTGCAATCAAAACAGCCAGATGGATATTGTGATGGCAAGATATTTTCCTCACCAAACCAAATTCTAAACTGCCCTCTTTAATATTAATTCATGAGTTTTGCTAGCTGTTTTTTAATGCTGGATACAAACATATATATACCTTTGTTTCTTTTTACTGCCTTTCATCAAAAGTTCTGTAACACTGTAGAAAATTGGAAATTAAGCAACCAATAATGAAGAGCACCAATCCAAACTTGATCAATATTCAAAAATTGTTTTCCTCCCTCAACTGTAACTGCAAACAAGCATCTATCAAATAACCGAATGTTTAGATTAATTATTAGGTATTTATTTATCAATGAACTAAATTAAGCACCACTCTCAAGTAATCAGAGCACCCTCCTTGGATGCAGGAATTTTTAGGTTCAAACCCTGGTAGTTAAATTATACCAAAGACTTATAATGGTACCAGCAGCTGCCTCGCTTTGCATTCAAGATTAAGAGTTAGTGTTAGAATTGGTCAGCCTGGTTTCAGGATAATGTGACAAGGTGGGACCTATCATGCATCATTGTTAGATACCACTATAGACTGTCACACTCCAAACATCATAGCATTATGACTGATCTTTTTTTTAAAGCAATGATAAATATAAAATTCACATGCAATAAAAATTAATCAAACGGAATCTGCCTGCAACAATTTGTGTGGTACTTAGTGCACTGTAGGATGGCAAATAGCCCTGTATCAAATAGCCCTGTATCCAACAGCCCTGTATCAAAAAGCCCTGTATCAAACAGCCCTGTATCAAATAGCCCTGTATCAAATAGCCCTTTATCAAAAAGGACACCATTACTACGACTAAAATAGCCCTGTATCAAATATCCCTGAATCAAATAGCCTTGTATCAAATAGCCCTGTATCAAATAGCATTGTATCAAATAGCCCTGTATTAAATAGCCCTGTATCAAATAACCCTGTATCAAAAAGGACACCATTACTATGACTAAAATAAGCCCTGTATCAAAAAGGACACCATTACTACGACTAAAATAAGCCCAGGGTTGTATATTTGTTTCTTCCAGAGAAGCAAGGTAAGAAAAGGTAATCTAATGGCCCTCTTTCCTATTTGACGACTAAATAACATTTCAGTATGAAATGTAGACCAATTTTAACGGAACAATTCCCTACACTACACTCAAATACACTCCACCAGCACAGTGAAATATGGTAAATACAATTTTATCATCAGTATGAAATGTAGACCAATTTTAACGGAACAATTCCCTAAACTACAATCAAATACACTTCACAAGCACAGTGAAATATGGTAAATACAATTTTATCATCAGTATGAAATGTAGACCAATTTTAACAGAACAATTCCTTCAACTACACTCAAATACACTCCACCAGCAAAGTGAAATATGGTAAATACAATTTTATCATCAGTATGAAATGTAGACCAATTTTAACGGAACAATTCCCTAAACTACACTCAAATACACTCCACCAGCACAGTGAAATATGGTAAATACAATTTTATCATCAGTATGAAATGTAGACCAATTTTAACGGAACAATTCCCTAAACTACACTCAAATACACTCCACCAGCACAGTGAAATATGGTAAATACAATTTTATCATCAACAAAATGCGATAAAGGCCTATAATTCACAATCTGCATAAGTGTACTGACAAAACATCTCATCAAACATTTATTTCTGACAATATCACTACCGCTATCTGCCTTTTTATTTAAAATTCTATTGACCGATAAAATCAAGCTTTAAAAGCAACAATATAAAGCTTTTAAAAGCTATAATGAAACCAAATCGCAATTAACCATTTTATGATAATTAGATACACTTGTTAATGAGCTGTGAAAACATCGGATCACTAGTACTGTTATTTACACTTTATGATAATTAGATACACTTGTTAATGAGCTGTGAAAACATATCGGATCACTGGTACTGTTATTTACTCGGTTAGATGCACCTGATAGCTAATATTAAAAATTTTCAGTGGAATAATAGTGCCAATACTGTGCTCATTCTAAAAATGTGTGTGTGTGTGTGTGTGTGTGTGTGTGTGTGTGTGATTTGGATTGAAACGTAGCTTTTAAAACATTTTTAGACATATAGTTACGATGTCTGCAGTGTGGTAGTTTATAGCTATGTCTACCACCAGGGCATCATGCCTTAGACATGTAAAATGATATTCCACCCAATCACATTATCATGACACCAGGCCAAACTGTCATAATATAACTTTTAAATGGTGAGCGCCAAGCAAGGCAGCTGTAAGTACCTTTTTTTATAAGTCTTTAGTATGACTGGGTCCTGGGATCAAACTCATGACCTCCCATATCCGAGGCAGACTTCAACCGCCAGAGCGTTTTCATCTAGAAATGAAGAATGGAATTCAATGACAATCTAAAAAGTGACATATATATAGTATGCCATCTGTATAATGACCTGTCACAGCCAGACTATGACAGAGACCCCTTTTAATGAAGTACATATACAGTACCTCCTCAGTATAATGATCACCATCGCAGCCAGAATATGACATGTTAAGAGACCACCTTATAGCTATGTACACTATACATATACAGTACTCCCTCATTATAAGTGCCCATCTTAGCAATGGAGTGTACCATCTTATCATAGGACATTTTAATGATGTACACTATAGACAGTACTCTTCATTTTATCACCAGCTATCTTAGCCACAGACATCTTATAACGAGAAGACCTTGTAATTAAGTAAACTATATATATATGGCACTAACTTATTACAAGACTGTCCATCAGAAACCCACACGACATCAAACCTGGGGATTAATGATCGAATTCATCTTGTAGTACGGCCATTTTATAATGATCGACCTTAAGTGAAGAATTACTTACTATTCAATACATGGAGGCAAATTTAAAACAGATAACTCGTATTAGTAAGTCTTAAGACAAGAAAGCTTTAAAACCAGATAGCTGATATCATGCATCCTCAAGCGACCCAGTTATGTCTTTAGAGAACAATTATTAAACCAGATAAATGATATCAGGCATCCTCAGGCAACAAAGCTATTAAACCAGGCAACTGATATTGGGGTGAATGTCCATTGCTTAAATGATCAGTACAGAATTACATAAAATCATAGGCTTCTAAAGGCAATAACCAATAACCACTTCATAAAACTCCTGGAGGAGTTCAGTGACCTATCAATAGTATCGATAGGATGGGAATTCCACAGTTTGGCTGTTGAAAATATAAAAATTCTAAATTTAGAATCTGCATTGGTGAAAAAAATGTATTGTCTTCAGACACATTTTCAATTATACAAATGTATATTTTCCACAGGTAAAATTAATTTTAAGATGATCAGAACCAATTCAAGTTACAGTGTTGTAAACTAGCAAATCTTCTAGAGTTGATTTCTATGTTGAAATGGAAGACACTGACGGTTTATCAATGGAGTGTTTAAATCAGCATCAATACTAACCCTAACTGCTTTCATTTGAAAATTCAGTAGTCTCTATTGATTTTCTGTATTACTGTTACCCCAGACAGCACAGCAATATTCTTGATGAAGCATGACAAATTCGGTGTAAATCTTTTTGTGCGGAACAAAACTTCTAAAATGAACTGTTGTAAATAAAACAAAAAAATCTTGGAAAAATGCGAGACTAGGCTTTCTGAATGTTAAGTTTCATACAAACTAGTCCTGGAGCCTTTAAAAAGTTATTGCTTGAAAACCTAATTACCAATGAATGAATGGTACATGATCAGACATTACAAAATGTAATGGATGGATATAAGTAGCACTATGTTCCAAATCATTAAACTATCCAACAAGGCCTCTGAAAGATTTAATGGGGCCATTAATCTATCCAACAAGGCCTCTGAAAGATTTAATGGGGCCATTAATCTATCCAACAAGGCCTCTGAAAGATTTAATGGGGCCATTAATCTATCCAACAAGGCCCCTCAGATTTGGTGGGGGCACAAACCTATCCAATAGGGTGAATCAAAGATTTGGTAGAACAATTACGCTATCCAATATGGCCCCTCAAAGAGCTGGTGGAAGCATTACTCTATCCAATAAGGCCAATCAAAAATTTTGGTAGAAAAATTACACTATCCAATAAGGCCTCTCTCAGATTGGTGGAGGCATTACACTATCCAATAAGGCCCCTCTCAGATTGGTGGAGGCATTACACTATCCATAAGGCCTCTCAAAGATTTAATGGAGCCATTAAACCTATCGAATAATGTCCCTCAGATTTGGTGGAGGTATTAAAAAGAACTATAAGCCCATTCATAGCTATGGCAGGGGTACTATAAAAATTACACCTCAAAAGCCTTAAGAGATTAATCAAATCTATAATATAACAGAATGTCAACACACTGCCATTATCAGACATTTACCATATGTACTCACTTATAAGTCAAATCTAACTGCAAATTGAATAAACCCAGACCTTCCAACACATAATGTGCCAACAAATCTGGGTCTGTGCATTTTGTTAGGAGTAATCAGAATCTTTGTTGTTTACAGTTTGGCTTTGACTTATAAGTGAGAACATATGTACAACAAACTAACCTTTATCATCATTCATCACTTGCTTGAGGCCCTACCAGACCAAATAAATCTTGACTGTCAACTTAAAATGAAATACCTGTCAATTATGGGTTGTGTATTTTCAAGGTGCTAAGTCTGATTGTAATAAATTAAACTTTTTTAAAACAGTGGAGCAGTAAAAGTGGTTCAAGTTTATTTTCTCATTCTCTTAAGGAAAAATAATTTCTTTTATCTGTAAATAGTCTAAGGTAAAAAACTCGTTTTATCATGACAATAAAACTGAACAAATAGCAAATACCAAACAAAAAATGATAATAAATTACAATATTTTCTAACTATTACAATTTTTTACACCTCCTATGAATATTTTTATACTTAATTCTACAAACATGTGGCTATTAATATTTTTTAAAAACATTAAACAAAGAGCTAACAGAATTTCAGAATCCGTTGTTTTCACGTGACGTCACAAAACGTGTGTACTTCCATATCCGCCATTTTGAGTCCCTATCCCACATAACTGGCATGTTTCATTTTGTGAGTAAGAATATAAGAATACATCATATTCTGTTGTGCATGTCAACCTCGCGAGATCGAATCGCGCGACTCTTTTTACGTGTTTCTTCAAATAAAATATTTATAATTCAACCATATTTTGTTATTCTTTCCTAAACAAATACATCGATCAATAAACAAACGCATAAACAAATGGATATACAACAAAGTAGAAACATTTAATGATTTTCGATTTTCACGGGCTTAAATCAAGCATTTGATTATCGTTAAAGTTTAAAAGCCAATTGTTTATATACAATTTCATATTTCTAATAGCATTTGAGGAAAAAATCGTTTTGACATTCGAAACAACATCATGTCCCATCAGACACGTATTTCGTTTGAATACACTAAAGATGAAACTTCTTTGACTGGTTATAGCTTTCATCTAGTATAAGCCTACGTCCACCATCCCCTCCACAAATACAATATTTGAATATACTAATTAAAATGGTTTCTCAAATATTCTATGGCACAAACACATGTTGTCGCGAAAAATATTTGTACAAAAAAGTTCTAGCATAAAATACATGCTATGAAATTTTAATTCGTGACTGATATTGTATCCAGAAAATCATGATCTGGAAATACTCTTTCAAGATGACAAGCTTAGGGATATGATACGAATGACTTTTTAAAAACGTCAATATTGTCTTTTTGTAAACAACAACAAAAAGTGCATTTCTTAGATACTAATGTTGACAACGGTTTGTTAGGGGCTCAAAATGGCGGCAGAAGGTGCGTGCGCGTTGAATTGTGGGTATTTGCGTACTTAATCATGATGTCTGTGAAAACAACCCATAGACATCAAAACTTGAATTTAAAAGAGGGTCTGAATCAACTGGGGAAGAATCTAATTATTCTGTACAAAAGAGACATCGGCTGTGAAAGCTGACCATGAAATCAGGTTAAATAAATTGTCTCAAATAAACAAGAATATGTAATGATATATGTGACCACTGCTTTTCTATAAGATGGCATACTTTATTATGTTTTGCCTAGCAGTGTCCTGGGGTCCCACTTTTCCCATTTCACTATCATGAACTAAAACCTACACTCCTATAATATTAAGGCGCTTCTGATGTCCAAGGCCACATAGCTATGATGTAATGAACAGGCTCCTACAATACAACAGGCTTGTCCAATCCAACACCATGGTGTCATTAATCTACCAGATACAAGTTTTGCACATCTTTAGACTGTAATTATTGTACAATGTACATAATTCTGGCACAATTAGTGTCAAATATTTGTACACTTATTGCCTGTAATTATTGTACACTTACTGGCCATAATTACTGTATATTTATTGCATGTAACTATCATACACTAATTATATGTAATTACTGTACACCTATTGTCCATAATTATTGTACACTTAATGTCCCTAAAAGAGAGTTTACAAACGTCCGTAAATTTTGATGACTTATTGTAAGTTTTCATATACATCATATTTACCTTCTTTGCTTGTATAGATACATTGTAATATATACCATTTCTTTTGTTTGCATGTTTAAGCTCATTCATAAATTTAATTTTCCATGCCTGTTGTTTTGCACATTGAACAGATTCATGAGGTTGTATGCAATTTTTTGGGGCCCATGTTGCTGTAATCTCTACTTTTGTGCACCTACTACAACATGCTTTCCATCGAGGAAAAACGGAAAACAACACCTATTATTCTTGAATGCATGGCAGTCTACATCTTTCCTTAAGCCAACAATAGTCAAAATCAATAAAATATTTTCAGACTTCAATCAACTTTTTTTTTTGAACATATATCTGGCAATTGAATGTTTCAAGATTTGTTGTTCTTATTTTGGGATTAATCCAGTATATCTGGTGGAAGATGAACCCGGAAAAAATCCAGGGTGAACCACAAACCCATGGGAAGCTAAGCAAGTTTTCTCACATACCACATTGTCGAGCCAGAGACTCAAGACACACAACCCCCAGATAGGTGAGATGGCAGTGATAGCCTAATGCTTTAATTAGGCCACTTGGCCATCCAGGGTCCCCTTCAAGGTTCATAACTACCTGCCAAGTTGCAGTACCAATTAACCAATTGTGGCTAGCGAGTGTTCTGGTCAATCAAATCTGTCAACTGCACCCATCAACTAATTAAAAAAGACAAACTGACCTCTATATGCATGTTTATTGTTTTAGACTGACTCTGAATATGTTCGTATACAACAATCCATCATACCTTTTTGTATGATGTTCGTTTCTCAGCTGTATTCTATATATCTGCCTGAACCTAAGTAAATAGTTAGACACCAAAAGGAAGATTAGTTCTTTTACTAATTGTTTCACACTCAAAAAGTACAGACTTAATTATTATTAAGAAATGACATTATTATTATTGTTATTATCATTATTGATATTATTATAATAATAATAATAATAATAATAATAATAATAATAATAATAATAATAATAATAATAATTATTAACAACATATTTAATTCAGTGCACTTGTCATCAAAATCACACAATACATAATATAGATGTATATGCCATTTTCTCTCAAAATTATGTTCCATAAAAGAGTTGGACCCTGAGTGGCGGAATGGTCTAAAGCGCTCTCATTATGGATCACTGCCATATCACCTGTCTGTGTGGGTTCTAGTCTCGAATTCAGCCAATGTGGGTATGTGAGAAAGCTAGCAAGTAGCTTCTCATGGGTTGGTGGACCTTTCCAGGGGGTTGGGGTTGGTCCCAGGTTCTTTCTCCACCATTAAAACTGGTCTCCATGTATAAACCTATCGTGTGCTGAAAAATGACATTAAATCATACAACAATAACAACAACCGTACAAGAGTACTGCCTCTTTCAATCAGTGCAATATCATGAGGCCGAATTCTATCTACATCAACTAAATAAGAGTTATCATATTTCACGATGATGAATAGATTATGGCAAACCAGGGTAGGATTCCATCAATGGATGGGATGGAAGAAGCAAAAAACAAATTAAAAAATGGCCAATATTTCCTTGTCATTCTCCCTACATCTCCAGATTGTTTTAGTTTTGTTTTCATCATGGAAAGAGCTTTTCTTTGTGATTAATCTCTCTGTCCAATAGACTGATCTTTGATCCGTTTCATCCCAATACACAAATTTGCTTTAATCTGATCAATATACACTCAGCTGAAGATCCACCCACAGGCAATGTTGAACACCTTGGCCTTCTCTACCATTAATCACGAACCAGTGTCGAGACTGTTACAAGCAGTGTTCAATACAAATTTGGGGGATTTATACAGACTCTAGTCTAGGCCCAAAAGCATGTCGTTAACAATTATTACACTTTGTAAAGTATCTACTAAAACTCTTTGCTAGTGTGTGTGTGTGTGTGTGTGTGTGTGTGATTTGGACTTTTCACATAGCTTGTCATATCGCTACAACATCTGCAGTTTGGCAGTTAATAGGTATGTCTAGCATTAGGGCATCATGCAGCAGACATGTAGCATGATGTCCCACCCTGTCACATTATCCTGACACCAGGCCTACCAGTCCTAACAATAGCCTCTTAATGCTGAGCGCCTCGCAAGGCAGCTGTTAGTACCATTTTTCTAAGTCTTTGGTATGACTCAGCCAGGGTTTAAACCTACAACCTCCTGCTTCCAAAGATTAATGCTCTAACCACTAGGCCAGTGAAAGCTCTCCTTCATCCAGTACTCAAATGTCATTTACTTGTAGTACCAATAATAGCACATCAATTTCCAGTACTTAAAACTTTATATAGCATTCTTTGGTCCAGTCCTCAAAGCCTAAATACTTGTTATGACAGCATGCTATGATCCAGTATTCAAAGATGATGTACTAGTTATGATAGCACACTAAGGTCCAGTACTCAAAGATTAAGTATTAGTAATTATGATAGTAAACTAAGGTCCAGTACTCAAAGATCATGTACTTGCTATGATAGCACACTAAGGTCCAGTACTCAAAGATTAAGTACTAGTAATTATGATAGCACACTAAGGTCCAGTATTCAAAGATCATGTACTAGTTATGATAGCACACTAAGGTCCAGTATTCAAAGATCATGTACTAGTTATGATAGCACAATAAGATCCAGTACTCAAAGATTAAGTACTAGCTATGATAGCACACTAAGATCCAGTACTCAAAGATTAAGTACTAGCTATGATAGCACACTAAGGTCAAGTACTCAAAGATTAAGTACTATTAAGTTATGATAGCACACTATGATCCAGTACTCAAAGATTAAGTATTAGTAATTATGATAGCACACTAAGGTCCAGTATTCAAAGATCATGTACTAGTTATGATAGCACACTAAGGTCCAGTATTCAAAGATTAAGTACTAGTTATGATTGCACACTAAGGTCCAGTATTCAAGATTAAGTACTAGCTATGATAGCACACTAAGGTCCAGTACTCAAAGATTAAGTACTAGTTATGATAGCCCACTAAGGTCCAGTATTCAAAGATCATGTACTAGTTATGATAGCACACTAAGGTCAAGTACTCAAAGATCATGTACTAGTTATGACAGCACACTAAGGTCCAGTATTCAAAGATTAAGTACTAGTTATGATAGCACACTAAGGTCCAGTACTTTTAATATAAAAACCTAATTCTCCAATTATGAATGTTTTTTCCCAATTTAAGCTCAAGGGATTGCAAATCTCTTGGACAAAAATATATTCTTCCAATACTGCTTTAATAATTTAGTTAAACAGTTAAACAGTATATGTCATTTTTAAACTCTTACAATAAGAGTGGTTGATTCTAACATGCTCGAGTCCAGATTTTTTCAGACATTTTGCGTTTAGCCCATTTTTTATTCATCTAAGTCTGGAAGCTTTCTGGTCCCTGATGAAGAGTTTATTTAGCTCAAAATGTTGGGAAAACATTTTGAATTTGCGCAATCATATAAATAACATTCCATGGAGACCAAGAAAAGATTGAAATCATAAATGCAGCCCAGGGAGGTGGACATTTGTGATGGGTTTGCTGCTGATGTAGGAGTTAAAAAAAATTCTTAAAGTGCAAATGCATTTATTTATGATGATATCCATTCTAGATCTTTCTCTCACTGGTAAATCTGCATTTCTTCAAGATCAAACTCTCTAATATAAGCTGACCTTTGCTCCTTCTATCCCAATTACAAAGTTGCTTTAACAGGAATCAATACATTTGCCACCCAAGAACCATGGCCCTCTCTAAAACCAATCACCAGCACTTACAAGCTTGTTACTGGTTATAGTCAAGACAACAATTTCTGGGATATAATACTGACTCTAATCAGCTGAGATGTAAAGCAGGATTTCAGCCACACAATCAAATAACAAGAGTTCTGTAGAATTATGTCTTGCAAGTGAACCACAAGCCACAGTTAACAGTGATTTACTGTGAACCACAAACCAAAGTTAACAGTGATTTACTGTGAACCACAAACCACAGTTAACAGTGATTTACTGTGAACCCCAAAACACAGTTAACAGTGATTTACTGTGGACCAGAAACCACAGTTAACAGTGATTTACTGTGAACCACAAACCAGTTAACAATGATTTACTGTGAACAAACCACAGTTAACAGTGATTTACTGTGAACCAGAAACCACAGTTAACAGTGATTTACTATGAACCAGAAACCACAGTTAACAGTGATTTACTGTGAACCAGAAACAACAGTTAACAGTGATTTACTGTGAACCAGAAACAACAGTTAACAGTGATTTACTATGAACCAGAAACCACAGTTTACAGTGATTTACTATGGACCACAAACTACAGTTAACAGTGATTTACTGTGAACCCCAAAACACAGTTAACAGTGATTTACTGTGAACCCCAAACCACAGTTAACAGTGATTTACTGTGAACTACAAACCACAGTTAACAGTGATTTACTGTGAACCAGAAACCACAGTTAACAGCGATTTACTGTGAACCAGAAACCACAGTTAACAGTGATTTACTGTGAACCAGAAACCACAGTTAACAGTGATTTACTATGAACCAGAAACCACAGTTAACAGTGATTTACTGTGAACCAGAAACAACAGTTAACAGTGATTTACTGTGAACCACAAACCAGTTAACAGTGATTTACTGTGAACCACAAACCACAGTTAACAGTGATTTACTGTGAACCAGAAACCACAGTTAACAGTGATTTACTGTGAACCAGAAACAACAGTTAACATTTAACAAGTAATCAGGGCTGTAAAAATATTGTATACTAATCCTACAGAGAAAGCTATCTGGTTGACTATTAGTGCATCTGTAAGCTATCTGATTGACTATTAGTGCATCTGTAAGCTATCTGATTGACTATTAGTGCGGGTTCTTGAAGATGTTGCAGGACGTGATATTGTTATCACAACAAGCGTGGACATTTTACACTAAACCACCATTCTTAATCACTGTAAAACAAACAATAAGCTTCCAAGAATAATTTGTCGACCCAGTGATCCATAATTGGGTGTATGGCAAGCTTAGTATTATGGTTTCATTTATTTTGACTGCATATACTCCAAAATTTTAAAAAACATACCAAAGTAACTGCAATAAGTTGAAAAAGTCGTCTCAATGAATATTACTGTCCCACTGTGTGATAATATTGTCTCATTGTATGATAATACTGATTCCAATGAATGATTATGTTGTCTCAATATAGGACACTGTCCCAATATATGATAATATTGTCTTGTATGATAAAAACATCTTAAATGATAATACTGTCCCATAATCTTGTCCCATTGTAGGATAATAGTCCAAAAAAATGACAACACTGTCTCACTGTATGATAATACTGTCAAATTAATGATTATATTATCTCAATGTAGAATACTATCCTAATATATGATAATAGTGTCTCATTGTATAATAATAACATCTTATATGACAATTCTGTCCCACTGAATGATTATACCATCTCATTGTAATATAATCTTGTCCGATTGTCATAATATTATTGTCTCATTCTATTATTATATTGTCCCATTGTAAACAAATTTCAGCAAAATTGGTGGATCTATCCGAACAGGCACCTGTTGCATATCAAGGTTGTACTTGTACTTTATATCAAACTGTAACTTTCATCTGATAAGTTTTAGTAAACCATCAATCCTTAAGTTAAAAATATTTTTTATGTCATTTAATATTTTGGAAATAAATTTAGTATCCTTCAACAGTTTGTCACATTTAAAGACCAAAATGACAACACTAATTAGTCATGTATCGAAACTAAATAACGCCTAATTAGTCAATATAACACCCAAATTAGTCTCATATTAAAACGAAAATATGATATCAATTAGTCACATATAAAAACTAAATAATGCCCCAATTAGTCACATATCAAAACTAAAATACCAATTAGTCACATCAAAACTAAATAACGTCCCAATCAATCACATTTCAAAACTAAATAACACCCCAATTAGTCACATATCAAAACTAAATAACACCAAATTAGTAACATATTCAAACTAAAATATGATACCAATTAGTCACATATCAAAACTAAATAACACCCCAATTAGTCACATATCAAAACTAAACAACGCCCAAATTAGTCACATATCAATCAAAACTAAATAACGCCCCAATTAGTCACATATCAAAACTAAATATGATACCAATTAGTCACATATCAAAACTAAATATGATACCAATTAGTCACATATCAAAACTAAATATGATACCAATTAGTCACATATCAAAACTAAAATATTATACCAATTAGTCACATATCAAAACTAAAATACAATACCAATTTGTTACATATCAAAATCAAAAGTCTGCACAAATTAGTTACATGTACTTCTTACAACAAGCAGGAGGTACAGTGGTGCATCAACATTCAATTCATGAAGGAGGTGGGGGCTATTGTTGGATTGATCATCACACTAAATACAAAGGTATTTATTTTTTCAACACTCCAAAACAAAATTATGTAAACTGCTAGGGTGACACGAATAGTCATGAAATAAATTATGTGTACCAAATTATTTGGTCTGGATGTATCCCCTAGGGGTGCAAGACTGAGAGTCAAAAGTCTCCTTGGTATCTAAACTTGGGGTCAGACTGAGCAAAAAACAATTAAGAAAACAAACGTGGTATCAAAAATGAGGGTCAGATTAAAAATATGGGGGTCTCTGAAGCGCAAATGAGGTTTAAGGGAAACACTGAAACAATATATACATGTAATATGTAAGCAGGTTAGATTAAGCTCATTTATTTTATTTTCTTTATCCATGTCTGTTGCTCCAAAAGAATGTGCTCGGACAGAGTCAATACTGGTTGCATAATTTTCTACAAAGAACAACCAATCTAATGATTTACAAGTGTTTAGTTTCAACCTCAAAATTTCAAAAACATGACTGAAAACATTCAAACCAATCCCTTCCTCCTTCCTAGGAAAAACCTCTTTTTACACTCAGCCTGTGTACTTTTTACAAGTTTCATTATCATGCATGTTCATTTCAAATCAATTTTTCAAAAATAACCAATCCCCAAGAGAAATCCAATTCCTGCCACATGATAAATCATTTATTGTTAGAAGGTTTCTCATTCCATGACTCCAAGTTACTTAAAGCTTTTATGCCAATGTTATGTTTCTCGACCCTTCCTTGGAATCTTAACTGGATTTTATCTTGAATCCTGAATTAATCGATAGGCCATTCTCATCCAACATACTGGAAACTCGTTACACTAAATAATCAAACCAAAAGGCATGATCAAGGCTCTATCTATTACAAGTTCTAGTAATCCAATTATACAGAAGAAGCAAGAGATGGAATGTCAGCCATTCAAAGACCACGAATAATGATGACTGACAGTCAGTAACTTTTTGATATCCTTAATTCTGTAATCAAAATTAAATAATCTATCCATCCCTCCATCCAAACACACATACTACACACCAACCAATATACCTGCTGTACACACAGACATAACAGATTATGGGTGTACATCAAAGACATTTTTTTCTGTTATAAACATAAAGTCACCAGCTCCCCTTTTCATGATATGATTCTTTTTTATAGCGCTTTGTAACACAGGATCTTTGTTGTTGTTGTTGTTGTTATTGTTGTTGGGTTTAATTCCATTTTTCAACACACGACAGGCTATACATGGCGGTTAGTATTATTTGATAACCCCACACCATTAAACCAGAATATTTAGGAATAAACATTCTCCAATTACTGAAATTAACTTGTAAAGAGTTAAAAAAAAAAAGGCAAAGATCATTTTTCTCTAATATAACTGCAATATCTAATTTTAGGAAATAATTTGCCAAATGGATCCCTGCACATTTTATCTTCATCTGGTACCAACATTTTCAAGACTTCAATGGCAGCCAAAACTTGCTGGAACTATGCCACCGATTCACCAAGGAATGAACAAATGAATGAAACAATTACTAGATCTGACAGAAAACTATCTCAAAAGAAAAACAATACGGTTTTGCACCTGCCACCACATTCAAATTACCAAATGTACTTGCTTATAAGTCCAACTTCAAACTGCACAGACCATGATCTGTTACTGCATAACACACTGGTTTTGTGAAGTTATAAGTAATCAGTAGAACAAAAAATATAGACTCTGATCAGCATGCACATTATGCTACAGAAAATCAGACTCTGTTATTTGCAGTTTGACGACATATAAGCAAGTAATATATGGTATATTATTATTATTGTATTTTGCTAGTCATTTGTATTACATGGTTAATCTAGTTGAAATACTTGTTGGCTTTAATGTTGTTGTACTTATTTTTGGCATTTCACCATTTAATTGGTTCATTTGACTTAAAATTAGCATTTTACTTCCCCTATAAGTGCCTCATCATCCCATGAGATAACGCTAGTCACGTGGCTGGTCAGAACAACAGTTGCAAGCAAATTAAAGAAAATACCAAAAATTAAAATAAAATAACACCATTTATTTCACTCATTTGACTTAAAATTAGTTTAACAAACTGAAGGCAGACTTTTGCTAAAATCATAGCATATGGGCTGGTCTTACGAGGAGTTAAATAATTTGGCATCTCTGAATTGGCATCAAAGGTCTTTAATCCTTGTGGAGTGGGGCTATTGCTGAAGGGCATATTCAGGACGGATACCCCATGGCATACCAAGATGTGAAGAAACCTGAACCAAGGCGGAAAGAAAATCGAATGATAGGCATGTCAGCTAATTAGGGATGAGAGAAGCTAGATCTAATGCTGGGAGGGGCTAACCCTTTAGGGAAGAAAATGCTTCATTCTTATTCGTAAACGCGCACAGACCCGTCAGTGAACCTCTAGTTCTTGAGGGAGAGATATATTGTCTAAGTAAAGCAAAAAGCTTATATTGAAGAGTGAATTTTACCTAAAAATAGTTAAAAGAAAGGAACTGAATTGGGTAAACAAGCTTCTCAAAGGTAAGACAGTATCTTGGCAGTGCTTGATTTGAGTAGACAGTTGAATATATAATATTGAATCCTCACGTACAGATGCATTTATTAGAATATTTAATTGCATCATATTACTGAATTTATTAAATAATTGAATTATGACATGTATTTAAAATATATCAGAATGTAGATTGAGCACTAGGCAAAATTAGACTTGAGTTGGATTTATGTGCACATGTATTTGTATGTATAATTCAAATTCCTAGGACACATGTATTTGGATGTATAATTCTAATTCTTAGGACACATGTATTTGTTTGTTTGTTTTTATGGTTTAACGCCATTTTTCAGCACAATATAGGCTATACATGGCAGCCAGTATTAAATGGTGGAGGAAGAACCCGGACAACTCCCGGAAAGAACCACCGACCCACGAGAAGCTACTGGCAAGCTTTCTCACATAACTACATTTACCGAATCTTAGACTCGAACACACGCAGACAGAGGTGAGATGGCAGTGGTCCGTAACGGACAGCGCTTTAGACCACTCGGCCACTCGGGGCCCCCACATGTATTTGTATAATTCTAATTCTTAGGACACATGAATTTGTATGTATAATTCTAATTCTTAGGACACATGTATTTGTATGTATAATTCTTTGTACACCTGTATTTGTATGTATAATTCTAATTCTTAGGACACATGTATTTGTATGTATAATTCTTTGTACACCTGTATTATGTATAATTCTAATTCTTAGCACACATGTATTTGTATGTATAATTCTAATTCTTAGGACACATGTATTTGTATGTATAATTCTAATTCTTAGGACACATGCAATATGAATGACTACTTAACAATAATGGGTTGATTCCATGCATGTTACAAAAATTCATTGAGCAATGCTATTTGTGCATTGAGTGAAAGGCATGAATCGATAAGTGGAAATTTTTTATGTACATAGGGCCTGCTAACATTATTATCCCATTAGTCTGATGGATGGTCCGTCAGCGAGTAGTTAATTTCAAAGAGTAGAGTAGAAAGACAAGGGTGTATATCCCTTATATTTTTTCAGGAAGCTCCCAGAGTGCCAGTGAGAGTAGGCACTGAGAGATTCCCATGGTGTACGAAGTGACGACACAGAGAGAATAAGATGGAAGCCATGGAGATTTCCAAGGTGCATACAAAAAGCGCTGTGTATAGAAGAAGGAAGAGGAAGGATGGAGGAAAGAAGATAAATTAGATGAGTACTTGGTAAAATTCGCTGATCAGAGACTCTCTCACAATAGGATACTAATTTCCAAATGATGAAGTAAATAGTAAAAAGCATTTGGTCAACCCGGCCATGATTGTATTATGATATATTGAGCTAAAGATATATGTTCATAAAATTCTTACATTCGTATATTTGATAAAAATGCTATTTATTCAACCGTGAGTTGTTATATGTATTTAGAGAATAGGAGCTGCTGACTGGGGGCTCGTGAGTCATCAACGTTTAAAATACACCTTCTGCAGTATTATTTATAATATCGTAGTGGGTCTGCAGTATTATTTATAATATCGTAGTGGGTCTGCAGTATTATTTATAATATCGAAGTGGGACTGCAGTATTATTTATAATATCGTAGTGGGGTTATTCCAATTAGCATTACACCATTTTTGTGGCTCCTTTAACTTAAAATTAGCATTACACCATTTATTTGGCTCATTTGACTTAAAATTAGCATTACACCATTTATTTGGCTCATTTGACTTACAGTGATGTAAGTACTTATACATAAAAAAACTAATTAAACTATGGGAATTGCTAATGTAACAAAAAATTAGTAAAATAAAATTGATGATGCATAATAATTTCCATAATTATTCTTACTTTTTTTTTTCATCTTGGGGGGAAAGAAAGTGCTTGGGTCAGCAATTAGAAATAAGGACAGTCGGCTAACACATCTTTTTTGTCTTACAGGTAATTTTCAATGCTATAAATATTGGCAAATAAACTCTACAAGCAGCAGAGAGGGTGAACAGACCACGTTTTCGAGCAAAAATAAGGCTTCCAGATAACGTTTTCGAGCAAAATATGGCCTATAGACTACGTTTTCAGACAAAAAATAAGGCTTCCAACAAAATCTCATTTAACCAAAAAAAAAGTCTCCATTTTGCAAAAACGGAGATTTTACTATTTTTTAATCAATTTTGCTCGCAACGATGTGGTCATCCACCCTCTCTGCTGCTATGGGTTAACAAAAAATAATAAATGATTTTAACCAAATATTTGATCCAGTCCGATACGATATCGTGTCCGAGGATCATGTAGATTTATTGTTGCGAATCCGTGCGGAGTCGACTGAGCATGACTAAAGAAATCTCGAAATTGATTGAAGTCCATATCAGAACACCATGTCTGCCAAATATTTCGTAGCGTATGTGTATCAACGCCGTTGAATACAGAAAGAATATTGCAGTTATCTCTGATGACTTTTGGAACCTGAGTGTAGCGTTGAGTGACATATATCACGTCAGTGTTTTTGTGACGCCCCCGGGAAAAGATCCTAGCAGGATTTTTTTGTTTATCCAACATTATATCGTCGTATATGACTAAATTGTTAATATCTCCATCAATATCATCAATACTCGGTGCTTCATCGATATCGGTTATAAATTCAATGGCGTTCTCACCCTTAATTTCTGAAGCGTTTTCATTAAAATCCTTTAACACTTCATAACATCGTTGATCATCTACGCTAGGGGCAATTAAATACAACTTATCCCACTTCATCCATCTCATTATTAAATTGAGCAACAATTGCGTTTTACCGGATCCAGATGGCTCGATTATAATCATCCGGATAAAGTTTGGTAGCGCTGCATGATGCTTAACTGGTTCTCTTGTTTTAGTCGCTGAAAAATCAATTATATCCATATTTCTATACATAAATTATGGATCTATATTGTATGAAGTGTAAAACGCGTACTAGCACAAATGATGTGACGACGGTTACAACTAAAAATAACAGATCAGCACTTACTGGTAGATGTGCAAGTTCAGATTTGTTTCTACAAAATCAAAGATTTTACAATCCGGAGATGTTTTTAAAAAAAACGAGGAGGTGATATCGCAGCCAAATTGGCAAAGCTCCCTGGAACCCCATGGGCAAAGTACCCCGGAGAAAAGCACCTTCCAGGATATAGCTACTGTGGACCGGGAACCAGACTTGATATCAGACTCAATGATCAAAATCAGTCCCGACCCGGTGAAGAACCAATAAACGCCATTGATAAGGCCTGTCACCTTCATGATGTTGCTTATAAAAGCAGCAATCTGCAACACAGGCATCTCGCAGATGTGAAATTAATTCATGCGTTAAATGCTATTCCTGATAAATCCTTCAAAGAAAAATTGGCTTCATTTTTAATAAAATCGGCTATGAAAAGCAAATTGATGTTAGGTGCCGGTAATTAATAATATGGAATCAATTTATTATTCCCCAAGAGGATACTGGAGGGGTAAATCAGCAGTCCATAAACTCGCTAGCGCTGCAAAAGTGAAAAAAACCACTGCGGCTAATTGGTTATCCAAACAGGCACTATGGCAAATTTATCTACCACCGCCTAAACAAATTCAATTCTCGCATTTTGATGTGACCGCTCCTAATGAAGTTCATCAGGCTGATATATTATTTCTGCCACATGATCGTGGTTACAAATACGCTTTAACCGTAGTTGATATTGCAAGTCGATACAAAGAAGCAGAACCGTTAAAAACAAAATCAGCCACTGAAGTCGCTTCTGCATTTGAAAGGATTTATCGACGAGGTCCTCTGCACTGGCCAAATCTATTGCAGGTTGATCCTGGCAAGGAATTTCAGGGTGCAGTATTATCTACAATGAAACATCATAATGTCACCATACGACGAGGGCATACTGCGCTACATCACGATCAGGCCATTGTAGAACGATTTAATCGGACGATTGCTGAGCGGTTATTTGGATATCAATACGCAAAAGAATTCATCCAAGAAAAACGATCCCGTGAATGGGTCAAAAGATTACCAGCTGTGATTACTGCACTGAATAACGAGATTACTAGAACAATCAACATGAAACCTATCAACGCGATTAAAAAGAAGTCAATACCTGAAAAACCACAAAAAGATTTCAAAGAACCAATTCTTGGTAGTAATGTCACTGTTAGGTATTTATATGAACCAGGAGAGCTTGAAGGGGGTAGAAAAAGGGCTACTGATCCTATTTGGAGTGTTACTGCACACAAGATATCTAGTATAACACGATCTACGGGTAGACCTCCAGTCTATAAACTGGATTCAACTGCCCCTCAACGAGGATTTACTCGACAACAACTACAGGTAATTCCCGAGGATACTCAATTGCCACCGCATGGTCTTAACTAGCACCGTTGCGTCTATTGCACTCAAGACAAGTCAACATCACATTATTTTTGACATGACCGAGACTGTTATTTTTTCTGTCTACGGTAAATTGGCGAGGATCCTTATCCGAATACTGCCAACGCATTATACAATTGCAACTCGCGCAGTGATTATTCTGTTGTTTCTTCAGCGTAATTATTAATTCAGCATCAATATCAAATTCTCGTTGTTTTTTTTGTCCTGTTGTTTGTAACCGGAGAGTTTTTTATCAATAATTTTAACATCAATATCATTTATTGTGGTGTCATTATCATCGAAAACAATTCTTCGAAGTTGATTTATTTTTCGTACTCTGGATACTGCGAGATAGACTAAATTCGACCATTCGATGTGATTATCCACCATCCAAACAATTGTATCCGATATAGTCAATCCCTGTGAAGAGTGTATTGTTGCTGCGTATCCTAGCGTCCACGGGGATTTATTAGCACGCAATGCATTTTCGACGACGCTGATATCAACCAGCACAATATCATTTAATACGAGAATTTGTTTTTCACTCTGTCCTGGAATATCAACTTCAATGTTCTGTTTTCGTGTATCCGATGGCCTATAACAAAGGGGTACTGGAAGCGTTGCAAATTTTTCTTTATGCAATTCAAATAACTTCATCTGAAGTGTGTCCCTGACTATTTTTCTACTTGCAATTATCAAATCATTTGGTCTCCATGTTTCCCAGAAATCATTCATTGGAGTTTCTGAAATCACTTCACGCGCTATTTCGCATTGGATTCTATCCGGTTGTAATTTAATTAGCGCTTTGAATTCTCGTAATCGTTCATCAATTGATCTATAATCAGTGGTAATTTCTTCATAATAGTCTACAAAACCCCTTAGCCATTCATGTGGAGATGCACCGACAAATGGTGGTGGTTGGCCGTGATCACCGCACATGACGACTTTTGTGTTTTTGTTTAACAACCACTCAAGAAATGTTTGTAATACATCTAATGACACTGTGCATATTTCATCCCAAATGATGATTTCAGGAATGAATTTATCACCCATACGCTCAGGAGTCCATTTGTCACCCTACCATCGAAAGAAACTATGGTAAGTACAGGCATTTACCCCTCGCTGTATCATCTCTCTGGCGAGTCTGTGAGTCGGTGTTAGCACAATCATGGTTGACCGATGAAATAATTCAATTGCACGAGTTGTCTTTCCTGACCCACCACAACCGTTTAAATAAACTGTCTTGTATCTACATACTGGATCAGATACCGGTGGTGCATTAGAAAATTCTGATTGAATTTCAATACGGTTACAACAAAGATATTTATCATCCATGGCAACGTCTGCGGATTCACAATACTCATGTAGCATCTCCTTTTTAAATCGCCAACGCCCCCAATTTTCTTCGGGATCTGTGAATTTAGCTACAGCTGATTTGTATTTATTGTGTATATACATCGAATCAGTGGCCACTCTAACCGCGGTATTAGGAAATCTATTTATCATCGAAAATAGATTAATAGAAGCATAGGCTAGCATTGAACTTCTCAAATGTGTATACTGGGAATTATATCCATCACAGTAGGTAACAACCGTACCTAATTTCTCACCATTGGATAGAAAAGCATCCTTACGGGATACAAGTTTTCCCTGTTTCATTAAATCCGCTACAATAAAATCGTATTCAGCGATATCTATGATCAACCGCGAAGAATATTTTGCATTGTCGTATCGTCCACCCTGGGTAAATTTACCGATTATTCTTCGTCCGAGATCCTTTGCTTGTTCTTTTTTACTTTCAAATAAGTTCTTAGACCAATTTATGATTTCTTCTTCACTGAAATCTGGACACTGTTTTCGTAGTTCGCTGATTATACGATCTAGATCGGGTTGTGGTAGCCAAACTTCTTTCTGAGCTCGATAGCATATAATAGCCTCGGAAACAATCAACGATATTAGCATACCACAATCAATCATATATCTCAATAGCACTATTGGCATCCAGGCCTTTTCAGATAGGTGTCTACCGAGCCAAACATAACTACACGGATGTAATCCTGACGCTAATTCGAATGATATCACACGAGCGAATCCGGTTAAATCAAAATCAGGCAATGGTCCATTAATCGCAACACGAGTCATTTCATGCGTGGGGTGTCCAAATCGTTTGAAGTACTCAGCACATTCCCCATACCCGAGAAAACTTCCGGGATAACACGCGGCTATATCAATTGAAATCATTCCATCACGTGAGTATTTCGTATTCCACAGTCCTCCATGACCAAATTCGACGCAACTCAATTTAACATCCTCGAGAAAATCACTTTGTGTTGGACGCCATGAGTTTTTTTCTCTTGCGAAGTGAGCTACCACTGATGGAATCGTAAAACTATCCGTGAGTAGTTTTTCATGGGAATTCTCCGGTGAAAAATCACTAGCGATTTTTCTCATTCTATTATCTAATTCTTCAACGCGATATAATTCACCATTTGGTTTTACAAATTGATCGAATCCTATTTCGGGATCTTCATCACTTCTAAGTAACCACACTGACACAGGATCATCTTTACACAACGCATGAATAGCATCAAATAATCTCTCTTCATAGAAAACATCCCTGGAAAATTCCTCGGGGATATATTTCACGGTTCGTTCTCGTGGAAATACTGTTACCGCAGGTGTCCACGCGTGTTTGTTATGATCAATAATCTGTATTGGGGCTCCTCGCGATTGATATTTCGGTTCGTATAATACTTCTCCGGTTATTGTTGTTACTGATATTGGGAATTTTAATGATGCTTCTAATTTAGCTATATCAGAAATCTTTGCACCATGCTGTTTCACTGTCAGTTCCCACTCGGTTATTTTCCTACGTCGCAGATCAGTTAGTTTATTTCCTCGGGATGCATTTGTGAAGTGTTCTATTATTCGTTCTGCTACACAATTCAGTGAACTAGAATATTTCATAGGAGCTAGTTTTGCGATATCGGGTTTATCATTTAACGGATATATCCCATAAACCATTGCTGTTACGGGATAAGATCTTTCGTAGTATGGTTTGTCAATGCCGGTTAGAATTCCTGGTTTGGAATCTCTACTCACAATGACAGCTTTTTTATTCTTGAGGATTGGTTCAAATTTATCCCTAATAATCCATTTGCCATCGACTTCAATAATGAATTTGATTCGGAAAAAATACCGTTTTTCCCCAACACGTGAAATTATCACTGCTGCTTTTTCATCAGTCATGGTAGCATCAACAACACCATCAATTCGAAATGTTGACCAACAATAAGATGCTCCATCACGCTTAAATTCATTAAAACAGTCTCTGATTTTACTAATCATGGCTTTATCAAGAATTGTATTCTTTGGTGTATTAGAAACTATATCGAGATTGAATTGAGCATCCTTCCAGGGTAATCTCTTGGACGTTTTTTTTGGTTTATCGAGATTAAATTTAGGACTAATTTTTAATAATCTCTTAAACTCTTTCATGTTTCCGTCTCTTGGACGTTTTTTTGGTTTATCGAGATTAAATTTGAGATTAATTTTGTTACGTTTTTTTGGTTTATCGAGATTAAATTTAGGACTAATTTTTAATAATCTCTTAAACTCTTTCATGTTTCCGTCTCTTGGACGTTTGAGATTAATTTTGTTACGTTTTTTTGGTTTATCGAGATTAAATTTAGGACTATTTTTTAATAATCTCTTAAACTCTTTCATGTTTCCGTCTCTTGGACGTTTGAGATTAATTTTGTTACGTTTTTTTGGTTTATCGAGATTAAATTTAGGACTAATTTTTAATAATCTTTTAAACTCCTTATCAGCATTGAATTCAGCATTTTTCGAAGGCGTTCTCCTTAATTCCCTCATGCTATAATTAAAACAAGCATTTAAATGAAGAATTTATATATAATGAATCACTGTAAGTGGCTTATGATTGGATCAATAACCCCGTGTAACAAATCATGCAGAAATGAGTTCTGTGGGTATCATATGCAAAGCTTTCGACGTGGAAGCCTTGGTCCGTTACCCTGCATACGATGTGGGGTTGGGGTCAGGGGAAAATCTCAGTTGTGTTTGAATTGCGGTGGAAAGCGATATAGGGAGTTGAAGCGTTATTATGATAAAAGAATAAAAAATGGACAATCAATCAGAAATTATGACCCTGACGCTGACAAAGTCAGTATTCTTGACGCTGACAAAGTCAGTATTCTTGACGCTGACAAAGTCAGTATCAAGGATAAAATCATAAGAACTCCTCAAGACTACATCGAAAGATTTATCATTAAACCAAACAATGAATTAGACAAACAATAGTATTATGTATACGAATGAACCAAGAATTCAGACAACACCCTGTGATCACAAATTATGAAGCATCCAGTGATGGTGTTGTAAGAAATCGTAGACTGAAGAAATCAGTTGGTGCTGACAATGGTATGGGGTATTTGGTGTTCACTGTTAAGGGAAAGAAAACTTATCGCAATCATCGTTTCGTGTACGAGTGTTTTTATGGATTGATCGAGGATGATTTTGTTATTGATCATATCGATTCTAATCCAATGAACAATTCTTTATCAAATCTGCAGGTTATCACACAAAGTGAGAATATCAAACGAGGAAAGACTGGAAAATGCTCAAAAAAAGCGAGACCTGTGAAATCTTTGAATACGATAACTAACGAAGAAAAAATATTTCAATCAATATATGAAGCCGGCAAGTATTTCGATATTTGTGGACCCTCAGTACGATATGTTGCAGAGGGGATAACCAAAACGGCGATTTCAAAAAAGACAGGACAGAAAATTCGATTTAGTTACGTCTAATGCGTCATATTTTTCATTTAGAAATATATCATTATTATAGAATAATGAATTCTGAAAACATGAATAGCATTTTATCCGAGATTTCAAAATTGAAAAGTTGGGATATTGAACTATCAGATGGGTTAAATCCTGATCAAATCATGTCTGATTTTCAGGATATTGAATACGGAGTTAACAACAATAAATATATGCTACCAAAGAAGTATGCGCTCATCAAGAGAATTCAGAATTCTATTCGGGACTCTCTCGCATTTTCCAGTGACGTAAGTGTGTTCGCTCCGTTGTATACCATCGTAGAACGAATACGAAAAGAATTGGGGTACGAATACGAATTGAAAAAGGAGGTTAATTCTAAAGTTAGAAACCTACGGGCGTTAATTCAAGAAAATGAACAATTTTGATTGCCCGACCATTTATCATTATTTGATTGTGACCGTCCCTCATAGAGATTTTAATTTTTTTTAGCATTTTTTGATTGACAATGTCAAAAACAGTGAAAATATTTCACACTGAATAAAAATTGATGGACGGTTCAGATTGATCAATGGAAAAGTGGGGAAAGTGTGATATTATTTATTTTTATAAGGATTTCCACACTTTCCCCATCAATGATAGAGATCTCAAAACGCTTCCATGATCGTGTTAAAAATCATCCGACATGTCATTGATGGGAAAAGTGTGGTATTAATTGTTTTGCAATTGAAAAATTGTTTGCGATTTCAAATAATGGTCAATGAAGCATTAACAACTAGATTGGCTCGTGAACGACTGTATGCAATCAGGAGATTTGTACCAATTCGCGACTCTGTAAGAAATAAACTGCAACAACGACAGAGTTTACAAACTGATTTTGCTGCGGGATCCGAAGAATTGTTTAAACCAGTAACCACAGCAACGTACGGGGTAGAGCGTGCTATACGGGGGAATGATCCCGAGACGGGGAAATCTGTTATCGGTGAACTTGAAAAAAATAGCAGCGAAAACTGAACAAACAAAACAGACTGTACAAAAAATGGAATCAAAAAGAACAGTAGATGATTTACGCGTGAGATTTAACGAGGAAGGGTTAGCAGCAATTGATAAGACTGATCCACCAGAAATTCCTGCGCTTGTTGTTATGACTTATGAAAACAGAAAAAAAATGTTGAAACCAGAACATCATAAATATGTTAAGAATTTCACTCATTGGGCTGATATATTCTACAAAATCAAAACTAAAAAATGTCAAATTAAGACAGATAGTGCATCATACATTGAATATATCAATGCGGTGGATATAGTGTATAAACAATATGAAAAACAAAAACCGCAAAAGCGACAGCAACCTGCAAAGAAAATATCTTTTTCACCTAAAAAACAACAACTACCACCTGATGATGATGATGATTATGATCTTCTTAGTTATTTACAACCCACGGATGTAGCAACTGGTTATAGCGGAAGCGGATTGCAAGATTCCAGTGGACCCCAAAGTGGGGTATGTCCTGGTAGTGTTCTCAGTGATATATCACGATTAGAAGTTCTCATCGGAGGAAAACGAGCCGGAAATAACTCACCGGAAATAATTAATGAAGCAGCTGATATCTGTAGACGATTATTTCAGGGTGGTATCATGGATATCAGCACATATCGAGATTTCATTGCCGAGTTAGTGGAAAGTGGGTATCATAGTGACTGAATTGAAAAATCTGATGACGAAGTCATTCGATTAGATAAATAACAATTGAAAAATTGTTTCTGATTTCAAATAATGATCATACACTACAATCATGATAAACCAACCCCCGTCTACGTAGTTAATTCACGGTTTCCGGTTTATAGAGCATACTACGGAGATGGTTTAGGTAATACCATTGCAGGGTTATTTGCGAGAATGGCTCCAAAAGTGATGCCGTTGGCTAAACAATTAGGAATGAAAGCAATTGATGTTATTCGTGATAAGGGTATTGGTGCTGTTGGAGATCTTGCTGGAAAAGCGTTTTCAACTGCGAAGAATAAAATAACATCATTAGTGAAATCACGGATGAAATCCAAAGGATTTTCAAAACCGTTACCGTCTACAGCGGAAATGCCTGCAAGTGTTAGTAGAATTATAAATAACGCAGTAGATGAAAAATTAGCGTCGATGGTTTTAACCCCCGACCAAAGCAATATTGCAAATATGATAGCAGGAAGTGGCTTTAAAAAACTACGACGATGAAAATGGAAAATCGCGATTTAGACTCTGATAAATAGAATAAAATGTTCAAAAAGTCACATGATCCAGCGTTTGATATAGACGCCCCAGTTGGCAAGGATGATTCTGTACGCGATTATCAATATTACGCCTATCATGCAATAGACTCAAATAGTCGAGCAAGAATTGATCTTCAAGTCCATGATACCAGTAAATACTTTTTGCCCTGTGAAGCGTTTATTGAAGTAGAAGGAGAAATTGTAACAGCTGCTGATACTCCTGCTGTACCAGCACCGTATCCAGCTGGTACTCAAGTCGGTTTTGTCAATAATGGTATCATGGCGTTATTTGAGAGTGCAAAATATCTCATTGATGGAAAAGAAATTGAGGCGATAGATCGCGATGTTGATGTGGCTACAACAATAATCGGGTTAGCGAGATATTCCGATGATTATACAAGATCAGCAGGACCTTCTATGATGTTTGCAAAAGATGCTACAAATACCGCTGGAGGAAAACAATTTGTTGTAAGACGACCAAAGAATAATGCTGGCACCGCTAATATTGATGCCGAAGATATGATTATAAACAACGATGTTAATTTCAATCTAGGAGCTGCAACACGTATTTGAATGTTGCAAGGAGCGCGTAAATCATTTTCATGCGCGATTCCACTGCATCACATATTTGGATTCTGTAGAAATGTCAGAAAAGTTATCTACGGGGCGAAGCATACAGTATCGCTTGTACGAAAGAGTGATGATAATGACGCAATTTGGAGGATTCCAGCAGATGTTGCAAATCCAAATGCTGAGGCCGGTAAAGTCAAATTAACAAAAATATCATTGTGGATGCCAGTGTTGACTCCAGCAATCACCGCAGAAGAACGATTACTATCATTTATGGACCAAGGAGGAAAGTCGTTGTTGAGTTGGTTATCAGTGAGTACAGATGTTAAACAATCAGATCTGAACGGGTTATTCACGTGGAACCTAGCATCAAAACAAGGTGTTGCTGCGCCACGTCATATATTTATTGCGTTACAGGATAACGCACGAGTTGGCAATCAACTCTTCAGCCATATGATATTTGATCAGTTAGGTGTGAAAGACGTCTCACTGAGAATAAACGGCCAACAGGAACCATCCGAGGATATACAACTTAATTACACAGAAAATCATATTGCACGAGTTTATCATAGATTGTTGTCATTTATGGCACGTGATCAAAATGTCGATACCGGTCTACAAATATCACAGTATGATTTTAAAAATCTGTATCCGATCTATTACTTCTCACTGGAACATCTTGATTTGATGAGACAATCTGTTGTTGATATACATTTTAGAGCTAATGTGACTCGTGGTGCTATTGCTAATTATAGAGCAGTTGCTGTCATTCTCAGTGATAAATCAATGCTACTTGAAGGTGTTGGTGGAAGAATGAGAGTGGTAGATGCACCAGTGGAAAATCTTTGATTGAAAATCCGAAGGATTTTTCCATTAGAATCAATCTATTATGTATAATGTCATATAGTGTTATTAGTGTTGCGTTAACTCCTGGTCAAATCAAAAAATTGCAATCAGAATCGGCTAAAAAATGTGGAACCACAATCACGTTGAAACCTAATCAAATGACTGGTGGTGCAAATAAATTATCGCTGACAACTCGTCAAATAAAACATTTCAATGATGCACTTGTAGCCAAAAAAGGTGTTCAGATTACTCTTTCTGCGGCTGCTATCAAAAATATGATGAAAATAGGCGGTATATTTCCATTGTTAGCTGCAATACCAGCATTGATTGCAGCAGCAGCCCCAGCGGTGGCTAAAGCGGCAGCGTTAGGAGCCGTTGGTACTGCAGCAGGAATGGCACTAAAGAAGGCAACTGGGAAAGGATATAAAAAAAGGGAAAGGGTCTAAGACTACCAGGAACCCCGTATTCGTGGTACAGCAGAAAGGGTCTAAGACTAGGACCGGTTTATTAATTGGAGAGTCTATGATGGTTCCCATGTCCAATTTTGATTTACTCGATGCTGCTAAAAAACTCGCGATTAAAAACTTCAGAGGTGTCTTTATGAAAGATCAATTACCACATCAACCAAACAGCGTTGAAACCGGAATCATTAATTTAGATAACAGCACCGGACCCGGAACTCACTGGGTTGCATACGCTATTGATCCACGTGGGATTGTCTATTTCGATTCATATGGATTAGCCCCACCAAAAGAGTTTATGCGTTATATAAAAACCCTTCCAATAAAGACTTGGTATTCTACGCTACCTACACAACAAATGAATGACCCACCAATATGTGGCAGCGAAGTATTAAATGTCCTTAACGCTATTTCTAACTCCTTGAGTAACCCAAGCGGAAAACCACCACATGTTGTCGTGAATGAATACACTAGTAATCGCTGGAGAAAATCGAAGATTTTTCAACGAAGTCGTCAAAAACGATTTTAGAGAGAGAAAGAGTTTTACAATAACATGATTGATATTTGGGGGAGATCTTTGAAACCCAAACCCGATGACACTGCAACCGGTGATGTAAAAAAACTAATCAAAGATGAAATAGCTGAGACGTTAAATTTAGCAAGTGTTGACCCGAACGAAATAGTTGTATTTCAGGACAAACAGGGTAAATTGAAAAGCAGTGATGTGTCATTGAATGACATTTTGATACGGCAGCGCGACGCCGCTGAAAACTCTATTGCGCTATATTCCAACGGTGGACAGCTTAAACCAGGCGCACTTGTGTCTACGATCACCGACGCGATTGCTACCAACGAACGTGAGCTGAATGATCTTATACGAGGTTATAATAATTTTCGCAAAAATGTCGTACATAAATTCTTTGGAACCCCGCTTGTGGTTGGCATGACTCTCGCTGAAATTAAAGACTTGTTGAATTCATTCTTCGCTAACAAGGAAGCTGGAAGGATGATGACTGCTTCAGAAATCAAGGCAAATTATCTCGAGATTTCTAAACTAATAGAAGATCAAAAACCCACTAATGACATTGTTGGTAGGTTCTTTGGAAACCCGCTTGTGGCAGGAATGACTCTCGCTGAAATCAGTGAGTTTATCGGCAAGCACACTCACAATGCCTACATCGCTAATAGTTTCTTTGGTGTCCCGGCTACATCTACGATGACTCTCAAAGATATTAACATGTTTATGGTTGTCTCACCATAAACACTGTAATACATCTTTGAGAGATTTTGGTAGACACCTGTAGCGGGACACAACGACAACATACTTAGCGATGTAGGCATTGTGAGTGTGCTTGACGATCAAAATCACTGATTCAGCGATATTGTTAATAAGTTCTTTGAGGGCAGTAGCCTCCAAGATATCACGACGAAATTTTCTAACATCGACAACCATATTAAAACCCAAGCACGGATTAGAATCAACGAACTTCTGGTTTCATTCTTTTCTAACAAGGAGGAGAGTGGAAAAACAATAGATCCTGCCAAAATCAGGGTAAATTATCTCGATATTTCCGACGATCTTCTTAAACTAAAAGAAAATTTTGAAAAGATAAAGATTCCGCATCTAGACACTGAAGTTAAAAATATCGTGTATACGGTCGAGCATGGAACCATGGATTGGACAAGAGACGTTTATACTACGCTGTCTATCGGTCCCTTGGGCGGATCGAGTTTCGATGATATCGCCTTGATGACGTGGATCGATGGTATCTACAGGCTAACGTGGATCTCTGTAGATCAATTTAATATGATCGCGGACGGTAAAACCTACTCTGGTGGCACCGCGACGTTTATTTTTAATGGTCGCAAACTAGACTTTAATGTCGTCGCGGTTAATAGCTCCACCATTAGAACAAAAATAATTTGGTGTTTAGAACTTGTACATGATTTTTCCGGCTGAAGTACTAGCAATTCCCGCTAACGATGACAAATAATTGAAAACGCTAGCGTTTTTAAAATAACAATGATTTCATCAACTCAATGTCGCTATGATCAAGTCAGAGAATTTCAGACTAGACTCAAAACCCTCGCCGAGGAGTATCAAATAAAAATAAAAAAATACCGACGAAGAATCACCGCAATTGATATTACTATGTACTCGGTGTCAAGCGATCTCGCTGGCGCCGGAATAATACTTGCATCGGTTACAATGATTGCCCCGGTCGTAGTTCCAATTTGCATTTCTGCGGTGGCTACAATCGGGGATATATCAACCGGGATAGCAAAAAAGATATCATCATGCAGCCAGAGTAAACTGCAGAATTACTTAATTCAATTTCATATTGCATCAACCGCATATTCACAGTTATCCCTGATGATATCGTCGTCACTCGATAATACAATTATATCAGATAGTGAATTCTCAGCGATGGTCAGTATTTTTGATTCAGCGATATCAAAATTAGAGCAACAACATGAATATAATAACAATGACAACACCGATGGAATCAGAAAACACGAACCCAAAAACAAACCCAAAAACCAAAATGATCTCAATAATCTCAACCATACCAGATTGTGAGTTCTCAGTGATGGTCAGTATTTATGATTCCTCGATACCAAAATTAGAAATAAATCATGAGTATAATAACAATGACGACACCGATGGAATTACTTCAACAAATAGTGGAGAACACGAACCCAGTACAAACAAGCATGATATCAATAACATCAACGGAACCCGAGTTTAGTGTGAATTTCCCTAGCCCAGTCCCCGTGAAGGAGATAGCGCTAGCAAAACTACGAGTGTATCACAGTTGGCCTAATATCAGATCAAAATCATTTGGTGGTCAACAACCCAATAATTCTTTAGTGTTTGCAAATAAGAATAAACCCGACGGAACCCCAGACTGGAACGTCGTTTCGATACCAACCGGATCATACCAAATCGAACAAATCAATAATGAATTCGCGCGTAGAATAAAATCGATTACTGGAAAAGAATCAAAAATCGCTATAACAGTTCATGAGCCGACGCTATCATCCGCAATTGAGATAAGCACAGAAGGATACGTCGTAGATATCTATCAGAGTTCTATTAGAACTGTACTGGGATGGCCTGAAAAACCACCGGAAAAATCCACCACCGACTTAACCACGGATGTACAATCATATCATGAAATCAATCCCAGTTATCGAGATAATTTATCTGATATAAGAAAGGGAAAAATCGCCGATAGATTTATATTCACCAACAAAGACACATTGCAATGGGATTTTATCATTAAAAGAACAACCGACTCATCTGTTACTATTTCATTTACGCTAACTGACGTCCGTGGTTATTTTAATGAGATTAAACAATTATATGACACACAACTAGAACAACTACGGAAAACAAGATCGCAAAAACACGTTGAAATAATAAATCAACTCATATCGGACATGGAATATATCTATGAACTAATTATTCAAACAATAATTAATGACAACAGCGACAATAAACAACGATTCCTAACCGATTACAATATCACAGAAGACAATCTGCGTAATTTCAAGTTTCCGAAATACAACGCTGATGAATTAGCAAGAATTGTTAAAACCGATATCAAAGCGCTACAAAAATCAGATTCAACTGTCCTCCTCAAACATAATAATGATCCAGATGGTGGCGGTAGGCATATCGCTCCATTCAACGTGAATATATCCTCAGTGATTGCGCTCAATTTAGTATGTGATGTTATCGAAGGAAGCTATCAGATTAATCTAGAGCAATCAAATCAAGCTCAGCAGGGATATATTCTTTATTCGTTTGCACCAACAGCTCCTCCAGGATTCCTAATTATTGAAAACCCAATTAATCCTGTCTACATGCGATGCCATAATAATTCATTAACCAGAATTAATTTCAAACTCACCGACCAGTCAAATAATCTGATTGATTTACAAGAAGAGGTGTTAGCGATTAGTTTGTTTGTAAAGTCCTAAGGACTTCCATCATAAATGATTTTCGTCCTAAAGACTTCCATCATAAAGACTTGATCAAATCCTTTATTATTTTTTGTTAACCCATAGCAGCAGAGAGGGTGGATGACCACATCGTTGCGAGCAAAATTGATTAAAAAATCGTAAAATCTCCGTTTTTGCAAAATGGAGACTTTTTTTTTTGGTTAAATGAGATTTCGTTGCAAGCCTTATTTTTTGTCTGAAAACGTAGTCTATAGGCCATATTTTGCTCGAAAACGTTATCTGGAAGCCTTATTTTTGCTCGGAAACGTGGTCTGTTCACCCTCTCTGCTGCTCTACATCATGCATCTGACATTTAACATTCAATGCGCCGCCATAAAAAAAAATTATGATAAAAGATATCAGCTCCAATAAATATTTCATTTCAACCTGAGGACCTTCTGGTACAACAGGTACTGTTACATAAATAAAAATCCATAACTGGTGTCTAGATGAAGCAACCATCCAATAAAAGTACAAGAATTAAATGCATCTGTTCTTTTTAAAACGCATTATTCAAGGATGAAATCAGTCTGCCTTCCTAATTACAAGGATAAAAACATGTTTAGCAAGGTTTTGGTCATCTTATGTATTGAATATATATGTGTCCTTGGCTTTTAGATCAAACTCAACAACACAAAGAATGAAAATAAAAACATTGAATGGGATTACCACAAACAATAAAAATGGTACTAACAGCTGCATCACTTGGCGCTTTAAGCACTAAGAATTTTATGCTACACTGTCAGAATGGTGCCACGATAATGAGACTGGGTGTGGGACATTATGCTACACTCTATCAGTATAGTGTCACGATAATGAGTGGGGACATTATGCTACACTCTATCAGTATGGTGTCATAATGAGACTGGGTGGGGGACATCATGCTACACTGTCAGTATGGTGTCATGATAATGAGTGGGGGACATTATGCTAAACTCTATCAGTATAGTGTCATGATAATGAGTGGGGACATTATGCTACACTCTATCAGTATGGTGTCATAATAATGAGACTGGGTGGGGGACATCATGCTACACGGTCAGTATGGCGTCATGATAATGAGACTGGGTGGGGGACATCATGCTACACGGTCAGTATGGTGTCATGATAATGAGACTGGGTGGGGGACATCATGCTACACTCTATCAGTATAGTGTCATGATAATGAGTGGGGACATTATGCTACACTCTATCAGTATGGTGTCATGATAATGAGTGGGGGACATTATGCTACACTCTATCAGTATGGTGTCATGATAATGAGACTGGGTGGGGGACATGCTACACTGTCAGTATGGTGTCACGATAATGAGTAGGGGTGGGGGGCATCATGCTACACGCTGTATGATGTCACGATAATGAGTGGGGATGGGGGACATCATGCTACACTCTGTCAGTTACATGGTGTCACGATAATTAAACTGGGTGGGGGACATCATGCTAAATGTTTGCTGCATGAAGCCCCAGTACTAAATATTGCTATAAACGTACACACTGCAAACATCATAGCAATATTACTGAAAAATGTTAAAGCTAGATTTTGAAAAGAATCTGAATTCAAATCACCCTTTATTCTTACATTATGTAATCACTGAAATAGATTGCACAAAATTTTATTTTCTTCACATAAAATAAGTTAACTGGTTGAACTGGTATGTTTTGTTTATTACTTTTGTGCCAAGATATTTCAAACACTGAAAACACTCTAGTTAGTAATTATTCAATTTACACTCCTTAACATTCTGTATTGTAGAGCAAGACTGTACTTTATTACACTCGTGTTAGTAATTATTCAAATTTACACTCCTTAACACCTACTTTATTGTATAGCAAGGCTACTTTATTACCTACACTCGAGTTATAAAGTTTACGACATATCAGGTATACAAGTTTTCCTTTACCCTCATCTGTGCTTCACATACCACCAAATGTTTAATTTGACCCCATTTTTATAACCCAAGTTTGTTTTTTATTCAGTTTGACCCCCCCCCCCCCAGTTCTGACACCAAGGGGATTTTTTTTTACTCTCATTCTTGCATCACAAGGGGATACACTAGGTATATATGATGTTGTTATTTGTTGTTTTAGGCTTTAATGCCGTTTTTTAAGCACACGATAGGCTATACATGGCAGACAGTATTATTAGTGGAGGAAGAAACCGGGGAAAACCCTGGAAATAACTGGTATATATGAAAAAAGAATATTATTACAGCATTAAATATCATAATTAACCAGCAATTATAATACTAAGAAAAAGGATAACAACATGTACAAATCACAATCTTAGAACCAGCCAATATTTCAAAGTGTTAAATGTATTTCTTAATTGATAACATTTATAAAAATTAATCCTGAAAATAACAGTTAAAAGTGTTCATCTTTTATCATAAAAAATATGTACAGTAGATAGTGACATTCATCACCTATTTCTTGCTATCGATTAAACAACATGTTATGTTATTGACAACATCAACCAATTTAAACAGGAAAGCTATGATTTGCAGTTCTAAACTTAATTAATTTGTGTTCAAACTTATATAAGCTTTCAGATATACTTTTGGGTAATGAGAGATACATCTTTTGTAAATGCAAACAAATTTTAAATCCTCTCAAATGCAAACAACTTTAAAAATCATCACTAATGCAAACAAGTTTTTAATTCAACTCTAAATTTCAACCTTTAGATGGTGTATTGATGTTTGTTGCTAAAACTTGCTTGTACTGATCATTTAGTCTTAGTTTTACAGAATTTGTTGGGGCCTCAAGTGGCTGAGTGGTCTAAAGCGCTCTCCGTTAAGAAACACTGCCATCTCACCTCTCTCTGCATGGGTTCGAGTCTCAGATTTGGCTAATGTGGGTATGTGAAAAAGCTTCAAAGTAGCTTCTTCTGGGTCGGTGGTTATTTCCTCCACCATTAATATTGGTGCCATGTACAGCCTATCTTGTGCTATAAAATGGCATTAAACCCTACAACAATAAATTTTGTTAACCATTTATTGCCACAAAAGTTTGATTTCTCCGTATGTAAATTAACCTGACACTGCTTAATATATCTTCTACTTCTAGTAACAATTATTGTTATGGGAATTTTACAAAAATGTTTGTATAAGTCAGAATACATACTGGATATACTTCTGTATAGCACTGTTCACATATAAGCCACCCTACCCACCCACCCGCCCCAACTGAATAGGTATAAACACTAACAAGTGCATAACTCGTGTATAAGCTAAGCCACAAGTCTAAGATGACATCTTAACATGCATGCGGCAAGTTTTAAATGCATTTATTTAGGCAAACATATAGGTGCAAAAATTACATGTATACCTCTTCTGGGGCTGCCAAATACAATAATTATATAGAAATTATGTAAATTTATTTGAAAAGTCAATAATTTACTGGTAATTAATTTTATGTGTTCTTATTGTTTCTACCTAACTCAGATTTGTGAATAATTTGATCAGACAATGACAAGAACGGAGCATTCACAGACTGCTGTAACCTCTCGCTTTCGACTTAATTATTGTTTGTTTATGTATTATTATGTTGGACTTTATCTATCAGTGCACCAGTAATTACATTTTGTTTATTATATCTTAAAATTGTCAAATACCTAACTCATTAAAATATGATCCCAGTATGACAACAACGAACAATAGCAGGCTTTGATTCAATTTCAACAATTAGGCTATATAGCATATTTACATAATGATGTACTGCACAAACATCGTAAGTTTGAACACGTTCTGAATGAAGTATGTTACGCAGAATGAACTACATTCCTTTAGTTCAAATCATGGAAACCACTGCATCTCCAAAAAACAAAAAAAAATGCAGTGAAAGGCAATTACACATCAAAATACTGGTATAGTTACCCATCAGTTTGTTTTCTTAAACCAAGTCAGCTACAGGGTTTTAATGATTGACTTGCCGGTATTGCCGTCAGAAAACAAAAAATCAATCCACCAAGTATAAAGAATCGAGCTAAAATAGATTTATAATGATCTTAGTCTTTATTATCACCTTTCTTTCAGTTCTACACTGTTGTATATTACATGGTCAATTTTTCTTAATCACATTTATTCTACTGAATTTTCCTGATCAACAAACATATCATTCTATTCAAGAAAACCAATCCTATAAGAACCAGAGTCCAAGTGCACAAAAATTGATTATCAACATAAAAAATGCACAATCATCTGTTATTCTATAAAATGAACCTGAGGGAAGCAATGTTTACTTTTATACATGTATTTAATTGTCCATAGGAACATTGCTGATACTCACTTGAGAAAAAGATCCAGATTTCATTACCTTAACTGCAATATGCTTTAATCAATATAATTTCATTTAAATAAAGTAAAATACAATGTTACATCTAAATAAATAAAATACGATGTTAATACAAAAATTAGCTTATCATGGGTCAGTGTTTCTTTCCGGGGGCATTCCCAGGGTCTTCCTCCACCATTAGGAAAAATGGCGTTAAACCTCTACAACAACAACAACACTAACTTTGTAATGATATGCCTAGTTTGGCAGCTGTAAGTACCATTTTTAGAAGTCTTTGGTATGACTTGACCGGGATTCTAACCCACAACCTCCTGTATCTAAGGCAGATGCTCTAACCTCTAGGCCACTGAAGCAGTCTATAAACTCTTGTAAAGACCCTATAAAATTTAAATATGGGGGCCAGTTATTAAGGATTTGGCAAATAAGAATCATTGATATTGAATGAAACTGGTATGTGAACATTTATTTCTTTAAATAAAATCTTTATTCTAAATTTAGCACCAAAATTATTTAATTACACCAAATGATACTACTTAAATATGCCAATTATAAAAGTCCAGTTCATTTCCACATTAGGCCATAGATAATGCGTGCAGTTAAAAAAAAATTAAACTCTGGGGGAAAAGTGATAGAGTCAGCAATGAAAAATTGGCATGGTCGACCTACCGGAAAGATGCAATTTTTTGGTGCATAATATCCACATTAAATACCATTTCTTCTAGGCAACTTTTTCTTCAGTAACATTTCTTTGGCAGCAAAGGTCATCAGTGTTCAATACAAGCTAATGGCAGCAAAGGCCGTCAGTGTTCAATACATGCTAATGGCATCAAAGTTCATCAGTGTTCAATACATGCTAATGGCAGCAAAGGCCGTCAGTGTTCAATACAAGCTAATGGCACCAGAGGCCATCAGTGTTCAATACAAGCTAATGGCACCAAAGGCCGTCAGTGTTCAATACATGCTAATGGCAACAAAGGTTATCAGTGTTCAATACATGCTAATGGCAGCAAAGGTCATCAGTGTTCAATACATGCTAATGGCAGCAAAGGTCATCAGTGTTCAATACATGTTAATGGCAGCAAAGGTCATCAGTGTTCAATACATGCTAATGGCAGCAAAGGTCATCAGTGTTCAATACATGCTAATGGCAGCAAAGGCCATCAGTGTTCAATACATGCTAATGGCAGCAAAGGTCATCAGTGTTCAATACATGTTAATGGCAGCAAAGGTCATCAATGTTCAATACATGCTAATGGCAGCAAAGGCCGTCAGTGTTCAATACATGCTAATGGCAGCAAATGCTGTCAGTGTTCAATACATGCTAATGGCAGCAAAGGCCATCAGTGTTCAATACATGCTAATGGCAGCAAAGGTCATCAATGTTCAATACATGCTAATGGCAGCAAAGTTCATCAGTGTTCAATACATGCTAACGGCAGCAAAGGCTGTCAGTGTTCAATACATGCTAATGGCAGCAAAGGTCATCAATGTTCAATACATGCTAATGGCAGCAAAGGCCGTCAGTGTTCAATACATGCTAATGGCAGCAAAGGCTGTCAGTGTTCAATACATGCTAATGGCAGCAAAGGCCGTCAGTGTTCAATACATGCTAATGGCAGCAAAGGTCAACAATGTTCAATACATGCTAATGGCAGCAAAGGCCGTCAGTGTTCAATACATGCTAATGGCAGCAAAGGTCATCAGTGTTCAATACATGCTAATGACAGCAAAGGCTGTCAGTGTTCAATACATGCTAATGGCAGCAAAGGTCATCAGTGTTCAATACAAGATAATGGCAGCTGATCAGATATGTATTTGTAAATGCCCTTGGTTCCCATTTCTTCAGCCAATAGTATTAAAAGTGCCACTAAAGCCGACCAGCTAGATCTTTTGAATACATGTCAGGGAATTATTTCCAGAAAACCATTCCAATGCTAACTTTCTCAATGCATCCTGTAGTACTGAGATAAACTGACTCATCTATATTATTTCCTGTCTTAATAACAACTAAATGGATTCATGTAACAATTAAATTTAAAATAGCCTTACTGAGAAGAAATAACGATTTACCAATACATCTCCTGAGCAATTCTAAGCTACAAATGATTTCATTTCTTCCTCAAGGCTCAATATTCCACAATAACAAGACACCCTGAGGAAGAGTAATTACAGTCTCTTCAAGAACCATTTTAATAAACTTCATCAGTAACTGAAGATGGTAATATCCCTTATAGTGTCTGGATATATCATCATCAGTGATCTATTCTGTGCTCTATTATTCAGTATTTTTGCTATGCCTTAAAATCTACATGTGTGTATGTGGCCAACATATTTTCAAAAGGATTCAGACATTTATGTCTTGAGCCATGTTTTCAAACTACAGGATTCATACAGAATGCTAAATAAAAAATTCATAGACATTTCCCAAACTTTCGAAAACCAAAATCATACATTTCCAAGACCTATTTTCCCTAACATTTTGTATATAAGTTATATTATATGAGAAAACAACTAATGCAAAATACTACAATATTATTTAATGATCAAATGAAACTAAACGGGTAATCAAAAGAAAGAAACCTGGAAAACTCTACTACATCCGAATCTAACAGCATTCGATAATTTTAATTCTGATTATGGGTTTATTTCAATTTTCAGACTTTTAAAGACCACAGGGTAACCTGCTTGATTTTCCCAAACTTTCAAGGCCTTGAAAATACTACCTAATTTTACCCAAACTGTCCAAGACTTTCAATGACTATGACTCCTAAACTACCATGAATTCCTTCACACAAAAAGCAGTATAATCAAATGAGAATCTAGGATATTAATTGTTCCTGGTAAAAAGTTATTACAACAAAACCCTCAGGGTACAAATAGGAGAATGCAATTATCCCTGCGATTTTAACAGAAATGGTAATTATTTTATCCTATACATTCGGCATTGATGTGGATCCGAGTGAATGAAAAGAATGATGTCCTTAAACAAAGTTCCAAATAGACATTACACACTGAAATATGACTGAATTTGTCTGTAGATGTGCATGATTTCAAAATTTTGAATGAAGCCATGGAAGCAGAGCTGGGAGGTGTATGGTTTTCAAGAAAACTAAAAAATTATGAATCTTGTCTGAGATTTTATGTGCATGATTAGTTATAGTAATGGTAACCAAGGTTTCGATATAATAACCCTATCTAAACCTTGGCGGACAAAAGCCCGACCAAGATACACAGCCATATTAGGATAAATGCCGACCAGAGATTCACAGCCTTATTGGTACAAATACCCACCAGAGATACACAGCCCTATTAGTACAAATAACGACCAGAGATACACAGCCCTATTAGGATAAACAAATGCCCAAGCTGAGACACACAGCCAAATTAGGACAAAAGTCTGACCAGAGATACACAGCCTTATTAGGACCAAAAAAAACCTAACCAGAGATACACATAGATATTAGAACAATAGCCTGACCAGAGATACACAGCGATATTAGGACAATAGCCTGACCAGAGATACACAGCCTTATTAGGACCAAAAAAAAAATGACCAGAGATACACAGTGATATTAGGACAATAGCCTGACCAGAGATACACAGCAATATTAGGACAATAGCCTCACCAGAGATACACAGCTTTATTAGGACAAAAAAAAACCTGACCAGAGATACACAGCCAAATTAGGACAAAAGAGCATGACCAGATATGCACAGCCGTATTAGGACAAAAAAAAACCCAGACCAGAGATACACAGCCATATTAGGACGAAAAAAACCTGACCAGAGATGCACAGCCAAATTAGGACAAAAAGCATGACCAGAGATGCACAGCCAAATTAGGACAAAAAAGCATGACCAGATATGCACAGCCAAATTAAGACAAAAAAGCATGACCAGATATGCACAGCCGTATTAGGACAAAAAAAACCTGACCAGAGATACACAGCCTTAGTAGGACAAAAAAAAACCTGACCAGAGATACACAGCCCTATAAGTACAAATACTGACCAGAGATACACAGCCCTATAAGTACAAATACTGACCAGAGATACACATTCATACCATAAGTTCACTACACCTCTGACCCTTGTGAGAGAAATTTATGAATACAAAATAAATATCATAAAGAAATAAAAAAGGGACTGAAATAACACATTGACATGTAATTGTCATGCATGAGGTTCATTTTGTCAAAGAGCTCTTTTTCAAACAGGAATTGGATAATTACAAGTTATTTTTATACCTGCTGTACTCCAACAAAATGCTGTATCTTAGAACATCAAACCAAAACAGCAATTATCACAATGTAAAGACATGGGTCACTAAGACATAAGACATGGGTCACTAAGACATAGACATGAGTTACTAAAACATACAGGCACGAGTTATTGCTTGAATGACATACAGACATGAGTTACTAAAACATACAGACACGAGTTATTGTTTGAATGACACACAGACATGAGTTACTAAGACATACAGACATGAGTTATTGTTTGAATGACATACAGACATGAGTTATTGTTTGAATGACATACAGACATGAGTTATTGTTTGAATGACATACAGACACGAGTTATTCTTTGAATGACATACAGACATGAGTTATTGTTTGAATGACATGCAGACATGAGTTACTAAGACACAGACATGAATTACTAAGACATACAGACATGAGTTAGACACAGGCATGGGTTACTAAGACAAACAGACATGAGTTACAAAGACATACAGGCATGGGTTACTAAAACATACAGACATTAGTTACAAAGACATACAGACATGAGTTACTATGACACACAGACGTGAATTATTAAGACAATCAGACATGGGTTACTAAGACACAGACATGAATTACTAAGACACACAGACATGAGTTACTAAGACATACTGACATGGGTTACTAACACATAGCGAGTTACTAAGACATACTGACATGGGTTACTAAGACCCACAGACATGGGTTACTAAGACTCACAGACATGAGTTACTAAGACACACAGACATGAGTTACTAAGACACAGAGACATGAGTTACTAAGACACAGAGACATGAGTTAGTAAGACATACAGACACGAGTTACTATGACACACAGACATGGGTTAGTAAGACACACAGACATGGGTTACTAAGACATACTGACATGGGTTACTAAGACATACTGACAACGGTAAGTCTGTAAGTCCACTCCATTTGATCTAACCAACACATTAAAACAAATCCACTTCAGTAATCTATTACATGTGGCTATGATTTTAACACAAAATAACCTCATTCATAGACATTTCCAATAAAATCCATTTACAAAATGCTTTAAGGGATTAACAAATATGTTGGAAAAATCAATAGCAGATTGAGTGAACAGTGGAATAGTACATCTGACATTTTGCATGCTGCAAAAATCGATTTCAACTAGGTCCTGACATTTATCCAAGTTTTCATGATGTACACTTGGAATAATGACAGTTACCTTCATGTAATTGATGATTGAGGAAAATCACCTCAGGAAAAAGTGTCACTACAAGCATGGAAGTGCCTTTCCTAAATGTGAAGGGCCCTTTTCAGAAAGAAATTTTATTTTAAAATTTTAATCATAGCAATGACTTGAGGTAAAACTATTGTACAGTATATCAATACTTTGATTTTGTCATTTGATACACACATAAATAATGGTGAAATGATACTAAGCTATACTTGTCTAATAAGAGTTACTTGTAATCTTCAGTGGCAAATTATTACGAAGTTGTCTCTATTCTTTATATTGTACATGCATAAATAAGTACTTTTTGTATTTATTTAATATGTAAATATGTATAATATGGTAGCAATATGTATTATACTGTATCAATGTATTATACTGTATTCATATGTAAATATGTATTATACTGTATCAATGTATTATACTGTATCACTGTATTATACTGTATTCATATGTAAATATGTATTATACTGTATCAATGTATTATATACTGTATTCATATGTAAATATGTATTATACTGTATCAACGTATTATATACTGTATTCATATGTAAATATGTATTATACTGTATCAATGTATTATACTGTATGACTGTATTATACTGTATTCATATGTAAATATGTATTATACTGTATCAATGTATTATACTGTATTCATATGTAAATATGTATTATACTGTATCAATGTATTATACTGTATCAATGTATTATACTGTATTCATATGTATTATACTGTATCAATGTATTATACTTTATTCATATGTATTATACTGAATTAATATGTATTATTCTTTGTATAATGAACAAACTACACATTTTATACCAAACAGCTTAGGAAAACAGTTGGAATCTGCAGAGTTCGCTTGTACATGTAAGTGAGTGGCCTTAAACTCTGAGCTTGCTGCATGTCCTTGGGAAAGGCTCCCATCTGGCATATCCTTGACATAACAGGGACAATACTGTGCTAAATGCTGTCCTTAAAACTTACAAACCAAAACAAGTATACCATACATATCCATACACAGTATATATATATATATATATATATATATATATATATATATATATATATATATATATATATATATATATATATATATATATAGTTAAAGCCAACTGAATGAAGATATCAAATCCATTGTTCTGCCATTGCACAATGTGCTGGTGAATAAGGGTCAACACTGTTCACTTATGGTCAGAAAGCATAGGTATATCTTATGATTACCTTGCAGGTACATGTACTTTAAACTTGTGGAAAAGGTACATATATATATATATATATATATATATATATATATATATATATATATATATATATATATATATATATATATATATATATATATATGAATAAAAGTAAGGTGCATATATAAGAACAAAGGAACAGCTCACACAACAATTAATATTTAAATGAAAAACTTTTGAAGCAAATAAGAGTTTAGCTTTTTCTGGACCCCAACAAGGAAATACATTCCACCAGATGTATGGTCATGAACTTAACAGAATGTTTGAAGATGCATGTCAGCCCACATTTACAAAAACAATCATTTGGATTAATTCAGCCTTTCCCCTTGTTTTGTGCAGACACATGTACTACCTGTTACTCCTTGGCTAATCTTCAAAGGAATCTGCATGTATTAATCTGTAATGTTTGTATGTAATTTATTGTAGTATTAGATGAATTATCTAGTTTAACAGCTTTGTTGCTATGCTTTAAATTGTACAACAGATAAATAAATAAATAGTTTTTTCTTACAATCATTATATTACATGTATTATTATTATTATTATTATTATTATTATTATTGGCTGGGTGTATGGTCTACTACTAGTATTTGTTGAAAAAAGTTTTAAGGCTTTTCCTACTCATCAATATTACTTATTATATGTTTTTGTTGTTGTTGTTGTTATTGTTGGATTTAACGCCATTTTGGGGGTCCCAAGTGGTCTAAAGCGCTGTCCATTATGGATCACTGCCATCTCACCTGTCTGCGCAGGTTCGAGTCTAAGATTCTGCTAACATAGTTATGTCAAAAAGCTTTCCAGTAGCTTCTCGTGGGTCGGTGTTTTTTTCCAGGTGTTTTCCTTGGTTCTTCCTCCACCAATAATCCTGGCCGCCATGTAAAGTCTATCGTGTGCTGAAAAATGGTGTTAAGCCGTACAACAACAAAATAACGACATTTTTTGGCACACAATAGGCTATACATGGTGGCCAATATGAAAGATGGAGGAAGAAGCCGGAAAAAAACCTCTCAAATGAACCATCGACCAATGAGAAGCTACTGGAAAGCTTTCTCACATAACCACAGTGGCTGAATATATATGTTCTTGTGCTACTGTGATAGTAGAGACGGTTTATATATAAAAGATGTGTTTGTTAATTATTCATTTCCTGTCATTTCCTAAAACATTACAGACATAAAAATGGGACATTACTTGTCCACATACAAAATTAAGAATTTGTTTTAATCATTGCACTGGCATACAACTATGGATATTTCGTACAGATGTGTTTGTTTTGATTTGAATTTTTAAAATAATTTTCGTAATGATCACCAACTTGCTGTCAGTAAATAAAATTGTAAGATATGTCATTTTTTATTTTGTTTGAAAAAAGAAATGTACATACTTTTATATATTAAAAAATTGACATACTAACGAACTTAAAAGCAAACCATCTGTATCCATCTGTCTTCATCATTACTTGAGTAAATTTTGGGTTCTATTTTTACCAAAACCACAAACAGCTGCAATGACTTTCAATGCTTTTGTTTGTAAACCTTGCTATCCTATTGCCAAAGACCACCATGGAAACCATCAGAGCTATCCTATTGCTAAAAACTATCAATGGAAACCATCAGAGCTATCGTATTGCCAAAAACTATAAATGGAAACCATCAGAGCTATCGTATTGCCAAAAAACATCAATGGAAACAATCAGAGATATCCTATTGCCAAAAACTATCAATGGAAACCATCAGAGGTTGTTTACAGTTGATGATATTTCTTGCTAAAGATATCCATAAGAATGTTACACATATAACTGTTAAGTTATGTGTGACATCTTTCAATGAGTTGAAAACAGCATACAAATTATTGTTTTTCAATTACCACTGTCATGGTCATAAAAATGTAATAATTCTGCGAGGAAACGCAAGTATTTTCTCTGCCCTAACAAGATTGTTATTTGATAGTGAAACCAGCCCCATATTTACAGAACAGATTTGTTCATCCATGTTGCATCGCTGTGCATAAACAGCTATATTGTTGTTAATAAATATAACTACACTTTTATACCAATTCATCCAATTGACATGCCTGAAAGTAGTCTTAAAATTTACATTTGTTTTTGCAGCATAATATATAAAAAAAATGTATTTCTGACCAAACCATGAGCAATAACATGACATTGATAGAAAAGCAATCACATGACATTGATAGAAAAGCAATCACATGACATTGATAGAAAAGCAATCACATGACATTGATAGAAAAGCAATCACATGACACTGATTGATAAGCAATCACATGACATTGATAGAAAAGCAGACATAAAACTTTCTTACTGTTTAGTTATTCTTGTGTATTGCTATTTTAAGATAACAGCACTCACATGCACCTAATTGAACTGAAATAAATACGGCATTTCCAATTAAGGATTGTGTATAATTAGATTATTTTCAATTAACATATGTGCATCTTATAAAATATTAATGGAACAGCATTTGCAGTCAATGTCGAGGAAAGTTACACAATGTAACACTATTGCTTAAAATCCGATTTTGAAACAAATTACGTTGACTTTATAACAACCACAGCGTCAGATCGTTATAAAGCTTCCTTTACCATCAAGTGCTAAGTTCAGAAGTCATGTAAAGCAAGATGGCATGCCACTGAGCATACAAAAAGCCAAGAGATGCATAAATATAAATCAGTATTATATACTGCAAATGAAATAATGTAACAAAATATAAAACTAGGAATATATGCATATTGTAATACAATATTTGAATACAATACATACTATATACTAAATAATTAATACATTGTATATAAATAATTTAGTTTTCAGATTACATCATAATTATCAATGGCAGATAAATTTTTCATGAAAGTCTGAGTATGGAGAAATGAAGCTACTTACAAGTTTTATCAACAGATGTGGTGTAGTCAGTTCATTACCAACCCTTTCAATCACTGGCTTCCAAATATACTAACATCTTGAAAATTATTAGGAAATGTTTTTAATTATGCTGGTTTATTCATTATGAAGTCATAACAGATTTATGTTAATTATGATGCATATAATAATCATCGGATAAATATCTAGTTTGTGTATCCCATTATGCAAGTTGCAAGTTAATGACAGCAATGCTATGACAAATAATATTTGGAAAGAAAAACCGACAGGAATCTTGAGATGCTATACCATACGATGTCAAAATGAAGCATTTAAAATTGTTGGTATTTGTCCCACAGAACTGGCTGTACAGCAAATAGGTGTCTATTATTATTATTATTATTATTACTATTATTATTATTTTCTTATTACTATTATTATTATTATTATTATTATTATTATTTTCTTATTACTAGTATTATTATCAATGAAATTTATATGCAAGCTTATACAAATTAGGAGGCTGTCACAGTATGGGAGAAAAAAAGAAAATGAAGATGTCACATGACCAACCTTTTAAAAGGTGACATAAAATATGACGTACAATTGTCCAATATAAATCCTGGCCAATGGCAAAAACAATTAAAAGACTTGATATTGCTCACTTGGGTAACTGTCATACTTCATCTTGTAAATGTAAATTTGTATAATAAATCTGTAGGGTGGAAGAATATCTTGGATCAATGACTTGCTAAATTGTCTGTTTAATGTTGGCGTTCTTTATCTTCAGATCTCTTCCTTGACATAAAATGAACAAGTCATTTGTGTAACCTGCATTGATTCCTGGATCATGAAATTGGGGGAAAGGAGGTCAGGGAGGAAGACGTGGATATGCAGATTTAGTGTTTGTCTTGCAAACTTACCAATCCAAATTATATGCACTTGATGGATGTTTGTTACTGATCCAATTCCCACCCCCACCATTCCAACATGAAGTATGATTGAACCACACACACAAAACAGCTCAAGATTTAAAACCAACAAAGATGCAAACATTTCAAATTATGCTACAATTCCAAAGTTTCTCCATCACTAAATGTTATATTGCTGCCTCTCTACTATGCAAGGTCAGTTAACAATTACTGGGGCTTCTTTATTGTCTAATGAAAATACAGCACGTTTACTAGTAAGCAATCAGTTACATACCACAACTGGAACAATCCCAATCGGATCTCCAATGTCATGGGTAAAGATCTGACAGTGACTGTATAAAGGTCTTGAAAGTGAATCAAATTGATAGACACACACTGATGATGTTCAGCTATGGTGGTGCTCTACAGTTTTATATTTTGCACAGCGTTATAATTTTAAAGGAAAAGAAGTTCCCTGGGTATCCTCACTGGTTATACTGACTATGTATAAATGAAACCTGTATATCTTAGCTATTGTTTAATAACCTTTAATTACTTTTTTTGGGGGTGAATGATTGATAGGTGTATTATGGATTAGAGTATACATCTTGGCTTTACTCTTGATGTACACCTTTCAAAAAAAGTGCCACTTCTATTTGGTCATTTTCACTACCTGGACTTCAAATGTAAACTACTGCTGTTGTTGTTGTGGGGTTTAACATCATTTTTAAGTACACGATAGGCTATACATGGCGACCAGTATTAATAGCGGAAGAAGAAGCCAAAAAACACACAGAAAGAACCACAACCCACGAGAAGCTACTGGCAAGCTATCTCACACACCCACATTGGCCGAATCTGAGACTCGAACCCACACAGATAGAGGTGAGATGGCAGTGATCCGTAATGGATAGCACTTTAGACAACTCGGGGCCCCTTAAATGTAAATTGTAAGTAAAGAGCGGATAACTATTCATTTGGTAATTTCTGAATTGCACTTTCAGAAGCTGATATTGTCTAGTCTGGCAAAATTCATTTTCCTTACTGATAGTGTACTAAATACTAATTCTGGTTAAAGTTTTTAGCACAAGGGAACAGCCATATAAGTTATCAGTGTGCTTAGATCATGTACAATTATCACATTATATCAATACAGCCATATAAGTTATCACATTATATCAATACAGCCATATAAGTTATCACATTATATCAATACAGCCATATAAGTTATCACATTATATCAATACAGCCATATAAGTTATCACATTATATCAAAACAGCATTTAAGTATGCCAACATTTTCTCCACTGAGCATGTTTATAAAAATGTTTTAAATGCAAGTAACTTCCCTTTACATATGTCACTCTCTCAAAAGTACATAATAATTGGTGAACACCTCCTTTATTGCTCCATCTCCCACATGCAAAAATATAAGCCTTCATCTGATTAGTTGATAAAATTATTGATTATGGCAATAACATAGGTCACCCGAACATGACCCCTAAGCTGTCAATGTCAGATCTTCATGTTGGACAGTGCAGATCTGATTTTAATCTGATTGGAATAGTCCAATATAATAATATTGATAATATATATTATCAATATGTACATCAATTGCTGCTACATGACAGGAAACATCACAGACTAAAATCAATTTGCCGTTTTTTGGCATTGTACATGAGGATCAATGTTTTATGTAAAAGAAATTGGAGAATTCTCATTGTGTCAATGACAGTGATATCATAATTGTTTCCTTTTTTTCCCACCAACATGCAAATGTCAACGTTTTACACTACCATATATTGGGCTGTGTCTGCTCTTGCTGATAATTTGCCACAAAAGCAAGGTTACAAAGAGAATGTATTTTACACAGTGTCTAAACATGCATGTACACTATTGGCCACCAAAATCACTATATGCAATTAAACATTTCTGATGCAGATTCAGTTCACAGACAGAAACCAATCTGACCATATTAAGCATTATATTGTCGATGCCAAGTTACAAATACACTTCTAACTACGAAAACTAAGTTCATGGACAAACCCAATATGTCAAAATAAATTACAGATGAAATGTTACACAAATAAAAATTACTACGAAGATACCCGAAGATACTGTAAATAGTGTACATGTCCACATAAATCAAAGCATATCAATTTAATACAAACATTCTAGCAAAAACTATTATAGCTTGAGTCCCTTTCAACGGACTCAACATGTCCAAGGTTAGAATGAACCAAACAACGTCACAGGCCTGGACTATTTTCACTGATATGAATCTTACATAATATGACAACATCCAATGCATAATGAAAGCTGTAAATGGCAGGGGGAAAAAGTGAAATAACAATCACAAAAGTGAAACACTTCTGAAAATATGGAGTTCTCTACACAGTTGATATTCAAAGCACTCCATCTGACACAAACATTTTATTTCTTTGAAGAAAAATAAAAGACTGGATGGAAGAAAATATACATAGAAAGTTATATTCAGATATATAACAATAAATTGTTAATTCAAACAGAATACTTCAAAGAATAACGAAACTATTTGTAAAGTCAGTGGTTACTAATTAGTAATGACTAAATATAAAACAAACAAATGTTCAAACTGCAGCCAGTTCTGAAAAACCAAACAATCAAATATGTCACTGCTTTTGTGGTGTCAACTCTTTGCAATTGGCTTGAAATAATGTAGGTATTGGTATAGCATAAGGATTACTTACATGTCCTTGGGGTGAAACAAAATTATCTGATTTCCCTGCATGTCCACCACACATTTTGTCCCAAGATCCAGTTCTAAATAAGGAAAGAAACAATTTAGCATGTATATTTGCCTTCAACACAACATAAAGACCCCACTATGTAATTATACTTAAAATAAATTTTAAGACAATGTAAAATTATGTGAATTTTCATCTGGCTGGTCATTGTCAAGTTAGTGACAAGTCACTGGTAATTTCAAAAATGTCCAGCTTTATTGACAGATTGTTTAGCCAAAGTAAAGTACAGACACCAGCAAATATTTCTACAATTATGTAATAATTTTTTCACACAAATTTCATGGCCTAACATCTGAAAGTAGAAAATTATTTGAGTCACCACAATATTTTCCTCACCAACTTTAGTACAATGTGATCCATTTTTGTAAGGTAGGGTAACACAGTCCAGATGAAAAACAGTTACATGTACATGGATTATAATATCTGGTTCTTAATCTTTCACCTTTAGTCCTAAAGCTATAAGATAATTCTTTACAATGTTAGTTTTCTTTTTGAAATAATGCGCAACTTACCAAAAAGAGTCATCATAAATCCTATTATGAAATTAATAGCAATTTTTTATATAAATTTATTAAAATTTATGAGACTCTGAAGAGTCTTTTCATTTTTTTTGTAGGAAATGATAAACATTAACAATTTTTGCATAATGTTCTATGATTTTCATGTCCTGGCCATATGACATTCTAAATCTCTAACTTTTTTAAAAGGTTCACATGTGTGTGTGTGTGTGTGTGTGTGTGTGTGTGTATGCACTTTGGACCAGTCTGCTAAAGATCTCAGACCAAAATGTTCAAAGCTTGGACATAAATACCGGTCTTGAAAGCCTTAATTTTTCCTGCTAAATTATTTGGTATCATTGTAAAACCACATGTCTACTTTTTTCTTCCGCCAGAGCAAAGCAGATGTTAATAACATTTTAAGTCTTTTGTATGACTCAGTCAGGTGTTAAACCCACAACCTCCTGCATCTGAGGTGAATGCTCTAACCTCCAGACATCCAGAGCAGTGGTACACATGAAAATTCCCACAGCCATATCCTTTGTAAATTATCTGTTCCACCAAAGCCAGTAGTATTTATATACAGTGTAAGCTATCAAACAAAGTTCAAGCAATTATATTATATCATTAGCATAATTTAGAAAAATAGTGACAAGGTGTCTGCAACTCATTTGGCTTAACAGTTATTAATCATCATAAAATCTGATGTTGAGAGTGATTACCAGTATCAAGTGTATTTTTCATAATTTCTTTCATGCCATGAGCAAAGCTATACATGAACATGATTCTTACAAGAATGGCTAGCAAAAGAAACTACAAAGTAGTTTTGATCAAGAAAACATTGCATGGAACATTACCTTGGGAGAAAACAATAAATAAAGACATATTAAATTTATGCAAATAGTGTCAGGACAATGGAAGCAATAGTGAGTCATGGAATAAAGTCCTGAGTAATGGAATAAAGTCCGGAGTCATGGAATAATCATGTCTGAGTAATGGAAGTCCAGAGTCATGGAATAAAGTCCTGAGTAATGGAATAAAGTCCACAGCTTAATGATATTTATCACCAAATCCTGCTGCAGAGAAATTTACTCAAGTCTGTTTAAGACAAAAATGAACAAGAAAGCTGTGCTGCTTAAACATAAAACAATAAAGAACATTGGAATTTGTCTTCATCCAGTGTCTTGAAAAATCACCTTCCTTTGTAACATGTTTTATGCTTATAATAAAATAGGTAAAATTAATAAATAATTGGCATATGATAGACTAGTCATATTTATTTTGAAGGTGAGGAAATTAATCTACTAAGCCCTTGGACAAGTTAGTAGCAAAATTATACTCCTTATAACAACTGAATGGAAGACTATTAGTTTTCCTCAAGTCATGTCTTTTAACATTTATAATATTAATAAAGAATATAGACCAGCTATGCATACTAACTGATCCAATTGAAAGAGATTGCAATGGATTTTGTTTATTTTCATCAGAGCAATCATTTAACAATTCCAAGATTGAATGATTGTGTCAGAGAATACCAATTTTACTCAATGGACCACATACAATCATAAGCACTTCTAAATCTTTGACAAACTTAATTATTTCATATGGTTTTTTATTTGACGTGTTTAACAGATTAGTTGCAGATATTAGTTTTCAGACTATAGGCAGATTTCAATCCAATATAACAAGTGCACATGCAGACATGTTCATGAAAAAGCATTGTTTTGCACATTTGCTATACTGTCATATTGTGATCTTTGGCTTTGATCAAAATTTGTCTTGTTTTTTATATTAGGTACATTTTTGGGGCTGCAAACAAAATATGTCTTGTTCTCATGTTAGGTATATTTTTGGGGGCTGCATACAAAATATGTCTTGTTCTCATGTTAGGTATATTTTGTGGGAATGCATACAATAAGAACTCATTACTTTTGGTGAAAAGTTGATCAAATATGCATTTTTTGTAATAACGTTTGGTTGTCATGTGAATATCAATCACATCTTGAACACTTGTCAATGAGAACATGTATGTATTTACTGAACACTGTCTCAACCTGTAATCTCATTGCTTACCATGTATGTTGATAATTCTTACTAAATTTCCCTCTTTTATTTATCCAATATATATTGCTGTCTAAAAACATGTACTATATATTTGCCATTCAGTGTCGAAAACTAACTTTGTTTTCACATCCGCAGATCAATTCATGCAATAAAAGTTGAAGTCTTGTGAATACACTTCTAACCATCTGTCAGTTGGTTGGTGCTTCTCCATTAGGTACCCAAAAATGTTTTGTTTATATTTATTGCTTTAATATCTACAGATCAATTCATGCAATAAAAGTTGAAGTCTTGTGACTACACTTCTAACCATCTGTCAGTTGGTTGGTGCTTCTCCATTAGGTACCCAAAACTGTTTTGTTCATATTTATTGCTCTACTTTTGGCATATTTAATCACATTGTCATTGTATACGAGATCTTGGTTACAATTTTATACAAATCCATGAATGTTGTAACTTGACTAACATACTGATTAAGGTTTATGACCCATGATCAGACGGGTGTATATTCACTTTCCAATCAAATCAGCTAAGGCTGGCTACCTTGCAAGGTACGCTACTCTACGTGAAGTTGAATCTGTACGAGAAGTTATCAAGTGTTGCAATGCTGCAAAACACCCAAAACATTTAACCCTTAAACCGACATCCTACCGTTTCTTGTTTGATTATACACTAAAACTTTATTTAAAAAATATTAGTTTGTTTACAATTCCTTAAAAATCAACAGGCATATTTGTTTACTTATGTAAGAAGCTGTTTTTTTTATCCGGATGGATACGAAAGAGGTAAATCTAAATGTAAACAAACGGGAGCAGAGATTACAGGTTTTAAGTTTGTAACTAATTCAATGCATGTCATCCTAACATATATGTACTACTGGTTTAAAATCAAACACTTAACAGAAACTTCGCTGAAACAATAATTATAACATCATAGAAAGATATCTGAAACTCACCACGTCTGTTCATAGGTCGAACTCTCACTGCAACTTGCACTTTATCGGAGGCCATGACGACAAATTTTACTGTTCAGGGCCAAAACGTGGTTAATTGTTTTCTAAAAGACACACAAAATGCACAAATACATCCGAATCAAAAACAGTATTTGAAATGTCTTAATTGCTACATTTTTCCCATGCGCAATGCATCAACTGCTACATGAGAGCGCCATTTTAAAAATTATGTATGCTGACACCGGGGCCGCATGAGTCACCACAACTTCCTTTTAATCTACAAATGAGAGCAAACACCGATGCTCTCTTTATTGTCGCTGACAGAATTCCGTTTAAAACTTTTAGACGCATTTTTGCATGACCTTAGACACACACACACACACACACACACACACACACACACACACACACATAGTTTTAACAGTATTTTTTTAAATATCAAAATGAGATAGAGACACGACATATATACATATATACCGCTTCGAAGTGTAAAGACGGTTTTTTTCGGGGGGGGGGGGGGCCGTTGCTTGTTTTTTTAATCAAAATTTCATAAGCAATTCGCCTATTATAAATATTGATAAAAACATTCACAAACGACCACGATAACTTCAACTGAGAAGTGACTAGTATACCTTATGTCCACAACAACAATAACAAGGAAATGACGGGGCGAATGTTTGATAACACAAAGTGCGACTTGGAAAAGCCTATACAGTTAAAATTCTATATGAGACTAACATCCATATTTCAAACTCCCCGTCTGGGGACCTAGGACCCTCCCCCCCCCCCCCCCCACACACACACACTTTTTTAATTTTACGACTTGTTTGATGAAATTGGGTTCTTTATGTCAATAATCAACGTGTTATAAATATTTGCTTTTGCGTAGGAACCAGATATGTAACCGCTTGTACATAGCACGTGATCTGAGTAGTGCCGTATTACCAGAGAGACGGAGTAGCCACCGGCCTATGGACCTCACGCCTCCATGACAACGGATCACAATAATAATGATTTGATCTTGGAAAAAAATTACATTCCAGCGTTATCAAATTGCTTCCAAAAAGATATGAAAAATGAATCGAAAAAACGAAAACTTAAAAATGTTAATTTGTTTACTAACATAAATATAATTGTTAATGTTTGTTTTGTGTAATAAAATTGGTTTATTAAAATTGTTGGTTGGTAAAATTTAAAACGTATTACGATGCATATATATAATGGTGGGTTTGGAGTGCCTAAGGGCATACACAGGGTTTAATCAGGCAGTGGATCTGAGGTTTTACAGGATTATTTACATTTTAAACGGCTTGAATGGGGGGGGGGGGGGCGGAATGGTTATCCCATTTTGACGATAACTGTACCCAATTAATGGATGATATTGATACGAACTGATAGCATGTTTGTTATTTATTAACCTGAAGCGGAATAAGAATTCATTTTTTAACGTCGAGTAGATTGTGTAAAATATGTTTGCTGAATTTTCTGGTGTATTCCAGGTAGCGCCATTGTGGTCCGCTCGTTTTACGCCTCAGCGGTATCGGGTTTGATTCCCATTTATGATACGTGCAAAAGAACGTTCATGTCAGTCTAATGCCAATCGTTTCTTATTGGGTTATTCTCTTTTCTGCTTTATTGAACAACGTACAACAACAACAACAACAACAACAACAACAATAATAATAATAATAATAATAATAATAATAATAATAATAATAATATTAATAATAATAATAATAATAATAATAATAATAATAATAATAATAATAATAATAATAATGATTTCTTGTTTCAGCATTAATCTAATTGTTTACATTTCTTGCTTTGGGCTGATACTCCAATTATAGGCTGCAATCAATCCCTTATTTATCTCCCCTCACCCAGTCCTAGCTGTGTTCATCCTCGAATGTTATCATCATCATCATCATTATCATCATCATCATCATCTTATTATTAGTAGTAGTAGTAGTAGTAGTAGTAGTAGTAGTAGTAGTAGTAGTAGTAGTAGTATTCAAATGGCATACAATTGATATCAAAAGGGATTACACGGAACAATGTATAATACATGAACATTGCAAAATACTACAATACATTTCATTACGTTTATTACTTTGGAGAAAAATAAATCTGAACAAAATTGTGAATCTCAAAAAAGCTATTACATTTGTTTAGCATATTTTGTTTGATGGGTAACGGTGTAATATGTTTCGTATAGTTTATTTAGATTTATTTATCTGCGTTTAAGAAACTTTGTATCAATTGGGTTGTGAACATTCATTACATCGAACTATTCAAGTCATTTCCTTGTTTGTTCCTTTATTTCATTAACGTCCTTATTTCGAGTACCTCCATGATTGAAACCCAGATACAGTTGCTTGACCCTTATATAACAAATTACTTTAGCCTAAAGTTTAGGAATTTAATTATTTTTTTGTTGAACCAATGTTACGCTTAAGACTGAATATACGTCCTGTCTGACATGGTGTAATATATAACCAGCCATCTATGGATTGTACAACATAATTTCGTGTCTTTATGGAGTATTTTCTTTATTTCACTACCCACAGCTTAGCAAAATATATCTTCATTTAAACGGAAAATAGAAAGAAATTAATGTACATTTACTCTGATTATTTGGAGAGAGGTGAGTGTGGGTGTTTACTGTAACAGTATAGAATAGGCAAATCCTGCCACGACACTAGTGTCTAAATTAATTTACTAAAATTGAAAAACTGACCTAATAAAACAAACTTTTGGAATATGTTGAAGCAATTTTTCTGTGACACATAACGTTAATAAACCTCGCAAATTAATCATTATTCTTCCAGATAAAATTTAATTGAGATACACTGACCTACAACATGCCAAATCTATACAACAATACAGACAGAGTCGACACACGTAAACATGCTGTCTACATTAACATACACGACAAAAATAGTATACATTTCCGTACGCATAAAAAAGTTTTCTGTATCTCCGTACATGTACAAATGTTGTATACAATTCCGTATCGTACACAAGTTGTCTACGTTTCTAATATGGGAGTGTGTTAGTGAAGTCTGAGTACTTCTCCCACACGTACATGTTTACAGTACAATATGAGTTAGGCCGATAAAACCGCCCTTCACCCGTTACGATGTTGATGTTGGGGTTAACCATCGTAACTGTATTGGCCTAAATATGAGTCGCCTAGTAAAGTTCACGTCCTCCTACACAGCACGTTACATTTGCACACGTACAGGAAAAACGTTTGGATAATATTATGTGGTAGAAAACCTGAAATAATTAGATAGCATTGGCTAATTCAACAACACCTACACCTACAGTTACCTCCACTAATGCATCGGAAGTAGAATCTTAACAACGCTTAAACCTTAACAAGTTCAAACAAAAAAGATAGTGAGCTACCCGATTGTTGCGAGTAGACAAATGTAATGCAAAGACACGTACGTGTGTGTGTTTTGATTTATTTACGTAGTTTTAATTTTTTTTTTAAAATCATATCACTATCTTGTCTACAGTGTGACAGTTTAAGTGATGTATAGCATCATACCACAGACATGTCCCACCCATTTACTTTATCCTGACACCAGGCCGACCAGTCTTATCACAAACCTATGAATACTGATCACCAAGCGAGGCCGCCGCAAGTACCATTTTTACAAGTATTTGGTATGGCTTGGTCTGGGTTCAAACCTGTGACCTTCCACATCCGATGCGAACGCTTTAATCACTAGGAATCCAGAGAGGTCAAGGACCGTACATAACACATTATGAAAAAAATAATAATGACTGAGCAATACAAAACGTTCAGTACTCGATTAAAAATAATAATGACTGAACAATACAAAAACGTTCAGTACTCGATTAAAAATAATAATGACTGAACAATACAAAAACGTTCAGTACTCGATTAAAAATAATAATGACTGAACAATACAAAAACGTTCAGTACTCGATTAAAAATAATAATGACTGAACAATACAAAAACGTTCAGTACTCGATTAAAAATAATAATGACTGAACAATACAAAAACGTTCAGTACTCGATTAAAAATAATAATGACTGAACAATACAAAAACGTTCAGTACTCGATTAAAAATAATAATGACTGAACAATACAAAAACGTTCAGTACTCGATTAAAAATAATAATGACTGAACAATACAAAAACGTTCAGTACTCGATTCTTCCATTTAATGACATGATTATTTTCAGATATAATATATTCACTTCCGAATGAATAAATGCGTTTATCAGAACCTTATGTAAAAACCCAAGGTGACACAAATGTTGTTTCATAAGTTCACTTTCAGAATATTTTATGGTCAAAGGGCCATATGAATACGTTTTCAGAGTATCTTTATCAATCTTAAAGTACACCCACATCCACGGACATCTATGCAAATATTTGTTTACAAATCATCCTTAGCTTAAACTACAACCTGCAGTCATGGCTAAAGGGTAAGCAGACATTATCGATATACAAAACAAGTATTCTACATTGTATTATCCGTGCTCAGATATAAATTCTTCATGTACCCATCAAGGCGTTTTTGTACACCTATTAAGGAATTTGTAGAGAAATCTAAATACTGATTTAATTATGGAACTGAGATCAATTAATTGCTATGTATAACAGTATTAGCTACGTATATAATTATTTGCTATGTATAACAGTATTAGCTACGTATAGAATTATTTTGCTAAGTATAACAGTATTAGCTACGTATAGAATTATTTTGCTATGTATAACAGTATTAGTTACGTATAGAATTATTTTGCTATGTATAACATTATTAGCTACGTATATAATTATTTTGCTATTATAACAGTATTAGCTACGTATAGAATTATTTTGCTATGTATAACAGTATTAGCTACGTATAGAATTATTTTGCTAAGTATAACAGTATTAGCTACGTATAGAATTATTTTGCTATGTATAACAGTATTAGCTACATATAGAATTATTTTGCTAAGTATAACAGTATTAGCTACGTATATAATTATTTTGCTATGTATAACAGTATTAGCTACGTATAGAATTAATTTGCTAAGTATAACAGTATTAGCTACGCATAGAATTTTTTTCTATGTATAACAGTATTAGCTACGTATAGAATTATTTTGCTATGTATAACAGTATTAGCTACGTATAGAATTATTTTGCTATGTATAACAGTATTAGATACGTATAGAATTATTTTGATATGTATAACAGTATTAGTTACGTATAGAATTATTTTGCTATGTATAACAGTATTAGTTACGTATAGAATTATTTTGCTATGTATAACAGTATTAGTTACGTATAGAATTATTTTGCTATGTATAACAGTATTAGTTACTTATAGAATTATTTTGCTATGTATAATAGTATTAGCTACGTATAGAATTTTTTTTACTATCTATAACAGTATTGAGCAATATATAACAATACTTAAATATGTATAACATTATTGAGCCATGAACAGCAGTATTTTGATATGTATACCGCATTTAGCTCTTCAACAGTAAACAGATTGTTATAACAGTAAACAGCTTGTTATAACAGTATTTAGCAATGTATAACAGTATTTAGCACTATAACAATAAATATCTTGGTATGACAGTATTTAGCTATGTATAGCAGTATTAGCTATGTATAGAATAATTAATTTGCTATGTATAACAGTATTAGCTACGTATAGAATTAATTTGCTATGTATAACAGTATTAGCTACGTATAGAATTAATTTGCTATGTATAACAGTATTAGCTACGTATATAATTATTTTGCTATGTATAACAGTATTAGCTACGTATAGAATTATTTTGCTATGTATAACAGTATTAGCTACGTATAGAATTAATTTGCTATGTATAACAGTATTAGCTACGTATAGAATTATTTTGCTATGTATAACAGTATTAGCTACGTATAGAATTAATTTGCTATGCATAACAGTTTTAAGCAATGTATAACAATATTTAAATATGTATAACATTATTGAGCCATGAATAGCAGTATTTAGATAGGTATACCGCATTTAGCTCTTCAACAGTAAACTGCTTGGTATAACAGTATTTAGCAATGTATAACAGTATTTAGCACTATAACAATAAATTTCTTGGTATAACACTAGCTAGTTATAACAGTATTTATATATAAAACCGCATTTAGCTTTATATAATAGTAAATAACTTGTTATAACAGCATTTAGTTATATATAACAGTGTTTAGCAATGTATTGCAGTATTTTGATAACCGGATTTAATTTTGTATAACAGTTTATATCAATGTATATCAGTATTTAGCTTTTTTGATAGTAAATAGCTTAGTATAACAGTATTTAGCTACGTATAGCCACATTTACCTATGTATAACATTATTTACCTATGTATAAGAATACGTCGTTATGTATAAGTGTTTTGTTATGTATAGCGAATTTAGATATGAATAACCGAATTTAGCTTTATACCAGTAAATAGTTTGGTATACAAGTATTTAGATTTATACCAGTAAATAGTTTGGTATACAAGTATTTAGATTTATACCAGTAAATAGTTTGGTATACAAGTATTTAGTTTATACCAGTAAATAGTTTGGTATACAAGTATTTAGATTTATACCAGTAAATAGTTTGGTATACAAGTATTTAGATTTGTACCAGTAAATAGTTTTGTATTACCGAATTTAGCTTTATACCAGTAAATAGTTTGGTATACAAGTATTTAGATTTATACCAGTAAATAGTTTGGTATACAAGTATTTAGATTTATACCAGTAAATAGTTTGGTATACAAGTATTTAGATTTATACCAGTAAATAGCTTGGTATACAAGTATTTAGCTTTATACCAGTAAATAGTTTGGTATATAAGTATTTAAATTTGTACCAGTAAATAGTTTGGTATACAAGTATTTAGCTTTTTACCAGTAAATAGCTTGGTATACAAGTATTTAGATTTATACCAGTAAATAGTTTGCTATACAAGTATTAAGCTTTGTACCTGTAAATAGTTTGGTATACAAGTATTTAGCTTTGTACCAGTAAATAGATTGGTATACGAGTATTTAGCTTTGTACCAGTAAATAGATTGGTATACGAGTATTTAGCTTTGTACCAGTAAATAGCTTGGTATACGAGTATTTAGATTTATACAAGCAAATAGCTTGGTTTACAAGTATTTATCTTTGTACTAGTAAATAGTTTGGTATACAAGTATTTAGATTTATACCAGTAAATAGCTTGGTATACAAGTATTTAGCTTTGTATAACAGTCTATAGCATTGTATAACAGTACAAAGGTTGTTATCTCCGGGGTTGATGTGGGAGATAAACACCCACTTCCTTTGGAAAATCGAAAATGGCTTGCGTCTGATAGAGCCTCTGACAACTAAATCCAGCTCCAGGCCTTCACTAATGGCTTAATTAAGTCCGGAGGAACCTGTTTAAACAGACTGGAGAAGGTGATGACAGGCGATTTTCTGGCGCCTAAAAACTAGACGCTTTACGCAGATGTGGCTCGTTAACCTTGGGTGGTCGCCCATCTAGGAGAAGGTAAACTCTGCTTTCAAACCTTTGCTGATTTGCGACTATACACTCTCATGTTTTCCATCTTTCCGACTAAGATAGTAAACCCTAACAAAAAATCCGAAGATGGAGTCCATAAGGCGACTTGGTATTGTTTTCAGTGTCATTTCTGTAACTCCTGCGACACCGCTGGTGCCATGACATATCGGCTGATTCTATCCTTTGGATTCATCCATCAGATGCGTGGAGAGAGAGAGAGAGAGAGAGAGAGAGAGAGAGAGAGAGAGAGAGAGAGAGAGAGAGAGAGAGAGAGAGAGAGAGAGAGAGAGAGAGGCTTCGCTTCACAGCTTCGATACAACACGGGGACCAGCAGTTTACCGGTTATAAGTCATCGATTGATTGGCGTAGAGTCAGACACCAGGATTTGCTTCCGAAGGTGAGAGAGTCCAACAGGTCTCACTGGACAGCTACCGCCCACTTTAAGCTGGGCAGCCCACATACAATAACGTGCCGTTCAGCCACAGTTCGTAGGCTGTAATGGGTGCGTAGGGCTTAAGGAACTCGAGTACATACAAAGGAGACTGCAACTATAGCAGCAAGAAACAACAAACGATAACCAACAAGAAAACCTCCATCCTCAAGCTATGTACCTGGAATATCAGGATTACGCTAACCGGACTCTCAGATGATCTCCAGGCAATCAGCGATGTTCAAAGAATTCAGTCATCAACGATGAATTTTAAAGATTCCGGATTGATATCACCGCACTACTGGAGGCACGGCTACCAGATTCCGGGTCCCTCAGAGAAGAGAACTACATGTTGTTCTGGCTAGAAAGGGCACTAACAAAGCCAGAGAGTTTAGTGGACTCGCAGTCAGGAACTCTGTGCGAGGATGATAGAACCCTGCCAGCAAGGAAACGGAAGACTGTTATCCCTCTGCCTCCACACCACAACCGAACCTCTTAACCTGATACGCGTTTACGCTCCCACACTAAGATCCACCGCACATACAAAGGATGAGATCTACGATGAATTAATCTCGCTCATCTTTAAAATTCCCAAGGAAGATAACTTGATATTGCAAAACGACTTCGACGCTAGGGTGGTTGATGACCATGACTCTTGGCCTTCCTCTCTTGGCAAGTTTTGGCATTTGAAAGATGAATGAGAACAGGGCATCAACTCCTAGGGATGTGCTCGTACCACGACCTCAACATCACCAATTCATTTTTTCAGACAAAGCCACAACATAAAATCTTTTGGAGGTATCCCCGGTCCAAACACTGGCATAACGTGGACATGATCATAAAGATACGGTCTGCAATGAGGGGGTGTACGTCTTACCTGTACCTTCCACAGCGCTGACTGAGACACTGGTCACTCACTGGTGTCCTAGAAATGAAGCTTCAGCCAAAGAAGATACATTACTCTACATTACTCCCGATGTCAACACCTGGGAAGAGCTTGCTCTAGACAGGCCCAGCTGGCGATATGTTCGGATCACTATAGCAGCATTTTGTATATAGTAGAATCTCAATATGTATAACAGCATTTAGCTTTGTGTAACAGCAAATAGCTTCGTATAACCGTATTTAACTTTTAATAACAGTATTGTTATATTGGTATATTGAGGGGTAGGGGTACAGTTATATGTTGTATTGCTGTATTGAGTCGTAAGGGTATAGTTAACTGTTGAATTGTTATATTGATGTGTAGGGGTGTAGTTATGTGTTGTATTGGTATATTGAGTGATAGGGATATAGTTAAATGTTGAAGTGGTATATTGAGGTTTACGGGTATAGTTATGTGTTGTATTGGTATATTGAGATGTACTGGTATAGTTATATGCTTTATTGGTTTATTGAGGTGTAGGGGTATAGTTATGATCTGTATTGGTATATTGAGTGGCTTGTGTATAGTTATTTGATGTATTGGTATATTGAGTGGTAGGAGTATAGTTAAATGTTGCATTGGTATATTGATGGGTAGGGGTATAGTTATGTGTTGTATTGGTGTATTGAGTGGTAGGGGTATCGTTATGTACTGAGTTTTATATTGAGTGGTAGGGTTATCGAACTTTGTTTTGTTAGTATATTGTGGAATAGGGGTATAGGTGTTTCTTATAGTGGTTTAATGAGTGGTAGGGGTATTGTTATGTGTTGTATTGGTATATTGATAGGTAGGGGTATAGTTATGTGTTGCATTGTTCTATTGAGTGGCAGCGGTATAGTTACATGCTGTATTGGTATATTGAATGGCAGGGTTATAGTTATGTGTTGTAGTGGTATATTGAGGGGTAAGGGTATAGTTATGTATTGTATTGGTCTATTGAGATTTAGGGATATAGTTCTATGTTGTATTGGTATATTCAAGTGAAGGGGTATAGTTATGTGTTGTAATGGTATATTGAGTGGTATGGGTATAGTTATTTGCTATAATGGTATATTAAGTGGTGGGAGAATAGTTACATGTTGCATTGGTATATTGAGGGGTAGTTTTATAGTTATGTGTTGTGGTGGTATATTGAGGGGTATGGGTATAGTTATGTGCTGTATTGGTGTATTGAGAGGTAGGGGTGTAGTTATGTGCTGTATTGGTATATTGAGTTGTAGGGGTATAGTTATATGTTGTTTTTGTATATTGAGTGGTAGGGATACAGCTATATGCTGTTTTAACGTATTGAGAGGTAGCGGTATAGGTATGTGTTGTTTTGGTATTTTAAGGGGTAGGGGTATAGTTATATGTTGAGAGGTAGTGGTATAGTTATATGTAGTATTGGTATAGTTATGTAGGGGTATAGTTATGTAATGTATTGGTATATTGAGTGGTATGGGTATAATTATGTGCTTTATTGGCAAATTGAGTGGTATTGTATAATTATGTGTTCTCTAAGTGTATTGATTGGTAGGGTATAGTTATGTGTTGTATTGGTATACTGAGGTGTACGGGTAACGTTATATGTTGTATTGGTATATTGAATGGTAAGTTTATAGTTATTTTCTGTATTGGTATATTGAGTGGTAATGGTATAGTTAAATGTTGTATTAATATATTGAGGGGTAGGGGTATAGTTATGTGTTGTTTTGGTGTATTGAGTGGTAGGGAGCAGCAGAGGGGGCGAATCCGACAACTTTTCGGAGGTGTCTATATGGTAAACCAAGGCCTCCTACAAAACCGAAAACAAAACCTCTTTAGCAACATAGGGTCATGCAAATTTATCGTTAAATATCCATGTGGGATTGACTGAGCGTGACTAAAGAAATTTCTAAAGATTTTATAATCCATATCACCGCCGCACCAAGTTTGCCAAATATTTCGTAGCGTATGTTTGTCAACTCCATTAAATACAGCAAGAATATTACAGTGATCACTTTTGTAATTTGTGTATATCTCTGAGTGGCATATATCATATCAGTATTTTTATGGAAAATATCCTAGCTGGATTCTTTTGATTGTCTAACATGACATCATCATATACGACTAAATTATTAATACTTCCATCAATAACAACAATACTCGGTGCTTCCTCGATATCGGTTATAAATTCAATAATATCCTCATCGATTTCTGATTTTGCTTTCTCGTTTAAATCCTTTAACACCTCGTAACAGCGCTGATCGTCTACGCTCGGGGCTACTAAATATAATTTATCCCATTTCATCCATCTCGTTTTTAAATTAAGTAACAACTCTGTTTGGCCACTTCCAGATGGTCCAATTATAATCATTCTGATTGAATTCGGCAACATCGCATGGTGTTTAATAGGTTCCCGTAGTCGGGTAGCTTAATAATCAATTACATTTATGTTATTATAAATATATTATGGATCTATATTGTGTGAAATATAAGAAGCGTACTAGCGCAAACGACTTGACAACAATTACGACTAAAAATAACAGATCAGCACTTGCTGGTAAGTGTGTACAATATGGTGGAAAAAAATTTAGATTCTTTTCTAAGGATTTAAACAAAAAACGAGGAGGCGATATTGTAGCCAAGTTAGTAAAAGTCCCAGGAACACCATGGGCAAAATATCCAGGAGAAAAACACCTTCCAGGGTATAGTTATTGTGGACCCGGGACTAGACTTGACATCAGACTCGATGATCAAAACCAACCTCGACCCGGTGAATATCCAATAAACACTATTGATAAGGCGTGCTCATGATATTGCTTATAAAAGTAAAGACCTTCAACACAGACATATCGCAAATGTGAAATTGATTCATGCGTTAAATTATATCACTGATAAATCCTTCAAAGAAAAATTAGCTTCATGGTTGATAAAGTCGGCGATGAAAAGTAAATTAATGCTGGGTGCTGGTAATTAATAACAACATGGAATCTATTTATTATTCCCCAAGAGGATATTGGAGGGGTAAATCAGCAATCAGTAAACTTGCTAGCGCGCAAAGGTGAAAAATACTACAACAAAAGATTGGTTATCTAAACAGGCGATATGGCAAATTTATCTACCACCGCCTAAACAAATTAATTTCTCGCATTTTGATGTCAGCGTCCCTAATGAGGTTCATCAAGCTGATATACTATTTCTGTCGCATGATGGTGTTTACAAGTATGCGCTAACCGTAGTTGATGTTGCGAGTAGATACAAACAAGCAGAGCCATTAAAGACAAAGTCATCAACTGAAGTAGCTTCTGCGTTTTAAAGGATTTATCGGCGGGATTCTCTGCAGTGGCCAAATCTATTACAAGTTGATCCTGGCAAGGAATTTTAGGGTGCAGTGTTATCAACAATGAATCATCATAATGTCACCATCAGACGAGGACATAACTGCACTACATCGCGATCAGGCAATTGTTGAACGAGTTAATCGGACACTTGCTGAGCGGTTATTTGGATATCAATACGCGAAGGAATTTATTCTGGATAAACGATCTCGTGAATGGGTCAAGAGATTGCCAGGTGTAATTACTGCTATAAATAATGAAATTACTCGAACAATCAATATGAAACCTAACAACGCTATTAAAAAGAAGTATATACCCGTAAAACCACAAAATGATTTTTCAAAACAACCAATACTCGGTAATGTCACTGTGAGGTATTTATATGAACCAGGAGAACTTGAAGGCGGTCAAAAAAGAGCTACTGATGCTATTTGGAGTGTCACTACGCATACAATATCTAGCATAACAAGATCCACGGGTAGACCGCCATTCTATAGTTTGGATTCAACTGCTCCTCAGCGCGGATTTACACGTGAACAATTACAAGTGATACCCGAGGATACTCAATTACCATCGCGTGGTCTTAACTAGCACCTCTGCGTCTGTTACACTCAAGACAAGTCAACATCACATTATCTCTGGTGTGACCTACGCTGCTATCTTTTCTGTCTACGGTAAATTGGCGACGATCTTTATCTTTATTCGACCAACACCAACGCATTATACAATTAAAACTTGCGCAGTGATTATTCTGTTGTTGATTCAGCGTAATTATAATTCATCATCAATATCGAATTCTCTGTTATTTTTTTTTGTCCTGTTGTTTATAACCAGCGAGTTTTTTTTCTTCTGATTATGTCATCGCTGACGATATCACTGATTCTGGTTTCATTATCATCTATGACAATTCTTCGAAGTTGATTTATTCTTCGTACTCTGGATAGTGCAAGATAAACTAGATTTGACCACTCGATGCGATTATCTACGATCCAAACAATCGTATCGGATATAGTCAATCCTTACGAAGAATGTATCGTCGCTGCGTATCCTAGCTTCCATAGGGATTTTTCAGCACGCAATGCATCTTCGACAACACTGATATCAACTAACACAATATCATTTAATACGAGAATTTGCTTTTCTGTCTGTCCTGGAATATCAATTTCGATATTTTGTCTTCGTGTATCCTTGGGTTTATAACACAATGGCACTGGAAGTGTTGCAAATTTTTCTTTAGACGTATTAAATAATTTCATCTGAAGTGTGTCTTTGACTATCTTTCTACTTGCCACTATCAAATCGTTTGGTCTCCACGCTTCCCAAAAGTCATTTAATGGGGTTTCTGAAATTATTTCACGCGCTATTTCACACTGGATTATATCAGGTTGTAATCTGATTAATTTCTTGAACTCGCGTAATTCATTATCAAGTAATCTATGATCTACTAATTTCTTCATAATAGTCTACAAAATTCTTTAGCCAATTATGTGGGGACAAACCGACAAGTGGCGGTTGTTGATTATGATCGCCATACATTATCACTTTTGGATTCGCTAGCAATAACCAATCGAGAAACTTTTGTAATACATCTAACGACAATGTGGATATCTCATCCCAAATGAGGATGTCAGGAATATATTTCTCACCCATTCGATCAGGAGTCCATTCGTCGCCTTTCCATCGAAAGAAACTGTGATAAGTACAAGCATTAATTCCTCGCTGTTTCATCTCTCTTGCAAGTCTGTGTGTTGGTGTTAGCACAATCATGTTTGATTTTCCTCGAAATAATTCAATCGCACGAGTCGTCTTCCTTGACCATCCACATCTGTTTAGGTAACTGGTTTTATATCTACATATTGGATCGGATATCGAAGGTGCATTAAATAGTTCTGATATTTGATTATTTTTCAAGTAATTGTTTTTAATTGTAACATCTGCTGATTTAGAATAATCACACGATATTTCCTTTCTAATTCTCCATGACCCCCAACTCTCGTAGGAATTTGTGAATTTAGCCACTGCTTCGCTGTGTTTTACATCTTAGTAAAATGAATCAGTGGCGACTCTAACCGCGGTGTCAGGAAATCTATTTATCATCAAAAGTAAATTGATAGATGCCTAAGCCAGCATAGAATTCCTTAAGTGCGTATATTGAGGATTATTTCCGTCGATGTAAGTAACAATTGTACCGAATTTGGTTCCATTGGACAAGAAAGCGTCTTCACAATTGAAAATATACCTCTAGATGCTGCAGCTGCGATTATAAAGTCGTATTCAGCATCATCTATAATCAGTCGTGAACAATAACGCTTGTGATCGTATTTTTACCACCCTGGGTGAATTTACCGATTATTCTTCTACCGAGATCTTTTGCTTGTTTATTTCTAACTTCAATGATCCCCTTGGACCACCAGATGATGTATTCTTCGTCGAGGGACGGAAATTGTTTTTTGTTTTCGCTGATTATACTATCTAGACTATCAGGTTGTGGTTACCAGACTTCAGTTTGTCTACGATATGATATAATTGCTTTACTGACAATCAGCGATATCATTATTTTAGAATCAATCATATACTGTAATAACACTATTGACATCTAGTGTTTTTCAGAGATGTGTCTACCAAACCAAACATAACAGCACGGATGAAGTCCTTTAGCCAATTCAAATGATACCACACGAGCGAATCCAGCTAGATCAAAATCGGGTAGCGGTCCATTAATCGCAACACGGGTCATCTCGTGTGTAGGATGCCCAAATCTTTTAAAATACTCAGAGCATTCTCCGTACCAGAGAAAACTCCCTGGATAACATGCAACTATATCAACCGAAGTGATACTTTTGCGGTCATATTTGGTATTCCATAATCCACCATGACCGAGTTTAACACAACTTGATTCGACATCTGATAGAAATTCGGCTCTTGTCTGTTTCCATAGAATTCTCTTTCTCTCAAAATGAGCTGCAACTGACGAAACGGTAAAACAGTTTGTTAGTAATTGTTTGTCGTGTTCCGTTGAAAAATCATGAACTAGTTTTCTCATCTCGTCATGGAGGGATTCAGTACGGTATATTTCGCCGTGAAATTGATCGAATTTACACTCTTCATCTTTGAAACTCTGAAATAATCACACTGACATAGGATCGCTTTTACTTAACTCGTAAATAAAATCAAACAAATTTCCCGTGTAATATTGTATCGTTCTAATCCGCGGAATATTGTTACCACGGGGGTCCACGCGTGTGCATTATGGTCAATAATTTTGATTGCAGCTCAATTTGATTTATATTTCGATTCATATAATACCTCTCCTGTTATCGTCATTACGGTTATTGGGAATCTCAATGATTTTTCTAATTTAGCTACATTTTGAATTGTTGCACCGCTCTCCATAACTGTTAATCCCCATTCGGTTTTTTTTTTCGTCTTAGATCCGTTAATTTGTTTCCACGCAACGCATTTGTAAAATGCTCCATTATTCGTTCGGCCACACAATTCAACGACGAATGTTTCATTGGTTTTAATTTCTCAATACTCCGTTTGCCATTTAACGGATAGATCCCATAAATAACCGCAGTTACAGGATAGGATCTCTCGTTATACGGTTTATCAATCCCAGTCAGCATTCTGGTTTGGAATCATGACTCACAGTGACAGTTTTATTATTTTTTTTTTTTTTTTTTTTTTTATCTTTCAGGATGGGTGTAAATTTGTCATGTATAATCCCATTTCCCGTTTCTGAGCGGATAATGAATTTCACTCTAAAAAAATATTTTTTTCTGGTCAAGATGTGAGATTATCACTGCTGCTCTTTCGTCGTTCATGGTAGCATCAACGCCACCATTAATTCGAAATGTTGACCAAGAGTGAGATGCACCATCGCGCTTCAATTCATTAAATGCATCATGGTTTTACCTATTATGCTTCTATCGCTTATTAAACCCTTTGGTGCATCAGTGGATACTCTATCGAGATTGACTTTAGCATTTTTTGTGGGTTTTATTTTCGATAATCTCTCGAACTCCTCCATATTAAAATTAAAACCAGTATTTAAATAAAGAATTATATATATATATATATATATATATATATATATATATATATATATATATATATACATATAATGACTCATTGCAAATGGCTTATGATAGGATCAGTAACTGTCTGTAACAAATCATGCAGAAATGAATTATGTGGATATCATTCACAAAGCGTACGACGGGGGAGTTTGGGGCCGACACCTTGTATACGATGTGGGGTAGGTGTGAGAGGAAAATCACAGTTGTGTCTGCATTGTGGTGGTAAGCGATACAGTGAGCTTAAGCACTATTATGATAAGAGAATCAAAGATTCCATTAAAAACTCTAACTCTGACTCCATCAAGGACAAAATCATAAGAACACCTCAAGACTACATTGATAGATTCCCAAGTAATAATTAAACCAAGTTATTAATTAGACGAATAATATATATATATATATATATATATATATATATATATATATATATATATATATATATATATATATATATATATATATATATATATAAATGAACCAAGAATTTCAACCACATCCCGTGATCAGCGATAATGAGGCACCTCGTGACGGTATTGTCAAACATTGCAGGCTAAAGAAACCAGTAGGGACGGACAATGGTCTTGGGTATTTGATATTTAATACTAGTGGAAAATCGTATCTTAATCACAGAATAATATATAAGTGTTTTCATGGATTGATCGAAGATGGAATTTTAATTGAAGATATTGATTCCAATCCTAGGAATCATATCTTTATCGAATCTACAAGCAATCACACAAAGCGAAAATACCAAACGAGGGAGAACTGGAAACTACCAAAAATATGCGAAACATGTAAAGTCAAAAAATATTTATACAGGCGAAGAAAGAATATTTCAATCAATGAATGCGGCTGGAAAGTATTTGGATATTTGTATGCCCTCGGTTCGACGCGTTGCAGAGAATATCACTAAATCAGAAATGTCAAAACGAACCGGAAACAGAATTAAATTTACATGTGTCTAAATTCTGTTCTGCCCTGTATATATATATGTAACATTAAGGGGAATAACTCGTGTGGGCTTGTGCATTATAGTTTCTGAAACAGAGATAACTGTCAAGAATCTCAAGGGGAATAACTCGTGTAGGCTTGTGTGTGTAGTTTTTTTAAACAGAGATAACTCTCTTGTTGTTCAGTGATCTCATGGGCATAATCACGTAATTGTTCTGTGAGAAAACGAATCAAATGAATAGGTATTTACAACAATAGTATTCTTTTTTATTTTGATGCTTTTTCAGGTATTTGGACTTATTTAGACGCAGTCGATAACCACAATTATGTATACGAGAGTGTAAAAATCATACACCACTGATATAATCTCCGTATAATAGTTAGCTTATGTAGAAACCCGTCTATTATATTATTGGGCTTTGCGAAGCTCAACATGAACCACTTTAATTCACACGGTCACACGGTGTGAATTCTTTTTGCATTAAACCGGTGTGATTTTGTGGGTTAGAGTGGTTCATGTTGAATGTAGCTTATAGCCCATGTTGTGCCGTCTCCTATGCCGTCCCCCCTATAATCTATTGTTATGTGTTATGTGTTGTATTGTGTTGTGCCGTCCTTATACAAAAAAACTGGGGTCACTTCTAACTTGTTTTCTTATATATGTGCCTTATAAACCCGCCACAACACTCAAATGTGGGATGAAAGGTTGTATTGTCTATCATAAATCATATATCATTTGTAAATACTTATGTGGTATGTGACGTCATTACACCAAGTATACCTTCTGGGGTTCTAGACTGCGATTGGCGGGTTAGATCGTCTCATGGAGACTATGCTTCGTGAATGCTCCTGGATCTTGTCAGATATGAATAATACCTGAGAGGCCCACATGGGGTTGTGTTGTATATATATGCGACCTCTGGGCCTCTAACATACGATGGTATTTTAGGGGTTCCAAACGGGTTTAATTGTCTATTATAAATCATATACGTACCATCCTCTATGTGCCTTATAAACTCGCCATAACACCCGAATGGGGGTTAAAAAGGATGTATTGTCTATTATAAATAATATATTAAAAAACGAGTTAGAATTGATCCCAGGTGTTTTTTTAGTATTTTGTATTATATATATATATATATATATATATATATATATATATATATATATATATATATATATATATATATATATATATATATATATATATATATATATATATATGTATCATATAATGAATTTCGAAAATATAATGACATTACAAGTGATATTTCAAATTTGAAAAATCAAAAAGTACAATCAGATAAATTAGATTGTAATCAAATTCTTTCTGATTTTCAAGATATTGATGATACCGCTCAGAATAATAAATACATCTTACCGAGGGCCTATTCCTTTATAAAACGAATTCAACACGCTATTTATGACTCCCTCGTATTTGACAATGACATAAATAAATTCGTCCCGTTATTTACTGCGGTTGAAAAGGTCAGAGCGGAGCTCGGACAACAATATCAGATCAGACGCACAATGAATTCCAAAATTAAAATAATTAAGAACTTAATTAAAGAGAATAATATACCTCCCCCCGCGACTGTTCCTTAAAACGTCCGTTATATCCGTACTGCCTTCAAACCTCTACGTGTAACTGACAAACAAATATGGATTAGGCCTGTTATAGTAAACTTCAATAGACAGGTATTACACACAATGAAGTATTTATTAACAATTTGTATGGAGTTGAATTTCTATATATCCAGTGACGAACCCTCCATTGATAACTCGAAACAGGTGTTTTGTTTTGTGTGTGCATCAAATCAATGAACACGGAAGTAATTTCGTATTCTATATTGTGTGAAATATAGGAGGGTGGGTGATCCTGGGATTTTCCTAGCAATTAGAAAATCCTATGAATTTTTACAATAATGGTTAATGTATCGTTAACAACTAGATCAACCCGCGAGCGATTGGTAGCAATAAAGAGATTTATTCCTGTTAGGGGCCCTGTTAGGGGCAAATTACAAGCAAGACATGACTTTAAAACCGTCTTTGCAACTGATACTGTACAACTATTCAAACCCGTTACTACCGCAACCGGGAAAGTCGTATCGACCACTGAAAAAGCCATATGGGGAGATATTACTGAGGAACAGCGAGGGAAAAAAGCCCTTCTTCCTGTACTTGAAAAAATAGGAAAGTAAACTGAACAAACACACAAGTTCCTAAAAACGCTTCCTGTTGATATAATAGCTGATACACGACCTGAACAGGAACTAGAGGGTGAAGAACAAAAGGGTAAAGAACAAGAGAGTGAAGAACAAAAAGAGGAGGGTGATGTTCGTAAAACTCAAAGAGGTGTTTCCTTTATAGAACAATTCACCGAAGGGGCTAAAACAACAATAAAACAATTTCAGTTATTAAAAATCATCGATTATCAAAGATTTGGTGATTTCGCTGCTAACAGCTATCATTCAAGAAGAGAGTTTTTAAAAGACGAGTATAAAGATAGTATAATAAAACGCGATGACTGGGGGTGATTGGTTAAAATAAACAAGAGGATTGGTTATATAAATACAAAAGAATTGTGGTTTACAAACTTTAGGGAGGGAATTGATAATTATGATATACAACAACAACAACAACAAAGAGAAGAACAAAAACAGCAAAGAGCAGAAATAAAAAACAAATCAAAGAAAAACGTCAAGCACGGATACAAAAACAACAATCACCATCTGATCGAAAAGAAGAAGGTGCAACTGGTACCACTAAAAAAATGGAGATGGATTTTCTCAGAGTGAAGCTCCAAGCAGTGTTTCAGGTAGTGGTCTAGTTCGTTGTCCTAATAATATTCTCGGAGACGTAGCACGATTAGAAGTTCTCGTAGGAGGGAAAGGAGCCGGAAATAATTCACCGGAAATAAATAATGAGGCAGCTGATATCTGCAGACGACTATTTGAGAGTGGTGTCATGGATATTGGTGTATATCGAGACTTTATTGATGAGTTAGTGGACGGTTAATACAGTGATTGATTGTTATTGATGACTAATGTCACTAGTGATTTATCACTGAAATTGCAAGCAATTTTTGATTAGATGAATGTCATTTAAAAAAGATGATCATACACTACAACCACAACAAACCAACAATGGTCTATGTAGTAAACTCACGATTGCCTGTTTATAGGGCGTATTACAGAGATGGTCTCGGCAATACCATTGCGGAGTTATTTGCAAGGATGGCTTCAAAAATAGCATCACTCACAAAACACTTATCGATGAAAGCTATTGATCTTATTCGTGATAAGGGCATTAGCGCTGTTGGCGATGTTGCCGGGAAAGCTACTGTCATTAGTTCGGCGACGAAAGAAACCACTGGTGACGAAGTCACTAGGACCACTACCATCTACGGAGATTATGCCTGCGAGTATTAGTAAAATAATAAACAACGCGGTGGAGCAGACTATAGCATCACGGATTGACGATCAGGGACATATTACTGCAAATATGATAGCGGGAAGTGGCTCAAAATGGTAATTTAGATCAAGAAATATATAATAAAATGTTCAAATCTACAGCGGATCCGGCTTTTGATTTAGATGCCCCAGTGCGCAAAAATGATTCTGTCCGCGATTATCAATTGTATTCCTATAATGCAGTACAACCATATAGTCAATCAAGAATTATCGAAGTAGAAGGAGAGCTAGTAACAAATGTTGCAGCTAATACGCCATATGCAGATAACCCAAATATCCGAGTTGGCTTTGTCAATAATGGTATTATGGCACTATTTGAGAGCGCTAGATATATGATTGATGGAAGAGAGATTGAATCCATAGAACGTGATGTTGATGTTGCCACAACAATAATGGGGTTAGCAAGATACTCCGATGATTTTACAAGATCAGCAGGCCCATCTATGATGTTTGCTAATGATGTTAATGATCACGCTGAACACATTCAGTATGCTAAATTACAAACACCACAAGATACCGCATCTGATCCACAAATAGTTGGTTCTTTTGAACACGAAGCAAGACCAGGTGCTGCTTTTGATATTATAAAAGGCATTAATCCTAATTACAACTTAGGTTTGCGACACGCGTATCAATGTTACATGGACAACGTAGATTATTTTCATGCGCGATTCCACTATCTCATATTTTCGGATTTTGAAGAAATGTTAGAAACGTTATCTACGAGGCGAAACATACAGTAGTACTCATGCGAAAGGGTACTGACAATGATGCAATCTGGCGTGGTGCTGGCCCCTTGCCAGCAGGTGCAGGCCCTGTAGTTACAGTCGCTGATGGTAAAGTAATCATAATAAAACTCTCCTTGTGGATGCCAGCAATGACTCCATCAATCACCGCAGACGAAAAAATACTATTATTTATGGATCACGGAGGAAAATCATTGCTAAGTTGGCTAACAACAACCACGGATGCTATGGAGTCTTCTGTTAACGGCGCATTTACATGGCATCAAAACAAGGTGTTGCTGCACCGCGACATATATTTGTTGCGTTACAAGATAAGACGCGATTAAATTCACAAACACGTAGCCATATGATATTTGATAAACTCGTTATTTCTGAAGTATCGTTGAGGATAAACGGCCAATAAGAACCATCCGAGGATATACTACTTAATTACGATCAAAACCAAATAGCACGCGCGTATCATCGTTTGTTGACATTTATGGGACATGATAATAATGTAGATACCGGTCTGCAAATATTACAATTGGATTTTAGAAAACTATATCCCATCTATTACTTCTCGTTGGAACCTCTTGATTTAACCATACAGTCCGTCGTTGATATACACTTCCGAGCTTGTGTATCTCTTCCAGTTGCTCCAGTTCCACTTATCCCGAATTACAGAGCAGCTGCTGTCATTCTCAGTGACAAATCAATGTTACTCGAAGGTGTTGGTGGACGAATGAGGGTAGTTGATGCACCAGTAGAAAACATGAAGTGTTTTCCAAAACATGTAACAATTAGATCAATCTGTTATTAAATAAAATGTAATATAGTCATATTAATGTCACGTTGACTTCTGGTCAACTTAAAAAATTACAATCGGATTCAGCTAAAAAATGTGGAACTATGATATCGCTGAAACAAAATCAGATGTATGGTGGCCAGAATAAACTATCACTGACAGCTCGTCAATTTAAACATTTCAGTGATGCTAACAAGGATTAAAAGGGTGTTCAGGTCACTCTCTCTGCGTCCGCGATCAAAGACATGATAAAATCAGGTTGTATATTTCCACTTCTCGCTGCGATTCCAGGACTAATTGCAGCCGCGGCCCCTGCGGTGGCGAAAGCTGCTGCGTTAGGAGCCGTTAGTACATCTGCAGGGATGGCATTAAAGAAAGCGACTGGGCGAGGATAAAAAAAAAAAAAAAAAGAAACGATCAGGAAAGGGTCTAAGATTACCAGGAACTCCGTATTCATGGTTCAGCGGAAAAGGCCTGAGACTAGGAACAGTTTACTAACAATATCGCCAATAGTTCCCATGTCAAATTTTGATATACTCGATGCTGCTAAAAAAAACTAGCGATAAAAATCTTCAGAGGTGTTTTTATGCGAGATCAATTACCACAACAACCATACAACGCCGAAACCGGTATCATTAATCTCGATAACAGCACCGGACCTGGAACTCACTGGGTTGCATACGCGATTGATCCGTGTGCAATTGTTTATTTCGATTCATATGGGTTAGCACCACCTAAAGAATTTATACGTTATATACACCACTTAAAAATTCCGATCTGGCATTCCACGCTACCAACACAAAAAATGACCGACCCACCAATATGCGGCATAGAAGTATTGAATGTCCTCAACGCGTTATCATCATCAACTAAACCACCCCATAAAACCGTACACGAATATACGAGTAATCGCTTTTTAGAGAGATCTTTGAATATAATGATTGATAATTGGGGAAGATCTCTATCAAGCCTGAAAAAAAACACCGAGGAAATATCTGCAGCTGATGATGTAAAAAAAATAATCGAAGATGAAATATCCGAGATGTAAAACCTCACAGGTGTTGACCCAAATGAATTAGTCACATTTCAAGATCGTTAGGGTAAATCGAAAACTAGTAATGTTTCCCTGGATGATATTTTAGTTAAACAACTCGGTGTGATTGAAAACACTATCGCGGTTTTTTCCAATAAGGGCAAACTCAAACCAATTGTACTTGTTTCAACGATCACATATAAATTAACTGCACTCAGTGATAATTATTTATTGACGACGGAATCATTAAAAACACTCGATGATAGATTAAATTCTCAAGCAAATCAATTTGCGGGAGTACAAAAATTCGTCACTGAGGTGCAACTCCCAATTTCTAATTTCTTTGGGGTTCCATCGGTGACCACACCGAAGCTCAAAGAGATAAAAACATCGATGGACGAGTTAATAGCGCTTGAGTACGCGTATAACGAACATGTAAAAAGTTGTATGGCGTTACGTAAAAACGTCATCGCGAGTTTCTTTGAGACTCCACCGGCGACCACACCAAAGCTCGCGGATATTAAAAAAAATCTCTCGATGATCTTAAAACAAACAGCGACGCCATCAAGGAGGATTTGCTGAGGATAATATCCGTAGTTGAAAAAATAAAAATTCCTCATACGCGAACAGATATTGTAAATAACGTGTACACGTTCCAACACGGATCATTTGCGTGGACACCACTCGCTAACACGCTAAGTATCAATACAACCGTCAAAGGTATTTATCGACTAACACTAGTGTCACCGATTCAATTTAATATTTCATCGACGATTTCAACCGGGGTCAATAATACAATATCAACAATCATCGATAAGGATACAACTAAACGATTCACGATAACAACCGTAGATAATAGTTTGGCTGGGGCATCAGTAACATGGTACGTGGAATTTGTGGCGGATTTGAGTAAACAACCTAATTGAAATCTTTTATAATAAATACAATGTCATCACAGCAATATCGCTGTGATCAGGTCAGAGAATTGCAACAAAAACTCAAAACACTCATTGAGGAGTACCAACTAAAAATAAAAAAATACCGACGGAAAATTACCATCATTGAAGTTACCGTGTACTCGGTATCAGGTGTAATTACCGGAGCTGCTATTATACTCTCTTCGTTGACAATGGTTGCCCCGATAGCTGTTCCAATTTGTATATCAGCGGCGACAACAATTGCTGAAATAATCACCGCGGTGACAACAAAAAATATCTTGTAGTCAGCGCAAACTACAGGATTACATAATCAAGTTCCATGTTGTGTCAACCGCGTACTCGCAATTACCCTCAATGATATTGTCCTCCTTCGATGACACATTAATATCTGATAGTGATTTTTCCGCGATGGTAAGTGTTTACGATTCTGCGATGTCAAAATTAGAAAAACAACAACAATATAACAATGACATCATCGCAGGAACTACTTCAGCGAATAGTGGAAAATACCACATCGGTGAAAACCAGCATGCTCTCAATAACCTCAACCAATCCTGAATTCAGTGTAAATTTCCCAACTGCGATTCCGGTGAAGGAGATAGCACTGGCAAAATTACGAATATATCACAGTTGGCCTAACATTAGATCAAAATCATTTGGTGGTCAACAACCGAATAATTCTTTAGTGCTTGCGAGTAAGAATAAACCCGATGGTACTCCAGACTGGAATGTTGTTTCGCTACCATCTGGGTCTTATCAAATTGAACATATCAATAATGAATTTCAGCGTAGAAAATCGTTCATGAACCAACACTATCATCCGCGATTGAAATAAACACATCCGGATATGTCGTTGATATCTGTCAGAGTTCTATAAGAACAATACTAGGATGACCTGAAAATCCACCTCAGGTATCTTATCAAATACCCGAACCCAAAAAATCCAATTATGTCACAGACGAAAAATCATACTATGAAATCAACCCATCATATCGAGTTGATTTGTATAATATAAAAAATGCTAAATTAACCAATAGATTCGTAAATACCGATAACAATACCATGCAATGGGATTTTGTTTTTGAAAAAATCCTTGATTCATTCATTACCATTGCATTCACGTTCAAATACATCATTGATTACTTTAGCGAGATTAATCAATTATATAAAACACAACTAGAAAAACTACAACAGAGTTTCCAGGAGCATCTCTCTCATATAACAAAGCCACGTGATGAGATTTTAAAACACATTAGGATATTAAATCAACTTGTATCAGACATGGAATATATCAACAAACGAATAATTCAAGTAATAATTAATGACAAGAATGGAGATAAACAAAGACCGGTTACAATATCACAGAAGCTGACTTACCCGATTTCAAGTTTCCAGGATATAATGTACCCGAACTTAAAAAATCTGTTAATGATCTTATCCAGGAAAACTTTTCTCTGATACACGACGCTTGGAAAAAAATACCACAACCACAAACAACTATACTCAAAGATGATAATGACCTAGACGGCGGGGGTAGACATATCGCTCCTCAGAATGTGAATATATCCTCGGTGGTTGCAGTGAATTTAGTATGTGATGTCATCGAAGGAAGTTACCATATAAATCTTGAAATATCAAATCAAGCCCAGCAAGGATATATTTTATATTCATTTGCACCAACAGCTACTCCAGGATTTCTAATAATTGAGGATCCAACTTATCCGGTCTATATGCGATGTCATAATAATTCATTAACGAGAATTAATTTCAAACTCACTGACCAGTCCAATAATTTGATTGATTTACGAGGAGAGATTTTACAAATCAGTCTGTGAAATCCTAAATGGATTTTTACCACTATAGCAGCTGAGGGGGTGCGACAACGACTTTGCATCTATTTGGTAAAACCCCTTTTTATTCGGTTTTGCAGGAGGCCTTGGTTTACCAAATAGACACCTCCAAAAAGTGGTCGGATTCGCCTCCTGTGCTGTTTAGGATATAGTTATGTGCTGTATTGGTATATTGAGTGGTAGTGGTATAGTTCTGTGTTGTATTGGTATATTGAATGGTAGGGGTATAGTTATGTGCTGTATTGGTATATTGAGTGGTAGTGGTATAGTTCTGTGTTGTATTGGTATATTGAGGGGTATGGTTATAGTCATTACGTATATTGAGGGGTAGAGTATAGCTATGTGTTTTATTGGTATATTGGGAGGAACGGGTATAGTGCTATGTTGTATTTGTGTATTGAGGTGTAGGTGTATAGCTGTTTCTTGTATTGGGATATTGAGCGTTAGGGGTATACTTATTTGTTGTATTGGTATATTGAGTGGTAGGGGTATATTTATATGTTGTATTGGCATATTGAGTGGTAGGCATATAGTTATGTTTTGTATTGGTATATTGAGTGGTTGGGTACGATTATGTGTTTTATTGTTATATTGAGTGTTTGGGGTATTGTTATATGTTAGGTGTATAGTTATTGAGTTTTGGAGGTATAGTTATATGTTGTATTTGTATATTGAGGGGTAGGGGTACATTCATGTGTTGTACTCATCTATTGAGTGTTAGTGTTATAGTTATGCGATGTATTGGTATATTGAGTGGTAGAGGTATAGTTCTGTGTTGTATTGGTATATTGAAGGGTAGTGGTATAGTTATGTGTTGTATTGGTATATTGAGATGTAGGGGTCAAGTAATATGTTGTATTGGTGTATTGAGGTGTAGGGATATATTTATTTCTTATATTGGGATATTGAATGTTAGGGGCATACTTATTTGTTGTACTGGTACATTGATGGTTGGGGAATAGTTATGTGTTCTATTGATATTTTGAGTAGTATGGGTAAAATCATATGTTGTATTGTAAAAATTGAGTGATATGGGTATAGTTACTTGTTATAGTGGTGTCTTGTGTTATGTTATGTGTTGTATTGGTATATTCAGGTGATACTTTTTGTCTGATAGCAGTATATTGAGGGGAAGAGGTGTGTGTTGAATTGATATATTGACAGGTATAGGTATCATTATATGTTGTATTGGTATATTGAGTGGTAGGGGTATAGTTATTTCTTATAGTGGTATATGGATGGGTAGGGGTATAATTATGTGATTAATTGGTATATTGAGAGGTAGGGGTATATTTATGTGTTATATTGGTGTACTGAGAGGTAGGGTTATAGTTATGTGCTATATTGGTATATTGAGAGGTAGTTATATGTTGTATTGATATATTCAGGAGTTAAAGTATAGATATGTGTTGTATTGGTGTATCGAGTGGTAGGGTCTTTGTTATTTCTTTTTATTTATTGAGTTCTACATTATAGTTATATATTATATTGGTGTATTGAGGGGAATGGGTATAGTTATTTGTTGTATTTGTGTATTGAGTGGTAGGGATATAGTTATGTGTCCTAGTGGTATATTGAGGGGTAGGGGTAGGGGTATAGTTATATATATGTTGTATTGGTATATTGAGGTGTATGGGTATAGTTATTGGCTCTCTTGGTATATTGAGTGGTAGGGGTATAGTTATATGTTGCATTGTTATATTGAGGGGTAGGGGTATATTTATGTGTTATATTGGTGTACTGAGAGGTAGGGTTATAGTTATGTGCTGTATTGGTATATTGAGTAGTAGGGGTATAGTTATATGTTGTTTTTGTATATTGAGGGGTAGGGGCATAATTATGTTTTGTATTGGTGTACTGAGTGGTAGGGGTATAGTTATTTCTTATAGTGGTATATTGAGTTTTAGGGGTATAGATATTTGTTGTATTGGAATATCCAGTAGTAGGGCTATAGTTATATGTTGTATTGGTATATTGAGGTGTTGGGTAGGGGTATCCCTTTTTTCTTCTAGTGGTATATTGAGGGGAAGAGGTATTATTATATGTTCTATTGGTATATTGAGGGGAAGGGGTATAGTTATGTCTTATAGTGGTATATTGATGGGTATGGCTATTATTATTTGATGAATTGGTATATTGAGATGTAGGGGTATAGTTATTTGTTGTATTGGTGAGGTATAGGTATGTGTTGTATTGGTGTATCGAGTGGTAGGGGTATTGTTATTTATTTTAGTAGTATAGAGTTCTTTGGTATAGTTATGTGTTGTATTGGTATATTGAATGGTAGGGGTATAGTGATGAGCTATTTTGGTATATTGAGTGGTAGGGGTATAGTTATGTGTTGTATTGGTATATTGAGTGGTAAGGGTATAGTTATTTGTTGTATTGGAAGATTAAATGCAATATGTGGATAGAAAATTACACCAATTATTGCCTATGTAAAAACAATGTAACACATGGATAGAAAATCACAGCATGTATTTATTGATGATGTAAACAGAATACAATTCATTGATTAAAAATGACACCATGTAATTACAAGGTAAGGATAATGGAAGGAAAATGACAAATTATTAATACAAAATCAAAGCAATGCATAGATGGAAAATGAAACAAATTATTAATCATGTAAAAATAATACAATACATGGAAGGAAAATTATATTAAATTACATTGGAAACTGACATAATACTATTATTTTACACCATTGGAGACAAAACAAGTAGACTTGGGCCATACTATTTCATGAAGTTTGATGCTTAAAGATGAAAGGAAAAAAGGTTATTTACTTGTCAAAAAAACATAAAATCTCAGATACACCAAATTAGCTTAAAACTAAATTATCAGATACACCTAACTAGATTAAAACTAAATTATCAGACACACCTAACTAGCTTATAACTAAATTATCAGATACACCTAACTAGCTTAAAACTAAATTATCAGATACACCTAACTAGCTTAAAACTAAATTATCAGATACACCTAACTAGCTTATAACTAAATTATCAGATACACCTAACTAGCTTAAAACTAAATTATCTGATAACCTAGCTAGCTTAAAACTAAATTATCTGATACACCTAACTAGCTTAAAACTAAATTATCAGATACACCTAACTAGCTGAAAATTAAATTATTATCCTTGGCATCTCTGACATGGTGCACATCTCACATGAAGACATGCATAACACCATCAGGAACAAAGTAGGCCAATATGAAGACCTAAACCATCGTCAAAAAGAGAAAGCTGAAATGGTATGGTTACGTCACTAGAGCTGACATTTTATCCACAACCGTACTGCAGGACAACGTCCAAAGTGGCAGAAGAAGAGGTAGACATAGAAAAAGTAGACGGACAACATCACACAATTGACCAGGAAAAGTTTTGTGGAGACGGTCATTCACACATGATCAAGACAAATGGATGGAACTTGTCAGATGTTCAGCAACACAGTGCCTCAATGACCACACTAGGTCAAGAGACTGATGATGATGATGATGATGATGATGATGATATATTGTTAACGTTTTGGGCTATCATTAGCATATTACTTCTTTCCACAGTTTGTCCCGTCCCCCTCCCCATTGACTTTTGTATTGTTTTTACTCTTTACTAGAAAATGAAAAATGCCTCACAGAATCAGGTGATATTGCAGAAAGATGGACTGTGTATTGTAAAGAACTATACAACCATCCATCAACAGGAGACCAATAGGTGCTTGAAGTTCCAAATTCCGCAAATGATGATGATTTCCCCATTCTAAAAGAAGAGGTGGAGTCAGCAATAAGAGCACTGAACAATTGGAAGGCAGCTGGAGTAGACAACATCCCAGCTGAAAGTATCAAGAAGGAGAGGGGGAAACAGTGATAGAGCTGCTAACAAAAATATGCAAAAAACACAATCTGGCAGACAGATTAATGGCAAATATAGTGGACCCGGTCACTGATTTTAACACTCCCCCATAAAGCAATCTCCAGCTGTGCCAAAATTACAGAACTATCAGTTTGATAAGCCCTGCTAGTAAGGTGATGCTGAAGATCACCTTGAACAGACTGAAACTACCAGCATAATAAATAATCTCTAAAAAACTGGCAGGGGTCTGGAGTGCAAGAGGCACAACAGAACAAATCTTTAATCTCAGTGTTCTGTGTGAAAAGCACTTGCAACATGAACAAGACATCTATCATATATTCATAGATTTCAAAAAAGGCTTTTGACAGAGTGTAGCATGAAGAAATGTGGGGTACAATAAAATAAGTACAACATGGGTCAAAAGTTGACCAATACCATCAAGCAGCTTTATGCCAAAGTTACCAGTGCAGTAAATGCTCAAGGTTCTGTGGGGACTGGTTCAAGACAATAGTTGGAGTTAAACATCTACTTAGAATATATCAGAGAGTGAAGCTCTGTGAAACCACCATGGGACAGTCAGCATTGGAGGGCGTAACATCACCAACATCAGCTTTGCAGACAACATTGATGGGCTAGCAGGCAGTGAAGATCAGCTTGCCAAATTATGGAAGAACCTGGATGAAACATTTTCCAGATTTGACATGGAGATAAGCGCTGAGAAGACCAAATTGATTGGAAACCTGAACCACAGCAGAATTATAATGAAGAATCCAAGAACATTAAATGAGATGCTACAGAACCATCCTTGGCATCTCTTACATGGACCACATCACAAATGAAGAAGTGCATAACACCATCAGGCACAAAAAGAGGCCAAATTTAAGACCTTACCACCGTCTAAAAGAAAAAGCTGAAATGGCACAGTCATGCCACTAGAGCCAACAGTCTATCCACAACAGTACTGCAGGGCAGCATCCAGGGTGGCAGAAGGAGAGGTTGACGGGAAAAAAAGGGGACTGACAACATCAAAGCATGGATCAGGAAACGTTCTGTGGAGAGACACAGGCATTCTCATATGATTGAGACAAATGGAGGGAACTGGTGAGATGTTCAGCAGCACAGTGCATCGATAACCACACTAGGTCATAAGACTGATGATGATAATGATGTATTGTTAACGTCTTGAGCTATTATTAGCAATGGATATTACCTCTTTCCAAGTTGTCATTAACCATTCAGTAACACAAATATTGTAACCTTGTCCACTTTAGAAAATGGTAAAATGGTATGCATACATTGGGCATGATGAGTTGGCATGATGTATGCTTCTAGTACAATATATGTATTTAACAGAATAATGTATCACAAGTGTGTGCTGTTTGATGTTAATTAGTAGTATTTCTAATTTATAACAATCAAGTATCAGGTGTGCATCCATGTTATCTCATACCCACTAGTAGTTCCAATGTATGTATCACAATAATGTATCATGAATAAATGTTGTCTGATACCCAATAGTAGTTCCAATGTATCACAATGATGTATCATGAATACATGTTGTCTGATACCCACTAGTAGTTCCAATGTATGTATCACAATGATGTATCATGAATACATGTTGTCTGATACCCACTAGTAGTTCCAATGTATTTATCACAATTATGTATCATAAATACACGTTGTCTATACCCACTAGTAGTTACAATATATGTATCAAAATGATGTATCATGAATACATTTTGTCTATACGCACTAGTAGTTACAATGTAGAGGCATTCAAATGTGCTTAAATACATTGTACATTGTATCTAAAACATATATAATATTTATAAATTATACATCATGTACACATGTTCTTTGAGGTCCAATGGTAGTTAGCTGAATACATGTATTTAACAAAATGATATTTCATGTACAAATGTTGTTTTGAAGTCCCGTGGTATTTATTTAAACAAATGATTTATTAGGTACACGTATTGTCTTCATTTGCTAATGGTTGTTTCCATATATTTCACAAAATAATGTAGTTATTTGATATATAACAAAATTATGTATCACATATATTATATGAGGTATTCAGGTAGTTGATTGTATCTATATTCAATAGAATGAAGTATCATGAATACATGTTGTTTGACATTCACTGGTACATTTTAGTATCTATATATTTAGCAGAATACTATGTAAAGTACACACTGTGTAATGTCAAACAAAAGTCACACCCATATATTTAACAGAATGATGTCAATAACAGTCACACCCATATATTTAACAGAATGCTATGTTTTGTACACATTGTGTAATGTCAATAACTGTCACACCCATATATTTAACAGAATGCTATGTTTTTTACACATTGTGTAATGTCCAAAAAGTCACACCCATATATTTAACAGAATGCTATGTTCTGTACACATTGTATCCATGTATTGCAAATTCTTGTCTCTCATAGTAGCAAGAACACAACCAACACTTCTCTCAGTTTTTATCACCTTGGAGTTCTTTAACATCTGAGAGAACTTCCTCTAGTTTTGACCGAAGGCCAGATGCTTTAGCTGTAAAAGGAATAAAGTTTACATAAGTTTTGAAACATACAAAAATTGTTATAGATATATACCTGAATGGGATTGATACAAAATGGTTATGGATATATACCTGAATGGGATGGATACCTAAATGGTTATGGATACATACCTGAATGGGATGGATACCAAATGGATATATTAGGGCATAACCGACTTTTGATCCGGAAATCGGATTCCACCGGATAGTATGAACTTCCGATTAATCGGAGTCGGACAAGGCAGGAACGATCGATTCGGATAATAAAAATAATGAAGTTGAATTTCTATAGCACCATGTCTAACACTGTGTGTCATTCGATAGTGCGTTAATAAAGTTAAATAAGAAGTCAGAAAAGTCCAATATGGTCAACACAACCACGCTGTGAGGCAATCTATTTGAACTGGCAGGTAAAAACCGGAAATGAAGCCGGAGATGGTAAAGTACTATGCAACATGCTAGACACGGCAAAACCAGATACCAGAAACCCGGAAACGGAAGATGAAATTTTTTATAAAAAAAAATATGGATTTAGCACTTCCGATTAATTGAATCGTATCCGGAATCGGAAAAATTTCATGCCCAAAATCCTTAATCAGTAGAAAAATGCTAATCGTTTATGCCCTAGGATATATACCAAAATGGTTATGGATATATACCTGAATGGGATTGATACCAAAATGGTTATGGATAAATACCTGAATGGGATGGATACCAAAATGGTTATGAATATATATCTAAATGAGATGGATACCAAATGGTTATGGATATATATCTGGGATGGTATGGATACCAAATAGTTATGGATATATACCTAAATGGGATGGATACCAAAATGGTTATGAATATATACCCGAATGGGATGATACCAAAATGGAGAAGACAGAATTGATGACAAAACCATAAAGGCCGACTTACACTTTTTGAAGGTAAGCTATGTTGTTTGTATCTATGGTAACCAGTGCCAAGTAATTGTCATTTAAGTGCCTTAGTATAAACCTTGGCAATGATAGGTTAACAATTCCCATTGTTGTCTCGACAGGATTTATTCAACAGTGTCCCCATTTTTATATTTGATGATTATGACATTTAAATCTAAATTTGATAAATTGTGTGTAAGTGTTATCTGTCTGACATGTGTATGTGGCCTGTCAATACAAATACATGAGTATAAAATTCAGTTTTGATACTTATATTCCTCGTCTATAAAGGCTGATATATATATATGACCATCTGGTGAAGAGTATATATATATATATATATATATATATATATATATATATATATATATATATATATAGAGAGAGAGAGAGAGAGAGAGAGAGAGAGAGAGAGAGAGACAGATAGACAGACTACAGACTTTAATCATTTAGACAATTAGACACAAATACAGCGATCCCTTTCAAGTGTGGTCTTAAAACTCACCTATAAACAAACTTAAAGACCTAATAATGTTTCCTACCTGAAATATTGTCAGCATTGTTTACGTTTTCTAATTTCATGGTGTTTATTTTTGTTTTTGTTGTCATATCATTATAGATGATGTAAAGCGCTGAGCGCTTGTAAAGAATAGGTGCTATTCAAAGATCTCATTATTATTATTATTATCCTTATTATTATCTAATAGGATTGGGCCATGAGAAGTCTGAATTATGAATTGTGAATAATGTTATTATTTCCTTTATGACTTCAACATGTGATTTATAAAGAGAGTAAGGAATGGAATAATGTACATCAGAATGAATGATGGATGTATCATATACTTCTATATTATGGCTCTATAAAGAATGAGATCAGAAATTATTTACCTTCTATTTGTTTTCTGTACTCCTGAAATGTCTTTTGTAGCTCACGGGCTTCATGTGGGGTGATGGCCTGATTCTTACGCTTCTCTAAATCTTCCAGGTAGCCATGGTTACCAATGACAATTTCAATCTCACGAAGGACCTCATCTATCTTGGCCCAGTAATCTTCAAACTCTTGCTGGCTTATCTTTCCATCTACAGAATGACCACTTATGTGATTCCTATATGTGCGTATCCTCTCTACACTTGCACCAAGAGTTGTGTCCCTTGGGTTATTGTTTGGAGGTTTTCCCCAGCCATTTGATGGAGCAGGAACTGAACTGACATTTCTTATGATTGCATACAATAAGGAAATGTCAAATTCTTCTACATTTCCAGTGGAAAGGCCCTGCGGATCTGGGAATACCAAGTGAACTTGATCTTTGTTTAGTCTATTCAACTTGGTTTTGTTGGCCAGGATCGCCTTGTAGATATCTGTGTGGGGCATAGGGACTTTGGTGAGGAGGATTTCTCTCAGAGCATTGGAACAAACAGTGGTCAACGCATTACACAAACGGGCATGGTTGATGTGCTCCTGCATAATAGGTGTATCAGCATCATCTTTATCTTGACCGTCTATGTTCTTGACCTGTAGGAAAGGGACATATTTTAAAATAATGGAAGCTGGAAAATAATATAAACAACAGAAGCAATTAAATGAGATAATTCACAGCATAAACATGTCTACACGATGCTTGTATCTAAATGATTACTTGTTTTTCCCCCGAGTGAGATACTGTACCAAAACTTATCTACCTTTCTTGTTATAAGGTAAATTACATTCAGAGTGCCAAGCTTATATAACTACTTATATAATCAGAGATTCAAATATATTATCTATTTTATTATAATTCCTATATTCTGCAAATGTATAAAGCCTGAAAGGATTAAATTGGGAAAATCGGCGAGATGTCATACAATACCTATTTCGATTAAATAATGTAATGTCCATGTTATGCAGATAAATATAACAAAATAAGCTCCACTCAGAGATTAATTGGGGAAGTTACTTAGAGACCACAAGACACAGGAGATTACAGCCAGACACTGACTGGCAAGTGAGATACTGGTCTTTGCAGCTCAAGTTACTTGAAGAGGACAGCTATGTAAGAATCTCCACAAATGGCAAAGTTTGAGTGTGGTCAACAGAGCTGCCCGATAGCCTTTATCATATTGTACTTTTAGCACCAAGCTGTTTAAATATTTTCTTGTTTGTTTCAACAGTTGCAAATTAGCATCATTTGTATTGGATGATTTCAGAAACATTTGGTCAAATTATGTCTAGTTATCATTTGTGATAAGTCGTTAAAATATTTTTTCTTGGTTGCAAATTTGAATCATCTGACAAACTTTATGCAAATATACTTTCTTTTAAAATTTGGTTAAAGTTTATTAATACGATTTGGATAAAGAATGGTTTTAAGGTGTAACTATTTTTATTAATCAGAGCCAAAAATGAATGTGGATTGTCATCATTTGTACAGACGTGAAAGACTTTAATGCTAGAATGCTTTCTTCCTTGATTGGTCTGAAAACAGTTTGTCAGTTTGTGAGAATCAAATATCTATCAATTTTTAATCATTGCAAGGGAAATTGATCTAATAGCCAACAGAGATCACATGACCATATTGCCAGGAATGGTACCTTGCTTTAATTGCCAGGGAAGGTCACATGACCTTTTTGCCTGGTTAGGAAGGTTAGTTTATTGCCAGGGCAGAAGAGGAAGGTGTTTTCATTAAATATATTTGAGTCATTTATGTCCATACAATATATATATATATATATTTCTCTATAACAAATGTTTGACCTAATGTTTTATGACAAAGTAACAAAAGTATATATATAGTGACAAGGGAAGTGAAGTAAAGTGTTTGGCCCAAGGAAACACCATGGTCAGCAGATTAATATCGTCTGATGAACTCTAATTCTGATAGAAAATATATTTGTATACTTTGCTGTAATGCTAATCTACCAAGTACTCATTTCAATATTTACAGCACACCAAATGAAACGAGTTAACTTGAACACTTGAATGGAATAAATTTGATGTACCTTGTCATGTGACTTACTCATCTCAGTCTCAGCTAAACTAATTCAGAACCCAATGTATTCCCTTGATGTTTAGAGTGCCTATATGATAATGCATTGTGGGTATTTGCCACAGGAAGACATACTCACCTCACCATCAAACCAAAACTTCAAAAACTTGTTTGACTCAATTATATTGTCATGGAAGTCACAGCGTACTTCTGCATTCTCTTTCAGTAGGGCCACTGGGATAAGGCTGTTGACACTTTCACCACTGTATTCAGGGCACTGTATAAACTCCTCAAACTTCAGGCTATGACCCAGGTATCCAATGACCTTGTTGAGTACGTTAGCAGTAAACTCTTTCACATCAATGCACATCTTTGAAGATGGAGTCTGGTCTTTGATCCCTTGTCTTGTCACTCTCATGAATATGATGTAGGCCGATAAGTACAGGGTCAGTTTGTGGTAATGGTCAAGTTGAAAAACACCGCAGCCACAAAAGATCTGATTCTCAAGTGTCGTCTCCGTCTTCTTTGTTGCTAATGGCCATCGAGCAACGCAAGCAGCGAGAAGTCGGTGGAAAATTGGTACTGGAAGAAATTTTCCAGTGAAGACATAGCACATGACTGATGAGCTCTCCATCTGTACATGATGTTCTGGGAAGATAACTTCTCTGGGTGGTTTCGCATGAAGCATACATGGAGCAAAGAAGTAATTCACCTCCTGACGAATGAATGGATTAATTAATAATGGTAATATTTGGCAATGATATTATTAGAATCTACCTCTTGACAACTGAATGAATTAATAATGGGAATATTTGGCAATGATATTATTAGAATCTACCTCCTGACAAATGAATGAATTAATAAGGAGAATATTTGGCAATGATATTATTAGAATCTACCTCTTGACAACTGAATGAATTAATAATGGGAATATTTGGCAATGATATTATTAGAATCTACCTCCTGACAAATGAATGAATTAATTAATAATGGGAATATATGGCAATTATATTATTAGAATCTACCTCCTGACAAATGAATGGAATAATTAATAATGGGAATATTTGGCAATTATATTATTAGAATCTACCTCCTGACAAATGAATGGAATAATTAATAATGGGAATATTTGGCAATGATATTATTAGAATCTATGTTGGGGTTTCCACTGGCACTAAAAAATCAAAGTAAAGGGATTACATCGTCTCCACACAAGCCTGGAGAAAAATAATGTAACCCCACAAATTTGAATTTATTGTCTTGGTACAAACAACAAAACAGATTAGTTTTCTCACACAAGGGTTTCCAACTAAAAACATAACCCTGCATTTCTGACATAGTAGATTCAACACATTAATCAGGTAATCAGGCCTCTCACTTTATACAAAGGTCATCAGCTCCTATGAATGTCATAGGGTCTAATAAAGGTCATTACTTCTTGTTAAGGTTATATGGTCTTATAAAGGTTACAAGGTCTTATGAAAGGTCATTGGGTCTTATAAAGGTTACTAGGCCTTGTAAAGGTTATATGGTCTTATAATGGTTATTAGGTCTTGTAAAGGTCATAGGGTATTATAAAGGTTATTAGATCTTGTAAAGGTAATAGGGTCTTGTGATCTTCTATGAAAATCTGACATATTATATGTGTTGGATCAAGCTAAAGAAGATGATCCTAGAAATTTTTTAAACAAATTATCATTGTTATCTGTTGGAAGTATTGCACAATGCACATCTGGAATAATGTGCTATTGCTTATAAATAAATCACATTAATACAAATATGCTAATGAGGGAAATGGGTGACCTGTAAATTAAGTACATGCATTTTACATATGAAGCAGAAATTTAAACATTTAATATTATTACTTGAGTATTATATTTCATCTATGTATGCCATATGAAAATAACAGTAAGTAATGAATCTATGGATGTCAATGAAAAAAAACCAGTAAATATCTAATCTATGGATGTCATATGAAAATAACAGTAAATAATTAATCTATGGATGTCATATGAAAATAACTAAGTAATTAATCTTTGGATGTTAATGAAAATAACAGTAAGTAATTAATATATTGATGTCAATAAAAAAACAGTAAATATCTAATCTATGGATGTCATATGAAAATAACAGTAAATATCTAATCTATGGATGTCATATGAAAATAACAGTAAATAATTAATCTATGGATGTCAATGAAAAAAACAGTAAATATCTAATCTATGGATGTCATATGAAAATAACAGTAAATATCTAATCTATGGATGTCATATGAAAATAACAGTAAATAATTAATCTATGGATGTCATATATGAAAATAACTGAGTAATTAATCTTTGGATGTCAATGAAAATAACAGTAAGTAATTAATTTGTTGATTTCATATGAAAATAACAGTAAATAATTAATCTATGGATGTCAATGAAAATAACAGTAAATATTTAATCTATGGATGTCATATGAAATTAGCAGGAAGTAATTAATCAATGGATGTCATATGAAAATAACTAAGTAATTAATCTTTGCATGTCATTTGGAAAAAACAGTCAATAATTAATCTATGGATGCCATATGAAAATAACAGTAAATAATCAATCTATGAATATCATATGATATTAAAAGTAAGTAATTAATCTATGGATGTCATATGAAATTAACAGTATATAATTAATCTATTCATGTCATGAAAATAACAGTAAGTAATTAATCTATGTATGTCATAGGAAATTAACAGTAAATAATTAATCTATGGATGTCATACAAAAATAACAGTAATTAATATATTTATACTGTTAACATCTAACTTTCATTAGTTCTAATATGGAAAACATTCTATGTTAAGCAACCATTCTAAATACGTTTGTAGAGACTTTAACAAGATTGAAATTAAGATTATCTTGGAAATTAAACTTTTCTGTCCTGGAAATATGGCAAGTGTTCCTATTACAAGTCCAATGATAAGTCACATGGAAATATGGCAAGTGTTCCTATTACAAGTAGAATGATAAGTCACATGGAAATATGACAAGTGTTCCTATTACAAATCCAATGATAAGTCACATGGAAATACGACAAATGTTCCTATTACAAGTCCAATGATAAGTCACATGGAAATATGGCAAGTGTTCCTATTACAAGTCCAATGATAAGTCACATGGAAATATGACAAATGTTCCTATTACAAGTCCAATGATAAGTCACATGGAAATATGACAAGTGTTCCTATTACAAGTCCAATGATAAGTCACATGGAAATATGACAAATGTTCCTATTACAAGTCCAATGATAAGTCACATGGAAATATGGCCAGTGTTCCTATTACAATTCCAATGATAAGTCACATGGAAATATGGCAAGTGTTCCTATTACAAGTCCAATGATAAGTCACATGGAAATATGACAAGTGTTCCTATTACTATTCCAATGATAAGTCACATGGAAATATGGCAAGTGTTCCTGTTACAATTCCAATGATAAGTCACATGGAAATATGGCCAGTCTATTACAATTCCAATGATGTCACATGGAAATATGACAAATGTTCCTATTACAAGTCCAATGATAAGTCACATGGAAATATGGCAAGTGTTCCTATTACAAGTCCAATGATAAGTCACATGGAAATATGACAAGTGTTCCTATTACAAGTCCAATGATAAGTCACATGGAAATATGACAAATGTTCCTATTACAAGTCCAATGATAAGTCACATGGAAATATGACAAGTGTTCCTATTACAATTCCAATGATAAGTCACATGGAAATATGGCAAGTGTTCCTATTACAATTCCAATGATAAGTCACATGGAAATATGGCAAATGTTCCTATTACAATTCCAATGATAAGTCACATGGAAATATGGCCAGTGTTCCTATTACAATTCCAATGATAAGTCATATGGAAATATGGCAAGTGTTCCTATTACAATTCCAATGATAAGTCACATGGAAATATGGCAAATGTTCCTATTACAAGTCCAATGATAAATCACATGGAAATGTGGCACGTTTTCCTATTACAAGTCCAATGATAAGTCACATTGAAATCTTCTTGTGTAATGATGAATCAACAGCTTGGTAAGTGCAGGAGTTTTGATTTGCAATCACGTTACTATGATATGTACCACTAAAGTTGATTAAAAATTGTTTGACAAAACTTGGTAAGTGCAGGAGTTTTCATTTGCTATCAAGTTACCATGTTAGATTCCACTAAGGCTGATTACAAATTGTTTGACAAAACTTGGTAAGGGCAGGAGTTTACATTTGCAGTCATGTTACTATGATATATACCAATTAGGCTGATTAAACATTGTTTGACAAAACTTGGTAAGTGCATGAGTTTTCATTTGCAATCACGTTTTTACTATGTTAGATTCCACTAAAGCTGACTACAAGTTGTTTGACAAAACTTGGTACGTGCATGAGTTTTCATTTGCAATCACGTTACTATATTTGATTCCACTAAGGATGATTACAAGTTGTTTGACAAAACTTGAAGAAACCGGTTTTGCTTAACACATTCTGATTGTTGCTAGCTTTGTGATAGTTCTTGAGAGAGTTTTGATTTTTGTAGTGAGTGATGTATAGTGCCTGTGTGTCTGGAGCTCTGTCATGTATATTGACTTTGTGTGCATGTGTGTCAATATCAGTTATCAACGTTGTTGAGACCATACCTTACTTAATGGAGAAGTTCTTTTTTTGGGATATATGGTGTTTTTGTTCATTATATAAAAACTTCATCTGGCACAGCAAAATACAAGACTATTTCTTTTCAAAGTAAATCCTAGAACATGGACAACATGACTGAGATGACCTAATTGAGTCAATCAGACTGAGATAATAAAAGGTCTGTCACAACAGCAAGATAATTGCTTCATGTGCCAAGATATATGCTGGTATATGGATACGTTTTATAAAATGATACACTCTAAACAAAATATGTTCCTTCGAATAAATGATGTATCCTTAAACAAATGATGTACACTCATGCACATTTGATGTACCCTCAAGTAAATGATGTACCCTCAAGAGAACGATATATCCTCAAGAAAACGATGTAACCCATACAAATGTACCTTCAAACAAATGATGTACCATCAGGCACATTATGTAAGCTCAACTAAATGATCTATCCTTAAGAAATTAATGTACCCTCAAGCATGGTCTGTCATGTTCATTTCTTTTTTATCTGCTTGGAAATATGTCATGTACAAAAGACTATTCTTTGTAACTTGTTTGAATTTGGCTGAGCTTTACAATGTTGTATCTGCCATGTAAATTTCCTTTAATTTTTTAAAACTAGAATAATTGTTTTCTTCCATTTTTAAATCACTAGATGATGTCATATGAGAGGTACCGCAATAACCCATCTCTTAGATCAGATTAAATCACAGACCCAAGATCCCATAATGGACTGATGTGTATTTGTTTGGTTTAAATAAATCTACGAGTCATAAAGTATGAGTGCATAATACTTGTTTATATTTTTGGCATTCAACATCTTTCTTCTTGTTTTTAGTTGTTATGTTTACTGTAATGACACAATGTGCTGCTTATCTCTAACCCTGTACTATTTAGTGTCATATCTTTTTATTTTCTATGCATCACCTCCTGTTTCTCCTTGCAATGCTTAAATTTTGTACACTGGATGAATATTCATTATTTATAATTAACTGACCCTGATTTCCGATTCATCATCGATGTACAATGTTGGCTTGGCGATGATGTTCAGCTGTTCCATGAGCAGCAAAATGTGATCTTTGTTGTCATGGAGATCTGCATTCTTATTTTTTGTCCAGAGAGCATCTTGAAATGAGAAGAAAATAACCTTTACACAAAAAATATAGCTAATTTTATCACAAATATTCAGTATGTGAGATAATTGTGAAGTATATAAAAGTATTTTAACTGCAAATATAATCTTTCTGATCAGAATATGTAATTAAAAAGCAGCACGATCTAGTAATTTCATGTCATTCATACAGCAGTAACAAATAAAGCTTCCTATGAAAATGAAAACTACAAGGTCAATGACACCAAATCAAAGCCTGTTACTTAACGAGATTCTCTCTAATTGGGTTAGCTCATTTTTGTTACCTTATCTTATTTTGTTCGTGCTTTTTAAAATTAGTATATATGTTTTGTTTACCCATGTGAACATTTCTTTGAGGTCACACCCTTTCTGCTGTTATTTAGGTTTGAGTTTAGCAAAAAAAAAATAATTAAGAATTATGATAATGTTACTTAATCACAAACGTGATTTGGTAAATGGATTTTAAAAAAATGTATATATGAAGCAAGAGAGAATTCTACAAATGAAATACTAAGACATGATACAAATAATTATAAATCGGATTTGGATAAAGATCATTGTATTATAAAGAAGACGATTTTAGATTATAGAAATACTTGACGATTACTCGAAGATTTTATCAAGACCTATGTGATATCTTGATCTTGGATCACGCAAATGTATTGTTATAAATCCATGTGGGACAGATTCTGCATATGAAAATAAGTTGTTTAATTTAATTATATCCATATCCCTTGAATACCAAGTCTGATGAATATTTTGCAGAGTATGTGTATCAAATCCATTAAATACAGCTAAAATATTCCAGTTACCTCTGATCACTTTATGTATTTGTGTATATCACTTAATAACATGTATACCATCTGTATTTTTATGTCTGCCTTGAGAGAATATCTGAGCTGGATTTGATTTGTTTATCCAGCATTACATCATTGTAGACAACTAAATACGTAAGTTCATCTTCTGACGTAGCTTAATATCGGTAATGAAATTAACAATATCATCACCTTATTGATTTAATAATATTGCGTTCTCATTAAAATCTATAAGAACACTGTATAATAGTTGATAATCTATAGAAGGTGCAACTAAATATGATATATCCCAAATGAACCATTTCATTCTTAAGTTAATTAATAATTGCATTTTACTAGACCCAAATGAACCATTTCATTCTTAAATTAATTAATAATTGCATTTTACTAGACCCAAATGGAGCTATTATTATTATTCTGATTGATGTCGGGAGTGCTGGATGATATTTGACTGGTTCTTGTTTTTGTGTCGCTGAGAAATCAATGATGTCCATGTCATACAAATATAATAAACAATATGGATTTATATTATGTTTGATGCAGAGCATGAACCCCTTCAAGTGGATTAACAACAATAAGAACATAAATTAAAAGTGTGCAGTTACAGGCAAAGGTGTAAAATGTTGTATAAACAATACAAATTTATTTCGTCCTTGACATATGTCAAGGGTGGTGATATCACTGCATCATAGGAAAATTACCAAGAACTCCATGGGATATATAACCAGGACAAAAAAAACATCTTCTTCGATATCATTTTGGTCCTGGAATCTGACTTGATATCCAACTTGTCAAACGAGATAAACCAAGACATTCAGAGTATCCAGTCATTGTAATTGATTGAGCTTGTCACATTCATGATGTAGCATATAAATATTCATAACACTGACAAAGTGCATATGTAAGTTGATTTCATTCAAAAATGTTTCAAAGGATCTTTAGCTAATTGGTTGATAAGACCTGCGATGAAAATTAAACTAGACCTAGGGGATGGTAATTAATTAACTGATTATTATTAGAATGGAATTGGTTTATTATAACCCAATAGCATATTGGAGGGATATAACAGCAAAGGTTACATGGTATGTTCCTGTAAATTGGTTAACACGACAGGTAATATGGCAAACGTATATACCACCACCTAAAAACATTATGTATGCACATTTTTATGTCAGCACTCCTAATGAAGCTCATAAGGTGGATATTTTATTTTTAACAAATGATACTATTAAAATTGGTAAACATCAATCATGTACCAGAGATCTTGCTAAGATTTGAAAACAAGCAGTCCTGGACTCCCGATTTGGTAAAAATAGGTGCTTTTTGTACTCCCTGAAAATGTTGAACTTGTGCAGATTAGAAACTCACTTGGTTGCCATTGAGTTTAATTTCCACATTCCGTATCACAATGACATGTACAATCATGTTAATATATATATATATATATATATATATATATATATGAAAAATGATGTTCAACACTTTAGGATCAAAATCACTAAATAAGATAAATGGGATGAATTAAAAGATAACAATCTATCCGTACAACAGAAAAAATATGTATATGAATACATATCTAGCATACACAATCATATAGCACTAACAAAAATAGCATACAAAGGATACAGGTGACCTCTAGTGAAGGTCTGCAAAATGAACTAGGGAAGGAATTTTGAGATTAGGTGGATAAAACTTACTTGGATGAACAACCCTATATAAACACTATGGCTAAATACCCCATCAAAATTACAAATAAAAGTAACCCTAACCCTATAGGAACACTAGGGATAAATACCTCATCAAAATTTTAAATGATAATAACCCTAACTCTACAGAAACACTAGGGATAAATACCCATCAAAGTCATAAATGATACAAAATTTTTATCAACCCTATAGAAACACTATGGATAAATACCCAATCAAAATTATAAATGATACAAATTTTTTAACAACCCTATAGAAACACTATGGATAAATACACCATCAAAATTATAAATGATAATAACCCTAACCCTATAGAAACATTTGCGATAAATACCCAATCAAAATTATAAATGATAATAACCCAAACCCTATTGAAACACTATTGATAAAAACCCCATCAAAATTATAAATGATACAAAACTTTTAACAACAATATAGAAACACTAGGGATAAATACCCCATCACAATTATAAATGATACAAAATTTTGATCAAAGTTAGTAAATGAATAATAAAAGAAACACCAAAGTATTTTTGTTTCTTCTTTTTCTAATTGGGGGGGGGGGGGAGAATTTGTCTGGTACCCCTAAAAAAGGAAGTATGGCAATATTGTCAGTGACGTAATACTAAGTAGGTCATTAAACTAAGAATCTCATTATACTAAGTAGGTCATTTTACTAAGTAGGTCAATATACTAAGTATCTCATTATACTAAGTAGGTCATTTTACTAAGTAGGTCATTATACTAAGTAGGTCATTATACTAAGTATCTCATTATACTAAGTAGGTCATTATACTAAGTAGGTCATTGTACTAAGTAGATCATTTTACTAAGTAGGTCATTATACTAAGTAGGTCATTATACTAAGTAGGTCATTATACTAAGTAGGTCATTTTACTAAGTAGATCATTTTACTAACTAGCTCATTATACTAAGTAGATCATTTTACTAAGTAGGTTATTATACTAAGTAGGTCATTTTACTAAGTACGTCATTGTACTAAGTAGCTCATTATACTAAGTATCTCATTATACTAAGTACAGTGGTACTTAATCACTTTCAATATAACCAAATCGCCCTAACTTCAGCACTGTGTTGATGGTAGTCATGAAGGAAAACAAATGTGAATCATTAAATATGTATATGTTGCTACTGCATAGCTTAACTATTCTTAGTTCCTGAATCTGAAAACAGACAAAGACACCTTCCTTTATCTTAGCTTCACTTAACCTTAGAAATGTTCCATGGAGCTACTTGAACGAAAACAGACAAAGACACCTTCCTTAATCTTAGCTTCACTTAACCTTACAAATGTTCCATGGAGCTACTTGAACGAAAACAGACAAAGACACCTTCCTTTATCTTAGCTTCACTTAACCTTACAAATGTTCCATGGAGCTACTTGAAAGAAAACAGACAAAGGCACCTTCCTTTATCTTAGCTTCACTTGACCTTACAAATGTTCCATGGAGCTACTTGAAAGCTGTGTATGTTTTATCCATGGCCTTGACAACGTTTTGCATCATGCCCAGCTGCATGTGTAAGTGCGGTAACAAAATCTTCCTTGATTAAAAAAGTGGAGGATGATAAACACTTTAATCCCGGGATCAAATGACTGTCGGAGTAACCAATCACTCCTAATACTTTGTGTATCCAATCTGCAGAACAATCAAGAGAGGATAAGCCTTCAAATTGCCACAAAGATGCCACTGATGTTGAACATAATTTATGCACCTCAAAAGTTGTTTCATGTTTTCAATGGTCTTCGTCATATGGACTGCATGACCAGCTGTAATTATGGCAAAAGATTGCTATTATTCAGCAACACAGATTTAAGACCTCATCTTCAATGAATCAATGATCTACATTTATCAGGGAAGTGAGCAATGTTGAGGGTTGCCATTACAGCATCGATGTTATTCTAGGCTAAAATATCACCTTCCATAAAGAACAATTGGTAAAACCCTTTTGACAGTTTACAGATCATGGAAACCCGAACATCACCTGATAGACATTCCACTGCTGTAGTCTGGAGCCCAACAGCTCTGGCTTTCTCTCAGATAGTTTCGAATCCCAGACAAAGTCATTCAGTTCACCTTGTGTGATGAGGTTCGTTTCAAATGAGGAGAATGGGAGAAAATATGGGTCATGTGACATTGATGATTCAGTACTATACTGTAAATTCATTGTCTTTCACAAACAAGCTGACATTAGATAACTACATCAGATGAAACATTTACATACACAAATATGTTTATGCAAAACCAGAATAGCAGAATAATAATTTCAAGTTTACTGAATTGATTGTGGATGTTAAGTTATATAAAGAAAAAATAGATTTATGAAACATGTTTGATACTGCACTAAGATGAAAAAGCGTGACTATTTACTTTGGAAGAAGTCAGATTCTGAAAATGTCCTACAAAGTCTAAATTAATATAGTCATACCAATGAGTTCTGGATACAATTTTCCATTCTTGAACTCATACCACAAGGTTGTGACCGATAGAGCATGTCTCAGGACAAACATCTCTGCCGTGATGAGGGACTTCAGGGCGTTGATCATCCATTGAGGTTCCAGCACAATCTTCTCTTTCAATAATTCTGTGCTGTGAAAAAAAAAGAGTATTAAGAACAATGATTACCAAATTGTATTGTGTTTGCTATATGACTTGAATAAACTGTAGTCCCAAAACACTGATTACCAAATTGTATTGTGTTTGCTGTACACTTGAATAAACTGTAGGGTCTGTCTTACACCACTGATTACCAAGCTGTACTGTGTTTGCCGTACACTTGCTTAAAACTGTACAGACTGTCTCATAACACTGACTATCACACTGTACTGTGTTTGCTGTACACTTGAATAAAATGCAGTCTCATAACACTGATAACCAAACTTTACTGTAATTGATTTCAGACCTAATCTACCAAAATGGGTATCTCTGCTAAATTAAAATACATATAGAATCACTGACAGGCAATGGTCTCCAGCATGACTGGGTGTCCAGCCTAAAGTATGGTTCGTAAAGAAAGATGTCCAACCTAAGGAATGCTAAATAAATTATCATTGACAGCTCATGGCCTCCAGAATGACTACATGTATGTGTCATGATGCCTCAGCGTTATATATCACTATAAACCCCCACACTGCTGACATCATAGCGATATGACTGAAATATTTGTAAAGCTACATTCATCATCAGTATTTTGACCAAGTGTGCTCGTTGAGGCACTGTGTTGCTTAATATCCATCCACTTATCTCTATCATGAGCCAATGCTTGCATCTCCGCAAAACATTTTCTGGTCCATTCTATTTTGTTGTCAGTCCACGTTTTTCTCTGTCTACCTCTCCTTCTGCTACCCCGGATAATGCCCTGCAGTAATGTTGGCTCTAGTAACATGGCCATACCATTTCAGCTTTCTCTTTATGACAGTGGTGAAGAGGTCTTCAAAATAGGATACTTTGTGCCTGAGGTGTTTTGTACTTGTTAATTTCTGATGTGGTCCATTTAACAGATGTGATGGATAGTTCCGTAGCATCTCATTTCATGTGCCTGGATTGGTTGTTGTAATTCTGCTGTCAGGGTCCAGGTCTCACATGAATGCAAAAAGACAAATGCATAATTCTAATTTTAGTGTTCAGACAGATATTGGTGTCTCTCCAGATGGGTCTTAGTTTTGACATAGCTGCCATTGTTTGTGCTGCTCGTGTCAAAATTTCTGCTTTTGATCCCTCTTCGATAATTGTGGAACCAAGATATTTGAACAGACCCACTGTTTCCCCTGTTCATGTCCTCTGACTTTAAACTTGGCTGAGATTTGTCAGCCACTATTTGTCATCAGCTTTGTCTTCGAGGTGTTTCTCTCCATGTCAAATCTGGAAGATGTTTCATCCATATTCTTCACTAAGGTGTCAAGCTCATCTTCACTTCCTGCCAGCCCATCAATATCGTCTGCAAAGCAGAGGTTGGTGATGCTATACCCTCCAATGTTGACTGTCCCACAGTGGTTTTCAAGGGCTTCGCTCATGATGTGCACTAAGTATATGTTGAAAAGCATGATGACAGGAGACAGGTTTGACGTACTCCAACTGTTGTCTTGAACCAGTCCAACACAGAACCTTGAGCAATTACTGCACTGGCTTTGCGTACATCAACCTTATGGTATTAGCCAACTTTTGAACCATGTTATACTTCTTCATTTTGTCCAACAATGCCTCATGCCACACTATGTTTGTTTGTTTGTTTGTTTGATTAGGATTTTTAACGTAGCTTTAACAATTTTTCAGTCATATCGCTATGATGTCTGCTGTGAGGCAGTTTATAGTGATGTCTAGCACTGAGGCATCATGCCGCAGACATGTAGCATGATGTCCCACCCAGTCACATTATCCTGACACCAGGCCGACCAGTCCTAACACTAACCTCTTAATGCTGAGCGTCAAGCGAGGCAGCTGTTAGTACCATTTTTGTAAGTCTTTGGTATGACTCGGCCGGGGATCGAACCCGCGACCTCCCGCTTCCAAGGCGAACGCTCTAACCACTAGGCCACCGGAGCGGTAATCCACACTATGTCAAAGACATTTATGAAATCTATGAACATATGATATAGGTCTTGTTGATGTTGCGAATACTTCTCAAACAGAACCCTGAGATTGAATATTGGTTCTGTTGTACTTATTCCACTTCGGAACCCTGCCTGTTCTTCATCCAGTGTTAGATTTCCTACACTAGGCATGCGTAATGCTGGCAATTAGGTTATTTATCATCTTAGATTTGGGTTATACTGATAATAAGGTTTTTTCCACATTAGGTTTGGGTAATGCTGGTAATTATGCTATTTTCCATATGAAGTTTAGGTAATGCTGGTAACTATGCTATTTTCCATATGAAGTTTAGGTAATGCTGATAATTAGGCTATTTTCACATTGGGTAATTCTATTAATAAGGTTATTTACATTCAACTTGGGTAATACTTGTAACTATGTCATCTACCAAATTAGGCCTGGATGATACTAGTCATTCAAAACAACTTCTCTTAGAAAAGTAACATTTTAACAATAAATATGATATACATGTATTATGCATATTTAATGTGATACTAGTACATAAGGTTCACTACTGGTAGAAATTGCTAACATTAACAGATAGGATATATAATGTATATTTAATGTAATATAGGCAAATAGGATACATACAAATAATATCAATCTCACCTGAAGTAGAGGATTGTACCTATTTCATGTTGAAATCTCAGGAACAGGTCCAATTCATCTGTGGATACCTGAAGACCTCCTGCTTGGTTAATGTTTTCCAACAGACTCCGATGAATCACCTATAGATGAGAAATACATATAGTGTGATGGTGCTATTTCAATACTTCCCTTTTCTTTGTACAAAGTTCATTTTACTGGTGTGATCTCGATCTGAAATAAAATATACTATGCAGAACAAATTATTACAGTATTACTGGAAAAACATTTATTTAAATCAAATTGACCTTGATATGCTGACTGAATCTCACTTTTCGGAGCAGTTTCCAAATCCCCTGGATTATGGAAATGCGATATGTGGTAACCTATTTATTCTTGGAGAGTTCAACATTCTCTTTGACTATCCTGGAAACCCATAAACTTCAAAACTTCCAGATTCCATTCATGTTTTCAACCTTCACACATTAACCCCTAGCGACGACTTTACGGGGTATAAGGTAGTAGCCTACTTCCATTGTCTGTAGCGTCAAGGTCATACATGATACACTAAAGTGGGTGGTATCATTGAAAAGTAGACAGATGTAGATCTACAATGATAGCAAGTAATCTGGACATTTTAATTGCATTACAAAATAGAGAGGGAAAAACCGAAGTTTTTGGACCCGTTTTTTTTCCCCAAAAAATCACCCATGGGCGGATTCCGAACTTGTGTCCAGATTTTAGACTTTATGACCTCAGATCTACGGCAGACCGGTCTGAGACGCACACAGACAGGTGAACCTGTGCAAAAAGTAGGATAAGGTGGACATTTTGAATAAAGAGTCTTCTACATAAGAAAATTATGGGTCCGTTAAGCAAAAAAAAAAAAAAAGAAGTCCGATTTTTGCCCTTCTGCTCATGCGCCAGCAAACTAACCAATGAAAAACATTTTCTGTATCATTAGTAACCATTTATCTAATGGATTATTGTTTGGAAATCGATGTATTACAATGCATTCAGAAATAGTCCCAAAAATGGGTTTCCTACTTGCATTTCATGCGAAAACGGCAAAAACCTCCAGGGGTTAATGTGTTAAACAGTCAGTTACCCAACCCACCCATAACCTTGGTCACATTTGAGACTGGATTCTTCATAGACCTGATGATAATTTTCTGTGATCCATGCTTGTATCCCATGAACTTGCATCAGATCACATCTGCATTATATGCCATCTTGATGTATCAGTCCCTAACCCTCTACCTTTATTTGCTACTAAGAAAAACCTCCGTATAATAAGCTAATGCATGACATTCAAGCAGACCTTACAGCTACAGCAGAACAACTCAATAAATGCCTGCTTTCTTTGCTTGCAAAATATGCCCCAGCCACCAAGTGCGGAGTATCAATTTAGAAGTGTTCTCCGTGTTATAGCATTGTACGGGACAAGCTGCACACTGGTAAAAGACACTTCCGTAAAGCAGAGAGGCCTTGGCATTCCACCAGAATCATTAATCATAAACAAATCTATGAAGCGGCTAAGAAGAATGTCACAAACATAATCCATTTTTCCCATTTAGCCCACTACAGTACTAACTTGAGAGAGAGAGTTCCAGCTGCAAAGAGCTCTTCGAGATAACAAACAAACTAATGTTATGGAACAAATGTTCTCCACGTCTAACTACATTTCTCCAGTAGAGCTTCCATACCCGTTTTCAAATTTATTTCGTGACAAGGTGCAAACCATTTGAGATAAGCTTGAAAACACACTTTCAATTGATTCATCGTAACCATACAGTTACGATACAGAATTTCAGTAACAACCGTTAGCTGAATGCATTTTAACCTGTCTGGATGGATTTAGTATGGACAATCGTGATGAGTGCAGCAAAGTGATGTTAACTTGATCCAGTGCTTAGAGTCAATATTGCCTTCACTAACTGATTTTACTAATACATCACTCTCATCTGGGGAATTCCCATCATTTTTCAAAACTGCCATTGTAAAGGCTCTCACGAAGAAATAAACACTCGACCATAATGATTTAAAGAACTACTGCCCTGTTTATAATATCCCATTGAAATGATAATAAAAAATCTGAGAAAAAGTTGTTCTAAGCCATCTTCTATTTCGTCTGAATTCTGTTTTTTTTTAACAGTCTGCATATCGTCCTTGTCACAATATTGAAACTACTCTTCTGAAAGTAGTTAATGAAATTCTCTCTGATTTGGATAGCGGAACCATTATATTCCTCACAATCCTTGATTTGTCTGCAGCATTTGACACAATAATATATTACTTTACAGTCTCCAGCATGTATCTTGCATTCACGATACAGCATTTGACACAATAATATATTACTTTACAGTCTCCAGCATGTATCTGGCATTCACAATATAGCATCTGACACAATACTATATTACTGTACAGTCTCCAGCATGTATCTGGCATTCACAATACAGCATTTGACACAATAATATATTACTTTACAGTCTCCACCATGTATCTGGCATTCACAATACAGCATTTGACACAATAATATATTACTTTACAGTCTACAGCATGTATCTGGAATTCACAATACAGCATTTGACACACTAATATATTACTTGACAGTCCCCACCATGTATCTGGCATTCACAATACAGCATTTGACACACTAATATATTACTTGACAGTCCCCAGCATGTATATGGCATTCACAATACAGCATTTGACACAATAATATATTATTTGACAGTCTCCAGCATGTATCTGGCATTCACAATACAGCATTAATATGGTTCAAGATCATCCTTACAGTAACACAATCAGAACACGCCTCTCGGCTGCTCTGTATCCCACACTGGCTATCCATTTGATCCATAATCAAACACACGGTTATGTTCTCTGTGCTAGGTTTCACTGACGGGCTCCAGTCCAACATACCTATCTGGCCTCACCCATGTGTACACTCCAGTAAGATACTCATGCTCCTCTTATAACAATCATATACTCATTATTATCACAATAAAAATGAAGTCATATGGACCAGGGCCCGGCAACAAGGAATTAATTGCCCACTGACGTTATACATACATACATACATACATACATACATACATACATATATACATACATACATACATACATATGACATTTGTAAAATATGCGATTTTTAAAATACTTTGAATATACAGACCATAATATAGACAATAATGACTAAGACAGAACTATACTACTATTCAATGACTAGATAAAACAATTTGAAATACATATACTTGGATTGTTTGCCAATGCTACTGACAAAGACACAACTATACTAATATTCAATGACTATATAAGAAGGTTTTAAATACATGTACTTGTATTGTCCTGGTAAATCTACCTTATGCCCTTCAGCTCTCAACTTCATCAATACTTGTTCCAGGGGGAGCCACCTTGCTGGTATCTCCTCCCCCCAATATGGTTGTTGAGATGCAACTTCTACGATTTTGCTCTTTAAACCCTCCAGTTTGCTGTCAACAACAGTGTTGTCAATGGCAAAGTCCTCTTCTACAAGATGAAACCTGGAAGGCTTGTCTTTAAGATGATAACGGATTTCTCTGAAGTAGTTTTCACAGATTTCATGACGATAATCCTAGAATTAGATGAAGAACTCACATTAAGTTTGGAAAAGTCACTCTTCTTTAATAAAAATGATACACTTTAAAATTTAAATATATTGATTGCATTTCTTGCCTTTAAAAAACTACAGACAATATGGTAATAAATAGCATTTACTCCTATATCTTTCAAATTTGATTGATGTACTTCCTAAAGCACCAAAAAGTAAGGCAAAATAGTCACCACTTTTTTTCAATTCCATTGCTAAATTGCATCAAAATGGGTAGATAGGTCACGTAGGTGTATTAGTAGATTGTTAAAGTATGAATTATAAAGTTAAGTTAAATTGCTACAGAATGGGTAGATAGGTGACATAGGTGTATTAGTTACTTATTAAAGTACGAATTATAGGGTAGTTACTTACAACAGAACTTTGAGCATTTACTAGCTGCAATGTTTATAAAAAAAATCAAAAGCAAATGACAATGACCTACTGGCATTAGTGGCATCTTAATATGTTTTTTTTATTGTGCAGTAAAACTTGTTATAAGAGACCAACCATTCTGACAAGAAAAAGCTGTCTCAAGACAGGTGGTCTCTCATAGAAGGTTTGTACAAAAGAAGCAGTTTCCAAGGTCCAGTTTCCGAACAATTTCAAGAAAAAGAACCACAATCACTGTAGATATATTCTCTTCTTTATTGCTAGTTCTTGCTAAAATATTGTATACTTTCATCCTTAAAAAAATTGTATAGCAATACAGATATACTTCTATCGATAAACATGAAATCATATTTACATTTGAAGATCACATATTTTAGCATATGCAATCATTTCTGAATAACTCGTTTTCCTTTTTAACAACCAACATTTCTTTTACCAATGTTTAAACCGCTTTTTTTGGAGTGGTCTGATCTTTTTACTTCAGTTACAATACTCATTTTCTCCAACCTTAAACTTAGTCTCGTTTTAGTTGGAGGTTCATCCATTGTTATTAAGTTTTTAAGTGTTAACATTATTTGTGCTCAGTTGTAATATCAAATGTAAAGAATATTTTGACTGGGCTGTGGGAAAATATGAAAATATGTTGTGCATTGCATATCTAACAGTTATCATTAAGAGTTACTAAGAGTTTTTACTTGACCTCCATCAATTGTACTTGTCTTGCATCAATTTGATTTGTCCTGCATCATGTTTACACTGAATACGCTTAAAATACTACTTGTCTAATCAGACATATTTTGAAAAAAAAGTTATTTCCCTTTCATCAGTCACCACTCAAATATCCAAGTGGATGAGTGATATGTTTTGAGTTCTCATACAGATGAACCCAGTCATAAAGTTTGAAGGCATAAGATTGGATAGGTGGCGCTCTACAGTTTCGTACTTTGCATAGGGTTAGAATTTTAAAGAAAAATAATTTTCTGGGATTTCTTCACTGGTTATACTGGCAATATAATAAAGACTTTGTATATCTTAGGTGTTGTGAGAAGAACTTTCAATTCCCTTTATTTTGATGTATGATTGATGGGTGTACTTTAGGTTCTAGAGTATACAGCTTGGGGTAACATAAGATGTGCTCATGTAAACAAACTGCTAGCTCCGCATGGTCATTTTCACTCCCTGGACTTCAGAGGTAAATTGTAGAAAAATGGTACGATAACTTTTTTTACTTTTAAGATATTTTGTAATTTGTTCATTGCACTTTCAGAAGCTGCTACTGCCTACTTCAGCAAAATTCGTTTTCCCTAGTTTAATAACTGCTAAAGTTAGTGTACTTTTGATTAATTCTGGCTAATTTTTCAAGCACATGGGAGCATCCATTTTGTTATACCATGCGCTTAGATCATTTACAATTCCCAAAAGGGCAGTATCCAAAGAAATATCAGCCACATTACATCAAAGTAGCATTGAGATATGCCAACATTATCTCCATTGTGCATGTTACAAATGCAAACAACTTCACCTCACATACGTCACTATCTGAAAAGTACATATTAACTGGTGAGCGCCCCCATAAGGGTTCTGGTATTACAGCTATGAGGTGATTTAAAACAATGTGTCCTACAAAACTGAATTAAATCTGTGATTAAGTGAGTGCTTACACAATCCTTATCCACCTCACTCTGAAAGTAATGTTACAACACTGTTCCAACCTGAACAAGATCTGACATGAGATGTGTGCTTGCACAATACTCTTAAGTATAACAATTTAACAATACCATACAAATCTACATATCTGTCAATGGGTGAGTACGTACAGAATACCCCCACTCTAAGAGCAATAATTTTACAAGTCAAACAAATATATTAACAGATCTGTCAATGGATGAGTGTTTACATAATACCTCACTATTGCCACTCTGAAAGTCAATACAAATATTAACTTTATATGTCATCAAATCAATAGTACATAAGACAGCACTTTGATGTTAATGCTACATAGCTATAGAAATCTGAACTAGATCGGTCAGTAAGTCAGAAATAGTTACATACAAAAACTTAACTAGATCCGTCATTAAGTAAGTAATGTTACATAGATATACAAAAATCTTAACTAGTTCTGTCATTAAGTGTTTTCAGTCACTGATCCAATTTGTCTTTCCCTACATTCAAGTTATCCACAGAGACTGTTAGCTACTGATGGTGAATAATTCTGTGTATTGTGTACAAAGAATCATGCATGAACTGTGGGTCAAATATAACACCATAATATATTCAGTCTTATAGTGAAAATATAGTAAATATAACACCATAATATATTCATTCTTATAGTGAACATATAGTAAATATAACACCATAATATATTCAGTCTTGTAGTGAACATATAGTAAGAGTTCACTTAATGGACTGAAACTTTACCATGGCAAAACCTTCTTGTGGTTGTTTGAGGCTTAATGCCATTTGTCAGCAAATAATAGGCTATACATCGTGGCCAGTAAGTGGAGGAACAGAAACTTCATGGAATAACAACCGACCCACATGAAGCTACTGGCAAGCTTTCTCTTCTACCGAAGATGTCAAGCCTGAGACTCGAACCTACATGAACAGTTGTGAGATGCTAGTGATCTGCACAGTTGAGTGCCTTAGACCACTCACAATCCACAGACCCACGGTGAAACGAATACTCAAATGAGGGGGCCCCGAGTGGCCGAAAAAACTCTCCGTTATGGATCACTGCCATCACACCTCTGTCTGCATGGGTTCGAGTCTCAGATTCAGCTAATGTGGGAAGTGATAATGCTTGCCAGTAGCTTCTCGTGGGTCTGTGGTTTTTCCCTTGACTGTTTTCCTAGTATCTTCCTCCGTTAATCCTGGACACCATGTATAGCCTATTGTTAATGAAAAATCGTGTTAAAGCCAACAACAACAATAACTCTAAAGAGCAATCGCCGACATACATGCATTTACAGAAGCTACAAGATATTCAATCAGCATTTTAACAGACGATGCTGACATCGCTGTGTACATTTTGGCATTGTTACACATTGCGCTGACAATACTGTGTACATTATTTCAGCATTGTTATATATTGTGTTGACATTGTTACACATCATTGTGTTGTCAGTATCACCTGCCATGAACAAACAAAAGCTTCACTTTGGCCACAGGGAACTGTAAATAAACTTGAAACTTGATTATATGTTACAGTTAATCTAGAAGAGATTAATAATGGATATATATGCGTATGCAAATACATTGACTCCACTGAATATCCATGCTCTTGATTTGGGGAAACAAATTTGATAATTTACCAAAATAAAACTCAAATAGGACAGACTTGCTCCCAGTTAAAACTTTAAATTGCTAACCATGACCCATAATTCTACCAGTTTTGGAAGCCTGAGACCCAAGAAAACCTGCCTTATTATAATGACTGGTTTTGGAAGCCTGAGACCCAAGAAAACCTGCCTTATTATAATGACTGGTTTTGGAAGCCTGAGACCCAAGAAAACCTGCCTTATTATAATGACTGGTTTTGGAAGCCTGAGACCCAAGAAAACCTGCCTTATTATAATGACTGGTTTTGGAAGCCTGAGACCCAAGAAAACCTGCCTTATTATAATGACTGGTTTTGGAAGCCTGAGACCCAAGGAAACCTGAATTATACTAATGACTGGTTTTGGAAGCCTGAGACCCAAGAAAACTTGCCTTATAATAATGACTGGTTTTGGAAGCCTGAGACCCAAGAAAACTTGCCTTATAATAATGACTGGTTTTGGAAGCCTGAGACCCAAGAAAACCTGCCTTATTATAATGACTGGTTTTGGAAGCCTGAGACCCAAGAAAACATGCCTTATTATAATGACTGGTTTTGGAAGCATGAGACCCAAGAAAACCTGCCTTATAATAATGACTGGTTTTGGAAGCCTGAGACCCAAGAAAACCTGAATTACACTAATGACTGGTTTTGGATGACTGAGACCCAAGAAAACCTGAATTACACTAATGACTGGTTTTGGAAGACTGAGACCCAAGAAAACCTGAATTATACTAATGACTGGTTTTGGAAGACTGAGACCCAAGAAAACCTGAATTATACTAATGACTGGTTTTGGAATCATTCATGTGATACAATATATATGGATTTATTTTCCCCCAAACTATACCTTAGTTTGAAGCTCATCCAATTCTTTCTTTGCACCAGCTTCCATCTGACTTTTCACCTTGCTGGCTTCCGCACCTGGAAAATAGTTAGATGATGGTATCATCTTCCAAACTGACTGACTGTCTCATTTGACATTCACAGTGAAAGTGTCAACAGGATCGATCAAAATTAACACAGAATGGGAGCAGATTCCAAATTGCATTAATTTTAATCACATTGTTAATTTATTAAAGTGGAGAAAGTGTCATCAATAATTTCCTCTTCACCAACATAAATAAGGGCTTGTCGACATGGCAGTTGTCATGCATCTGCAAGCAAGTGTAATCTGATGGAATTGATAAGCCTGATAATGGCATATGACATTGTAAATATACTGAGAATGACACATGAGTGAGTAGTCTGAAAATGACATATCAACAGGTAAGTAGTCAGAAAATGGCATATGAACAGGTGAGTAGCATGAGAAAGGTATTGAAACAGGTGAGTAGTATGATAATGGCATTGGAACAAGTGAGTAATCTTAGAATGACATATGAACAGGTGAGTAGTCTGAGCATGGCATATAAATATGTGAGTAGTTTGAGAATGATATATGAACAGGTGAGTAGTCTGAGAATGACATTGGAACATGTGAGTAATATGATAATGACATATTAACAGGTGATTAATCTGAGACTGGCATATGAACTGGTGATAAGTTTCTGAAAATGGCATCTGAACAGGTGAGAAGTCTGAGAATGGCATATGAACATGTGAGTATAATGTGAATAACATGAAAAGGTGAGTAGTCTGAACATGGCAATAACAGGTAAATATTCAGAAAATGGCATCTGAACACATGCAGTCTGAATATTGCACATGAACAGGTGAGTAATCTGAGAATGGCATATAAACAGGTGAGTAGTTTGAGAATGACATGAAAAGGTGAGTAGTCTGATAATGGCATATGAACAGGTGAGTATTATGAGAATGGCATTGGAACAGGTGTATAGTCTGAGAATGGCACACAAACAGGTGAGTACACTGATAATGGCATATAAACATGTTAGTAGTCTGAGAATGACATATGACCAGGTGAGTAGTTTGAGAATGGCATTGTAACAGGTGAGTAGTATGATAATGACATATTAACAGGTGATTAATCTGAGAATGGCACATGAACAGGTCTGTAATCTAAGAATGGCATTGGAACAGGTGTGTAGTCTGAGAATGGCACATGAACAGGTGTGTAGTCTGAGAATGGCATTTGAACAGTTGAGTAGTTTGAGATTGGCATTGGAACAGGTGAGTCTAGTCTGTATATAATCTGCAAACTAAAAATACAACCAAAATGTCAAAGTATAAAACAGCTCCAACTAACCACTGACAGACCTTCAAATAATGAATTATTTGAAAAGACCTTGAAATTGATATGTGGATCAATAATGTAATGTATCATGTATGATGTTATTGTTGTAGCTGTTTACTGCCATTTTTCAGCACAATATAGCCTTCACATGGGGGTCAGTATATATGATGGAGGATGATCTGGGGAAACTGTGGAAAGAACCACCAACCTACAATAAGCTATTGGTAAGATTTCTCACATATCCTTATTGGCCAAACCAAAGACTCAAACCCATGCAGAGATGAAATGGCAATGATCATAATGATCATAATGGTGAGTGCTTTAGACAACTGGCCACTTAGTACCCCTTTATCATAGGCTGTACATTGTGAATTGTATTGATATGCAGCACAGGCCAATCAAATCATTCTAATTATATTATTTTCACTTGAAATTACATTTCAGTCTCACCTACAAGAATTGCATTGTCATTTCTGCAATGTCATTTGTAAGAAGAACTTCCCAAATTTTCCCCAGAGTGCCAATTTTTTTCCTCCAAATAAATAAAAGACTAAATACAGACATGGCAATTACCATGTGATTAAAGGCGAGAAGAGACTGATACATTGACTTTGATGAAAATGTTTATGAAGATTCTACCTAAAGTGTTTCAGTTCAATTAGTAAGCATTCCAGCTGTTGGATATTCACATGAAGTGATGACTACTGGATGCTAAAATTCTAGATTCAATGTGCTTGTGATATTTGTATTATTTTATTTGCAAATAGACTTAGACAGATTGTATTTACCATGAGAATCGCATTACCTAATGAGAAACATTATATGAGCTATTTGGCTGAATACAAAATGATGTGTTTGGATAATTTTGTATCAGATGGACATCATTTACATTATCACATGCTACATAATGGTTAAGAGGTTTTAGTGAAATCCCACTGTCAGTACAAATGTCAATTTAGAAAAAGCAGTCATACAAATTTTTATGATGACCTTGAAAGTGTTGATTTATGGAGTTCTATCAACATCATTGTATACAGACACACCTATATATTGCAAGAGAGACACACCTATATATTGCAAGCGAGACACACCTATATATTGCAAGAGAGACATCTGTATATTGCAAGAGACACCTATATATTGCATGAGAGACGCCTATATATTGCAAGAGACACACCTATATATTGCAAGAGAGATGCACTTTCTTTAACATTTTTTTAAATACGACTATAATTAATAGTAAGAAGAAAGAGTGCAAGTATTTTCTGTGGGATGTATAAAGGCTACCGTCTTTCATCATGTTTCCATGTTTAGTGAATTTCCATCAAGACTACTACAATATCATTCTGATTAAGAGTATTAAAATATCATTCTGATGAAGACTACCACAATATCATTCTGATGAAGGCTACCACAATATCATTCTGATGAATACTACCACAATATCATTCTGATGAAGGCTACCACAATATCATTCTGATGAAGACTACCACAATATCATTCTGATGAAGGCTACCACAATATCATTCTCATGAAGGCTACCACAATATCATTCTGATGAAGGCTACCACAATATCATTCTGATGAAGGCTACCACAATATCATTCTGATGAAGGCTACCACAATATCATTCTGATGAAGGCTACCACAATATCATTCTGATGAAGACTACCACAATATCATTCTGATGAAGGCTACCACAATATCATTCTGATGAAGGCTACCACAATATCATTCTGATGAAGGCTACCACAATATCATTCTGATGAAGACTACCACAATATCATTCTGATGAAGGCTACCACAATATCATTCTGATGAAGGCTATAATATCATTCTGATGAAGGCTACCACAATATCATTCTGATGAAGGCTACCACAATATCATTCTGATGAAGGCTACCACAATATCATTCTGATGAAAACTACCACAATATCATTCTGATGAAGGCTACCACAATATCATTCTGATGAAGGCTACCACAATATCATTCTGATGAAGGCTACCACAATATCATTCTGATGAAGACGACAACAATATGATTTTTATGACGTCTAGTCAACAATATGATTTAGATAAAGACTACAACAATATCATTTTGATGAAGAATTCTACAATATCATTTTAATGAAGACTACTTCATTATTATTCTGATGAAGACTACCACAATATCATTCTGATGAAGACTACCACAATATCATTCTGATGAAGACTACCACAATATCATTCTGATGAAGACTACCACAATATGATTTTGATGAAGACTACCACAATATCATTCTGATAAAGACTACAACAATATCATTTTGATAAAGACTACCACAATATCATTTTGATGAAGACTACCACAATATCATTTTGATGAAGACTACCACAATATCATTCTGATGAAGACTACCACAATATCATTCTGATGAAGACTACCACAATATGATTTTGATGAAGACTACCACAATATCATTCTGATAAAGACTACAACAATATAATTTTGATGAAGAATTCTACAATATCATTCTAATGAAGACTACTTCATTATTATTCTGATGAAGACTACCACAATATCATTTTGATGAAGACTACCACAATATCATTTTGATGAAGACTACCACAATATCATTTTGATGAAGACTACCACAATATCATTCTGATAAAGACTACAACAATATCATTTTGATGAAGAATTCTACAATATCATTCTAATGAAGACTACTTCATTATTATTCTGATGAAGACTACCACAATATCATTTTGATGAAGACTACGGTAACCACAATATCATTCTGATGAAGACTACCACATTATCATTCTGATGAAGACTACCACAATATCATTCTGATGAAGACTACCACAATATCATTTTGATGAAGACTACCACAATATCATTCTGATGAAGACTACCACAATATCATTCTGATGAAGACTACTACAATATGAATCTGATGAATACTACCACAATAAAATTCTGATGAAGACTACCACAATATCATTCTGATGAAGACTACCACAATATCATTCTGATGAAGACTACCACAATATCATTCTGATGGAGTCAACCACAATATCATTCTTGTGAAGTCTACCACAAAATCATTCTGATGGAGTCTCCCACAATATCATTCTGATGGAGTCTACCACATTCTGATAAAGCCTACCAGAGATTTATTCTGATAAAGAATGTGAATAACCATACAGGCACCAAGATAAACTGGTCCATAATTTTGCCATTTAGCAATGTCACATATGCCAATTAGTCATTCCCATGAAACATGGAGACGAACACTGGTGTAATCATTGTTGTACCTGTGTTATACCAATTACCGTATTTTGGTGTGTATAACGTGCACTTTTTTTAACCTAATTTTCTTATCTTAAGTCGGGGGTGCGCGTTGTATACAAGAACTAAAACAAAGATTTTTTTCCAGGTCGATCTGTAGAGGATGAAGGCACTATAGCCAGCTACATGTATCACATTCACTACTTGTGAAATATTAAATCCATTGTACATTGCATTGTAACTAAAATGTTTACCGGTACTAGCCATATTAAAGAAATAAATAATGCTTACAAATAGTCTTGTTCTTTGATTGCTTATGTTAATAAACTGGTTTCTGTGCCTCGGCCGGAAATACATGTACATAACGACTGGCAACTTGTTCAAAAGCTGTGCGAAGTGCCGCATTGGAGCGGAACAAATACCACTGTGTGGATTACCGTACTTGTTCCGTAAATGTTCAGTACTGTATTCCATAACTGTTGATCTAATCAAATTTTTCTTCATTTATTATTGGTTGAATTGATATATAATATGTGTAGAATTCAACTAGTGTTAATGTTCTCATCAGAGCATCTGTAAGGGACATATTTTTTGCGACTACGGGTTCTTTCTTACGGGAACAATGATACGTTGTGGAACAAAATAATCAATGTATGAAGTCGGAAAACATTTTTTCCTCTTTGGAAAATAAGCTTGTTACTTAGTTTTATTTCTCATCTTAAATCATAGCATTTGAGATATCTTTGCGATTATACATTGATCAATGGCTTCAATGCTTCATTGACTCGGTGTGGTCTTTTCACGGTAATCGGCGCCAGGTAAGCTTTGATGCGCTCAACATAGTTACAATGCTTTGTCTCGGTGAGCAGTATTTAATTGATTCAGCTCGGTGTTTTTAATAGTGATCCTTCATTGACTCGGTGGTTAAAATACAGCCAGTTCTGCCTGCAGTATTTATTAGAGTACATCAAAAGAACATGACGCAATAACTGGGCGGCAAGTTCAAAGGACTTTGACTAGCAGCTTAAGTGGGAAAAATGTGCTGAAATTTTCAATGACTGAATTCAGAGACAGAAAGATCCTGAGATATACATGTAGTTATTATAAGAATACACTTTAGCTTCCATTATTTAATCTACGGACATGTACTATTTCATCATTCATTACGTACACCCGTTACGTAATTTTTGTTATTTTCTTTTCATTGAATTCAGTCACATAATGATCTGTGACAAAATTATTGAATATTTTAAATCCGTGTGTGGATATTTTCGATGCAAATATTTGTATTATGAGTTCAATATGCTGGTGACCAACACACATTTACACCGTGTGGAAACATGAGGAAACCCGAGCTGATTGACGTCTGCCAGTGGATAGCGGATGCGTGGGCCGAGCTAGATCCAAGTATCATCATCCATGCCTTCAAAAAGTGCTGCATCCCAAATAAAATGGATGGCACAGAGGATGACATCTTGTGGGAGGACAATGCCAAGCATGAAGACCACTCAGAGTGCGAGGACAAAGATGATGATGAAAGTTATTATGCAGCAACACCAGGAATGATGACAGAGGACATACAGCGACTTTTCGAAAGTGATGACGACGAAGAGGAATTTGAGGGATTTGATGCAATAGATTGCGTCAACTAGACAAACCTTTAAAGGGCCCTTTTAAGGGCCAACAATAAAATCGGAAAGATACAATATCAATATTGCCACTTTTTCATTCACTATCTAAAATGACCAACTGTTGCTGCACTATGAAAACGGAGCGAAATACCGGTAGTCACAATTTTAAAATCCATTATATCACATGCGCGTTATATGGCAGAACTACGTTTTTTCCAATTATTTTGGGTCGAAAATAGGGGTGCGCGTTATACATCGGTGCGCGTTATACACACCAAAATACAGTAGTTTACCTATATGTTAAGAATGGTGTAAATACCTGTGGACTTACCTGTCTAATGACAAATTTAAAAGTAGTTATCTTCTTGACATACCTTTCTTAGTGAAAATGCGTCTGAACAATTTCACAAGTTTAGGCTGCTTTTTAGAATGGGTGGATTTTAATGCTGCTTCTGGGACCAGTGTCATCTGTTCCTCCTTACCAGCCTACAAATATGTTTACAAGAGTATGAACAAACAACTAAAAAATGACAATGGAACATTTAAACACGTCATAAACATTGTACACATATTTAATGACAATGGAACATTTAAACACGTTATAAACATTGTTCACATCTTTAATGTTACTCACTTTTTATAAAATTGGTATGTGATCCGTTTCATCCATGTCTTTTCATTTCCCTAGAAACATCCATTATTGAGATGTAGGACTCAAAGCAAGAAGCCTACATAATTGCAGTACACCTCTACTCAAAGCATTTCCTGCAACTGTTTAATCTGAAGCTAATACTTACACAAGCTAGAACTTGCACAAGCTAGTACTTACACAAGCTAGCGCTCGCACAACCTAGTACTCACACAACCTAGTAATAATATAGCCTAGTACTCACACAGCCTAGTAATCACAAAGTCTAGTACTCACACAAGCTAGTATTCACACAGCCTAGTACATTACACAACGCCTAGTAATCACACAACCTAGTATATTACACAACCTAGTAATCACACAGCCTAGTACTCACACAACCGAGTAATTACACAGCCTAGCACTCACACAGCCTAGTACATCATACAACCTAGATATCACATAACACAAGTTAGTAATTATTGCCGACACTTAATCAGGCATCCCACACCTTCTTACAATTAGCTACTGTTCCATCGGAAATATCAGTTTGTCACAGAATAAAACAAGAAATAACTTGGCTTCGCCTCAGAACGATTTGACTATTTTTCACTGTATATGCATACAATGCTACCTATTAAGCAACTGACCTAGCATTTATCTTATCGGATATCACTTGCGATGAGAGAAACTAAAAGCACGGTTTCTACAAGTATTTCAACGTTAATAATACTCATTCTCCTGTGGATTTGAGACAGGTCTTTTTTATAAACTGACACACTGGTCATTGCATCTTGTCAAGCAGTGAACGGTCTCCATTTTTGATCTCCAGATATAGAGCTGTCTCTTTGCTGTCTATACAAGTCTGTATGCATGTCTGTGTACATGGTGGATCCATGAAAGGTGGAAATGGCAATACAACTGTGCTAACCCAATTCCTGAGAACTGCGTGCTGTCTATACCAATGTGTGCTGGTATAACATGCTGGCTGTCTGGCCATCTGTATGTCTATATGGATATGAAAGATGATGTAACCATCAAGGCCATACAAAGACGAAACCACTAATTTGTAATCTTGTGAGCATGGTGAATCCATGAAGGGTGTGAGCAGCCAACCCAAAATATGGGAGTGTTTACAAATTATATGAATTATAGAGCTGTATCAAGGTCTGAGTCAAATATTTGTTTTAATTGAGTGTTGTTTCAACTGAGTACTATTTGAGCCATTTTCATTGCAAGAGATTATTTGAATCTTATTTTCATTCCATGTGATTAATTGAATCTCACTCTCATTATTTGAGATTATATGAATCTTACCATCATACATTTGAATATATGAATCATTTTGTTTCCTATTTGTGAATGTTTGGCTAGAGTAAAAGAATGAGGCGTATGTTTAGAGCGCGATAAAATCACTGTCTTTGTCGAATATATATATATATATATATATATATATATATATATATATATATATATATATATATATATATATATATATATATATATATATGTGGGGGGGTGTTTTGATTTTCATAAATAATAGCATTCACATCAATTTTACATTATTACTTGAACTTCCATTCTACATCCGTAGCAGGGTAAGATCTAAATGAACTTAATGAATAAAGCATATATATATACATATATATATATATATATATATATATATATATATATATATATATATATATATATATATATATATATATATATATATATATATATATATATATATATGTATATATACACAGAAAAACAGATTAATCTACACTACACAAAGTGTCTTGCAAGATTTAAACATTTTTAAAGCCTTCTTGTTTATCACTGATTTGCTTGTCCAGATCTAACTATTCCTCCAGGTTTTTTTCTCCACATATGTCCTGAGCTATTTGACTTTTTCCCACCGATGTCCTTGAACTATGTCGTTTTCTCACATACGTCCTTAAGCTATTTGACTTTTTCTCACAGATGTCCTTGAGCTATTTGACTTTGTTTTACAGATGTCCTTGAGCTATTTGACTTTTCCTCACAGATGTCCTTGAGATATATGATGTACTGATGAAAGTAAGGTTCCTCGGATGTTCAGCTTTTAATGCATAGTCATCTGCTAAACTGTTCATTGTTTTTATATCATACATTAGTGCGGATTAATTTCTTTTTGAAATCAACGATTTCCTCATGCAATGCTTTTTTCCCTAGTTGTTGTCTCAGTCTTCTTTTTATTCTTTCTCCTTATCTTCATAAAATGCCTTCTATCTGCTGTATGCACTGATGGTACTGATAAGCAGCCTTGGGGTGATATAAATTTTATTGATTCTACCAGCAGCTCAAATGCCCATCAATAATGACCCTTTTGGCAATCAATGATCTTTCTGCTATATTTACCTCTTCAATGTCTTTATTAACTGAGAACCCCTTCTCAACAGTGGCATGCCCATGTGACAAGACAAGCAATGTCTTTAGAACTTGCCAAAAATGTTGCCGCTGATTAACAAACCTGTCATAATTGAAAAGTCTGATCACTATTTTTATTTCTTGAAAAGGATTCTTTAAAAGGGCTCAAGTGATCTATTGGTAATGGCCAAGTAAAAAAATGCTGAAAATTCTTTAAGAACAGCATCACAACAACTGATACTGAACTTTCTCTTTCTGACTATTGATTGTATGTTTCTATTCAATTAGGCCTCTGTTTGGGTTTTACTTTCTAAAATGAAGGTATGATCAAGACATACCATGTCTTTCACTAAACCATAGTGAAGTGGAGATTTTCTAAGTAACTTGTCAGCAAAACAAACAAAAATACATTAGCATGCATCCTAAACTTCTACAATTTGTAGCTGACTCACTTTTTTGGCTTTTTTTAGTTCATAAATCATAGACTCTGCTACAGAGCCAAAAAAAACCATGTGTTTGGTTACATGATTTAATGGGTCAGTCATTTGAAATGTAACCATGTCTATTGTTGTTTTGATTTCCTCAATCTTTTCTGGGACAATAAACCTCTTTAGAAGGGTTATGGCAACAGTATTTTTAGGTCATGATGGGCAAATTGTAGCATCAGTTTTTTGTGTTCTGTATTGTATGGCTCAACATGTTTGTAATGTGAAATAAAGAATGCCAAATTTATTGCCATAAATTCATCCTTCAGAAAGCTTTTTTCCCAGTCATAAAAGATGCTGTCTTTGGGTCACAAACACTTGAATTACTTCACCAAAACATTTTCTTGAAGGTTGTATAATATTTAAAGCCATCTAAGCAAACGTAGTGTTCTCTAACCACCTGTGTTTGCAGAACTGAAGAGGAAAGTTGTTTTTTGTAGTGTTTAACGCAATCTTCTAGTGAAGTGTTTAACGCGATTTTTTAGCTTATGAGGCTATACATGGGCATCCAGTATTAATGATGAAGAACCCGGGAAAACCCCCGGAAATAACCACTAACCATCAGTGAAACATAGCACAGAGAATAAAGTTTGTGCTTGATTCTGTATCCAATGGATAGCCAGTGTAGGGGACCAAGCAGCGGGGAGGTGTGCTCTGATCATGGTACTCTAAAGATGGTCTGAGAAGCTGTGTTTTTAACGTTTTGAAGTTTCTGGAGTAGATATTGAGATGAACCAGAGCTAATGAATAAACAAGTGTTTTAGTGGCATCAACTAAAAAAGATATTTGCAAATGGAGCTGATGCGTCTCAGCTCAAGATATGCAGCCTTGCATATGTTTATGACATATTGGTACAATATGACAGTATTGGACAGAGTAACACCTAGGTTTCATTCTGTGTGACTTTAATGTTGGTGTTGCTGATATTTATTGTTTGAGGTAAAGGATGCGAATGAGAAAGTATTTGTGTTGTGGTCAGAATGGTCTCCATGTTCTCATCTTTCATCTGCAACTTGATACTTGTCATCCATGATTTCACATCAGAAATGCATCTCTACTCCATGGATGGTAGCATCAACTTTAGTTGTGTGGCTAAGACTTGTATATTTGGGTGTCATCAGCATACAATTGGCGAGACACTGGATGATGATCTATGACACATGAGAGCGGCTGAGTGTATATAAAGAAGTGAACAAGTCCAAGAACAGACCACAACATATATCAACTGGGCTGCAGTGTATTACATTTGCAGATACAATTTGTGTCATGTTGACTAAGTAGGACTTCAGCCACAGTATGTCTGTATTGTAAATGCCAAATACATACTGGAGATGGTGAATATATCATGGTATATTGTGTAAATGGCTACAGACAAATCAAAAAGGGTGAGGACTGTAATCTTTCCGCTATCCAAAGCAGAGAGAATGTCATTAAATACTTTCAGAATATTAGTTTCAGTACTGTGGCAAGGTCGATATGCAGATTGTACATTGCTAAATAGACTGTTCATATTCAGATGAGAATCCAGTTGGGTTACAACAACTTTTTCTAAGAGTGTTTATATGAATGGGAGATTAGAAACTGGGTGGCAATTCTTTTAACCGTTATGGTCAACTGTTGGTTTCTTCATCAGTGTATTTACAATGGCAGTTTTGAATGGGAATTCCCCGGATGTGATAGAGGTATTAATAACATCAGTTAGTGAAGGCAATATTGGATCTAAGCACTCAAGCAGCAGTGATGTTGGAATTGGATCATGTTCACAAGACTTTGGTGCACAAATTCATCGCGACTGTCCATGCTACATCCATAAAAACAGGTTCAAAGCTGTCGCTGAAATTCTGTATCGTAACTGTATTGTGATGATGAGTGAATTGAAATTGTGTTCTCAAGCTTCTCTCTAATGGTTTGTACCTTGTCACAGGAAAGATCTGCAAACAGGTCTGGAAGATCTATGGGAAAATGTAGTTAGAAGTGGTGTACATTTGTATGTTAGTTATCTCGAAGAACTCTGTGCAGGTGTAACTTTCCGTAATCTTAGTATTGTAGTGTCTAAATTGGCTAAATGACTATATTTGTAACATTCTTCTTAGCTGTGTCATTTATTTGTTTATGAATAGTGAGTCTGGTTGAAAGCAGAAGCCTCTCTGCTTTATGGCAGTCTCTTTGGGCAGTGTTAATCTAGTCCCTTACACTGCTATGCCAAGGAAAAGACTTTTTAATTGATACTCTGCATTTGGTGGCAGGATGCAGGCAGCTATTGAGTAGTTCTGCTGTAAGAGGTAAGAAAGTTGTTGGGTTTGCTTGGATGTCATGCATTAGTTTGGTTCTATTTATCATACAGAGGTTTCTCTTAAATACCACCTATCAAATTACCATACTCCAGAAGATTTGAAAATTGCTCCAAAAAGAGAGATTCAGTTAGCTTGTTTTTTTTTTCTTCTGCTAGGTGGAGGTTGGTAGAGGCAGAACAAATGGACTGACCTTTGTTTCAGTGTGAGGGTTGTTTGGACTTGTGTTGTATTTGAGATATTTTATTTATGAACGGCTTGATGTAGTAACCATTGGGTGTTAGATCCGCCCACTTGAGCTCATCACCTGATGTTTTACCATATTTTTGTCAGGAAGAAGATATCGATATTCTGACCGTTCATAAAATTAACTATTTCTGTGCGCTTTTCCGGTGGTCCTACTGATTGGGCATTTATTAATGCAATATGCAGTAGTATATCTGGGATGGTTGACACAAGTTATCTAAAGTCATGGCTGAATTTTTAAAGGGAGATAGCAAGAATTATTATTCCTGTTCTACGCCAGCCTGCTTTGAAATGTTTGTTATTTTGCTTCCATTTATATTTATGCAATGTACTAGTCCCAGTTCATTTAGTCTTGGGCACATTGAGGAACCAAGGAGTGTTTAAAGCAACTGATTATTGTCCATCATATAATAAACGGGTTAACTGACGAGCACATGATGGTGGTTAATTCAAGCACAAAGGACATCCTAACAGTGGATCAAGACAGCTGAGAAGAATTATAATTGTTCTCATTTCCAAAACAACAAGATGAAGAAACAAATACGATCCAAACAGCCAATCCATCATGAAACATGATAATGTAGATGAAGGCAGACAATAAGCACATATGACAAGAAAAACTGAACAAAAACGGAAGAGTTGCTTCAAGCTGGTTAAGCGATAGCATCATAGTAGCCATGTTTCCAGAAGTCCAAATATACAAGATATATTGGAAATAAATAGAACAGATTAAGTAATGTTGTCTTCCAAGGAAAAATAATATGCATATTTTAGGACTCGTTGAAACCAAATTAAATGATAACCACAATGATAATCTATTTCACTGTCAAGGTTACAATAACCAAATACACGGGGACAGAGAGACAGCAGGGGGGCATATTGTGGTATACCTTATTTAAGATGTAAATGTAGAAAAGCATCCTGACTTTGGTGTCACATGAAATTTAATGTTTTGGGTGGAAATATCTCCAAATGAAATGCAAAATAAATTGCTAGTTGGTTTCATGTTATAGACAACCTTCCTCCAAAGTAATTTGGAAGGATACCTTTTTTGAAACAAAACGATAATGTCCTTGCACTGGAGAAAGAAAACATACTGAATACTCAAATTAAGAACAACTAGATGGAACGTATTGAATCATTAGGCCTAGTCCATCTGGTAAATCATCCCACAAAGATAGCATAAATATCACACTCTTATTGATCACACTGATACATACATGCCAACCCCTGACGAGGAAATGGCGTAATCCAAGTGGTCAAAAAGCGGAATCCAGGCAGAAAAAGTGTAATCCACATATAACATGCTAAAATTTCAATAAACAATGATTATTTTCCCTTCTCATCCTTTACTGTTTCAAGTTTTCATATGTAGCACTTTTAGCTTTACACACGTCGACTAGAAACCTTCTTAAGACGTTTAGCGCTAAATTTTAAAATTCTTTCGACACGGCCGGAAATAGATGTCACGTGATGCTGTACTCTATTTCCTAATATTTAGAGGATTCTGTTATATTTTGTTTCGGGGTTTTCGGTTGCCTTTTTCTAATTTATCTGGGAAATTTTTGAAAGGGATAATTTTGCTCACATAAATGCATAGAGTTAAATAAAATATACTTTTTAAGCGCTAAAATATATTTAGACTGGTTCTGCAAGAAATATGAATTAGAATATGGAATCTGCGAGTAAAGGTTAAATTTGGAAAACCAGTCTGCTATCTCCTCACTACGCATGCTGATTCTACAAATAGAATCGAGGTCAACAGTAGAACCAGGTTAGCTATAAATAGAACATGATACTGTTACGAAAGTTCACGGTCTAGCATACTCTTATATTGAAGTTACGTAAAAGCCGTCTTTTCTAAAATACGGTCTGTGGGATTAATGGAATTTTAATAATAACGAGAAAACAAATAATTGATTTTTTTTGGGAGGTGGATATACCGAAAAAGCGTAATCCATATACGTTTAAGCGTAACCCGTAATTTAGTGACAAAAAGCGTAATGATTACGCCAAAAGCGTAATGGTTGGCATGTATGCTGATACCATCCTACCAGACAATGTGACTTGCTTTAATGTACCAAATATTGGTCGCAGTGACCACTGTCCTATATATGTTTTTAACAAGACAGGATAAATGCAAGAGAAATAGGAAAAATACATAAAAAAGTATCACTTACAGATCATTCAAAATTTTTAATCAGGAATTTTTTTTTTAATGAACTGTAAACAGTTCAATGGGATATGATTCAAAATTTAGATGACATAGATGAAGCTCAGATGGAGTATTCTCTAAGTGAGCACCAATGAAAGTAAATTGCGTAAAGTATACAATCCAACCTAACTGCTGTCCTAATGAAATTCTAGATACTGTGAAGAAACGAGATTAATTGAAGGTAATGGGAAACCATGCACAATAAAACATGGGGAAATAATAGAACAGGTATAATTAAAAATGCTTAAAAAATGTTTATATCAATCAATGCTTGAAAACAGAAAGAACAACACAAACTCCATCTGGATAGTATTAAATGAACTCATTGGGGTAACACACATACATCAAACAAATACAATTCACTCACTTCTGGTAAATGATAGCACAGTTACTGATAACACTGACATTGCAAATGTTTTTGATGATTTTTTTAAAACTAAGTTAAAAGAACTAAGGAGACATGTTTCTTTATTCCACAAGTTTCAAAGAAACATTGTTAAAAAAAGTGTCTCAGTAAACTAGATACCAAGAAAGCTACATGACTTGATCAGATTGGTGCACCACTCATAACAACTACTGCTTCAGATATTTCGGATAGCATAACATTCATAATCAATTTAAACATTGCAACCTCATCTGTCCCCAAAATATGGAAAACTGCAAAAGTAACGCCTATGCACAAATCTGGTTCTAGCTAATTTCAATACAAAAAAAACTGTCAAAATTGATTGAAAAACATATCCATCACCCGTTTATGTCATACTGAACGAACCACTTGCTGTTACACCCTAATCATCAGGTTGTAGATATAATCATTCATGTGAGAATAATTTGATTACTTTTAATGATACATGGCTTCAAGCCCATGATCAAACGTGAATAATAGGATCTATATTTGTAGAATTCAGAAAAGTTTAGAACATGGGGGATCATGACACCATTTTGAAGAAACTGGAAAGTTACTAATGTGATGAAAGCACAATTTAATGGCTTACTACATACTTAAGTGAGAGAACACAGCATTTTTACATATATAATGTTCTGTCCAAACCTGGAACAACTATAAATTGATTATCAAAAGGCTCAATTCTAGTCCATTACTATGTATTTTAATGATTACCACAATTTGGGACCGGAGTGGTCTAAAGTGCTCTTCGTCTCACCCCTTTCCGCTTGGGTTCGAGTCTCAGAATCAGCCAATGTGGGTATTGAAAAGCTTACCAATAGCTTCCCGTGGTCATTGGTTCTTTCCAGTAGTCTTACCGGGTTCTTCCTCCACCATTAATACTGGTCATGATGTAGAGCCTATTATGTGCTGAAAAACAGCGTTAAACCCTACAGCAACTAAACTTTGTTCTCTGATCCAATCAAATAATTGTGCAAGTCTTATCTTATAAAATTTCAGCTTCATATATTAAGCCAATACAATAACTACAAGTTTTACCTGATGAAATTACGAACTGATTCACTCCTGAAAAATTACCGTATACTATGTACACAATAAGGTACCAATTCAGTGAAAAGTGTTAGTATTGAATTAACATGAAGGAAAAAGTATTTTACCTGTTGAATAGCATCAGCATGGGTCCCCACAAGAATAACTGGGGGAGGGATGACTTTAGAATTCATGATTTCGTTGTCTGGTGGTGCACAGGAATGAACCGAATTCATCCAAACCTCGACTAGCTCTGAAAAGATAAGGAAAAAATGTATCAATAACAATCTGAATTATGACATTTTATACAACAGTACTGACTTTATGAATAATCTAGTTCAAGACAGTTTAAAATGAATCTATGACAGAATGAAATGTTTTAAGATGGCACAAGTATTCATAAAATGAAAAACTGTAATGTTGCAGTCAAATTTCCAAATAAACAATGCCTGAATGGGTTTCAGTAAATAAGTGTGATCAATTAAATCATGTGTATGTGGCCAGAACAAGGCTGAACTATAATATCTTAATACCATGTATTCTGACTCAGACACTTACCCCCATTACAGAGGCCTAACGGCGGTGTCCTACAGTCTTCCTTAGTACCCACTTTGTTTATAAGGTTGCTCCAAATAGTCAACACATGGTCCAACTCAACTGTACTAAAATGAATGCTGCCTTGAGTGTGTGTATTTTGGACTTAAAACAGCTTTAACAATTTTCCAGTCATATCACTATGTCTGTAGAGTGGCAGGTTATAGTGATACCTAGCACTGGGGTATCGTGTCGCAGACTTGTAGCATGATGTCATACCCAGTTACATTTACCTGACTGATTCTAACACTAACCTCTTAATGCTGAGCGCCAGGCAAGGCAGCTGTTAGTACCATTTGTGCAAGTCTCCTTAAGATCGAACCCATGACCTCGCGCATCTGTAATGATCGCTCTAACCACTAGTCCACTGAATCAGTCTCCATGCTACCTTGAAGGGCAAGGTTACAAGTAATTGGAAGGAAATGAACATGGCCTGAAATGGTCTGAAAACGTATAAGTAAAAAACAACTACCTGAAATTCTGAAAATAGGTTGAATACTTGTAAGCAAACCAACACTGCCTGAAATATTTTAATCAGAGGTCTCAGAAACGCTTAATTACACACGTATTTGAATGAAAATTTTGTATCTCGGATGGCGAAAATCAATTACCAAGAAGTCACAGGCATGCCAGTCTTGCTTTATCTATCCGTTGAGTGGGAAATTCAAATGTTGATCAATTTAGCTGTGCTGATATTTACAATGACAGAATTCAGTGGATGAAAGGCCCCCAGATGTACATATTGTCATTCGAGTACATCAAAAGAACATGATACAATAGCTTGGCAGCAAGCACAAAGACTTCGACTGGAAGCTGAGTGCAAAGAAAATATGATAATTTACAATGATTGAATTCAGAGGGAAAAAGACCCAGTGTTGCACATGTGGTACATCAAATGAACAAATTGAACTTACATAACTGTGTTTCCTAGTGTAGCAAAATAAGCAGTGAGTGTCAACTCGAAATCAACACACATTGAGACTTAAAACAATATGTCGTCTGCAAACTTTGCACAAGTATTTTGGGGTAAAATGAGAAATTGATGAAGATTGTAATGAGATTAACACGAGTGCTGAAGTTGCTTGAATTGATAGTTTGATGGAATAGTAGCTAAGTGTAAGAACGTGTGTAATACCAGGGTTAGTGTAAGAATATGTGATGCAAAGCTAAGTGTTTGGAAAATTAATCTCAAAGACATGCACTTTTTCTTTATTCAGCCACTAAACACTGCCTGAAATATTTTATTTAATACCTGAAAGCAACTAAACACTGCCTGACATTGTCTTTAAAATTTGTTAGCAAAGAAATGCTGCCTGAAATATTTTTGAATACTTGTTCAAAGAAACCTTGAGTAAAATTAAATGTTTCTCATTTTATTGAAAAGTTTGCTCAAAATATTTATATGATCATGACAAACATTGGCAATACACATAACGTAACAAACTTTTCATCCAATAGTCCTGAATGAGTACCTGTCCAGCATGCCAATAATCAGCACTTGCCCATCATTCCTTCAATCAGAACTTGCCCAGATTGTCCTGAATTAATACTTGCCCAGTATTCCTTGAATTAATACTTGCCCAGCATGCCCCTAATCAATACTTCCCCAATGAGACCCTGAATCAATTCTTCCCCAGTAGACCCCAAATCATTACTTCCCCAGCAGGCCCCATCAGAACTTGCATAGGCAGCTTGCCCCAAATTAGTATATCTCCAGCATGTCCTGAATTCATATTTGTCAAGCTTGCCCTGAATCAGTAATAAGTATGATTGCCCAGAACATGTAGTTTTGCCATCCTGACCCTTTCAGAGAAATAATTGATAGCCCTAAAACAGCATTGTCAACCTGGGCAACAGATTGGCAACTTCAATACACCATTACAAATTCTGATTTGCCACTTAGAACTGGGCATGTAAATTTGTAATGCTGAAATAAGCAACTTTAATACTGTAGGTGAATAACAGTGTGATATCTAATTGAAGTTATATTTTAGTAAAGAATGAAGTAATATATCATCACACAGTTGTAGCAACCCTAAACTCACCAAGCACTCTGCACTCCAATTTGCCTTTCTCGTCAAAGAAAAATTCATCATCTACCATATCGTCTATATGTCCACTGAGATCTGAAACCAATAAGTATATGGCACGTCTTGACAGGAACATTTGGTGTGTTGTGTAGAAGGCATATTGGCCTGCAAAGTCCCACATCGTCAAAGGTGCATATGTGCCTAGATCATTTTTTATTTTATCTGCATTCTTTTGCAACAATTGTAAAATTTCTCTGTTGGGATCCTTCATACGACTTTCACTGGAAACATTTTCTCCAGGTTCTGATATAACCTTGGTGTTTGCATTAGACTTTGGAAGATTTCTCAGAACGCCAGAAGACCCTATTTGTTGACTAGTTTTGAGCAAGTCAGGATGAGGAGAAACAAGGTCTGGTTCTTCTGCAACATGGTCCTGTGCACTTATGTCAGTGATCGCACCTTCGTGAGAAATTACAACCTGTTTCTCATCAGCAGCCTCACTCCGCACTTGTTGTTTCTCAATGAGAACCTTGGCAAGCCGCTGTAGTCGATAATCCTGTTCTGACTCTGAAAAAAAGAGAGCAGTTTATACAACTGAAGTATGCATTGTATAATACAATCAAGCCAAATATAGAATTCAAGAGTAAATAGCCTGTTAGAAGTTAGGATCAAATTCTACCATCTCACATTGATGCAGATTCCATTCCACTTATTTAAGGACAGGTGTTGCAAACACTATAAGTATCCATAAATCCTGATTTATTTGCCTTGAAGTTTACCAAATTAATGTAAAGTCCAGGAATTTCAACAAACGCACAAAACGACACCAGTATGAGGTAGGGGACAAGGTGTTGTTGCTGTTGCCCCAAGAGCACAACAAGTTGCAAGTTTCTTGAAGGGGTCTGTACATCTGAACCAAGAATGTCGGAGGTCAAACCTATCGGATACGACCTCTGACTAAGGAGAAGTTGTACCATGCCAATCTCCTTGAGAGATACTGAGAAAGAGCGACCATGAGCGATTTTATCGTTGCAATGGTCGTCACAGAGGAAGCTGAGGATTCAAACACTGTCCTGAACCATCCATTAACAAGGGTGGAGACACCCTCGGACGTGAAGTGTGACCCCATGTGGAATGCAATACAGTGGGAAGAGATATAGACAATGCTTGCCATGTATTGTGATGTGTTCACGGATATACCCGGGAGAACATCACTTGTCGAGTTCAGGTTAAAGCTTATGGATGGACAACTGGCCAGTCTAGCAGAAAGTATACCCCTTGCCCCACATGAAATGACCATAAGGGAAGAGAAGATGATTGCTCCGGGAGTACTCGAACCCGCCAACTCAATACAGGTATCCAGTAGTCCCAATGCAGAAGGATGGCACACATCGGCTTTGTGTTGACTACCAGAAGCTGAATTAGGTGATGGAATTTCAGGTTGATATGCTACCTGACCCAGAACATATCGTCGCTTCTGTATCGAAAGTGAGATATTTCTCGAAGTTGGTTCTGTTCAAGGGTTATTGGCAAATTCCTGTAAGGAAGGAGGATAGGGCAAAGTTCGCTTTTGCTACTCCTGGTTTAACCTACCAATGGTTGGTCATGCTGTGCGGAGCCCAGATTGCACCCAGCGTCTTCACTAGAATGAGGCAGAAGTTGTTGAAACCCTTGCATGATAGGTGTATCCACAACTTCATGGATGATCTCGTGCTTCACCACAGAGACATGGGGTGAATGTTTCATTGCAGAATACAAGGTCAATGTTTCTCGTAGAATAAAAAAAAAAACATTTGAACTGTACTGTAGCTTAATTGTGAAATGGTATTAATTCAGAAGATGAAAGATTAAATGATTAATGATTAGTGGTATCCACGAATGTCCATGTGCCATCTTTCACACATCTTTTGGGCCCAAGTTTTGTTTATGAACATTTATGAAACTTGTGCTCTTCATATAGATTATATACCTAACAATGCTTGCTACTGGGCAAACTGTAAAAACAGCAAGACTAGCACATACAGGACCATTGTTGGCATCATGACCACTGCTGCTATTTTGTGTAGCACTCAACAGAATAATCGTTTTTTTATTCCTGATTTAAGCCGATTGAGAATTGGGGAAATTGTGATATTTTGCATGTGACATGAATCGGTGAATTACTTTGAGAGTCGTGAAATTCACGAATGAAAGGACTACCTTATGACCTATGATTGCAGACCTGCCAACCCTGACAGGACTATCACACTAAGGCAGTATACATTATCTTCCCATAAGTTTGACCAGTTTTCAGAAAGGTGTAACAAAATATCATAAACAGCTCTTGAAAAGCTATAAAAGGTATTCAAACGTTCGGTATGCGAAACATGCAGCAACAGTAAACATTATGTTCGACTAAAAAGTATCTAAGGTATGGTTAGATAAAGGAGTGTCAGGGGGCATAAGCGTTTCTGGCTTACCGTTTTCTGTGGCCACTTCGGTTCCAAAACAGTGGTCTGATTTTACGGCATATTTTGATATAAATTTGGAATTTTTGAATGTAAAGCATTGGAACCCAACAAAATAAATATCCGGATGCATGTTTATAGTACTAAGCGGATTGTGGAAGTAAAACTTAGTAATAATTATAAACACAGTAGGTCTTAAGCTGCAAACAATTTTGAATATATCCATGTATATTTCATATTTCTGAGTAACCTCCATTTATCATACGAGTATAACGGTAAAAATTGTGCAAGTCCAGGTGGGTGGAGCTTAAGGTGCATTCAGAAATAAACAACAACACTAGCTATGATTGGTGGATTATGTAAGAGTTGCTCTTTCTGTTAGGCTTTTCTTGGCAACATGTGAATTTATGCTAATTCCTATATAGATCACATTTTGTATTTTTTTATGATTTTTTGAAAATGTGATACACATGACTGAAAATAAACATGTTGTGACTAGATAACTCATAGCCCTTTCTAGTTCCAGCAGAGTTATCTCTCTTAAATGCAATGGAGTACCTGGTTCTGTCATTGTCAAATTGACAATCTAATATTGTTTTCTATGACAGTGTGTGACATGCATGCTGAAGTTGGATAGAAAGTGTATTTGTTTCGCAAAACATTAGCATTGAGGTCTATGGAAAAAACAATTAGTACCGTGATACCTACGAAGGCTCATTTAAGGAGTCCTATCAGATCGTTTCAGCCATGTCTGCAATAACCGGTGCAGAGACAAAGTTATCCCTCTAATATTTAGCACATTAACCCCATTGTCAGTCGGTAGTGTGCAAAACTTGATTTAATTTCTAGAAGTCGTTTCATATACAGTCCTACCCGTTTATCTCAACATCCTCTGGCCCGAGGAAATATTGTCGACATAGGCGGGTGTCGAGATAAGTGTTGGGGGGGGGGGGCTGAAAAAAAAATAATTAAATTTCGTCAGCAGAAGGAGACCTGTCGTCAGTGAATAGCACTTACACTTTGCGAAAGAAAGAAAAAAGGAAATTTTGAGTTCAAGAAGACAGAATCAGTGTGAAATACACTTGTATATTGACAAATTACATTTTGGTTACCTTTGTGTAATAAAATCCAAATTAAAATATTGCATTGATCATATCCTGATACGAACGACATTACGATATTCAATGTCGGCATTAGTACATGGTTGGGAAGTTGTCAGTTACATGCTTCATCTACATATACTTAAATTGGCCTCGATTTTGGTCAGTCTGTACCCATCTTATTGAGGCTACCAAGGGGTTGGGGCTATTCACAGGGAAGTGAAAAACTGTCAACAGTACATGTATTCTCCACAAATACTTTTGTATCCAATGTTATGATGAACATTAAAGCGACTGAACCAACCACTTGTTTCAGCGAAGTTCTCCACATTAAGTTTTTTGATAATGCTTCATTGAACCATTTTAATGCTTCCTCCACGTCTTCAAATGTAGCAGTCTTGCTTCATCCTTTGGGGAGCGCAGTTACCTTCAACTTAGTCTTTCTTTATAGACTCAGCAGCTTTCATCCTTCCTGGACGTATCTTATTTTTAAGTGAAAAATATTTCACAGACCTCTTTGCGAGATGTTCATCCCTTAACTTCCTTAACAGCCAGATATTTGGTTTCCAAAGACTGAAAATTTAATTTGCGTTTTACCCTGCCATCGTAAATGTAAATAAAGTTAAAAACGAAACTTTCACAGCAAAATAAAAACTTGTTTTAATCACTGATCACTTTCAAAGGTCTCGAAAACGCGTAATCCATATTTTCACTCAATTTTTATATATGGGATTCAGAAAATCACGTATACAGGAGTCCTCTGTACGCATCAATTTCCGGATGGCTTGCTAGTCCTGTTTCGACCACCTGTTGATTGGGAAATTGTGTTCATCAATTGATCCTTTTAGTTGTCCTGATATTTACAATCAGAAAATTCAGGGGCTTAAAGACCGACAGGTGTACATGTTGTCATTGTAAGAGTACATCTGAAGAACATGACCCACAAGCTAGGCGGCAATATCAAAGACTTACCTAGCTACAGAGGGGTGAGATAATGTGCTGCTATGTCTTTTTATCCAACCACGACATCAAAAACCTGGCGGCAAGATCAACTAATTGTTGAACAAAGTATTGGTCTTAATTGGCAGCTTGTCAACATAAACGTTTTGAAAACAAATGATTTGTTCAAGCTGGGACCAAGGGCTTCTGTCGACATATACGTTTTTCTTTTATCTCGACGTCAATATAAGCATGACAATTTGATAGTAATAGTAGACCATGGGACCGGGACTTTGCTTTTTTGTCGACATAGGCGGCTTGTCGAAATAAGCAATGTCGATATAAACGGGTAGGACTGTATATATATATATATATATATATATATATATATATATATATATATATATATATATATATATATATATATATACACACACACATATATATATTTTTTTATTTCAATCAGATAAGCAAAATAGTGTTTGTGTTTCTCCTCTTGATATATATGTATTCAATTTATTCAAATAAACGGTATCATGGCAAAATTATACCTTTAAGAATTTAGTCTTAGAAAACTATATTCAAAATGGACATACATCACAATTAATGTTACTATACGTTCTATACATATATTTCTCTGCACTGAATTTTCCACTGAGTGACAATCAAAAGAAATCATATGTTAATCTAAAATTCCTCCAAAGATGATTTCACTGTGAAGTTCTTGTGAAATGTTCACCAGTATGTTTTTGAGAGGCAGCACTGTAAACAGAGCAGAATGTAAATAGAACACAAATTTCACTTCTAGATCATCACCACGGCCTTACTACTCAATGTGCCCTGTTGCTGAAATACACTCAGACAACCACTCGCTGAGCTCATATTCTCAAGAATAAACAATTACCTTTAAATCCCTACATAAAACGCATAAATAAAAGTCTTCTGTTGCCAACAAAATTAGAGGAAAAATTTTCTAAAATAGCCACTGAGCGGGAAATACTAATTGGTGATGTGCGTCCAAATGTTGGTGATAGGAAAATGTCTACTGAGTTATGTCCCCTTTATTAAGGCCCTTTTACAGATATTTTTCATTTCTGAAGTTTAATATTTATTAAGCATGGCTACATTCTGTTGAAATATTTATACAAACATGAAACAGTTGTAAGGTAGGTCCAATAATTGTGTTCGGGATAAAAGTTACACATATTCCTCAGAAGGCTGACGATACATGTGACTTGGTATTATAAGCTTTCATTGCTTGTCCTAAATTAAAACTAAAGCTATAAATATGTTTTCAGGCAATATCAAGAGTTGTAGACTTTGTTAATTTTGATGAAATTATGTGGGACCATGTTTTTTGAAAATTGACAAAAATGCATTTTGAGAATTGCCTACTCTCCACTCATTTCATTTCCTGACATCACGCCAATCTGCACAAAGATAGTTTAGACTTAATTTTTATCATTCTTAGATGCATCTACATTAAAAAAATTGATTTACTTGCAAAAAACTGGTATATCAATTTTCATGACCTATATCTAAGACGGTATCCAATAAATGCAATTGTGTCCCTTCCTGCTTGCATAAAAAAAATCTGAATATTCCTTACTAGATTTTTCTTCTGTGCTGATTATAAATACTTTTTAAGAGACTTAATTTCCGTTTCATCTTCAATATACATCGCTTGCTGGATGACATTTTTTTTTAAATTCTGTAGTCAACAGTTTCTTCATGCAGACACTTTGTATAAAACAATGTGTAGTTTAAGGTACTGCTATAAAGTTTTAGTCTGGTTCCCTAATTCAAATAATTTTAATATGAAACCTGGATCCAAATCAAACAAGGATAAGCCAATTATCTTCTTCAGCAACAATAATTGTTTCCGTATTGTTTCTTTTATTCATTAAGATGGGATTTTAAGGGTCATTTTTGTCAGACTTATGGCAAAATTGTAAGGATTGCCAGGTCTGTGATTGCAGAGACTGAGCATGCTCTGTCCTTAGAGTTGGAAGGAAATATCTACTGCTGAAAGTATGGAAATATAAGATTAATGCATTTCCAACAATGCTAAAACATTCTTCAATTTGGATCATACACAAATGGAATCTGAAGACCTGCCTTTACACATTAAGTGAAAACACTAGTTGTGTACACAATTACCTTTTTTCCGCAATGTCCATTCATGGCTGGATAATGAAACATCACAGCAATGCAAATGGACATCTATGCCCTCTGTGCTTTGTCTCTCCGAGATGTTGACATCCTTTCCAAGAAGTCGCTTTATGAGGGTTGTCTTGCCGACACCCTGATGTCCGACAACCATAACCCGTATACTGTACACTTTCTCCTTTCCATCTTTTAGTGCATTTTCAAAAAGTTGGATGGATCTGTCATCCATGTTCAAAATTTCTACTGGAATTCCTGTGCCTGTAATTAACGATTAGTTACATATTACTGACATACAAACTGAGTAAACTAGAATAGTATACATGCTGGACCTTTACTTCCACATTTAACACATTAACCCCTGAGCCAAACAGCTAGGTAGTCCCCGACAGCATACTTGCAGAGATCACCTAGAGCAGTGGTAGCCTTACCAGTGCCTGTATCCCTGAGACTTGCTGACAATACTTGGCTTGCAGATTTTTTTCAGCGAGCTACGAGTAATAAATGTTATTTTTTTAGATTTACGTTTCTTTAATTAAGCTAAATTTGGCAAAGCAGTTAATAAAATTACGTACAAAATGGTATACAAATTTCGAACTACATGCAAATATAAAACTGACACATAAAGATAAAATGAATTTCGTACCAGTTTGTTTCTCTTGCCATGAATAATCCATAAAAATCCACGATGATTTTACACTGAATAATTAACAGTATCAACACGTGAAATTCACTCCATTTGATGTACATACAAATTCCACTTGTCATCTATATTGCAAACTAAACCTCGTGTAAATACTTCTTCAGTCTGTGAAGTAAAAGTCTACTTCCAGCGGCTGATTCTCGTAATTTTCATCATTTTCTAATCTAAATATTTCCACTAATTTTGCCACTATCGAAGTGAAATTTTTTCCCCTGTCTTCAGCAATGTACATGCTATCTACATAAGCTAACATTTGATTGGTTAAACTGCCGGCATAACTAGAAAATGGCTTCAAATCAACCAATGGTTTGCGCCAATTCAAGTCGTCGCTCGGGATACAGGCATAATAAAATAGTGCCACCCAAACTCGGCGCTCGGGATACAAGCTATGCAAACTCAGACCAGTTATTGATGCACTCGGGACATGAGGGAGGTAAAGTGCGACGAGTTATTGAGGCGGCAGGGGTTAATGTGTTAAGTCTAATGACCCTGATAATAAGGCCCCAGTTTCTCAACTTAATCTACCATTAAAAGGCTCCAGTTTATCAACTTCATCTACTATTAATAAGGCCCCAGTTTCTCAACTTCATCTACTATTAATAAGGCCCCAGTTTCTCAACTTAATCTACTATTAATAAGGCCCCAGTTTCTCAACTTAATCTACTATTAATAAGGCCCCAGTCTCTCAACTTAATATACGGAAGTCAGTATCTGCTAATACCAAAGACACATGTCAATCTTAAATGCAATGACGTATAAAATTGCAATAAACACATTGAGTAGATATCATACAATCTTAAATGCTTAACTACAAATAGTCATTAGTTAAATTATCAAGGATGCCAACATCTTCCCTTCCCATAGTTCCAATATGCTAACCCATCTACACCTTGGTGAATTTATCAATTATATTAGTGCTTTCTCCTAGCAACATTTATTGGAATTCATGAGTTGCCTCCTTTAGTATGATATGTCAACTAAACAACAGCGTGTAACAGCAGTGCATTGTACATCAGGCAAAATTGGTGGAGGCAAAAGGATACTTTTTTAAATTTAACATAGAAAGTGTGAACTTGAGGAAATAATGAAAGAAGAAATCCTAAACTCAAAAGAGGCTTTGGAGTCTGGACCCCTACTAACATAATTAATAGTTTTAAATAAAAATTATATAAATTAATTAAAATATAAGTTATTAAGTGATGCAATAATCTGGTATAATGTGGGAAAACATATAAATTACACAATGCCCACAAAACCCACAGAGCCAACAAAACCCACAGCACCTACAAAATCCACAAAAGCATCAAAATGAATGCATTTTTACTTCCTATGACCAAAATGATTGTAGTGTGGGAAAAAGTAAAATATATAGCAGTATCAAATATGTGGGAAAAAGTAAAAAATACAGCAGTACCAATATGTATCAGGTTTATAACTAGTAATATGTGGTGGCAGGGGTGAGGTGAATATGGCAATGTCAGAGACAGATGTGAGGGAAGCAATGATAAATCTGGGCTACTAGGTCAGCATCAAAGAAGCTAATGTAACTTGGGTGTGACAATATATCAAGTAAAGTTTTGGGGTTTCAGGACGTCTTTGATAAACCTCGGCAAACAGGTCAACATCATAATATATCAGGATAACTCTGTCATGTTCATGCTATTTACCATGCTGTCATTCATCTAGTAACTGCTTAGCCAAACATTAGTCTGTATGTGGGGAAAGGGTATGGGGTTACTATATGCGTTTACAAGATATAGTGTGCAGGTAAAGAAAGGAAAGGGCAGAAGGACACAAAGCTTAAGGAAAAGCAGGCTGAGAAAGAAAAAGGGACTGCAGAAATAAGATGCAGTTGGATCTAACCACGGTGTTGGCATATGACCTTGGAAGATTTCTTAGAACTTAACGGCATTTCGGGAGGTTTTGAACAAAGAATTGAAATCAAGTGTCTAGACATAAGGAAAGAAACTTATAAAACTATGCCACGTATTAATACTGGCAAAATCATACTAAGAGTTGATACAAGGGACACAAGAAAAGTCCCTGAATTTTTTTAAAGTACATGTACCAGTTCAATTATGGTTTCATGGTTGTATACAGGTATGACCATGCAGTACTTGTGGTCAAACAGGCCATGACAGATGGAAATGTGTGCAAACGGCACAAACAACTTCACACCAGCAAAACAACAAGCCCAGCCTTCAAAACAAACCCGTACAATGGAGGAAGAGGCTCAAGTGGGGAACCAATAACCAACAACAAAAGCGGCATAACTAAGGAACCCACAACAATACAACCGAATAAACAACTGATAATCACAAGAAAAATAAAATTCCACACTAACAACAGATGAAGAACCAGAGAGCCTAATGGAAAAGGTGACTGAGGAAGATGAAACAACAAGAGGAAAGACACCAGCACCAGAACCAGAACCAGAATTCCCAATGGAAACAGAACTGGAACCATAAAAAACACCGATGAAAAAAAAAAGCAAAAGAAAAGTGTTATCACCCAAGCAGAATGAGTGAAAAAGATGCCAAACAACTGAACAATTAGAATCAAACACCCTTGAAGAAACCCGATATACTCCTATGACTGCAGACATGAAACAAATACTAAAATATATGATTTAAACACCCCTACTAACACTCTTAAAAACAAGTGAAGACACAATGACCCAACAAGAACCAGTGAGAACAAAAACAACCCAAACGAAAAAGCAACCACAAAGTCAAGTACCTGAAAAAAGTGAAGCTACAAGACAAACCAATGCAGACAGCTACCCAAAAGAAAACAAGACAAACACCAACAACATACAAACCAACCGACGAAACACAACAAACCAATGCTGACAGTGAATTCAAGACTCTGCCCTCAATCCCTCACAAGAGGAATCACAAGAAAAGGCAACGATAAAGACAACATCAACAATAGCAAAACACAATACAACCAAGGCAACAACAACAATAACAAACCACATCACACCCAACAACAACCAAATCAAACATGGGTGATCACCCTAGTCAATAAATCAACCAACAAAGTACACTGAAATAACACTAACCACAATTTACAGCAACCTCTACCCTTAAAATGGACGATAAGTACATTTTAAAACTAGCATCCACAAATTCTAGAGGACCAGACATACCAAAAGCTAAAGAACTCCTACGAATAACACAATCGCATGACATCATTGCACTATAGAAAATACATAACATACACCAAAACACCATCAATTTTATTGAAGACAACCTAAATACCATCCACATAGTACAAAAAGAAAATACACAACATACACCAAAAAAACCATGAATTTTATTGAAGACAAACTAAATGCCATCCTGATATTACAAAAAGAAAATACACAACATATACCAAAACACTCTTAATTGTATTGAAGGCAAACTCAATGCCATCATGATGATACAAAAGGAAAATACACAAATATACACCAAAACACCATTATATATATTAAAGACAATATATATTAAAGACAAACTAAATGCCATACTGATAGTACAAAAAGAAAATACATAACATACACCAAAAAACCATCAATTATATTAAAGACAAACTAAATGCCATCATGATGATATAAAAGGAAAATACACAACATACACCAAAACACCATCAATTTTATTGAAGACAAACTTAGTGCCATCCTGATAGTTCAAAAAGAACATACACAACATACACAAAAAAAACATCAATTTTACTGAAGACAAACTAAATGCCATCATGATAGTACAAATAGAAAATACACAACATACACCAAAACACCATCAATTGTATTGAAGACAAACTAAATGCCATCATGATAGTACTTAAAGAAAATACACAACATACACCAAAACACCATCAATTTTAATGAAGACAAACTAAATCAATCATGATAGTACAAAAGGATCCATGCAACATTAACTCAGGAATAGGGCTAATTATTAAGAATAAACAAATACAAAACAACTGGAAACATTACACCACACCCACATATTTTAGAAGAAGACTTTTACACATACAAACACAAAAAACACATATCATAACTGTATACACACCTGCAAGACATAAACAAAAACTACCTTTTCTACACGGTCTCTCAAATTATTTATCAAATTGTAGTCAAGAAAACATTATTTTATTAGGAGATTTCAACGCATGCGTAAATGAAATAGATCGACTTATACCCTATAGTGATAGAAGATCAACCACAGCCTTAATAGATATGACAAAATACAACTCGCTTATAGATGCTTATCGACACTTACACCCTCAAGAAAGAATATACACATTTGAATCCAACAACTATGCCTCAAGAATTGACCATATATATGTCAGCAACAACAACACACCAAATATAATTGAATGCATAATCATAAATGAAAAACTCACAAACCATAAAACAGTTACTTTAAAATATAAAACACCAGCTACAACCAAATGGGGAAAGAGTCACTGGAAACTCAATAATTCAATTTTAGACATACCCGAATTACAACATGAACAGCAAACTTCCTTCAAAACACAACTAACCTAAATATAATGCAATTTTGGGATACAATAAAAGATCAAATGAAAAAACATGTCAAAAATATTCTAGATTACATAGCCACTGCAACAAATTGATTGAAAAAGAATGCGAAAGAATACTAAGTAACAATAACAAAAGCGAAGAACAAAAAACAATAAACTAAAAAATTACTCGATCAATTACAATTATACAAATTAAATGTAGAAAAACAAAAAATTGGTTTATTCCAAGATGTGTACAATATTGGAAAGAAAATATATATATTAGGGAAAAAATTATAAGAGGAAACGATAGATCAATGACTAAACTAAGAGCCAATAACATAATATTACAAGAGAAACATGACATCCTACACAAAGTCAACACTTATTACCAATCACTATACAAAAGTAAAAACATTTCAAATGAAAATATCAAAAATTACTTAAACAAAATTGAACTTCCAACTACAAAACAAGAAGAAAAAGAATTGTGTGAACAGACAATATCCTTATTTGAAATTGAAACAGTCAGACACGTTAACCAACAGCAAGTCACCTGGCCTAGACGGTCTAACAGCAGAGTTTTACAAACATTTCAAACAAATAATAAGCCCATTCTTACTAAACCTATATTATGAAATACTTCTAACCAAAGAAATGACACCAACAATGAGAACTGGACTCGTTACTTTGATATTCAAAACTAAAGGCGACATACTTGAATTAAAAAATCTGGCGCACAATCTTCCTCCTGAACCTCGACTATAAAATCCTTAGCGCTGTCTTGGCCTATAGACTCAAGACGGCGCTAAGCGAAATAGTCATGAGCAATCAATCATGCGGAGAGGAGGGAAGACAGATATCAGATAATATTTTATCCATCTATAATAGAATTCATGTATACAACTAATAAAAATGGTGCCCTTATTCTTCTTGTTCAAGAAAATGCTTTTGATAAAATTGAAATTCACTTTATTATCCAAACACTTAAGAAAAATGGTTTAGGAATAAACTTTATAAATTGGATGAAAATCTTATACAACAAAATTAAATCTACTGTACAAATAAATGGTGCACAAACTGAAACCTTTCAAATAATATGATCAGTAAGGCAGGGATGTCGAATCTCAATGCTACTGTATGTGATTGGGATTAAAACTCTCAATAGAGTAATCCAAAATGATAACAATATACAAGGCATTAACATTCCAAATTATAAAAACCAAATTAAAACATTTCTACATGCTGATGACTTATCAAAATTCATAACTACCGTTGACTCATATAACCACTTAATAAAACAATTTAAACACTTCAGTGAAGTCTCAGATGTTAATCATGATAAAACTGAAATCCTACTAATCGGAGACTGGAAAAGAAATAATTCGCAACTACCGCGAGAAAAAAATTAAACAAAAATTAAAAGTTCTACGTGTATACCTAGGTAATAACATTAAAATGCTTAATTTGAACCAAATAATAACAAAATAAATAAAAACAAATTAGATGGAATGTCAGAGACTTTAGTTTTCTAGAAGAAAAAAACAAATAACCCAAACATACCTGTTAAACTCAATTTCGCATGAATTTATGAATTATATTACATTAAAGAAATAGAAAAAGCAATATACACATTTTAGTGGAACAAAATTTGTAAATTGTCACGTTTCACACATAAAATAGCTAAGGATAAAGGGGAAATGAATCTCCCCAATCTAAAACTAAAGCAAACATCTTTATACCTTAATAGAATCAACAACTTACAATACCCACCAACTCAACCTTGGCACGGAATATATACCAGTTGGTTTGGCTTTTTGTTAGCACACAACAAATCAATATATAACAATAAGAACATCACTAAACTGATTGAAACACCTAAATTAACTTGCAGACAAACACAAGCAATAAGGGAACACAGAACAAATAGTAGAATATGGGAACAAAAAACAGTAAAGAAATTTATGATATAATAAAACAAACAAAATTACCACCAAATAAACAGAATTAGGCAAACTTCACCTAAACTGGATTGCTATATGGAAAAAATGGCAAACAATTAAAAAACCAAAAGACCTATCATAAATTTATGAATATATACATGACGCATGGTGGACAGGAGAACTGGTGTACAAAAAATGTTATAAGACTCCTTCCAAAATGTCCACTATGAAAAAAATATATTGCCAATAAAATCTACATGATCCTAACGTGTGAAATGCTAAATGATAAAAGAAAAGAAATAAAAGAAAAATTGTCATACCTAACAGTAACAGGTCACTTTGACCCCAATTCACTTCTTTATACTAATAAAATAAATGACAAACCAATTTATCAGAACACTATTTAACTTCATACATCATGAATTCATGAATTCAAAAAAGAAACCAATCTATATGGATACCGGAAAATTAATAATAATAAAATCAAAGCCGTAATGTCTAGATTTGAAGAAAAAAAACCCAAACCAGTTATATCAACCTATAATAAAATATAAAATAAAAAAAATAGAAGAAAAATATATATTCAAATTAAATTTTACAACCGAATCGCATACACTGATTTTACAGCATCTTTACAACTTACTTGTTTGTACTAGAGAGCTGTACTTACAGACAATGTGGATAAACCACAGAGTCTGACGTTTTATCAATAAAGTACTTTGAAATGTCTGACAAAAAATGAATTACCCTAATCAATTATATATATATATATATATATATATATATATATATATATATATATATATATAAACACAAGGAATGCAAGTGTGACCATGACCCTTCACTCAATTTGACTTTTTCTCACGAGTCTTTTATTGCTTCAGGATCGCAAGAAGACTGAAAAACTACACATATGCATTCAAAAGACAGTTACTTACCAACACATAGCTCTTAAATGACCATGTCCTGAATCCAATTATTACTAGTATTATTATTATTATTATTATTATTATTATTATTATTATTATTATTATAGTATTATTAGTAGTAGTATTGTTATAGTTTTATCATTAATATTATTATTATTGTATTATTATTGTTATATTATTATTATTGTTTAATTATTAGTATTATTCTTCTTCTTATTATTATTATAGTATTATTATTATTATTATTATTATTATAGTATTATCATTATTATTATTATTGTTTAATTATTAGCATTATTCTTATTATTATTATTATTATTATTATTATTATTATTATTATAGTATTATCATTATTATTATTATTTAATTATTACTATTATTATTATTATTATTATTATTATTATTATTATTATTATTATTATTATTATTATTATAGATTTAGATAAACAGAAGAATGCTCATACTCATCAGTACTGTAATGGAACAAGAGAAATAAAAATGGAACATTGGATTCTTTTAGCACAGATCATTCTGATCTCTTTTACAACCAGTGCATATTGTATTCACTTTGAATGGAAGAACTTAACATAAGCATACATAATGACAACATGAGACAAAGATGAAATATGAGTATGTATATTAACAATGATGATTTTCATAATTATGCAGTGTTTGGTTAGAATACAGTAACTTTAAATTACTTCTTCTAATCTGAACTCCCAAGTCTTTTCTGTACTAAGGTTTACCTGGTTAATGGCTTATATGGTTAAGTACAGATACCATTCACCATGTAGCTATGTTACAAAGCAGGTTAGCATGCTGCAGAGGATGATTAAAAGCCAAGGAGTGCATAAAGAAGGGGAAAAGCAAAAGCTGGAAATTACATGTAGCTCGCGTGTGACAAACAATATAAATAATTACTTCAACATCCAACACTTTAATTTTAATAATAATGTCGGTCGTTATTTTACAATATTACTGTACAATATTACTTCTATAATCTTTCGTCATATTCATTCATCTAAGCATTACCTCTATTTTCAGCCTCGTCCGTTTCATTTTACAATGTAATAACTTTGCACCCTTCAGCTAAAACGTAAACAAATCGTAGTAAATATAGCGCGCAATGTATACAGTAGAATATCAAAAATGGTATTTAAATTTTTTTTAAACTTAACTCTCCATTTATCTTGTTATTCGATTTGAACTTTGTTCGTTGAGAAATCCACCTTTAAAAATCGTCACAGAACCACTCCATCAAAAATGAATAATCTCAACACAAAATACGTGTGAATTTTAGACGCTGAACGAGATCCGGTCGCGTGCATGTCGCGTGCAATGACAGGTCGTGTGCAAAGATTTATCAATGAAAGCGCCACCTTCTGGGAAAAAATATGCATTGCCCCGAACTGATGATGATGGCGAGTTTTGCAGATAAGCAGCCATTTTGATATTCCATACAGATTTAATATTTTTATATGAAAATTATGTAGTCACAACGAACGAGCAGACGACTGAACAATCATTAAGGAATAGAAATGACTATAATATAATTTGTAATAATATTTAAAATAACAAAAATATTTTATTTATATTATAAATCGATAAATATGACCATGCACGACGAAATGGACATTTTCAAACTTCCAAAATAATAAAATAATATTTATTCCACTTTTATTTTATTTTAAATCTGTTATATGTTTGTCTTACAATAAAGTTATGACTACAATATTCATAAATCATATTTTGAGACAAAAATGTGAATTAGGAAATGTAAATAAATGAAGCTTTCGTTGTGGAAAATGTAAAATAAAATAGAATTACCTGGTTGATGTAAAGACTCCATTTTGTAAACAGTTATCACATTACTTTCATAGCTTGTGGTGTAAAGTAATCGTTGTTGGTCATCATAGAATATTCTATCCAGTCTTGATGACACTGTGTGTATGGTCACTAGCTGACCACTGTCTGTCAGCTGATGAATTCTGTTAGAGTCCAAGTCACACACGTACACATAATCCCTGTCAGCCATTATTGACCACGGATCTTTTAATTCCTGGTGTTGATACAGAAACTTTTTTGTTTTTGGTTTCAGAATATCGTAAACATGAATTCCTTTATTAATGGAGTCTGAAGTCAAACACGAGATGTACACAGTGTTATCTTTGACGGCCATGCGAGTCCGATACCCTTTACAGATGTCGTGAGTTGAGTCCATACGTCCATCTCTAATCGATAAAATTCCCCAACACAACATTCCGTCTTTCATACCGCTGACAATGAGTTTGTCTGAATTCCATTTTGCCAATGAATGACATCGATAAAATCCTGTCTTTAAAGTTTTGACGAGTTTTACGTCATCTATCGATTTCAATGACAGGATTTCAACCGTACCGTTATCCAGACACACAGCGACTTCATTCTTGCTAATAAGACAGACATCATAGGGACTCCACTCCAGTCTGTGTGATGTAATCAGTTTACCGTCATGACCATTGTAAACCTGAAGATTACTCGCATTCCAGTCTACGGTTACCAACATGTCTTCCATCTTTAAAATCCCATAATAGTCGGGTTTATGACCGGCTGTGGATAAAAAATAACTTACATCAGGATACGGAATACACAAAAATACAGACATATATACTTTTAGTAAACAATGCAAAATAAACTAATACACATCTATAAATCTATTTCTTACCTAAAACCATTAGATAGTGTCATAAAATATGGACATATATACTTTTAGTAAACAATGCCAAACAAACGTAAATACATCTATGTATCTATTTCTGACTTAAAAACAATATTCTACAGTTGTAAATTTACAGACTACCACCAATATCGTAATAGTTTTATTTTATTTAATTATTCTTGCTATTATAGTTCGTTATAAAAAAAATTCCCTAATTCGTGTCACACGAAGCTTTTAAAACGAATTTTTTTTTGTGGCTACATTGAATGACGATGACCTGAATATTTACCGAGTTAAAGATAGGAAAATTTAGCTATGACATGTATAAAGAAGTATAAAAAATACGTTCGAGTAAAAATCGATAAACATTATTGAGCTTAAAGTAGGACTAAAGGGGTAGATGCGATTTTACGTATGTTTCAAGTAACTCCTATTAATTACCATATGTGATTGTAACTACAACTAATAAAAATAATGTAAAAATACTTTTAAAATAACATTTTTTTTCTAGTATAGTATAGATGCCAATTTGTAACTTTTTTGCAACTGTTACTGCAAGCTACTAGTAATACGTTTAAAAAAAATTAAACTAAAATTAACCTGATGTCTATCCCCACCCTACAAAAAACGTATCTCCTGGGTCACATCATAAAAATTATTGAGATCACCAACTAACAACCGTAACACAGACTTTCTTGACTTGTAAAGACAAATTTACACATATAACTGGCACTTAAAAGGCATTCCATCCCTACCCCTGTATAGCAATTTTGAAACTTTTGAGATTATCAATTTATACCCATGTACACAATTGCTAGCACGAAAAGACAAATTAATTAATGTATACAACTAATTAATGTATGCAACTTATTATCAAGACAGGAACCACCCCATCACCAATGAAATTTTTGGACCATACCATACCTAATAACTTGAAATTATTGAGATCCCAGCCATATAACCATATATACGATTACAGTTCATGAAAAGACATTTATATATGCAAACAATATAGGCCCTGGGGTTTGTTTTATGCCCTTGAATCAAGCTTGTGAGTCATTCATTGAAAGCGATCGATTTTCGCTCCCTATGACTAACTACCTACTTCTGACATACTTGTTAGGTGACAATAATTCAACTTATGTGTCTGATTATTTTTACTTGAATTATGTGTCTGATTATTTTTACCTTATTGTGTCTGAATATTTTTAAACTTGATTTTTATGTATAAAAAAATCAGACACAGTAAGGTAAAAATAATCAGACACATAATTCAAGTAAAAATAGTCAGACACATAATTTACGTAAACAATAATTAGACACATAATTCAAATAGAAATAATCAAATCAGATGACGCACATGGTAAGATTTTAAATGTAAATTTGTTTTTTTTTTTAATTCTACGAATAAAAATTTCCTTTTGAAAATATAAATGATTCAAAAAGTTACATTGCAGGGGAAGCAAAAACGGAGATGGACTCGGGAGACAGACATTGCCAACAAAGTCTACACAATCAGTATTCAGTACGAGCACTCATTTCTCTCAGTAAAAAGACAGTTACTGAAAACATCCCTTTCCTTCTAAAATCTATACACAATTTATACTGTGTATAAATTAGAATGGGAGTGAATGTTGCAGTTTTTCATTTTACTAACGGAAACAAGCAAGCTTACAGTACTGTACCTTATAAATTAAATTTGTTTTTAAAAAGTATAAACAATACAGATATACCATCGTCCAATAGTTTGCATCTGCTATTCAAAATTGCATGTATGCACTACCCTGATTATTTCAATGAAAATCCTTTCTCCATGTTAACTTCTGCACTCTCCAGTTTATGTCGTCTGCTACTGAATCGAACGCCGATGTCTACAGTTTTGTAACACTCATTCGGAATACAATACAGAGTCTTGGCGTATTAATACAAGCCCGAGTCCATTTGCAACCTCAAGACCTTTTGATATACAAAATAATCAACCAAGAACCAATCTAAAGACTTCCGGTTTGTTGGAAGGTGCTCAGTTGGGGTAACCAAAGTTTAGTTGACATCCAGTGTCTTCGGTTTGAACATGATGATAAATGCAGTCGAGAAGATTACAGACATACTAAATCTAGCAGATTTGCAAGATAATTATTGATACGGGTATAATATGATATCATTTTACTGTAGGCTAGTGAAAATCGTATGGGTCTTCCGTTGTGTATTCATCAGCTGATCGATGGAGATTTTGTGGGTGTACAAAATAAATGCATGCGAATATAAACTTTAGCAATGGCAAGCAGAGATAGTAGAATAATAGCCAGTAGTGTACGACTTGGGCATGGATAGTTAGTAAATATGGTTATAATAATAAATATCCTTCCATGGCAAGTGGGTCAGCTGATAGCGAGACTTCGGAGGTCTCCAATGGGGAATAAGAAATCATTTTGGAGAGAGAGAGAGAGAGAGAGAGAGAGAGAGATTACCCCGCTCTCTCCCCCCCCCCTGCCCCCGCAAAGAAATCAAAATTTGAAAATGTCATAGGATAGACAGAGAATTCCCAAATCTGTTTGCGGATATAAAAGTTGAACAAGAGTTTGTCAAAGTAACTTCAAAATATGGATGAAGTGATAAAATTAAATTATCGAGGTAGGACGTGCAGTTTTAGTGTGAAACCATAAGAGAGCTAAAGAGAAAGTAGATCTATGTTTTTGAGTCACATGGAGAGCAAATCGTAGATCACGTGGAAGAAATGAAAGCCTCAGACAAAATAGGAAAACTTAAAGAATGGCTACTGAAATTAACAGAAGTAAAAGCAAAAAGGTGAATATTTTGTTGTAAGAAGGACCCCCTCAATGCTTATAGATAAAATATTTATTTACAAAGTTATTCGATCTTTCTTTGTGGAATAAATCTATCTAGAATATGAATACATTGAAAATATGTGCTTTGTACTTGGCTGATAGACTACTCTGCTAGAAACAAGGACCAAAAGCAACCATAGTGAAATTTGCATATTTTAAGGACAGGGAATAGTGTTAAGCATAGCCATCATTTTGGTGAAAGGCCTTGAGTGCCAAAAATTAACTGTTGGTCATTTGAAAAAAGCTAGTGACTGTTTGACAGCTTAGTTGTATCTTGAGAAACCAAAAAAAATGGGTTGTTTGACCAAAATATGACTCTTGAATCTTGAAACTACTATCTAGAGAAAAGATTTTTGTCTCATATATTTCTTCATGTGGAGATAGTCAAAAATGGCAAAATACTATGCACAGAAGTAAGCCATACTTTCTATTTACAGTAGAAATAGATTTAGTGGAAGTAAACCATGCTTTATATTTATGGTAGAGAAAGATTTAGTATAAGTAAGCCATACTTTCTAATTATGGCAAATAAAGATTTAGTAGAAGCCATACTCTCTATTTATGATAGATATAAATTTAGTAGAAGTAAACCATATGCTCTATGTTTTGGTAGATATAATAATCTGTTTTAGTAGAGGTTAACAATACTTTCTATACAAACTTAGTATAGAATGCTTTTATCAGATGAACATTGTAAAATGAGCAGCAGCTTATGTTCTAACATTGTTTTATGTGTCAGTAGTTTTGGATTTGTTTACTGCAAAGATGGGTTTAGATTTATATAACCACTGGACATTTTTGTGTTTTAAATACCCTTAACAATTTAGTGACTAGGCTGAGCACAGCTGTGGCAATATGTTCATGCCATGTGCAATTCACTGATAATTATATGAGCTCCTGTGTTAAATGGTGCCTTTTTACAACCCTTGCCAATGTTGTACTGTGAATGTGTCAGATTGTATTTCAGAGGAGCTTTCCAGTCTTGCTACAATGAAAGCACTTAAAGATGATTCATTTTTCTGACATTAAATTCACCACAACAGCATCACATTGAAGGAAATTTAAAGATATGTGTCTACTGTATTGGATTACATTTCCAGACATTTTAGCACTGAATAGCAGTCTAAAGATCTCCACCCAAATCCATACTGTTCTAAAAGTATCGTACAGTTCCATATAACATATGCTAAATAAAATTGCATTGCCAGCTTTATTATAAATATAGGAGCATGCTACTTTTGTAAATTAATTTTTTTAATTTTATTCTTGGACTATTCAATAAAATGATTTTCCCAACCCCAAAAACAAAGAAATTTGCTTAATATACTATAATTACAATCATCACTTTCCAATTTCAGGAAACATCTAACATGCTTGTTAAAAGTAATTATAATTAATAACTTGTGTTCCAATTTGATACATATACATTGAGGAACTTGTATTGATAGGCATATTATTCATATATTGAAATAACCCAATTTGACTTTCATGCCCATATTGGTAAGTTTATATTGGTTACATATTTGTAAACATTCGGGATCTGGAATCATTTGACACAAAACTTGTAAAGAAGAGTAAGCTCAAATCACATGAAGTAGATAATCAAAATTTAGTAGACATGTCTATAATAATAGAAGGTCAGATTAGAATTCTTGCCATTATTGCAATGTGTCCCATGTTTCGATACAAAACTTCATAACATAATTTTTGGACCCAAAACCGGTTTATAGTAATTTAACCTTGTATTGACTTTAAATTCCCATGTGATTTTTTAAGGTTTGTATAGAGTGCTGATTTCTTGTAATGTGCTCCACCTTCCCATGTAATATGTCTTTGTTGTTGTTGTAGGGTTTAACTCCTTTATTTTCAGCACATGATAGGCTATACATGGCGGCCAGTTATTATTGGTGGTGGAAGAATCCGGGAAAACATCCAGAAAGAACCACCAACCCACGAGAAGCTACTGGCAAGCCATTCCACATAACTACATTAGCTGAATCTAAGACTCGAACCCATGCCGACAGAGGTGAGATGGCAGTAATCCATAACGGAGGGCGCTTTAGACCATGTGACCACTCAGGTACCTCATGGAATACTATGGTACCTATTTCTATGTTTCCTAAAATCAAACATTGATTGACTTCTCATACCTCTGTGACTGTTTGAACAGAGTGCTGTTGCACTGTAGTATGTTTTCCCCTTCACACGGAATATAACTCTGTGACTGTTTGAACAGAGTGTTCTTGCACTGTAGGTATAACAGTACCAATTGTGCAAGTCCAAGTGGGTGGAGCTTATAGTGTAGGGAACATTGCAATCACAAATAAACAACAACACTAGCTATGATTGGTGGATTATGTAAGAGTTGTACTTTCTGTTAGGCTTAAAAAAAAGTGTAGCCTCTTGGCAACATGTGAATTTATGCTAATTCCTATATAGATCATATTTTGTATTTTTTATGATTTTTTTTTTGAAAATGTGATGCACATGACTGAAAATATGTATGTTGTGACTAGATAACTCATACCCCTGTCTAGTTCCAGCAGAGTTATCTCTCTTAAATGCAATGGAGTACCTGGTTTTGTCATCGTCAAATTGACAATCTAACATTGTTCTCTATAACATGTGTGAGATGCATGCTAAATTAGGATAGAAAATATATTTATCTCTCCAAATATTAGCATTGAGGTAACTGGAAAAACAATTGGTACCGTGATACCTAAAAGATAATACCAGCTAGATAATACCAGCTTCACAGTGTATCCATAGTAACGAGTATACATAGCCACCATTTATATACTGTCATAGAGCCATTTAGTTAAAGAATGGATATGAAGAAAAAAACACACATTAGCTTTGGAATGGGGCTTTTGTAACTATATCTATAACATATATAGACTGATGGCTTTGTGACTGTGTAGTCAGCTCCAATATTAGCATACAGGCAAAAAGAATAAGTTATGTAAAGTTAATAATAAAGTTGCAAAGCGTTGAAAGTTGTAAAAGTTTTATTTCCATACATTAAGAGGACGTAATACTCATAAACACGGTAGGTCTTAAGCTTCCAACAATTTGGAATATGTCCATGTATATTTCATATTTCTGACTAACCTCTATTTACCGTACAAAGTCTCAATTCAGAAGTCTACAGAAGCCGGTTAGTGCCACGTTGAAATCAATTTTTGTTTTCGTAATTACGAGATACTATCTCTTAATTACGACTTACTATCTCGTAATTACGAGTTAGCTATCTTGTAATTACGATTTAACGTCGACCGGAAAGATAATAATTCACGTGGTCGAAAGTCACAAGTAAGTCATTCTGCTGTAGATGAAAACGTTTGATTCCAAACCTAATGGTATTAATTTAATAATTTCTTGTGATTTAGGATGGACCGTACGAGAATATGCAAATTTTATTCGTTTTGTGGAATTCACAGCATCAAGCACCAACTGGGAATATAGTATTCAACGTCTTAGTTTTGTCTCTTGATTCTTGGAGCGATTATGAGTTTAGACCAGATGGGCTATGGAATGAAAGGGGGTGGATGACACGGTATCTCTCTGTCTATCTATCAACGAAACCATGTATATGTCTATCGAACGAACTATTTTACTATCTATCTGCCTCCATATCTGTTGGCATAACTATATGTCATACAACTTTACAAATAGATGCATGGCTGATTATGATGCAATTAAACGTACAGATGAAACCATTGAATTAAAACAGAATATCACTGTGATTACATTTTATTTTGACGACATGAATTCTTGTGTATTATTTGTCCTGGTATACTATGTACAAACTGTTGTTGAACATGAATCATAATGATCTATATGGAACGGTCTTGTCTACTGCGTCAGTTTTTAAATGTTAAAGCGGCATAATTTAAATCTCTTAGAGAAACATCAACATAACTTTCTTAGCCGATAAGGTACGAGAGAGAGAGAGAGAGAGAGAGAGAGAGAGAGAGAGAGAGAGAGAGAGAGAGAGAGAGAGAGAGAAATATTCAGCACATTGACCCCATTGTCGGTCAACGGCTTTAGTGTGAAAAATTCAATTTAATAATATTTAGAAGTTATTTCATATACATATATATGCTGATTTTCATTCAGTTAAGCAAAAATAGTGTTTATGTCTTAACTTCAAATGTATGTATCAAATTTGTTTAAATGAACGGTGTCAAGGCAATATTATATCTGTATGAATTTAGTCCTAGCAAGCTAAATTCAAAATAATGACAAAGAATGATATAACAACAATATTTAGTTGTTTCACAAATTTCCTATATTTCTCTACTAGAAATCTTCAGTACAAAATCAAATGTCAACAAATATAAATTCAAACTATCAATGCATTATTTTTGTCTATTGAAGGTACCAACTTGAATTGATGATTGATATTGCAATCTTGACTTGAGCAGGATTGACACCTTATTATAAGGTGTCATGCCTGCTCAAGTCAAGATTGCAACACAAGTAGCAGAATTTTTTTCAATTAAGAAATGAAACCCAGAATGCAATTGCGTGTTTGTTTTTCATTTTATCAGTGTATTTTTGCATAGTAGGGTTATTATTTGAGGGACAAAGGGAAGATCAAGTTTTTGGACCACTTTAACACATTCGCTAACTTTATTGCATTGTTGGTCATAGGAAAATGCCCACTGAGTTATATCCCCCTTTTTATTGGCCTTTTACAACTATTTTTCATTTCTCAGTTTGTTTCTTTTTCAACAGAATGTTAGGTTTGGACTTTTTTTTCCATCTTCACTTGAAAATAAGATATTAGAATCATCTTACTAATTGTTAAAGTATATGGTGACATTGCAAATAATTGGAAAAGTTGTTTGTCACTTCTTTGGGCTAATTACAGTTTTTCTGTCATTTACTTTCATTTACCAGTCATTACATATGCTTGTAATTTTTATAATAAAATAAATATTTTACTAATATCACAAATTAAAAAATATTAATGATTCCAGAATTTAAGCTAAAGTTTTATTTTTTGATAAATTCATTATAATTTTTTATATAAAATATTTTCACTAATAATGACATATGGAACTTTGATATTTACACCTAATGTAGAAATTATAGGTAAGCCAATTAAATTGCTATCAAATATAACGATAGTTGTTTTGTATGTAAAGAGCACATTGACAGTTCCTTTGATTTAAATGTAATAAACGACCTAATTTTATTGGGATATTGAACGGATAAAATCTGGAACGTCTTTACAGTTTTTTAAATAATACATAATGCGTTTTTTTTTCGTTTTTTTTTTTGTTTTGACGCGAGGATTAATATATAGGTAAATTTAGAACGCAATGATTTAGTGTCTGGAAATTCTCTGCTCAAAATAGGCTCGCATCCTGGATCACTCCTTTGTTAAAGAAAAGACGCAATTTTTTAGAGAACATTTTTTAAAAAGTGGAAGTCCCGTCCATATCAGGGACATTTCTGAATCACATATATTTCAAACACGACAATAGCACACCCATAAATCCATACCATGTCACGTCAACATAAAGACAATTCAACACTGACCACTCATTTTTACCAAAAGACACACACCTAGATATAACAAATAATCATTATTTTGCATTATGTAGAAAATAGCGTGAAATATCATGCACATTACAATAATGACTACAAACAATATTGTGATTTATTCAAATTTAGCAACTGATACTGTGCATTTGCTTGCAAGGTTGGATGGGATAAGAGTTTGGTCAAGGCCAGTTGTGTTACAAGAGTTTGGATGGAATAACAAGATTAATTACATTGAAATTACATTGAAATAAGCAGCGTCTTTCCTGATTACGATATTGCATTGCAATAGGCAATGTCATCATTGATTACGAGATTGCATCATCCCTGATTACGAGATTGCATTGGAATAGGAAATTTCATCCCTGATTACGAAATTGCATTGAAATAAGCAATGACGTCCATCATTACAAGACTGGATTGAAATAATTAGTGTCAACCTTGATTACGAGATTGTATTGAAAAAATTATTGTCAACCTTGATTATGAGATAGCATTGAAATAGGTAATGTCATTTCTGATTACGAGATTGCATTGAAATAATTAGTGTCAACCTTGATTACGAGATTGCACTGAAATAAGCAGCGTCATCCCTGATAACAAGATGTTTAACATTGAAATAAGCGGTGTCAACCCTGATATCGAGATTCGACTGAGACAGTTAACGCCAACCCTGATAGCAAGATTATATTGAGATAAGCAATGCAAACTCTGAGAACGAGATTCGATTGAGATAAGCAGTTCAAACCTGGTTGCCAGATTGTTAATATACAAATAAGTAGAGCTGTACCGATTAATCGCCCGTACGCGTAATCGGGCCGATTATTAGCACAATCGGTATAATCGGGTATCGGCAAAAATAATCGGTGCCGATGCAAATAATTTTTTTAAATAACCAATTTTTCCTGATAAAAGTTGTTTATACAGTCGCGTTTTGACTGACCGTAACTTAATCCTTTGTAACACTAGAGCTCGGGATAAATGCAGTATGCAAACAAGTTGCTCATTAACTAACACTACTGTATAGTCGAATAACCATATATCGAGATAAACACATCGAACCATCAATTAATCTTTTGTAACAAAGAGATTGCTTTAATAAAGTATTTAAAAAGAATTTATCTTGCTGCCAGTTGTGCGAAATTGTCAACTCCAGCGTCCGGTAACATTTGTAAACTGCAGTAAACCAGACTAAGTACATGTCGCTAACCGCCATTGCAGTACCAAAGTCGTGTGAATAGCCAGTAAAATTAACATCAAAGGGAGTAATGATGGATATATACACAGTCAATTTTGAGGTTTGTGTTTTTTCTTTATCTTTATGAAAACTCACAAAACACCGATAGTCCTTATGTCCCAGTGAGAAATTGTTTGAAAGGGCTTCAGTGCAGGTTTGAGTACGTCGTCTTTTCTTCAGTTAATCCGTAATGCCTGGAGGGTGAACGAACTCATTGTCTTTAATCCTAGTAAGTAAGAATCATTTCTGGATTTTTTAAAATTATTTTTTATTTCTTTTGTTAGTGTTTCACCAAGCCACCATCTGGCAGAAGGGGCGGTCTCTCATAAGTCATAACAGGTTTTACTGTACCTTTGAAGCACCGACATATACTAAACAAATAAAACAATTCTACATCAATGTTTTACAATTATCTGATGTTGCCGCAGCAATAATGAGTATTTGTTGTCGTCAAAGCAAGCCGACGACATTTGCTCATAGAAAGTCGGCAATAAGTTTAATAATTTTCGGGTCACCGAAAGTTACTTTTTTAACATGCCTATGTCTTAGAACACGGATATTTTTGTCCCAAGATGTACTGCCGTTACAATAGACAACAAAAACACATAAAACCTGTAAAGTTTTGACATTGGCCCACGGATAAGCCCCCCCCCCCACATTCCAGGCCTTTATTGTTTTCTAAATTTGTCGGCTTATATGATAATCAAAAAATCGGTCTCATAATCGGTATCGGCAATTTTGATAATCGGCTATACGCGGTATCGGCATAATCGGCAAAAAGTGACATCGGTACAGCTCTACAAATAAGCAGCCTCAACTCTCACATCAAGCTGTATAGCACTGAAATAATGGAATCTAACCCCGATAGCAAGATTGTAGACAATGAAATATGCAGCGTCAACCCTCATAGCGACATAGCATTGATATAAACAGCTTCAACAACGACAACACGTTTGCTAATATTGAAATAACGTTAACGCTTATAGTAAGATTGATAGCAGCGTCAACCCTGATAGCAAGACTGTTAACATTGAAATAAATAGGGTCAGTTTTGATAGCAAGACTCTTAACATTGAATTAAATAGCGTCAGTTTTGATAGCAAGATAGCAAAACTGTTAACATTGAAATAAACAATGTCAACCCTGATAGCAAGACTGTTAACATTAACATAAACAATGTCAACACTGATAGCAAGACTGTTAACATTGAAATAAATAATGTCAACCCTGATAGCAAGACTGTTAACATTGAAATAAAAAATGTCATCCCTGATAGCAAGACTGTTAACATTGACATAAACAATGTCAACACTGATAGCACGACTTAACATTGAAATAAATAGTTTCAACCCTGATAGCAAGAACGTTAACATTGAAATAAACAACATCAATCCCGAAAGCAATATTATGAAAATGGTGCGATATGTAATACCAGACTATTACATCTAAGTTAGATGCGATAAGGTACCAGACTATTACATCTAAGTTAGATGCGATAAGGTACCAGACTATTACATCTCAGTTAGATGCGATAAGGTACCAGACTATTACATCTCAGTTAGATGCGATAAGGTACCAGACTATTACATCTAAGTTAGATGCGATAAGGTACCAGACTATTACATCTAAGTTAATTGCTCTAAAGTACGAGACTATTACATCTCGGTTAGATGCCGTAAGATACCAGACTACTGCATCTCAGTTGAATGCTAGAGTGTGTCATTCTATTGCATCGCAGTTAAATGCTATACCAGACTAGTGCATCACAGATATTAAATAACAATTTCTTCCTTTAATCAGCTGTTAACTAAGAACAGTTTTGATATTCCTCATCGATAACAATATTTTGAATTGGCTGTGATGGCGGACATACTGTATGTCGAATTGGCATCATGCTCATTTAGGTCCAACAAGATATCGTAAGATGTCACGTGGTAGAATGACACTCACAATATGTTGAAGATGTTCGTCGTGGTACTCGTGTTAGAAGTCGCATCGGCACCATATGTTATTAAAGGACAACTAAATATCAGAAGAAGTTGCTTGTAAATAAAACCTACTGAATACGACCACCTGTTAATGAGGAGTTTGTGGTCTCTTGTATTTGAATCTTTATGGCTTCAGCACATACTGGGCTATATATGGTGGCGGGTATATTTGGTAGAAGAACCCAAAAAGACCCAAAGAAGAACAACGGACCCACGGGAAAGAACTGGCAAGCCTTCACACGTACCCACGTAGGTCTGTCCGAAAATTGAATCCACGCGAACAGAGGTGAGATACGAGTTATCTATAAATGTGAGCGCCTTAGACCACTCGGCCACCATATGTCATGTTAAGAAGGAGTGGCGATAGCACTAATATTAAGATGGCTACTGAGGTGGTTTTGGACCAGCAAGACAGTAAAATGTCTTCTTAACTCAGATCAAGAGGCAGTAAAAAGATATTGAACGTCAAATCAGTATTTTGGTTTGGACCGAAGATACATTAGAAGTCTCCTAGTGAAAACACCTTGTTAATACGACCATATATTCAGGAGAAATACTGATACCAATAGTTTTAAAATGGCAGCTATTGTGGCCATATTGGACATCGCATTGCTATATTTTCACTTGAGACCAACTATTCATCATAATAATTATTTTCAAAGAAAACTATTTCATTTGGGCTCTCCATTCAGGAGAACTAGCTTTTAAAGATTACCGCTATCACGCCCATTTTAAACGTCAGATCGGCACTATGTCCGTTTTGGGTCAACTAGACATTATAAGAAACATTTTAGTGAAAACCTCATAGTCGTGTGCCATCCGTTTAGGAGTAGCGATAGTAACGTTGACCACTGTGCCAGCTATCATGGTGATAACAAAATTGTGTGAAAGAACGATCAAATATCCCATTATATGTTCTTGCCCATGACCAGAAGGGTTAAAAGGCAAATAAACCGTAGTTACCGTACCGCCCCTAAAATAAAACAACATAACAAGTGATATTGTTTTTCAAGTATTCCTGCATGTTGGCAGTATACATGAGAGGACGAGATCACTAGTTGCAGGAATGTGATCCAGCATTTAAGTAATAATGCGTCAGAGACCTGACGTTTTAATTAGTTAATGAATGCTTTCATATAATGTGTTATGGTTGAGTTTTAAATTCAACTGGTGGTCTCGCACTCTCAAATGTTATATACTCACAAAGCTGTCTCGAGACAAAATCCAGGTAAACCATTGAATACAAGAGTATAAATGTGACACGTATAGGGTTTAAGAATGTGCGGTGAAAAATTGGGAACGGAATTAAAATTTTGAAAACAGTTTCGGTAGTTGACTAAAACGACGATTTGGTCAAAACGTCACTACGAAGTAGAAAAATGGTCTCGGAAAGCGTTGACGAACATCTAGAATAACTATGAAAAAAATGCTGAAAATTGTTACCTTATTTTCAGCACGTGATTTTTGTGCAAACTCTTTGTGATATCACAAAATAGAATTTAAGATATAATAAACTGTATTCATAACATCAATACTATGTATGGTATCAGAAAATTGAAATAAAAATATAAATAGGTTTATGCCATGTTATCCAGAATTTCAATCAATGGCGAGAATGATCGGTCGTGTAAAAATGGTTTCTTCTAGGTTTCTTTGAATGTTGTTTTTTTCTCATTTATTTGCATCCAAGATTAATATTTGATTATAAAACCTTGATTTACTTACCGGTACCTAATCCATGGTTACTAAATTCAGTTACAAGTCTGCATACATCGTTTAAAATGTAAACTGTGAATTTTAGCACAATAATTCGATCCTCTAGCAAACTAAACATTAAAGTCTATTTCATTTTAGATTCTTTTTTTACTGATGTGCTAGTCATAATATATTATGTAAATGAACGTGGTAACTTAATTTTAAACTACTTTGTATATCTCGCAATAATAATAATAATAATAATAATAATAATAATAATAATAATAATAATAATAATGAAAAGTGTAACTTTAGACAACAACACCACCACCACCACCATCATCATCATTTCTTTATATCTTACATCATGCATACTGGTTTTATATCGATGATCTCTACTTGTATGGCCTTAAGCTTGCATTTACGCTACCAAGTAGATTATTTTGTATTCCTTTATGTCTTCTTTTTTGTTGCTAACTGCTTAATGTTGACATGATAATTTTGTAATTCTTAACCTGATTCACTTCAGAATAAGTTCACAAAACCTAGAATATATGTCACAAACCTTTTTTCACATCTGGTAGTTGGAATATCGTATTTCTTGTGTGTGTGTGTGTGTGTGTGTGTGTGTGTGCAAAAATACTCGATCCACGTGCACTAAAAACATAAGTGCATATAAGTTTTGTTTTCGTGTTGGGATATTTCTAATCGCAATACATTAATTATAATTAATGCATCAAAAAGGTAATAACCGTTCCTGTAACATTAATATAACCAAATATTAACTAGTGGTTATTATGGGATGGGAAATACCAATGATACAAATATGCTGATGCATATTCATTAATATTTTACAAGGCATCAATAGAAGCACTTATTCCTGCATACAATGCGATTAGAGGTAAAACGCTTACGGGTTCGGGCAGCATGACAGTTTTTTCTATATGGCCGAGAAGTGCCGAAAATCTGTGTTACGGACACTGTATGCACAGTTCTACAGCCCATGTCACGGACAATGTATGCCAAATTCTAAACCCCATATCATGGACACTGTAGTCACAATTCTAACCCATGTCACGGACACTATATGCCCAATTCTAAACCCCATGTCACGGACACTGCATAGTTCTAAACTACATGTCACGAACAGCATGTTACATTTTTAAAATGCACTTGCAGAAAGTAAATATTTTAGTCATTTGAACAAATCTGGAGAGATATTAGCTTATCAAACTTAGAGTGTATGTACGAAATTACTGATTTTGCTTATTTTGTAATGTATCTAGTCGTTTTGAATGTCATAGTACTGTCACAGTATAGAAAACATGTTTATATTTTTGAGTGAGTGAGAGTAGGATTTTTTAACGTATCTTTAATATTTTTTCATTCATATCGCTACGATGTTTGCAGTGAAGCAGTTAATATTGATGTCTAGCACAGGGATATCATGCCGCAGACATGTAGTATGATGTCCCACCAAGTCAATGCTAGTAGCATTTGTTGAAGTCGTTCAAAAAACCCAGACAGGGATCGAATCCACGACCTCGCGGTTCCGCGGCGGACGCACTAACCACTAGGCCACCAGAGTTGTTTATATTTTTGAACAAGTCATAGTTTGTTATAAGTTTCAGTATATACCTATCTTGTTACTATTTAATATCTAGTTTGACAAATTAACTTAATTTAAAAATTTATTTTTCCCTGTTTTATATTAGTGGATTCAGACAGGGACCTTAACGGGCTCATTAATTTTCGTATATAGGCTACATAACTTTTACAGGACATTCAAATTAAACACCCACCCACCCACCAACCCCGCCCTCCCCAAATGACGTCCCTGGATTGTGAAGACAGGTAAGCATATTTGTATTTGTTATGGTAAGTATGAGTTTTATCGCAAAGACGCCGCGTATATGGTCGACAGAGTGTTAATAACCCAACCGCGACAGTGAATAATACATTTGCTGGTGAAATCGTCTCCGCGATAGATTTCACCGATGACAAACGGTATTTTATGCAAATAATATTTTTTAGCGCTCTCTATTACGTAATTTATTCGATTAGTAAACCTGATATTAACAGATTAGCACCAATGAGATTTTTCATCGTTGTCTTCGTCAAGGCTGAATCGTGTAACTGAGCGAGTAACTGAGCATTTTGCAAATGCGACATTGAGTAACGAGTTAACGGATCGACGACGTGAAAAAATAGCCAATTGGACTGAATCTGCATGTCTGTATGGCTGCTTTAGAGTTGCAATGATGGAAAAATGATCAATTTGTTCAACCCGACGGCGAATTATATCGTACTCTTTCTCTTGATGAAACGAAGATTTTGATCTGACAACTTTGACGAATTACTGAGAAATTGTTTTACGATTGCGTCAGTCGCATCTCATTTCGCATGAAAAAGAAAAAAATATAGAAGCCAACACACGCGCGAGTTCTCAGTAATGTTCAGTTAAGCTGTTGTGAATACGAACATGGCAGTTTGTGGAATACCCGGTATAACAGCAAAGATTTCATTTCGGTTGATATGCTGCGTGTTATCCCGGGATTTTTTTTTTATACGTAAAGACGACTGCGCCGGAAATTTTGTCTTGATTTGGACATCCCACGCATGAGATGACCCGATTGAGGGACCATTACCTGATTTTGACATGACCGGGTTTGTCCGCATAGTGTCTTTTGAGTTCGCTAAGAATCTTCATCCGATTTGTTATGTCTGGTTTGGTAGACATCTTTCAGAAGCGCGCTGAGCTTTCATAGTGATGTTAAGATACATGCTTGATATTGTAATATTAACATTGTTGCCGGTAAGTGTAGCAATTATATCATATCACGCGCAAACAAAAGTTTTGGTTAACATCTCCTGAGTGTATTAGTCATGACGAGGTAATCAGCGATTTATCGAGATATGTCCAGATTCTCCCATTGATCATATTGTCAATGAAGCTCCTAAAATTCTCAAAATTAAACTCAGCAACAGTGAAAAATAAACCGCAAAGGATCTTTCTAGAAACAGAATCGGTAAGTTTACTCAGGGTGTTGGCGTGATTAGTCATTCACGATATAAAATGGATTTCGCCGAATATGAATTCGTGGTCGCTGATACGGCGACGAAAAGAAATATTATCATTCAATGAAAACCCCATCTTGTCTGACGGAACACAAGAAGGTGTTATTGGTTAAATCAATGGCGAACCACCGCAATACACGCATCTAAGAGTTTCGTTGCTCCCATATGTCTCGGTAAATTTATTAACGATGATAAACAGATTCCCGCACACCACATTCAGAGTTGCCACATATTCGTTTTATATCGATAAGAAATACTCGGCGTTGTTATCTCAGCTTATCAGCGAGGGTGCATCGTGGAAATCATGGATAATACAACAGGATGAGATATGCAATTATAAACCAACTGCAGGTGTTATGATATTGGATTGTTATGAACGCGATCAGATATAAGAACTTTTTTATGCGGTTCCGTGCATGATCCTTTATTCAGACACAAAACTTGGGTGATCGAATTAATTACATTTCCAAGCGATGACATGATTGTTCTAACACCAACACATAGACTTGCCAGAGAGATGAAGACCTGAGAAGTTAATTTGTGTACTTATCATAGCTTTTTCAATTACAAGGGTGATGTGTTGACGCCTGACAGGATGGGTAATAAATAAATCCCCGGGGATATTATTTGGGCTGAGATATGCACAGTGTCGCTGGACACATTAAAAATGTTTCTTGATTGGCTGTTATCGAGAAAACACAGCTCTGATTATGTGTGGAGATCACGGTCAGCCACCATCGTTTACTGGAAAATCTCGAACAAGATTGGCTTAAACGTTTTGTTGATTATTATGAAGAAATCGAATCGATGTGGACCACAGATCAATTGATGATAAATTAAAAACAACTTAAAAATTTTAAAAATTTAATCAGGTTGTTGCAAATAAAAATCAGTGTAGGCACAGTAATAAGAGAAACTTCCATGGATGATTTCTTGCAACGTGGACTCCAAACGATTTAATAGTAGCAAGTAAAAATAACTCGTGATACACTTCAGCAACAATTTTTTCAGTTTCATCAGGAAAAGTTCCCGACGCTACCAACGTCGTTGTGTTATAGACTAGCTTATACACAACGGTAAAACATCAACGTTGATCTAACAGGACGCACTGAGAAGCAAAATCTAGTATTAAACGATATTGTCATGGTTGATATTAGCATTGTTGAGGATGCATTGCGCGCGCGCAAATCTCCATGGATGTTATTATACGCGATGACGATTCACTCATCTCACAAATTAACTATTTCTGATACTCGAGTTTGGATCGTAGATAATCATGTCGAATGCTCAAACTTGTTCTTTTTTGGCAGTGTCTCGAGTTAGAAGAATATTTCAGCTGCGAAGAGTTTAATCGAAGACGCAGATATCATCGATGATATAACCGAAGATAGCACAATCGGGAAAAAATAGCCAGTTATAAGCTAAGTGATAAAAAGGTAATTAAAATTTTGATATCGATGTCGAATTTATCATGATACTGAAGCAGAAACAGAATAATCACTGTGCGAGATGTAATTGTGCAATGTTATAGTGGTATAGCGTTATAGTTATAGTGGTATCTGAAAAACGATTTAAAACAATTTACCGTGGATAGAAAAGAAAACAGTCGTCGTCATACACGCGAAAATACGATGTTAACTTGTCTTGAGTGTAATAGACGTCCAGGTGCTAGTTAAGTGATCGGGGCGACAATTGCGTGTCTTCGGGAATGATTTGTAATTCTTCACGCAGTTGAATCTAATCAGTATATTGCAGGTCTACCCGTGGATGTAACTACGCTGGAAATTGTGTGTTGTGATACTCTAGACTGTATCAGTCGCTCTGTGTTTTACCACCTTCAAGTTCACCAGGTTCATATCAATACCTCACGGTGACATTGCGCGCGTGTGATTGTGTTAACAGGTTCCATGTTAATTGTGCGAGTAATTTCATTATTTAGTGCAGATATCACACTTGGTACTCTTAAAAACTCATTCGAGAGATATTTCCTTTTGAATTTAATACTTCCCGTATTGATACTCAAATAACCTCTCAGCAAGTGTTCAATTAAATCTCTCAACAACGGCCTGATCGCGATGAATCGCAGTATGTCCTCGTAATTTTTTGATGTGTTATTTGATCAAAATCGATATTGCGCCTTGAAATTCTTTGCCAGGTTTAACTTGTAACTGCTGTGGCCATCGTAGACCACCTCGGTGATAAATTCTTTTAAACGTAGAAGCTACTTCACCAGCTGCTTATGTTGATAACGGTTCTGCTTCTTTGTATCTACTTGCAAGATGAACAACAGTTAATGCGTATTTGTATGTTTTACGACGTCTAGTATAATGTGGTAAAAATAAAATATCAGCCTGATGAACTTCAGTAGGGAATCAAACATCAAAATGTTCGTATTGTATTCGTTTAGGCGGTGATAGATAGATTTGCCATATCGGTTGTCGGGCTAACCATGTTGCTGCGGTGGCACAGTCAACACCAACAGCTTCGGCGAGTTTACTAATCGTGGCGCTACCTCTCCAATATCCGCTCGGAGAATAATACACTGACTACATTATTAACTTCAAGCCCCTTATACTAGTTTACCTTTCATATTGGTTTTTAATAAGCAGTTCCTTGAAGCAAAAAAATTAAATGTAATTTAACGCTTGATTCAATTTCACATCTGTGATGTGTTGCTGCTGCAGATCATTTGATCGATAAGCTACATCATGAGCGTGAAAAACATGTTCGATAGCGTTTATTGGATATTCGCCTGGTTTTGTTTGGTCTTGGTTGTCAAGTCGGATATCAAGTATGGAATTATATCATGCAAGGTGTTTTTTCATGGGTATTTGGCCCATGGAATTCCCGGTAATTTGGCTAACTTGGCTGAAATATCACCCCCGTGTTGTATTTGTTTGAAACCCGACTTATTGGCGGGGATAAATGTAAGTTTGAGTAACACAGCGTTCACACCTAAGAGTAAGCGCTGGTCTATTATTTTTCATTATGATTGTCATTATTTCATCTGTACCAGTACACCTCTTGTATTTGCACAATATAAATCCATATTTAGTAATTATAACATTGATATAATTGATGTTTCAGCAACAAGAACACGATAACCGGTCAAACATCTTGCAGCGCTACCAAATTCTATCAGAATGACTATAATTGGACCGTCTGGGAGTGGCAAGACACAGTTGTTACTTAATTTATAATGAGGTGGTTAAAATGGGATAAATTGTATATGTTAGCTCCGTCTGTACATGATCAGCGATGTTATGCAGTGATAACAAAATTAATGAAAACGCAGCGACGATAAATGAAGACTGTGATGATTATTACTGATATTGATGAAGCGCCATCTGTAGATAATATTGATTGGATTAGTACTAATTTAATTGTGTATGATGATGTTATGTTGGATAAAGAATCTAATCCAGCCCTGATATTTTCTCGAGAAAGGCATACAAACACTGACGTGATTTTATGTTACTTAACGGTATACAACAATACCTAAGGTAATCAGGGATAACCAATAGTATTGCTGTGTTTAACGGATACTCCAAGACATACTCATCATATTTGGTGCAACGGAGACATAGATTACAATCATTTTAGAAATTTATTTAGTCATGCTCGAGCAACCCCGCATGGATTTATAACGATAAATTTGCATGATCCTCGAACACATTATTGGATCGGTCTTGATCCAAATTTTAGTTGATATCAGCATTGAGGGCGCTACCACATTAACGAGGTCAAATCGATATCCGTATACGAGTTGGCCCACGCATACAAATGTATGATCGCGGTAAAAATACACGTTTTTGGTATCATGGAAGGGACGGTGAAGCGATTAAAGCTTTCTAAAGGTGGCCCGTTCACCATTAGGATGGATGCTATTATCTGTGTGTCTGAGTCGGACCATTAGGATTGTTGCTATTATATGTGTGTCTGAATCGGACCATTAGGATGGATGCTATTAGCTGTGTCTGAATCTTACCATTAGAATGGATGCTATTATCTGCGTGTCTGAATCTAACCATTAGGATTGATGTTATTATATGTGTGTCTGAATCAAACAATTAGGATGGATGCTATTATATGTGTGTCTGAATCATCTAACCATTAGAATGGATGCTATCATATGTGTCTGAATCAAACCATTAGAATGGATGCTATTATCTGTATCTGAATCTAACCATTAGGATGGATGCTATTATCTGTATCTGAATCTAACCATTAGGACGGATGCTATTATCTGTGTGTCTGAATCAAACAATTAGGATGGATGCTGTTATATGTGTGTCTGAATCATCTAACCATTAGAATGGATGCTATCATATGTGTCTGAATCTAACCATAATGATGGATGTTATTATCTGTATCTGAATCTAACCATTAGGATGGATGCTATTATCAGTGTGTATGAATCAAACAATTATGATGGATGCTATTATCTGTCTGTCTGTATCTAAACATTAGAACGGATGCTAATCTCTGTGTCTAACCATTACGACGGATAATATTATATTGATCTAGTAATTAAGGAAGATCATATTGTATGTGTATAACCAATAGGGTGGATTATGTTATCTATGCCTAACCATTACGATGGATGGTTTTATCTGTGTTTATCCATTAGGATGGATGATGTTATCCTATTGCAGCTATGCATTATAAGTAAATTTATAGAAGGGTACATACGATCCCCATTAAAACATGTAACAACGGCCAATAGACCAATGCCATATAAAGTCACGTCAATAAACCTCATTGACGCGTTGCGTTATTGAACAGAAAAGGACGCGATGAGACTACGACACCTCTACTCGATTTTTTTGAGAGCTGAAATCAGGCGAATATCGGCCCGGTTTTAACTTTGTATTTCTGGTCATGCTAACAAATGAAAGCATATTTCCGACACCAATATAATCGTGTTCATGACATGGTTACTTGTGCAAATGAAAATCTTCCATTGACTTGTGTTACGTATATCTGATATAATATAAATTTATCTTAATTTAATTGTTTGTTTGTCGGATTTGAATAATTTTATTTTTCATTATATTCTATTGTAATGTACTTTTATTGATGATGCTTTTTTTTCTTCATAAAATCGATTGACTGAATTATGTTTTGGTAAGCAAGTAATGTTGACCTAGATCCTGACCTTTATTCAGTGTTAACCCCAACCACGTACACGGGTTTTATTTAAGTTGTAAAATGATTGGTTGTTGTCAAGGTCAAGATTGGACTAGTGAATTAAAACGTAAACAACATTTTGTTCTTAAAGTAAAATGATTGTTTCTCTTCAGGGTCATGTTAGGAGTACGTGATATAAACACGATCAAGTGACGACTCCTTTTTTTCTCTCGATATCGCAAGTTGATGATGTGTTTTGCAAAACTTAGTATTAGAGTACGATATAATTACTTTGTATTGAAATATAGTCAGCATCTGACGTTATGTCACTTTATTTTGTTGTAGCCAGTGTTTGAATCCATGTCAATTCTCTTAAGTTGATTTGGATTTTAAAAGAATTAATAAGTATCGCTGGAAATATTTGATGTGCTCATATATAATTCTTTGACAGAGACAGTCTAACATAATTGTATTCTGATTTCCATCACCGGAGTGTTATTTCTTGTGAATTTACAAGGAACTAGATAAAAAAAAGTACAGACTACATCATACGTCATCATCTTCCATCTTGGATTTTCCAAAAGGATTCGAACTTGAATTTATTGGAACATTTCATTATTAGGCTTCTATAATTTAATTCGTGGATCATTCTTGGATTACGTTTGGATGTAATTTTTAAAACTGTATTTCTATTTACATTTTAACAATTTTTTCCCCGAAAAATACATTATTTTGTTAAATTTTTATCCAGCGTACCGGTTTCACGTTTAGTGTTACTGTTTTTTAGAGCCTAAACACGTAACACAATGTAGAATCTGTCGCAAGTTATCCCGTAAGAAGTGTATCATCACTGAAATACATCTTGTTTCATAAGTAATGCAGTATATTTAAAAGGATATACACATATCGTAAGTTTATGATTAGATGTGAAAACTGAAAATAATACTGATGATGAAAATCCGACATAGTCAATCAAAGGCAATGTTTTTTTGTTTTTGTTTTCATTGCTAGATGATATTAGGCTACGTATAGCACCTTCCAATAATGGTATTTGATATAAGACAGCTAAAACAATACTTAGATATATACTGTCTTTATGCTGAATATAATTATATATATATATATATATATATATATATATATATATATATATATATATATAATTATATTCAGCATAAAGACAGTATATATCTAATTATTGTTTTAGCTGTCTTATATCAAATACCATTATTGGAAGATTATTATATATATATATATATATATATATATATATATATATATATATATATATATATATATATATATATATATATATATATATCACTTTACATTCATACGCTCAGTCGGACAAATGTTGGGAATGGCCATTTCTCCCCCACGCAGTTATATCGGTAATGCTATGTTGTGGGCTTAGTGGAAATTTGCCGAAAGATTTCATTACTTATATTAGACCTTAAATATAAAAGCTAATATAACTATGTAATCTAGATTTAGGCGTGTTGAAATGTTGACTACGGTATCTAATGTTGACTACGGTATCTAATGTTGTGTTTACTACATTATGAAATACCATGTGTACGTATCGAAGTGTTAGCCGAAAAAAAAACATAATGATTGTTACATATGACGTATCTATTACATACCTTCCGTTTCTAGTTCCAACGTCCCAACTTTGACTATACGGCAAATAGCATGATTTGAACTTGCAGTAGCCATGGTGTCTTTTCAAGGAATTGTGGATACAAACGTGTTGACTCTAAGACGAAGTGAGTTGTCAACCTAAGACTGTGGCGACGTTAAGTCGCCTGGGCTGCAAAACGTAGAGCAAACGTGCAGTCGAAATCAATATAGATACATATATGTATACAGATATATCTATATATATCTATATATATCTATCTATATATATCTATATATATCTATATATATCTATATATATATCGATCTATATATATATCTATATCTATATATATCTATCTATATCTATATCTATATCTATATCTTTATTTATATATATATATATATATATATATATATATATATATATATATATATATATATATATATATATATATATATATATATAACTATTTTTCAATATAGCAATTATTCAAAGAATATCCACTTGTGTACAAAATATCAATGTCAGATATATATGTACTTGTATAAAATACCAAAATTGTTTAGGTCCAAGTGGCAGAGTAGTCAAAAGCACTAGCCTTTACAGATCACTATCCTCTCACCTCCTTCTGCGTGGCTTCCAGACTTTATCGGTCCAGTGTGGGTATATGAGAAAGTTGACAATTCCAATGGGTCGGTAGTTCATACCGTGGGTATATTATATACATTTTTTTGTTGGAACATGACAAAAGATTACTTATTCCAACAGAAAATTAAATTAGTCTGGTAAGGAAAACATTCACGACCTAGCTCATTGCTGTATAGCAATGAGGTTTTGCACAGAAGCATAGAAGAAACACAGTGTGTAAAATCACAAAGGTTCGATTTTGAGGGATTTGTGTACACTTTATAAGCACCAGTCTTCTTATATGATTATAAAATTGCAAAATGCACATTTATATTACTGTGTTGACAGTGGGAGACTACTGTCTAGTCAATGTCTGTTGCTGGTCAGTCTAACGAAACACATTCATTTCGCCTATGTTCACAATTAACGGAGATTACTAGCAGGTCCGTTTATGAAATACTATTGGAATTACATTAATTGTCGAAGGCATTTATTTTCTATAAACGATACAGATGCATAGCATGTTTGAGTTTAGGCTTGATACAGATGTGGAAACTACCAATTGTTTTAGTAACATTCTGAGAGTAGGATGGTGTTTACTCTGATAAGAACTATGGTGCATCAATGTTCTGAAATGAAAATATTGTTAAGGTTTACATTTTCTTTTGAAGGGGGCACAATGAGTAACACGGTTAAAATTAAAATTGCCAGTCTGAAAATAAAGCCGCGTGTTTGTATGTTCAGCCAATTACACGAAGGTATGTTTCAACAATCTTCCATAATGAAATTCATCATACCTCTGAATGTGATAAGATTATGCACCTAGGTAGTGCACGTGCTGTTTTAACTGAACCGTCTCGACTGATTGCCAAACAACACTTATGACAACTGACGAAGGACGGCATACCAATAACTTACTGGCTTCGATCTGGTAAACTAGATCAAGTGAGCAAATACTTTTTACAACTTTCTATGCAAAGCAATGATAATGTCTTTTTTCTATTAATAGATGAGCCATGCATATATTATAGACTCATTTAGGATGTTGTTGGTTTGGTGTTTAACGATATTGCTTTGGGCTAGATATGATACACCTGTTGGCAATTATATCTGGTGGGAGAATTATCAGAATTTTCGGACTAGAGGCGAAAATAAAATTTAATGTGTCCTTCCATTCACAAGTGATATACAATGGCTGTATGCATATCACCAACCGGACTGCTAGCTGATCGATGTCGGGAATGTAACAAAAGCACACAAACAAGCTGAAGTTTTAGTTAAGCTACAAGCTATGGGAGCAGACATGAAGCATATAGATGGGCTGCAAAATGCCGGATACAACAAATATATGTTTTACTCTGTAGACTTGGAACTGCCCGTCCTAACGCAAGGGAGTATAAATGTCAAAGACTTGACGGCTGAAATAAAACAGGCACCTCCCTTCACAAGAGAAATAGGGCTCACATCTGTCGAAGTGCACATAAATGGCTTGCCCCTACAGGTGGAAACTCAGGAGATCATAGACAAAATGTACACCAAACTGAATGTTAAGATCATATCGCATAAGCTGGCACAAATATGGGGCTTCAACCCCATTGCATCAGGGGTAAAATAAGCAACCATACCAGAGAGGATGCGAAAACATTTCCGCCATTCTTTTACTACATGGGTTTCAATCTACGCTTATGGTATAGGAATTGTGATAAGGACCGCAAATTCCCCAAGTGTGGGGAGAAAGAACATGGACATAGCTTTGATTATCATTTTTTTTATGTAACGTATGATGGTTCTTATTTTACATTTCTTCTTTTCGATTTTAGAATATGCACACACATACACACACGAGACTGTAAGTGTATCAATTCAACTAGTGACAATACTAAAACTATAATGCGTAGACAATATTAATCTATATTGGTGGGTGGGGTGGGAGTAATGAGAGGACATCATATTTAGACACATAAATACATATTCATTGGAGGGCTTTAATAATAAGACATTTCAATGCTCGTTGGTTTACTTACTTTTTTCAGCTTTTGTTGTTATCAAGACAGTGACCATTGCTTTAATATATTTTAAAATATAAAAGAATGAATTCATAAATAAATAAATACAATAATAAAATAATAAATATTGTTGTGCACAATTAATGGGAACTAAAAATAAGAAGCGTTAACAATAGCCAGACGTATAGTCATTCCTACCTACCTGCCTGCTTGCCTGCATACCTATCTACCTACCTATCTAACTAAATAGCTGCTACATACATACATACATACATACATGCATGCATGCATGCATGCATACATACATACATACATACATACATACATACTGTAACACCCCGTGTGTTATTTCGAAAAGACCAAGAGTTCAGGAATAAAAATACTTTTTTTTAATAATAAAGGTGAGATATAACATGCTTTTCAATATCGCAAATCGACTTTATATAAACACAGTGTCCGTCACAACACTATCAACTTGTGAGAATATATAGCAGACTTGGTTATCTAAATGTCAAAAGATCGTTATAATATACAATGGTTAGTTAAATTAATGGTATTCTTTAATTCATATGTATATTAATAGCCAAATAGTAACGTGATCTCAATAAAAAATAATGATTTTAGTACTACGGTAGTGTACTTGAGCAGTGTGGTGGGAGATAGCAGCGGCTTTATAGAATATTACACTATATAATTATAAGGCATTTACGTTCGATAGCAATCATGTAATGAATCTACTTAATATTTCTTATAACACTTTGATTCAGGTTTTGGATTTTAAAGTACCAAAGTTAATATCGGTTATGAAAATTTACGTAAATGATAATTTTAGAATACAAGGCCGAATTTTTTTTCTACTTAGATGTTCATACTTTGCCGCTCTGACAGCTATCTGCCTGTGCACAGTCTGCACGCGTATTTATAGACTCCTATTCACGTCACATGACCTTAGTTAGCCAATCAATGTTTGTCCTTCTCAGGGCAAGCCATGGCGGTAACCAAGTCAACTGTTCAAACTGTAAGAAAAATCACTGTGAACGTGCAAATTTAGACGGAGTTAAGTTGTCCTCACAATGTCCGTGGTGTGCGTTTTTACTGTTAATCTTATGATTATATTCATACCTATGATTCCGTATAACTGAAAGAACGGACAAGTAAATTTCAATGCGAATCGAGTCAAAGTAGTGTGTACTGATGATCCAATGAGTCGTGATACGGTTAGAAATAGTCCCTATCAACTGCATACTACAAGTATTTTGCACACTAAGTAACACAACAATTTCTACATAACCAAGAACTTTCAATAATTAACAGTAACATTAGTTCTAACTTATTGTCCAACAAAAGTCTGACAAGAAAACTGTGATTCTTCGGCTGGGCACATTGATTCCGTCAATATCCTGCATCTCTGCTGTTCCAGTAATAAAACTCCACCGGATAGCTGAATTCATAAGTTTATGGGCTAACATCATTTTTCTCGCTTTGATATTCCCAAAACATGGAAGGTAAGATAATTCATTTCCTAAACTATTCATGTCAAATTCCAGCACGACACACCTATGGTTCAACATGGAATGACTATGGCACAATAACTGCGAACATGCGAACTTCTTTCTGCTTAATGTTGATGTCCCAGTTTGTAGAACTGTTGACGTCTTTAGATGACTTCCTCGACGAATTCGTTAATATTCATGATAACAGCATGACACTTCAGACCAGGGCAAGGTTTTACACTCACATTTAGTATAAGACGCAGGGTACACATTTATAAAGATGCATACGGTGATCTAAACGATGGTGGGAGGGTGGCTTACATTCAGGAACGGAAGAAGTAATTCACACACAATAAACGTTTTCAGTGACAGATAAAAATGACATGATCAAATAAGCCAAAGTCTCATAGTTCATCATCATCTAATATCTCAACGTTGAACATCAAATAATCTTGACACATTAATATTAACTGGACAATGTGCATCCAAAACTCCATTCACAGTACCAAATATGGTATTACAATACATACATACATACATACATACATACATACATACATACATACATACATACATACATACATACATACATACATACATAGCGCTGTAGGACAAAGTTCTTTATCAGTTTATATAAGTTCATGTGGCAGAATTGCAGTTTTCCAGTGTTTTAACAACATACCAAACGTATACAGAAAATAGAATATAGTAACTGGGTAATTAGACTGAGAAGTTGTCTTAATGAGTACTGTGCGGGGGTGCACGGAACGTGGACACGACGAAATACAACTTTCAGACAAGCCTATCTCTACGTATCAATAGTTGTTGTAATATCAGAAAGTTTCATGGGGATATTTGGGAATTTTCCAAAGAAATCATCAGTGGTCTCATCAATTTTTCTAAACATTTTACGAAGATTTGCAAACGTGCCTACATGAACATCATTTTAGCCCGTAGCGTTGATAGTTTATTGTTTATGGTATCTACAGTTTTTTGTCACAAAGTCACTGTCAGATCTTTTATTACCAAATGACTTTATTTTTTTTTCGAGTTCATGTTGAGCTCGCCTATCGTTGTATCACCATATTTTTTTTCTCGATCGTTAATACTATCTAGTACAGTTGAAAAAAGAACACCTGGTCTAATCTTATTTTACAATAATACTCCATTAAGTCTAACAATTATTACTAGTTGTTAATTTTCCTTGCATATAGTGAAATATAACCACCTCATTTTGCCCCACATCTGCAAGATTTAACAGTTCGGATATTTCATGCTCGATCAATTTTTTTTTTTTTTTGCATCCTTGGTTGCCGATATTTCACCGGTGGGTTGATTTAGGCTCGGGAGAGATCTCCCGTAAATATCAATCATTACATTTTAAGATCTTTCTAAAAAGTGATGACTCGTGTATTCGTATACGGTTTTATGAGGAGGTCAATACTGGCATCCATGAAAGTTATATTTACTTACCATCAGCAACAGATTGCACCACTATCATTGCCTTTTCTTACGAGGACTGTGTTTAGCTCCAAAGATAACCTTTATTACATTTCTGCAAAATCAGAAACTATGAGTCAGTGGAATTCGCACATGAAAATAATCTACACGGTCCTTTCAACATTGCTATACGTGTTGCAAATCCAAGGATGTAATTAGTATTAACACCTTTTATAATATCAAAATGACCACCTGGCCTATCTTCGTGTTCAAAATCATCTGGATGATCAGCAACTCCAGTAACTACTGGTGTCTGTAAGTTGACATACTAAACATGATCAGCGATATCAATGATATCCTTAGAAAACATCATAGATGGACCAGCCGTTCTTGTATAATCATCAGAATATCTCGCTAAACATATTATTGTTGTGGCAATATTCACATCATTCTGGATAGATTCAATCTCTTTTCCATCAATCATATATGTAGCGCTACTGAACAGCGCTATAATTATATTGTTAACAAAACTAACTCGTGCAATTAATGCATATGGTACTGCTATATGATTAACATCTTCAACAGTTGTTACGAGTTCTCCTTTTACTTTAATAAATGCTTCGTCGGTCAGGAAGTATTTACTTGTATCCTAAACTTGAAGTTCGATCCTTGATCGACTATTTGGCTGAACTGCATTATAATAATAAAACTGATAATTGTGTAGATTCATCTTTGAGCATCGGTGCGTCTATATCAAATACTGAATTGTCCATCATACTTTGGCGCATTCCAGCATAACAACCAAGTCACATGACCAAGCGTACCGAGTGTTTCGAATGAACGAGCGGAAGTCGCATCGGATTGGTTGCTCTGTGTAATGGTGATCACGAAACTTAAATGTCAACAGTATTTTAGGGTTGTGTGATTCTGCTTGGATTTACAAGTTGTTAAACATAGGATTTGATTCGGAAATATGCTGTACATATTGCAAAAAGGACCCTTCAGCCGACGGGAGCTTAACAGCCGCGAAAAATACCGGTAAGTGTGTGAAATTTGCACTGATACGTGCAGACAAAAGTGTCTGCGGATAATTGCAGATTTTAATGAATCGGTGAAATCAGGCCCTAATCCCAACATCAAAATCGTAACGGGTGAAGGGCTGATTTATCGGCCTTGAAGAACATGGACAGAAAAACAATAATACGGGAATAAAAATCTAATATTCTCAACCTAACCTTCTAGAAAATAAAATTACCCTTTTAGTTTCGTCTCCCTTTTTTCCATTATGTTCTACTTCTTTTTAAATAAGAACATATGGAACATTTATCTTTGGCGAAAAAAATTAAAATTGGGAAAAGTAATAAGAGTCCATATATAATATTATGACAGGACAACGGGGGATACATTTTGAGCGAACATGCCGTCCTTGCACACAATTACATAGCACTCATACCTTATATGGCATAGAAAAAACACATATACTAACCTTGGTAAAGGTCACTAATACAAATGAGGGTAGATGGCCCTGACCTGTAATCAAACCTAGATCACAAGAATTAACCTTTAGATAACACTGTGGCATAAATACCCCACACAATTTTCACCAATAAACTTGTGTGCGAAATTCCTTTTATAAAAAGTACAGATAAACACACCTACACAAAATACAAACACAAATAAAACACTTTTATATTGTGGGGGGCAAAGTAGGTGGAGACGTTACTAGAAGTTGATACAATGATCGCATTCTTGACCTAATTATGTTCATGTGAGGAATACATATTTCAGACTGCATGTATACTAGACCATCTATGGTATCATAATCACGTCGTCAGTAGTCTGAACTTCAAATAAATGCACTGTATATGTGGGCAGAACGCTGATATTGTCTCCTGATATGCTTCTTAATAACAAAACTAAAATATGATAAATCTTGTTTCCAGTGACTATTTGAAATGTTACACAAAGTTTTAAATATCCAAATTATTATACATCACTACACAAATCTTGTAACAATAATAAACTGGCATACACGCACAGCACTGCGGGTGGAAGGTGACACTAGTCCACTCCCAAGAACCCTTCCCAAGATTCGGTCCTTCGGGTCACGTTCTGGCCCTTTGGACCATATTTGTCGCTCTTGGCAGCATGTACGCCACTGAACCGGAGCACAAATTTCCCTTAGTATGTCACCTTTCGTTCATACGAGTTGCTCGAAGGTTCTAGTAACACCATGTGCTCTTTCAATGGGTTTGTCGAGGACTATTGACGGATATGGTCGACTGCATGTATATGGCACAGTTCTTTTCAAGACATATGGAAAGGATGTTGTAGCGCAGTACAAAATGTGTTTAAATTATTCGTCTGCGAATTAAATTCAACGAGAAACAGACGAGTATATCATTTGATAAGCTGTGCGAAACGGAACTATAGTAGATTCGTCTTTCTAAAATACTACTGCCTTTCCCAGTACATCTTTTTGGGCAGACACATTGATGCACACTTCTGGCAAAACCTTTCCTTCTATTACCAAATAATAACGTATTTGTATGTAATAAACAAACGATCATTTAAATTTACTGTACTTACCAAATCACTGTTTGCGGTTAATATTTTGTTGAGAACAATAGCGACCAGCCCCATCAGCCATATTTACTGCGTAATATAACTTGCAACAAGCTCAGGGACGGATATTGTATAGACAGAAGTGTCACGTGATTCTCACTGGCTGAGCTGCAGTTGCGCTTATGCCTTAAAATAAGATCACTAGAATATTTGGGAGTGGCCGTAGTGACCTGTGGAAATCAAAAACATGTAAAGTTAGTTTTGTTTCCTGAATAGGGCAGGTTATGAATTTGCCATATCGATATGAATGGATTTTAACTACATGAATTTACGGACAAAACGATGCATCTTTTCATCAAACAACGGACGCATCAGATTTTTACGTACGACATTCGGACCTTATTACGAGCCTTTCGCTAGCGAGAAGACGTTGCTTTCGTTGTTGTAGGGTTTAACGCCATTTTTGAGCACACGATAGGCAATACATATCGACCATTATTAATGGTGGTGGAAGAACCAAAAAAGAACCACCGACCCACGAAAAGCTGCTGGCAAATTTTCTCACATACCCACGGGCATTGATCCGTAACGGAGAGAGCCTAAGACCATTCGGCCCTGCGAGAATTAGTACGTTTTTTCTAAATTTCCCTTAGAAGTTAACCTAACTTAAAGGGAATAGCGGAGAACTCGCCCCATGGAGGACGCGCCCTGGGAGAACTCGCTCTATGGAGAACTCGCCTCGGGAGAACTCATCCCAGGTGTTAGGAGAAGTCTTCCCATAGTGGTCGGAGAAGTAGCCCCAAGGATAATATATAATAATTCTGAGATTTCGCCACACGTTTGTCAAGGCTTCATTTATTGTTCTTATTCTTCAACTTAGTAACTTATTAAATCTATACAATTTGCATTTTTTCTTCAAATTTCCCATTTGATCAACTTCGCTTCTGTACTTAACGAAACATAAGTGTTTTCTGTCCCTTTCGCTCTGCTCTTCAAATCATTATATGCGTTTTAAGTTAAAAGAGAAGTTTAAAAAATATTTCACTACTAAATTACCGATGTAAAATAAACAAGATTACGTTATTTATTAATATATAATAACACCGTGATCACGCGTACTAGACCCAAATTAACTAATGAGGCACAAATGATTGTCGCTGACACGTTAACTCATTATATACGTTTCTTTCCTTAATGCATACATTTTTTGCTGTATCAGTATACGTCTATCATTCCAAAAAGGTCATGATACATAGGTAACACTTTTTATGCACGGCGATTTTTTTTGTAAAACAAGGGGTTTTGTGATTATAAAAGGTGCTTAGAATTGAGTTGTACGTTTTATTATAAATAATACAGCCAAATAAATGGTTATTGTTGATGCATACCATTTTTTAATGTTGTGATATTCATTGGTTATAAAATATCGGCATGAAAGACAATTCGCTTAGAGAGTTAGTATTGGTGTTCAACTGTGTTGAAATAATAGATGAAAACTGCGGATCTCTATAATTTTATATATTAAAGCGATGATTATTCATAGTAGTTTCTCTTATATTTGCACCGGTGTATGTTACATTTAGATGACGAAAATGTTCTTTTTACTTTTTCTTTTTCTTTTGTCTGTTTAGTACTAATAAAAAAAAAACTTGCAAATTTTTGGGTCTTTTTTTAAGCGATAATTGATTTAGTTTTGTAAAGTGTTTTTACACTGGTAAATAGATAAATTTATTTGATAAATTTAGGAGACTAAAGTGTATTAATTATACGACGAAGATTAGATAATGAAGGATTCGATTGTATTCTGAAAGGATTTACATCTCTCTATATTGTACATACTGCTTTGTTTCAAGTCCAATGTTGAGTAATATTACAGGCTTTGTTCAGTTCAGAATCAATGATATGTGTAGGATACGTTCTGTTTTGTAAATATATTTGGAATTTATTCAACGAATTTTGTAACTGACAATCATCTGAAATAATACGTAGGTATCTATTCGACTGGCTATGTGGTATACCGTTTTTACATGACATGGAGTGACATGAAGATTATCCCACATATTGGTGGATATTAGTTTCCTTGATATGAATGTTTGCAGAGATAGAGTTATCAATGTTTTATATCACATTTACATCTGAAAATGAAACATGCGTACTAGATGCAGTATAAGTAAATTGAATTGTCTGGAGCAGCAGAGAGTGTGAACAGACCAACTTTTTAGGCAAATATTTCGTAAGCGTTTCGTTACAAAACCGAAACAAAAAAAAATCTTACTACGATAGTGCTAATTTAGTTGTCACAAACACATGGGCTGCGACACTACAACGTCCCAAGGCAACGTTTTATAAGCGGTCGTCGTTAATAATGAAACAAATAATCTTACAACGATGTTGCTATTTAGTTGGCGTTCACACTCTCTGCTGCTATATGTAACAATTTTTTTCCATGAAAATCATTGTTGAAATTCGAAGAATTTTCACGATTGAAAGTCCTAGGACTTTACAAACAGACTAATTTGTAGAACTTCACCTCGCAGATCAATCAAATTATTAGATTGGTCAGTGAGTTTGAAATTAATTCTCGTTAAAGAATTATTATGACATCGCATATAGACTGGATTAGTTGTGTCTTCAATAATTAGAAATCCTGGAGGAGCCGTTGGTGCAAAGGAATGTAGAATATATCCCTGCTGAGCTTGATTTGATTTCTCAAGATTTATTTGATAGCTTCCTTCGATAACATCACACACTAAATTCAATGATATCCCCGAGGATATATTCACATTGAACGGAGCGATATGTCTACCACCGCCTTCTGGGTCATTATTGTGTTTAAGAGTTTTTATTTCCGGTGATGTTGTTTTTTTCCATTCATCGTGAATTTTCTTAAACCCGATATCGATGGCATAACTGAGATATTTTTTTAATTCGTCGGGGTTATACCCGGGAATTTTAAATGTTTGAATATCCCCTATGCGGATTCTGTATGCTGTCGCAAACACCCCCTTATAAATTTCGCTCGTTAATACTTCTTGAATAATTTGTGCATGAAATGTTTCCATATCGTTGATGATTTTGTTACCTGTTTGTACAACGTTGATAAATTCATATCTGGTGAGAGAGCCGGATTTAAGGGATATTAACAATAATGAAAAATCATTATTCATCGCGCTCAAATTTTCTTCGATTGAACCAGTGTGAAATATAATATTACTCTGGTTGTCATATCCTATAATTTGTTGGGGGGAATAATCTTGATAACGTTTTATTGGATTATCGGGTTTTATCACGTTGGAGACATAATCAGATTTTACAGGTTCTGGTATATCAACGATTTCTTTCTGTCGAGGTGGTAGTTCAGGCCATCCTAGTATGGTTCTAAAAGAACTCTGATAAATATCTACAACATACCCAGGGGAATTAATTTCGATCGCAGATGATAACGTCGGCTCGTGAACTGTTATAGCGATCTTTGATTCTTTTCCAGTGATAGATTTAATTCTTCGTTGTAATTCGTTATTGATTTGTTCGATTTGATATGACCCAGTTGGCAACGAGACAACGTTCCAGTCTGGAGTTCCGTCTTCACGATTTTTCCACGCGAACACCAAGGAATTATTTGGTTGTTGACCACCAAATGCTACGGATCTGATATTGGGCCAGCTATGATACACTCGTAGTTTTGCTAGCGCGATCTCGCTCACGGGAACGGGAATCGGAAAATTCACACTGAATTCAGGACGCGTTGAGGGTACTGATATCATGCTTGTTTTCACCGGTGTTGTATTTGTTACTATTTGTTGAAGTAGTTCTTGCGACGACATTGTTTTTATTATTATTCTGCTCTAATTTTAGGATTGTCGATTTATACAATTGAGCCATCGTTGAGAATTCGCTATCTGATATTGTTGTGTCGTCGAGTGACGATGATATCAACGAGGATAATTGCGAGTATGCGGCAGATGCAATGTAAAATTTAATTACATAATCGTGTAGTTTACTCTGGCTACACGATGATAGTTTTTTTGTGATCCCCGTTAATATACCCGCAATTGTAGCCACCGCAGAAATAGCGATTGGAACTACGACCGGAGCAATCATTGTAACTGAAGATAGTATTATTCCAGCAGCAGTGATTACTCCCGACACCGAGTATACGGTGATATCAACTGCGGTTATTCTTCGTTGGTATTTTTTTATTTTTATTTGATACTCCTCACAGCACGAGCTGAGTTTAGTTTGAAATTCTCTGACCTGATCATAGCGATACTGATACACTGAAGGGCTCGTCATTTTATTTTAAAAACGCTAGCGTTTTCAATTGTGATTTCCCTTTCAGTTTAATTGTTTACTTAAATCCACTACGAATTCTACGTACCACGTTACTGAAACCCTGGCTAGATTTCTATCTACGGTCGTTATCGTGAATTGTTCAGATACATCCTTGTCGATGATCGTTGATATCGTATTATTGACTCCAGATGAACTACTTGATGATATATTGAATTGAGTCGGTGATACTATTGTTAATCGATAAATACCCTTGACTGCAGCGGTTACGTTTAAAATGTTGTTTGTGGGAGTCCACATAAATGAACCGTGTTGAATCGTGTATACTATATTGTTGGTGCTCTTATGAGGAATTTTTATTTTTTCAACAACGCTTATCATCCTCGCTACATCATCCTTCATTGCGTTGTTAAATGTTTTTAGATCATCGATGGATTTTTTAATATCAGGAAGGGTTATTTCAATTTTATCAAATGGGGTTCCGATAAATTTATCAATGATGTTTTAACGAAACATTGAAAACTGTTTCACATGTTTTTCATATTCGGATTGAAGAGTTGCTAGTTCCAACATAGAATCTTTTATCGAGGTGAGGTTTGGTGTGGTCACTGGTGGATTTCCAAAAAATTCTAACAGGGGTTTGTCAATTTGGTCAATTGTATTTCTTTGTGTTTCACTAAACTGATCAAATACAACTATATGATCGTCATACTTATCAATGAGCGATTTCAATGAATTCGCCGTGTTATCGAATGTTGCTAATTTATCCGTAATTGTTGAAACAAGTACACCTGGTTTGAGTTTACCCTGATAGGAAAATAACGCGATAGCATCCTCTGCTGCGTCTCGTCGTTTAACTAAAATATCATCGAGAGAGACATTACTAGTTTTCAACTTACCCTGACGATCTTGAAATACAACTATTTCACCAGGATCAACACTTGCTAGGTTTAACGTTTCGGCTATTTCATCTTCGATTAGTTTTTTAACACCCTTGATTTTATCAAGGATTTCAACTCCACCAGTATCGGGTTTCTTCAGCGTTGATAAAGGTCGTCCCCAAATATCAATCATTGTTATCATAAAAATCTTTTCTCTGTCTAAATCCAATGGATTTTCAATCTAAAAGATTTCATCAAAGATTTTCAATCCAACGACCGCTAGTATACTCATTCACTACTACATTGGGTGGTTTTGATTGTGATTTCATCAAAGATTCTCGTGAAATAGCATCAAGTACGTTTAATACTTCATTACCACATATGGGTGGGTCAAGCATTGTTTGTGTTGGTAACGTGGAATACCAATGGGGTATTTTTAATTTACTTACATAGCGGTTAAATTCTTTCGGAGGCGCTAGTCCATATGAGTCAAAATAAATAACCCCACGTGGATCAATCGCGTATGCAACCCAGTGAGTTCCAGGTCCATTGCTGTTATCTAGATTAATAATACCGGTTTCAACATCATTTGGTTGTGCCGGTAACTGATCTTTCATAAAAACACCTCTGAAGTTTGTAATCGCGAGTTTTTTAGCGGCATCAATTAAATCAAAATTGGACATTGGAATCTAAGATTCCCGAACTAGTAAACCGGTCCTAGTCTCAGGCCGCTTCCGCTGTACCATGAATACGGGGTTCCTGGTAGTCTTAGACCCTTTCCTTTTTTTTACCAGCGCGGACGGATCCACCAGTTGCTTTCTTTAGTGCCATTCCTGCCGCGGTACCAACGGCTCCTAACGCTGCCGCTTTAGCTACCGCTGGGGCCGCTGCGGTAATCAACCCTGGAATCAACCCTAACAACGGGAATATACCACCAGTCTTTTACATGTTTTAATCGCGCTCGCAGAAAGAGTAACCTGAACTCACTTTTTTTCTTTAAACGCTTTATTAAAATGATTAACCTGAGTCTTCGTCAGCGATAGTTTATTTCCCCCGCCATTAATTTGATTAGGTTTCAGCGTTATTGTGGTCCCACATTGCTTAGTTGATTTGGATTGTAATTTTTTTAGCTGACCAGGTGTCAACGGGACATTGATATTACTATACGACATTAACACTATAAACAGATTGATTCTAAATCGCTTGCGATTCAATGGTGAAATTGCACAGTAATTTCCAATCAATGAAAATTCTTCGAATTTTCCACGAAGGATTTCAATCAAAGATTTTCCACTGGTGCATCTACCAGTCTCATTCGTCCACCAACACCCTCGAGTATCATTGATTTATCACTGAGAATGACAGCAACCGCTCTATAATTAGCAATACCACCAGGACGGGTTACACGAGCTCGGAAGTGTATATCAACGACGGACTGTCTCATTAAGTTAAGATGTTCCAACGAAAAGTAATAAATCGGATATAGTTTTTGAAAATCCAACTGTGATATTTGTAGACCAGTATCGACATTTTGATCGCGTCCCATATACGACAACAACCGATGATAAACTCGTGCAACGTGGTTGTTTTCATAGTTAACTTGTATATCCTCTGATGGTTCTTGCTGTCCGTTTATTCTCAGCGAGACTTCATTACAACCAATTTGATCAAATATCATATGGGAACGTTCTTGATCGTTTAATCGCGCAGTATTCTGTAGCGCAACAAATATGTGACGTGGAGCTGAAATACCCTGTTTTGATGCTAGATGCCATGTAAGTGTACCATCAATATTAGAATCCATGGTATCTGTGGACGTTGTCAACCAACTTAATAATCTCTTCCCGCCCTGATCCATAAATGATAGTAACCGCGGTTCTGTTGACAACGACGGAGTCAACACTGGCATCCACAGTGATAGTTTTGATAAAACGACCTTACCGGGGGCAATGTCAGCACCGCGCCAGATTGCATTATCATCAGTACCCTTTCTCGTTAGCGCTATAGTATGCTTTACTCCATAGATAACTTTTCTGACGTTTCTACAAAATCCAAATATGTGATGGAGCGGAATCGCACATGAAAACTGTCAACGAGGCCTCTTCAATGTTGCTACGCGTGTTGCAAATCCTAGATTGTAATTATCATTAACGCTTTTTATAACGTCAAAGGCAGCAGCTGGTCTTGCTTGGTGTTCAGGAGAAGCAGCTACTGGTTGTGGATTAGCTGCGGTATCTTGCGGTGTCCGTAATTTAAAATAATGGATGTGATCATCGTTATCAGTGATATCCTTAGAGAACATCATAGACGGACCAGCCGATCTTGTATAATCATCGGAATATCTCGCTAACCCGATTATTCCGGTAGCAATATCAACCTCGCGTTCAATAGATTCGATTTCTCTTCCATCAATGAGATATCTAGCACTTTCAAATAACGCCATGATGCCATTGTTAACAAAACCAACTCGGATAGTTGGGTTATCTGCATATGGTGTATTAGCTGCAACATTTGTTACGAGTTCACCTTCGACTTCAATAAAGGCTTCAGCGGGTAAAAAGTATTTACTGGTATCATGAACCTGAAGTTCGATTCTCCCACGAAGATCAGGTTGTACTGCGTGATAGGCAAAAAATTGATAATCGCGTACAGAATCATCTTTAAGTACTGGGGCGTCCATGTCAAATGCACTATCAGGGTTCTGTTTGAACATTTTTTTATTATATACTCGTTGGTCTAAATTGGAGGTGAAATCATAAATTGCTTGGAAAATCCTCGATTTTTAATTTCAAAGATTTTCAATGAAAAATTCGTAGAATTTTCAAAGATTTTCATCGACGTCTTCGACGTTTGTTTAATCCACTTCCCGCTATCATATTTGCTGTTATGTTATCCTGGGCGTTAGTCAACGATGATGAAATCAACGACTGTAGTTTTTCATCTACTGCGTTATTTATTATTTTACTAACCCGCGCAGGCATAACCTCAGTAAATGGCAGTGAAGTCATTCCTGGTTTCTTTGATTTTCCCCGTCGAACTAGCGCTGTTAATTTATCCTTCGCGGCTGAAAACGTCTTCGTGGTAAGATCACCAACAGCGCTAATACCCTTATCCCTGATAAAATCAATTGCTTTCATTGATAGTTGTTTTACTAGCGGCGCTACTTTTGGAGTCATTCTTGAAAATAATCCTATTATAGTATTACCGAGACCATCTCCATAGTATGCTCGGTATTTTGGCAATCGTGAGTTTACCACGTAGACGTTAGTTGGATTATCATGGTTGTAGTGTATGATCATTCTCTATTCAATTGATATTTATCTAATCGTGGTGATTAATCACTATGATAACCGTGAAAATTCGTAGAATTTTCTACTAACTCTTCAATGAAATCTCGATATGTTGCAATATCCATGATACCACCTTGAAATAACCGCCTACAGATATCAGCTGCTTCATTGATTATTTCTGGTGAGTTATTCCCGGCTCGTTTTCCTCCTACGAGTACTTCTAATCGTGCTATATCACCGAGAATATTGCCAGGACATGTTACGCTAGAGTTTCCAACTAAACCACTGCCTGTTTTTTCAGTGATACCAGTTGCACCTTGAGAAGAGGGTTGTGTTATTTTAAAAAGTTTTGATTGTTCTGGTAATCTAAGAAATCCAGGGTCTGATTGCGTTGTTGTAGATGATTCAGCTTTTTTTACTGCTTCCATAAAAATCTTATACGTTTTATCAATTTCTCTTGCCTGAGGTGCCTTTGTTAATATACGATATAACCCCTTATACCATTCCTTTTTACTGGGTTTTTTATAATCATCGTGGATATAATTTCTTCGTTGATTAAAACTCCTAACAACGAAATCGGCTAATTCTTCCAAATAATTAAATTGTTTTTTTCTTAATTCATCTAATTTATCCGGGTGGAATTTATTATTGAATGCAACTCTTTTACTAGTAGTATCACCCTCTTCTTCTTGTTGTTGTGGTTGTTCTTCTTGAAATTCTTCAAGTGGTTCAGGTGGTGGTGAGGAAATATCAACATCACCTAATCGTTCAACTTCTTCCTGAAGTTCTCGTTCTTGTTTTTCTCGTCGTTTTGCAGTTGTTATTATATCACCAGGAAGTGTTTTTAAATATTGTTTTGTTTGTTTAGATCTTTTTGCTATTTTTTCAAGTTCACCAAGAAGAGGTCTCTCTACTCGTTTTCCTTCCTCGGGGATATCTCCGTATATAGCTCGTTCAGTAGCTGTTTTCACATCTGTAGTTGCAGTAACAATCGGCTTAAAGAGTTGTTCAGAATCTTCTGTAAAATCAGTCTGAAGTAATTGTCGCTGTTGAAGTTTTTCACGTATACGATCACGAAGTGGTAATAGTTTATTAAGAGCGCTAAGTCGTTCTTTTGTGTTCCGTGTGGTCAATGATTGTCCTACCATTATTGAAAGAGTATCAGTATTGTTAAATTGCAAGCAATTTCACTCAAAGAGTTTCCATCTTCGATTTTCATTGCACTAAGTAAAAAAAAAAGAAATCACTAAATTGTACACCAACCCATTATACTTCCCTGTTGTAGTACGGGGTCACACACATAATTTTACTTCCTCGTTACATGCACAGGTAGTTATACATGTTATACAATACAACAAAGGAGGCTCTCTACGCGTGGGGCTCATTTTGCTCCATTAACGTTTTTAATTGTCTCACCTTACAATTAATAAGCTTCCTTTGTTCATAATCTAAGCTTAATTGCTTACGTACACGTTCTACGATGCTACATAATGGTACAAACACATTAACGTCTTCGGTATTAACTAAACTTTCACGTATAAGTTTTTGTATGCGCTTAATTAAAAAATATTTTTTAGCGAGAACATATTTTCCATTTTGTTCTGAAAATTGTATGTCCTCGAAATCGGTCATAATTTGATCACAATCTAACCCTGAACATAATTTTACACTTTGATCCTTAAGCTTGTTGATTTCAATAATAATCAATTTGAGATTTTCAAGATTCATATTATATAAAAATATGTTTGTTGAATTGCTTGAATGGAAACTCTTTGAGTTTCACAAAATGAATTCTGGACACGCTAAGGTGTTGGGTCATCTTAGCATATCCAGAAGCTTAATGCGATTATAAATGATTATGATTATATACAATGGATGACGACGGTACTTACAACCCCTGATCTAGTGTATAGGCGTTTGTATTATACATATACGACGGCACAATTACACATCACCGTTTTGAACCCCCTTGGTGTTTACATCAAGCGGCGCTCAACGGTTACACATATAATCACGAAGCGTATTCCCCCACGAGTAGATCTAACTCATCAAATAATGTGTTTGACCTACAAGAGGATACGTTTGGTGCGTGGACCGGACAAACACATAACAATAGATTATAGGCGATTATGGTATTTACAATGCAATGAATGACGACGGCACAACAATAGATTATAGGCGATTATGGTATTTACAATGCAATGAATGACGACGGCACAACAATAGACACAATGAATTAATTGATTCAATGACAATGAATGATAATGGTATTTACAATGAATTGATTTCAATGACAATGGATGACGCGGGCTATTCTACATTCAAGTACAAAACAAACCTCAAAATCGAAACCTGGTTTGAATGTCAATAATAACGTTCACACCACGTGTGACGGTGTGGTTTGATTTGTACTTGAATTTCGGCTAATGCCCAAATATATAACAGACCAGGTTATATATAAACCACTCATTACAACGAAGTGACATAGAGAAATGTGTGCTTGTAATTGTTTGTTGTGTTTAATAGCGATCACTAACAACGTTGAAACAACACATAATACTTGAAACAGACACTAAAAAAAAGAATTAAATACGACGTGCATATAAAACAGTTCTGTTAATACTTGAAAAAAGACGAAATTGATTATGTGTTATTGAGATTTCATAATAGCGAAACTAACCAATCAAAATCAATGACTATGTTTAAGATCCGTAACTGTGTCATTGGTGATTTGTCGCACGCGAGTTACCTAACGGAGTTATCTCCGCTAATTCACATAAACAAAAATTGAATACTGTTTTTAAAACGCTTTGAAAAAGCGGTTTTGGTTATATTCTCTGCAACGCATTGAATTGAATACGGATAAATATCGAAATACCTACCAGCTGCGGTTATTGACTGAAATACTATCTCCGTGTTATTTTCAGTATTAAACGACTTTACAGGTCTAGCATTTTTCGAGTGTTTTTCCCAGTCCCGCCTCGTTTTGTGTTTTCACGTTGTGAAATAGATTGAAGGTTGTTCAATTTGTTATTCTTGGGATCGGAATCAATGTGATCAATAACAAGGCCATCCTTGATCAATCCATTAAACACCTCGAAGACGAAACGGTGATTGAGATACTTCTTCCCTCCAGCACCAAATATCAAATATCCCATACCATTATCATCCCCAACAGATTTTTTATTTTTACAGTGTCTGACAATGCCATCACGAGACGCTTCGTAATTTTCAATAACAGGATGTCTTTGAAATTCTTGGTTCATTATACATAATACTTTATTTGTCTAAATCATTATTTGGTTTAGATATATTATTTGAAAATCTTTCTATGTAGTCTTGAACAGTTTTTATTATTTTGCCGTTGGCAACGTCATTGACGTCATTGACAGCGTCAGGATTTTTGATTATTCGCTTGTCATAATAACGCTTCAACTCTCTATAACGCTTACCACCACAATTGAAACATAACTGCGACTTGCCTCTTACACCTACCCCACAATACAGACATGGAAGAGGACCATTGCTCCCCCGACGATAACTTTGCATATGATACCCACAGAATTCATTTCTGCATGATTTGTTACACGGAGTCTTTGATCCAATCATAAGCCATTTGCAATGATTCATTATATAAAAAACTTTTTATTTAAATACTTGTTTTAATTATAATATGAAGGAATTCAAGAGATTATCGAAGTTTAATCTCGATAGAGTTTCTGTTAAACCAAAACGTCTTAAAGACGATAGCATGAAGGAGTTCAAGAGATTATTGAAAATTAACCCCCGATTTAATCGAGATAGAGTTTGTGTTAAACCAAAACGTCTAAAGGACGATAGCATGAAGGAGTTCAAGAGATTATCGAAAATTAATCCCCGATTTAATCCGGATACTAAATTCGATCTCGATAACATCTCTGATATGAAAGAATTCAATAGATTATCGAAAATTACGCCTTGGAAAAATGCTAGTTTTAATCTCGATAGAATCTCTGATATACCAAAAAGTCTAATAGATGACAAAACCCTGTTGAGTAAAATCAGCGACTGTTTTAATGAATTTAAGCGCGATGGAGCATCTCATACGTGGTCGACATTTCGAATTATCCACAACATCGAAGATGTCGGTGTCAATGTACCCGTAATTGATGCTACTATGAACGAGATAATCTCACACCTTGGCGGGAAATCCAAAGGTGGAAATCCAAAGGATTTCAAACAAAGCGATTCCCAGCGGAGGTATTTTTTTAGAATAAAATTCATTATCGAAGACGAAGGTGAATGGGTTATCAGAGATAAATTTGAACCAATCCTCAAGGATAAAAAATTTGTCATTGTAAGTAGAGATTCCAAACCAGGAATTCTAACTGGAATTAACAAACCATACTACGAGAGATCTTACCCTGTAACAGCAGTTGTTTACGGAATATATCAGCTAAATGATAAGCCAAGTATTGCAAAACTAGCTCCTATGAAAACATCGTCGAAATCACAAGGTGATTCAGTGTTGAATTGTGTAGCAACACGGGTAATGGAACACTTCACAAATGCATCCCGGGGTAATAAACTAACTGAACAACGACGAAAAAGAATAACCGAATGGGAACTGACAGTGAAACAGCGCGGGGCAATGATTTCCGATATAACCAAATTAGAAGCATCATTAAAATTTCCAATATCGGTAGCAACGATAACCGGAGAAGTATTATACGAACCGAAATATCAATCGCGAGGAGCTCCAATTGAAATTATTGATCATAACAAACACGCGTGGACGGCTGCAGTAAATGTATTTCCACGAGAACGAATCGTGAGATATATCCCCGGGGAGTTTTACAAGGATGTGTTCTATGAAGAGAAATTATTTGATGCTATTGTTACGTTGTGTAAAGATGATCCCGTGTCGGTGTGGTTACTTAGCAGCGCTGGTTCCGAATCAGGATTTGATCAGTTTGTAAGACCAAATGGAGAATTATATCGCGTTGAAGAACTAGATAACAGAATGAGAAAAATCGCTAATGAATTTTCACCGGAGAGTTTCCATGAAAAACTACTCACGAATAGTTTTACAATTCCATCAGTGGTAGCTCACATCGCAAGAGAAAAGAACTCATGGCGTCCAACACGAAGTGATTTTCTCGAGGATGTCAAATTGAGTTGCGTCGAATTTGGTCATGGAGGATTGTGGAATACAAAATACTCACGTGATGGTATGATTTCAATTGATATATCCGCGTGTTATCCTGGAAGTTTTCTCGGGTATGGGGAATGCTCTGAGTATTTTAAACGATTTGGACACCCCACGCATGAAATGACTCGTGTTGCGATTAATGGTCGTTTGCCTGATTTTGATTTAACCGGGTTCGCTCGTGTGATATCATTTGAACTCGCTGCAGGGTTACATCCGTGTAGTTATGTTTGGCTTGGTAGACATATATCTCAAAAACACTGGATGCCAATAGTGTTACTACGATATATGATCGATTGTGGTATGCTAATATCGTTGATTGTCGGTGAAGCTATTATATGCTATCACGCGCAGAAAGAAGTTTGGTTACCAAAACTTGATCTAGATCGTATAATTAGCGAAAAGCGAAAACAGTTTCCTAATTTCAACGAAGAACAAATCATGAATTGGTCGAAGGAGTTATTTGAAATTAAAAACAAAGAAGCCAAAGATTTCGGACGAAAAATAATTGGTAAATTCACTCAAGGTGGAAGATATGACAATGCAAAATACTCTTCGAGGTTGATCATAGACGTCGCTGAATACGATTTTATTGTAGCGGATTTAACGAAACAGGGAAAACTTGTAACCCGTAGGGATGCTTTTCTATCCAATGGTGAGAAATTAGGTACGGTTGTTACCTACTGTGATGGATATAATTCCCAGTATACACATTTGAGAAGTTCTATGCTCGGTTATTCTATTATTAATCTATTTTCGATGATAAATAGATTTCCAGATACCGCGGTTAGAGTAGCTACTGATTCGATGTATATACACAACAAATACAAATCGGATGTAGCGGCATTCACAGATCCCGATGAAGCGTGGGGACGTTGGCGATTTAAAAAAGAAACACTACATGAGTATTGTGAATCCGCAGACGTTGCCAACGACGATAAATACTTGAAAAGCAACCAATTATCAGAATTATCTAATGCACTACCGGTATCTGATCCCGTATGTAGATACAAGACAGTTTATTTAAACGGCTCTGGTGGATCAGGAAAGACAACTCGTGCAATTGAATTATTCCGTGGGGAAAATCCTACGGATTTCACAAACATGATTGTGTTAACACCAACTCACAGACTCGCCAGAGAGATGATAGCGCGGGGAGTAAAAGCCTGTACTTATCACAGCTTCTTTCGATGGAAAGGCGATACATGGACTCCTGATCGAATGGGCGATAAATTCATTCCTGAAATCATAATTTGGGATGAAATATGCACGGTATCGTTGACAGTATTACAGATATTTCTTGAGAGGTTGTTATTGAAAACTACAAAAGTCGTAATGTGCGGGGATCACGGCCAACCACAGCCATTTGTTGGTGGATCTCCACATGAATGGCCAAAGGGCTTTGTAGATTATTATGAAGAGATTAATACCGACCATAGATCACTTGATGAACAATTACGAGAATTCAAAGCGCTAATTAGATTACAACCGGATAAAATCCAATGTTAAATAGCGCGTGAAATAATTTCAGAAACTCCCATGAATGATTTTTGGGAAACATGGAAGCCAGATGATTTGATATTTGCAAGTAGAAAAATAGTCAGAGACGCATTTCAGATGAAGTTATTTGAATTGCATAAATGTAAATTTGCAACACTTCCAGTACCGTTGTGTTATAGACCTTCTAATACACGAAAGCAGAATATCGACGTTGACATTCCTGGACAACAACAAAAGCAGAATTTAGTATTAAATGATATTGTGCTGGTTGATATCAGCGTCGTCGAAGATGCATTGCGTGCTGATAAATCCCCATGGACGTTAGGTTATGCAGCAACAATATACTCTTCACAGGGATTAACTATCACAGACACAATTGTTTGGATAGTAGATAATCACATTGAGTGGTCAAATTTAGTTCATCTCGCAGTGTCCAGAGTACGGCGAATAAACCAACTTCGAAGAGTTGTCCTGACAGAGTCAGGCGATGATGACATTTACGATATTATCACTGGTGATATAATCAGAAAAAAACTGTCTGGTTATAAACAACAGGATAAAAAAAATAAACGAGAATTTGACATTGATGCTGAATTAATAATTACGCTGAAGCAACAACAGAATAATCACTGCGCGAGTTGTAATTGTATAATGCGTTGGCAGTATTCGGATAAAGATCCTCGCCAATTCACCGTAGACAGAAAGAATAGCAGCGTAGGTCATACCAACGATAACGTTATGCTGACTTGTCTTGAGTGCAATAGACGCAGAGGTGCTAGTTAAGACCACGCGGTGGCAATTGAGTATCTTCAGGAATTACCTGTAGTTGTTGTCGAGTAAATCCTCGCTGAGGAGCAGTTGAATCCAGTCTATAGATTGCTGGTCTAGAAACGCTACCCGTTGATCGTGTTATACCGGATATCTTGTGCGTCGTGACACTCCAAATAGGATCGGTAGCTCTTTTTTTACCACCCTCAATCTCTCATGGTTCGTATAAGTACCTTACAGTGACATTACTACCAAGAATTGGTTCTTTGAAATCTTTTTGTGGTTGTACGGGTATATACTTCTTTTTAATAGCGTTGTTAGGTTTCATGTTAATTGTTCTAGTAATCTCATTATTGATTGCGGTAACTACACCTGGTAATCTCTTGACCCATTCACGGGATCGTTTATCCTGGATGAATTCTTTCGCGTATTGATATCCAAATAACCGCTCAGCAAGTGTCCGATTAAATCGTTCAACAATTGCCTGATCGCGATGTAGCGCAGCGTGTCCTCGTCTGATGGCGACATTATGATGTTTCATCGTTGTTAAAACAGCGCCTTGAAATTCCTTGCCAGGATCAACTTGTAACAGATTTGGCCAGCGCAGAGGACCTCGTCGATAAATTTTTTCAAATGCAGAAGCTACTTCAGTAGATGATTTTGTCCTTAGCGGTTCTGCTTGTTTGTATCGATTCGCAATATCAACTAACGTTAACGCGTATTTGTAACCGTTGTCATGCGGCAGAAATAGTATATCAGCTTGATGAACTTCATTAGGAACGGTCACATCAAAATGCGAGTAGTTAATTCGTTTAGGCGCTGGTAGATAAATTTGCCATATAGCTTGTTTAGATAACCAGTTTGCCGCTGTAGTTTTTTTCACCGCTGCAGCGCTAGCGAGTTTACTTATTGCTGCCTTGCCTCTCCAGTATCCTCTCGGAGAATAATAAATAGATTCCATATTTTTAATTACCAGCACCTAACATCAATTTACCCTTCATAGCAGATTTTACCAACCACAAAGCCAATTTTTCTTTGAAGGATTTATCAGGAATAGCATTTAACGCATGAATTAATTTCACATCCGCAAGATGTCTGTGTTGAAGATTGCTGCTTTTATAAGCAACATCATGAGCATGACACGCCTTATCAATAGCGTTTATTGGATACTCGCCGGGTCGGGGCAGATTTTGATCGTCAAGTCTGATATCTAATCGTGTTCCCGGTCCACAGTAGCTATATCCTGGAAGGTGCTTTTCTCCTTAGTATTTTGCCCACGGTGTTCCTGGGAGTTTTGCTAACTTGGCTGCAATATTACCTCCTCGTTTTTTTTTAAAGGTTTCGTGGAAACAAATCTAAATTTCTTTGTACTACATTGTACGCATTTACCAGAAAGCGCTGATCGATTATTTTTCGTTGTAATCGTCGTCAAGTCATTTGTGCCAGTACGCGTCCTACATTTCACACAATATAGATCCATAATTTATATATAACGGCATGAATGTAATTGATTATTCAGCTACGAAACGACGGGAACCTATTAAACACCATGCAATGTTACCAAATTCTATTCGCGCGATTATCATCGGACCATCTGGAAGTGGTAAAACACAATTGCTACTTAATTTGATAACGAGATGGATGAAGTGGGATAAGTTGTATATGATTGCTCCGAGTGTAGATGATCAGCGATGTTATGAAGTGTTAAAGGATTTTAACGAAGCCGCGCGAGAAATTAACGGCGATGATGTTATTGAGTTTATAACCGATATCGAGGAAGCACCTAGCATTGACTCCATCGACGGAAGTATTAACAATTTAGTCGTATATGATGATATCATGTTGGAGAAACAAAAAAATCCTGCTAGAATATTTTCCAGAGGCAGACATAAAAACACAGATGTGATATATGTCACTCAAAAATACGCACAGATTCCAAGTGTAATAAGAGAAAATTGCAATTTAGTATGCGTATTTAACGGTACTGGAAAATACACATTACAAAATATTTTTAATTACTGGTGTGACGGTGATATGGATTTTAATAAATTTAGAAATTTCTTTAACGGCGCAAGAGCTACCCCTCATGGATTTATCACGATAAATTTATCAGATCCTCGGACACGATATCGTGTCGGACTTGATCAAATATTTAGTTAAGTATAGCAGCAGAGAGTGTGAACGCCAACTAAATAGCAACATCGTTGTAAGATTATTTTTTTCATTATTAACGACGACCGCTTATAAAACGTTGCCTTGGGACGTTGTAGTGTCGCAGCCCATGTTTTTGTGACAACTAAATTGGCACTATCATAGTAAGATTTTTTTTTGTTTCGGTTTTGTAACGAAACGCTTACGAAATATTTGCCTAAAAAGTTGGTCTGTTCACACTCTCTGCTGCTTCTGGTGAAAATGATTTAGGCCATCAATACAATTTTACAGTTCTTCGGTTGACTGCCTTCAGATATAAATATGTCATCGAAAAATCTGAACCAAAGGGATGAATTAAACTTTTCGTTTTGAAGAAAGTCCTTTTCAAATTTACCCATGAAAGGAAAGCGCATGAAGGAGCCATATTAATATACATTGCCGTACCCATTATGTATATGTATTTCGTATTATCACATTGAAAATAATTATTTTCCAAGATAAGTTTTAATGTTATACAAATATCTTCACAATATAGTGGGCTATTATTAAGATTGTAATCAAGATCATTTGTACACGCTTCAGTACCAACTGCATGCGGAAAGTTGGTATATAGTGATGTTACATCTAATAATACCAGGATTGAAATTAACAGATAGTATAGATAATAGACTTCAACGTTTTAATGAAAGTTGTTGTATCTTTAATATATGATTTCATTATGAGTTTTGGTTGATATGTAGAATTGAGGTGTACGCATGCTAGAGGAAAAGTATCAAATTCCTCATATACGGAATTTTTCTTTTGTAACCATCTCATTAATGCATGTTGAAATTTTTCATTTAATTTCTATTGACGGATCTTCGCCAATATGTCTGTAGTAGCTTTCGTCATCTAACTCACGTTCAACGTATTTAAAATAATCTGACTGAATATAGTCTTAGAAATATTACTATGATATTGTTTTTATGATTACAGTTAATATCTCTTTTGTGATCGCGTATAAATAAAATTCTAAAAATGAACCAGATGTTTTAATTCTACTATAAAAAGGTTATCTGGGTTTGGGGGCGACTTGTCCAGACGAAGTGGGGCGACTTCTCCAACCACTCAGGGGCGACGTCTCCAGATACGTTGGGGCGAGTTCTCCCAGGGCGAGTTCTCCATGGTGCGAGTTCTCCCAGGACGAGTTCTCCATGGGGAGAGTTCTCTGCATACCACTTTAAGGCACGTTCTAGTGAAAGAGAGGGTACGTTTGAGATACACCTGATATTCTAGTATATACAGTATAGAATGTTTTTCTACAACAAGGCTATTTTAAAACATGTATAGGCGTTTTCTGTATTACAAATATTTAAACATGAATATGTGTATGACATGTTTTACTTTTTTGAATAAAACGATAAAAACGCGAGACATTAAATCATCGATTTTAATAAATTTATGTCAAAGAACAAAGCCCAAAAACTCGAACCACAGGTAGTTACTGACATGCTTGCTCAAATAACAGCCTTAACAGAAGTCACAAACATGATATTCTTAAACAACATAGATAGACTACTTGAACGCATTAACTCTGTAAATTTGTACATGACCGAATGACACTTTACACATATAAAAATATAAGCTGGAACATGTTTTTATACATAATCTAGCGATCAGAAGTGAAACTAATATTTGTTTTTTACTTTTTCTTTACCAGCTTTCACACACATGATACTCCTCAACAACAAAAGATAGATTACTGTGAATGCATATCACGATTAATTCTTTACATGACCGAATGACAATATACATCATATAAGATGCTTTATGTAAATTTACGCAAATATTTAAAATTACCTTTATAGTGATTCCTTAATTTTATAAGTGAAAAATTATAATAATAAATAAAAAAATATAAAAAATAATAATAATAAAAAAAATATTTTTATGATTTTTTAGCATTATTTTTATTATTACATATCATGTGAGCGGAAAGTACACATGAGGACGCCATGGGGCTAAATCACATGGCGCCACGCGAAGTGAGCAGGATTGTGGCAGAGTTTGGAAAAATCACCCAAAAATTAAATTTTACTATGTTAATGCACACCTATTTTCTCTGGATACTAAATCCATACTTTATCTGCCATATCTATCTCCCGTAATAGACATGGATCCCATTAAAGAGAACTTAAAACTTAAATAAGTCTGAAATTTTCTTACTCTTAATTAAAATAAATAATTAAAGGCCGGACCAAATTGAGACAGGAACTGTACAACCAAATAAATTCGTACAGATCCTGTCTCAAGGCAGACGGACCTAAGAATATAAATATTATTAGATAAATTGAAGCATACTAATTATTCAAATAACACACTTCAATTTATACAAAATTCAAAATTAAAATTAAACTATAATAAAATAATGATATATAAAACAAAAAAAAATTAGATATGTCTTCCATTTAGAGAAGACATAAAGTAAGACAACTTGTGAAACAATTTGATTGAAATGGCAATCCTTTACACAAATACAAGGTATATACCTTAAATAGCAACAGACATATAGCACCAATACAAATAACAAACACAAGGAAATAGGTGACCACTAGCCATGGTCAAAACAAATACAAAAGTAGACTACTAGTGGTGGGTAGATCAATTCCCACCTAATAAGGATCTACAGAAAAACACTAGGGGTACTAAAAATATATACATATATCATATATATAACCCCGATGGGGAAAAATTAAATGGGGAGTTAAATGAAAATAAAAAAACACCAAACAACATATCTGGGGGAACACAACTTACTTAAAAAATTTTACTTTTTTTATTGTGGGGCATCTGTCTGGTGCCCCCCTTCTCCCCCACCAAAAATAACAGAGGTCCAGACTCGATCCCACGTGGATAAAGGTGAGATCGCAAGGTAACGGGTAAAAACGGACCGGTACCAAAAAGGCCCAGGTTAAAAAGGCCCGGCCCGAAAAGGCCAGTGACGTGTCAGAATGGCCCTGGAAGGAAAAGACCCTGGTCAGAATGGACATGTACGGAAAAGACTCGGGTTCAAAAAGACTGTTTACACGATCGGTCAATTTTAATAAAAATAATAAGAATAAAAAGAAGAAAAGGAAGAAGAAAAAGGGAAAAGAAGACAGCTTTCCTACAATATCCAGATCTATTCACTTCCAGGTCAATGACATTTCTTACATGTATTGCTAAATCACTGAGCTGTCAAAACTGAAGCACTGGTTAAGAATGATTAACACCTAGAAAAAATGAAGCACGGCACCTTGTACCTTTGTACTTTAAACATTCCCTTTACCTGTTTTTGTCTCAGATTTATTTATTATGTCAGAAAACATTGATAATCACAATTAAGACGCAAATACAAGTCTCTACAATCACAACTCTTTCCCATGTTTCCGGTTTCAACAGAGCTTGATGTGTCATATGATTTTAACAGCTTGTTTTTTAACGATTACCGAAACACTCCTTACTAAACCACCCCAGGCAATTATCTGTAAACTTCATATAGGTCCATAAAATATATATTCCCATAAGGTATATGCGCACGCGCATCAACAATTAGTAAGATAATTGAAACATGTTATACCTATATAAACGGCGAATTCTTTAGAGTTGACACAGATTCAGATGCTTATGGATTTATTTATATGCCAACTTTATTACAATCTATTTATTTTAATTTCAGTATTATTTTACTAAATTGCTTGCTATGTTCAATTTGTCTCTGAGACAGACAATTACGTTTTTGTATTTATTGTTTCATCTTGTTTTACCATAATCTGTTTTCTATACCCGCCTATCAATTTATTAAGACTTATAAAAAATGCTAAGCAATTAGTATAATGGCGTATGTTCACTGTATTCATTGTGGTCGAAAAGTTGGGCCATGACAGCATGTGATTGCGTCCAGTTTAATTGGTGGAGGAGGCACCAGGGAAACCCCAGAAAGAAACAGCGACCCACTAGAAGATTTGAAATACGTTACTCTTTTACGAACTTAAATGGTCCACGGATGGTATGTCCAACACTAGTTTAGAAGGATTAAAACCCAAAGATTATTGAACTGATTCCTAACAATAAACAGCAGCAAATCAGCAATCTCATTCCAATAGTTTCCTTTATCACATCAATATAATTGAATCAATTATTCAAATGTTTGTTCAAAATCTTTCAAAAAACCTTTGACTTCCAGGGTAATAAGAGTAGATTTAAATTGGTAGATGCATAATTCACACATGACTTTCGTGAAAATTACAGATAAAAAACTAACCCTTTATCAAACAGTACGGGTTTGGGAAGGCCCAAAAAATGTGTTTACGAAAAAGACACAAAGCATTACAATGGTTTTAGTGATTATATTTCTCAAAGGAATTGCATCAGAAAATTGTCTGGACATACACATTATAGTCAACACGCAATGATTGTCTTACATTGTCTTAGGTAAGATACCGACACAGTCTTCAATTATGCTGCTAAATGGTTTGCCAATTTTGATTTTTGTTTGTTTTTTCTTTGGTACAGTAAAGAACAGCAACACAATATGGCTATTTAGATGACCTAGGTTTCTAAAAAGGTAGGATTCGAACCCGCATCCTTTTATTTTTTGGTCGAAACAAATTTTTCATCATATGGTGACAAGTCATTTTGAATGACATATCACCAGCCTCATGGGCTAGACTAAGAATTTCCTGTCAATATGACTTCAGGAAACCAATTTGATCAGTCACTCTCCACTTATCACACGCAGGCTCCTTAGGTGGTTACCATTTTCTCATAAGACTCCATTTTGCACAAAAATAAACAAATTGGAACGTATGTGGGCTTATGTTCATCACTAGCCACCTAAAACAATCATAACTCGGAATATTGGACTTGTGACAGAACATCTGGTATTTGTTTGGTATTTAATTCACAATAATGTAAGCGGCTTTTAATTTTTCGCTTTGTAACTTAAAATGAAAGTGATTTGTTAATGTTAATACATTTGTCTTTTCGCTTCCTTGTGTTATTCAGTTTAAGACCATATAGTCATTAACTTCTTTCCTTGGATTGTAGGAATTGGGGGAGGGGGGAAAAGAAGAAAGAGAAGAAAAAATATATGAAAGAAGCGGGTTTCTAAGCTTTGATCATTGTTGGCAATGAATTTGTATTTAAACAGATTATCAGGAACTGCTACGTATTTCGTAGAACAATATGGACTGGAACTGTATAAAATGGAATTCTTTAGGTTTTCTTCTTTGTTAAAGTTTGTGCAACTGTAGCACCGTGCTATAAATAAATTAATGAGACACAAACCCTTAACATTTCATCATTTAAAACAACATTATATTGAGTACTAATTCACAGAAAAAGGTCGATTGAAATTTTAGTACAAAAAGTTAAGTTGTCATAAGCCTAAATTAACTGCCGCTCACCGGCAAATGTTGCAGGTAATTCTTCATACTGATTATACCAGATATAACAAAAAAAGTTCGTCACTGATGAACAATCAGACATAATCAGATTTTAATACTTTATATGTTTTTGTCGGGAAAGGGGATTTTACTGAGTCGGTGTCCCGCTTAATATGGTTTTCGTTATCTAGTGGTTGACCGCCCTCGATGGTATTGCCTGGTTCGAGTAAATATAGATATAAGTGGTGAAACTTATAGGTAAAATAGATATGGATCTGAGCCAACACGAGCCCTCATACAGGTAAAACATCAATTTAATTAATTATATAAAACAACTGAGAAGTCATTACATCCGGAATATTCTCTGCTTTTAGAAACAAAACATTATTCGAATTACAAATTAAAGCACAAATGGATATAAATAAAATAGCTGATCTGTTTACTGATAGATTTAGTTCATCATAGGCTCGAGTTAACAATCGAAGTCTACGTCTTGTCCAATTGCATAACCTGTTTCATCGGTTCGCTCTACTTCACTGAAGCTGTGCAGACCACTGGATCTCAGAATACTACTTTCAACAATCCGTCTCAGGATACTCTCATAATAACTCTCAGATACATCGCAGGATTACGTCACAGCAATGTACGTTCCCCTACACTTCTCTCTATTCTTCTCAGTATTTATCTTAGAATTGATACGATTATATGTCAGATACTATTTTATCTCTTCTAAATCAAATAGAGAAAACCTCAGTTTACTGTTATTTATGATACCAGGGATTTTGCATTAATTCCTATTCGTTATCAGATCTTTCCGTTGGTGCTAAACATATGTTAAGGCTATCAATTGACTCATCATGTTCTATAATGGCCCTAGTTAGTCAAATGGCTAATTCGTCACGCATTAACATCACACATTAGCACACACAACACGAGGCCGAGCGGTTCTGAGCCAGCTCAATTTACACAACGAATAAATGAGATAAATTACATTGGTTACAACGTCATTTCACTCTTAATCATTCGCGAAATCTTCTTAATTCGGTAAAGTTACAAGGATTATCGTAATCATATTAAGTAATGTAATGCATTGAATTCTTAGAACCTAATGTTTTTATGCAAACACGACAACAAATTAAAACAGTTCGTCAAACGTATCTAACGATTATTGTACGACTTCCTATGCATAAACTCTACACCGTTATACTTCATAAAGCAAATTATTATACGTATGTATTAGAAGATAAAAATCATGCAAATACAAATAAATTCAGCAAAGCATTATATATGGCATCAACAAATTACATGGAATTGTCACACTACCTTTGCTTTCAACGTTACTCCGTATTAGTCGTCGGATTCCTTCGACAACAGCCCCCTTTCGACAACAGTTTTTTACGAGGGAATTTCTTGCAAATCCCCAGGAGCCTACTCTGGTTTATCTTGCAGAAAGCTTAGACTTATTAAAATTTTCAATGTGGCGATACTAAAACCTAAGACATTTTGTGTGGAAAACACACACCTTAATTAGCGTAACAAATCAGTCAAGATTCTCTGCCGACCATTCTCAGAGGCGCCAAAATTGGGGTTAGCTTGATCTGGTAGTTTCTTAGTTACAGAGCTTCTGCGCCTTTTCAATTGTGACAACTTTACCATGCAAATAACGTCAACCGTGTTCATAATAGTCCGTCTTGCTGCTGTATAAACAAATGTTTAATTAAGAATAACATTCTCCCCTCGAAATGACATTCTGTACATGGCAGTATGGCGATTATTACGCGCCTGTTCTAAAAAAATCTAATTAATGGTTACTAAGTCAGAACCCAATGACTCTATATTTATATTTATCAAATTCTGTACAAAACA